>OZ014552.1:34206615-35595615 GCA_963966155.1 Clivina fossor | reverse complement strand
AAACGAAACATTATTTTGGTTTGCACTTTCTTAAGACACTTTTTTAAACAGAATTTCCAGGAGTAACCAAATTTTTTTTTTCGAGATTTATGATGCAACTTTCATTTTTCTTATATAAATAGTATTTCAATGTAGTGTCATTAAGAAGATTTTTTTCTCTTTCCAGTGATATAACATAACATATTTATAGTTATTCAAAGTATTTACACAATAATCACTTCAACTTGTTTCCACAAACGTGAATTAAAATATAATTTCAATACAGAACTAAAACCTAAAGTAGTTTTATTTTAATAATAATAATTAGTTCCGGAAAGATTTTTTACTATATTAATGATATAATATTTTTATATAATAATCTTATTACAATTACACAAAACATAAAAATTATAATTTTTCTTTTTTTGAAAATAAATTTACAAGATATTTTTTTCAATTATAATCAAATAATACAATATAAAATAATTAATTAGTTTAATAATATATTATTATCGATAGGTAATCAATTAGACGGAATTCAGTCTTTTATATATATATATATGTTTTTATTGATTACTAAACCAACGTTTCGACAATCACTATTTGGCCTTCTTTAGGGGCTAGCAGAATAGTTTTAGTTGATGAAATATACATAATATGTTCAGTAAATTTAAAATAAAGCATGTCAAAAAAACAAAATTATATATAATATAATCTAAAGATTACTTAATCTTACTTTAAATTTACTGATCAAATAATGTAGGTATATATTTTTGTATTTACATGTAAAGCAAGCACTCTAAAAAAAATTATGTAATTTTACCTACAAATCATGAGACACTTATAATGCCCTCAGTATTTCTAGGTCATAATTACTCAATTTTTGCATAAATTGTTTAGTTCTTGTAATATTATTGTTGTTATAATTACGTATATTTCTAAATTGTATTTTGAAAACTTAAAATATATTTGCTTGATTGAATAATTAATTATTTTTGTAACTTCCAGAAAAAACATATATATATATATATATATATAATTTCCTCTTGTTTTTGTTTGCTACGTTTTTCGAAATAATATTTGCGCACAAATTCTATTTCAAGTTTCAATAAATTCAATAAATATCGATCTAATTAGTATTTTATTAATCAAATATTAATGTTAATTAATTTAGATTAATTTGGTTTAAAGATTTTTAATAATGAAAACGAAAATAAATCATAATATTTCTTCTAAATAAATATTGTGGCGATGAGAATTGTTAAAGTAATAATCTAAGTATAATAATCGCTCCCATTAATTTATTACAATGAACGAATTAAAGCATTAGTTATAATTTTAAATAAAGAAATGTATTGATTTTACCGGGGATCAAACATAATTTTTATTTTATTTTAGATTGAGTAATAAACTAAACGCTCGTATTCATCAGATCAAATTTCTTATCAATGACATTTAAATAAGTTTTGTCAAAAGCTCGTTTTTATAAAATAATTAAACAGAATCTAATCCTGGAACATTTTTGTTTATTATTTATTATATTTCTTTCAAATTTTTCATCATTTCAATTTACTTTAATTTTTTTAAATAATAATTATTTTAGATTATTATAGTATTTGTATTTGTTTGTTTTTTTGCTTAAATCGACATTTAATTTATTTTTTAATGAACTAATTAAATCATTAGTTAATTAACTAATGCTTTAATTAGTTGCATCAAAAATAAATTAAATGGTGATTTAAACAAATAAACAAACGAACAAAATTATTTAACATTTATTGTATCATTCACTAAATCGTTTTTCTTTCATTTTGTTTTTAATAATAATTTTTTTTTACATCATTTGTTGTTTACTAAATGAAAAAAAAATTAATATAATAAGTTCTGAAAGATTTTTTTACTATATTATTGTTAATAAGAAAACAAAATTATTCGTTTTGTATTTGATTAAAAAAATTGGTATTTGGTGACTTACTGTGTTAGTAAAATATCCCCCAAAACGTTGGATCCATAACTAAATTCTGCGGACATTTCCTAAGAATTTGGGCTAAAGAATAATTATCGTTCAAATCGAACCAGGAACCAGTCCGAAGTTTCCAAACACAGAAGGATATAAATTCCGATTCTTCTCGATTCGAAAATTCGAATCTCAATCTCCCAGAAACATTGACCTATTATCCCCATTTATTATTAGTAATTCCTGACGGCGTTTCCAAATAAATTATCTCGTCTCCAAATCCAAGCCAGCTTCGGATAGAATTTGCGCGGCGATTCAGTTCGAAATTCGGATTTCGTTACGGCCCTGAAAGGTAGAAGATATTTATAATAAAACAGCGCTAACAGATCTCGGCATGCATCTAACCTATCAGCAGATAATTGTGTTATTTATTTATTTAATTTGTAAATTTATGCGGAGACGTTTTTGTACTCCCTTAAATTTTCTACACCGGATTCTACAATCCTAAGATATTAAGGAAGATTGTAAGGACTGTTCTGAAAATTACATAATCAATGTTGAATTAATTATGTAATTTAATATTATTAATTGATTTATATAAAATAAAAAATAGTATATTTTTTAACTGGCTCTATTTTCTACAAAAACGATAATTAATGTACCAAAAAAATACCTGAAATAGAATATTCTATGTAGAACAATATATATTTTTTTTCAATTTTTTCGTATTTATAATTTGGCCAAAAAAAGCAAAAAATATAGTTTTTTTTTGGAAAAATTTTTTTTTTCTCTATTTTCCAAAATACAAAAAAATTTAAAAAAATATATATTATTCTACATAGGATATTATATCTCAAGTATTTTTTCGGTACAATAATAATCGTTTTTGTAGATAATAGAGCCAGTTAAAAAATATACTATTTTTTATTTTATATAAATATCAATTAATAATATTAAATTAATTATTGAATTATTAATTCAACATTCATTATGTAATTTTCCGAACAGTCAGTTACAATATAAATAAGTTGTATTAAACGAATAAATTCAATATTAACTTCAACATGTTTTGTATTTGAGCTACGTACGTCTGAACATAGCAATTACAACCGTGTGAATTGACGTTAAGCGATTTTACATTGATTTTATGAATTTTAAGTAAGATTCTAAAGATTTTACCATAATTTTTTCGGTTAATTTTCCTCGATTTCATAACAAAAATTTTAAAATTATAGCGAATTTTACTCGAGCTTTTCAACTTATTATAGATCTCGTATACAAATTCTTATTCAAAAACATATTTAATATAGAACTTAAGTAGAACTTATGTAAGAATTATATAAAAACAAAATATTCTATAACAAAATGCAGTTTATAAAGTTATTTGTTTTGATGGAGAAATCTTTTATTGATCATTGGAAGAAACATATTAAAAGTATAAAATTGGACAACCAAAAAGAAATATAAAATTAATATACTGATGGTAAAAATCAATTAGGATTATTAGATTATTGATTTTAGCTTCGTTTTAGAGCAAAATAAAAGCTGTTAAAACATAGAAAGAGTTCGAAAAAAATAAGATTTTTTCGTAACTGTATTTATTAATAAGAAAAATCCGAAATTTTTATAATTTTTTTTCTCTGAAACAATTAAAGATATTTAATATCGGTTTTTTGCAAGTGAAAGAATAGATATTGATCTATTTTGAGCAATTTTTATTTTAATTTTTGTTGAAAATTGAGAAAATTATAACATTTTTTGCGAAAATCTGCAAAATTGAACAAATTGCCGCAAATCTGACAAAAATTATGATTTTTTATGAATTTTTTTCTACAGAACTATAAAAGGTATTAATTCGCAGTTTTTTGGAGGTGAAAGAATGGACATTGAGCTATTATGGGCAATTTTTATTTATAATTTTGTTGGAATTTGACAAAGTTATAATACTTTTTTTTCTGCTGCAAAGATTCATATCTAATTTTTAACCAAAATAAACAAAAAAAAAAAATACATAAAAATAGATCAAAATCTCCTCTTTCATCCAAAAAAAAACCGCGGCTTCATATCTATTATACTTTTCGACAAAAAAATTTCTAAACTTTTGTTTGCCCCAAATCGGATTATATAGAGAACCTTAAGTTGCCTCCGGAAAAACTTTTTAACTAAGTTAAAGCAATAAAATACCTTTTAACGCGATGAATACATCGTATAGCATTGTATAGATCCAATATATTCTCCAATCTTTAGATTCAAGTTGCAGAAGAACTCTTGTTTTGTTGATGAAGCATACGCGATCAAAAAATCTTAGGGCAGAAAAACAAAAGTTATAATAGTTTTTAAATAATTAGAAAAAATATATTTATATATTTAGAACTAATCTACCTTTATTTTATTATATTCTTAATTACACATAGGCCGTAATATTTTATTTTATTTGCTTAAATCGCCAATTAATTTACTTTGATGAACTAATTAATTAAATCATTAGATAATCAGATTTAATTAAATATTACTAGGATTTTAAGGGATTTTTAACAAATTTATACACCAGATTTTACAAGTGGTTTACAGATTGACAAAAAAGCAAATTAATAAAGACCTGGTTAATAAAAATAGGCTATTCTGTATTCATATTTAATTAAATAATCGACCATTTATAAATAATCTTCATCAGGAAACCAAGAAATAATATATTTATACAATAAATAAAAAAGACATTGAAATAAGTTACTAGGCCCCCCGGTAACAAAACAAAAACGTTTTGTTATGGTTGAGAAAGTCGAAACGTCGCGATTATTAATAAATATTAATATAATTAATAATACGGGAATTATAAGCTAAAGCATAATTTTATTTCAAATATAATAAATTCTAGAAATACTTTTTACTATTTTAATAATTTGATTATTTTGTGTTTTCTGTTGAAGACGTACATTAATTATTAATTAAATATTAATACAGAACTAGAACCATACGGGCAGTTTTATTTTACTTAGTATTTGTGTATTTAACCCTTTCAGGCCTAGAAGTATTTCTATGGAACCACAAATAAAAGATTTTTTATGTTTTCTATGAATTTAATTTTGTTTTTTTCCATAAAAAAATAATATTACGTAAATTATCACACAGTAAAATTACAAAAATGTTGTTATTTTACTGTTAAAAGCTATATAATATAAATTTAAGTTACATTTTTACAGTGGTTATTATTATTCAGAAAAATCTATTCCGTCCCGAAAGGGTTAAAGCCACGTAAAGTATAAATATTTATTTCCAATGTATAACTTAGTTAAAGTGTGTTAATTAAACGCGTTCGTTTGAATGAAAATATTAAATATAAATTGGGAGTGTTTAATTATAATTAAAAATGTATAAGCGTTAATTTGTTTTTAATATTTAAATTCCTATAGATTTTATTGTGATAAATTATTGGAATTGGCAAAACAAAATTTAAAATACAAAAGTTTTTTCTGTATTATTCGACGTTTCGATATAATATATAAAAGATCTTATTTAAAAATTATTTATATTATTATTATTTATTTACTTAGCTATTATGTAGCTAATTTTTTTTGTCTATTTTACTGGATTTTTTCAGATTGTTTTGAGCAAATTTTGAAAAAAATCCCAAGGGGTACCTTAAGAAATTTTCAAAAATTCAGTTTTGATTTTTTTCTACTAAACGATGCATCTTAGAATAATGGTTTTTTTTACTCAATTATACTACTAATTATTCCGCATTTTTCCATACCATGCTTATTTTCCTAGACCTAACAGTTTTTGAGAAAAAAAATAAAACCAAAAAAATCAAAAAAAAATTCTAGCATCCAAACGGCATATGCTAATATATTAAAACTAATACCAAATTATAGAACTTTTTATGCCCTATCGAAAAGTACTCTAAGTATTTTTCCGAATTTTACTCGAGAAAGAAGTATATCGCAAATCAATTTCGGAAAATTAATATCAAAAACAGAAAAACAAATAGAAAATAATTTTAAAATATTAAAATTGTGCCTTACCCAAATTTTTGTTACAGAAATACTGTTTACAATCGGAATTATTCTGGAATTCGTTCCATATTTCCAACTAGTCCAATCGAATTAATTAATTAGTTAATTATGTGTAGTAATCGGAAGATTCAAAACACAATCTACGAAAAAATCGATTTGGAAAACCCTAAAAAACAAATAAAAATTACATAAAACTATATCAAAAAACAATACATTTGCAACTAAAATATTACATGGATAAACATAAAACCGAGAGATTTGTTTTAATTAATAATTTGTCTAAACTAGAACCCAAAGTTTACAAAAATTAACAGTAAAAATTAAAAATTATCCTAACTTTTAACCAAATGATTCTGGATTCTATAAATATTTGGAAATTTTCATGTTCAAGATTTTTGCAGATTCTACTTTCTGGGTATTAATTATTTTAAATATTCTTTAAACGCCCATACGAACTTGACGAATGAACACCCGGTATATATTATACTAATTGACTTACCCAATTACAAAACAATAATACATACATACATACACAATCACGCCATGTACCCAAATCAGGGTGTGGCACAAACTTTTTTCATCATTCCGAAATCTGTCGCTTCCAAGCATTCCTATCCAAACAAGCAACTTTCGCTTCATCTACATTCATAATTCCTCTCATACATGCTCTTCTATTCCTACTACTTGGAAACTTTCGCTCACGCAAAACACTCTCAATCATACCACTTCAATTACTCATCGGACGTCCACGCAAACGAATACCATCAAAAACATTCAAATAAATCTTTTTAACAGCAAACGTTCATTAGACATTCGCTCAACATGTCCGAACCATCTTAACTGACTAACACCAACTTTTGCTACAACATTTTTTTTCAATTTCACACTCATCATACACTAATCTATTTCGTACCCGATAAATAGCGATTATTTACCAACTTGTATAAAGCAAAAACACAGCTGTTAAAGTTAGCTACTTTACTTACCATTTGCAATTTCATTCTTTGCTGTAATCGTCATTGCTTCTCTTGCTAGATTTTTACCCAAATATCATCATCATCCAGCAGCCTCCGAAAGTTTTATCTCCGTAACCAATCTTCCACTGGATATTTGAAAATTAACCAACATAATCTTGTGATTGCTACATGAACATGCAGAAACATTAATGAAATAAACTGATTTTTTTTTTTAAAAAAGAATGTATTTTAATAGCAATGTAAACACGAGATATTAAATTAATTGCAGATTTGAACATATTTCTAACCTTCAAATTAATTTGACGTTTCTTAGCAATATATAAGTTATAATTTGTGTCATTCGTGTATTACACATGTATATTTGTTTATTTCTGTAATTAAATATGTGTTTATGAATACTTATCGCATATGTTATGCACGTATCACATTTGATATTTCTATGCATTCGATGCGTCTGATTATAAATATATATTTAATAAATATGTTTTCCACTTCAAAACAATATTACACATTTTACACATGTAATTGCACAATTAAACTAACATTTAGTTAATACAATCAACGCTAATTAACATTTAACTAAGTTTGAAAACAAAGCAAAACTAATTATTCTGATATTTTATATTTAATAAAGTTGTTGTACAAACTTAAAAACACATTATACACTATTTAGTAATTAGATTATTATTAAATACCTTTAAATCTATCCATATTATGCTATAATCAATTGAGTTGTACTAAACTTCACTTTTATTTTGAATACTAATATTTAATACTTAATACTAATGATACAAAACTATACAATATTATATGTACTGGCAAACACACTTTCATTATAGCAGCAATGGCTGACCCAGGGAGGACCGGGAGTTTTCACTTGAATAGCAGAACATAAACCGTGAAAAACTTTGAACCGATTCCGACAGATGGCGCGCCAAGTTTTTTAAATGATTTTGTATTCGCTAGATGTCACTAGCTTAATTAAACTAATTAATTAAATTAATTAAAACAATTAAGATTTGAAGACGATTTTTGTTTAGAAATGTCAAAAATTTATCAGGTAGAAACAGGGACGACCTTGGTAGAAAATATATGTACATGTTGGAAAACGAAATATTATTTTATTCTTAATTTTGTCTTTATTGTGCGAACTGAGTTTTGCGATCGTGATACTTTTTTAAAAATATTTGGACCCTGCCTCTATTTGCGATTATCAAATTGGATTTGGAATACTGGATAATTTGGTTTATCATTGGCTGTGTTTTTGGTACTTGATTTGGATTTTCAACTGATTTATGTTTGGTTACTGACGATAATTGGGCGCTTTCGTACACGGCTTTCTTTTATGAATATTATTTGATATTTAGGAAGGTAAGTTAAACATTTTATTACTGCATATGAATAAAAAAGCTATTGAAATTAATACCCTGTATGTATCTTATGGCAATTTTGTAATGTATAATATTTTTTTATAGATCCAATATTCTTGTTGCGTACCGTCTTGCGTCCAGTACCAGAATCAAAGGAAATGTCGGTTTCCAAATCCGGAATTTTTGTATATTATTTATGGTAAGGTTATATTGTAACCACTAAATGAAAAATATGAATTATCTATTTTTTTGCTCTATATTTTATATTTTCATTTTAATCGAACAATGCATAATGCATAAAATCATAAATAAAATTTGAACATATGAGTAAAGAACGAATAATAATTCTATATTTACTATAAACATAAAAAATATTTTGTTATTATATACACCGTTTATATTCATATCAATTATTTTGTTAAATAAATTGAATGAATGAAATTAATTGTAGTCGCCCAACAAACACAGGGAACTTATCATAAGATGAGATGTGGCAAATTTTGATATATTTAAAATATTAAAAATCTTTCAGAAAGTTGTTTATTATGATGTTTGTTTGAGACAATCGTGTCAATTATGTTTGCTATAAATTACTTGAATTATATTATTCTATTCTATAAAACGTTTCGGTATTCTATCAAATATTACTATTGCAAAAACATATGATTTAACAATATCTTTTTCAATTTTAACATACAATATTATTTTCTATGGATATGCATGCACCTTCAACTATACGAGTTTTTAGATTGAAGAAATCCGTTATAAGAAACATATTTTTATTATGAGACCGAGTGTCTTGTAGAAATAATTTTTAAAAAGATCATATATAATTTTTTCCTCTTATTTATTTTACATTCATACGTGTATATAGGTTTTTATTAACTCTATGAAACAGAATTTTTTAGCCAAAAAATTGCATCCATTTATTTAACCAGTGGTTGGTGAGATAATAAGAAATTATAAAATATATTTCTAATTTTAAAAAAATAAATAAAGTAATAGCAATTTTTTAGTGAGATCGGAATACATCAACTATTTCATAAATCAAGTATCATAACTTAACTTTAATAATGAATATTTTCAAGTTGTTATTTATTTATTTGTAAAATGTGCAATTTATATTTTATATATATATATATATATATATATATATTATTACATTATATTATATTTTATATTTTTATATTTATATTTATATTATTTTTTGTATTTTTGTACTGTAACACTGAATATTGTATGTTAATAAAGTTTTATATATTAAATGTAAACTTTGTATTAATTTTAAATTTAAATTTAAATAAATGCGCAAAATTCAAAAATGTACACTAGCGCCACACGAAAGCAAGCAGAGCGGAATTGGTACAAAGTATCTGTTTGATGACGTCACATGGTCATGCCTGTTTATCATTGAGTGCGCCATCCCGGTCGTCCCTGGTTAGGTCAGCCCAGGGACGACCGGGATGGCGCACTCAATGATAAACAGGCATGACCATGTGACGTCATCAAACAGATACTTTGTACCAATTCCGCTCTGCTTGCTTTCGTGTGGCGCTAGTGTACATTTTTGAATTTTGCGCATTTATTTAAATTTAAATTTAAAATTAATACAAAGTTTACATTTAATATATAAAACTTTATTAACATACAATATTCAGTGTTACAGTACAAAAATACAAAAAATAATATAAATATAAATATAAAAATATAAAATATAATATAATGTAATAATATATATATATATATATATATATATATATATATATATAAAATATAAATTGCACATTTTACAAATAAATAAATAACAACTTGAAAATATTCATTATTAAAGTTAAGTTATGATACTTGATTTATGAAATAGTTGATGTATTCCGATCTCACTAAAAAATTGCTATTACTTTATTTATTTTTTTAAAATTAGAAATATATTTTATAATTTCTTATTATCTCACCAACCACTGGTTAAATAAATGGATGCAATTTTTTGGCTAAAAAATTCTGTTTCATAGAGTTAATAAAAACCTATATACACGTATGAATGTAAAATAAATAAGAGGAAAAAATTATATATGATCTTTTTAAAAATTATTTCTACAAGACACTCGGTCTCATAATAAAAATATGTTTCTTATAACGGATTTCTTCAATCTAAAAACTCGTATAGTTGAAGGTGCATGCATATCCATAGAAAATAATATTGTATGTTAAAATTGAAAAAGATATTGTTAAATCATATGTTTTTGCAATAGTAATATTTGATAGAATACCGAAACGTTTTATAGAATAGAATAATATAATTCAAGTAATTTATAGCAAACATAATTGACACGATTGTCTCAAACAAACATCATAATAAACAACTTTCTGAAAGATTTTTAATATTTTAAATATATCAAAATTTGCCACATCTCATCTTATGATAAGTTCCCTGTGTTTGTTGGGCGACTACAATTAATTTCATTCATTCAATTTATTTAACAAAATAATTGATATGAATATAAACGGTGTATATAATAACAAAATATTTTTTATGTTTATAGTAAATATAGAATTATTATTCGTTCTTTACTCATATGTTCAAATTTTATTTATGATTTTATGCATTATGCATTGTTCGATTAAAATGAAAATATAAAATATAGAGCAAAAAAATAGATAATTCATATTTTTCATTTAGTGGTTACAATATAACCTTACCATAAATAATATACAAAAATTCCGGATTTGGAAACCGACATTTCCTTTGATTCTGGTACTGGACGCAAGACGGTACGCAACAAGAATATTGGATCTATAAAAAAATATTATACATTACAAAATTGCCATAAGATACATACAGGGTATTAATTTCAATAGCTTTTTTATTCATATGCAGTAATAAAATGTTTAACTTACCTTCCTAAATATCAAATAATATTCATAAAAGAAAGCCGTGTACGAAAGCGCCCAATTATCGTCAGTAACCAAACATAAATCAGTTGAAAATCCAAATCAAGTACCAAAAACACAGCCAATGATAAACCAAATTATCCAGTATTCCAAATCCAATTTGATAATCGCAAATAGAGGCAGGGTCCAAATATTTTAAAAAAAGTATCACGATCGCAAAACTCAGTTCGCACAATAAAGACAAAATTAAGAATAAAATAATATTTCGTTTTCCAACATGTACATATATTTTCTACCAAGGTCGTCCCTGTTTCTACCTGATAAATTTTTGACATTTCTAAACAAAAATCGTCTTCAAATCTTAATTGTTTTAATTAATTTAATTAATTAGTTTAATTAAGCTAGTGACATCTAGCGAATACAAAATCATTTAAAAAACTTGGCGCGCCATCTGTCGGAATCGGTTCAAAGTTTTTCACGGTTTATGTTCTGCTATTCAAGTGAAAACTCCCGGTCCTCCCTGGACCTAACGCTAACGCTCGTCTCGCCTCGTTGCGCTATTACACTTACTGCGCATGTCTTAAAATGAGTGTTGCCAACGGTATGAAAACAAAATTTTACAGACTGACAACTGAACAATAATAATTACGTAAATAAATCATTTTTTCCAATAATTTATTGATTTCAATTGCAAAATATATGTATATCAAGTGTTTTCATTACATTTTTATATATGCCCATTTTTGACCCGTCAAGCTCACGAACAGTTTGCGTCAACATACGATTTCTTGGCAATTTATCTAACATATTAAAATCTATCTTTATAGCGTTTTTACGTTCATTTGTGTAATAGAATAGGTAAAAATTATAAACTACGATTGATAAATATGCAAATAAAACTGAATATATACGATAAAATATAATAAAACACCTAAAAATTGGTTTGTTTACATTCGTAACACTAGGACACACAATTTTACTACGCGATTAAATCAACTTACAAGCAATTCCTAGCAAACTTACCAATAAAAACTCGTAGATATACGTTTATTTTCATCATTTCATTGAATATTTATTGCCATAATTTGGTAATAAAGTGCTATAATATTTACACTTGCAATGACACAAAACTTTATTAACGCAATTAAATCAACTTAGAAGTGATTTCTGAACAAGTACCAATAAAAATACGTAGATAAACATCTATTTTCATCATTTCATTGAATATTTCTTGTCATAATTTGTAATAAAATGCTATAAAATATACGAGAAAGATCTCCGCGTTCAATTTATATCACAACTGACAGCTGGCAGCCATCTTGGACATCTATCAGCTATGTTCTGGCCATGTTCTGGCTATGTTAAATATATGACAATAATAAATTTATTATAATTATTTTAATTGGTAAAAAAACTCGAGAAAAATGTATATAAATGCGAAAAACGCGATAAAAACATGATTTATAATTAATAGGAGAGGATGTATGGACTAAAAATATAATAAATATAAAATATACATATGTAGAAAGTTACAAGCGAAAATAACCCTTAATGTATATTAACATAAGGACGAGTATTGCATGAAAATATAATATATAATATTACATTATTACAGTATTATTTATTATTATTATTTTAATTGTTAAATATATATCAAATATTATAATTAAAATGGAATAAATTAATTTTAATAAAAAACAGACACAATACATGTTATAAATTAAGTTGACAGTTACAAAATTTAACCTATGAAGTTGTCTGTTTCAGAATGTCTAATTTGTTGTCAAATTCTAATTGTCAAATTTATCATATGCAAATCATAGATAATATATTACGATAATACAAATCTAACTAATGGATCTAACATTATTTGTTCTCGATCACACAAATGTGATCGGAAAAAATAATTATGAGGTAAGATTAACGCTTTTATTGTAATTAACTTATACATATATAAATAAATTTAAATTTATTCCAGGGCGTTGTAACCAAGCATAATACAAAGTTATGTCAATTTGAATTAGATTCTCTTGGAACAATAATTATGTACACAAGCGAGAAAAGGAATGCTTTGATTATATGGAATTAGTTTATAAATTTAATATAAAAACACCACAGGAATTACTACGTCTTAATTAATTAAATGACTGTTTAAAAATATTTAATCCGGAATTTTGTCAGGCAGCGTTACGAACGAATAATGTAACTCGTGAGGATAACCGTACAGATTGTATCCATTTTGTTAAAAGCAAATTGCGAACTAAAAGAATATAATATAAAATTTCCAGTTAGTTTTAAGATTGACTACAAACTACCGTCTACATGTGACACATTGATTTGGAATTTTGGTGTATATTTGAACAAATTAACCGAGGATTACTTAGTAGGCCATTTACACATTTCTAAAAACAATGGATTTGTTGTTCTATCCGATTCGCAACATTTTATCGCTTGTATTATTGTTCCGAATGATACAAGTAATTTTTCCGAACAAATGCTGGCTTGCTTAGATCATCATAAAAATAGTTAAACATCTACACCAAAAGAATTTATAAAAAAAAAAATATACAGTAGAACCTCGATTATTCGGGCCAGCCGGGACCGAGCCTTCGCCGGATAATCGAAAACACGGATAATCCAAAGACCTCATTTTTATTTTTTTTAATAATTGATTCAGACAAATACATGTGTCAAACGAATGTCTGTTTACGTTTAACTAACGAGTCGGTCGGCAGTTGGCGAAAATAATAAGTAAACACATAAACGGAGGATTTCTCGAGCCGAACTCGGGTATTCCCCGAGGCTAACGCCTGCACGGTGCATTCAGCGTTCATGCGCCAACCTCTGGCCGTCAGCCACGGATAATCCGCACACGGATGACATTTTAAAAATGCCGCACGAAGAATCCGCCGCCCGGATAATGCGCGCACGGATAATCGGGGTTCTACTGTAATATTATAATTTTACGTGATATTAAATTTTTTGTTTATGCAAAAAAAGTTACAGTAAATTTTTAAACGAGTACAATAAAAATATTTCATAATTTAACGTAGGTATTAGGAGTATTATTTTTTATGCCAGAAATTACGTTCAAAAAACATGTAAAAATACTTATAAATTTTTCAACAGTGTATGTGTATATATATTGTATAATATAAAACTTACTGTGATATGTATTAAGCCCCAAGAAATCATCACAACTCCAACTCGAATCCATTGTCCTTCCAAATCTCGCATCATAAATCAGCTTCGGAACAAAGCTGTGCAAGGTTCTGTGACGAAAAAGTCCCTCCAGTTTCCAATCTTCTCCTTATAATTTGATTATAATCTGGATGCTGGAACATTCCCCTAGAACAATAATAATAAGTATATTACTCACTTTAATATTAACGAATATAGAAATTTGACCCTATAAATATATTGATTTACATAGTAAACAAAAAATCTTTCATAACCTAGCAACTTGTTTTTAATAAATGTCATTTGTATTATTTTGTCTCAAACTTAAAACTATCAATTACACATTTTCCCAAATTTATTACGCCCTTTCAGGCCTAGAAGTATTTCTATGGAACCACAAATAAAAGATTTTTTATATTTTCTATAAATGTAATTTTTTTTTCTTCCATAAAAAAAAATAATATTACGTAAATTATCACACAGTAAAATTACAAAAATGTTGTTATTTTACTGTTAAAAGCTATATATAATATAAATTTTAGTTACATTTTTACAGTGGTTATTATTATTCAGAAAAATCTATTCCGTCCCGAAAGGGTTAACTAACACTTAAGATTGAGAAAAAAACAGAATTGTAACTGATTTTTTTTGAACTGTTGTTTGGAAACCTAACCTTTTAAACTGATGGAGCATTTCGTAAAGATATGTTATTATTTATGGACAATTCGTGTATTTAGCACCTATTATATTTATATATATTATTGTATTTAAATGTGTGTTTTTATTCGCAAATTTACACTTTAGAACAAAACTTATCACCATATATATTACACGTCTCTACCTATTATGACATATATGGAGAATTTCTTTCAAAATAATACGATTTTAAAAATATAAACTCACCAAGAAGAAATTTCCATATAGATTGCAACGAAATATATATTATATTTAGAGCGTAAATTGTTGGTTCCAAACTTGAATAAACACAATTTGATTTCAATTAATATTGGTGTATTAATATTACAAAGTATTACGCAGAATCATTTTCAAGCACTGAACTGAACTGCTTGGCGGCCACCGTACAGATCGCTTCCCGCTAACTTTTTTGCGAGCAGACGTATTTCTAATTTACGTGTTTTCCAATGTTTTTTGTTAATTCACGTTAAGCAAATATTCACGCACTACTAAATATTGTTTGTTGACATCTGCACAAGTGGAAAAGGTAATTGCGTTGTCTTGACCCAACTATATAAGTTTTTCCAATTTATGGATGTTTTTACGTTCATTTGTGTAATAGAACAAGCAAAAACTATAAACTAGGAAAGTGAAAATTCTGTATAGGATTATTCGATACCATTGTTCTTTTGTTGTTGAACTCTATTATCGTATTCTGCAGGGACGACCGTATTCTGATGCAGGTGACGCGGTTCTAACTGCAGCAATTGTTGGCACATGAGGTACCATTAAACAGGCCACACACCAAAGAAACATGATTAATAAATGGCTCTATTAATCTTTCGTTATTTAATTCACTACTATTAACTACACTTAAAGTTAAATAAAAGAAGCATAAAAAAACAACACCACACACGTCTGACTTGCGTCTTACATTTGACAGCCATCTTGTTTCTGGGCTGTAGTTTATGAACATGATTAATAGATGGCTCATGGATAAGCGATATAGCGTAAGCGATATAGTTAATCTATGGATGGCTCTATTAAAAATAAAATCATAATAAAATATAATATAATAATATTAATATTATATTAATAATACTAATAATATTAATATTTATTTTTTATTTTAATTTTAAATTATTTTCAAATTAATTAGGCTTTGACCGCTTTGACCAGTGACATTTAAGTTTTACCATTTCTTTGAAATAAATGCGAATAAAATAAGTAATTATTATTTACTTATTTAATAAATAATAATAATATAAATATGTTTTATATATTGCAAAATATTCAAATTACTTTAAAAAAAATACATATTCTGATATATTGACGCATGCGCAGTACGACAATATTAAAAATGACATGTCTTTAACCTTGACCAATTTTCTAACTAAACAATAATAAAAATAAAACACTTATTTGGAAATATAGAAACTTGTTGTTTAATTTAATTTAAAAGAAAAACGAATATTATGATTAAAACGAGTTAATTATATGATTTGGAATGAATGTATGTGTCTAAGTGCATTTATCATCAAAGTAAATAAACTACAGAAATCTAATATATTTCTAGACACTTTAAAATTGAAATCGAATGAATATTAATAATAATAATAAATCCTAGTAAATAAAACGTTTAAACGAACGAATATTATATATTATGTTTAAAAGGAGTTGATTATATGATTTGGAATGAATGAATGTGTCTTAAAAGTGCATCCATCACCAAAGTAAATAAATATTAGAAATCTATTATATTTATAGACACTTTTAATTTAAATCGAATGAATAATAAATCATAGTAAATAGAAGAATATACATAAATAGAAATATGCTTAATTTGTATAGTATATGTCGTTTGTGTACTGATAATAAAAACGTTACATTAACCTTAAAATCATTGGATTCGGATGAGAAGCAACTGATAGAGAAATTATTGGTTGTAACACCGGAAATTGTAAGTAATCGAATCATTTTTATTGATAATAATATTCAGTTATCTTATTTATTGAATGTTTTAGTTTGAGCAACAAGATTGTAATGAACAATTGCCCTCGAATGTTTGCACAACATGTCATGCACAATTAAATCAAGCGTATACGTTTAAGAAAAAGTGTTTGGAATCGCATCAGTTACTATTACAGCGACATTATAATCTAAAAAATGAATCAGATTCAGATTTAGTTCGGAAAAATGTTAGAGATAAAAATTCGATTGATCAACACTTACAACGTCATTATAACCTAAAGACAGACGAATCGGATTCAGATTTAGTTCGGAAAAGTATCCGAAATGAAAATTCGTTCGATCAACACTCAAATTCATCGCGGTCATCATCGTTTTACGTTCCCGATGAGTATGTTGAACCGACGATAACACAAGAACCAGATGATGAAGAAACGCATTCGGAAACAAATAAAACTAGTACGTATTATTATTATTTATGAATAATATCAGATGAAGCTATTCTGGTCATTAAATTTAGCTGAAATCTTTAAATTTAGAGAACTTTAAGTAAGTTTCAATTTGGGTCACTTTTTAAATACTTTTAAGTGTAAAAGTTTAGGTTAAATTCCTCGCAGGTACTTTAACAAGCTAAATTTTGAAGTTAAACTTGTTAAATAAATAGTATTAACGTGAAAAATATTTGTATGAATGATGAATAATACAGAAATGTTTGGTAATTTTTGATATTTAGATGATTTTTTGGAAGATAAGAAATTAAATACATTGCTAGTATAGAAAATAGAATTCTTAAGTTAAAGTCTCATTTAAGCTAAAGATCTTTAAATTAAAATGTGATGACCAAAATAACGACATTAAAACCTGTTACATTTAAATAATTCTGTTGAAAAATTATAACTTGAATTATTTTATCTAAATTTCTTTAAGTTAAAGTCTTATTTAAGCTAAAGATCTTTATATTTAAATGACATGAAACCTACTTACATTTAAATAATTCTGTTGAAAATTATTTTTAACAAATGACGAAATATGCATTGTATTTTTATTTCAAAATAGTTTTCATTTTGTTTGAACCAGTGGTTTGAACTGGTAACATGGCAGAGCTGGCTAAAATACTTTTATTAAATATTAAATATTTTTATTAAAACTTATCTATATTATATAAAATTAAAACTTTTAAATTATACAAATAATAAATAAATAAAAACATGTTTTTAACTGTTAAATTTCAATAATATTTGTTATATAAAATTGTTACATGTAACATTGCATAAAAGCTATTAAACATTGCATAAAAGCCTAGAATTTTTGTTATTTAATAATCCGTTTTATTTAATAAACAGTTTTATACAAAGTTATATATATATATATATATATATATATATATATATATATATATATATATATAGATTAGGGGTTAGTTCTGCTCCAAACTGACAATTATACATATGTGTTTGCAGAAAATGAATCCGAAAGCTTTGAAGCTAGCTTAAAAGCAGTGGCAAATCCAGAAAATCGCACTGAATTCACGGTGACACATCCGAGCAATTCCGATTCGAAAATTGTTTACGTTAAAGATTCGGAACGCAGTATCTATTATTGTAAAAGTTGCGATAAGAAATTTAACAATCCGTACATACTCGGCGAACATTTAAATCGGCATTTCGGCGAAAAGAAATACGGTTGCGATTATTGCGATTATAAGAGTTTTAAGAAGTTTGATATCAAACGGCATTTGTCGTTACGGCATGCAGCGAAAAAGGCGAATTTTCAATTACGAACGACTACCAGTCGAACGGAAACAACGAAAAGGTATTTTCTTATCTTGTCTGTTTATTTGTTTTTCTGTACAAATTTTCTAATTGATTCTAAGATGATAATGTAATATTAATTAATATTAGAAATATTAATTAGTTTATCTTGTGCCATATTCACGAATTCCGTACATTTGTGTATTTGTTTCAAAATACAGAAACTACAGAAAATATAGAACACACATTTTTTTTGAGCAAATTTTGAAAAACGTCTTATTTTGAATTTTTTTCAAAAATAAACAAACTATCTTTCATTTTAAATTTAAAATGATCTTGTAAAAAATTTGAAATTTATAGTTTATTTTTACAAGATCATTTTAAATTTAAAATGAAAGATAGTTTGTTTTTTGTTATTTAGAAAACTTTTACCTTAAATATAAATTGTATGTTAATTTTAAGAAAATAAGTCTGTTTACATTTCAATTTATTTAGTTACATATTTGTTAGAAAAACAATTTTTCTATTAAAGTTGGTCCATTTCAGACAACACTTGAAAAAGGCACAAATTGTTGCCGAAATTATATACATACATACACAATCACGCCATGTACCCACTTGGGTGTGGCACAAACTCTTTTCATCATCCCGAAATCAGTCGCCCCCAAACATTCCTATCCAGCACAAGCAACTTTCGCTTCATCCATATTCATAATTCCACTCTCTCACAGCATGCTCTTTTATTCCTACTACTTGGAAACTTTCGCTCACGCAAGCCACTCTCTCAATCATACCCCACTCCAACTACTCATCGGATTTATATTAGTTCGAGTTATTTTATCTCAAGAACGATACGAGAGTTTAAACTAAACTGAGCACAAGTAACACTGAATACGTCTTGTATGATCGGACCACGATTACGAACTCTGCTGTCAAACATAAAACAACATAAAACATATATTGTTATAAAAAAAAACAATAATAGTTAATTCTATCTCTCTCTATTTTTTTTCTCTAGTTTCAACACGTTACGTAAACGCAAATGGGGCACATTACTCGATCCCTCCAATCCGATCGAATACATTCTCAAGCATCCGAACAAACCAACCGAGAAATTCATCTACATAAAAGATCCCGAGAACGGTGTCTACTATTGCAAGAATTGCGTAAAATCGTTTAACAGCTTCGAAGCATTGCGCCAGCATTTGTATCAGCATTTCGGCGAGAAACGCTACGGCTGTCCGCAGTGCGATTATAAGAGTTTTCACAGTACTTCGTTGAAGGAACATGTTGCGAGACATCATAACGGTGATCGTGATGAGAAACCGGCGATGTTTGCTTGCGATCAATGCGAGAAGAGTTATAGGTATGCGAGTGCGCTCCGCCAGCATAAATTACGGCATAAGCATCAGTTTATTTGTGAGGTTTGCGCGAAGATTTTTACATCGGCGCATTATCTGGCGAAGCATCAGTTTGTGCATAGTGATGAGAAGAATTTTGTTTGCTCGTTATGCGGTACGTATACAGGGGGTGTATGGGAATTTAACAATATACGGGAAATATTTCATCGATAAATTAGATTTTCGGATTCCTCGATTTAAGTACCGAGTCGCCATCCTACATTCATATAGAATTATTAATATTTAAACACTCGATGACGACGTTGTAAATAATTACAGTTAAATAATCTAACGTTTCTAAACGATTTATTCATCACAACTAAATGACTAAATCGTTTAGAAACGTTAGATTATTAACTGTAATTACATATAGAATTAGTTAAACCGCGATATAGCATTGGGTACCAACCTAACCTAACCAAACAAAGCCAGTATTTTCTAGAATATTTATACAAAATTATTGCTAATTGAATTAATTTATCAAAACATAGATTATAAACTTTGTTAATTTGTCAATCAAAGTTAATTAATACACAAGATTACCAAATATAATTATGTTATGTAATTTTGTGGCATAAAAATGTGCCATTTGGCGTTTTAGAGTAAAAAAAAACTGGTTATTCCTTTAAATTAATGTACGGGAATTTATTGAAAATCTGAATTTTGACCTGATCACTTTGATGCCATTTTTTAAAGTAAAAATGTAACTATTTTGAAGTTAAAAAAAATACAGTTGAAAACTTCAATAAATACACTTTCGAACGGTACAATTATTTTTTTCTTTATTTGTTGTAAAAGTTCCCAAAATAATTGTTGAAAAATACCTAAAAAAGTCGATACTACAAACGGAAATATAGCTCCTTAAATATAAATAATTTCTAGACTCGTATCATGTGAATTATTTTAATTTTGTAATATTTTAATCAACAGCAATCAACCAAAAGCAAACTTGCACTTTTAAAATAATTTTAACAATAATAATAAAAATCTAAACAGGGCTTTCTTCAAATAATATTGAGATTAGGGTAAAGAACAGATTAATTCCTTATCAATCACGAAATGAATGAATTATTCTAACTATATTTATATTTTGTTTCTATTGAATTGTGAATGTATGTGTTGTTGTAACTGTTGTTAGGTTATCGTGGCAAATCCGAAACGAATCTGAAACAACACATCCGGAATCGTCACAGCGAAAACTTAGATACGCGTCAAGTTCCTTGTCCGATTTGTAAGAAACTCTATGCATCGAAAAGCAGTCTGTTCCAGCATATGAAATGGCATAATGCGAGCGATATGCGACACAAGTGCCCGATCTGCACGAAAAGCTTCTTCTACAAGTGTCATTTCAATCAGCATATGCGTCGACACACCGGCGAGCGACCGCATAAATGCGAGCATTGCGATAAGGCATTCACATCGATCAGTCAGTATAAGTGTCATGTGAGGACGCATACAGGTTGGTTAGTTGCTTATGTAACTTCGGGTTATCTCAAGTGATTACATTTGGTTAGAAATTATGAAGAAAAAAATCAATTTTGTTAGTTTTCAAGGGCTTGAAAAAAATATCGATTTATTTCTTAGGCTATGTAACTCGGAGGTTACCTCAATCGGTTACATTTGGTTAGAAATTATGAAGAAAAAAATCAATTTTGTTAGTTTCCAGGGGCTTTGAACTGGAACTGAACCGAGAACACAAAAATCGGAACTAAACTGAGAGAAAAAATATCGGTTTATTTCTTAGGTTATTTAACTCGGAGGTTACCTCAAGCGGTTATATTTGGTTAGAAGTTATGATGAAAATTAAATTTTTGATTAGTTTCCAGGGTTTTGAACTGGAATTGAATCGAAAAACAAAGAAAAAACGGAACTGAATTGGAGAAAAATATTAGTTTATTTCGGTTCAGTACATGTTGCAACTTTTTTCATTTTTTATTTGTTTGTGGATTATTGAAATTGTAAATGAAACTATTTAAATGGGATCACTTTTTTTTCGATAATAACTTTGCTTTTAACAATTTTTAAATAGTTTAATTGGAAAATATTTTAATAATTAAAGGTAATTTACCATGTTTTTTTCTAATTATAAATAAATAAAAATCCTGTATACAAGAATTTGTTACATTAATATATGTTTATCTTATTATTATCATATATAACATACTTCTAATTATTAATACCTTTAATTAATTAATAATTATTAAATTATTGTATCAATTTATGTGGTAAATAATGTTTGTTGGTGTTTAGGCGAGCGTCCATTTCCTTGCAAGTTCTGCGAGAAGAAATTCGGTACGGGTTCAGCACTATTAGTGCACACTCGCATCCACACAGGGGAACGACCTTATAAATGCGAACAATGTTCGAAAACTTTTATCCAATCGGCACAATACAAGACGCATTTGAAAGTGCACCGAGATCGCACTGCTGCCAAAATCAACTAATTCTATTGCGTAATGCAAAAAAACAAATAAATATCTTTATTTAATATTCACTCGTCTTAAATCGTCAATTTTTTATTTTATCATCACCTTACCCTTATAGTTTTTAATTAATTTAATTAATTAATCAATTCGAAATTTATTTTTAAAAAACAATAGGTTTTGCCTACACAGTTAATTTGTCTATCTTTTTCAAATTATATATTTAAATAAAAAATTAATACTAAAAAAATGAAATAAAGAATACTTGCTTCGTATTTTTTGTTGTAAACAATCTTACGATTAGAGATTAATTCTTTGGCCCCCCTTACGCTATAGGCAACTCACACAACGTAAGCGCATTGCACAAACTCTACCAAACTACCACTTTGTTGTGTAACAATCGGAGATAATTTTATGTATTTTGTAACATATATTATGCATAAATGATTATTATATTTATCTCTTTTTATTTGTTTATTATTATATAAAAAATTTGCACTTACTTTTTTTGTAGTAGCATCCAAAAGCCATTTGACTGGAATTGTTACAAACACAAGACTGATTTTTGTGTTAAAATCTCTTAGTACTTATATTTATTTATATACGTATATAGATATAGTTTTAGTAAATAGTTTTATTATTGTTGGTAAAAAATGCCTAATAGTTTTCTTGTTTTTGTTAATAATACATTCTAATAATAATACGTACATATACAATAATATTTAGTAATCAATAAGTACGAATGGATTTAGTGGTTTTTATTGATTTGAATGTTGTTGTTGAATACGTTGTGATTTTTGTTGTCGTTGTTTATTTTTATGAGCTGTTGCTGCTGCTGCTGCTTGTTGCTTAGCTAATTGTTTCGCTTGTTGTTTACCATTGTTCAGTTGTTGTTTTGTCTTCGAATTACCGTGATGTTTGGTTTTGCCGGTGCCAAATTTTGCCCATTCGCCCGCCTTGTGCTTGTCGCTGTACCAACTGGCACTTTTCTTGTGCTCGTCTTTGTGGTACTGTTCACGAAAGCCCTGATGAGAATAGATAAAGAAACAAAAATTATTTAAGATAAATATACCGTATTAATTTCCCTAATTGTCAAATGTATATATCTGTTTCTCAAGCAACTCCTCCTAAATCCCTGAACCGCTGATTTTGATGGGAGTGGTGTCATTTTAATTGGTTCATTCCCTATTTGAGAATAGGCAAGTTTCATCTTTCTACGATTTCATTTTGGTTCTCAAAAATTTGAATCAAATTATGTTTATAATGCAAACGTCAAATGACAGCTGTGTGAAGTTATGTACACTACTGGTGATTTTCAGCATTGTTTTTTGGTAACTTTCTTGAAAAAAAAATCTTGAAAAACACCTAAAAAATCAATGCTACAAACACATTTCTAGAATGCGAAACCAATCATTACAGAACTAATCTATCTTAATATTCTCTAATATCGAATTACCAATAACCTATAGTATTGTTTTGGCAAATACAAAATATAGATCGATAAAAATTCCTCTCATAAATGATTGATTGCGAATGACGCTGTTCGCTTCGCTTCGCGTTTAATTCTAATTGTAATGCAACCAATGATCTATGAGCAAAGTTAAAAATAACTTTATTTAATGCTAAGTGTCGAAACTAAAACTATTATTGTACACCTAATAAACAAACATTATCAAATCGTTGCTTCTCTATTCGGAATTTAAATTTTTCCAAATCATTATTCATAAATTCTAAACATGTATAGATATGTTTAACAATCAGGGACAAATTTTCTAATCAAAAAAGGGCAACACTCATTTAATTGTTTTATTTTGTTTCCTTTACCTAGTATTGTTAAAAATATCTTTTATTTTTTTTAAAAATATAATTTTCTCTTCTTTAAAATGACTTTAAGTAATGACTTCATCAAAATTGTATGCAATTAGTAATAAATTATTGAAAAATACTTTTATTAGAACGTAAAAATCTAATTAACATCTGAAATAAACAATAAATAAATAATTTATAAACAATAACAAACAAGTTTTAATATAAATTTAAACAGAACTTTATCCAAATTTTTTTTTATTTTAATATAACGAGTTTTGAAAGATTGATTTACTATTTTCGCTAAACCAAAACAAAACTTTTATTTTCAATTATATTGTAAACCCATATACTTTGACATTTCTCGGAAAGTTGGCAACACAATATCTTTAATAAAATAATAATTTATGTGGGCACTAGGAGAAACTTTCCTGAAAATTTGATCAAAATCGAATAAATAATGTAGTCACGATGAATTTTTTAAAAAAATTGTAATTTTTTTCTCAATAAGTTGGCAACAATGTATTTTGTTAAAATTACGTAAATTATATGAATACTAGAATCTTTTGTGAAAATTTGAGTAAAATCGGTTAAATAGCATGGCCATAATAAAATTTTTAAAACTTTAGTAATTTTTTTCTCGGAAAGTTGGCAACACTGGAAAAAAATAAAACCACATGACCATCTTGGGTACTAGACAAATCTATCCTGAAAATTTCATTAAAATCGGTTAAACCGTCTAGGAGGAGTTGCGATCACAAAATTTTGATTTACGACCGAGCGAGCGAATATTATTGATTTTAAGTATTGATTGATTGAGTATTTTGGACAAGGGAGAAATAAATTTTACCTTTTCAAATGTATTCTTCTTGTGTTCTTCAGCATGTTTATGATGTGCCCCGTGCGAGCCGTGTCCACTGGAATGCTCCTCCTTCCGATGACCATCTTGAGCTGCACTATGATGTTTTCTACCACCGGCTTCTTCGTCTTTCACACGATGAAGAACTTTTTGCGATTTGCCCTTTCGGCCCTTCTCAATTTGGTGCTCGTATTTTTTACCATTTGCCAAAGATTTCGATGTTTTGTGTGCATGCTCTATCCAACAGAATTCAAATTCAGAAATGTATCAAGTGTGTTTTACTTTTTTGAAAAAAAAAAAAAAAAAAAAAAAAAAAATAGCTGCGTTAAAGTTTATTTAATACCCTTTCCAAAAGTGTAATTGGTTTTTATTGCATTTGTTATTAAAGTTCCCAAAAAAACATCTAAAAATATCGGTTAATCGTTTTTTTTTTACCGATTTTTACTAATTTGTCAATTGAGAAAATGGTTTGCAAGATTTAACTGTGTTTGACTGAATGTGATGTATATATTGATGATGCACGTTTAGAGCAAGTAGATGAATTTGTGTATTTGGGTAGTTTACTGTCTAGAGATGGCCGTTTTGATCGTGAACTTGAAAGTTGAATGTTGGGTTTGGTTGCAAAAGCATAAGAGCGGAAAATGACTGCTGTGGAAATGAGATTTTTACGTGAGGTAGCTGGGTGTAACTATAGGAGAGATATCGGGTACGAAATACGATTAGTGTATGATGAGTGTGAAATTGAAAAACTAATGTTGTAGCAAAAGTTGCCCCGTGTTAGAGTCAGTTAAGATAGTTCGGACATGTTGAGCGAATGCGTCTAATGAACGTTTGCTGTTCAAAAGATTTATTTGAATGATTTTGATGGTATACGTTTGCAGGTGGACGTCCGATGAGTAGTTGGAGTAGGGTATGATTGAGAGGGTGACTTGCGTGAGCGAAAGTTTCCAACTAGTAAGAATAAAAGAGCATGCTGTGGAAGTGGAATTATGAATGTGGATGAAGCGAAAGTTGCTTGTCTGGATGTAGGAATGTTTGGCGGCGACTGATTTCGGGATGATGAGGAGTTTGTGCCACATTATTTTGGGTACATGGCGTGATTGTGTAAGTATGTATGTATGTATGTTTGTGCGATTGAAACAAAAGTTACTTATTTTGAAGGAAATGTTTGGAGGAAACTACACGTAATTTCCCGATTGTAGTGGAAAGAGATTTTAAATTATCGATTAAGATTATCTGTTAACACTCAAAAAATATCGTTTAACCGGTTTGATTTTTACCGATTTTCACATTAAATCGTACTTTGACTAAATAATCTAGTTTAGTCTGCCATAATATTATCTTTTTGTAAGGTAAATATCTAGATTATAGATATTTAGAAAGTTGTTTTGTAAATTGGTGTGATTGTAGTAAAATTGTGCGACCAAATTAAATTCATAACAAATCAACTATATCCAGCCAAGCACTTGGTTTTTTCGAATTATTTTTGCGGTTTCATAGTTGATTTAATGTTTCTTGTAAACATTTTTTTTTTTTTTGGTTTTCGGTGTTTCGACTAAGTTCTGTTTTTTCAGCTATAGAAATTGGACTTTCTATTCGCGATATTTTGAAATTAAATACAATTGATTTTGTTTGTTTTTTTTTTTGCAATAATTATTTTATTATTATCATTCTAAACTAAAGTAAGTAAAAATGAAAGTGGAAAAATTACCTCCGATAGTTGAATCTTTTTTGGTTGCTGAATGTTCAGCTAGAGTGAACGCTATTAGAAGTACAGCACATGCCTGAAATTAGAATCAAATATACACAATATTTTTAGAACAAATATTAAATATTAATGTAAATAGAAGTGCCATGTATTATGAATGTGGATGCTTGTTTGCGATAGGAATGTTTGGAGATGGTTGATTTCGGGATAATGGAAAGAGTTTGTGCCACACCCTTATGGGTATATGGCCTCTATATCCACTTTTATAGATACTTATAAATAAAAATGCGTACATTTTAAATTATTAAATTATTTCGAAAAAACAATCTGAAGATTTAGCTGTATTTCTATTTGGATGCTAAAAACTAAACCTAACCTAACCTAAATAGCCAATTACGTAATATTTATAGATCAAATTTTATAGATCGATAATTATATCAGTAGGTATTTGATTATTTCCATAGGTCGATAAATATTTCTATAGATCAATAATTAATTCTATAGGTCAAAAATTTAATACATAGGTAGACTATTATTTTCATAGGTACTATTCTAGGTAGATCATATTATGTTTTTTTTCATTGGTCAAATATTTTTATTATTTCTATTTGTAGATGTGAAATATTAATAAAATTTCATCATATTCAGAGCCGTACTAGGCCATGTAGATACTCTTGGGCTCACAGAGTTTGGGGCCCTTTTAAAAATTCATAAAAACTATTTGTTTTAGATTTACATAGTAAAATTTTATTTCACTGTTTAAGAAAAACTATAGAAATCTCTCATCGCGGGGGGGATCTCCGATTTATATTCAAATTTAGGCACTTTAGGGGCCCCCCATCGGGTTGGGGGCCCTAAATGCTAGTGCCTCATGTACTCCTTATGGAAAAGACGTAACTGATATTCATAGTCTAATGGTAAATCAGATTGTATACGCACGGCACGGCTCGGCACTGTGAAAATAGTTTTGTAGTTTTGGTCAAGGTTTTTAGACTCAGGTAGTTAATCGAATACACACACACACACACGCACACGCACACGCACATATTATGACCTCGCCTGCCTGAGCATGGTTTAAAATCTCTCTCTATCTCTCTCTTTTTCTAACTCTTAAACTATTCTTAAGTTATAAGGCAGTAGTAATGAACTACTAGTATTTTTCAAACTAGAAATTTTCGTTCTCTAACAAGAACGTTACAATAATGTATTGTCTATTTTATTGAAAACAAAAACAAAAAACATCTTTCAGAACTTGATTGTTACAGGGTGGGTCAAGATGTCAAGAATTATGTACCGTAATTGCTAGAGCTGATAGTACGTTTAAAAATAAGGGTACCTTTTTATATACACTTTTCTCCAAAGCTCAATAATAAGGGAGATACAATCCTGTAAAGGGGTGAAATAAAAACCATTTTTTTTTTAATATCTTTCAGACGCTTTTGAATAACGGGTTCATATTTTAGGGGTGTGTATCGACCTGATTCTCTAACAATGTTACTAAATTTTAACAACGTTGCTAACAACATTAGCCAATAATATTAGCTGACACTAAATAAAAAATGAAAATGAGAACTGTTATACTTGTTTCTATTGGTTAGAGTTGATAACAACGTTGCTAAAACTTAGCAACTTTGTTAGAGAATTAAATTTATGTTAGCACTTATTCCATCCCTTATAACTAATTAATATTTAGTATTTTGTATGATTCTTTTGAAAGTTGTAAGTTTTCATTAAGTTTGATTAAAGTGTTAAGTGTTGAAAAATGGTTTGTTTTTATTTCACCCCTTTACAGGGGTTGTATCTCCCTTATTATTGAGTTTTGGAAAAAAGTGTATATGAAAAGGTACCCTTATTTTTGAACGTACCTATCAGCTCTAGCAATTACGGTACATAATTCTGGACCACTCTGTATTAAAATAAAATGGCTTTATAGGTTAAAGTTTTGTATTAATAAATTTTTAATACAGAACTTTAATATTGCGCATATATAGTTTGGAAAAAAATATATCAACATTAAATTCGCATTAGACGATTTATTGCGCTAATAAAATGCAATTCGTATAAATAATAATAATTAATAACTAATAGAGGTATGTGTCTCAAGCAGGTGTTAAAAGATTAAATTTTTCTACAAATTATTTTTATACAAACATTCAATTTTATTGATTAATTCGCTTGCATTTGAAAACTGATTGATCGATAGGTATTTTTAGCACTTGTACATATGGTATATCTTATCAGGTATATGCATAAGTAAGTATACAAGATAATTTGCAAATTTTCTAATTAAACTATATATATTATAAAAAAATGTATGTAATTTTTTCATAAAAAAAATGTAATATTACCTTGAATTATTATAGCAAAATTACAAAATATTGGTATTTTATTGTTAAAAACTATGTAAAATTATATAAATATAAATTATATTTTTTTAGTTTTGTATAATTTTTAATTAAAATTTTGAATATACTGAATGCATATTTTTCTTGATGATGATGTATATGCAGTATATCGAAACGTCAAATTTTAATTAAAAATTATACTGAACTGAAATTTAAAACTTTTTTATTTTTTTATTTTAATATGAGTTTGAAAAGATTCTCTAATAGGTAATATTATTAATGATTAGAAAATAATAATAGCATTAATTTTGTAATTTTTTCCGGCAAAATCGGTTTTAACCAACACCGTTTTTAAGAAAATGTATAATTGTCATTAAAAGCAGAACTAAATAAATTTACTAAAACACTGCAAAAACAACAATAATAAAGAACTTTAATTTTTTTTTTTATAAAAATCTATGAAAAAATTCCGTTTAGCTAGGAGATTTGTCGTTGAACACTCTGGCATTGTAAAAAATGGCAACTTTTTTACAATGTAGGTATCAAAATAAGTAACTAGATTATAACATTATTAAATAATGGAAGCCAAATTTTATTTAAATCACTGATCGATGTTATCTGTTTTCTTTATAAATTTCTATATTTTATAAATGTATTTTGTACAGAAAAACTGTAATATTACGTTAATTATCGCAGTAAAAATTACAAAATTCTCCTGTTTTACTGCGTTAATAGTTATGTTAAATTTAATTAATTTTTTTTTTTTGCAGTAAAACAAATCTACTTTTATTGTAGATTATAGATTTAGTTTCAATTCTTAAATATTAAGAAATAATTTTACGAATTAAAAGAACAAAAAAAACAAAAATAAAAACTTACGAAAATGAGTACGCAACGCATGGTGTATATATTTATTTACTTGGAAAACAGATGAAAGCAAAACCAATTAAAACACAACATATAAGTTAGGTAAAACTTTTGTAGAAAAAAAATCAAGTTATGTCACTGGTACCACTCAAAAACTATTGAAAACTGCAGAAATCAAATAAAAAAAACAACAATAATAATTTTTTTCTCTCTTCGCGGCAATAAAATAATAATGTACGGTTTTGTGTGCGTCACGTCTAAAATCTGAACTTGTTCTCAAGCAACTAAAACTGTGTTTTGTGTGCGAGTTCTAGCGAGCGAGCGAGTGAGAACAAGGAATCCAGAATGAAAATATTTCTGTCTGTGTATGTATGTGTGTGTGTGTGTGTGTGTGTGCAAGAGAGAGAGAATGAGAGAGAGAAAGATACAGGTGTAGAAAAACAAAGAGGTAAGGTGTAAATTTTAGATCCCTGCTTGGTATACACTTCAGACTTTATACTTTGGTTTTATTTTTATTTTACTACACACACTTGATTGCCCAAAGTTCGAAATTTACACCACTTAAAGATATATATATATATATATATATATATATATATATATATATATATATATATATATATATATATATATATATATATATATATATAATAATATTTATTATTTAATAATGTAGTAGTAGGAATAAAAGGGCATGTATAAGAGGAATTATGAATGTGGATAAAAGTGCGAAAGTTGCTTGTGCTGGATAGGAATGTTTGCAGGCGACTGATTTCGGGATGATGAAAAGAGTTTGTGCCACACCCATATGGGTACATGGCGTGATTGTGTATGTATGTATGTATAAAAGAAAAAAAAATTATCTTATTATTTTTATTGACAACTTGTAGATACAATTATAAAAAATGTTTAGAATTCCAGTTAAGCTAAAGTTGCTTGTCTGGATAGGAATGTTTGGAGGAAAGTAATTTCGAGATAGTGGAAAAAGTTTGTGCCACATCCTTTTTGAGTACATGGCGTGATTGTGTTATGTATGCAATCAAAACTAAATATATAAATCTGAAATTTCTATTCGAATTTTGTGTTTAAGTTTCTTCTATAAAGAAATAAGAATTATTCGTTAATAAATTCAAGCGACAAAACCGCTTAAATTTGAATATTATTATACATTAAATCTATATTAGATCAAATTGTATAAAATGCGACCGAAAAATTTTACGTAACTTTGAATAAAATTTGTTAGAAATTTATGTAAGTAGAAAATTTCCAATTGCCTGGAACAGTTTTGATTAGAAAAAGATATTATTTGGTATAGTTAGATAATAGGAAGTTGATTTAAGATCCAATATTTACAAAATTTAGAATAAATTTATCCTTGGAATAATTTTAGAAATATACATACATACATACACAATCACACCATGTACCCAACAGGGTGTGACACAAACTCTTTTCATCATTCCGAAATCAGTCGCCTCCAAACATATTCCTATCCGCAAACAAGCAACTTTCGCACTTTCATCCACATTCATAATTCCACTCTCTCATACATGCTCTTTTATTCCTACTACTTGCAAACTTATTAATAATAATGAATTAATTAATAATTGATTATACTATAATAGATGATGATAATATCAAGAAATAAAAAAAGATCAAAGAAATTGTCTCGTATTTTGAATAAATAAATGTTGCGAGCCGCGAGAAATACTTCTTGGCTTCTTGAGTTAGGTAAAGGTTTTTTTTTCTTTTCGAAACGCATGATTGCAAAATTGGTTGGTCCGTAGAAAATTGCGATTTTATTGTTTGCAGCAATGATGCGAAACCAAATCTCTAAGACTTTTGTGTGTGTGTTTGTTGGTTGGTTGGTGGTAGAAATTTGTGTTTTATTGTTTTATTCAAAATGTGCCATGTGTTCACTGAACGATATCGTATTCTATATAAAGTGCGCGCATTACTTATTTGGGATTTAGAAGTTGTTCAAACATCATGCTTGCAACTAACCGAATCGCCGCCATTACGGTAAGAACCAACCATTAATCGATAATCAATCAATCAGTTATCACATATCTTATACTAGTCTATTGCACATAGCTAGATTAAGTTTATGTAATTTTTTATTTATTTAAAAGTGTCTTTTCGGTAAAGCATTGAACCGAGATTTGTATATATTTGAAAAGAAAATTAGTGATTTTTATTTGAAAGAATTTCAATCTAAAGTTACACAAAATTTATATCAATTAACAAAAAACAAAAAAACTATTTGAGTACGAAACATGTTGCAAGAAGAAAAAAAACTGTTATAGAATATGAGAAATGAAAATATTAAGGATAAAAATATTTGACCTATGAAAAAAACATATGATCATCTACCTACCGAATAATACCTATGAAAATAATAGTTTACGTATGTATTAAATAATTAGTCTATGGTTTTAATTTTTCACCTATAGAATCCATTATTGATCTACAGAAATATTTATCGACCTATGGAAATAATCAAATACCTACTGATATAATTATCGATCTATTAAATTTGATCTATAAATTTTACATAATTGGCTATTTAGGTTAGGTTAGGTTTAGATTTTTTTTACTATAGATCATTTCTTAATTATTAATAGGTAAATAATAGATTTTTCTATAGTTAAAAATATAAAATTTCATAGGTAATATTTGAATTATTAATAGAACATAAAATTAGCTTCCAAATATTAATAAACAATAATTATTTAAATAAAAAAAAATTAATATATCACGTTTTTAAAACGAACTAAAAAGTCTAAAATAATTACTCCTAGCCCCCATACAGATTGTCCTAAAAATTAGTGATTATAAATTTTTAATAGCTATGACAATACTTGTGTAAGATTTAGAATCGAAAAAAAAAAACGTAGGGCGCATGCAATAAATAATAGTAAGGAGTGTAGGGAGTAGCTGTCGTTGAGTATTGTCATAACTATTAAAAAAAATCCTGTACAATGGACTATTTTGTTCCAAATATATCGATCAGTTTCAGTTGTTCTGCATCTGTACATATGCAATCGTAATCAATGGACAACATTACTACGATTCGCCATCCACTTCTTCGCTAGATGATGAAGAACATGCATCAGCAATCGATGACCGACCGGATTATTCCAAATATTATACGAAACAAAGCGGCGACAATAATGCCCTTCTGTCTTCGGCACCATTCTTCGCCAGCGAACGTCTCGGTGTTGATGTAGACGAGAAGAAAACGAATGACGACGCGGCCAGCGAACATGGATTTGTGCAACCACTCGATTTTACCAGTTTGTTTAGTGAAGGTGGCGGATCGTCAGCGCATTTCGGTAATTTTATAGTTTTATCGTTTGTTCAAACAACAAATCTATTAATAGAAAAACTAGGAAACTCGTGACCCTCAAAGGGTCACGTTTGAAGTCGAAAATAGTAATTAAACATATAAACATAATAAAAATAAATAAATAAACAAATAATAATAATAATAAAATATCAATTGCACTATTATATATTACTCAAAAGCAACACTTCTATCATCAGTAGTGTACATAACTTCACACAGCTGTCATTTTTGACATTTGCATTATAAACATAATTTGATTCAAATTTTTGGAGAAGTAAGATAAAATCGTAGAAAGATGAAACTTACCTATTCTCAAATAGGGAATGAACCAATTAAAATAACACCACTCCCATCAAACTCGGTTCAGGGGTTTAGGAGGAGATGCTAGAGATACATATATACAATAATAATTGTCTAGTTTTTTCTTTTCCTTTCACAGAGAACGCAGCTAATCACCAACCAAATATTAATATTCAAACTCCATTTCATTTCACCGACAAAAATTCAGATCCATTCTTCATGTTTGATCATTTAACAACATTGGGCAGTCAACAACATAATAAGCAAACTAAACAACCGCTAACAACATCACAAAACAGTAAATTGAAACAACCACAACAACAAAGCTACACTCGATCGAATTCAGAACTGGATGATTTAAACAATTACAAAAAACAACCATTAACAGACACCAACAATTACAAACCATTGCCGACATCTTACAGCAGCTTAACTAAACCATCATACACTGCTAATTTTAATCAAAATCAAAAATACACAGTCACACCGCAACTATTTCCAGCTGCACCAACAACTAAATACTATCCCAGCACTGTAGCTGCTAGTTCGTTAACACCGTATCAAAAATACAGTTTTCAAACACCAAACATTCCAACAACGAATTACCAATCAGCTGCATCGAGTCCTTATCAATCAGCTGCTTCAACAGCAGCTGCAGCTGAAACTAGCGGTCGACAATGTCGACCAGTTGCACGACATATTAGCGCTGATGATATAGCACATGGTCGTCTGCGGCGTGCAGCTGATAATATGAAATGTTTCGAATGTATCGATGCAAAATCGGGTACGAAATACGAGCAATGTTCTTACACTGATGGTGGTGGTTCTGAGGGAAGTAAACCGGATGGAACTTATTTCCATGGTCATGCGGAAAAATATCGGACACGAACTTATGGAGATCATTCCCGCAGGAAACGTAGTCCCGAACGGAAGAAGAAGATTAACAAGAAGAATGAAGAACTAAGAAGTTCTGCAGCAAGCGATGACGAGCATTACACAAATCCATTTGAATACGAAAGTCCCGAACGCAAGAAGAAGATTAACAAGAAGAATGAAGAACTAAGAAGTTCTGCAGCAACTGATGAAGAACATTATACAAATCCATTCGAGTATGAAAAGAAGCAAGCACACAAGTTCAACTCACGACCACATGATTTCGACAAGGAAGATTTATATAAAACCTATCAACATTACAAACATGACGACGCGGAAATAGATAATGATAAGAAATATGGCTACGATCCGGAATATTTCGGAGCGAGTAACGATTATAAAAGCTATTCGGAACGTCAAAGCGATGAGCTGAAGAAGGATAATGCTAATTGCAAGGAGGTTAAACGCGATTCTGCAACATGCATGGTCTGTACTAACTCGAAAACAGGTGGCAATTACGAACAATGCTCCTATAGTTCCGAACCAAACGAGAAACAATACGCCTATGTTAAGGAACACAAATATAATAGCAATGATCCTAAACCTGCTGCTGATGTTAAACCAGAAGAAGAGAAATCATCCTCAGCAGCTACAGAGAAACGACAACGCTACAACAAAAATACAGACGATGTTGTAGATCGACTGTTCCCAACTTATAAACAACATCGTTCCGCTGCTGCTACATCAAAGGCAGAAGCTAGTACACTGCCCGATGAATTCTTATACAACAGACGCAACAATCGTCAACGAACCCAACAACCGACGACCAAAGATGATGATGGCGAAGAAAGTAAGCATGATGTGGCATCAGTCCTAGCGGAATTCACCAAGAAAGATCGTAGTAAATGCGAGAAAATCGCCAAAGACAAAATGACATGCTATGTATGTCGCGATGACAAAGGTATTAAACACGAGGAATGTATGTTTGTTAGTGAATCCGCTCCGAAGAGCAGTCATCTAGCTTATCACGAATTGAAAGCGTTTAGTTCTGCACCAAAACCATCCCGTCAACAACAAGAAATACAAGAAGTTGAAGCAGAACCAACCGAATATATCGTACAGCAACCAAGCAATCAAAGATTTGTTCGTCGTAAGTTGAATCTGAGCAAGGAAGCACTAGCAGCTGCAGCGTCTACCACCAATGAACAACGGATTCAAGTAAGTGGTGATGATGATAATAATGAACAAAATCAACAGTCAAATGCAGATACTAATCGAGAATATTCTCCAGATGGTGCATACGCGACGGAATTGAAACCAGTTTACAGCAAAAAATGGCGTGTAACGCTGCCAGCTTATATGACAGAAATTACCGAAGGTGAACAGATTTTCGATCAGGTTGTTCATTCTGGTTGACGTTAAATCGCGGCATTAAATTAACACAATTTGTTCATTAATTATTTTCTTTTTTTAATAAGGCTTGTGAAAAATATAATATTAACTATTTCAACTATTAACAACTACAAACTCTATTTTTTTTGTAAATTTGTGCAATAGATTTGTAAAAGTAAGTACAGAAATTATTAACTAATACTTGTCTTACAATAAACATTATAAAAGTCGATTTTAAGCCTAGACAAAAGAAGAAACAAAAAGAAACATTGTTTTATTGGCAACAATCAATTGATTGATCGAACTATAATGATTATACTTATTTAAATTAATTTAATTTGCTTTCATAGCCAATCCAAAACTTGCTTCCAAAAAAGTTCCAAATATGTAGTTTTAAAAACATATGGTCTTGGCATCTAGTTTAAAGTTTAGTTAAAAAGTTGTTTATTATGAAATTGACCGTAAGTATTTTTCGTTTGTGTAATAATTAAAATATGAATTTATGACATACGTTTTATTTGAAACTAGTTGCAATAAAATATAATTTATTAAACAAATTGTCACATCAAATTCTAAAACTACAATATTTTGAACGTATTTAGTATTATTATACACTGTAAATTTTCGAGGGAAATTATTCCAAGTTACAAATTATTTATCCCAAAAAAATGTAGCGTCTTCTGTTATTTTTTTTCAAGCATTTCAAGCTAAAAAAAGAAGTAATTATTGAACAAAATGCGAAGAAAAGAAGTAATTATTGAACAAATATTTCAACTTATAATTTAACTAAATATCAACATAGTAAACGAAAATCTTTCAAAACTCATTTGTATTTAAAATAAGAAAGTTCTATTTCACCTCTAAAACTTTATTTTATCTGTTAAAAAATAGAAACAATCTATTAAGCAAAATGTGTGTTGTAATATTATTATTATTAATTCGTTTTTGTTCTTTTGCGAGCTTGGTTGTAGGACTTCATTAGCTATTTTTTTGTTGTTGAATAATTTTGTTGTTAGATTTATAATTAATATTTTTATTTATTTGTTTTATTCTCTGTCAAATTACTACCCCCTCGCCCCCCCCCCCCTTAAATATATCGACTGAATATATATATTCTCGTAATGTTTCTTTGTGAAGAAATTATTTAATATTGTGATTACAAATAAATTAAATATACCATAAATTATGTGTATTAAATTAAATAAATCATTATTATTAATAAATGCAAATAAGTGTTTTTTTTCCTAAATAAACTCACCTTGCAATTTTTTTAAATAAGTGTGGAAATTCCTTTTCCAAATAATGTCTTGCAAACTCTTGCATTGAAATTGAGTTTTTATGCGGAAAAAATGCCAGGGTTTTATGTTATTGTATATGAAATTGTAGCTAAATGCACCCTCTAAACGATGCGTAATGAGATTTTATTGCAGAATTACTCTAGAAAAAGTAATTTCATTTCATTTTTCATATCACAATTTGACACATAGATAAGTTGACACATTTCATTCACGAATTTCAATATTTCGTACGTTCATTTTTTACAAAGCTAAACTATGTTTATTTATATAGATTTTTAAAGAAAATACAATATTTTTATGCTATTATAAGTATATGTAAAAGTAAATTATTGTAATATTTAATGTAAAGTTTATAACCTATAAATGGAAATGTCAAATATTTACAATTTGTATTCATTATCAAATAATGTCTTAGGAAAAATGAACAATTATAAGATTATTTCTAAATATTAAAATGTATTAAAATGACTTACCTAAATGATAAAAGTTCTGGCATGATGGTAATTCTGTATTTACGTTAAATTTGTTACATTTGTAGATGCATTCTCTGAACATTCTGAATTTCATATGCTGTTTACGATTCCATATTTAGACAGTTTTTCGAATGACATATCTGAAATTTGCATTTTTCTATCATTTTATACACTTTAGCAAGTTGTATTGTTTATTTATATATTTGATTTAAGTATGTAATATATTATTTCTCTGTAATTTTTTTCTAATAAATCGAAATTATTATTTATGTCATATGTCATGTATTATTGGAAACGTTATTTTAGATATATAAAAAAAATATGTAAACCTATCTAAATTAAGTATATAAAATTTTGGCTGATCTCAAGAATATGACACAGATGTTACTGTATTCACCTATACTGAAAAAATCTGATTTGCGCATGCGTGAACATCGGAATGCGCATGCCTGGTGTCTACAAACCAGTGAACCTCAAAATGTTTCATTAGTAATTTTATCAATTTCGTCCGTTAAGACTTATATCATGTTAAGAAGTGTGATTATTCCTTATGTTATGTTATGTTAAGAAGTCCGTTAGGTTAAAGTAGGTTTGGTAGATAGGTTGCAAGTAGGAGTTGTGTTTAATAGACCGTTAAGACAAATTTAAAATCACATTTTGTCTTGTCACACAAATTGAGAGTCACTGGTTTTTTAACTAACGTGAAACAGCAACACCTCCATTAAAACCAGATATATATTTATATATATATTACTTATTCTATGAGTAAAACAACAAAAACTATTACACAGCGATGATGATATCGTTATACAAAATGAACAAGAAACCAACGAATTACTACGAAGATTAATTCGACAAGTTGAAACTATGAACGATAAAATAAACACATTAATAAAATATACACAAGACCAAACATGACACCAAAGTCAAATTTAATCGACTGATTACAGTGGGTGATCGATTTACGAACATAATCCGTCTCCAAGACTATGTTCGTACACCGAATAATATTTCAAGATTTTCTAATATTTTTATTTATTTTTTTGATAAGGGGTTAAAAAAAGTTCGTTATCCGAACACATGTTTGTTGTTCGAAAACAAAAAGCTTTCGTAGTTCGAACTGTTCGTTAATCGATCACCCACTGTAATTTTATTTAAGAAGAGTAAAATATTTTTATATATATATATACAGAGTGTCCAAGATAACTCCGTATGCATGGGGATCTCCGGAACTGTTGGAGATACGACCTCGGTTAAATTAGATGAAAGTTGCCTCATTAGTAGGCGAGTTTAGTCATCTTTTGTTTTTTCCAAAAAAATCCATAGGTTACTAGATATAGACAAAAATGCAAATTTTGGTGTTTTATATTTTCGCTTATAACTCTCGTATGCAAAACGATACATTATTTTGGTTTGCACTTTTTTAAGACACTTTTTCACACAGAATTTCCAGGAGTAACCAAATTTTTTTTATCATGTACCGTTTTCGAGATTTATGATGCAACTTTGATTTTTCTTATGTAACTAGTATTTCAATGTAGTGTCATAAAAAGATCTTTTTTTTTGCTTTCCAGTGATATAACATAGTCCTACTTTATTTTAAATAATAACAAGAAATATTAAAAAATCTATTTTGCAAAGTAATAATTCATTTATTTATTTGAAAACCGAGTAGGCCATATCAAAACAAATGAAACATGAGAAATAGGCATTGTTTTCCTTATTATTAGATTTTTGGTTTTGCTTTTCTTCTGATTATTGTCTTAGCTAGTTAGTTAGTTTTATTGGAGTGATTATTGAAAGAATATTAATTCATAGAGCGGTTTGAAAATTTAGAGAAGTTTGAAATGCTTTATTGTTACATTCGTTGTCAAAGTAACGCAGTATTAGCCGCGGAAATGTATTTAAATTTATATCCTTAAAGAAGGCAACCCAGTGTAGGGATGTATAGGATATTAAACATGAATTTGATTGAGTACGGTATTAAATACCTAAAACTAACCTAACACAAGCTATGCTTAAGAGAACACGTATGTTCATTCAAGAAAACGGTGGTTTATTTGAACACTTAATGTAATTTTACTGTTATAGTTATTAGTTATTACGAATGTAAAATATGGCATTAGTATTTAATAAATTGTTTTTTTTTTGGATTATAATTCTATATTATTGTTTAAAATAAAGTAGGGCTCATGTTTCATTTATTTTAACATGACCTACTTAGTTTTCAACTAAAAAAATGAATTATTACTTTGCAAAATAGATTTTTTTTCAATTTTCCATGTTATTATTTAAAATAAAGTAGGACTATGTTATATCACTGGAAAGAGAAAAAAAAGGTCTTTTTAATTACACTACATTGAAATACTAGTTATATAAGAAAAATAAAAGTTGCATCATAAATCTCGAAAACGGTACATGATAAAAAAATTCTGGTAACTTCTGGAAATTCTGTGTAAAAAAGTGTCTTAAGAAAGTGCAAACCAAAATAATGTATCGTTTTGCATACGAGAGTTATAAGCAAAAATATAAAACAGCAAAATTTGCATTTTTGTCTATATCTAGTAACCTATAGAATTTTTTGGAAAAAACAAAAGATGACTAAACTCGCCTACTAATGAGGCAACTTTCATCTAATTTAACCGAGGTCGTATCTCTAACAGTTTCGGAGATCCCCATGCATACGGAGTTATCTTGGACACTCTGTATATCTATGGAATAAGTACAGTTTTTTTTTTTAATATTTTTATATATATCTATGTAATAAGTACAGTTTTTTTTTTTAAATCGTATATTTATGTTTATTTTTCAAAATAAAATTTGATATTTACACCATTTTTTTCCAATAATTTTTTTGCCTTCCCGGACTTTCCCCGGAGCCATTTATGTGGGCACTAGGAGAAACTTTTCGAAAAATTTCATTAAAATCGAATAAATAATGTAGCCACAATGATTTTTTTTTAAAAATTGTGATTTTTTTCTCGATAAGTTGGAAACACTGTATTTTGTTAAAATTGCATAAATTATATGATTACTAGGAGAATCTTTTGTGAAAATTTAACTAAAATCGGTTAAATAACATGGCCATAATATATTTTTAAAAACTTTAGTAATTTTTTTCTCGGAAAGTTGGCAACACTGGATATTAATAAATTTATATAATTAATGGGAGCATTAGGGATATCTTTTCTGAAAATTTGATCAAAATCGGATAAATAATGTAGCCAATATGAATTTTTAAAAACTTTAGTAATTTTTTTCTCGGAGGAGTTGCGGCCACAAAATTTTGACTTACGACCGAGCGAGCTGACGACGTACATCCATACACCCACTTATAAACTAAGTTCAGATTCGTCTGATCTAGAGACTATATGAAGGATTTCTATACAATTTTTTTTTAATTTTTGAAAATGCTACAGACATCGTACCAAACGCTATACCACTTTTTTCTTGCAATCAAAGTGGTAAAAATTGTCAATAAAGATGAATCTACGTGTAATAAAATCAAAAAAACCCCGACATTCTATACTGGTTTGTTTCCCCCAAAAAAAATTCCGAAAAATAAATTTTCTGTTTCGTCTGTATAGCATACAACCAGCATAACACCACTGCATAGATATTAAATTATTTTATCTGCATTACAGGCGTACCAACATTTTAAAACAATAAAAATATTCTTGCATTACTATAATAATCTATAATGCAATAACGCAAATTAGGTGAAAAACTGAAGGTCACACATATAAATTCTGTTTTGAGAAAACATTGAAACACATAAACACTTTTGCAGGTTATAAAATCTCTTGAATAGTTCGCAAATACAAATATCTATTATGATAAAATCAACAATACAACGTTAGTAGTTAGTTAGCGAGATGTGCTAATTATAATAGCGTTAATAATAAAATAAAAGTGCGGTTTACTAAAGTTGAGTTTCACCTAAAACATGTTTAGTGTTGAACTATGGATGTTGTCATCAATAGTATTTCAATGTGCAATCCATTTTTATTAAGTAGCCTATGTATTTATACTTCATTTATATATTTATTTAATGACTTATTAACAACGCATTTACAGGGTGTTTCATATAGAAAGTTACTACTTGAAAATCTAAGTGCCATAAAATGAATATAGTTTTAGCTGACTTTCTATGAGGACACCCTAATATGTATAAGTGCAAATACGCAAAAAAAAAACTTTTGATAAAAATAATATAATACTTGTAAAATTTTTTTAGCGAAATTATAGAAAAACTATAAAAAGTACTATAATTTTATTTTATCATAAATATTCTGTAATTCTACTTTAAAATTCTGTAATTTTGTACATTATTTATAATAATCACATTAAGTCAGTAATAAGTATGTAAAATTGTTTAGTTTCGTATTACGTATTTTTGGTGTAACTTCTTAAATTATGTTAAATTACAGTTTGCATATTAATATCTGTAATAATTCATCAAAATAATGCGAGACGTAGTACATATTTTTTGCAATAATACTAATAAAATATTTTAAGTGTAATATTTTATTCATAGAAATGTATATAATTATACCAACAATAATAACAAATTTTAGCTATTTATGGAAAATTCCTGACAGTAAATTTACTGAAGCTCTATAAATTTACTAAAAAAAACTATAATATTACATACGTAAGTTTTCCATCCCGTTGGTAATATCATATATTACCTAATGTTTGTAATACTTCTGATATTATGTGTTTTTAAACAATTATGTTAAAATTACAGCAGTTGAGTAATTATAACTAGAAATATAGTCTCATGGTCTCATGGTTTGTAGGTAAAATTATATAATTTTTTTTTAGAGTGTAAATAACATTATATAAATAAAATAATTTCCCTTAAATCACAAACTATTATTTTGTGGTTTAATGGAAATTATTTTATTTAAATTTTCGCCACAATAATATCATATATTTTATTTATTCTAATTGTAAGTCATATAAGCAGCTGTTTCAAAACACCCCGTATATGATTTAGTTAGGCATTGAAAAAAGAATACAAAATATATTAAATAATTTTTGCATTACATAATTTCCATTTTGCAAAATACATTATTTCTCTTTAAATACATATATTTTCTTCATATATTGACAATTTCAAAAATATTTAGAAAATTTAAGTAAATTTATGTTTTTTAGTTGATATATATATATATATATATATATATATATATATATATATATATATAACCGGAAATCGGATGTATGCACAAATCTTTGTTAAATATTTCGATTGCAAGAAAGTTTTAACAGTATATTTAACTAAACTAAAAAAAAAACCTTACTTTGAGCAAAATAATATGATTTTAAAATCAATCTTTTTACTATTGAATTCAAATGTAAACAAACTTTAATTTTGTAAAATTAAATTTTTATAATAGAAAAACTAAATGTTTGGTTTGAAAGTCTTTATATAGTTTGTTTTTAGTGTTGTTTGTGGAAAAAAACAATTAAAACATGTTTTTATTATACAAACATTCTCCTTTTTTTATGTATAAATAGATTTTTTTCAATAATAAAAGCGTTAATTTCTATATAGATATTTTGAATGTACAATGTTTCTACATTAGATTGATAAGAATATTAGAAATTGATTACTACAATTATTTTGCACATTTTGCAAAAAAACGATGCACATAAAATTTATTCACGTAAAATAATAATACGTTTATTTCAGTATAATATTGGTTAACACATTTAACAGCAAATAGCTTTTAATAAATTTATAATTAATTACCAATCAAAAAAAAAATAATTTAACCCTGAGAAAAAAAAACGAGCTACTTGAAAAATCAGAAAAATTACCGATTTTCAAATAAGTGTAACTCAGCCAATTTTGAACAAAATTGAATGAGATTTTTTGTACAAAAAAAATTGAAATCTTGTCTTTAAGGTTATGTAAAATATGTACCAGTTGAACTATTTCGCTCCTCACCAGACCCTGTAGAAAAAAACATGTATTTATTATAAAAATTGTTAAACTTTGACAACATATAAAATATAAAAAAAAATTTGACTTAATTTAGTAAGCGGGCGTAAAAATTCAAACATTTCTACGTAAATTCCGCTTAATTTCAAATGAGTAGTTGGAGTGGTATGATTGAGAGTGACTTGCGTGAGCGAAAATTTCCAAGTAGTAAGAATAAAAGAGCATGCTATGAGAGAGGAATTATGAATGTGGATGAAGCGATAGTTGCTTGTGCTGGATAGGAATATGTTTGGAGGCGACTGATTTCGGGATGATGGAAAGAGTTTGTGCCACACCCTGATTTGGGTACATGGCGTGATTGTGTATGTATGTATGTTTTCAACAAGAAACTTTTTTTTTCGAGTATAGGTACCTGCTATTTATATATGTAATTGAAGATAAAATATCGGAATCAAAATGTCGTTAAAGTAAGATTTAATTACAAAATAAAAGTAAATAACTGTGAAACATAAAACAGTCACATAAATGAAAGACAGTTTATGAGTTTTTAATTGTGTAGTTAACGACAATATTACTATAGAACTTAAGACATATACTATACCTACAATATTACAATATGAATAATTACTTTATTATGTTTTGTTTTTTCACAAATATTATATATATATACATATATATATATATATATATATATATATATATATATATATATATATACAGTTATGAATCGTAATAATTATAATATAATGGTCTCTACACTGTAAAAAAAATATTAGCGAAATTACAGAAAAACATTAGTAAAATTTTTCTAAAAAAAATCTGTAATTTAATTTTATTCTAAATATATTATGTATTTCTACCTCAAAATTCTGTAATTTTATACATAATTTATAATAATTACATAAAGTAAGAGAAAATGACTTAATAAGTATGCAAAATTGCTTACTTTCTGCAAAATTGCATAAAAAAAAAACCATAGATAAAAGTTCGTCGTCTGATTGCATGTTGGTATCTCCATTTAAAAGTATAGGAATTTTAAATAAAATATTAATATTTTCAAATCCTATTCAATGTTTTTATTGTAAATTTTATATTTACACTTAGTTTAAATAAGCTATACAAAAAAATAGCAAAATTATAAAAAAAATTACTATAAAAAATCTAGAATTTTATTTTATTATAATTATTCTATATTTCTACCTCAAAATTCTGTTATTTTTAACATAATTCTATAATAATCACATAATGTAAGTAAAAATGACCTAATAAGTATGTAAAATTGCTTAATTTCTGCAAAATAGCATCATATATTTAATGTAGAATTACATATTTGTTGGTATAACATCTTAAATTATGTAAAATTAAATTACTGTTTGCATATTAATATCTACTGTAATAATTCATTAAAATAATAAGACTTAGTATATATTTTAATTATAATTTATTCATTTCAAAATACATCATTTATGTAAATTTAGAATAATAATAATATTACAGAACTAAACAAATTTTAACTATCTTTTTAAAGGCAGAAATTAATATTTGTTAATTTTTCTTGTTGGAGATGTACGTTGAAAGCATCGAAACGTCCCGATTATTACCACTTTGACTGCAAGGAAAAGTGGTATAGCGTTTGGTACGGTGTCTGTAATATTTTCATTCTAGATGACGAATCCGAACTTAGTTTATGTGGGTGTACGGATGTGCGTCGTCAGCTCGCTCGCTCGGTCGTAAGTCATAATTTTGTGGCCGCAACTCCTCCTAGACGGTTCAACCGATTTTAATGAAATTTTCAGAATAAATTTGTCTAGTGCCCAAGATAGGGTCATGTGGTGTTGTTTTTTTCCAGTAATGCCAACTTTCCGAGAAAAAAATTACTAAAGTTTTAAAAAATTTGTTATGGCCATGCTATTTATCCGATTTTGATTAAATTTTCAGAAAAGATTTCCCTAATGCTTTCATTAATTATATAATTTTACTAATATCCAGTGTTGCCAACTTTCCGAAAAAAAATTAATAAATTTAAAAAAAAATTATTATGGCCATGTTATTTAACCGATTTCACTCAAATTTTCACAAAAGATTCTCTTAATATTCATATAGTTTATGTAATTTTAACAAAATACAGTGTTGCCAACTTTCCGAGAAAAAAATTACTAAAATTTTTAGAAATTTATTATGTCCACTTTATTTAATCGATTTTAGTCAAATTTTCATAAAAGATTCTCTTAGTGCCTAAATAAATTATGCAATTTTAACATAATACATTGTTGCAAACTTATCGAGAAAAAAAATAACAAAATTTTTAAAAATTTATTGTGGCTACATTATACATAAATTATAATTTTAATGAAAGTAATATTGTGTTACCAACTTTCCGAAAAATATTAAAGTGGTCTATATATGGGTTTACCCATATACTTCTAATCTTGTTAATTGTGTATTTGTCTGTCTGTGTCTATCTTCGTCAGCTCTGGTGATATAAAGGTGGTCACGTGATATAAGCCACATATATAATTTCTGTAGTGGAAACAAGTTTCAACTCAGTTTGTCAGTTTGGTTGAAACTATTCACAACTCAACACGGCACGGCGTTGAGCTCTCGAGCGTTTGATTTAATTTAAGAATATTTTTATTATCTATCATGTTTTAATTGTAATTTGGTTCATTTAAATATAAAAAAAAGTAGAAATAATTGTGTGTTTTATTCAAAAAAAACAGTGATAAATAAAAAGTATTTTTCTTTTTAAATAAACTGCTAAGTAAGTACAATTTCTTATATTTTATTTGTATCAAAAGGTATTTTTAATTAATTATATTTTTACTATTTATATCCTATAGTTTTATCTTATAGTTTAGTTATATCCTATAGTTTAGTAGTATTTAGTAGTATTTAGTAATAGTAGTAGTATTTAGTAGTATTTATTAAAAATTAGTTTAGTTATATCCTATAGTTTAGTAGTATTTATTAAATTTAAAATAGAAAAATGGCTTTAGTTCTGTTATATTAAAATTTGACGAAGTACGTAAAATTGTTTATTTTATGTGATTATTATGAATTCTGCTAAAAATTACAGAATTTTAAGGTAGAAATACGGTATATTTATAGTAAAATTTTAATTTTTCTGTAATTTCGATATTTTTATTTACAGTGTATAGATACATAATACAAATAATATTGTCCACTTTGGTTTTTGAACTTGATTTGGAAATTTTCCTTCACTCATTTGGATCTGACACAATCTCGCGTTTTTATTGTTTATAAATAAACATTATAATTACTTCACTTCATTACTTTATTATAGAACTAATTATATTATATTATATATATATATATATATATATATATATATATATATATATATATATATATATATATATTATTATTATATTATAGAACTAATTTTTGCCTCAATAAAATAAAAAAATGTGCATTAAAATTATTCTTTTGGTTTCATGACAGTTTCCAAAAACTACTTGCGAATTAATTGAAATATCGAAAATAATTTTTATTTGCGATTAAATAAATGTATTATTATTTTATATTAATGTATCTCGTGAAATAATACAGCTCTGTTATAAAAAAATATTCTTTTAACTTTGATAATATAATTTTAATCTCGGTAATATAAAATTACTAATTATAAAATAAAAACAGATTTCAGTTTTAGTTCAGAATTTAAAACCTAAAACTTTTTTATTTTAATATATATATATATATATATATATATATATATATATATATATATATATATATATATATACAAATAAAACTGTCATTTGGCCACGTATTGCTAAATATATTTAAGAATTATTTTACAAACACAAATATACAAAGAATTGTTCCATTTTATAGAAAAAAATTCTTTCTTTTTCAAATTTATCTGTCTAATGTCTAACAAAATTTCGAAATAACGCTTATATCATTTTAAATTTAACATAAGAAACAGATTTATTTTGTATATATAGCAGGTTTTTTTTTTAAATTACTTAACAAAAACTAGTTTTTCTTAATTACTTATTACCAAATATTTAATGTGTCGAATATATAACCTTGAAGATTTGATGTTTTTTTTTATTAAATCATTATAAAATGTTATTTATTTTATCTTATGTAGTTTTTATTTTCATCTATTTTTTTTTATTCCTATTTCTTATTTATATATTATTTATAGTTTTTTTGTACTTAAATATGTAAAAACAAAGTATTAGCTATAACTATGTTGTTTCTTTACATAACATATTATTATAATTAGCAACTATGCGAATATAAATCCTTTATCATTGTTTATTGATTGATTGATTGATAGATTTTTACATATTTTTTACTTATTTTATATGATTATTATGAATTATGTACAAATTTACTGAATTTTGAAATAGATTTACAAGAATATATATTAATTGTTAAAAACAATAACAAACCTGATAGGGAATTTAATAACATTATAATTAATCATAACGCAGGTTCAGGACCAAAGAACAAAAGTTTGTCTTTTGACATTAATAAGAATATATATACTTAGTAAAATGAAATTACTGATTTTTTATAGTAAAATTTTTCTGTAATTTCGCTATTTTTTTAAAAGTGTACTTAAACTAAGCGTAAATATAAAATTTAAAATAAAAAGATTTAATACGATTTTAAAATATTAATATTTTATTAAAGTTCCTATACTTTTACATGGAGATACCAACATGCAATCAGGCGACAAACTTTTATTTATGTTTTATTTTCTTTTAATTTATTCTACAAACTGTTTAAATATATGTATATTTACAAATAATTCTTATTATTTTGATAAATTATTACTGATTCTACAGATTCTACGTTAAGTATGTAATGTAATTTTGCAGAAAGTAAGCAATTTTACATACTTATTAGATTTTTACTTACTTTATGTGATTATTATGAATTATTTTAAAAATTATAAAAATTTGAGGTAGAAATATAGAATATTTATAATTAAATAAAATTACAGATTTTTTATAGTAAAATTTTACAACTATTTTTCTGTAATTTCGCTATTTTTTTTTACAGTACATGAAATATTCCAAATATTATATTTTACTTGTAATGATAATTTAATAATAAGTAATAATAAGTAATTGAAAACATTATTTAGCAAAATAGTCCTATATAAACAAAAGCATTTAATACATTCAAAATACATAAAAATGTCATTCTAAATAATTTTTTTCTTAATCTTAAACATGAAACTACTTAATTTTGTACTTTTAATTTTAACAGATCGCACTTATTTATAAACTAATAACTTATTTCTTTTAAGAACTAAACAAAATTTAAACCAATGCATGGTTTAGTACATGATGTTTGAAATGACTTTGGAAAAACAGTAATTTTCTATGTTTTAATTTCATTTAAAAAAAAAAGCTCAATTAAATAAGTTACATAATTACTTTCTCTGCAAAATCTAAATCAAATCAAAAATAAACATCTAACATTTCATAAACTAACAGTTTTTTTATTCATTTAATTTTAAACGCAATTACAAACTAAACTGAATAAATACGATATCAATAAATAAAATATGAACTACTTAACTGCAAAATAAATATTGAAGTAATAAAATTGGCAAAAATAAAACAAAAACAATAGCAATTAACCGCGCTACGGCCATCAGACAGGTTTAGTAATAAAACTATAAATAATAATTATTAGCTATACATCAAGGGGTGTCCCGAAAGTCTGGAAATACGGTTAAATATCTCGGAGAAATACACATCAAATCGATAAAACAAAAAAAACTTCTTCAATATTTTTAAAAGAGAAGATTAGAAGTATATGGGTAAACCCATATATAGACCACTTTGACATTATCACATAAATGATAAGAAATAGAAATAAAAAAATTTTTCACCGAAAGTTGGCAACACAAAATCGGATAAATAATGCGGGCATAACAAATTTTTAGAAAAATATAAATTTTTTTTTGGAAAGTTGGCAACACCGTATTTTAATAAAATTATAATTTACGTAGGCACTAGGAGAAACTTTTCAGAAAATTTGATCAAAATCGGATAAATAACGTAGCCAATATGAATTTTTAAAAACGTTAGTAACTTTTCTAGTGGCATTACTGGAAAAACCAAAACCACATGACCATCTTGGGCACTAGACAAATTTATCCGGAAAATTTCATTAAAATCGGTTGAACCGTCTAGAAGGAGTTGCGGCCACAAAATTTTGACTTACGACCGAGCGAGTGAGCGAGCTAACGACGCACATCCATACATCCACATAAACTAAGTTCAGATTCGTCATCTAGAGGCTATATGAATAATTTCTATACACAATTTTTTTTTTTTGAAAATGTTACAGACACCGTACCAAACGCTATACCACTTTTTCCTTGCAGTCAAAGTGGTAAAAAGCTATCTTTTTCGATTTGATGTGTATTTCTCGAGATATTTGACCGTATTTTGGGACACCATGTATATACCTAACTATAAAATTCTTCAGGTAAAAGGTGTAAATACGTTTTTATTAGGTAATTAATTCCTGTTTTTATATAGAGAAGGCAAAGCATACGCTTTTATTACGGCTCATAAAATAATGGCTTATTATTTGCTTTGCACGCTATTCTGATGCACAGAGATATATTATCAAATTGTGTTATTAATTTAATTGATTACATTATCATATATTTATCAGATTAATTATTGCATATTGTGTATTAATAATTAATTATTTAAATAAGTTTAAGTTTAATTATAAATATTATAGCCAAGTAGTATAGAAATAGAAGACCATATTTGGAGGAAATTGGTTTTTCAATAGTGGAAAGAGTTTGTGCCACACCGTTTTAGATACATGGCGTGATTGTGATTAAGGGGAAATTATTTGATTTTATTCTTTTCGCCACGGTAAGATTATATATTTTTTTTATTATAGTGGAAAGAGTTTGTGCTACACCCTTATGTATGTATATATATATATATATATATATATATATATATATATATATATATATATATATATATATATATATATATATATATATATATATATATATATATATATATATATAATATATATATATACTTAAATTTTGGTTCTATTTAAAATTATTGTATTTTTCTTTCAAAACAAAAGTATACAGTTTAATTTTAACTAAATTTATTGTTTTTTTATTTTTTCAAAAATAATTTTTTTTCTAATATATATATATATATATATATATATATATATATAAAACTTAACAAACAACTATTTTCGGTAAAAATCAACTTTCTTTAAATAATAATATTTTTCAACCGTAATAAAATAAAAAAAAACACAATTATATTAGAAATAATTGTTTTAGAAAACTAGAAAAAACATGCGTTTTTTTTAAGTTTCACTTATTTTATATATGTTTGTGAAATGTGACATTTTTTTAGACACATTTTTCTAATTGTATTAATATTTGGCGGAAAATAATTTCGTCATAGTGGAAAGAGTTTGTGCCACATCCCTTTGGGTACATGGCATAATTCTGCGTATGCTTATAGCGATAACTGTTGAGTAATAAATTTACGTATTATTAATTAGTTAAAAAGTGTTGAGTAATAATTCTTTAACTTACTGGCATAAAAAAAAACGTATATATAATGCATATTTTATGTAATAGGAGTAGAATATTGTTCCAAATTTATTTATAAACTCTAGATTTCTTTCTAAAAAAGATTAATGTTTCGAAAAATATTACAACATTTTTTTTTATGAAATATTTGAAAACTAGATATTTTCAAGATTAAATTACGAAATTTTGTGTTAGAGTCACTACTTGTAACTAAGTAGGTATTTGGTAATATTTACAATTAGTATAAGATACTATAATATAAATAAAGTGAAAATACACATACGTACATACATACATACATAGAATAGTTTGATATATTCTCTTCTTAAACTGGTTTTGGACAAACAAATGACCTAGTTTATCCAACTTTCATACAAAATTACTTTTACTTTATACGAATAAATATGCTTATATATTTTTTTGTTATTTTTTCTTTTTTTTTCTCTCTCCTAATTCAAAAATTTAAATAAAAATATTTGATGCCATCGCGGAGGACCCAGGTAGCATAATAATAATATTTTATTTATTCTATTGATCAAAATACATAATTATAGAATACGTCATAAATGATTTCAAAATTAAATAATTACAAAATTGCTTTAATTTGAAGTTGAAATGTCTTTATAGAATTAATAAGTTTGTAGACAGCTTATTATTATAAAACATAATTTTTAATAATTTTTTTCTAATGTATGTTTTGGAATTTCTAATATATTAATTAGATCTCGTGATATAATTATGCAAACTTGAGATTGTACTAAAGATTTCTAAATGAATTTTTGTGTAGATTAAACAACCATACACCCACTTATAAACTAAGTTCAGATTCGTCTGATCTAGAGGCTATATGAAGGATTTCTAAACACAATTTTTTTTTGAAGATGTTACAGATACCGTACCAAACATTATACCACTTTTTCTTGCAGTCAAAGTGGTAATAAGATTATCTTTTTAGACCAATTACTAATAATTTTCAAATCAAGATCCTTATCAGTTAATTGATTTATTCATTATTTATTCATTCATCTGCAGTTTCATTTTTAATTATATTAAGAATTTTGCATAATGCATAACTTTAAAATATATATATATATATATATTTGTTAATATTTGACTGAATTTTAGTTAGAAAAATAAAATTATAATATATTTTTTGATGTGTAATAGGTCACACTAAATCTAAATTCGAAATATGTAAATCGAAGTTCGATTAACGATCATTATTTGGTAACAGTGTTTTATTAAATTTCTCATACAGCGCGAGGACTTTCTAAATTTTTAAGTACTTTTTTCTAAATTGAATTTTCAATATATTTGTTTGCCTTATCTCGCATTAATTGTGAAAATATCTTATATAAGAATTAGAAAATGTACTTAATCGCTGTTTAGTTTTTCATTAATTAATGCTAACAATAAGTATAAATTTTCATCTGTAAGATTTGATTTTCTTTAAAAGAAAATCAGAAATACTATTTACTATACATTATTTTCCAAATATATACAAACACAAACACAAAATTTTTAGATGACTTTGCTAATATTTTAGAAATATCTTAGAGAAAAAAATAGATGATTTTTCAACCTACTAATGCATAATTACTTATGTATATTAAGTAATTAAATATTTATCTTTATTTGATATATATATTCTCTAATTAAATATACAAATATATAAATTGAAAAATAGCTATTTGTAATTTCCTCTAGGCATATAAATTTAATTTTGATTTATGTATATATATTAAAATAATCTTGTCTTAAATTTTATAAAATCAGAATTTATCTAGCGCACTGAAAACAAAAATTCCAAAAGAGTAAAGAATTCTCTTTAAAAGCTAGAAAATAAATGCCATTTCGAGAAAGTGATTTCAATTTCAAGTGTAATTTCAATTTCTCTACTATCTTGCGTTTAATAGAAAAACATTTATAGTATAGTATTTGGTTATTAAAATGATTACATTTTGTTCCATCTCACTGAGTTTTATATCAAAAACAAAAACATTCAATGAGCAAAAAAGAAAAAAATCGATTATGTTTATAAACTTCTCAAATTTGTCATAGAAAACATTTTAGAATTTTCAATAATTTTTCCTGCCAAACCAGATGAGCTAGAAAAAAGTTACTTAGCTATTATGTAGCTAATATTTTTCTGTATTTTACTGATTTTTTTCAGATTTTTTTGAGCAAATTTTGAAAAAAGTTTTATTTTGAAAAAATTACATGTCAAATTTTCAAAAATTCAGTTTTTAATTTTTTCTACTAAACGATGCAACCTAGCATAATGGTTTCTTTACTCAATGTTCCGCATTTTTCCGTACCATGCTTATTTTCCTACACCTCATAGTTTTTAAGAAAAAAAATAAATACCAAAAATTCAAAAAAAAATTCCAGCGCCCAAACGGCACATGCTAGCAAATTAAAACTAAAACCAAATTATAGAACTTTTTATGCTCTGTCAAAAAGTATTTTAAGTATTTCTTCGCATTTAACTCGAGAAAGTAGTATATCGCAAATTATCGAAATTGCATGTTAAACTCCCATATGAATTTAACGAACGAACACCCGGTATATGTATAATGTGCTTTAAATATGTCATTTTGAAATAAATTTCATTATTCCTTAATTGATTTTTGAAAACATAGAACATGTTTTTCAATAATTTCTAATTAACTTATTTTCAGCTAAATCATTTTGTTTGAAACAGCAATTTTTCTCGTTACTAATTATTGCATTATCGTAAATAAAATTCGCAAAAAAAACCAAACAAACCAGGACAGAATTTTTAGTGTAAAACCCAACCAACACAAGGTTAAGTTTAAATATTATATAAACTCATTCAGACTAACCTGTTTAATCACATGAAATTAGTGTTATGTTTTAGCACAGAACTAAGTGGTTCAGTAAAACTTAAGTTTCATTCATATGACTATATCTTGTACTTGTGTGTTTTAATCGGACTATATTATATTAATTTTATGAACATTTTTGTGGCATTTTGTGAATTATTTTTTTGCATGTTGGTCTGAAAAATGCTTCAACTTTTCTCTTAACCGAAGAATGTCACATTGAACACATTCATTTGTTCGTTAAAATAAAATGGTAGAATATTTACGATCTTCTTGATAAATTGAGTCGAATTTTTTATTATTATTTTTTTATATAATATAAATGTTGTCAAAGTTTGACAATTTTTTTAAGTCAAAACATGTTTTTTTCTGTGAAATTTGGTGGAAAGCGGAATAATTCAAATGGTATAAATCTTGCATGGGCCTTAAAGATGAGACTTGAAATTTTTACGGACGCAAAATTTTAGTCAATTTCGCTCAAAATTGGCCGAGTTATAGCGATTTGAAAAATCGGTAATTTTTCTGATTTTTTGAGTGACGCGATTTTTTTTTACAAATATATATATATATATATATATATATATATATATATATATATATATATATATTTGCGATATTTATACAAAGAGATTAATTTGATTACAACATAAAATACGCACGTATTGACAAAAGAAAGTCATGGTTCTTGAAAGTGCTAATTTGAACGTATGTAATATTATTAAATTTCATGTTTTTTTTTTCTTTTTTCTGGTATCTACATTATAAGTATGACTACGCGCAATTACGCTAGATACATTACACGGTTTCTATATAATTATTTATTTCGCTGTTACATTAAACAAAAACAAAAGTTATCAAGATGCATTCGACGCTAGCTATATTATTAAGTTGAAATAATCAATTGTAATATATATATATATATATATATATATATATATATATATATGTTATTATTGTTTAATTCTACGCATATATGGTACACTGAAAGAAATATTATTTAAATACTGATGTTTTTCGTCAATTAGGTAGAAGAAAATCAAAATACGAATATTAAAATAAAACTGTTTAAAATTAAAGTTCTGTATTTATGTTTATTTATAATCGACGTTTCGACGAACTCTACATCGTGGTCTTTATCAGAAAAAATACTACAAATTTGTTTGTTTCACATAATTGTTCTGTAAAGTAGTGTAATTATTTTAAAAACATTTTTATAAATTTTTCATAAACAAAAAAACATATTTTTTCTAAGCTAAAGTAAGTATTTGATAGTATTATTTATGTATGTACATATTTAATTTTAATTTTTGAATAATTTTGTTCTTAAATATATACAAGACGTGCACTAGTGAACGTCATATGAATATTAAAAATGTTTACTTACTTCAAATTTATAATTGCTATGGTAATTACACTAACATATTCATTAATTACAAATAATTACGATGCATATTTTGGAAAATTTATAAAAAAATAATTTCTCCCTGAGCTATAGACATAGCTCTCAGATCTGGATGACAATGCAATTATTAATTAAATAATTAATTAATAATATTAAAAATATTAATTATTTTATCTTGTATGTATAATATTTTTGATGTAATTACATACATTTGTAAATTTATCATAAAAGTTGTATTTTAAAATGAATAAATATATTACAGTTAAAATATTTTATTAGTACATATTATTACACAAAATATGTACTATTATTATTACAGCAAGCTGTAATATTACATAATTTAAGAAGTTTTAGCAACAATATGTAATTCTACATTAAGTATGTGATGTAATTTTGGCAGAAAGTAGGCAAGTTTACATACAAAAATATAGAATATTTATAGTAAAATAAAATTTTTCTATAATTTTGCTATATTTTTATACAGTCTACTTAAACTAAGCGTAAATATAAAATTTACAATAAAAAGATTTATTAGAATTTTAAAATATTAATATTTTATTAAAATTCCTATACTTTTACATGGAGATACCAACATGCAATCAGACGACGAACTTTTATTTATGTTTTTTTTTTATTTATTCTACAAATTGTTTAAATATATATATTTATAAATAATTCTTATTAGTTTGATAAATTATCACAGATATTAATATGCAAGCTGTAATTTTACATAATACAAAATATTTATCTGTAATTTCACTATTTTTTTATAACAGTGTAATATTTCTAACGTTTTAATTTTCTTTTTATACAGAACCCCAAGGGAAAAAATGTCTACAACAGCCAAAGACGAACAATCCCGTGTGGCACAATGGTACAAAAACCGTTCTATCTTCATCACGGGTTCCTCAGGTTTCATGGGCAAAATCCTGCTGGAAAAACTCCTCTACAGTTGTCCACAAATCGCCAAACTCTACATCCTAATTCGACCAAAACGTGGTAAATCCGTTCGAGAAAGAATTGACGCAATGTTTGAGCTACCAATGTTTGAGCGTCTCAACAAGAAAGATCCGAAGGCACGCGAGAAGATTGTTTGTGTCGAGGGTGATTTGGTCAGTGAGGGTTTGGGTATTGCAGCAGGACAACGGCAGGAATTGGTTAAGAATATATCAGTTGTATTTCATATGGCCGCGACGCTAAGGCTGGAAGGAACGCTAAAGGATGCTGTTGATATGAATGTTTTAGGTAATTTTGTGGGAAGTTTATGATACACTGTTTAAAATAATAGGGTGAAAGAGTAAAAATTTTCGAGGGTAATTGAATTTGTAGCCTTATTAGTGCAAAAAATTGCCCTGCTTTTGCGTATTTTAAAATATTAGACTTTTTATCTTGATGGAAGGGCAAAAAATACGAAAACTAAGAGTAAATAACTGCTCACTCATTTTGTTTTAGAGTATAACAGTACAATTTACCCTTTTTTGGGGTATTTTTTAATTTGGGCGTTCAAAATGCGTGTGGTATTTATATTACACAAAAAAATTAATTTAATTGCCTTAAAAAGATTATACATTTTTTATCCTTTTCTAGGATAATAAAGTACTCTTTTTTTGAATTTACCTATTTAGAGTAATCATATTTACGGACTTACATAGGTACTAATAAGGGTATTTTTTGTTTCGAACAGTGTAGGAACTCAATTTTTTTGAGTTAGAGTTTTGGGATAGATTTCGAAGTAGTTATAGAGTTCCTGAAAGTATCTAACCTAACCTAACCTACACTGTAAAAAAAAGGATATAAATTTATAATAATAATAATTGATTTTCGAAGCCCTGATTTCAGGAACTCTTTGCAAATCTATCCCAGAACTCCAAAAAATTATGTTCCTATCGCTTTTTGGGTGCTAATTTCAATATTTTAATCCCATTTAGGTACAAAACGAGTGATTGAACTGTGTCAAGATATGAAGCAATTAAAAGCTCTGGTGCATTTAAGCACAGCTTTTTGTAATAGCGATATTAAGACAATGGATGAAAAAGTTTACCCCAGCAGGATGGATCCCGAAGAGATTATTCGTACAGTGAATACTTTATCGGAAGACGCTTTATTGACGGCGACGCCGGGAATTATAGCACCACACCCGAATACGTATATCTTTACGAAACGTCTAGCTGAGATATTAATGGAGGAACAATATCCCAAGTTGCCAATTGCTGTTACGAGACCTTCTATTGTTGGGCCTACGGCTATGGAACCTGTTTCTGGTTGGGTATGTGTGGTTTTTTTCCATAATTTATTACACAAAGCAAATTAAGAGTCAATTTTTTTTTTTTTAATCAAAATGTAACATTAATTATCTGGGATACATCTAGCACAAAATAAATATTAAAATAAAACAAGATTAGAAGTATATGAGTAAACCCATATATAGACCACTTTGACATTATCACATAAATGATAAGAAATAAGAATAAACATTTTTTTTACCGAAAGTTGGAAACATTGTATTTTGCTTATATATAGTATTATAGGCGCTAAAGGTATCTTTTGTAAAAATTTGATTAAAATCGGATAAATAATGCGGGCATAACAAATTAGTAGAAAATTATTAATTTTTTTTTCGGAAAGTTGGCAACATCATATTTTAATAAAATTATAATTTATATGGGTACTAGGAGAAACTTTTCTGAAAATTTGATCAAAATCGGAAAAATAATGTAGCCACAATGAATTTTTTTAAATTTTAGTAATTTTTTTCTCGATAAGTTAACAACACTGTATTTTGTTAAAATTGCATAATTTATGCAAAAAAATTTGTTATGTCTGTATTATTTATCCGATTTTAATGAAATTTTTACAGAAGATATCCTTAGCGCCTATAATATTATATATTAGCAACATACAATCTTGCCAACTTTCGGTGAAAATTTTTTTATTCCTATTTCTTATCATTTATTTGATAATGTCAAAGTGGTCTATATATGGGTTTACCCATATACTTCTAATCTTGTTTTTATTTAATTTAACAATAAATCTTATTTTTTTAAAGCTTTCGAGATTTCTGTGCATAGTTAATTAAATAATTTACCTAATATTCCTATAAAATATAAATTTCTATATAATTTTATTATTATTAATAATATTATTTCCTATTTTTAATCAATAACATTTCTTTGTAGGTGGACAACCTAAACGGCCCAATAGGCCTACTAGTAGGCCTATGGAGCCGTTTAAGTTAGGTTAGGTTAGATTAGGTTAAGTTTCGTATTTTGAATCTATAACATTTCTTTCTAGATTAGGTTAGGTTAGGTTTCATTAGGTTAGGTTAGATTAAGTTTCCTATTTTTAATCAATATCATTTCTTTCCAGGTGGACAACCTAAACGGCCCTATAGGCCTACTGGTAGGCGCAGGCAAAGGTGTCATACGTACAATGAAATGCAACGGAAACTATCCAGCACATACAGTTCCGGCAGATATTGCCATAAACGCTCTAATTGCCATTGGTTGGCAAGTGGGACTAATGAATCACGAAACGCGTACTCGTGATCAGCTGCCCGTTTATAATATGTCGCAAGATGGCGTCGTTAAAGTCACGTTTGGCGATGTGTTGAATATCGGAAGGGAGATTATCTATGATTATCCTTTCGAGTGGTGTATTTGGTATCCTGGTGGGGATATAACGACGTCGGATTTCCTGCATAAGTTGTATGTGGTGTTGTTTCATTATATACCAGCGTATTTTTTGGATTTTTTGTTGATGATTTTCGGGCAGAAGCGATTGTAAGTTTAGTTGATTTGGATTTTTTTGCTAAATATTTAGTCTATACCAGTGGCGCAGCCAGGATTTTGTCTTGGGGGGGGGGGCAAATAACCTAACTTAACCTAACCTAACCTAGCAAAAAAAAAGCAAATACTAACCAGATTTCCACTTTATCTTACATGAATCTAATAATTAATAGTTTAAAATAATGAATGTTGGCTCAATATTTTGGGGTAAATAATTGTAGCGTTAGAAGTGACTGCTAAATATATGACTAAATGAATAAAAATTGTGCTAATTCTGCTAGACTTGGTTGGGCCACTGATCTATACTTACTCAAGTAAAGTTGAGTATTGGCGCAACTCGAAAAATCAGAAAATATATCGATTCTTCAAATCGATATAACTCGCTCGATTTTGAATGAAATTTTGCGTCTGAAAAAATTTCAAGTCTCATTTTTAAGATCTTGTAAGATGATGGACCATTTGAAGCATTCCGCTTCCCACCACACCCCCGCAGAAAAAAACATGTTTTGACTTAAAAAATTGTCAAACTCTGACCAACATATATGGTATAGAAAAAAATGGATGCTAATTTTATGATCTATTAATAATTCAAATATTACCTACTTATAAAATTTTATATTTTTACCTATAGAAAAATCAATCATTTACCTATTAATAATTCAAAATTGATCTATAGGAAAAAAAACCTAAACATAAACCAACCTACTAACCTAACCTAACCTGCCCTAAATAGCCAATTACGTAAAATTTATAGATGAAATTTTATAGATCGATAATTATATCAGTAGGTATTTGATTATTTCCATAGATCGATAAATATTTCTATAGATCAATAATGAATTCTATAGGTGAAAAATTAAAACCATAGATTAATTATTTAATACATAGGTAAACTATTATTTTCATAGGTACTATTCGGTAGATCATATGTTTTTTTCATAGGTCAAATATTTTTATCCGAAAAAAATTGTTTTTTCGAAATTTAGCTTGCATTTTGCGAATTCCTGCAAAACAAAACAAAAAAACTCGCAAAATGCAAGATAAATTAAAAAAAAAAAAATTACAACTTTGCGTCAAAAAATCGTAAGTCCTTGAAATTAAGCGAAAGTTACCTGTTTTTTTTTTTTTTTGAATTTATACGTTTTCTCGATAAATTGAAGCAAAAAAAAAATTTTTATACCATACTTTGGACAATTTTTTAAGTTAAAAACATGTTTTATTTTCTTCTGCGAGGTGTGGTGGAGAGCGGAATGCTTCAAATGGTCCATTATCTTGCATTATCTCAAAGAGGTAACTTGAAATTTTTTCAATCGAAAATTTTTATTAAATTTCGTTCAAAATCGGACGCAAATCGGTAATTTTTTCTGTTTTTTCGGATGGCGCTTTTTTTTGACGAGTATATATATATATATATATATATATATATATATATATATATATATATATATATATATATTGTAATTTCTCGATAAGAACAATAAAATAATAATCTCATTTCTAGTATGGTACGTGTCCAAAATCGTATCACCTTAGGCCTAGAACTACTCGAATTCTTCACGACGAATTATTGGGACTTTAAATGTAAGAATTTCTACGAACTATGGGAGAAACATTTAATCGGCGAAGATAAACGCCGGTTTTCAATGGATTTCCAATTATTGGATACGAAAACTTATCTGAAGATTAGTATTTTGGGCGCACGACAATATTGCGTGAAAGAAGATTTGTCTTCGTTGCCGCGTTGTCGACTTAAACAAAAATTGTAAGCCAAGCATTTTTCTCTTCTTTTATAATAATAATCATAATAATAATAATAATTTTAAGTTTAGTCTAAAAAAATTATGTAATTTTACCTACAAATTATGAGACACTATGATGTCCAGTATTTCTAGGTATAATTATTCAATTTTCCGAGAAAAAAATTACTAAAGTTTTTAAAAATTGATATTGGCTACGTTATTTATCCAATTTTGATCAAATTTTCAGAAAAGATTTCCCTAATGCTTCCATTAATTATATAATTTTATTAATACCCCGTGTTGCCAACTTTCCGAGAAAAAAATTACTAAAGTTTTAAAAATTTTATTATGGCCATGTTATTTAACCGATTTTACTCAAATTTTCACAAAAGATTCTCCTAGTATTCATATAATTTATGTAATTTTAACAAAATATAGTGTTGCCAACTTTCCGAGAAAAAAATTACTAAAATTTTTAATAATTCATTATGACCATTTTATTTAACCGATTTTAATTAAATTTTTATAAAAGTTTCTCCTAGTGCCTAAATAAATTATGCAATTTTAACAGAATACAGGGTTGCCAACTTATCGAGAAAAAAATCACAAAATTTTTTAAAAATTCATTGTGGCTAGATTTTGATCAAATTTTGCAGAAAAGTTTCTCCTAGTGCCCACATAAATTATAATATTATTAAAATACAGTGTTGCCAACTTTCCGAGAAATGTCAAAGTGGTCTATATATGGGTTTACCCATATACTTCTAATCTTGTTATAATAAATATTTGTTTGTTTCAGCTTGTACGTGCTCCATAAAGCAGTCGTTTTCACATTTTATTACTTTGTTTTATCCACGATTGCTTCCATATTTCCTCCACTTCGTTATTTAATGGATAAAATTACAAATACTTTATCCTGTTTCATGGATTTCTTGTGGTAAATCAGCTGTGTAGTAGGTATGTGTGTGTGGCTGTGTGTTTGAGGTTAGGGAAATTTTGCGTTGTTACACTCATTTTAAGGTAATACTAATAATTATTGTTTTATTTGCAATGTTTAATTGCAATTTTATGACAAAGAATTTGATTATTTTTTTATATATAATATATATATTTGTATATTTTTGGATGAAAGTTTATTTAGGAGATATAAATGTATATTTTTTGTAAATAAATATTATAAACTTATATTATTTATTTCTATTTTGACCTAGAGAATTAAATAAATCTAAATATACAAAATATGTTTCAAAATTTATATTTGTTGAGATACATACCTTGTAATGAAAAGAACTTCACAACTTCACTTTTAATTTATTATTCACAAAATTAGCAATTATTAGCAGTCATTTTATGTTTATTTAATATAAACAAACACGATATATCCATATTAAAAATTTAGAAGTAATACAAAATAGATTTTTACGTTATTACGCATTAATTTTCCAGTTATTTTTTCTTGACCCTCTTAAGCTATAGGCTACACACATAACGTAATCGCATTGCAAAAACTCTAAAATATTTTAGAATTTTCAATCATTTTTCCTGCCAAATATTATTATTGCGTTTACAAAAATAGTTCTTATATGTACAGTACATAAGGTTTAAAATCGGTTCATATATGTTTCATATTTATTAAATTATATTATGTAAATCGTAATATGAAATTAATTTTAGATAAATTAACGAAATTCTTTATTTCTAAATTAAAGAAAAAATATTATATAATCTATAAATAAATTTTAATTTATTAAAAATAAATGATTGGCAAACGAACACCTGTAGATATGGTCTTGGTTATACATGTTCTTGGTTATACATCAGTCAAATGTCATATTTTTAGTGGATTATTTGAAAAATGTTTAAAGCTTGTAGAATCTGTACAAGTACAAAAAATGTAAATTTAGATCTAACAAGTACAGATTCTAGTAATATCGTACTCATGGATAAATTATTATCGATTGTACCTGAAATTGTAAGTACTCGTTTTAAAGGTTAACCAGTCTCAATATTGTTATAGTATTTGGCATTTATTTACAATAGGATCAAAATAAGAATTTACCAATCCGGATTTGTCCTACATGTAGTACACAACTAGATGAGGCGTATAAATTTCGGAGAAAGTGTCTCGAATCACAAAGTATGTTCCAATGTCGTTTGGAAGAAGAAATTGACAGTGAAAACGATGGAAAAGGTTCAGTTGTTATTAAAACTGAAGATTTACCTTCAGATTTACCGGAATCATCTGATGAATTGTTTATTTTATCAAATCTTCAAGAAGAACTACATAAATCGAACGAAAATTATGTTAAAGTTGAGTTAAATGACAACGAAATTCGTTCGGTGAGTCGTAATAGCGTTTTGTCCGAATCATCAGTGTATACTGATGCAAATGCTAGTGAAATAGACCAAGAATATGATTCAGAGAACGATTGGGAGTATAAATGTGAGTTTTGCGACCGGAAATTCGCCCAAAAAGGCAATTTAAAAAAACACTACGCAGTGCATTCCGAAGAAAAACGCTTTGCGTGCGAAATTTGCGGAAAACAATTTAAGCGCAGCACCGATTTGACCAAGCACAGACGTGTTCACACGGGCGAACGACCATTCGCTTGTGGCGAATGCGGAAAATGTTTTAGCACGAATGAAAATCTCACAAAACACAATCAAATCCATCTGAACGAACGCAACTATCAATGCGAGATTTGCGGAAAAACATTTAACGATAAATATTCGCTGAAATCGCACGCTTTTATTCATTCCGAAGCTAGGTTGTTTCAGTGTCAAATCTGTGAAAAGAAATTCAAACAACGTAGCGGACTAAATCGACATATGGTTTGGCACAAAACCGAACGCAAGTTTCAATGTCAGCTGTGTCGAAAATCATTTTTTACCCTCGGTTTGCTAAACCGACACCAGTACGTGCATTCTGCCGATAAATATCGATTTAGCTGTGATGTTTGTGGAAAGAAATTTACCCAGAAAAAGGCGGTGCAACGACATATGTTGATACATACGAATGAACGTCCGTATCAGTGTGGGGTTTGTGGGAAATCGTTTACGCAGAACGAATATTTAACGGTGCATAAACGGATACATTGCGATGAGAGGCGGTTTAGTTGTGACGTGTGTGGGAAGAGTTTTGTGCAGAGTGGTTATTTGAAGATACACCGGAGGTTGCATACGGGTGAGAGGCCTTTTAAGTGTGAGCAGTGTGGGAAGGCGTTCAATGAAAACGGGCAGCTGAAGAAACATCTAGCGACGCATTTACGGAAAATATAGGCGTTTTCGAAATCTCCACGACTGGTAATTAGTTGTTTACGACCTGGTTTTATGACAATATTGGTTAAAACCGAGATTTGTAGTAGCCAGTTAAGATGTTTGTAAAATGTATTTAAAGATTTCGCGAGGGGGAAATCACTTTTTCAAATTTACTACAACAGATTTTACAAATTTCACATATGATTGTTGTCATTCTTCCGTTGATTTTATAGATTTTTACCATGATTTTACAAGTGGTTTTTTTCTCGAGATTTCTATAGATTTATTTAAGAGTATTTATATGTTATTATACGTTGTATCATTCTAGGCTAAAATTAATGCTACGAAATAAAAACATTATTTTTTTTCTTTGTATAATTTTATTTCTTCAGAATGTTTTACAAGCAACATATCATATATAAAAGTATTTGAAATATAAAATAAGTAATTACTCGCTAAAAGTATTTATATTTGGTAATTTTTCTTTAATAAAGAAAGTAATAAACTTAGTTGAGCTTATAATAATAAAATAATCCATGCCTAATCATATAGTTAACCATACGATTAAGTTAGTAAATTTGTATTTAAATTTTTATCAGAAATATTAATTCACAGATTTTACTGTGACAATTTACGTAATATTAAAGTTTTTATGCAAAAAAAAATATATATAAAATTGCGTAAATGAAAAATACTTAATTATATATTATTACTATTTTAAATATTTATTTATATAATAAATATTAAACTATATCATTTTTGTACAGTGCAATAAATATATAATATAGTGTAAAACAGGTTTCGCTTGACATATAGATCTGCCAAGTACTTATTTTAATATTTTATTAGTTCAATTAATATAAAATAAAATTGTATTATATTTATTAATAATTATTTATGATGTATAAATTATAATTGATTTATAAAATTAAAAAGTAAACAGATGTCTTACAATAAATACGTAATATAGTGTAAAACAGGCTTTATTTGACATAGCTGTCAAGTCATATATGTAATACTATATTACATATATGTGTCAAGTACATATTTTATTATTTTATTAGTTCAATTAATATAAAATAAAATCGTATTTATATTTATTGATAATTATTTATGATGTATAAATAAAAAAAATAAAAATATCATTGTTTGTTAAGTGATGTACACAAGTTAGCATTGCAACTACATTTTTAACCTCAATCGAATAATTAATGTTTACTATTTATTAATAAGTTTAAAGCCATTTAAAGTCATTTTTATTGTATATATTTGTAGTTGAAATATAATAGTGAAATATCGAACGGTCATAGTGTTGTATATTGTTTAAAGAATTACAAATCTCATGACATTTTGACTGATTTTGACACAAACTAAAACATGGAGCAAATGAATGAAAATTCACAAAACTTGGACGAGAGTTTTGTCGAGTATAATTATTCGGATTTATGTGAGGTTGAATTGGAAACTAACTCACAAACTACAGACACAGTGACAGCTAAGACTAAATCGAAACGAAGTTATGTTTGTGAAATATGTGAAGAAATCTTTAGTAAGAGTTCCGATTTAAAAGTGCACGCGCGTACTAAACATACCGACAAGATTGTTCCGAAAAGTGTTCCACCGGAACGTAATTTCATTTGCGAAATATGTAATAAGACTTTCGTTAAAGGTTCCCACTTAAAGGAGCACACACGGACTTCACACACAAATGAAAGACCATTTTCTTGCAATATATGTGATAAATCTTTTGCGGTAAATTCGTGTTTGAAAAAACATATGTTCATACACAGATCGGATCGGCCGTTCAAGTGTTCGCTGTGCGAACGCGGTTTTAATTCGAATATTCGTCTCAAAGAACATATATTAGAACATAATAATATCAGGCAGTATCAGTGTAGGTTATGTGAGAAAAGTTTTGCTCAAAGTGGTACTTTAAAATTGCATATGATTTCGCATGAAAATCTTCGCGCTCATCAATGCGAAATATGTGGTAAGACTTTCAATTATAAATCGGGATATAAGCGACATGTAAGATCTCATACGAAGGAACGACCGTTTAAATGTGATATTTGTGAGAAAAAGTTTCCGCAAACTTGGCATTTGAAAGAACACATACGGACTCACACTGATGAAAGACCTTTTCAGTGCGATATATGTGATGAAGCTTTTAGAGTTAAAGCGAAATTAAACATGCATTTACGTAAACATGGTAGTGAGTAAGATTTTTTTTGTTAATAGATTTGTTTATATTTGAAAATGTAATAATTACTTATGTGGTGATAAAACATACGGAAATATGGTCTTAAAAGTTTTTATTATATTTGCATTTAGTATTACATATTGTTTTTAGGTATATTCATTTTATTGCTAATTTCATAATTTATTAAGGCGAGACACCTCAATTTTGAAATTCATAAAATTACCAAAATGGCAGCATTTTGGAAAAAAGGTGTTTTTTTTTTATATATAAAAAATCAACTTTGAAAGCACATATTTGGACCAATAGTTTCCAAGATATCTTCTGGATAATTTTTAAAAACATGGGCCCGTATTCTCATTTCATGTATAAAAGTGATTTTTGCCAAAAGTACTTTTGACGTTTACGTAAAATTATTTATTAAGCACTTTACTTATAGTAGTTTTTTTAAATTTTATAATTTCAAATATAATAAAAATGATCAAAAAATGAAAAACTATTTACATTTAATGAAAAACAGAAACAAAAAGTTATTTTGAAATTAATGATAAAAGCACTTTTTCACGAAAAAGTGAGGTGAGAATACGGGCCATGGTTTCCAGAAAAACGCTTTTAAAGTTTGAGATACCCTATCTATCAGCAACAAGTTCCAATTTCGGAACACCAATTTAACCAAATATTCTACACACTATAAGCTTTCAAGAAATCGATTTTTTTTTTAAATTTTAGGGTGGTGTTTCCCCTTAATACTCTATATTATTATTGTTTTTTTGGTAAATCAGACTTGGGCAGAAGGAAAGATTAAAGTCACTAACTAAATTGATAAAATAGCTATCGTAAGTCGATAGCAATTTTGGTGCTATTAAATTTCGCTACTTTATCAAACCTAGTGAGTTTAGGAAAAATTTTAATTAAATGAATTATTAATTTGTAGTCAAAATTCAAACATTATTACGAATTAATTTAAGTTAATTCTGATTTTAAGAGTCTGCCCAGACCTGCAGTAAAACTGTTTTGAATTTATTTTTAAATAGATTGCACTAAAATCTGCAATAAATGAAAATTTATTTTATAACAATATCGCATATTTTTAAACACATTGGCCCGTATTCTCACCTCATTTATAAAAGTGATTTTTGCCAAAAGTACTTTTGTCGTTTACTTACAATTATTTATTAAGCAATTTATAATAGTTTAAATTAAATTTTATAATACCAAATATATAATAAAAATGATCGTAAATAGAAAAACTATTTACAATTGATGAAAAACAGAAACAAAAAGTTATTTTGAAGTTAATGAAAAAGTGAGGTTAGAATACGGGCCATTGTATTTTAAATTTCATAATTTGTATTCATAATTCATTTCAATGTCCTTTACGTGTTTTGTCGTTTATTTTTAATTCATTTATGTTTGTTTTTAGAAGTTCAATTATAAAATATAAATACATTAAATATAAACAAAATACTAATAAATTACTTTTAAAATTGGATTATAAATAAATAGTTTATATATTTTGTATTATTATTATTGTTATGAAATTACTGTTATGTAATAATGTATTTATTATTGATATTATGTTACAAATACATTTAACAAATTAATATTAATTATTAATAAATACAATTATAATTAATTTATTCGTTTTAAACGCTTTGTGCGTTAACTCTCTCTCTCTTCAACTTTACAACTAATCAATGAGTGAAGTTAGCGCCCCAATAGTGAAAGGAACTCAATTTTTCATTACAGTTCTGGATAGATTTCAAAGATTTTCAGTTTTGCGGAAATAATGCAACTCCCAACTATGGTCAAAAATGAGTTTCTAGAACTCTTCTAACGAAAAATTGAGTTAATATTACTTTTAGGCCACTAACTTCTCATGAGTTGATTAACGAATGCGATGCTTCGGAAAACATTTGACAATCCTAGTTGCCTAATTAAGTAATTGGAAATAGAAAAATAATAAAATCACTGATTTTTCTTGTGCGTATTTAAATGTCGTTTACATTTCGACGAACTAATGAAACTTTTACCGCAAATTTGACACTGATACGGTCGTTCACCGCTGTGAATATAGCGATGCGTTATCAGATTACTTCGATTCGTGAATCGTTTCTCGCAAACTTCACACGCGAACGGTTTCTCGCCGGAATGTAGCCGTAAATGCGCTTTCAGCACAGCTTGCTTCGCAAAACATCGACCGCATTCGTCGCATTTGTACGGCTGTTCACCTGTCAACATAAATCAAAATCAGTTTTAAATTATTTTAAAACAAATTTTTGATCATTTTCAAGGGATAAAAATATTTGACCTATGAAAAAAACATATGATCTACCTATGAAAATAATAGTTTACCTATGTATTAAATAATTAATCTATAGTTAGGTTAGGGTAGGTTAGGTTTAAGTTGGTTAGGTTATAGTTAAAAATATAAAATTTCATAGGTAATATTTGAATTATTCATAGATCATAAAATTAGCATCCATTTTCAAGTAAAGATTCATTTAAATTCAAGAAATATAACACTTCATCTCGTATTTATTTAAAATACTTGTACTGATGATTTTTAATAAAAAGTTTGTGAAGGCGAGATTAAGTTTTTTTTTTAACTATCGTATAATATTTAAAAAAAGTTCGTATATGATTTATTTATTATATCAGACGATTTATGTCCATCAAACAAAAGAATTACTAAAATTATTGTCATGATATTTACTATGTTTACATAATATTATAACTAGAAAAAAATCGAGTGCGAAATATTTAAATTGGTGTATGAAAAAAGTGAAATTGTAATAAAAATATTACAATTAAGTATAACTAGGAGAAATCGGGTACGAAATAGATTAGTGTATGATGAGTGTGAAATTGAAAAAAAATAAAATATTAGCTGTGTTTTTTTTACATTCCACTCAGATCAGTAAATCTTGTAAATGAGCTAAGCTGAGCTGAGTGAGTTGTATTGATAAATAAAACAGTTTATTTAAAAGTGACATTTAAAATCTAAGTTCCACATAATGATATAACCTAAAATATTAGATGAATTTGGATTGTTTGCGTTGATAATATTTATTGCAACTCGCCGGATATCTATTGTTTGACTTTAAAATAAAATATTCAAATATAAATGTCAACCAGTATCAAACACGTTATCAAATCTGAAACTAGGAAAATTTGAATTGCGCATGTGTGCTCACTTGAATCTCAGCTAAGCACTAGCTAAATATGCAACTCAGTATCGGTAACGGGGGGAAGCAATTCACTCACTTTCAACTCAGTTACGAGACGATAAATAAAACAGCTATTATTTCAAGGTTACTGATATTTGCTGATCTGAGCTGAGTTTTTCGGTAAAAAAAAACAGCTATTGTAGCAAAAATTGCCGTGTTAGTCTAATGAACGTTATGGTTAAAAAGATTTATATGAAAGATTTTGAAAGTATATGTTTGTCAATGGACGTTGAAGTTGTGTATGATTGAGCGAAAGTTTCCAAGTCGTAGGAACAGAAGAGCATGCTATGAGAGAGGACTTATGAATATGGATGAAGCTAAGTTGCTTGTGCTGGATAGGAATGTTTGGAGGAGACTGATTTCGGGATAATGGAAAGAGTTTGTGTATGTATGTATAATTAGTGAAATTTTGAAATGTGTTAGATATTTGTTTACAATACAAAATCTTCTAATGATAAAATATTTATCACCTGTATGAACACGCCGATGTGTGACTAAATTGATCTTCTGTCGGAATTTCTTCTCGCAAAAATCACACGAATACGGCTTCTCATCCGAATGTAGACGCAAGTGAAGTTTCAGCGCATTCCCATACGCAAACGTATTACCGCATTTATCGCATTTATAGCTACGTTCACGTGCATGCACCGTCCGTTTATGCCGTTTCAAATCGTGCTGTCGTGCGAACTTTTTCGCACAAAACTCACACGTGAATTTCTTCTCGCCGGTATGAACCAGTAAATGTCTCTTACATAGCGCGGCTTCCGTAAATGTTTTTCCGCATTTTTCGCACATAAATGGCTGCTGACCGTTGTGGATTCGTAGGTGGATTGTTAAGCGTTCTTTCGTGAAGAAGACTTTCTCACAAACGGTGCATTTGTTTTTGTAGTTTTCGCGGTTATGCCGTCGAACGTGATGGTATAAACTGTATTTGGAGGCTAGAATTTTATCACAAATCGTACATTTATTCACTGTTTCACTGCTGTCGATCGTCTTTGTTTGTTTTTTCGCACGCACCTTCTTTTGTTTTGGTTTAGGTTTCGGTTCGGACAAAACACTATCGGGTGAATCGCAACGTATTTCATTGTCGTCCGAACTAGCCGCGTCGCTTTTAACCTCAATCTCGACGTTTAAATATTTCGTAATATTTTCATCGACGCTAGATTCGAATTTGTTTTCTTCGAGTTTAATAAATTCAACGGCAGTTGCTTCATTTGTTTTTATATCTTGTAATTGTTTTAAATAGAGTTTGAATTGTTCGTGCGATTCTAAACATTTTTTCTTAAAGTTGTACGCCTGATTCAGTTCGTTATGACATGTTGTGCAGATTCGTTGAGGTAGGTTTATTTCTTCATTAAACTAGAAAATATTAATTATTAATTTTAAAATATAAATAATGTTAAAAACAGTTCTAATATATACTTTTAGATATATGTATTTTTATCTGAAAGTATTAAATCGATCATTAAAACCTAACCTAACCTAACCTTAGATTTTAAAAAATAATACTTTTAAGTGAAATTCATTCATTTCAAAATACATCCTTTATAGATAAATTTAGAAATGTATGAAATTATATCATCAATAATATTACAGAATTAAACAAATTTTAACAATTTATGAAAAATTCCTGACAACAATTTTAAGTAATGAAGTTCTATAAATTTATTACTACAGAAAAACTGTAATATTACATACATATATATTTTTCCATTCCGTTGATAATGTTTGTAATAGTTCTAATATTATGTTATTTTTAAACAATTCTGTATTAAATTACAGCAGTTGAGTAATTATACCTAAAAATACTGGGTATCATAATGGCTCATGTTTTGTAGATAATATTACATAATTTTTTTTTAGAGTGTATATAATATTACCAATACCATTATTACAGAAGTTTCCAAGTAGTTAGGAATAGAAGAGCATGTATGAGAGAAATTATGAATGTGGACGAAGCTAGGCTAGGAATGTTTGGAGGAAACTGATTTCCGGGATAGTGGAAAGAGTTTGTGCCACATTCTTTTAGGTATATGGCGTGATTATATATGTATCTATTTAAAAGTACTCTAAAAGGGTCTATAAATACGGACCAATATTTCTAAACCCAAACTTTTAACTAACTTATGAAAAAATTAACGAAAATGTACGATAATTAATAGTATAGTTTACAATTTTATTTAATATTTCGACTTAAAAATATTAAATATAAACTTCAAGTACTAATAATATTCTAATTACTGAATCGTATATGAAACAAATAAAAATATGCTACAAGAAAAACGCTAACGCAGAGTTAAAATAAATGCATTATTTATAAAACTTCTTATTAAACAAAACTGAACGATTTGATTAAAATAGTTTTCGTTTTTTTCTTTGATTTAACTAAAACTGTAAAAAATATAAATACTTACAATTTCTGGCGTGATAGATTTTAATTTATTCAATAAATTTTCTTCGCTATCTGTTCCATTAATATTTAATGTAATATCAGCGTTTTTATTTTCGGTACATAAACGACAAACTATATCAAAATTATACATTTTAATTTAGTTATAAATTAACTTAATTCGCATTTTACCCAAATAAACTTAATCATAACCTGTTTAAAGTGACAGAAGAAGCATCAATAAACTCATTTGAAGCTAACTCCGAATGTTGCTACAGCAAATGCTAAGTTAAATAGAATGATGTAGATGTGCTAAAAATTAAAATATATAATCAAGTGTAAAAATGCTCAATAAAACAAAAATCAACACAGATATTTTACTATTTAAAAATAGTGACATAAAGTATAGTTTTTTTTAACAGTCGTACAAGGTAGGATTTTTTTTTTGTAATTTAAGAATACATAAATAATATATTTTAATTTATTTATTTATCGAAACAATCAGAGTTACAAATAAGGCAATAATATATACTTATATATAATACATAAAAATTTATGTATACATATTATAATATCTTCAAAATTATATAATAATTTTAAATGTTTAAACGTTTATATATACAAGATGATTCTGATAGAGTGTATTTTCCAATTTGGTGTATTTTATGTCATTTTTGAAAAGAATTTAAACTGTTTTTTTGGATCTGCAACAATTGCGCCAAATTGATATGACCAGTGTTAGGCCGATAATAAAAATTCCTACACCAACTATGCCCCATTTCACACCAGTTGCTAACATTAATTTGGAAACGTATTTGTCGTATAATTCATCGTAGAGTTCATCAGTTATGTCCACATGCTGAAACAATAAATAGTTTAAATTTAGGATTAAAAACAAATATATTTAGAAAATATACACTTTATGTATTTCGAATATATTAAATGCTTTTGTTTATATAGGACTTTTTTGCTAAATAAAGTTTTCTATTATTATTATTACTGCAAAAAGTTAATTACTAAATTGATACTGCAAACAATTAAACTAAAAATTAGTAAAAATGCTACAAATTTCTATATAATCTTATCATGTTTTTAAGAAAACAATCTGAAAATATTGCATAATATTACAATTTTGTAAAGTTGTGCAACCATTGTAACACATATGTATAAATCAGTTGACTACTGGTAATTTAAGTTAGTATAGATTTAGTTTTTATCAGTGTATATATTGTAAATAGTATATTTATTTGTTTATAACAGTGTACATTTATATTTATTTATTATTATTAACATGGGAAGTTGTCAATTACACATAGGTAAGTACAATTTAGTATAAAAAACTAAATAAAATTAATAATCAGATTGTACAATCAGTTTAATTAATAAACAAGTTAATTTATGTTGATAAAAATGCAATTAAATGTTAAAAAACTTGTATGTATGATCAGAATGTCAGATATCTACAATAATGAAATTGTATATACAAGTAATGTTATTATTTAATAACTGGAAACATTAAAAGTTTTTCTTGATTTACATAAAAACCATGCAATTTATCAAAAAAATACTGATGAACAAAATAAAAGATAGTTAAATTAGCAACAATTTTTATTTGTGAATTTTTTTCATATTACTTTTGGTTTAAAAGATAAATTTGATTGAAAATTTGAATGTTCCAATGTTATTTATGACTGAACAATAGACACATTGGAAGTTTTTCTTCATTTACATAAAAACCATGCATTTTATCAAAGAAATACTTATGAACAAAATGAGAGATAGTTAAATTGACAACAATTTTTATTTGCGAATTTTTTTCATATTACTTTTGGTTCAAAAGATAAATGTGATTGAAGATTTGGATATTTTAATGTTTATTTATGACTGGACAATAGACACATAACTTTTTTTTTTATTTAAATAATTATTTCTGATTATTAATAAATATTAATACAGAACTAGAACTTAAAGCCTTTTTATTTTAATAAAATGATTTCTAAAGATTTTTTTTATTATGTTACATGTTATATTAGTTACATGACGAATTGTATAAATATATGAATGAATGTTTTAGTATAAATTTGAAATTTATTTTAATTTAATCTTGATAAAATATCTTCGATAATTTTGTCTAAAATTTGATGTCAAATATTTCACACGCCAATTAGCATTTTTTTTGTCCAGATGTTCGAAAAATATAAAAATGATAAAACCAATAAATTTATTTATTTCTGTATAAATGTCAAGATATTTCACAAAACAGAAAAAAAAGAACCAAACTGGTTATTTAAAAATTAACATAATACTTTTCTGTTAATCTCTTGTCTAAAAAGAATAACAAAATATTTTTTATTCATTTGTTTGAGTCATAGTATCAAATGACAGTTGAACATCACAAAACTATTTAAATAAAATTCATTTACATAATTACATAGTATTTAAATGTTTACTTATGTAAATAGGAAAAAAAATTATATATATATATAACTTGTTTTAAAATTATTAATATATATGGATATTTGTTGAAATATAGAAAAATTCTTATGTAAATTTAATTCTTTATAAATAATGTCCCTAATATATTTAGTTGTAATTTCTTGCATATTTAAAAAAATACACTTTTTAATATGTGTCGTTTGAGTTAATTTAAATAAAAAATTATACCACAAAAAATTAATTGTTTTTAAATATACATTAATTAGTTTTTAACATTTTAATTTAGACAAGATTTCTTTATAATTAAAAAAATAATACGTCTTATTTAAATTAAATTATTTTACCGCGAAATATTAATTATTCGTTTATAATTTTTTAACATATTAATTTAGACAAGATTTCTTTATAAATACGGTTTGTAAAATAATGTTTTTTTAGTCGATTTACATAAATAATCACGCCATGTACTCAAAAGGGTGTGGCACAAACTCTTTCCACTATCCCGAAATTATTTATTTATTATATTTTAAATTTTAATTTAGACAAGTTTTTTTTATGACAAAATCAGAATTTTAGTAATTTATTTTGTACTGATATAGTATATGATTTAACGAGCATGTAATGATGGTTATTACTCATGAGGAATGAAGCTTACAACACAAATTGTAAGTGAGTTATAATCATTACACATACGAGTAGAATATTACATATTTTTTTTTTCTATAACATTGCTTCTTTCGGTCTGACATTACAGATATTTCAAAATAATTGATATTTAAATAGATTAGTGTATGATGAGTGTGAAATTGAAAGAAATGTTGTAGCAAAAGTTGGTGTTAGTTAGTTAAGATGGTTCGGACATGTTGAGCGAATGTCTAATGAACGTTTGCTGTTAAAAAGATTTATTTGAATGATTTTGATGGTATACGTTTGCAGGTGGACGTCCGATGAGTAGTTGGAGTGATATGATTGAGAGTGTTTTGCGTGAGCGAAAGTTTCCAAGTAGTAGGAATAGAAGAGCATGTATGAGAGGAATTATGAATGTGGATGAAGCGAAAGTTGCTTGTTTGGATAGGAGTGTTTAGAGGCGACTGATTTCGGAATAATGAAAAGAGTTTGTGCCATACCCTTTTGGGTGCATGGCGTGTTTGTGTATGTATGTATGTATGTACAAATGTCATTTACACTCAATAAACAGAACATAGAAATAAGTTGCTAGGTAACAAATAAGTAATTACATCATAAAATTTTATGATTTTATTATTTTTGTTTCTATGTTTTGTTCTGTTTATTATTTATGTCATTTGTATATAAAAAAAAATTTCTGATGATGATATATGTATAGTATATCGAAACATCGATAATTAATATAAAAAAAAAATCTTACCTCGTCCAACCACATTAGTGGCATTAGTCGCGGTATTTCGTATTTTTCCAAAAATTTGACATTTTTATTTTCCGTAACAAACATGTTTAGTTGAATACGTTTTGAACCTGATAAAGGAGTACCTGTATCCTGGAATATAGAAAAAAAAAAAGTTAAAAACACACATAACAAAGCCAGTTGTATAAAATCTTGTTAACTTAAGGCCCGGTTTTCATAAAACGATAAATAAATTTACATTACAAGTAAATTTCATTCTCCTGCTAAATAACTTTGCAACAATTTACTATCAGATTATTATTATTAATAATATTGACTATTTTTTTAAATACCCATTTTTTTTAATAGGAAAATCTATAGATCTATAGCAAATATTAGTAAAAATAAATTAATAATAATATATTTACCGGTTCAATACGGATGTATGTTCTATGTTCCTCTTCAACTGGATTCATTCCTCCTACAGTCTCATTATAATCGGGATGAGCGTGCAAGAAATGTGGGAATGACATTATAATTGGTGCATCTAATTAACAAAAAAAGATCAATATATACCGGGTGTTCGTTCGTTAAGTTCGTATGGGCGTTTAACATGCAATTTCGATAAATTGCGATATATTTCTTTCTCGAGTTAAATTCGGCAAAATACAAAGTACTTTTCGATAGGGCATAAAAAGTTTTAGAATTTGGTTTTAGTTTCGATTTGCTACCATGTGTCGTTGGGGCGCTAGAATTTTTTTTTTTTTGATTTTTTGGTTTTTATTTTTTTCTCGAAAACTACGAGGTGCAGGAAAATAAGCGTAGCATGGAAAAATGCGGAACAATGAGTACTATAATTGATTGAAGAAACCATTATTCTAAGATGCATCGTTTAGTAGAAAAAAAAATTAAAAACTGAAGTTTTGGGATTTTTCAAAATAAAACTTTTTTCAAAATTTGCTCAAAAAAATCTGAAAAAATTCAGTAAAATAGAGAAAAAATTAGCTACATAATAGCTAAGTAACTTTTTTCTCTAACTCATTCTGGTTTGGCAGGAAAAATTATTGAAAATTTTAAAAAACATTTTAAAATTTAAATTCCATTGACAAATTTTCAAAAATTCAGTTTTTATTTTTTTCTACTAAACGATGCATCCGAGAATAATGGTTTCTGGAAGTGAAAAATTATTAATAATTTTCAATTCAAATACGAAATAAGTTTTATTTATTTTTATTAAAAAAAATATATATTTCTATTATAAAAACACAATTTTTCAGATCAAAGGTGTATTTACTTTTGAATTAATAGTTAAAACCTTGGTTTTAATGTAATTTTTTTTAGTATACATACATAGCTAGGATTAATATAAATAAATACGAGAGGTACAATAAATAATAAACATTTTTAGTTTTGATATTTATATATTTTTTAATATATAATTTATTATTCATATAAGCTTATGCTACAAGCTTAATTTTGGGCGTTTTAGTTCATTTGTTGCATATATATATATATATATATATATATATATATATATATATATATATATATATATATATATATATATATATATATATATATATATATATATATATATATAGCGAACAGTATTTAAAGAAATCTTTAAATAATTCTTTAAGATAAAAATCATAATACGTATATTACAGAAAGTTCTAATACAACTAGGTTTAAACATGATCAATAGAAATTTCACAATAATTCTAAATTTATATCTAGTAGTAATTCCTAATTAAAAATATTATGCCTAATTTTCTTTAAAAATAGAAAATCCAGATTTATCAATATGATATTTATAACGTGTTCCCGTTGGATGTTCAATATATTTCGGGAAATTATCGTGCGTTTGTCTATTTTGTATAATTTTCAAAGATTTACTCGCTTCTGTAGTCGACGAAACAAACTTAAATTTATTAGCATTTGTCGTTGAATACGGTTTATATAATAGATTTGTTTTCGATCCGTAATAATCAAATGGGGAAGAAATCTTGGTACTGATAGTCGAAGTTGGTTTCTTCAAATCATTTTGATGACTGAATGAAGAAGCAAAAGTATTGGGAGTTGGTTTCGATCCGTAATAATCAAATGAAGAAGAAATCTTGGTACTGATAGTCGGAGTTGGTTTCTTCAAATCATTTTGATGACTGAATGAAGAAGCAAAATTATTCTGAGTTGGTTTAGATGTCTTCAAATTAGGCGACAGTATTCGACCAGTTAAACCCGCCGTTTGAAGATCTAATGAAGATATTTTGGAAGCAAATGTTGGCTTAGGTTTTTGATAATAGTCCAGTTTTCTTCCGCTAGTTTGATAATCAAATGAAGAAATTTTAGTGGTGCCAAACGTAGCAGAGGTAGGTTTTTGATAATAGTCAAGTTTTCTTCCGCTAGTTTGATAATCAGATGAAGAAATTTTAGTGGTGCCAAACGTAGCAGAGGTAGGTTTTTGATAAAATGAAGATATTTTGGTGTTACCAAAACTAGCAGAAGTAGGTTTTCTATAAGTAGTATCATCATAAGTTGTCTTCAAAGTAGTTGTACCATACTTAACAACATAATTATCAAGTTCTTCATTCTTCTTTTCACATCCTTGGATATATCTTTCCACGTTGTTCTTACAATAAATTGGATAAACTACCCAAGCATTAAATCCATCACCGGATAATTGTCTATGCTCTCTGAAGATCCTCCTGGCACAGATCACATCATCTTCAATATTATCGTCTTCTAAATCAGTGCATTTCAGTCCGCAAGCCAGGCCGGGTTGTGCAGTAGTTGAACACCAAAATAATTCGCTAATTTGAAATAATCCATGATCACCACTTCCTGGATTTCTTGCAGAAGTATTGAAGAGAGATTCATGTTGTGCAATGCAGACCCAAGTTGCAATTTGATCCGCTGGTAGCTCGTGAATATCTTGTAATTCTTTTGCTAACTCGCATCTATCGTAGGTTTTCGCAGAAATTGAAGAAATCAGGGTGATTAGTATTAGTATTAGAAGATTTTCTGTTGGTTTTTTAGTCATTTTGTCACATTAATTGAAGTTTTCAGCTATAATATTGTTTATTAACACTGCTTTTTTAAAAATTTTTAGTTATAATATTGTTTATTTGATATAAAATGTTAAAAAATTCAATTTAGAACACTGAATGTTTATATTGTAGATTAGACACTTCTTTTAATAACAGTTTTTATAAATAAATAGTTAGGTTAGGTTAGGTGAAGTGTTTTTTAAAATATTTATTGACTTTTTAGTTATAATATTGTTTATTTGATATAAAATGTTAAAAAATTCAATTTAGAACACTGAATGTTTATATTGTAAATTAGGCACTTTTTTAATAACAGTTTTATAAATAAATAGTTAGGTTAGGTTAGGTTAGATTAAGTTAGGTTAGGTGAACTGTTTTTTAAAATATTTATTGACTTTTTAGTTATAATATTGTTTATTTGATGTAAAATGTTAAAATATTCAATTTAGAACAATCAATGTTTATATTGTAAATTAGACACTTCTTTTAATAAAAGTTTTTATAAATAAATAGTTAGTTTTCATAAATATTGTAAGAAATAAATGAAATATTTAATTATTATTATTATTTTAATTTTAATTATTAAATAATTTAAACAAAAATGCACTTTTTTTTACTACAAAACTGAATAATGTTGAATATGTTCTTATAATATTTTTCGATTATTTTAAATACACACTTTTTAATAATATATTTTTAATTTAAACTAAAAACAATTTTAAAATATCACTTTTTAATTCATATTTTCACTTTTTACTGATTTATATAAACAATAAATTTTATTTTAACACAAACTTTATAAACATATATTGAAGTTTGTTACTGGCGAAGTAAAGAACTAACAGTGAATGGTGTTTTTATTTTGAAGCAATGAATGTTTACCCCCCTTCTCCACTTTTACCAGTTATTTGAAGTCTTAAAGATGTCTGCCCCCCACCCTTTTAACTTGGGGGTCATTTAGCAATGTGATTGAACCTATAGACTTGACCCCCATTATAAGTGAAAGAAATTTATAGTAAGATTGCTAACTGTCCAACAAAAGATATGCAATTTTTTTGTGTAATTCTATAAGCTATGAATAGATAATTTACATATATTATTATGTTGTGATCTCTTCAGAATCTATTTAATTGTTTTTTGGTTTTTTTGTATTATTGTATGCAGTGGTACTTAAACAATTTTGGTTAAAATTTTATTGTTTTTACCTTGGAAATATATTTTCTTATTTTTCCTTGTTAGATTACGCAAAATGTATTATTTTTCTGTATTCTTATATAAACAATCACACGCCATGTATTTAAAAGGGGGATGGCACAAACTCTTTTTACTATCGCGAAATTAGTTTCTTTAAAATATTCAGTGTTGATGTTAGTCAGTTAAGATGGTTCGGACATGTTGAGCGAATGTCTAATGAACGTAACGTTTGGTTAAAAAGATTTATTTGAATGATTTTGATGGTATACGTTTGCAGGTGGACGTCCGATGAGTAATTGGAGTGGTGTATGATTAAGAGGGTGGTTTGCGTGAGCGAAAGTTTCCAAGTAGTAGGAATAAAAGGGCATGTATGAGAGGAATTATGAATGTGGATGAAGCGAAAGTTGCTTGTTTGGATAAGAATGTTTGGAGGCGACTGATTTCGGGATGTTGAAAAGAGTTTGTGCCACAACCTTTTGGGTACATGGTTACCAACTTTCCGAAACAAAAATTAATAATTTTCTAAAAATTTGTTATGCCCGCATTATTTATCCGATTTTAATTAAATTTTTACAGAAGATACCCTTAGCGCCTATAATATTATATATTAGCAAAATACAATGTTGGCAACTTACGTTGAAAATTATTTTTATTCTTATTTTTTATCATTTATGTGATAATGTCACAGTTTGGGTTTACCCATATACTTCTAATCTTGTTCTTTATAAATTTCTATTGTTTCCTTTATCAATCTGCTGTTAATATTGATTAGTTTTGCAATAATTACAATATCTTCAAATTTCACGTCAATGATTAATAAATATTAATACAGAACTTCAACCTAGAGCCGTTTTATTTTTTTTTAAAAAAGTGCAATTTTTATGGAAAAACAAAATATAAATTTTAACACTTTATATATTTATAAAAATCTTTTAATAAACAAGTTATAAATTTTACCACAAATCACTATAAATTTTTTCCTATTTTATTTTTTTCAATTTCTAAATGTAAAATATTTTTACCTGGAATTTTTAACCAAAACAACCACAATATATCAAATTACTGCTATTTTCATTTTGAAGAATTATTATAATGAAGTCAGTCACACAAAGGCACTAAATTTCGATTTAGTGTTTATGATATATATGAAAAAAATTACTAAAGTTTTTAAAAATTCATATTGGCTACATTATTTATTCGATTTTGATCAGATTTTCAGAAAAGATTTCCCTAATGCTCCCATTAATTATATAATTTTATTAAGTTTCTCCTAGTGCCCACATAAATTATAATTTTATTAAAGATATTGTGTTGCCAACTTTCCGAGAAATGTCAAAGTGGTCTATATATGGGTTTACTCATATACTTCTAATCTTGTTTTTAATTATGTTTCAACAAGTGCCTACAGCCCGTGTCCATCCAAATTAATCGTATGAAAGTAAATATACATTTATTCCTATAGTAATTAATAGTATAAACGCATAGTAATAAATTATATAAATTATAAATAAATTAAAATTAAAAAAAAAACGCAAATTGTACTTACTGTAGCAGGAGTATAAATCTAAGACGCCATGTTTTAGGCAGCCATTATCATGCACCATTCCAGGAATATTAGTGCTTTTCAAGCAGTAGCATTCATTGCCTAAATCTTCATCAGGAGCAGCCAAATTATCATCACTCAAAACAAACTCAAAAGCTGTGACATCGCGAAACTCCAATTCCTTAGTGTAATCTAATCGCACAGTTCTAAAAATTGAAAATAAATTTTTTTTTGCATATTTAGTTTCAACAACTTTACAAATTTGTATTTTAAAAATTAGTTTGAAAATTATTGAAAAAAGTTATGAGTCGGTCACATCAGTTTATTTATTTTGTCATAACGAAAAATATGCAAATTATATTTTTAAAACGTAGAATATAATTCTATATGTATATATAACTTTAGCGAAACAAAAAATCAATTATTTTTATTTTGTTTTTCTTATTTTATATAAGAGTCATTATACTAAAAGAAATGTCAAAATTCTGAATAAAAATAACATACAAATGAATTATTTTTACAATAAAAAAATATGTTAAGAACATAAATTATAATGGCAATTTATTTTAGACACAAAAAAAGGTTTTCAAAAAAAATATATTTTTCATTAACATCATAATATTTCAAATTTGAACAGTTTTATTTAAATTTGTTTTTTAAAACAAAACTAGAATTTAAAATAAAAAATATAATTTAATACATGTTTTGAATTTGTTATAATTTTAAATTATTATTCATATTTTCTATCGAACTTTTAAATTAAAACAATTATTGAAAAATATGTCTAATAGTAAAGGATAATAAAGTCTCTTACCTGCAGATATCCGTATTGAATATAGTCAGATCCGTATCGGTTTTAATGAATGGCGGATATAAAACAGCATCACGACCCTTGACCTCATTACAGGTCGAATTCGATCCGACCCAATAATTCATATATTCGGAACCTTCCCATTGTTCAATACGACCCAAATTTTCTTTCTCCGAAATTCCATCATTTACAATATAATGACCGTTATGTTTCTTATTTTTCTAGAAAAAAAATTTCAATATTACATACATACACAATCACGCCATGTACCCAAACAGGGTGTGGCACAAACTCTTTTCATCATTCCGAAATCAGTCGCCTCCAATCATTCCTATCCAGCACAAGCAACTTTCGCACTTTCATCCACATTCATAATTCCACTCTCATACCATGTTCTTTTATTCCTACTACTTGGAAACTTTCACTGCAAGCAAGCCACCTTCTCAATCATATCCCACTCCAACTACTCATCGGACGTCCACTTGCAAACGTATACTATCAAAATATTATTCAAATAAATCTTTTGAACAGCAAACGTTCATTAGACGCATTCGCTCAACATGTCCGAACCATCTTAACTGACTAACACCAACTTTTGCTACAACATTTTTTTCAATTTCACACTCATACATACATACACAATCACGCCATGTACCCAAAAGGTGTGGCACAAAATCTTTTCTCTAACACGTGGCAACTTTTGTTACAACATTTTTTTCTGAATTTCACACTCATCATACACTAATCGGTATTTCGTATCTACATTCATAATTCCTCTATTCCTACTACTTATTCAATAATACTTACATAACCCAATAGACTAAAGACCAGTTTATCTTCTTGTGGTTCCAAATTCTTTGCTTCCATAAGATATAAGCCGAGACAAACTATGGTGGCATCTGCCTTGACTTTTGGATCAGTTAATTTATTCAATTCTTTTTGACTACAAACATCGTAGCCATCAAATAAAAATTGATTTACATTGACCTTCCAATAGATATCATATTGATCTTGTTCACCGGTAAATGCTACTTTAATCACATCGTCACGTAACAACGCGATTAACGCCGGTAATAGCTTGTCCAGTATTTGTATAGCGCTCTAAGATTCAACAAATAATCATTAAATAGTTTTTGAGTTAAGTGTAATGTTTAATTAAAATGAAAATTTTATGAATTTTGTGTTCAAATGTACAAAGCACCTGACAATCATTGATTAAGTTAACCATGTTTTATGCAACTGGGTTTTAATTTTTAATAGTGCTATTAATATTATAATAATAATATTTATTAAATTCAATTAATTATAAAAAGGATGCTAATTTTATGATCTAATAATAATTCAAATATTACCTATGAAATTTTATATTTTTACCCATAGAAAAATCAATCATTTACCTATTAATAATTCAAAAATGATCTATAGTAAAAAAAAACCTAAACCTAACCTACCCTAACCTAGCCAATTACGTAAAATTTATAGATCAAATTTTATAGATCGATAATTATATCAGTAGGTATTTGATTATTTTCATAGGTCGATAATTATTTTTATAGGTCGATAAATATTTCTATAGATCAATAATGAATTCTATAGGTGAAAAATTAAAACCATAGATTAATTATTTAATACATAGGTAAACTATTATTTTCATAGGTACTATTCTAGGTAGATCATATGTTTTTTTTTTCATAGGTCAAATATTTTTGTTTTTATAAAAATACAAAACTTTCTTATTACATCTGAAATTAAAATTTCCAAAATTAGTTTCTTTAAGACTGTTTCTAACAGTTTTTTTTTTTTTATTTATTATATGTATAAATTCGGAAGCATTACTTTATGATTTGACCTTATCTATATGATATTTATAGCTAGTACATTATTTTATCAGTGCTACTAAATTATAAAAAGATTATTTTTAATGATGTATATCAATTTTATTTAAGTAGATATTTAAAAAAGATCTCGAAAGTCCTTTGTAAAAAAACCATTTTAAATAATAGATAATTGTTTTTTAATATGTACTTATTGAAGATAAGGTAGATATAAGATGATATTTATATATTTATTTTGCCTATTCGAGGCCTTAAAAGCCGACCTTAATATACATACTAAAATAAAAAAATTTATTCAAAAAAGAAAATAAAATATTTTTCCTATTTTGTTTGCGTATTATATATATTAGGATATAGTATTTGGTTTTGGTTTAAATCGCCGTTAATTTATTTTGATGCACTAATTAAATCATTAGTTCGGCAAAATAAATTAATGATGATTTAAGCAATAAAACAAAATTACTATAACTTAATAATTTTATTTGGTTTAAAAGTAGATACTTACATTTAGTGCTGGATTTATAACAAGAATTTCGTCGGTTGGTTTTAGTTTACCGGATAAGGTTTGATCAAATTTAAAATAGGAATATTCGAAATAGGAAATTGTACCATTGTCATTTCGAACTATATTGGTTTTGTTACGAGATTGCCTAAAAAAAAAACATTTGTAATAAAACAATCAAATAAAATAATTAAACTTATAGTTTCACAAAAAATAATATATATGATTTTTTTTCTACACAATTTTATTTTATAAAACAAGATTAGAAGTATATGGGTAAAGCCATATATAGACTACTTTGACATTTCTCGGAAAGTTGGCAACACTGTATTTTAATAATATTATAATTTATGTGGGCATTAGGAGAAACTTAACTGCAAAATTTCATCAAAATCGAATAAATAATGTAGTCACAATGAATTTTTTAAAAAAATTTGTGATTTTTTTTCTCGATAAGTCTGCAAAACTGTATTTTGTTAAAATTGCATAATTTATTTAGGCACTAGGAGAATCTTTTATAAAAATTTGATTAAAATCGATTAAATAAAGTGGTTATAATAAATTTCTAAAAATTTTAGTAATTTTTTTCTCGGAAAGTTGACAACACTGTATTTTGTTAAAATTACATAAACTATATGAATACTAGGAGAATCTTTTGTGAAAATTTGAGTAAAATCGGTTAAATAACATGGCCATAATATATTTTTAAAAATTTTAGTAATTTTTTTCTTGGAAAGTTGGCAACACTGGATATTAATAAAATTATATAATTAATGGGAGCATTAGGGAAATCTTTTCCGAAAATTTGATCAAAATCGGATAAATAATGTAGCCAATATGAATTTTTAAAAACTTTAGTAATTTTTTTCTCGGAAAGTTGGCATCACTGGAAAAAAATAAAACCACATGACCATCTTGGGTACTAGACAAACTTATCCTGAAAATTTCATTAAAATCGGTTGAACCGTCTAGGAGGAGCGAGCTGATGACGCACATCCATACACCCACATAAACTAAGTTCAGATTCGTTATCTAGAGGCTATATGAAGGATTTCTATACATTTTTTTTTTTTTTTAATGTTACAGACACTATACCAAACTCTATACCACTTTTCTTTGCAGTCAAAGTGGTAAAAATATATATGATTTATTTTCTTTAAACAATTTTATTTTATAAAATTAATCAGTTTAAAATATAAAATCATGCTAATGATTTTTGAACTAAAATTTATTGTTCTAATCACACACACACACAAAATATAATAGTTACAATGACATTTAGTTAAAATAGTTTTGAATTTTTTAAATGTCTGCAATAAATTTTATATTAACTATATATAATATTATAAATATATTCATTATATAATAATAAAAGAAAAAAAAAAGTTGAAAACTTAAAAACTTTAACATTTTCAATAGATAATAAAGATTGATTGACGTGAAATGAAAAAACTATAGTTGATTATCAAGTTTTTTTTTAAAAAATTATTTACTCTGGGCAAAAATTAAATTTTACATTAGCTTATTTGTAACTATAAAATAGTATATTATGTTACGAGTTTGTGCCACATCCTTTTGGGTACATGGCGTGATTGTGTATGTATGTATGTATGTTACGAGAAGCGATAAATTTCAAGCAATCTGGACGAAACACAAAAATAAATATTTTTTATTCCAAAAATACATACCAAGTAACCTTAATTTTACTAACAGTTACAGAATAGTATGTACATATATGTATATATCATTTACATTTATTACGTGATTTGAGTGTGAAATTGAAAAAAATGTTTTAGCAAAAGTTGATGTTAGTCAGTTAAGATGGTTCGGACATGTTGAGCGAATGTCTAATGAACGTTTGGTTAAAAAGATTTATTTGAATGATTTTGATGGTATACGTTTGCGTGGACGTCCGATGAGTATTTGGAGTGGTAGATGATTGAGAGGGTGGCTTGCGTGAGCGAAAGTTTCCAAGTAGTAGGAATAACAGAGCATGTATGAGAGTGGAATTATGAATGTGGATGAAAGTGCGAAAGTTGCTTGTGCTGGATAGGAATCTTTCGAGGCGACTGATTTCGGGATGATGAAAAGAGTTTGTGCCACACCCAAGTGGGTACATGGCGTGATTGTGTATGTATGTATTTGTAAGGATTAATGTTTGTCGAAACTGCAGTTACAATATTTATGTATTAAAGTGAAATTTTTTAAAGTTAAAAAAGATTTCTTATATTTTTTTCAATATTTTGCAATATAACTTTTTACTTCGAGCAGTTAAATCTAATAATGAAACAAAGTTTAAAATTCTAACTGTATATCAGGGCCGGCATCAAGGCAAATTTTATCTTTGGGCCATTTGTAGAAAGAAAAAAAAATTACGTTATTCAAACCTTGAATTGTTTTGCTTAGATCATCAGAATTTTTTGTTATTATATTATTATTTTGCAAACAAAGTAACATAAGTATTAGAATTATCTAAAAACCGTAGATTACATGTTTTTTTATAACAATATTGTTTATTATAATAATATAAAATATATTTTATCAAGCTAATAATAAATAGATTATATATGAATGAATTAACTTATAATTTTATTTTTGTAATATGTATTGGATATTTTAGATAACGCCTAATATAATAAATTATTTGATGAATTATCAATATTGGATTAACACAGGAAGTCGCTTAAACTAAGGTTATTATGTTACTAATACAATAATGACATTATTATTTGGCTGAATCTGAAGAACAACTGAGAAGGATGATTGATAGATTTAATGTTGTTGGTAAAGTTATGAATCTTGTGTTGAATGTTGATAAGTGCAAAGTTTTAGTTCTGAAGAAGGGTGACTTGACGACTGAATGTAATGTATATATTGATACGGTGCACGTTTAGAGCAGGTAGATGAATTTGTGTATTTGGGTAGTTTGCTGTCTAGAGATGGCCGTTTTGATCGTGAAATTGAAAGGAGAGTAAATAGATTAGTGTACGATGAGTGTGAAATTGAAAAAAAAATGTTTTAGCAAAAGTTGGTGTTAGTCAGTTAAGATAATTCGGATATGTTGAGCGAATGTCTAATGAACGTTTGCTGTTTAAAAGATTAATTTGAATGATTTTGATGGTATACGTATGCAGGTGGACGTCCGATGAGTAGTTGGAGTGGGGTATGATTGAGAAGGTGGCTTGCGTGAGCGAAAGTTTCCAAGTAGTAGGAGTAAAAGAGCATGTATGAGAATGGAAATAAGAATTTGGATGAAGCGAAAGTTGCTTGTTTGGAGGCGACTGATTTCGGGATGATGAAAAGAGTTTGTGCCACACCCAAGTGGGTACATGGCGTGATTGTTTATGTATGTATGTAAAAAAAAAGGAAAACAAACTAACTTATAAACATATGGTCCTTTTTCTTTCATAATTGGTTTTTCGCCATCATTTGCTTTGTCTCGATTAGTGATTTCAAAGAAATACACTTTGAAATCAAACGGAATCGGTAATTCTTCGAATCTTTCATATTGTTCCGTATCTTTTTTAAGTTCAACATTCTAGAAAGAAAATTATAGGAAACCTAATATATATATATATATATATATATATATATATATATATATATATATATATATATATATATATAAGTCGTTTCGACATAATAATGATTTGTACTTCAAAGTTCAAAAGGATCATTTTGAAAAAAATCATGTATCTATTTCAAGTTTTACAAGTTATGAAACGTTTTGTAGACATTAAATTTTAGATAATAAGATTTTTATATCATTTATTTTTCATAATTTAAAGTGATCTTCAGACTTTAAGACTTTAATTAATTTAAATAGAGCAATTCTGAACATGCATGCTATTTAAATTTAAAGAAATTTAAACTGAAGATAAATAAAACTGGTGTAGGTTAAAGTTCTGTATGAATATTTATTCTGTATATTTATTGACGTTTCGATGAAACTCAACGCTTGTCTTCATTAGGATAAATGATTTTAAATCATTTATCTTGATGAAAAACAGCCCGTTTTGAGTATATACAATGCAGTTTTGGTGCCTACGTTGATGTATAGGGTAGTGAATGTTGGGTTTGGTTGCAAAAGCAAAAACGGAAAATGACTGCTGTGGAAATGGGATTTTTACGTGGGGTATGTGGTGTAAATAGGAGAGATCGGGTACGAAATACGATTAGTGTATGATGAGTGTGAAATTCAGAAAAAAATGTTGTAGCAAAAGTTGTCTCATGCTAGAGTCAGTTAAGATGGTTCGGACATGTTGAGCGAATGCGTCTAATGAACGTTTGCTGTTCAAAAGATTTATTTGAATGATTTTGATGGTATACGTTTGCAGGTGGACGTCCGATGGAGTAGTTGGAGTGGTGTATGATTGAGAGGGTGGCTTGCGTGAGCGAAAGTTTCCAAGTAGTAGGAATAAAAGAGCATGCTATGAGAGTGGAATTATGAATGTGGATGAAAGTGCGACAGTTGCTTGTTTGGATAGGAATGTATGGAAGCGACTGATTTCGGGATGATGAAAAGAGTTTGTGCCACACCCATATGGGTACATGGCGTGATTGTGTACGTATGTTTGTATGTAAAAACAGCGTTGAGTTTCATCGAAACATCGATTTTAGATAAATATACATACAGAACATTAACCTAAACAAGTTTTATTTTAATATAATGAGTTCTGAAAGACTTTTTATTATGTTAAGTTGAAGATTTCATACTTAAATTGAAATTCAAATATTTAAGTTAAATTTAATGACCAGAATTTCCGACATGTATTCATTGTAAAAAACTTAGATAGTTTTACATGTTTTTGTGAATGAAATTTTTCATAAATTATTACAGTAAAATTACAAAATATATTCTTATTATTTTTACTGTTAAAAACCTATGTAAAATTACATAAATTACAAAAATGAATTTCAAAATAACTTACCTCTCCAATTTGATCTTCGATCAGATTTGGCATTACAACCCATCCCACAACAATACCCACAACTAAAACTATTATACCAATAATAATCGATACCAAAAGAATTATTGAACTCTTTTTCATTTTTTTTGATTTAACTATACTGTCACTTAACAACGGTCGCGACTAAACTAGAGACCTATAATCGCCAATCAATCAATTTTATTCCGATAAAAAACAAAAAATCATCAAATATGTTTCTCTAATCTTCATCAGCTACAAATTTAATCACAAGATGCATCTTATCTTATCATTAATTCTAATTTTTGTATTTTTTTTATTAGAATATTACGCGTATTAGTGGCGCTATAAGAATTTATTGATTATCTCAGTTGATAATTGTTGGGAATACATGATTTTTCTTTTTAGTTTTATAATTATCGGAGATTTTTACTAAAAGTACTGCCCGGTGTAAAGGGCAAATTACAATCTAGATAAAGGTCAAAATAATATTTAATAACTTAATCATGGAAGATAAGAACAATCGATACATTTTATATAAATATTTTGTTGAAATTTTTCACTAAAATAAAATGACTTGCGTAGAAAGAATAGGTTTTTATAAAAATATAGTTTAATATGATGTACTTTGTAAAAAATATATATCTCAAATATATGTGATTACTTAGGTTTTTAAAAGTAAAACTAACAAGATTTTGTAATTTTACTGTGATAATTTACGAAACATTATATTTTTTAAGATAAATAACATTTGCAAGAGCATGTATGAGAGGAATTATGAATGTGGATGAAAGTGCGAAAGTTGCTTGTGCTCGCTTGTGCTGGATAGGAATGTTTGGAGGCGACTGATTTCGAAATGAAGAAAAGAGTTTGTGCCACAAGTTTTTGGGTACATGGCGTAATTGTGTATGTATGTATGTTTGTATGTAATAACATTTACAAAACATGTAAAATTATATAAATTTTTAACAGTGTACGTGACGCTAATTCTGGTCATTAAATTTAGCTTAAATCTTTAAATTTAAAGAGCTTTAATTTAAGTGTGAATCTTCAGCTTAACAAAGTAAAAAAATCTTTATATTAAAATAAAACTGCTTTGGGTTAAAGTTCTGTATGAATATTAATTTAAAATCGACGTTTCGACGAAACTCAACGGAAGTCCACATCAGGATTTCAGGAAGAACCTGAAAATATTTTGAAAATATAATAAGAAAAACAATACTTAGTTTCGTAAATATTTATTGAAGTTTCAATATTGATTTTTCGACAATTAAATAGTAAATAATTTTTTATACAGCTTTTAAAATAGTTTTATTTGTTTTTTTTTTATTTAATTAGAATATTAAACGGAAGGAACCATTTTGAAACTATTATAAACCTTTAAAGTTTAAAAAAATATAAAAAGTTTACTTAAAATTGTATAAATACATTATTTTTGTTATTTGTTAAATATTATAAAATTATCACATATTCAAAATAATTTAGCACATTTTTTTCAAAACTCTAGTTATCAAAATGTATCAATATTTTATAGAAACTAAATTAAATAGAGTTTTATTCTTTTTTTCATAGATATTCGCCTTGTTAGTCAGGCAACATTGCTACAACTAGTGTAAAACGGGTTGCATATGTCGGGTGTTTGTTCATGAAGTTCGTATGGACGTTTAACATGCAGTTTCGATAATTTGCGATATACTTCTTTCTCGAGTTAAATTCGGAGAAATACTTAGAATACTTTTCGATAGGGCATAAAATGTTCTATAATTTGGTTTTAGTTTTAATTTGCTAGCATGTGCCGTTTGGGCGCTAGAATTTTTTTTTGATTTTTTGGTTTTTATTTTTTTTCTCAAAAACTATGCGGTGTAGGAAAGTAAGCATGGTATGGAAAAATGAGGAATAATGAGTACTATAATTGAGTGAAGAAATCATTATTCTAGGATGCATCGTTGAGCAGAAAAAAATAAAAAAAAATTTGAAAATTTCTCAAGGAATTTTTTCCAAATAAGATTTTTTTCAAAATTTGCTCAAACAAATCTGAAAAAATTCAATAAAATATAGAAAAAAATTAGGTACATAATAGATAAGTACCTTTTTTCTCTAACTCATTTGGTTTGGCAGGAAAGAAAAAATAAATTAAAATGCAAAAAATATTAATTTTCAATAATTTTTTCTGCCAAACCAGATGAATTAGAGAAAAAAAAGTTACTTAGCTATTATTTAGCTATTTTTTTTTCTCTATAATACTAAATTTTCAAATTTTTTTGAGCAAATTTTGAAAAAAAGTTTTATTTTGAAAAAAAATCGCTAAGCGGTACCCCATGACAAATTTTCCAAAATTAATTTTTTTTCTACTAAACGATGCATCCTAGAATAATGATTTTTTTCACACAATTATAGTACTCAAAAAATCCCAAGGGGTACCTTAAGAAATTTTCAAAAATTCAGTTTTGATTTTTTTCTACTAAACGATGCATCTTAGAATAATGGTTTTTTTTACTCAATTATACAGGGTCCGCCAAGGGAACCTGATGTTTTTAACATGTATAGTACGAAGCCACTGTACTTCGTTGAATAGCGGTTAGTGGGGGAATAACATCGTTAGTAGTTGCCATTGCAGTAATCATGGAAGCGTGGCGTAGTGAACATCGCGCATTCGTTATCGAAACGTATTTTAAAAATAGTGATTCGGTGATCGCGACACAGCGTTTATTTCGCACGCATTTCAACATTGGACGTCATGGTAGTGTTCCATGCCGTAACACAATTAAATTATGGGTTCAAAATTTTCGTCAACGTGCGTCTGCAATGAAGGTTAAGCCACCAGGAATGCGACGCACTGTTCGAACACCAGCAAATGTTGAGAGGGTGAGAATAGCCATCCAACGAAGTCCACGTCGTTCAGTTAATCGACAAGCAAGCGCTTTAAGAATTTCCGAAACAACAGTACGGCGTATTTTGCATAAGGATTTAAATTTCCACCCATATAAGTTAGCAACTGTTCAAGAACTGACTGCCCAAGACTTTGTAAATCGTGTGAATTGTTGCAATCGACTTCTAGACCTTTTTGCTGACAATGACTTTAATGGCTTAATTATGTCCGATGAAGCGCATTTTGAGTTATCTGGATGTGTAAACAAACAAAATTTTCGTTATTGGAGTTCCGAAAATCCCAGACAGCTCCATCAACGACCTCTGCATAGCCGCAAGGTAACTGTATGGTGCGGAGTGGCGCGATTCGGTATAATTGGTCCGTATTTTTTTGAAGATGGTCTCGGAAATGCAGTCACGGTCAATTCGCAACGATATGTGGAACTGTTGAATAACTTTTTGGAACCAGAGCTTCGTCGACGAAACATTGATATGGATACTGTATGGTTCCAACAGGATGGAGCAACAGCTCACACAGCACGAGTGTCAATAGCTCGATTACAAGAATTGTTTCCAGCAGCAGTAATTTCGCGGAATGGGGATGTTCCTTGGCCGGCACGGTCTCCCGACCTGACCGTTTGTGATTTTTGGCTATGGGGTTACCTGAAGAGCAAGGTGTATTTAAATAGACCGCACACAATTCAGGAATTAAAAGAAAACATTCGCAATGAAATTCATGCAATTCCTATGAATATGCTAGACCGAGTAATGAACAATTTGCAAAACCGCTTGGAACAGTGTGTACGCGGTGAAGGACGTCACTTAAGCGACATTGTTTTCCATAAATAAAATGGCATGTAATATACTATCGATTACTTGTATGTGAAAATAAATATCTTGTTACATAACCGTGTAGTTTAATACCAAAACTCGTCAGATTCCCTTGGCGGACCCTGTACTACTAATTATTCCGCATTTTTCCATACCATGCTTATTTTCCTACACCGCATAGTTTTTGAGAAAAAAAAAAAACCTAATCAATAGATCTACAATTACATGACTCCGCCCATTTCATAATGGCCGACGTAGTACCATTGATTATTGTGATTACAAAAATAGTTCATATATGTATAGTACATAAGGTTCAAAATCGATTCATATGATTTATATTATAAAATTTTTAAATTATATTAAATCGAAATATGAAATTAATTTTAGATAAATTTATGAATTGTTACTAAAGTATATAATAATAATTATAATTACAAATAATTTTATTTTATTAATATTATTTCAAAGCAATCGCAATTCAATGATGACGTCATAGATCATTGGAGTATTATTATATAATAGTTAATTATGTAATATAATTAACAATATTAATAAAAATATTAAATATATATAATATGATAATATTTTAAATTAAAATACTATTTTCTAGATGCACAATAAACAAAATTCGTATCTGATGACATTTGAACTGATCCACATCTAGTTACCCTAGACATTTTGACATATGTTTGACATTCACATCTAACGGGAATTTTATCGTACAAAATCACAACATAATTAAATGATTTAACATTAAATAAATAAATAAAAAAAAAACTATATGAATAATGTCACGACATCGTAATATACGTTCTATGAACTATTCTGATGGTATTAGTTTAACAATAGTTACATTGAAGTTTACAGGTTAGTTTTGTATTATATATTTATTATATATATATTTTTTTTAATAGAATACGATGGATACGACGATGTTTATGGACATTCAGTTGAGGATGATTATTGTATATCGCCGAGCGATGCAGCATTTATCTACGACCGGGAAGGTTCGAGGGGTCAGCAGAAAATTGGAGTGTTTTTTAAATCCGATGATGATATTTTGGAAGAGGACGAAAATGATGATATTGAACAAGTAAGTTGAGTTTTTATTGTAATAGCCATTATTTTACGAAGGTTGAGAGAGGTTTTTTTTTATTAATATTATTTCACTAGATGCGTAGTTTGAAAGATATAGAAAAGTTAGGTTATAAATGTTTTGTCAGCTGACATATATTAATTTTTTTTCACTATTAGTACATTTATTTGTTTTTTTATTGATAGAGAAGTAAAAAGATTGATATAAATGTTTGGTTTTTAAATATTTAAGTGGAAAACAGGTTTTGAAGGTTTCAGGAAGGTAAATAAAAATAAATTAGTACTGTATTGTTTAGATTTTTATTAATGAAATGAAGTAATTAATATTATTAAGTAATAATAAACGCGCTTTAGGGGCTAATTGGAATCATATTAATATAGTAAAAAATCTTTCGGAACTTATTATATTAAAATAAAGAAGTTTTAGGTTATAATTCTGGTATATTATCATTTACATATTGTTATCGCTTTCGCGAAGAACGATTATATAGGAAAAACTGTGTTTGTAGTAATTATAACTTCGGTTTTTGTTATCAATTTTTTTAAAGGGAGACACCACCCTGAAATTTAAAAAAAAATATTTTTTTAACATTTTTTGAAAGCTTACAGCGAGCTTTACAAAGTTGTGTCGGGGCAGGTAGATAAGATATCTCAAACTTTAAACGCGTTTTATTGGAAACCATGTTTTTATAACTTATCCAGAAGATATCTTGGAAACTATTAATAATAATAATATAATAATTGGTCTAATTGACTTGATTTTCTCTCTAAAAAGAAAAGAGAATTGAATTCTCTAGGATTTTCGATTTTTTATATGCTTTTAAAGTTGATTTTTTATATAAAAAACACTTTTTTTCAAAATTTTTGGTAATTTTCTAATCTAACCTAACCAAAAATATTTGACAGCTCATCACTGCAACCAAGTTGGTTTGAAACTTTTCTAAATTATAGACCAAATAAAGCTCTAAAACATATAAAAATCACGGAACATGTGCTTTATTCTGTCCACTCGAAAAAAAAATCCCCAAACCTTACCTATTTTCAGAGTACTCAGATAACGTAAATGTATTTTTTTTTTTTTTTTTAGGAAACAACTTTAGATGATGTAGACAAAGCAAAATTACTGAGTTGTATAGAAAATATAAAATTGGTACTTGGAAATGTGAAAATTACCGATACGGAATTAAGAAATTTGATTATTAAACATAAGTTTGAAGTGGAAAAAATTATTGATATTATTCTATCATCGATTCGTTTAGTACAACCGTCACAAAATCCTACTCAAATTGACTCAAAAGCGGAACTTCCGAAAGAAAAAGGTGAGCCACATTCGATATATTTTTATTAAAACAAAATAATTTATTGAAATTTTCTGTTTCATTTTTTGTTTCATGTTTTGACTAATTATTATTATTTATTTTTTACGAACTTAAATAAGGTAAGATTTGCATGAAATAAATAAAACTACGTCAGATTACACAAGTTTATCGAAAATGGCGACTAGTCATTTAAAACAAAACACTAACACACAAATTAATATACCAAAATTATTTGATCGGAAAATTAATGTACCGAATATATTTAATTCTACGAAATTATCAACATCGCCAAATATCGCAGAGAGTTCTTCTTTTTGTTCCCTATCAAAGCTAGCTTCAGATCACTTACAAAATGCGCCCAATGTTAAAGATTCATCCAGCATTAGAACATTTTCAACCTCGCCTAATATCATAGATAGTTCATCGTTTTCCTCTTTATCGATGCTAGCTTCAGATCACTTAAAAAACGAGTCGAATTTCTCCAAAACTTTACCGAATTTTTCCACATCTCCTAATATTTCCACTCTATCGATGCTAGCTTCAGATCACTTAAAAAACTTGCCATTAAAAAAATCCCTATCCGAATCGTTTAAAACAAATTTGAAAATATCCGAACCGGTGAATCATGAAGCTCAAACCGAATTTGAAATCGATTTAACAACGGCATTACGAGACTCGAAAAGTGCGCCATTAAACATCAAACCGAAGTTAGTTTCACGGGAAGAAAAAGAAGAAGAAATTGTAGTTTTACCGAAAAATTTAGATTTCGATAAAATCGAAGCGAAAAAATTGCAGAAAATCTCCTTTTGTCAAATCGATAAAAGTGATATTGCACTTTTTAAGCACGTGCTGGAAAATTCCGTGTCTAAGTTTGGGAAAATTATCTCGTATCGATTTCGTTCGCATTCGCCGAATATACAATTTTCGTCGAATTATATTTCGCCGAAATTTACATTTGCAACGCCGTCACCGGACGATGAGGTTTTAATTCATTTGCGACGTAAAAAATAATTTTCAATAAATTTATAAATTAATTTTTTTAGTATTATTTACACATGTTTTAAAAAATTTGTAATATATTTATTTTATCCAAATATTCTAATTGGTCGGAACCGTGTAAACTAAATTAATTTTATTATGTAATTTATTTTCTATATTTTGTTTTATTTTATATTAATAATAATAATAATTTTTATAATATATATTACGTAAATTTATTTTGTAATTATAAAATTTTCCGGATAAAATATAATTTAGGTTATTTTTCGGGTAATATTATAATTTACAATCATAAATAATTTTTAGATGTATCAATTTATCGAAAAGTTTTACTTGACGATCTTTAGATTCATTTTATCTTTTAACATTTTTATTTGAGAGTCTTTTTTTTGTATAATTTATCAATCATTTTATTCGGAAGAATACGATAATATAATATCAAATAAATAGACTTATTTTATCATATTTACAATCAAATACGTAAAAATTCTAGTAAAAACAAATATTTTATTTATAAAAATCCAGTAAATAATTTTGGTATATTTATTTCATGATTATTCGTTTTACAAATTAATTTTCTTGTATAAGCAACAATGATCTCAAAATGTAAGTAAAATTTTAGTACAAAAAAAAAAAATGGTTTTGTAGTATTAAATAGTTTTTAAAAATAATATTAATTTTTACAAAAATTTACTTCACGAAGTCACGATAATTATTAGTTTTACGAAAATAAAATTATGTATGTATTAAACTTCTTCAAGTAAATTTATTAATAATAGTCAGATTTTCATTAAGACATTTGTTAACAATAATTAACAAAGAGAAAATAAAAAAAAATGTACATAATTATTTTTATATCGATAACAATATGAACAAAAACAAATAAAATTAATTCTAGGAGTGTTTACAATTTAAGATCAGTATTTTTGATTTCAAACTGAAATATTTAACCATAGAATAAGGTACAAATCATTTTGTTAATTTAATCACTGAGTTAACTAGATTGTCGATTGTCTCAAAGCGTTTTAACAACGCTTTGTAGAGCTGGGCTTTTTGAAAATAATTACTACGGAACTTTTTTTTGGTTGGTGCTTGTCGAAAAACTATAAAAATTCATTAAATGGAAGTACTGATATCAGAACAAGAAGGTAAAAATTTTGTAAAAAGGTTTTAGAATGATATTTCAAAAAGTTTATTCACTCAAAAAATATACGTGTTTATAATTTGACAATCAAATGCGCAGAAGTGTAAGACAGTGATAGAGATCCCCGTATCTCCTATTTCTCTCGGCTCGCATTGGCGCTACTAGAACACATAGGCAGTGCACATTCCAGTTATTACTATATTTCAGTGGTACATACATTTTTAATTCAATGCAAAATAAATATAATTTTCCATCTTGTGAATCAAAAAGATATGAAGCGTATCATATTAAATTCTTTGTAAATATTTTTTCTTGTGAATATTTGTAACATAATATGTACTGTGATATTAAATTTACTGGCCCAATTAAGCGGAATGTTGTCCCAATTAAACATGTAAATTAACTGTTGGTTCCTTGGTTTGGTTTCTGTTCTTTGAGATTTGGCCCAAATAAGCGGCTGCCCCAATTAAGCGGAATCAACTGTAGTTATATAAATTTTATAATACCAAATATAATAAAAATGATCAAAAATAGAAAAATTATTTATATTTGATGACAAACAGAAGCAAAAAGTTATTTTGAAGTTAATGATAAATCAATTTTTCACGAAAAAGTGAGGTTAGAATACGGGCCTAAATTTTTTTCATATTTTTTTTTTATAGTTTTTAGACAAGCACCAAAAAGTCCCGTAATAATACAAATAAAATAAAATTTGCTGTACAGACATTGTCTATTATTTTATATTGTATAATACATTTATTATCCAATGGTTAATTAGTCTTTTATTTAGAATTGGAACGTTTTGAAATAGAATCTATGCAAGTGTGCCTTCAGTTAATTAAAAAACATTTCATCATAATTCACACTAACATATTATCATAATCGATTTTTCTTCCTCAACAAATAAACGCAATAAATTCCCTCTCGCCCCTCTCAAAAAAAAGCTTCAAACTCGGATCAGAACGAGCCAGCAAATATCAAAATCGTTGCGCCCGCCTCAAAGACCCTAAACATCGTCAAAGGTTTCGATTTACAACAACAGACATCCAAATATCAATCGTCTTCAACGCCATCATTATGCATCACACCGCGTTCTCAATCGCCTCAATCGCGTTGCGAATCACCGACTAATATGATTGATAATAAAATCGATAATAAAGTTGATGATGATGTTAAAATGAAAGAAAAAAGAGAAAACGCGCTTGCATTGTACAAGAAGGAACGGCTGGAAAGCAAACAACATTTGTATATGGTTGTTATTGGGCATGTTGATGCAGGGAAATCGACTTTAATGGGACATTTGTTGTGTTCGTTGGGACAAGTAAGTTGTGTGTTGTATTTAATTTAAATGAAATTAGTTTATATTGAATTTGATTTATTTCCCCCTTCAAATAAAGGTGAATCAACGTACGATGCATAAATATGAGCAAGAAAGTCGTAAATTAGGTAAACAGAGCTTTATGTACGCATGGGTGCTGGACGAAACTGGCGAAGAAAGAAATCGAGGCATAACAATGGATGTGGGCAAATCACAATTTGAAACCAACACGAAATTGGTAAGTTTTCAATTTCTCAATATTTGAGACATTATTTTAATTTTGTATTATTCAATTTTTTAATCTTATTTCCTTGCGTAAGCTTTCTCACATATCTAATCTTTTAATTTTATTTTTTTAAGGGGCATTAATGGCCCATTATTTTCCCCTTTTCTTGTTCAAAATATGAAATTAAATTGCCAACTAACTGTTGACATCTCGCCTAGACCATCTGTTTGCCATAATAAATTACAAAAATACACATTCAAAATATAACGTCAAATGAACTAATATAAACGTACTGTGACTTTTGACATTGAAAATCAATGGCTGCCAAATATAGCAAAAATAAATAAGTTGATTTCGATAAAAAAAAATCCAACAATATACGATATATTTGTATATATTACATTTTAATTTGATTAAAATAACATACGTAAATAGTGCATGTAAAATAGAATAAAATTAATTTTGTTCATTAGTGAGTTTCATGTTGTTAAGTTTTATCACGTGATTATGACTTACCTATCTTTTTATCTTGTCGCGACTATAGCTTAGTTCGGAAAATTTCGTTTCGCGTATACATAATTATGATGAAAGAACAGATCTTTACTATATTTATTTTCTCTGTAATAGGTAACTTTACTGGACGCACCCGGCCACAAAGATTTCATTCCCAATATGATATCAGGTGCCGGCCAGGCTGATGTAGCTCTGCTCGTTGTCGACGCAACACGTGGTGAATTCGAATCCGGTTTCGACCTAGGTGGCCAGACACGGGAACATGCACTCCTGGTGCGTTCACTAGGCGTTGCCCAACTCGCTGTTGTTATCAATAAACTCGATACCGTCAACTGGTCGCAACAACGTTTCGACGAGATACGCTTGAAGTTGGGTGCGTTTTTAAAGCTTGCGGGATTCCGGGAGTCGGATGTCACGTATGTACCGTGTAGTGGATTGACCGGGGAGAATTTGGTTGAGGATGGAAAGGAGGACGAGTTGGTTGAGTGGTATAAAGGACCGTGTTTGATTGAAGTTATTGGTAAGTTGAGAAATTGAGTTTGGGTTTGTTTTTTATTTATTTTGAAGTAATAGTTATTGGGTGGGATTTTTACGCACGGTGGGAAAAAAGGTGGATTAATGCCAGGATAGGATCATGTAACAATCATTAATAGAAATTCATAAAACTTTATTTTATATACAACGTAAACAAATAAATAGCGAAATTACAGCAAATAGTAAAATTTTACTATAAAAAATCTGTAATTTTTTTATTTCTATCTCAAAATTATGTAATTTTATGCATAATTCATAATAATTACATAAAGTAATTAAAAAAATGAAATAATAAGTATATAAAATTGTACTTTCTTGCAAAATTGCATCACATACTTAATGTAGAATTACGTATTGTTGGTATAACTTATTAAATTATGTAATATTACAGCTTGCAATATTAATATCTGTAATAATTCATCAAAATAATGAGACTTACTATATATTTTATGTAATAATACTAATAAAATAATTTAATTGTAATTCATTCATTTCAAAATATATACTTTATGATAAATTTAGCAACAATAATACTACAGAACTAAATAAATTTTTTCTAATCTAAATACTACCCTTGTCAGTAAATCTGTTTTTTTTTGCGTAAAACAAAATACTATTGTTGAGAATATCTACTTCAAACTGACCGCGCTTGGCTGACGCGGCATCTACTAGGTAACCGGCGGTTACACACGCGCTTGATGAGTCAATTGGCGTCGTTCGTTCAGTAACTATGTACAGAGTGTAATGTATCTACTTTTATTTCAAATACATGTTTATATAGTTTCGCTAATCGCGTGTTCGATTTATTTCCACCCTTCCACGCAATCTTAACAACTATTGTTTTTTTTTTTAATTTTCAGACAATTTCCGGTCACCCGAACGTCCAATTACGAAACCATTTCGACTTACTATTAACGACATTTTTAAGGTAATACAAAAAATAATCAATCATTACTTATTGTTAATAATTAATTAATTATCTAATCATTAAAAAAAAATAAAAATATTGATTCATATTCATAGACACTTTTTAATTAAAAGCAGTCATAATGCAAACTATTTTTAGAAAAAAATACTTCTTTATTATATTTAACATTTTCAAGCAGATGGAATTAATTGTTGTATTTTATTATTTTATATTAATTCGTACTTTATAATTAAATTAAAGATTTTAAGATTTTTGTTTGCTTTAAATGAATAGTTCAAACATCTATCTATCTAAATGTATATTTTCAAATTTAACACCATTTAACCGGTTTTCAGGGAACAGGCTCTGGTTTCTGTGTTTCCGGTCGTATCGAAACCGGAAGTTTATCGACTGGTGATCGTGTTTTATTATGTCCGACCCGTGAACAAGCGACCGTTAAGGCAATTTCGATGGAAAATGCAGATAGTTGTCCAGTTGGTTTTGCTGGCGATCAAGTACTGGTCACTTTATCGGGCATTGAACAACAGAACGTGAATATTGGGAATATACTGTGCGATCCACATAAACCAGTTCAAATTTCGGCTAAATTTGAAGCAAGAATTGTTGTGTTTAATGTTAAAGTACCTATTACGAAAGGGTTTCCGGTGAGTTTACGTTTTTTTTTTTTTAAATTAGTCTTAAATTTAAATAAATGCAAATCACTTGTCTTACGTTTTAACACTTGATAACTGACAACTGACAACGTTGCATAAAACCCGGTATTATTTTCTTGAGCAAGCTTTTTCACATATCCAAGCTTTTAATTTTAATTTGTTTTTCTTGAAAAAAGCTTTTTCACATATCTAATCTTTCAATCTTATTTTCTGAAGAAGGTTAATTACATATTCACCCTCGTTTGAATAAACATATTTGTTAAAATAAAAATTTTTGGTTTCCGTAAGAAATGTTTCTATGTTTATTGCAATAAAATTGTTTAAGAGATTCAAGAATTTTTATTTTTAACGAAAAACATTATGATTACGGAAAATTCTTGAATTCAGTATGAATTGTTTCTATATATTTCTTAAGAGATTTAAAAAAATTTATTTAAACGAGAAACATTTATGCATACGGGCATTAATCTTTCCAACTTATTTTTTTGTAAGAGTTTAATTCTTCAATTTTTATTTTTGTAAAAGCTTTCTCACATATCTAATATTTTAATCTTATTTCCTTGCAAAAACTCGCTCACATATCCAATCTTTTTATTTTCTTACAAAAGCTTTCTCACATATCTAATCTTTTAATTTAATTTTTTTGCCTAAGCTTGTTCACATATCTAATCTTACTTTTATTTTTGTAAAAGCTTTCTCACATATCTAATATTTTAATCTTATTTCGTTGCAAGAGCTTTCTCACATATCTAATATTTCGATCTTATTTCCTTACAAAAGCTTTCTCACATATCTAATCTTTTATTTATTATTTGCTTGCGTGAGCTTTTTCACATATCTAAACTTTTAATTTTATTTTCTTGCGTAAGCTTTATCTATTTGTTTTTATTGTGATTTCTGTTTTAGGTGATAATGCATCATCAGTCCCTGGTCGAACCGGTTGTTATAACAAAATTATTGGCGCAACTGCATAAAAATAACGGCGAAGTGATCAAGAAGCGACCGCGTTGCCTGGGCAACAATTCGAGTGCTACCATTGAAATAACAGCCTCGCGACCGCTGGCACTAGAGCTATACAGTGAGTGTAAAGAACTAGGAAGAATTATGCTGCGTGTGAGTGGTGTCACTATTGCGGCTGGACTTATTACAAGAATCATTCTGTAGATTGGGGTCGCTAAACTTGCGAGAAAATATGTTTAAGATATAAAATAATAATAATAATGAAAGTTGTTTCACATATTTCAAAAATTCTTTATTTACAATAATTATATTAAGTAATAAATAATGATAAATGGAAATTTGATTTATTTATAAATTAAAAACAAATTTGTTGTATATGTAACCTGATTTTATTTTTACGAAACAAACATTTTTATAAACCCGATTTGAACTGATTCTTGGGTGAAAATTTTACATTTTTAAATTATTACATTAAATCAGGGTATATATACATACACAATCACGCCATATACCCGAAAGAATATGGGCTCAAATTCTTCATTATCCCGAAATCAGCCTCCTCCAAACGTTCCTATCCAGACAACTTTAGCTTTATCCAGATTTATAATTCCACTCTCATACATGCTCTTTTATTCCTACTACTTGGAAACTTTCGCTCACGCAAGCCACTCTGTCAATCTGACACCACTTTAACTAATCGGACGTCCATTAGCAAACTTATATCTTCAAAATCATTCAAAAATTGCGAGTATTTTGCAAACGGCTGCAAATTTCGCAAAAATAACGAAATCTGCTCCACAACACTTGTGTTGCTATATCATTTTCAACCCCCAACCCCGTACGACTTCTCGACTATTAATTATTAATATTTGCAAAAAAAATCTTCATTCGCGAATATCTCGAAAACGGCTGGGAATTTCGCAAAAATAACAAAATTTTGCCACCCCCTTACGAACTTGTAGATAAACCAGGTACGTACTACAACATATGCAAAAATCAACCCCCTAGGACACCCCCTTATTAATTAAGTCAAGCCCCCCAACAAAACTGATGAAAATATTGAAATTGAAATTTTGGTAAATGTATTTTTTCTTATTGTTGAATAAAGTTCGTTAACAACAGATGCTGTGTTGTAGTTATGTTTTTCCCAATTTCATCCCTTAAAATTAGTTAAAATCTTTAACCGCAAATATCTCGAAAACGGCTGGGAATTTCGCAAAAATAACAAAATTTTGCCACCCCCTTACGAACAATTCGATAAACCAGGTACGTACTACAACATATGCAAAAATCAACCCCCTAGGACACCCCCTTATTAATTAAGCCAACCCCTCAAAACTGTGATAAAATATAAGAAAAATATCAATTTTTTCTTGTTTTCCTGATAAAATTTCGTTAAAATGTTTCATTTTACTCTTTCCTGATACAAATCTTGCATTTTACGCTTTCCTGATACAAATCTTGTATTTTACGCTTTCCTGATACAAATCTTGCATTTTACGCTTTCCTGATACAAATTTTGTTAAAACCCCTTAGCTTAAATACATTTTGATACATTAATACATTTTGATACATTAATACATTTTGATACATTGACACATTTTGATAGATTGATACATTTTGATACATTTTTACGGCAAAAAAAGGCCGTAGCGTTGGACGATATAAAGTAACAAGGAAGAGGCGGGGCGGCGAGAGTTGGCTAGAGGGAGGGGCAGGAATTGGGGGTGCAAAAAAAGGCCGTAGCGTTGGACGATAAAAAGTAACAAGGGAAGGGGGAATGTTAAAATTAGTTAAAATCTTTAATCGCAAATATCTCGAAAACGGCTGGGAATTTCGCAAAAATAACAAAATTTTGCCACCCCCTTACCAATCTTTAGTTACACCAGGTACGTACTACAACATATCCAAAAATCAACCCCCTAGGACACCCCCTTATTAATTAAGTCAAGCCCCCCAACAAAACTGATGAAAATATTGAAATTGAAATTTTGGTGAAATGTATTTTTTCTTATTGTTGAATAAAGTTCGTTAAAAGCAGATGCTGTGTTGTATTTATGTTTTTCCCAATTTCATCCCTTAAAATTAGTTAAAATCTTTAATCGCAAATATCTCGAAAACGGCTGGGAATTTGGCAAAAATAACAAAATTTTCCCACCCCCTTACGAATCTGTGAGATAAACCAGGTACGTACTACAACATATCCAAAAATCAACCCCCTAGGACACCCCCTTATTAATTAAGCCAACCCCCAAAACTGTGATAAGAAAAATCTCAATTTTTTTCTTGTTTACCTGATAAAATTTCGTTATATGTTATTTTTATCACAGTTGTATTACAATGTATCAAAATGTATCAATGCATCAAAATGTATCTGTGTTAAACTGGTTGCCTACAGGCTTTCCCAGCAAGGGAGTCATTGCATTTTTTGTGTTATTTAATTAATGTCGATGTGTATAATTAATAGTCGAGTGATCGAACGGGGTTGGAATTGAAATATGTTATAGCAACATTAAGTGTTTCGGGAAGATATCGTTATTTTCTATATTACGGGAAAAATAATACACACATATATGGATAATAAATTATATATTTGAAATAATTTTTGATATTACAATCATAAAAACATATCTACATAATAAAAATAAAAGTTACTAAACAATTTAGGGCTAACTGCATAAAATGTAATATGTTGTTAGCTGACATGTGTTTAACAATATTTAAGGCAATTGCAAAAGTATCTGAGAAAGTTTTTCATATTTTCAGAATAAATTTTTTATTTTTTTAACATAAAAAATACACAAACTTGGACTACATACAAATAATAATTATATCCAAGAAAATAATTCTCGATTTTAAATTAAATTAAAACTAAATCTTTATTAATTTTAAGAGTCTATAATACAATTTTTTATTTTCATTTAAATGCACAGGTTTTTTAATTTTTAAATATAATTTAAATAAAATAAATTTTTAGAACTTTTTACAATATTTATAGATTTAATTTGTCTAACTTAAATACTAAAAAGAAAAAAGAAAATCAATGATTTCCGTTCCAAATTTTCATATTTCAGAAATTTTATGTCGAGCCAAATACAGTGGTACCTCGGTATACGATCTTAATCCGCTCCTAATGTTTGGACTTATACCGAATAGGACGTATACCAAATCAATCTTTCCTCTTAAAAAGTAAAAAAAAAAACTCCTCTTAATATGGTATATTAATGGAGTTGTAAAATATTTTTTTGTTTTCTTTTTGCAATTCATGTTAAAATAAAATTAATAAAATTTTACTTAAAAAGAAATTTAACAAAGTTCTTTCTCCATCAGAAATTACGTCGTATACCGAGCAAAATTTGTTTCGCCCCCAAACAGGACGTATTTCTAAGACAGGAGCTACCACTGGTACTTGGAATGTAAACGTAGTAGTAAAAAAGCTACGTTTATTTTTACAAACATTTATTTAAATTTTACAATCATTGTTTAAATAAAGTCGTTGCGTATAATTTTCATTTTATTCTAACAAATTTTTGATAAGCAATTTTGCTATTTTATTTATAAGTTAAATAAAAAAACTATATAATTTATTAACATTAACTAATTATGATAAATAATTAAATTTTAAATCGATTACATCATCAGTAATTAAATATAAACAAACGCAATGACTTCATTTCAAATTGCAAATAAAAAAACAAACAAAAAGTTGGCTTTAAAAATAACTAAATATTAAATACAGAATTATGTATTTTTTTTTTAAATAAAATATTTACAATAATCAATAAGTATATTTAACATTATTATTGGTATGAATTTCGTTAAATACATATTGTTTTTTTTTTTATTTTTAATAAAGTCGAAATATAATTGTCCAGGTCACAAAATATGTCCTTAGTACTTTTTTTGTACACAAAATGACTTATTTTTCTTTCAGTACTAGGATAAGATACAGTGTGTCCTGTTATTGGCTGAAACAAAATAATATCATATTTAAAAATATATTTCCACAAACATTAAACTAATTTTATGCACAATCGATCTTTTATAGTGTATAAATAACATTGAACAAAATTTGTCCATGAGTGTTATTACATGGGTGAAATTAATATAACTAATATTCGAAAGTGGGACCTATTTCTCAAAAATTTCGCAAGTTGATTCAATAACTTACGAAATTTTTGAGAAATAGGTCTCAACTTTCGAATATTATTATAGTGTAAATAGTTTATTCGCCCTAAGAAGCTGATACAATCAACTAATTTACTATGACACTTGAAGAATTTTATTAACAAAGTACAATTAATTAAATTACGATAAAATTTTGCTTAAATATTAAAAAAAGTTCGTTAAAATTTTGTTAATAATATTTATCTATGTTGTACAAATTTCCCTAATTAATTTTAATTAAAAATGCATCTAATTTGTTCCAATTTCTAGTTAATATTAACTGTAAATTTTTTTCGAATATTAATAAAAATGGTTCGATTGAGCATAAAATTTTAAACCATTTCTTAGGCCGTAAATGTATGAATATACCTTAAATACATAAATAACAATTTTTTTTTTTTGAATAAAAAAAACAAGATATTTTAGAAAAAGTGTTGATATAAAAATTTTCAAATTTAAAAAAAATTAAAAATAATAAATTACTAACCAGGTTTTTATATAACGATGAATATTCCTTAATATTATTATTATTGTATTAATAATAATTATTTTTTATCACAAAAAACAATTCTTATATATGTACAAAAAATGTTTGTGCTGACGGATTATTAAATATTTTACAGTTTTGTTTTTCTTTTTTATCAATATTTTTTTTTTGTTTTGCTATTTTTGTAAATATTTGTAATAAGTTTATTTAATAATATATATAAAAAAAACAAAAAAATTTTGATTGTAAAGTAAAAAATGCTGCGCAAATATTCTTTTAGGATAAAATCCGTCTGCCGTAAAAATAGTTTTATTATTTCTCGGGTTGTTGTATTTTGAAAAGTTTAGTCAATTTTGACGGTTGAATAGATTTTTCGGACGAATAAACTTGTTCCAATGTAGCCAACTGTACCGCACATAATACCTAAGGCAGCACTAAATAACGCCATATAACCGAAATAAAATGCTGTCTGGAACAAACCATACATCCTGAAACAAAACAAAAATGGATACGTATTAAAATTGGATATGTGAAAAAGCTCTGTTGTTTACAAAATGAAGTAAATAAACAAAATCGACTAAATTTATAAATTTTTCTCTGTGAAACTATAGAAGATATCGAACTGCGCTTTTCTGGGAATGAAAGAATAGACTTTGAACTTCTTCCAGGAATTTTTATTTTTAATTTTGTTAGAAATCGTCCGGGTTCTAACCCTTTCTGCGAAGCTATATAATATTGTAAATTATCTGGTTTTTAAGCCATTTTTCCCCACAAATATTAATTCGGGACACATAGCTCTTCGAAAAAAGGGTGTTAAAACTCGGGACGATTTCCAATAAAAATAAAAATAAAAATTCCTGAAAAAAGTTCAAAGTCTATTCTTTCACTCCCAAAAAACCGCGATTTAAAATCTTTTATAGTTTCATAGAAAAAAATTGATAAAGTTAGTCGATTTTTTTAGGTCGATAAAAGTATAAAAACATCTTTAGCTAAAAATGTTCTATTACGAAACAATTTTGTACAATTACCTCATTCGATAAATGTTTAATATACAGTGTGTAAAGTGATGAGGTTTCATCCTATAGGGAAAATAAATTTTAATATGAGTTTTACGAGAAAAATGAATTCTTTATAAAAAAATTTGCTTCTATCAAAACCCCTAATAGTCAAAGAAAAATCCAGTAATCACTTAAGATAAGATCAAAAACTTGATATTATGTCGAGTTGTTGATTTTAAATATGACTAAGTCCGAATGTTACATCAGTATCGTGTTACCCATGGATTACTTGTTAATAATAATAATAATTATATTTTGGCAAATTAATAATAATAATAATTAAAAAGTAAGTAAGACTCTTGTATGACAAATATTTTTAACATTTTTCACACGATACTGATGTAATATTCGGACTTAGTCATATTTAAAATCAACAACTCGGACATAATATCAAGTTTTTGATCTTATTTTAAGTGATTACTGGATTTTTCTTTGACTATAAGAAGTTTCGATACAAGCAAATTTATTTATAAAGAATAAGTTTTTCTCATAAAACTCATATTCAAATTTTTTTTTCCCTATAGGACGAAACCTCATCACTTTACACATTGTATAAATAGAAAAAAAAATGAAACTTACTTAGTTTTAAAGAAGAAATAATAAAACGAGTAGAGATAGACGTAGAGGGCAGTTGATCCGGCTGCCAGGAAACTGGTCCACTGCCATCGATAATCTTCGGCGTTCAATAGGAAATAGGTACAGACGATTGTAACACATACTGTTACAACGATTAAAATTAAACAAACTAGCAGCATAAAACCGTATACGTAATAGATTTTATACGCCCAAAACGATGTGAAGATGAAATACCTGCAACGTCACACACAAACACACACACACATAAACAAATAATAAATTATTATTAATATACAGAGTGGATTCGTAATTAGTGAATCAAAACTGAAATGGTGAAGATTCCTCATGTCAAAAGAGTAGACAAACGGTTACCGAGATACAACGCGCTGTTGTTGCTTATTGCAAAAAGCGAAATAATTGTGTTTCCAGTTATTAACGTTAGTTCACACGGTTCTAATTGCTATATTCAGACAGGTAGCTCAAATACAAAACATGTTGAAGTTAATATTGAATTTATTCGTTTAATACAACTTATTTATATTGTAACTGACTGTTCGGAAAATTACATAATAAATGTTGAATTAGTAATTCAATAATTAATTTAATATTATTAATTGATTTATATAAAATAAAAAATAGTATATTTTTTAACTGACTCTATTTTCTACAAAAACGATTATTATTGTACCGAAAAAATACCTGAGATATAATATCCTATGTAGAATAATATATATTTTTTTGATTTTTTTTTTGTACTTTGGAAATTAGAGAAAAAAAAATTTTTCCCAAAAAAAAAAACATTTTTTGCTTTTTTTTTGCCAAATTATAAATACGAAAAAATTCAAAAAAATATATATTATTCTACATAGGATATTATATCTCAGGTATTTTTTCGGTACAATAATAATCGTTTTTGTAGAATCTAGAGCCAGTTAAAAAATATACTATTTTTTATTTTATATAAATCAATTAATATTAAATTAATTATTGATTTATTAATTGAACATTGATTATGTAATTTTCCGAACAGTCAGTTACAATATAAATAAGTTGTATTAAACGAATAAATTCAATATTAACTTCAACATGTTTTGTATTTGAGCTAAGTGTCTGAATATAGCAATTAGAACCGTGTGAACTAACGTTAATAATAAACAAAATGGAAAAAGAGTGGGCAGAAAGATAAAATTTATGTATTAATATGTCTTACAAATATTAAATTAAATAAAATTATATGCAATGATTATAGAGATATACTATTTGACAAAAGAACCTCAATAACGTTCAAACTTACAAAATTTAACAAATTACAGTCGAATTTCGACTACTAGTTATTATATAATAAATAATTACTGTATAACAATGTTTAAAAAAAAAAAAAAACTAATTCTCTCTGTCGAAATACTTACATTTCAATGAATATACTAGCAAATGGCAGTACACCACCGAGTAGTATAATAACGCCCGGTTCCATAAACCATTTCTTTTCGGGTATCGGTCGTGGTACGGCATTTATCCGACATGGATAATCCGGTTGACCGGCTAAGTTACGTCCTAGCACTGTACCGACTAACGTTAACGGTAATATTACAAATAGACATATACATGTTACAGCTACCTACAAAAAGACAAACACAAATATTTATAAACGGTTAATAAAATCAAATAAATAGATATACGTATTTTTCGAAAGTTAAGGCCCATTTCAAGGCAAACAAAAGGCTATATTCAGACAGGGTGGTGGGAATACAAAAAAGAATAATTTTACATTCGATTTATTCGTTTAATACTACATATTTATGGTAAGTAATTATTAGAAAAAGTACCTAATTTATGTACAATTAATAATTTAATAACAATTTTTATATTCTGACAGAACTAACATATAAAAAAATTAATCAAATATTTAATTGTCAATATTTTCATTGTTTATTATTATTTTGAATTCCAAAAAATATATATACATGTATGTTGTTAATTGTAATAAAGATTAATCACGTTTTTTTTTTTTTTTTTCAAATAAAAAACATGTGTGAAATAAGAGAAAATCGCATTTTTCAAGGAAAATGATGAAAATTATTTTTTTAAAAATAAATAAATAAATTTTGAAATTAATAACAATTAACAACATATATATTTTTTGGAAATCAAAATAATAATAAACAATGAAAATATTGACAAATATTTGATTATTTTTTTATATGCTAATTCTGTAAATATATAAAAATTATTATTAAATTATTAATTGTACATAAATTAGCTAATTTTTCTAATAATTACTTACCATAAATATGTAGTAATAAACGAATAAATCGAATGTAAAATTATTCTTTTTTGTATTCCCACCATCCTGTCTGAATATAGCCTTTTGTTTGCCTTAAGTCAAAAATTAAATAAAATGAAATTAATTTCAATAAAGTGGAATCATCTGTAGCAAAAAAAAGCTAAAATCTAAGTCATCTGAGATTATATAAATACTCAATGTAACTAGCGGACAAAAAATCAAAAATGTTGTTTGATAAAACTCATGCATAAAGTGTCTTTTTTTCACTTCTATTCGTCTAAAAATACTACTTTATGCACTTTATATATAATGTCAAAATAATTTAGATCTTTATATAGTTTTGAATATAACATGACAAGCTTTTTTTTTTAAATAATTTTTAAATAAATTTAAAGATAAAATTAATTTTTGCTTAATCAACAATTTCCATCATCAGACATGTGAAAAGTTGTCAGTGTTTGGTCACAGAAAAAAAAATTGTTTAATGAGACGCATGCATAAAGTGTCTTTTTTTCACTCCTATGCATTCAATTTTTATATAATTTTGAATATAACATGACAAGTTTTTTTTTAAAATAAGTTTTAAATAAATTTAAAGTTAAATTCTTCTTTTCTTTTCCCAACTTACCATAGTACCAAATGGTATAGCTCGACTCGCATGATAATAGATCGCAATGAAATTGATAAAGAATGCTGTACCGCATACGAGTACGGGCAGCATAAATGCTGATAGTAACATTTGTTTAATCCAAACCTTGCCGCCCATACGTGCATATAACGAACCGCCGAAATAACCATTTACTGGCGAAGTGGCTGCATAGACAAATATCGCTGTCGATAGCAATGAACCACGTCTGCAAAACAACAAGAAAAAGAAAAATTATTTAAAAATAACATTCTCAACAAAAAAAAAGTTGTGTTAATAATAATAATATTATAAAGTTGAGATTTTTTTCCCAAAAAAAATTCACTTAATAATAATAATATAATTAAGGGGAGGTTCTTATCTAAATGACTAAAAAGCACGCAAAGTTTGGAAATTTTTTGTTACAGATAAATCCAGAGACGCTGCAATTAACGCAGTTTACCGATTCCGCGCTGACATGGCCGACGAAAACAGTGAATCACGGGCGCCATTTTGTTTGTTTATGAAACGACAATTTCTGAAAATAAAAACCAAAACAACATTTTTTCGAATCCCCAAACCGTTTCCTTCTATGTTTTTTCATTTGTGAATAAAAAATTTCCAAACTTTTCGTACTTTTTAGTCCGTCAGAGGAGGAGAACCTCCCCTTAATGGTCGACAGTTTAACATTTGTGAAACTCTTTGATAGATAAAATACGCATTTTGTAAAAATCCCACTCAACTTTTAAGCAAAGTTTAGTGGAGATTTTTAGAAAATGCGTATTTTTCGAAAACCTTTTACGTAAATAATAAATAAATACTTACTCTGTGTAGAGTTCGCCAAGTATAGCAAAACAAATAACGCTTAGAACAACGGTTGTCATCTGATAACCGCTTCCAATTAGGGCCGAAAAAAGCATAGAATGCGAGGCGGGCCGAAATACATCGCCATGCACTTGTTTCCAACCGTATTCATCGCCTAAATCACGTTCCTAAACAAACCAAAACATTTATATAATATAATTCACATCTTCAAAATAATCATAATAATATAGTAAAAAAATCATTCAAAACTCATTCTATTCAAATAAAACGGCTTTAGGTTTAAGTTCTGTATCTAATATTTATTAATACAGAACTTAAAAATACCTAAAGCCATTTTAATTTTATTTAATAATAATACTGGACATAATAAGTTTAATTTTAATAAACCAATTGTTTTTGACACATAAAAGTAATAAATACAAAAAGACTTATCATGGAAAATCTTCATATCAAAAACTAATTTTAATAATTATTCATATTTCACAGCCAATATAATTAAAGAATTGAGTAACGACAGATGGCATTACTATAATATTTTTTGCATTTTTTTAACTGTTTATGTTTCATATTTCACATCATAATTAACAAGTTCATACGATGAAGTGTCTGTCTACGTAGTTTTTTATATTGACAAATTATTTATGTTTTTAAAATAATATGTACAAAATTTTTAATGTATTTTTTTATTAATAATGTTTTTGAATTTCGAAAAATGTTTTTAAATTTGGATTCGATTTATTTCTAACAATGTTTAACATAGCAAACTGATAATTTTATAATGTATTAAAAATCCTCCAAACTTGATTTAATTGCTGATGATGACTTGTATCAAATTTAAAAGTCAAAACGTCCAATATATTTTTTAAATAATTAAGATTGTATCTTATTAATAAGTTTCTCAAAAGCCAATCCAATAAAATAATTTAATAATAATAATATTTTTACCATGTCGTCCATATCATCATCTTTACTATAACGTGCATAATCCTTTCGTAAAGTTCGCATCAAAATCATTGAAACAAGACCGACTAAAAATATCACCATCATAAACGAATTGAAGATGCTAAACCAATGAATCTGGAAAAACAATAAGTTATATTAATTATTAAGGAAGTGTCTTTTTTAAAAAAAAAATCAACTTACAATGGCTACAATTTGATTTTACTATAGACACAACAATACTTAATCGAACTTTAATTATTAAAGAAGTGTCGTTTTTCAAATTCAACTTTATTCGATGAAGATTAAATACAGAATGATTAGTGAATGTATATTAATTTCTTACAATTTGGATTTTACTATAGACAAAATAATACTTAATCAAATGTGCAATTATGTAAGATGATTTGATAAATGAAATATATTTATTTATTATATAATTTATATAAATTCATTTTTCAACAATTCGTTAGATTAAAATAATAATAAGGTTTTTAGAATTAACAATCGATTTCATAACAATCACTTTGAACTAAAGTCAAATTTAAGTTTGACAAAAAAAAGCATAATTTTATTTAGCAACATTAAATAATTATGCTATTAAACGTTTAAAATAATTGATAAATAATGATTTAAATAATAAATAAAAATTGAATATACCACGTTTTTAAAACGAACAAAAAGTAAAAAATATTTTTTCCTAGATTATAGATACAGATTGTCCTGAAAATTTGTGATTATGAATTTTTAATAGCTATGACAATATTTGTGTAAGATTTAAAACGAAAAAAAAAAAACCTGGGGAGAATCCGATAGATAATAGTATGGAGTGTATGGAGTAGCTGCCATTGTGGCCTTTTTCGTTTTAAATCTTACAAAAATATTGTCATAGCTATTAAAAAAAATATTTTATACTTTTTAGTCCGTCTTAAAAACAAGGTATATTAAAAATATATTTTTTTTATTTAAATAATTATTATTATATTATATTATTAATTACACATGGCGTATTATATATTATGTAATAGTATTTTGTTTATTTTTGCTTAAATCACCATTAATTTATTTTGATGAACTAATTAAATCATTAGTTAATTTTTCTTCATTTAAAAATCTAACTATTTCATCAAAATAATAGCAATTTAAGCAAAAATCTTCTAAACCTAAACTTACCCGATGTTGAAAGAAATTCGGATCCAAATATTTATCGAAACGATCTTCGAACTTAACCTCACTCGGTTTCCAATTAACTTCATAGGAGAAGCTCAATTTTGCTTTCGGCGTTAAAAGTACTTTATTCTCGCTGGTAATATTCACATCAACAATCTGTTTACCATTGTAGCCAATATCGAATTTCTTATGCGTCCAAATATAGTAATTATTATCGCCCACCTCGCCAACAATACCCCATATGGGCAGGTCATCAATGTACATCTGATACCAATAATGATTTTTAACAGCGTAGACAAATGCTTTGTATTTCTCTTCGTTTAATTGAACGCCGCAGTAATTGGTTGGTGCTATTTCAGCTAGAAACCAAAGATTAGACACAGATAAATATTTATTTATAATAAATATGCATTAGACACAAGAAAAAAAAACGCGTTTGAAATTTTAAAAATGTATACAAATGTATAAAAATGTATGATTTAAAAAAAAATTTAATTTAGGTAATAAATTTATCAATAAAAAAATATAACATTTGATTAAAACATTTTATCGCTTCACACTAATTAAGCTAGAAACAGTTGTAAAATATTTTTGTTAAGTTTCAATAAATCAAAACTATATTTCTATCGAAATAAATAAATTAGAAAAATACAAAATGCATGCACGGAAAAAATTATACGAAATTTTATTGTCGACGGTATTAATCTAATAATTTTGCTTTTAATGGCTTTTTTTTTAATGTAATCAGTAAAACTAATTTTATTTTTTATTCGAATTTATGTTTACAAATTAGCGTGAATTTAAACATTTTGTTTTTTATCGATAATCTCATAATTTTAATTTATTAAAAATTATGATAATTATATTTCGTCTAATTGTGACACTAACTATTCTGGCGTCTTTAAAAATAATTTTTTTTATTCATTATCTTTATGTATGCATACACTGTAAAAAAAAATAGCGAAATTATAGAATAGTTGTAAAATTTTACTATAAAAAAATATAAAATATTACATATTACCATAAATATTTTGTATTTCTATTTCAAAATTCTGTAACTTTAACATAATTCATAATAATCACATAAAGTAAATAAGTAAATTTCATAATTTTTTTTTAAAGTATATTTCTACAAAAATGACTAATTAGTTTTTATTAATTTGTTGTTTGTTTATTTTCAATTAATAAACAATTAAGTATTAAAAAAGTGTTTTCATTGCGGAAAAATAATATTATAATCAAAGAAATTATAAATACGATATAAAGAATTAAACCTACATTCCAAATATTTTGTTTTCGTTTTCAAATAATGAAAAATTAGAAATACCATAATAATTTTAATTTGTCGGTTATATATAAAAAAAATAATCGTAAAAGATAATAAAATTTAGTCATACACACACACATACACATACACAATATTAAAATCAATTTTGTTTTGAAATTATAAAAAATAACAAAAATTTACTAAAATAAAAATAAACACAAACAAAATTAAGGTACTTCTGTATACAACTGAATTAATACTAGTAAAACATCTTTTAGAACTCATTTTATCGAAAATAAAACGGCTTTGGAAGTTCTGTATTAATATTTTTTTACTCAATTTATTCAACGTACGTCTTTTCACCAGAAAGAAATGATACAAATTGCATTTCCAGTAAAATAACAACAGAACATAGAAACATAGAAATATCATAAAAATTTCATATAAATTTTTAATTAATGGAAACCAAATTTTATTTAAATGCTTCACAGTGATTGATCAATCACTACCTTTAAATAAAATTTAGCTTCCATATTAATTAAAAATTTGTATGATCTAATTACTTATTTTGTTATGTTTAGTAACTTGTGTTTCTATGTTCTGTTGTTATTTATTGTAAATATCATTTGTATCATCTGTCACTGTAAAAGCTCGAAAATTGGTGAATCCTAGGACAGACGCTTTAAACCTAGGATTTACCAATTAGATGTAGTAAATGTACGAAAAATGTTAATTTTGGGCTTTTACCAAGCCACAGTGGTCAGGTTAGGTTAGTTATTAGTGGCGTGGCAGAAGTCCGAAATGATATTGATGATACATTTTTTCGTAATTTTACGACATGAAATTGGTAAATCCTAAGTTTAGAGCGTACATTCTAGGATTTACTGTTTTTCGAGCTTTTACAGTAACATATCATTTCTTTCTGATGAAAAGACGTACGTTGAATAAATTGAGTTTTCAAACAACGTAACTGTCATACAAACTGTACTAAACCTAACCTAAAAAAAAATCTAGCTTGTAATATCCCAGCCAATGTATCTAAAGAATTGTATGTGTGCGTGTTTATTTGTTGGTGTCTTACCTTTAAATTCAATATCTAGCCCGCTAAATTCGAATTCAACACCCTGTAATGCTTCGCTGAGCGTCTCATGATAATGACTGATTGATTCTTTCGTTCCGAAACAAAACGGAAGGGAAGAATATGCATAGGTCTCCTGACGATTATGATACGGACCAACTGTATTCATCCATAATACGACTTCTTCGTTATCATCATACTGGCGAAACAGAAATAAAAAATAAATTAAGTTTGGTGTGGTTCTTATATGTTTTAGAAAATAGGTATAAAGTTTGGGGTTTTTTTTTTCGGGTAGACAGACACATGTTCCGTGTTTTAGAGGCTTTATTTGGACTATGATTTAGAACATTTTAGACCAAAATTGGTTGTTGCAGTTGTGAGCTGTAATTCGCTCATTTTGTGGACTCGTGTTTAACGTTAGGCATCACGTATCTAATTGCTATATTCAGACACGTAGAAAATGACTAAATATGTTGAATTTCATATTGAATTTATTCGTTTAATGTAACTTATTTTTTGTAACTGACTGTTCTAAAAATTACATAATGAATGTTGAATTAATAATTCAAAAATTCATTTAATATTATTAATTGATTTATGTAAAATAAAAAATAGTATATTTTTTAACTGGCTCTATTTTTTACAAAAACGATAATTAATGTACCAAAAAAAATACCTGAGATATAATATCCTATGTAGAATAATATATATTTTTTTGAATTTTTTCGTATTTTGGAAAATAAAAATAAAAAATTTTTTCAAAAAAAAAAAACACATTTCCTTGCTTTTTTTGTCCAAACGATAAATACGAAAAAATTCAAAAAAATATATATTATTCTACATAGGATATTATATCTCGATATATATTCGACGTATCGATATACTAAACGTATATCATCATACAAATGATTAAAAATAGTGAAATATTCTAATAAAAATAGTTGATAATAAAAATGTGCTGAATATACAAAACTTATATTCGCATAGAAAATATTACGAAACCCAATTATGTTAATTAAAAAGAGATAGTATTTTTTGCATATATTACAGAAAAACATTTTATCATATTTGTAACGAAAATCTAACCAGTTTAATTATTAATAACATTATAAATTTATCGAAATATATATATATTAAAAAATAGGTAACCAATATGATTTATTATTGTTGATAACAACAAGTTTCATAAATTAAATGAACACTATAATATTTTGTTAGATAAATTTATTGTCAAACTTTCATTTATAAACATTTTTGTACAATTCACTTGACTATTGAAACAAATTTGTCATTGAAATACCTCAAAAATTAGTTTATTACATTAAAAAATTTTTTTTTATCAATTTTACTGCTGAAAATTATTACCAATATTATGAATGACATTTAGATTGCGACTATATGAAAGTAACCACAGAAAATCCACGACAAATAACTACAATAGTCGCAGTAATTTAGTTAAAAGTAACAAAAATTGATAAAAATAGAAAAAAAGACATAAAAATAAAATAAATATTGTCAAAATCCCCGGGCATAAATTTTTATAAATGACAATTGGATTGCGACTACATTGGAAAGTAACCACAGAAAATCCACGACAAATAACTTCAATAGCCACAGTAATTTAGTTAAAAGTAATAAAAATTTAAAGAAAATAATGAAATAAAATAAATATTGTCAAAATCCCGGGTACTTACTATATGATTGTGTTCATCAGCCACCACTCCCCCAACAAATATACACAAAACAGCAATTTCCAGCACAAAATTCATTTTCACACTTTTCATTAATACTATTTACACAATGATTTTTGTATTTTTAATACGAGATTTCTTTATAAAATTACTAGAATGCTGAATAAGTACATATTATACACAACACACACGTAGTCAGTGATTGCCGTGTCAAATTCTTTTTACACAACATCAGAAAATGTTTTGGTTACCAACCAAAAATCCCTAGATTTGGTTATTTCCCTATAGACCATAGACAAGGAAGGTAAAGCTATAGACTACGTTCACATTTGACTTCCCATTTCATATACATTTCTCACTTTTATATTATTATTTAAAACGTATTTATTTATATAATATTACAAATTCTATTATTGCAATATATTATAGATATAATTCTAGAAATAAATCAGGACTTTTCAAACTTTTATCAGATGAAATCGACTTTCGGAAAATGATATTTTTTTCTTGCGATTCGCTCGCTTGTTATGCATATTTTAAAAGAAAATAAATAGACAATTGTTATAAACTATATTTAATATGTAATAAACAGATGAATTTCATATTTATTTATTTGTAACTTTTATCTTGAAAACGGCTCCAATGATTTTAATAAAATATGGTTCTACGTTTTCGGAAACGAGAAAATAATTTAGCTAAAGCTCAACTTTGGGAAAGTTTACTAAAGCATAATGTTCCCTAATATTTAATAAATAAAAACACACAAAATAAATTATTTATTAGCTAGTTTGTACATTTTTCTTAAAACTAAATCTACGAGAAAATAATTTTGCTAAAGGTTCAACTTTCGGAAAGTTTCTTAACTTTAGTCCCAGCCCTCTTCAACAAACAAAGCACAATATATTCCCGTAATATTTAATAAATAAAAACACATAATAACACATATCAAATTCAAAAGAAAATAAATTATTTATTAGCTAGTTTGTACATTTTTCTTAAAACTAAATCGATCTTTGAATTTATTCGATAGATTTAAATACGGTTTATCAATTTCGCTTTTCGTTTTTGGTATTCCGGAAAAACGTCGGATTTTTGGTGACATTAATATTAAATTTTGACATAATCCAAAGACACTAGATGTTACCCAATATAAAGTAAGGCACTGTAAATGTAGAAAAACAAGTATAATATTATTGATTGATTATTTTAAATATTAATATTAATTATTTGATCATGAGATTATTGAAAGGAGAGTAATTTCTGGTTGTAAGATTTTTGGGGTGCTTCAGTTACTTTTCTAAAAACGTAAGTATTTACGGATAAAGCTAAAGTTGCTTGTTTAGATAGGAATGTTTGGAAGAGACTGATTTCGGGATAAATGGAAAGAGTTTGTGCCACATTCTTTTAGGTATATGGCGTAAATGTGTATGTATGTAATATCAATAACTAAAACTCACTGAAGGTACTCCAGCGCTTATTGGAATCATCAAAATACTAACGCCTCGGAAAAAATGAGTTAAATTTTTTTGAAATCTTGTCGGACTTCGATTTCTTGACATACTCGAAATCTAAAATTATATTTTTATATAATAATATTATATTCGTCAAGACGAAGAGGCCATACACGCTCAGTGGTACAGTTTTTACACTCAGTTTAATCGTAACAGACATTTTTGTAAACGATATTTTTCAATAAAAGCTACAAGAAATTCAAAATTCTAGTTCACGACATATTTTACTAAATAACTAAATACTTATCACAAATTAATAACATTGCAACGATGCAAATATATAAACAGAAACGCATTCCATTTTAACTGTGCAATTAAAAATCTATTAGCTACAAATTTTGTTTGTACAATTAAAACTGAGCGTGTATGAACCCACTTAACAAATATTTACTTCAATTATAGCAAGATTAACTAATCCTAGAGTTATAGGCAGGATTAAAGTCGTATCCGGTATGGCTAAATTTGGTATAAATCCAATACCACCTAACGTAAGCTCTTTTAACGTTACTTGAGCGTCAAAATCGGAATTAGGTAACATATAAACCAAATTTCGTAAACTGGTTGATAAAAATAACCATAACGGTAACTGAAACCATAATAAAAGACTCGCTTTGAACGGATGACAATTGTCTCGGACAATTAAACTATTCCATTGTTTTCTAACCTATAAACAATAAAATTAACACTCATTTTTGTTAAATAAATAATTAAAAACTATTTCCACTTACGGAACGATTAAAGGTAATTTTCGCTGTACGTTCGTCCCATTTAAATTTTCGTATAGCGATAGCAGTTTCTTTCTTTAATTCTTCGATAATTTTGGGCATTTCTAGCTGTAAATTTTCCACTTTTGCCAAAATATAATATTGATAAATCGCTAACGGAGCTGTAATTAACGTTCTTAATAATACTGTTGTTAACATTATGCTGGCCCACCATGGTAAACCACTTGTTGAATGTATATTAAGTAATAATTCTTGACAATAATAGACTGGAGTACTTTCCGATAATGATTTAAAAATACCGGATTGTGTTTTTATTATTGATTCGACTGCAACTTGCAGTGAAAATTGTCGATTTGCTATTTTATTTACAGACTTTACAGCATAATTATGTTTGTTGTTATTTGTAATAGGTGAATTTGATGTTAAACAAGTTGAATATAACCTAACTTTATTAAGTTTGACATTACGTATTGTATTGACGAAAAATACATGATACATTGTTATATTTATTGTAGTTACATGAATAAATGATTAATATTGTTGTTTGTTGTCCTAAACAACAACTTTCTCTTTTAAATAAAATTACTAAAGCCAAATAAGTTTAAAGATTGCAACAGCTGTTCTGATAAAATCGTAACCAGAGGCGTTTCGTTACTACATATCGTTTTTCCAAATTTTTACATTTATTTATTTATAATAAAATATAATAACAATTTAAAATACATTTATTGAATATCGTTGCATAGATATTTATAAAAAATATATATTATTATTTATAATATTATATAAATATTAAATTATTTTGACGAAGTTGGCGGCGACACTGTTTTCAAGGCGAAAATGACAGTTTATATATGTTTACATTTATAATATTTACATCATTTCTATTTTAATATATTGGTGAATTTTGTGGAAGAAATTTATTATATACGGAAAGTAGGTTAAAGTTAAAGTTGTAGTGAATTAAAAAAAAATCAATTTTTCAACTGTGGTAGACATCAGGTTAAATTCTATTTGCGATTTACTTAAAAAACTGTTGCTGGAATGTTACGAAATTTTGGTTAAGTAGTGGCAAAAACATGGGCATAGATATTAGTAAATATGCTAGTCCTGTTAAGGATTACGTTACAGGACGAAAAAGAAAGTTGGATTACGATGAGGATGATGAGAAAATGAATAAAATAATCGACGATGCTTTACATACACCGAAAAAGTAAGTGTGGAATTAATACGTAGGCTGTCAAGATATTGTTCTCTTTAACTATTCATAATTAAAATTATATACGTATAAATACGTTTATATTGTGTATGAGTTGCAAGAAGTTGTCGATAAAAATAATTACATTTTAATATCTTTATTATCATATAAGTATACGTGATTTCAATAAAGTAAATAAAAATAAACATAATATAGGTATTTTATAGAATTGGTTTTATGCTAAGAAAAACGGAAAACTATTTAGGTTTGAAACTTTTAATTTTGAGATTTATACTTAAAGAAAATATTTACAAATTCATTTCAAATATAATTGTAACATTATTTTATTAAACTTTCTATTCTATTTAAGACACAATTCACATAAGAAAACATTGAACCACTTGGTATTTTGTGTTTGAACTGATTTTGTTGTAAGATTCTCTTAAACACGTACTTACAGAGTTTGTAACAATAAATACCTGGATTCATTTAAGAAAATATTTACAAGTTTACAACATTTCAAATATAATTGTAACATTATTTTATTAAACTTTCTATTCTATTTAAGACACAATTCATATAAGAAAACATTGAACCACTTTGTATTTTATGTTTGAACTGATTTTGTTGTAAGATTCTCTTAAAGGCGTACTAAGTTTGTGACAATAAATATTTGGATTCATTCTCCAAATGCATCACAAAGGTGCATCCGAGACAAATTTTATTAAACCTAAATTTATTTTAATACAAGACAACGGCTTCACATGCTCACTGCAGTAGAAGTTCTAAATTTAATTCGAGATATGTAAAAATTAAACTTGAACAAATATTAAGTACTTTGTTAATTCTTCAAGTATTTTCTGTTGTACTTAGCACAAATTTTAAGTATTAAGTGTATAAGTACTTTTTATAAATATTTGTAATTCAGACAGTAAGTACTCAAATATTAAAAGTACTTAAATAATAAGTACAAAATAGTACTTGAAAAAGTAATTAAGTACAACAGTAGTTCCCAGTTCTGTTTCTAAATATATATAAATTTCTTTATAATTTTTGCAATATTTGATGGCTTTATAAAAACAAAATATATGTAAATTGAATGTAGAAAAATTAAAATTACAAGTACAATATTGAGATTTAAGTACCTTAATTTTATCAATACTGATTTGAGAGGAGAATTGTGTCTAATCTATCTTAATAATATTATTAATTTTATTGTTAATTCCCTATCAGGTTCGTTATTGTTTTTAGCAATAATGCGTTTCCAATTTTCCAGTCATCTTCAGATTTTCTGAGTGGTCCGTTTTTTTTTTTTGTTCACTCGAACCACAAACACGGACCAAACTCATGAAAATTTGAATATGTCCTGGAAAAGATGAAACGCGTCCATTGCTAAAACCAATAACGAACCTGATAGGGAATTTAATAACATTGAACGCAGATTCCAGGACCCAAGAACAAAACTATTTTTTGACATTACTTAATATTAATTATATTTGTTATTTGATTTGCAGAAAAAAACTACGAACTGCCGAATACATCTTTCAAACTTTATTCAAGGAAGGAAAAAATTCGGATGTGACAGTTTTAGCATTGGCTACAAGTTTTAACTTGCACAAAGTCTATCTGTGTCAAAGTCCATATTTTGCTAGTATGTTCGGTGGTTCTTGGTTGGAAAGTACGAAGAATCTGATACCAATTGAAATTGTTGATCCACAGATTACAGTTGAAGGTTTGGAAATTATTCAGTTGGCTGCACAGAGAGAGAGAGTTTACATAATTTATAATTTGTTACAGCACTTAATATTGTTTTTGGTTCGTTGTATTTGGACGAGATTGTTTTAGAACCATTAGGAATTATTTCGGTTCTGGCAGCGGCGACTTTATTTCAATTAGAAAATATTATCGAACAATGTATCGAGGTTATGATGGAAACAATTAATCCCAAAGTAAGTTTAGTTTATTTTATTACTTTTTTTATGGGGCTATTCACGTTCACCCCCATAATTTGTCGTTCAATATACTAATTATATCATTGAAATTTCTCATTTTTGTCCTGTCATACTTGTCGTTTGAAATACCAATGGCCCGTATTCTCACCTCATTTATAAAAGAGATTTTTGCCAAAAGTACTTTTGACGTTTACTTAAAATTATTTATTAAGCAATTTATAATAGTTTATATAAATTTTATAATACCAAATATATAATAAAAATGATCGTAAATAGAAAAACTATTTACAATTGATGAGAAACAGAAGCAAAAAGTTATTTTGAAGTTAATGATAAAAGCACTTTTTCACGAAAAAGTGATAAAAGATTAGAAAATGATCTACTGTGGCGAAATTTAAATAAAAAATAATATTATATAAAATCCCAAAACCACACTTAAATTAAAATAAAGCTAAATACGTATTTCGGAAGCTAAGCTTCCATCTTCAGTAGCTAAATAAAATTAACAAAAATCTTACCTGTGATCCAAAGTACAAAAACACTTAAGCACTTGTCGAAGATCACTGAATTTGAGTGATCTTCAACAAGTGCTTAAGTGTTTTTGTACTTTGGATCACAGGTAAGATTTTTGTTAATTTTATTTAGCTACTGAAGATGGAAGCTTAGCTTCCGAAATACGTATTTAGCTTTATTTTAATTTAAGTGTGGTTTTGGGATTTTATATAATATTATTTTTTATTTAACGAAAAAGTGAGGTTAGAATACGGGCCATTTTATTCATAACATCTTTTTTTTGTTTTTGTTTCCTGGCAAATTGAAGACAGTTGTTAAATACCACAATGCAGCTTGTGAATACGGTGTTCAGAAAGTGAAAAACGCAACATTTAAATGGCTGGAAGTGAATTTATTAAACTATTATTCCGAACGTACGTCGAAATTAAGGAAATTCTCAACGAAACTTCTAACACAACTCGTATCGAGTTCCGATTTATTCGTGATGCAAACGGAATTTTCCCTGTATATGCTATTGCGTTCGTGGCTATTCATTAATGTCACGCAACTGAAAAAGGATCAGAATGAAACTGAAGTTTTGGATCTGACGAGGTTTTTCAGCGAACGAAAAGGTAAGAGGGAAGATTTTTTTTTTGCATAACATTTTTAATGATGACTAATGATTAATTTTATTACAATATAGATCAGGAAGCATTTTTACTGACGACCGAAGGTCAAAAATACGCGGATCCATTTAAAGTGCTGCGATTGAAAAATTTATTATTGCATCATATGGATATCGAAGTTATACATCGTGATAATATTATACCGAAAAATTGGTTGAATCCGGAGATTTTACATCAGTGGTATTCCATGTTGAGAATTAATCAAAATGTCGATCTTGGGTATGGACAAATATTTTATTCCTAATTTGAAAAAAAAAATAATATATCCATCAGAAGTCTTATGAAAATAAAAAAAACTTTAGGTTGAAGTTCTGTTTAATTTTATATTATAGTTCGACGTTTCGATATACTATATGTATAATCATCAGAAATATTCTATATTTAGGGTGTTCTTAAAATTATTTTTTTTTTCACGTTCTTGATAAAACTATCCTAAATTCGATAAAACTAAAGAAATCCAACCTCATTTGACGTTTAACCGAAAAATTGTGTTTCTCATGTTTATTTTTCGATTGCACTATTTTGATATTAAAATAACAGGGTTTTTGTATTTGTAGGCCGAAAATCTGCGCAGACGAATTATTTTTAAGCGATTGTTTACGCTGTGGCCGTATCGTACAACAGAACAACAAGCAGATGTGGCGTTGGACTGGCTTCCATTTTGGATTGGATTTGGTTGTCATCACTGATGGTAGCAAATTGTGGATCAAGCGAAATCATCGTCCCGAAAACGAACAAATGCTCAGCTTTCAAGTGCATAGAAATATTCTAATTCGGTTAGGTTACAATATTTAATTTTATAATTATAAAAATTGAATCAATCAATTCCTTCCAGAGTAACTGTAGCTTCAATCGATGACCAGCTGCAGGTGAAACATATCCAATCATCCGGGATAAAACAGGTGACATTTACGCGAAATGAAGAATTACCGATTTTATTATTCGAAAAAGATTTAAAATTCCCGTTGTTAGTTTCCGTAAATTTATTGCTAACCTCACCACATGACTCGGAACAATCGAAAATCGAAGAAAAAGAAACAAAAGTGTAAGTTGAAAAACTCGGTAACTCGAAATTTATTTCTCGAAAACATTCCATTCCTCGCCTTTATTTTATTTGAAAACGAATTGATATCCTGGTAATATTAGGTAGTTTTTTAATCTCTTGATTAGTTATTCTATTTTGTTAAACATTTTTATTTATTCCCAAGTTAAAAGTAATTGTATCTTCAAATTAAAATTATTCTAAGAATAAATGTACTCCAATAACTTGGTAATATTTAACCCAAATTTCCAATTTTTATTTATTCCTAAGTTAAAAAGAAAATTATATGATTGTATCTTCATATTTTATTTACAAGTTTGAAAATTATTTCCAGAATAAATTGGAAATATTGGAGCCTAACTTAACTCGAATTTTCAATTTTTATTTATTCCTAAGTTTAAAAAATGAAAATTATATGATTGTATCTTCAAGTTAATTGACAAATTTTAAAATTATTCCCAGAATAAATTGGAAATATTGGAGCCTAACATAACTTGAATTTCCAATTTTTATTTATTTCTAAGTTAAAAAAGAAAATTATATGATTGTATCTTCAAATTAACTGAGAATATTTCATTTACAAATTTTAAAATTATTCCCAGAATAAACTTAATCTGAATTTATTCTCGAGTTAATAATTAATTTATTATTATTACCAGGGGCATTATTTCAAATAAAAATATATATTATTATTTTATTTTTTTTAATAATACTTCGTATATATTTATTTGTTTGCGATTTTAATCATTGCTGCCAAAAAAAATAGTTTGGGAGAGGACGTTACAATATTATTTATTTTCAGTTTCTCTTTTTTTTGGGGTTTTTGGAAAACATTTTTATATAAATATACAATTTTTGTAAAAATCTGTTAATAGTTCTGGACATATAAAACCAGCAAAGAGTTCATCTCTTGAAATTTTTTTAGGTTAATAGAATAATATTTGACAGTTATGCAATTTGCTCGAAAATTAATTATTTAATATGAAATAAATATTCCGAATATAATTATTTATTTTAAATTAAATAATATATTATTAATTCTCAATTAGGGACTACATAACTGTCAAATATTATTTTATTAACTAAATTTTAAAATGTGGTTACGTCTCACATGGCAGCAAATATAAAATCGCACATTTGTTATTTTATTGTTTAAATATTATAATACTTTTTTTTTTTCTGTTCAATTATCAGACAGGAAATAATTTACATTTATTAAAATTTAGTATCGGGAAAAATTCTTGCTGTCAAGATATATGTATTTTGTGTGAAGATTCTTTTTCGTAAATGGTTAAAGAAAATTTGGGTAATTTATTGGTTTTACAATATGAAGTTTTTTTTTTTTGGGAAAATCGACATGGTATAATATCTTCTGTAATATATTTTCGAAATATTTTTTTATTATATTATTAACAACAAAATGCTTTTTTCGAATATTTACTTAGAATAGAATTTTTTTTTTATATTACTAAACGCTTTTTAATATTCCTAGTCAAATTTGGATCTAATTTGTTTTTTTTTTTTTTTATAATTTCTAATAAAATAAAAGTTACCTTAAAGTGCCATTTTATACTAAAAAAAATTAAAAAATTGGACAATTAAAACTATGTTTTTCTATCGAATTATTGATAAATTACACAGCATTTAATGTATTTTTTTAGTATTATTTTTCGCACAAATTTTTGTAAAATTAAAAATATATATATGGCAGCCAAAAATAAAAAAAAATTGAAATCGATTTTAATATTTGTTTTTGGTAATTATTTCTAAATTATTTTTGTTTAAACACGTATTTTTTTCTTAGAATTTGTTTATAAAATATTAAACCGGTAAATTCCTGGTTACACAATAATTACCGCGGTAATTTACCGAGCCAACATCATATATAAAAAAATAAATCAATAACGCAATAAATTATTAAATCGGTTTCAAATTTTTTTGGTCCAATCTCGTATAAATAAATATATTATAAGATATTTTAGAAAATTGTTGTCGCACAATATGTTTTTTTGTTATTAATTTTATTTTATTATTTAAATTCGAAATGAGAATTAATTTCTTTTTGTGTTACTTTGTATAAAAAAAAGTAAGGTTGTGTATCTCTCTGATGTATTTTTGTTATTTTTTTACAAAGTTTATGAAAAACATAAAAACTATAAATATATATATATATATATATCTCACTTTTTATTGTATTACAACTGTAATTAATAATAATATATATTTAATAACAAAATTTAGATATTAGATTAATATAATATCTTTGTAAGTGCCTCTTAAATTATATAATACTAGTCTGTAAAAAAAAACAACAAAAAAGTTACTTATTTCACCAATAATTTTGTCGTAAATTACTTATATATTTTTTTTTGATTATGTTTTGTATAGTTTTTTGTTTTGGTTATTGGGAAGAATTTCTGTGATTAATGTTAACAAAGTGTTTTTTTTTTTATTTTATTATCTTTGTAACATAAATAAATATGAATAAAATATCTTCCACAATTACTTTTTCTAGTTTTTATTTCATATCTAGATCGAAACTGAATCACTTAAATAGGTTAAGAATTTAAATCCGTTTTAACAAATTTATTTGTTACTCAAACAATTAAAAACAAAAAAAATGATATAATAGAAATTATCGATTTTCTTCTACAAATAACAAAAAATATAAGCCCATATTTCCACCTATTTTGTTTATTGAAAGTGTTTATTTTTTTTGCTTTCAAATAAATTTTTACTTCTATCTCTTATCAAATATGAATAGTATTTCGATATATTTTTTAATATCTAATATAAAATTCAAACAAACTAATATCAAAATTGCTTAATAAGTTAATTTTGAAGTAAATATCAAAAGTTCTTTTGGACAGAAATCACTTTTAAAAGTAAGGTGAGAATACGGGCCATTGTGTTTTTTTAGAAAAAATTAAAGTGAAAAATAATTTTCAATTCAAATAAGTATAAGTATATATATTTTTTCCTAGAACAGTAAAAAATACTGTGTAGCCTTTGATATTTTTACAGAAATACTTCCGAAACGCGAGTATTAAGGGCATTAATTATTTATTGTAATTAAACTGTAAAAAATTGTTGTAAATTTACATATTTTATCATTGATTATCATAGTAAAATTCACAAAATGCTAATATTTTACTGTTAATAGTAGTGCAATGATAAAAATCACTTTTAAAAGTGAGGTTAGAATATATTTTTGTTAGGTTGTCATGAAAATAAATAAAATACTATAGAAAATAAATAAGGAAATAAGAGATCTTTCGTCAATTTTTCGAAACAAAAACAATTACAACTCACTGTGACAGTTTGGTAACAAAATTTATTGTCAAAATGGGTAAATGTGGTAAAAAACGAATGCCAGAAGGACAAAACTACGAAAGTATTTATATTAGAAATATGAATTATTTTACGACAATCGATCAGATACCACAATATTCATGGTTACGTTCACAAAGTAGACATTATCCTGCACATCATAACCGGAGCGAGATTCTGGGTTTTTCACCACCGATTAAAAACGAAAGACACACTATGATTGATGCACCACCAGAATTAAGCGAAAAACGACATTATTGTGCCTACAGTACGAAATCATATCTGGATCATTATATGTCATAGGTTTTTATGGTTTTTATATTCATTTTAACCACAAAAAAATTGATAGTTTGACGTTTGGTTATGAATTTGACATATCTGGAATACTGACATCTAGCGATGAAAATTTAAACGTGCAATATTTTATAATTTTTTTTTTATAGAAACAGATAAATTATCTAGTGTTGTATATGAAACAATGTATATAATTAAAAAATAAAGTCTATAATTTAGAATATTTTGAATATCTTCAATATTTAATATAAAAGTGAAAAAGTTGTTTTAATTATTTTTTTTCTGTTACATAGATTTTCAATAATAATAATAAAGTTTAAAATAATAATTAATTATACAATTATATCATTTTATATATTTCATTAATTAATAATTATAATTCATAAAAACTAAAACTTCTATTTTCTGCATAGTTCATTAATTTTACGAATGATAGCGCTACAATCAGTTATTAATTTATACAATAAAATAATAATCAAAGAATTTTTAAATAAATAAATATAAATAAAAAAAACAATAATAAATTTTAAAATAATAATTAATATACAATAATATCACTTTATATATTTTTTAATAATAATATGAAACATAAATAAAAATCAGCAATAAATAACAAGGTGCTGAATGTTGAATTATTATCAAAAGAAAATAAAGACTCATGACTCATGTCTCATGACTGAAGAAATGTAACCGATTTCTTTTGTCACGGTTTTAGTTTTAGCCGTTTTAGTTTTTAAAGTTACTTAAATGAAAGTGTTTGTAGTAATTGCAATGTGTGCATTTGTTCAAGCAATTGATTTATTGCCCTGCACCGATAATATAGATCAAGCAGCAATGGATTTAGCTAAACGTATATTAACCGTTGCTACTCCTCCAGGATATAACCTTGCAAATTACTATCCTGAAGTACAAACGGGTAGAAATCCACATAGGTGGATTGGTATTTTCCATAAACAAGATAATGTTTATGAAACGAATTGCCAATATTTGAAGTTTGTACGAGCAACTTTTAAACGTTATTGTCCGGCTGGTTCTGAAATAAATCAAGTACAGGTCGTAACATCTCCCAATGATCGCTCTATTCGAATTGAGTTTTTGGTAAATTGTCATTGCTCAAAAATCCCAAGAAAAAAGATACAAGAAAAAAGACTGTGAATCCCAAGATAAAAGACTGTGAAAAAAGAAATCTACATTACCTACTACTTTTATTTTCTATGTAGTTTATCAATTCATTTATCATTATTTATACAATAATCAAAAGAATTTTTAAATACACAATATTTAATTTACAAATATATGTATCATATGTATATAGAGCATTTTAATTTTACTTTGTCCGCACTTAACCTTTAATAAATAACTGTAAATTATAACTTTTTTATTTACCATAAATATTTATATATTCAAATTATTACTATTGTAAACAATTGTTTCAATATTTGTTTTATTTACAAGTACATTCACTTTTTTTCAAATACAATCTCATCTGTCAAATAAGTAACTATTCAGCAGATATTTATTTTTAAATTGTCATTATATTATATTTATATAATATAAATATAATATAACCAATTTAATATAAATATTGCAAAATCAAATATTGTTTTTTTTTTTAAATAAACTTGTATATTTGTATAATAAATGTCAAATAAATCGATGAAAGACAAAGCGTAAACATTCACTGAACAGATTTGTAGAGAAAGCCAACGCAGAAACCAGATCTCCGATGTTTACGTGCACCGATTAATAAATTTTGTAAACGTGGCCGTTATTTTTTCATTACAATCCGGTTATCTGTATAGAATATTTTAAGAGGTGGTAATATTGTAAACGTGGAACGCGGTGTTGGCATCTGAAGCACTGACGGTGCCTTGTGTCACTGACAAAATCAGTTTTTGAAAGGAGGTTACCGCGGTGTGTAGCGTGTGTACCGGGCCCTGATCTATTTTTTCGTCCAAAGAAAACTCACTAAAAATGGTGAAACCATTACGGAAAAACTCCAGCAAAAATCCACCGATACTCAGTCATGAATTTATCATACAAAATCACGCGGATATTGTTTCGTGTGTGGCTATGGTTTTCGTGATTGGAATTATGGTGCAGGTATGTACTCGCAAAACCACCCAAACATATGTCGATAGATTTATTCGTTTTACACTGATTCTACATAGATTTATATTGTTCGATATTATTTGACAGTATAAATGATGATTGTTTTTATTGTTTTTCGGTTATTTATGAAATATTTTCAGTAATAAAACTATGTCAAAAAAATTTCTAACCACATTTGTGATTTTAATATGTAAAATATAATCATATATAGTTTGTTTTGAATATGTTTTTTATATGCGATATATTTTCAATAATATGTGAAAATTTATTTGTATCAATTTATGAAAGTTGAATATGATTTTAAAGTGTGAAATATCGGACGGTTTAGAAGCAGGACTTCGTAAGTGAATTTATTAATTAATAAAGAATATTTTCGAAAAAAATGTTATTGCAAACCTATTTATAAACTTACTAATAAATAATAATTTAAAATTCTAATAATAATTCTACAGAAATACAATTTGTGGCATCGTTTTTAATGTTTCCCTGTAAAATAACCATTCTAGACCGTCGATATGTGGTTTTGTGAGATTTATAAAATGTTGTGGTTGTTTTTTTTTTAGGCTACATCTCCAATAGCATCGATTTTTATAGCATTACAGCATAATGTAACTGAATTAGCGAGTGGAGAATTACCTTTATATAAACCAGGTGTTAAAGATTGGTGCGCTGTCTTTTTCTACAGTTTAATTTGTATTGTAATTCATGCTGTTTTACAAGAATACGTTTTGGATGTAAGTAGAAGTAGTCATAATAATTAGAACTTGATTTAGATGTGTTTTATTTTATTTGTATTTCAAAATTTCCTGGACAAAATTTCAATATGTGTCTTGTAATTTTAATTTTACGCATTGAATTTATACTTATTTTTTTTTCTTACAAGTAATCAATTATATTATGAAGAAATGTATCGATTTTTAAATATTTTACATCAGAACATATAACTAATATAAATATTGGTTAATGGTTATGTAATATCGAGAACTAAATTTTATTATATTGATTTTAATCGATTAATTTTATAAAATAAGACAAAATAATGTATATATTTGTCAAACTGTAAGTTTATTGATTGTAATTTAAAAATAATATTTGTGTTATGTGACCAAAAGTAAAATTATTAATAATTTTCGTAAAATCGAAATTTAATTATAGATTATAAAATATCGCTTACCTTAATTTGGGAAATAAAGATCCGATTTTGTTGATCTGCTTTGAAATTGTTTAATACACTGTAAAAAAATAATATCGAAATTAGTTTTCTACCGCAAACTTCTGTACATAATTCATAATAAACACATAAAATAAGTAAAAATGACCTAATAAGTATGTAAAATTGTTAAATTTCTGCAAATTGAAGAACTACGTAATCAAAAAAAAAAGCTAAATATCTTATATTGTTTATAAGTTCTCGCTCTAATCATATTTTTTCTGTTACAGAAAGTCTCAAAACGTCTTCATTTGTCGAAATCAAAACTACAAATTTTCTCCACGAATGGCCAACTTGTAGCATTTTATCTAATTTCAACCGTTTGGGGACTCGATATTATTGTACGCGAACATTATTTACCCGATGTAAGTAATATTCGGATATTATTAAGGCTGAAAACGTACATCAAATCCGTCACAAATATTAGACATACTTTTATTTATTCACTAAGTAACATATGAATGTGTCTAATAGTATTCCTGACTAATCGCTGTGCGTCCAAGTCTTAATGTTTGTATGTTTTAAGTTTATTTTTTGAAAATGAAAAAAAAACCATTGAAATTTTTTTCTAGTTGTCACTTTTATGGTTGGATTATCCGGTAGCATTATCATTCATGCTGAAACTTTTCATGATTATTCAGCTAGCTTACAGTTTACACGAATTGCCTGAAATCTATTTCCAAAAAACGAAACGCGAAGAATATGTAAATAAGGCCGTTAAAAGTGTTGCTGCATTGGTTTTAATCGCTATACCATATTTCCTCAAGTAAGTTTATAAATACGAATTTTAAGTTTTTTTTATTCTGCATTTATTTTGCAAATTTTTCACAATAACTGGAAAACATATTTTTGAAAAACAAAAACAAAAAAAAGTCGATGGAAATTATGTTTATTTCGAGGAGCGAATCATTTATATAATCATGCAAAATCTTGAGTAAAATTCTTACAATCTTAGAAAAAACTCAACAATCACACTTAAAGTTTGTATAATCTGATGGTACAAAATTTGAGAAAATGCTTTTCTCATTGATTTATTTATCAAAATATTTGTTTTTCCTATTTTTGTACTTGCTAGGCTAGACGTATATTGGTTTAGTCACAATTAAACAACACTAATTTAGACACATTTAGTCACAAAGTAACACGTAAATTGGTTATAATGTTTAAATATAAATTGTCTTATTTCGTGATTAAATCGTCGGTACCACGGAGCTTTTAAAATTAGTTTTATTATCGAATACACTCAAAGTGTCTAATAATATTATGTCTAATTGTGACTAAACCTATGTGTGTCCAGCTTTAGGTATATTATAAGTAAAAACATAATTTTAAAAAAAAATATTAGTCAAAAATTATCGTGAAAGTTTAGGGACATTCACCGAAAATTTAACGGAAAGCTACGTATTAATTGCCGGTAAAAAAATTGATATATCTTCGGTGAATTTCATCCTTGATTAATTTAAAAAAAAAAAATCTTTTTAACTATTTTTATGTTAAAATATGAATCTTATAGCATATTAAGAAAATGTAATTGTCTAGAAAGTGTAACAAATATTGTAAAAAATATTTAACAGTAAATTTTAATGTAATATTATTTCGAAATAGTTTTTAATTTATCTTTAGAAATTTAATTATCTATAAAGTTTATCAGCGGAGAAAAAAAATATGTCCTTAACCTTTAGTTTAATTTTAAGATAATTTTACTACAAATGTGTAAATTTTATTAATTTTTTTATTTGTGTAATTAAATAATTTTGTTTTTAACAATGTTTTAATAATTTGTATTGTTGCAGTTTTAATCGTTTGTTAGTCGTACTATTAGTGCTTCATTATGTCTCTGAATTGTTCTACCATCTCGCTCAACTTGTTCAAACTATTGACAGAGACGAAAAATTGGCCAAAGGTAATTTTCCGAATTTCTTTAAAATGGGGGTTAGTTTGACCAAAAAAAAAAAATAAGTATGGTCCAAAAAAAAGACATGTTTTGGACTTAAAAACTTGTCAAAATTTGACAACAACATTTTTTCGACGTAAATTTCGCTTAATTTCAATGACTTATGGATGCTTTGGCGTGAAGTCATGATTTATTTCTAAAATTTTCCCTGCATTTTACGAGTTCAAAGACAAATTTTGAACATTTAGATCATTTTCAACGACCAAATAAAATGTATTCAATGATAAAACGGTTCGAAATTGTGATCCATTTTGCAGATTCAACTTGCTCTAACCAATAATAATGTATATAATAATTTTTTTGGTTTACAGTTTTTACTCCAGTATCAAATGGCGTTCTGGTTCTATCTCGTTTAGCCTCGATTATCGTTTCCGTTTTAACATTATGGTACGGTTTGGCGCTTGAAAGCAAAGAACAAATCGATTTGGAACAGGGCAACTTCAATACAGCCCCAATTCGGTTGGCATTATTGGGCGGAGTTTGTTTCTTGCAAGCGTAAGTAGTTCCGATTTATATGATCTTATTACTATAGTAACTTGTGTGTTTCTATGTTCTGTTATATTTACTGGTAAATGGATGTTGAGTTCGTCGAAACGTCGATTATCAATATTTTTACAGAACTTAAGCCTAAAGCAGTTAGTTAGTTTAGTACAGATCAGTTTTAAATAAAATTATATCGTTTAAAATTCTTTTCGGGTTTTTAATTTAGTAAATTATCTTTTGTTTTTTGTTTGTTTGTTTGCAGGTACTTAATGTTCAATTTCATCACGCAACAGTTGGCAAAAGTGCGTGAAAATAAAGCGTCACGCGTAATCACGCGCGGCAATAAACAGAAGAAGGACAAGCTGAAAAAAGGTTCGAATCTGTTGAATGGAAAATCACATAAAAATTAACTAAAAATTATTATTAACTTTCTTTAATAAATTATATTTTCAAATAAAAATTCTTTTGCGTTTTTTCTAACAAAATAAAATAACAAAAAAAAAAAGAAGAAAATGTTTGTGAATAAAGCCCCGATATTATAAACGGCCGATTAAAATTATTTCACAAGTAAATTTTACTCTCAATAATTTTCTTTCAACAAATTTACAACTAAGATTATTATTAATAATAATGTAGATTAAAAAGTAGTTTCCTTTTATTTAATATGAAAAATCTATCGAGTAAATTCATTTACTTTGTCAAGTAAATTTAGTCAGCCGTTTATAAAATCGAGCTTTAATATTTTGTTCTTTTCTATTTTCCAGCGAAAAAGGCCGATAAAGAAGAAAGCGATTTACCGGAAGTCGATCAAAATACGAACAAAAATTTAAGATCACGTCCACAAAAATCGAAATAAATTTCTCCATCCCGCATTTTCATTTATTTTTCTTTTTTGTTGCAAAGACTGTGTTAACTATTTTTGAGATTGTGTTGTTTTTCTGTGTGTGTATTTTTTTTTGTAATTAAAGTTTTCCAAAACGAAAAAACAAAAGATATTCGCCTGTTTTTAAGTTCAATGATGAATAATGTGACCAAGTGAAATATATTATTTTTGGCTGAAGTGACTGGAAAATTCTTATTTTACACATTTTATCATTTTTCGACAAATAAAATTTTCATTTCACTCAATTTTTGTGTTTTATTTATTTGAAACCTAAGAAAACAATCAATAATAAAAATAATTGTTTGATTATAATAAAAACAAGATTAGAAGTATATGGATAAACCCATATATAGACCACTTTGGCATTTCTCGGCAAGTTGTCATATATATATATATATATATATGTTCAATTTGTTTGTTACCAAAGTTATTAAAATATCGATAACATTAACCAAGCGATAAGAACTGTATTTATTTTTGAGTTTAAAAGTTAGATAACCCACAAAACATATTTGTTATACAGTGTTGCATAAATCAAGGCGTGATTAAACAAATTCTTGTTAATTATTACATAACCTGGTTAATTACATATCCTGTTTAATTAATGATTTAGCAATAATATTTTGTTATTTTTCTTAGATTTGTAACCGCAAATAACCAATAATAATAATTCATATTTACAAAACTCTGTTATATATATACCATATATCGATAATTTTAAATATGCACCGAGTATTATGAATTGTTAAATTAATTAATTAAATTAATTAATAATAATTATAATTAATTAATTAGGTTAGAATTAAAGTTAAACAAAATTAAAAATGTTGTATGTTTTATAACACGGACTAAAAAGTATAAAATAATTTCTCGTAGTATGTTAAAAATAATTATTTTTGTTGTTTGAACATTTGATTAGTTTCCCATGAGAGACACCCTGTATGATTTGAAGTATTCACTAAATACAAATAATATAGAATAAAATAATTGATAGTTTTTATTTTCTAGTGCTAATCAATTCTATGAACATTGATAGAAAAAAAAAACAATAACCAGGTAGAAATTAATATACAGGTTTTTCCCCGCTGTTAAATTTATAATTGTCTAAACATTATTTTAAATGCTTTGCATTAATTTTTTTTTTTTGTATTTTCATTAAATATATTAATATTTCGCGTTAATTAAAATGAAAAATAGTATTGATACCAGATTTGTAGACTCTATTTATTGGCTGATTGAATGATTCTTTACTATGTATGCAAAATTATTTATAATAAAAAAATAAATTGAAATTAAATCCATTTATCAAATTTGTGTATGATGAGTGTGAAATTGAAAAAAATGTTGTAGCAAAAGTTGCCCGTGTTAGAGTCAGTTAAGATGGTTCGGACATGTTCAGCGAATGCGTCTAATGAACATTTGCTGTTCAAAAGATTTATTTCAATGATTTTGATGGTATACGTTTACAGGTGGACGTCCGATAAGTAGCTGGAGTAGTATGATTGAGGCTTGCGTGAACGAAAGTTTCCAAGTAGTAAGAATAAAAGAGCATGTATGAGAGTGGAATTATGAATGTGGATGAAGCGAAAGTTGCTTGTGCTGGATAGGAATGTTTGAAGGCGACTGATTTCGGAATGATGAAAAGAGTTTGTACCACACCCTTTCGGATACATGACGTGATTGTGTATGTATGTATGTATGTAAATATTTCAAATGGGATTCCTATTTTTTTTTGTGTGGCTATTCCCAAAATTATACAAAATATTAACAACTTTACATGTTATTGTTTATAATCAAAATTAAATAATAAAAAAAATTACAGCTTGTTTAGAGTTGATCGTGATACAAAAATTACAAGAAAACAGAGTTGTATTAAGGATGTATTTGCGTTTGTAGAGTTGATTTTTTAGGTATGTTTCAACATTTTTTTGGGAACTTTTACAACAAATACACAATAATTTAAAGTTTTTAGCAGTATTTTTTTTCTTCAAAAAAATCAAATTTTCACTTAAAAAAAATGGTGTCAAAGTGATCAGGTCAAAATTTATATTTGCCGAATGGTGGTAGAAAAATACACGTTCTACATTTTTGAAACAAAAATAAATTAGATGTTAGATTAGGTTAGGTTACTTGTAATACAAGTAACTTTCGTTGGAATCTGCAAAATGTATAATTTTTACCCCTAAACCAAAAAAAAGGGATCAATTTTAAGTACTTTTTTTAAGAAGGCCGCATTTTGAAAATAAATGTAAAAATGATGTTTAAGTATTAATATTAACGTACGTCTTTATCAGAAAAACTGATTACAAATAACATTTACAGTAAATAAACAGAACATAGAAACAAGTTACTTATTTGTTACCTAGTAACTAGTTTCTATGTTCTGTTTATCTACTGTAAATATCATTTGTATCATATTTCCTGATAAAGACATCCGTTGAATTTGTCGAAACGTTGATTTTTAATAAACGTTAATACAGAACTTTAACCTAAACCAATTTTATTTTAATATAATAAGTTCTTCAGATTTTTTACTATAATATACTATTATTTCGCAACAATATGATATAATTAACTCTGACATCATTAGCAAAAAAATCAGCCATGATGTATACTTAAAACTAATGTAAGAAAAAAATCATCAACCTTGGAAAAAAGGAAATATTATTAAGAGTCCGGCCCTGATAATAATTCTTAACAAGACAGGTATTCTTTATACAAATATATTCTATATATAAACATTAGGATGAATCTCAGTTTGACCATTTTTAGTCTTGTTTTCCATCTGTAAACATTGTTGCAAATTGTTAGTACAATCGGAATGATGTTGTCATTAAATTTTTGTGTTGTGATACTGGCTTTAATTGGAACGTCATTAGCATGTAAGTAATTAGTAATTAATTAGCATTTATTTTTCATTAATTTCATTATCTACTGTTCAATTTGTATACGTATATTTCGGAATGATGAAAAGAGTTTGTGCCACACCCTGCTTGGGTACATGGCGTGATTGTGTATGTATGTATGTATGTATATTTTACAGCAGAAATTTTGTGACATTTCATTAAATTTATTTCATATTGTATTAATTATGTTCTGAAGCATGGAAATCTAAAGAACTCTATAAAATGTTCGATATTTGTCAAATTCTGGACCGGTAAAAAACCGGTTAATTAAACTAGTTAACATTAACCGTAAACTTAAACAATATATTTTTTTTTTTTGGAATAAATACAAAATATTTTTTTTTTTTTACTAAAATTTACGAATTTTACACGCGTTCTAATTAAACAATTTTAAAGCAAGTGAACAAAATTAGATTTTTATATCTAAATTCAAGAAAGAATACTTTATAATCTATAAATAATTTAGATTTTTTTTGAAAATAAATAAATAATAATAATAATAGTGGTCAAGGCTTTTTTACTACTTTCGAAAGAAAAATATATTCAATTGAATAAAATGATTAAAGAATTTTTTCTAATATTTAATCACTAAAATTATCAATAATATTACATATATAATTGTTCTACCCATACCTTATACAAACACATATACAGAGTGTCTCAAAATAATGAAAATTACATTGAAAAGAACAAAAGAAAATCTGAGAAAATTCTAACTTATTGTGGTTTGGCATGAAAAATTATTGAAAATTAATAAATAATACTTCTCTTGTTCATGTTATCTTAATTTATTCTGGTACATTTAATCTTAGATTTTCTAAATGGTAAACTTATTTATTCAAGCAAGCAAAACTTTTTATAAATATGACCTTTTTGTCGTCAAATCAATAATACAAATTTTTTTTCTCTCGTCAATTCAGGTACGAAATACGATTAGTGTATGATGAGTGTGAAATTGAAAAAAATGTTGTAGCAAAACTCTAACTAATAGAAACAAGTATAACAGTTTTCATTTTCATTTTTTATTTAGTGTCAGCTAATATTATTGGCTAATGTTGTTAGCAACGTTGTTAAAATTTAGCAACTTTGTTAGAGAATCAGGTCGAGATAGTCAGTTAAGATGGTTCGGACATGTTGAGCGAATGCGTCTAATAAACGTTTGCTGTTAAAAAGATTTATTTGAATGATTTTTTGATGGTATACGTTTGCAGGTGGACGTTCGATGAGTAGTTGGAGTGGGGTACGATTGTGAGGGTGGCTTGCGTGAGCGAAAGTTTCCAAGTAGTAGGAATAAAAGAGCATGCTATAAAAGTGGAATTATGAATGTGGATGAAGCGAAAGTTGCTTGTGCTGGATAGGAATGTCTGGAGGCGACTGATTTCGGGATGATGAAAAGAGTTTGTGCCACACCCTGATTTGCGTACATGGCGTGATTGTGTATGTATGTATGTATGTCAACTCCATCCGGGGACACACTGTATACATATATAAAATTCACGATAAAAACCCACCAATTATTATTAAAAAAAAATCAATATTTCTCGAACTTTCCAAGGTAGGATTATTATTTTATTAATCATAAGTTTATTTTTAACTATTTTCTAGTTACCGCTGAATATATACCAAAATCATACTATGTCATACATAGTGACGGCGCACAAGAACCAACTGTGTTTTTCCGGCAGAAGAGAAGTCTTCAGGAACCGCTATTACCGCTGGTTAGAATGAGACGTAGTGATACCGGAAGTGGTGCAGGAAGCGGAAGTTTTAGTTCGGCGTCTAGTTTTGCTGGAGCTGGTGCTGGTGCTGGTGGAGGAGATGCAATTTTCTTTGATGAACATTTGAAAGCGGGTAAGAGACTTACTTGTTTTACGAACTCAGATAAGTAAGAAATTTTGTGCAATAGTTATTACTAATAAAAAAAAAGTTGGTTTCATTGAATTTAAAGTTCTTTATATACAGGGTGATTTATAACGTCGTGGAAAAACTACACTGGATGATTCCTATGAGTAATCTAAATAAAAAACATGTGTCCGAAAATGCTTTCTAACGGAACTGTAGCCGTTAGAAGTTTATTACATGTAACATCAATCGCGTTAGCTTTATTTATTATATATCAAGAAAAAAAAAACAAGTCATAAACTTCTGAATAATTGTAAAATTAAAATATCTAATTACAATTTTAATTTGAAGCAAAAAATATTCGTCAAACAAATAGATAGATAGATATATCAGTTAGTCATTCCTATTTTTATTTTGCAAACCATTTTTTGTAATTTGAAATCGAAATATTTTCTTCACGGATTTCATTTTTTTTTTTAATTTTGTTTTATTGAAATAATCAAAAAAAAAAAAACTATTATATGACATCATTACAACTTAAAATGCATCATCTGAAATAATGACGTCAGACTTACAAAGTTACTTGCATGACAGAGAAGAAAAATCACGAATACGTTTCTCTAATTCACGAAAAATACTAGTCAAGTACATATATGTTACTGTAAAAGTTCGAAAATTGGTAAATCCTAGGATAGACGCGTTAAACCTAGGATTTATACCAATTAGATGTAGTAATTGTTCGAAAAATGGTGTCAGTTATTTTATTTTGGGCTTTTATCAAAGAGAATATAATTTTTAAAAACTTTAGTAATTTTTTTCTTAGAAAGTTGGCATTACTGGAAAAAACCAAATCTGCATGACCATTTTGGGTACTAGACAAATTTATCCTAAAAATTTCATTAAAATCGGTTAAACCGTCTAGAAGGAGTTGCGATCACAAACTTTTGACTGAGCGAGCGAGCGAGCTGACGACACACATCCATACACCCTCTTATAAACTAAGTTCAGATTCGTCTGATCTAGAGGCTATATGAAAGATTTCTATACAATTTTTTTTTTTTTAAAAATGTTACAGACACCGTACCAAACGCTATACCACTTTTCCTTGCAGTCAAAGTGGTAGAAATATTATTTCACTGTAAAAGATGGAAAACTGGTGAATCCTAGGATAGACGCGTTAAACCTAAGATTTACCAATTAGATGTAGTAAATGTACGAAAAATGGTAATTTCGGGCTTTTACCAAGCCAAAGTGATCAGGTTAGGTTAGATTAGGTTAGGTTAGGTTAGGTTAGGTTAGTTAGTGGCATGGCAGAAGTTCGAAATTATATTGATGATACATTTTTTCGTAGTTTTACCACATGAAATTGGTAAATCCTAAGTTTAGCGCTTACATTCTAGGATTTACGGTTTTACAAGTTTTTACACTAACAGAAATAAAATAAAACTTTTTTCTTCACGAAGTTATCTTTCTGTTTATAGGATTCGACGCGTTAGCAAAAATGCATCAGCAATTCATCAACAGTTTTCCTGGTGGAGCTGGTGTTCATGGCGGTGCTAGTACATTTCCAGCTGGTTTTCCTGGTGCACCTTCAGGTGGTGCTGGCGTTGGTGCAGGATGTACTAACTGTGGTGGCGGTAACGATGCTGCCGGACATGGTTTAGGAGGAGCAGCGTAAGTTAAGACTTCTTTTCAGCAATAATATTTAACCAAATAATTAATAGCAGAAAATAGGGAGGAAAATAATTGCAGTAGTTTCAAAATGAAAGAAAATTTACCAAATATTAATTTGTACATAAATAATTATTTAAATAAACAAGATTAGAAGTATATGGGTAAACCCATATATAGCACACTTTGACATTTCTTGGAAAGTTAGTTAAGAGAAACTTTTCGGAAAATTTGATCAAAATCGAATAAATAATGTAGCCACAATAAATTTTTTTTTAAAAATTGTAATTATTTCTCTCTTGATAAATTGGCAACACTGTATTTTGTTAAAATTGCATAATTTATTTAGGCACTAGGAGAATCTTTTATAAAAATTTGATTAAAATCAGTTAAATAAAGTGGTCATAATGAATTTTTAAAAATGTTAGTAATTTTCTTTCTCGGAGAGTTTGGCAACATTGTATTTTGTTAAAATTACATAAATTATATAAAAATATTAGGAGAATCTTTTGTGAAAATTTGAGTAAAATCGGTTAAATAACATGGCCATAATATATTTTTAAAAACTTTAGTAATTTTTTCTCGGAAAGTTTGCAACACTGGATATTAATAAAATTATATAATTAATGGGAGCATTAGGGATATCTTTTCTGAAAATTTGTTCAAAATCGAATAAATAAAATAAACAGACAGACAAGAAATCTTGGTGACCAAAATCAAAGAAATACATCTAAAACAGATATAATTTTCGTAAAATTCGTGTCTCGTATTGAATGAAGAGTTTGTGCCATACCTTTATGGAGTTATACGAGTGTCTATGTACGTATTGTGGTCAGTGGCGTAGCCAGAAACTTATCATGGGGGGTGGTTTACTAAAGAAATGATATAATATTAATCAATAAAGATAATAAAAATAAAAATTATTTTTATAAAAATCAAAGTAAAATAACATATTTCATATACGTATGTTTTTGGTAGTTTAGGTTCTTGGGGGGGGGGGGGGGGGTTAACCCCCCCTAACACCCCCCTGGCTACGCCACTGATTGTGATGCAATTTACCAAAAATAATTTCGTAAAAATACAAGAAAAATAAATTGTCTTTAAAATGACTTTATATAGTATTACGTTGTTTTTTAGTTGACCTCGACAGAAAAAAATTGTAGGAAAAAAATATATACAATATTCTATTACTCATCTTTAAGAACACGTCAGTTAACACATTGTGAGCAAAAATTTGACCTTCAACTCGCGATTGGCTATTGTTTTTAAACATTTGGTTTTTTTTCATACTTCTGACAAATTAATTGATTTATAGTTTTAAGTAAAACTTGTCATAATTTCAGAAAAATATTATTTATAAATTAGCACTGACAATTTCTTAAGAATTTTATTGATTTTGACACATTTCAGATCGATAAACAATTAATATTACATAACAAACAACTTTTTTTTTTAAAAAAAAAACTATAATATTTATGTAGAAATTATTGAAAAAAAAACTTGGTAATTTTAAATCACCTAATTATTGTTTATGTTAATATATTCTTGAAATAAAATTGTTAAATAATAAATTCTAGAATTTTTGTATAATATTTAATATAAACTATATTATTTTTTTAATTAATTAAATATTATTAATGGATAGAAATAAAATTTAATAAAATGTTTATTTATCTTAATATTAAAAAAAAATACGCTGTAACAAATACAAAAATGTTATTGAAATTTTAAAATCTTACCTTTTTATTGTAGATTTGACTGCAATTTTGGCACAAAATCTGTAAATTACAAAACAGACAATTAGTTATTGAAATATTAATTAAAAATAGAGTACTTTCATATTTATAGTTTTATTAATTTTTGAATTTTTTAATTAATAGAAAATTGTAAATTGTAAATTGTAAATTGGTTTGGTTTAAAAACAAAGTTAGAAGTATATGGGTAAACCCATATATAGACCACTTTGACATTTCTCGGAACGTTGGCAACACAATATCTTTAATAAAATTATAATTTATGTGGGCACTAGGAGAAACTTTCCTGAAAATTTGATCAAAATTGAATAAATAATGTAGCCACAATAAATTTTTAAAAAAATTGTGTTTTTTCTCTCGATAAGTTGGCAACACTCTATTTTGTTAAAATTGCATAATTTATTTAGGCACTTGGAGAATTTTTTTTATGAAAATTTGATTAAAATCGATTAAATAGTGGTCATAATGAATTTTCTGAAAATTTACTAATTTTTTTCTCGGAAAGTTGGCAACACTGGATATTAATAAAATTATATAATTAATGGAAGCATTAGGGATATCTTTTCTGAAAATTTGATCAAAATCGGATAAATAACGTAGCCAATATAAATTTTTAAAAACTTTAGTAATTTTTTTTTTGGAAAGTTGGCATTACTGGAAAAAACCAAAACCACACGACCCTATCTTGGGCACTAGACAAATTTATCCTGAAACTTTCATTAAAATCGGTTAAACCGTCTAGGAGGAGTTGCGACCACAAAATTTTGACTTACGACCGAGCGAGCTGACAACGCACACACATACACCCACTTATAAACTAAGTTCAGATTCGTCATCTAGGGACTATATGAAAGATTTCTAAACACAATTTTTTTTTGAAAATGTTACAGACACCGTACCAAACGCTATACCACTTTTCCTTGCAGTCAAAGTGGTAAAAATCATTGAAATATTTGATATTTGATTCTGTTTTTTTTTCTAGGCCCAATTTACATGCACGTTTTGGCGGAGATGATGGTGTATCTTATTCTGGGACTTCTCAAGGTGGTCGCGGCGTTTACAGCGCTAGTTCAAGTTCAATTGATAGCGATGGCAATGTTAAATATTCAGTTAAATCTGGCAAATATTGATTACAAATTTCGCAATTCTTGTATTTTTTTTGTATAGAAATCATATAACAATGTGATTAATTATATATAAATATATTTTGTAGTATTTTTATCTCCTCTTTTCTATTTTATTTGAAATGTATTGATGTTATGTGTTTTTTGCCAAGTCTGATAAATGATAATATTAATTAAGAAGTTATGTTAAGAAGAAAAGAAAAAAAAAACTATTTTGTATTTTTTATTTGTAATATGTTGTATTAAATATATCTTTATCTAAATTAGTTTTGTTTGTTTTTATTATATATATATATATATACCACATACATACATACATACACAATCACGCCATGTACCCAAAAGGATGTGGCACAAACTCTTTTCATCATCCCGAAATTAGTCGCCTCCAAACATTCCTATCCAGCACAAGCAACTTTCGCTTCATCCACATTCATAATTCCACTCTCATACTAGTATATATATTATATATATTAGTGTATGATAAGTATAAAATTGAAAAAAATGTTGTAGCAAAAGTTGGTGTTAGTCAATTAAGATGGTTCGGACATGTTCAGCGAATGCGTCTAATGAACGTTTGCTGTTCAAAAGATTTATTTGAATGATTTTGATGATATACGTATGCAGGTGGACGTCCGATGAGTAGTTGGAGTGGGGTATGATTGAGAGAGTGGCTTGCGTAAGCGAAAGTTTCCAAGTAGTAGGAATAAAAGAGCATGGTATGAGAGGAATTATGAATGTGGATGATAGTGAAAATAGCTTGTGCTGGATAGGAATGTTTGGAGGCGACTGATATCGGAATGATGAAAAGAGTTTGTGCCACACCCTTTTGGGTACATGGCGTGATTGTGTATGTATGTATGTATGTAATATTAGATGTAAAAAAAAATTCAGATATATTACTTTTATACTGTGTTTGTATAGCAATGAGCTAAATAAAGTTTATATTATTATTATTATTATTATATTTTTCATTAACAATATTGCTTGACTACGTCACATTTGAACAACTAAATTGTTTTCAAGTACAAAATATCAATGAAAATCTGAATAATTTATATATAAAAATACTCAAAATTTTATAACGTTTCGATAAACATATATGTAAAATAATAAGTAGTCATTAATACTCCTTTCGAGATAGGCAAACCTTTATACACCGCGGTTTAGTTATTGCCTAAGTCACAGTGAAATAAAAGTCAATATTAGCTTTTATTTCAGTGATTTAATATGGATGATATATCCAATATAACGTGTTTTGCGTTAGTGAATGTTTACAAGTGATAGCATATAAGTGATATTTGTGAGTGATAGGATTAGAAAAACATGTATATATAATTTCGACATGGTAGAAAAAGTTTGTGCCACATATTTTCCGGTATATGGTGTGATTGACAGAAAATATAAAAAAAATTGTGATTAAGTTGAGCGCAATTGTCAATTTAAATATTGTCTTTATTGCGCAAACGCAATTCAAATCAAATACCTAAATACGTATATTTAAAATTAGTTTTTTAAAACGTAAAATATAAAACTAATTTCTCAATCCTGAAATATTATTTTTTTAAATATATATTAATAAAATAAATTATATTTTATACGAATAATTTAAGTATAAATGCTATAGATGCCACCACTAACAGTAAAATTTGAAGAATGCAAGTCCTGTCATTGTCAAATATTTAATCGGGTTCACAGACGTAGCTTGTGAATAAATACATAATTCAAAATCAGTTACTTAGAATTTACTTTAATAATTAATATACTTTAATCAAAAGCTATTTAATCAGTTAATTGATAAGATAAGTATTATTAAAGTATGATTTTCACAATACAATACATGTATAAGTAAGAAAGTTAATCAGAGTGAACTTTATACTTTCATCATCGAATGTCATTTTAAAACTAGATCTTACATAATTAGTATTTTACACTATTTTTTCGTGGTTAAATCATTGAATATTTACTGTGTGTGTATGTGAGAGAGAATAATTATGCAGCCAACATCACAACAAATATCCGAACTGCGGTCCGGGTTCCTGAAGAAGCTTTCCGAAGAAGGTGGAGATTCAGGTATTTATCCATTCCGATTATAAATATACATTTACCGGGTAAAAATTCTACGAACCAAATGTATTTAGTGATACATCCAGCCGATTTGGAACGTGCAAAAACAAGCGATGACTGGCTGCGAAGGTTTTTGCTGCATCATGATTTGGATTTGCAAGCCGCGTTGAAAATGATGTGGGAAACATGCGAATGGAGGAAACAATTTGGTGCTAATGGTAAGTGTGTTTTACTAAGTGTGTTTGTTAATTATATTTATAGTTTATAACCTGAACAACCCACTTTGTTGTACATAATTAGTAGCAAACACCAAACCATAACCTATATTTTGTGAATGACAATTTGTTTTCTACAAGTTTTGGTTTGAACTTTGAAATACTGTTTCCAATTAAGATTTTGTTGTTTAAAGAGATTAAAATTAACAAGCTGATACTTGAGAAGTCACTCACGATTAGATCTCTTTAAAATAAAATCAGTTCTAATTGAATATTTAAATTATGAAAACGCTGAACGATCTGACACTGAACTAAAGTTGACTTTAAAGAAAAACATTGTTTTATTGGCAATAACAAGTAATTGTCATAAGAAGTTTGAAAAGTTGATATAAAAATAAAGAATTGTTTTTTTAACATCTATAATAATTATAATCAGGGCTGTATAAAAAATCATGATTTAAAAAAATCGATTTTTTAATTTAAATCAGATTTTTTTTTGATTTATTACTTTTGAGTAATATATAAATACAAATTATTTAACAAACACTCAAGTAAAAAGGTCTACAGGCTGTCCAATAAATAGTTGAATTCTTAAGTTTGATATTCTGATAAAAAAAAATGTATAGATCTATGCTGAGAAACATTTGTTCATTTTCAAAGATTAATTTAATATCAAAAATCGTTGTACTGATGTTTGTTATTTAATTATATAATATAAATATTATATAAATGGTTCAATAAATATTTTCATTATGACTTGATTTTTAAAAGCCTGATAACTGGATTGAAATCTAATGATTTTTTTAGCAGAATATGTTTGATTTAAATCATTTGAAACAGTAGAATTTCTACAACAAAAATAACATTCTAGTTTTATAATGAAATTTTGTAATTTACAATCAATCAATAATTATTTGTCATTTAACTGAAACATTAATATTATTGTTGTCAATAAAACGATGTAATTTTTTGTTTGTAGGTTATAAAATTTGTTAAAGTGAAACAGTATTTGAAGAGTTTTAATTAATCTCATTCTCATGTTGTTGTCGTCCTCGCAGCTATTTTTGCGTTTTTAATTTTGTTTGTTTTGTTGAAATTTTGAAGTTAAGTAATGTTGTTGTTGGTTGGCTAGATTTAACCGAAGATACAGTACGAAAAGATTATCTAATAGAGGGCAGTTTATTTAGTCATAGTAAGGATGTTGATGATAGTCCTTTAATGATCTTTAAATGCAAAATGCATGTTAAGGGTCAGAAAGATTTCGAAGAATTGAAAAAATGCGTTGTCTATTGGCTTGAACGGTTAGAGAGGTATGAGTTTGATTTTATTTTCATTTATTTATTTATTTTTCTGTTTATTTTTATTGTTCGAATAATCAAATCAATAAAAAGTAATTATAAAATTGTATTAATGATATAGAATCAAATTTTTTTAAATTTCTTTTTGTTGAAATTACTTTAAAACACACATATACATAAAATTTCTGACCCAGGTATTAATAAAATATGTGCTGATCTGGGTAAATTTGTCTATGAAGAATGCCTGCTAGTACTTTATTAAATCATCAAAACTATTTGGTTATTCGAATCTATATCAAATAAAACACATATTTAATTCTGATTTATTTTCGTTTCGTTTTGGTAAAAAAAATATGTGAATTTTAATTTGTGTTGATGATTTTGAAAAATTAGGGAATTTAATGGTAAACCAATTTCGGTATTTTTCGATATGGAAGGCTGTGGTTTATCCAACATGGATATGGAATATACGAAATATTTAATTCATTTGTTAAAAACTTATTATCCATTCTTTCTAAACTATATTATTATTTATGAAATGGCTTGGATATTAAATGGTACGTAATTATTAATTATTTGTTTATTTCTTTTCTAAATATATTTCAATTTTTCTTTGAGAAGAAAGAGAGGTTAATATTTTATCAAATAACCTAAATAAAAACTGACACATTTTAAACTTAATACGAGTTCGGAAAAATAAACTGAATTGGAAATGAAACTTAACAAATTTAAAGATAATTTCTTTTAAGCAAAATTGAAATCTAGAAAATATTTTACTTACAATTTAGATAAGCTTTTTTGTAAATTTCTTTAAGATAATCAAATCAAATGAAACTTTAACAAATTGTAAAGATAATTTGATTTCTTTTAAGCAAAATTGAAATCGAAAAATAATTTAGAAAATATATTTTACTCAAGCAAATTGCTAAGTTATTGTTGTAAATTTCCTTTAGCGGCATTTAAGATAATCAAATCGCTATTACCGGAAAAAGCCGTTGCGAAAATGAAATTCTGTAACAAATCGAATCTGAAAGAATTTGTACCGGCTGAAAAAGCGCTGAAATGTTGGGGCGGTCAAGACGATTATATTTTCAGTTTTCTACCGGAAAATCGACAGACGAATCAATCAGGCAGCGTTAATAATAACAATAATAATAAAAAGGTGCGTTTTTTCTTTTTTTTTTTTTTAATAATTATTATCTTTGATTGACATTTTTGTTTTTCGGAAAAGGTCATATCTATTTTTAGATGATATTTACTTTGATATTGTGTTTGTAAGTTTGATTAAATCAATATCCGGGGTGAAGATATTTTCAGGAAATACACTCTTGGACAAAAATTAACTTAGATTAATTGATTGATTTAGTAAATTTTAGTTGAATTAGTTTTATAAATAATTTTATATTATTTATATTTTCTTTTTATTATCGTTTTTAATTTTGTTGTTTATTTGTTTATTTATAATTTAGGTACATTTTGCTGACGGTTCGCCAATGTCAGAAAGTGCTGGCAACTTTAGCGATAAAAATGATTCAGGTTAGTTTCGAAAAAATACAATTACATTTTTTAGGTTATTGCAGCATGCATTTTCTTCATCTACCAATGCTATCTCATGTTTAATTTTATTTACCAAATTGAAATTAGGAAAAACTGTATACATTTTCTTGTTCAAAATCGCTATGGCCCGTATTCTCACTTCATTTATAAAAGTGATTTTTGCCAAAAGTACTTTTGACGTTTACTTAAAATTATTTATTAAGCAATTTATAATAGTTCATAATACCAAATATAATAAAAATGATCATAAATAGAAAAACTATTTACATTTGATGAAAAACAGAAGCAAAAATTTATTTTGAAGTTAATGATAAAAGCACTTTTTCACGAAAAAGTGAGGTTAGAATATGGGCCTATGAGTTTATTAATAATAATAATAATGTTTATTAATCATCAAACAATTTACATGATATTTAATATTGTTATTGTTATTATTATATTTATTATTATTATTATTGTTTAAATAATTTAACAGTTTCTTAGAAATTTATACAGTTTGCGATTTTATTATTATGATTTTTTTTTGTTTTAGATTAGAAAATTAATTGTGTTTGTTTTGCATGATGAATTTAAAACAAAAGATATATTTAATTATTATACAAAAAAATATTTCAAATTATTTTTCTTATGTAATACACTGTAAAAAAATCAACGTAAATTTACAAATAATCTCTATTTTTCTTACTTGTGTGATTATGTGATTGAGAGAATTTAAAGGATGTGATTTATTAATTCTAATTTTTGTGTATTTTGTTTGTATATTTTTCCAGATGGTATACTAAGTGTTTCGCCCAATTCGTGTATATCATTTCTAAAAGATGGCGCAGAATTATCCAGTATCGTAACATTAACGAATGTAGATGAGAAAATTTGTATTACTTATAAGGTAAGCTCATCTCTCTCTCTCACTCTTCATCTGATTCTAGTTAGTCACTCTCTCCTCTCTCTTAATAACAGAGTTATTAACTTATTAGTTATTAGAAATTCCTGAATTAATATGTTTAAAGTTTAAAGTTTGTAGCTTATCGGGAAAGTTAGAGATTAAAATCGATTACAAAATTTATACGAAACAAACATGCTCAAAATTATATTATTCCGATATAAATATGAAAATTTGTTTAAATTACTCCTTAACCAGATAGGCAATCCTTTATACATCGCGGTTTAGTTATTGCCTAAGTCAAACTGACTATAGTATACTGTCATCAGATAGAAACGAATTCTATAGCTGTTTTTATTTAATATTAATTCAAATGAAATTGGCAAATTTTTGATGAACTTGTATATTTAATATGTATGATATTTTCAATATAACATTAATTACGGCTTGTTTTATGTGTTTACCCATATCTACTTAATCTTGTAATTTAATACAAATCAAATTTTCATCTTCCAGATGAAAACAACATCCCCGGAAAAATTCCGTGTACGTCCCAGCGCGGGTTGTTTATCACCCGGACAACAAACAACAATCTGTGTCACACTACAACCTGGCTTCCAACTCGGCGGTTTATCCCGGGATAAATTCCTGGTGATGTCTATGCCTGTGGATTCTCCAGACATTCCCGCTAACGAACTAGCTGATTTATGGCGTTCAGCTGGTGCTGCCAACCCACATCGTCCGATCTATCAACATAAGCTGCGTTGTGCTCAACCAGCTGCAGAAGCTGGCATTGTTAATCAAAGAAACGGCGTGCTAAGTAGTTCGTCCTCGAATCAAGACAAGATCGGAGCGAAAGTTGGCGAGTTGAGCGATTGTCAAGCGCAGCTGCATTCAGCTGTTAAACAAATGCAACTGTTGCAGCTGGTTACGATGTGCGTTGTGGTGGTAGTTGGTGTTTTATTGGTGGTGCTAATGCGAGATGTACGCGATGTGATGAATCAGAATGGGAGTGGTGATTGTCCGTCTAAGGGTGTATAGCTGAAGTTTGGGGGCCCTAAAAAGCCGCCTGATTTACTAGAGCAGGATCGGATTGAGGGGGATGGTGGGAGAAGGATTTTTGTTGAGTTTCTACTGAGGCAGTTGCAGAAAGCGGGGCAGTTTTGTAGTCGGTTGCCTACGAAGCTGTTTCGGTTTTTTGATGATGTTATACGAAGATTTTAAGTTTTGTTTTTTTCTGTTTTTCAATTTATTATTAAAGGCACACTACACTGTAAAAAATCGTTGTAAATTTACAATGATAATCATGGTAATTTTAGAATGAGTTTCACTGTAATTTTCATTTTTTTTTGTAAATTTACTAAAATCTGTAAATATTACAGAAATTTTATAATATTATTTGAATTTTACAATTTTTATGTATTTTTACATTTGAATACTTATTTTATGTAATTATACAAATATTTTTATATAAAAATGTAAAAATGACATTAGTAAATGTAATAATTACATTAATAAATGTAATATTTACAACAGTAAATGTAATTGTTACATTTATTAATGTACGCTTAAATGTAGGTTAGGTTAGGTACTCACCTCACATAACATAACCTAACCTAATATTTACATTCACAAATGTAATAATTACTTTAAAAAGTGGAAATATTACAAGTAGTTATGTAAATTTACTTAGCAAATGTAATATGAAAATGTGTTACATATTTTAATTGTAATTTTACATATAAAAATATTTTTTTTTGTAAATTTACAATGAGTATCGTTGGCAACAAAGTGTCCAATGATTTTCATTGTAAATTTTTTTTACAGTGTAGTTTCTCTATATTTTTATTTGAATTTTTTTTTGTCGAGTTTCTATTGTAGTTAGGAGATTGTTTCGGTTTTAATTTTTATTTTTCTGTTTTTCAATTATTTTTAAAGGCACTAGTTTCCCTATATTTTTATTTGAAAATTTGTTTGTTTTCGTTTCCAAAAATAATTGTTATATTTAAGTATAAATTTTATCATTCAATTTTTTTTTAAAAACAAAATATTTAATTATTTTTCTCTTATATTGAACCGTTCTTATAGTATATTACTATTTTTAAAATTTTCCGAAATAATTTTATTTATTCTATATTAAATTTTCTGAAAATTTTACAAACTAAAGTCGATTTTAAGCCCAACAAAAAAGCATCAATATTAAATTCTACTGCCTTTTTTTTTTATTATTTAAAAATATTATTAATTTGTCCTATTTTCTAATCGATAAATAATTATTGTATGGTTGCCTTTTTATAAAAGACTAAAGTTAAGACTCTTACTAAACTTAAAAGCCAGCAAAAAAAATGTAGGAAATAGTTGAGGAAAAAAAGACAATTTTTTCGTATTTTTATAAATGTTCAAAGTTTTAAGCTAAATAATTTGTTTTTTTTTTACTGAAACTTCTAAGTATTTTCAAAACACAATACAACGAAATTCTTTCAACAAATTTCTAATATTACGTAACAGTTATTATATATACAGTGCGTTTCATTTCATAGTATTTTTACACAATTATTTACAATAAAAAACTGGAAAATACCTACAGAACAAAATTAATTAATCACACTGTATAATTAAATTTGATTTATTGTCAAGTATGTATTTTATTTCTTACTAAAAATTTAACATACTGTATTCAACTGTATTATACTTGAAGTTTGCTATCAATACACTGTGAATATAGTCGGAAAATTGTACAATGCCAAGAAAAAAAAATATGTATTAAATTTTACGAGAAAAAAATAAAAATGGTGTGCAAAAAGTTAGTTACAGAGAAAAAAAATGATTTTATTGTTTATTTGCATCATTATCTTATCTTATTTAGATAAATTAATTATTTCTAGTTAAAACGGCCTTAATCATACTTTCTTATCTATCTTGAAAATAGTTTTCAATATAAATATAAAAATTATTTGAGTCGCAAATCCTGAACCAGCTTTTTGGTAAAATAGAATAAAATTTATGGAAATTTTTAACTCAAAATTGGAGCGTATTTGCGTTAATTTTATTTGAGAAGTTGGGTTAGTCTGAATGAGGCTTAAATAATGCATAAATATATAATATGTGAAATGAATTAATTAGTGTGTAAGTTTCAGAGAAAAACGTTGTAATTTTATCAAAATTAGTGGCCAAAAATAATGTAATTCTAACCTCTTTAATTTATATAAATATGCATTTATAGTTAGTAAATATACGCCTATATTCAATGTAAATAAAATAATATATAATGTTGTAAATAATAAATATACAAATATTATAAGCGTTTATCAAACTTTGTTTTATTATTGAAATTTTGTTTTATCAAATATACGATTATCAAATCATATTATTATTATTTTTATCCTTTTCATTACTTATACCTTTGTGGATACATTTTAATATGGTCATATTCATAATTTCCTGCCAATCTAATTATTATTTTATGCAAAAAGCTTCAAATATAAGTTTTAGAGCATAAAATTCTCCATTAAACTAAATTCATTTTGTATGTTTCGTAACGATAAAAATTAAGTATGAAAATTACATTAAAAGCAACTGTAGCTATGAAATTAATACAGGAAAATAAAAATATACTATTTATATTTAAAAAAATATTCATAAATTTGCATAATATTACTTGCAACGGATAGAGCTTTAAAAAAAATGCAAGTATAAAATAATTTATCTATATATATTATGCTTACTTGTGTATGCAATATAAATTAGTGAAATATCTTATTCTATCAATGATATTTTGTTCGTTTTTAGTTTAAATAAATAATAATATAAATGTTTAAACCTGATAAATAACCAGAAAATCATTATTGAAAAACCAGCTACGAATAACTAGTAATTAATTAGTTAAAACTTAAAACAAATGTATATAAAAACACAAAAACTCTTTTTCACAAACAATAAACTCATTAAATCGTGTGTTATCTTTTTTTTTTAGCTTAAATAATGATATAAACACAAGATAAATAATCTAGAAAAATATTATCGACAAACCAGCTACGAATAACTAGTAATTAATTCGGTTAAAACTTAAAACAAATCTATATAAAAACATTTTAAATTCACAAAAACTCTTTAAAACGTACAGCATATTATTTAGAGGTTAATAAAAACTTAATAAATTCGACATTTCACTATAATATAATAATTTGACAGCTGTTGAAAACAAATATATATAAAAACATTGTTAAATTCATAAAAACTCTTTTCCACAAACAATAAACTCATTAAAACATTTGAGGTTAATAAAAACTTATAAATTCGATATTTTATAGAATATTTGACATTTCACGATAATATAATGACAGTTGTCTTGTGTGTGTTTTGAAAGTAATAATTTTTTTAATTGGCAATCGTCGTAGATGTAACACGCATTCTGATTGGCTGGCGCATACGTCACGATGCGCGGTCCTAATGCGCAATAGCATACTTGAAAAACGATGACGCTTTCCTCGCCATCTCTGATTCTAACAAACAGATGCAGCCATTTTCCTCAGCCAGCACGCCCTCACAGGGAATAATTTGGAGTTAGGTAAGTAGAAATTATCGAAATTATTCTTAATTTTCCAATCGCGGTGTTTTTCCAATGTTCGGCATTCATATCGGATTAATTACACGATTAGTTCGACGCGAAAAAGTCGTGCAAATTTCGTTCCGATCGTTTGTTTGACGCGGAAAACGTTCTTGACGGCGGCACATTTGGACCCACCATGTTGATGACAGCGCCAGCCGTGCTAATTTCACGAAATTTTTAAGTCCTAATGCCCCCTACATTCGATGATCAAAAGTAGAAAATTTTTAACGAAGGAACAATGTGTTTTGTAAACAATTTCGGCAAAATTCCGCGTCGCTTATTAATTCAATCGCAGCATAGACATGACTGCAAAATTCCACGTACAGTGTGATACCAAAGAACATGGCGTCCACGGGCAAACGTCTATTGAGGTCGGTCTCTTATTCTGGCTTTTCAATCGTTTCCAAACCAGATTTGGAGGGAAATACGTTTACAGCATTCGTTCATCGTTTTACACACGTGAATCTTCATATATCGATCTCCGAAGCGTAGTTAGTCGATCAAAGTGTATTATAATATGAATGCTTTGTGTTTACCATCAAATTTGCCTTAGATAGTTTTTTATGTTTAAAATGCCACCACCAAATTTGTCCGAGATAGTTTTATTTTTGTGGTGTGTTTGTGTTTAAAATGTGTTTAATAATTGTGATTAGGTGGAAAAGAAATTAGTTTGGAGCAGCGATGGCTGCACAATTTACAGCCAATCATCCGATTAAATTGGAAGCGGCAGATTCCGGTGAAAATATCACCGAAATACAAAACTATTTGGAGACGTTCAATAAGGAAATTGAAAATAGCGATGGTACTACAACGATACAAACTGTCACAGGTAGGTTTTCTGCATTTAATTTGGCGCGTTATTAGCGAATGTGTTTGGGAGAAATTTAGAGGTTAACCCCGCGCACAGATACGTGTTATCGATTTTTTTTTTCGTTGTCCACTAACTTGCTGTTTCGAATTTCTATCTAAATTGATGTGTAATTGCTTTTATTTGAGTCATTTTAATTGGAAGATACTTATCTAATTGCAATTATTATTTATTGATACGAATATATTATGTCACTTTGACGTAATCATTTTACAAACAAATCTTGATATTAATTTTGATATGAAAAATAATCATTTTTGATATAATTTATTAGACTATAATAGAAAGAATGTAAATTAAACAAACTGTAATAGAATTATATTAAATGCAAATTAAATATTAATAAATATAATTAATATTTTAATTAAATTATTTAAATATATTAATTAGATAATGGGAGTTTTTGTTGAATAATAGAAATCGATTAGGATTTAACATCTAATCCAATATATTTAATTTGAATCAATTATATTTAATAATTAATTTAATTATTTATTTTATATAGTGTGTCTGATTGAAATAGAAAATAAATATGAGCATTTCCATTACTTCTCAACAAATTTTTTTGATCAAAAAATTTCTCAAGTACAATATTTTCAAGATATTTAAAGCTAATTAAATGCTGTTTTTACCACTTTGACTCCAAGGAAAAGTGGTATAGCGTTTGGACAAAATTTTGTGGCCGCAATTCCTCCTAGACGGATCAACCGATTTTAATGAAATTTTCAGGATAAATTTGTCTAGTACCCAAGATAGGGTTATGTGGTTTTATTTTTTTCCAGTGATGCCAACTTTCCAAGAAAAAAAATACTAAAGTTTTTAAAAATTCATATTGGCTACATTATTTATCCGATTTTAATCAAATTTTCAGAAAAGATTTCGCTAATGTTCCCATTAATTAAATAATTTTATTAATATCCAGTGTTGCCCCAACTTTCCGAGAAAAAAATTACTAATTTTTTTAAAAAATTCATTATTATGACCACTTTAACTGATTTTAATCAAATTTTTATAAAAAATTCTCCTAGTACCTGAATAAATTATGCAATTTTAAAAAAATACAGTGTTGCCAATTTATCGAACGAGAAAAAATCACAAAATTTTTAAAAAATTCATTGTGGCTACATTATTTATTCGATTTTGATCAAAATTTTCGAAAAGTTTCTCCTAGTGCCCACATAAATTATAATTTTAATAAAAATATTCTATTACCAACTTTCCGAGTAATGTCAAATTGGTATATATTTGGTTTTACCCATATACTTCTAATCTTGTTTTTATGTTATGAATCTTTGAAGATAATAATTTTTCTTAAAAATAGTCTCACTAGATTTGTTGCTTTCATTGCATCGTCAAAATACTTAATATTAACTAACGACTTTTTAACCGCTAACTTTTTTCCAATCGTGTTTAGATGGTGCAGCAGCCACCGATCCAGACACCGAAGAACCAGAAGAAGATGGCACCGAAGAAGGTACATATTTCATCGATCAATCGGGACATTACTACTATCAGGCGAGCGCCGATCAACAACCGGTTATGGCCGTGGTGTCGGGTGTTGATGGCGCCGATGAAGAAGAGGAATTTGTGGTGAATGCGGGTGATGATGATGGGGAAGAAGAAGCAGATGGGGATGATACGACGATTATAGCAGCCGGAGATGGGAGTACGAATCAGGTGCTGATTAATTCGGGTGATGCCTATCAAACAGTTACGATTGTACCGAGTGATGCTAGCCAAGGTAAATATGCGCGAAGTTTGTTTAGAAATTTTCTATATTTATTTATTTATTTTAATGTTAAGATGATATTATAATCATTTACATAGGTCAAATTAAATAAAATACAAAATAGAACAAAAGTCCAACAATTACAGATTTCTTACAATATCAGAGAATTCTTGTATGTCAAATGTTGTTTTTAAACCGAGGGGGAAACCGCACTTGTAAAATTTGGTGTACAAATTTATTAAAATTCCTTAAAATCCTAGTAAAATCATGGTAAAATCTGTAAAATCATGGTAAAATTGTAGTAAAATCTGTAAAATCATGGTAAAATCTGTAAAATCATAGTAATATCCTAGTAAAATCTGTACAATCATGATAATATCCTAGTAAAATCTGTAAAATCATGGTAATATCCTAGTAAAATCTGTAAAATCATGGTAATATCCTAGTAAAATCTGTAAAACCATGGTAATATCCTAATAAAATCTGTAAAATCATGGTAATATCCTAGTAAAATCTGTAAAATCATAGTGAAATCTGTAAAATCATGGTAAAATCTGTAAAATAACTACAGAAAATACACAACACACATAAGAGAAAATAAAACAGAAAATAATTATTTTTAAAAAATAAATAGTAGAAGGTCTAATTTATATTTCCGATTTGTATTATTTTCTAGGCGAAGTCTCTTACGTGCTAATCGTCCAGCAAGACGACAATAAAGACGAGAACGAACAGGAAGATCAAGACATGACCGTTTACGATTTCGACGAAGCAGAAGAACCGGGCGGTGGTCTAATCGATTCGGAAGCCGAGGATGATAAATCGAAAATCGTTAAACTGCTACCGCGTAAAAGCCAGACGGTGACGCAAGCCCATATGTGTAATTATTGTAATTATACGAGTCCGAAACGTTACCTACTCTCCCGTCATATGAAATCGCATAGCGAAGAGAGACCACATAAGTGTAGCGTATGCGAACGGGGGTTTAAGACGCTCGCCTCGCTACAGAATCATGTTAATACGCATACTGGGACCAAACCGCATCATTGTAAGTTTTGCGATTCCGCGTTTACGACGAGTGGGGAATTAGTACGACATGTTAGGTTAGTATTATTTTATATATATATATATATATATATATATATATATATATTTATTTATTTATTTATTTATTTATTTATTTATTTATTTATTTATTTATTTATTTATTTATTTATTTATTTATTTATTTATTTATTTTGTTCTAGATACCGTCACACTCACGAGAAACCTCACAAATGTCACGAATGCGACTACGCAAGCGTCGAACTCTCGAAACTAAAACGTCACATACGTTGTCATACGGGCGAACGACCCTACCAGTGCCCCCATTGCACCTACGCAAGTCCCGACACTTTCAAACTGAAACGTCATCTTCGCATTCACACCGGCGAGAAACCGTACGAATGCGAGATTTGTCACGCTCGTTTCACCCAGTCGAATTCATTAAAAGCGCACAAACTCACGCATAACTTGGGCGATAAACCGATTTTTCAGTGTGAATTGTGTCCGACGACTTGCGGACGGAAGACGGATCTGAGGATACACGTGCAGAAATTGCATACGAGTGATAAACCGTTGAAGTGTAAACGATGCGGGAAATCGTTTCCCGATAGATATAGTTATAAGGTAAGTCGGAGATGATTAGGGGTGAGATTTGGGGGGGATACCAAACTGTTTGTTTGTTCTAGTGATATTTGCTATAACGAGTATATTTATAGTGAAATTTTTATTCAAATAGGATTCCAAAGCTATGAGTCATTTATATGATACCTTGTAAAAATTTTCACCTCACAAAATCGCACAAAAAATCTCGAAACTTTGATGGCTTTAACGTTTAGAAAAAAACCAAATATTATTTATTTCTTGTTTCGTTGCTAGGATATGAGTTTAGGATTGTCAGATATGGGAAAAAAATAAAAGCACACTTACCATTTATATTGATTGACAGTTATAATTTTTTAAACGTTTGAAAACTATACATAAACATAGCACGTTGTAAGCAACAAGCTAGTTCGATTGAATCAAGCCACGAAACACGTAATTTGTTTTCATCGTTCAACGGAACGGATTAAAAGCAGTTAGTATGTACAGACATAAGTCAATTATTAAAAATTCCTAATTGGCTTTGGAATCCCATTTGAATAAAAATTTCACTATATATGTAATATTTCACTAAGAGAACAAGAAAAAAATCTAGAAAAAAAATTGATGCGCATTCTACCCAAGCACGCCCTAAAACTAGCAATAATATTTCAAAATAGACAATCCGTTCGTTTCAGATCCACAACAAAACGCACGAAGGCGAAAAATGCTTCAAATGCGACCTCTGCCCATATGCATCAATCTCCGCGCGTCACCTCGAATCCCATATGCTCATCCACACCGACCAGAAACCCTACCAATGCGACCAGTGCGATCAATCCTTCCGTCAGAAACAACTCCTAAAACGCCACCAGAATCTCTATCACAACCCCACCTACGTGCCACCCCCGCCACGGGAAAAAACCCACGAATGCCCCGAATGTGGTCGGGCATTCCGACACCGCGGGAATTTAATCCGACACATGACCGTACATGATCCCGATTCCAGTGTCCAGGAGAAGCAGCTCGCGTTGAAATTGGGTCGACAGAAGAAGATACAGATTATCGATGGGCAACAGATTGAGGTTATGCCCGGTGGGCAATCGGATGATGAAGATGATGATGGTGAGATGATGGCGGTGGAAGGTGCTGATGGACAGCAGTATGTTGTGCTGGAAGTGATACAGCTTGCTGATGAAGCTGGCGGTGGGGAGACAGTTGCTGTAGTGAGCGGGGAGGATGGGGATTATGTTACCGATGAACATATCATTTCTGGTGGTAAGATTTGTTTTGGTTTTATTAACACTTTGACTGTAAGAAAAAGTGGTATACACTGTAAAAAAAAATTACAATGAAAATCATTGGACACTTTGTTTCCAACGATAATCATTGTAAATTTACAAAAAAAAAATGTATTTTTACAAAAATTATTTTTATATGTAAAATTACAATTAAAATATGTAACACATTTTAATATTACATTTGCTAAGTAAAAAAAAAACAAAAAAATGATTCTAGGTATTTTGTTTTCCAGATTTGAATGACGACGATGTAATCAAAGCGTTACAGAACAGCCGACGACTGGCGGAGAAAGAACATAACGATGATAATAGCAAGAAAGATAGCGAGCACGATGATATGAGCAATTGCTTCGGTTTCGATGTAAGTTGCAAAATTTTTCTATTCAAGGATCAAATTTATCAACTGTGTTCTTCTATGAATTTATTTTTGGAAAAAGGGAGAAATTGTAGAGCGGAAAATTCTGCATTCGCAATAAATTCGATTTATTTTGGCATGCTTTTCGAAATGCAGAAATCAGATTTGGAAATTTACATAATTACAAACTTGATAAAACTTTTTAATTCAACAATTATACGTTGATTTTAAATAAATATTAATACAGAACTTTTAACACATAAAGTAGTTTTATTTGAATATAATGAGTTCTGAAAAGATTTTTGAGACTATTTCAATCATGAATCATGTTGTTATTTTCAAACTAGCGAGAATCAGGTAGATTAAATTTGACTTTGATATGAAACATTTTGTTAAGTATTTCCCTAATAATTGATCACTGAATTTCGTCTCTGGCCCTTTTTCTGTTCTCCATAGCAATTGGTACAGGTTATATACGAGCATGGTGTACGAATTTTGATACCTTCTTCTGCTTTAACCAATCCTACCACATCAACAAACCATAGACAATCTACCACCTCGAACCAGGTATATCCCGATCTTTTCCTCTCTTTCCCATTTTTATACTTATTTCATATTAAAACAAATCTCCGAAACAGATCAAACAAATTAACTTGTTTTGAAAATATCCGAGATCTTAGATTTGGAAAATTTCGTATTTAAGATAAATAATTTAAACATCACAATCTTTATTAAAATTTAGTTACATTTTTATATTTTTCTTTTTCTTATTTCATAGGAAACAAATATCGAACTTGATTTTGAAAATATCCATGCCACTTTCAGATTTGGAAAATTTCATTTTTAAGATAAATAATAAAATAATAAAACATAATTACTATTTCGTAAAGTATTTCGCAATCTTTATTAAAAATTAGTTACATGGTCATATTTTTAAAAGTTTTAATAATTTTTTTCTTGGAAAGTTGTCAATAACTGTATTTTATTAAAGGAATTTATTTCGGAAAATTTGATCAAAATCGGATAAATAATGTAGCCAAAACAAAATTACTAAGTATATCGCAATCTTTATTAAAAATTAGTTACATGCTTACATGGTCATATTTTTAAAAATTTTAATAAATTTTTTCTTCGAAAGTTGGCAATATTGTTTTTTGTTTTTTTTTATTTATTTGGGCACTAAAGGAATTTTTTTTGGAAAATTTGATCAAAATCGGATAAATAATGTAGCCACAATGGATTTTTAAAAACTTTAGTATTTTTTTTTGTAATTATACCATCAAACAAATCCCTATTTATAGAAAATTCCTGACAGCAAATTTACTAAAGTTTTGTATATTTACTAAAAAAAAAAAAAAACTGTAATATTACATACATTACATCCCGTTGGTAATATATCACATATTACATAATATTTGTAATAGTTCTAGATATTATGTATTTTGAAACAAATAATGTTAAAATTATAGCAGTTTGTAGATAAAATTCCATAATGTTTTTTTTTAAGTGTACTAAAAAAGTCTCCGATTCCAAAACTTAATTAATTTGTCAATGAATGACTTTATTTTTGCAGGAAGATGAAGACGATGATGACGATATGGATTTAAAACCGGGCAAAGATACAATTACACTTTTAAGTGACATGGCTGGCGATGATGATGATGACGAAGACGAAGAGGATGATGAAGATGATTAAATGAAGAAGGAAGATATAAGTTAGTGCACACAACACCAACAAATCATGAAAAAAAAACAATTTTTTTGTTCATTAATTTCGTTAATATTTAGTTATTTCTCGATTTGGATACCAAACACGTAAACAAAACATTAATTACTTTTGTTTTCAGCTAAATTAAGCCGAGAAAATACGGGGATTTATTTTGAAAATAAAACTTGTAAATAACTTTGCATTATATATAACAAATAGTTTTAAAGAGGTTCGCGGATGTGAAACAAAACTTTGTGTATGAATGAAATTGCGATATGAAAATGATTTATTTAGTATAAATAAGCAATGAATTTAATTTTCTTTCTATTGAATACTGTTTCAGTAATTGAATTTGTACAAAAATAATAATAGCACTTATTATATAGGTTAGAATTTTGATTAATTGTAAGATTAAAATAATGTTAAAAATATGGTTGATTGAAGACAAACAAACAAAAAAAATATTTAAGATTTATACAATTGTAATTATAAATAAACACAAGAAGTTTTATCTTTAAATTGTACAAACTTGTCAGATTAAGTGATTGATAAGTAATTAATAAAAATATCCTGATAAAAAAATTGTTGTTTTATTTGCAGTGTTGTTAATTTGTTACAAATTTTTTTTTTTTTTATATAAAATTAAAAATATACAAACACAAATCTATATTGATGTAAGAATAAAGATTATATTCTTTCAATTAAATTTGTAAATAAATATGTAATTATGAACAAAAAAAAACTGCTGTCGAAAGATTTTTTACCATGTTAATATGATCCAATTAGTCCAATTCTAATTTGTTTATTGAGGTTATGTAATTTATAATTAAAGTAAAACTTGTTTTTTGTTAAAATAATCTAATCAAGTATGAAGGTATTTGAAGTTGTACATTAGATATTTAATACACAATTTTCAGTTGAAATAAAAATAAAATGTTCAAAAACTTACATTAGTCGAGTCCATTGTTCAGGATTGCATGAAATCTCTGCCCCGAAATGGATTGGAAAAATCCTGCGACACAGTAAATTACAACAAATTAATTCTTGGTTATATTTCCAATGTTCAGGTTGATTTCAAATATGCACGTAACACAATTAATGTAAATGAGTTTGCGAAAAGTACAAGCAACTTTTAATCAAATTCCACTATTCGTAATGTTCTTTCAAATGTTTATTTTAACATTTTTATGTCCAGAAATCACAAGAAATATAAACACACGCGTCAGTCATTTTGATTCAAAAACAAACTAAAAATATTCAAATGGTCAGTTGTTTTCAAATAGTTTACGTAACACCAATTAAGTAAATGAGTTTGCGGAAAAGTACAAGCCACTTTTAAATCAAATTCCACTATTCGTAATGTTCTTTCAAGTGTTTATTTTAACGTTTTTCTGTTCGGAAAACACTAGAAATTAATATAAACACAAGCGTTAACCATTTTGATTCGACTGGCTTCGACAACGAACTAAAAACATCGATAAATAGATAAATAATGATGATGATGTTATTTTGTCTGTTTATTTTAATTTAATATTATAATTTAATTATCACCTTTATTTTTTGTAAACTAAACAATTATTACATAATATAATTTAATATTGTGCGTATTTTTCATTAAACTTAACAATATTTGTCTCACAATCAACTAACCAAAATATAATCCCAATTTTGTACACTAATTTGAAACTGTCCACTAAAATTATTAATATCACATTATAATATATAAATTATATATAAATTATGTGAATAAATAATATTGATTTTCTGAAAATTAACCAGTATTTTCTGTTAATAAACTTAACGAGACTTGTTCTAATCACACAATCAACTAACCAAAATATAATCCCAATTTAATACGCTAATTTGCAACTGCACACTAAAATTATTAATAGCACATTAAATATATAACTTATATATTAATTATGTTAATAAATAATATTGATTTTCTGATAATTAACCAGTATATTCTGTTAATAAACTGGACATTAAACTTTTCCGAAGAAATAAACGCGCGTAAACTGTCGTAAACAGGTAAACAGTTATGTGATTGGTTGAAACAGCCTAGCTTGGTTAGTGGCTCTCAAAATGTTTTACCATGTATATTAATAATATAAAAAGTTTGTTGTTTATAAAATAAAATAAAATATGCATGCCAATGTTTTTTTTAATTATTCTTTTATTTATATAATTGATTCTAATATAATATTTTACATATATAAGTAAATAATACAGTTAAATATTTGAAAATAAAATTATAAAACAATGTAGCATCGACAGCAAGTACGACATTGGCACCTCTGACGGCATCTACGATAAGCACGCAAACGACTTCCTTTTGCCCAACGTTGGTAAATCAAATCTTTATCGCTTGGTAATTTTGCCATAGGCCCCATAGGTGTTTCTGGCATTGCATATGACAAAGATATTTCAATTTGTATCGGTTTTTTGTCACTTAAATCATGCCGATTGTCTATTGTTGAATTCGTACCATTATTGCACTTCAATTGTTTGGTTATTGTCACTTGTTTGGCGTTTGTTTCGTGCAGTAATAAAATGAAATAAATTTCATAAATCACTAATAAAAACAATGTATATTTGATTGACATATTTGTTAGAAAATATATTTGAACACTTTTACTAATAAAGTTCTGTGTTTGAATTATTATGAATAAAATATTTATGATCTATTAACAAATGTTATAATGATTTATCAATTTGTATAAACAATTAGACACGGGGTCAAACGGTCAAGGCATATAAATGAATTATTATATTTTGTAATGTAATTTTTTCAAATGTTTAATATCTAACTGCATATTAAATGCACGCATATATGACGTATATACAAAGATTCATTCTGAAAAAAAATATTTTACTTATTAATTTACACGCGAATTTTTATATAAGTATTTTTTTTGTATGTTTTTTCTCTTATATTTTATTATTTATAAAGGCGTGTAAGGAATTTAAATGAATTTATATGGAATTAAATTAATATAAAAATAAATATGTAAATTAGATAACCTAAAATACATAGTTGTAATGTTGGTTGCATATTGTAATATATTTTCAGGAGTTACAAATAAAATTATATATAAATTTATATTATGTTAAAATATTAGCTAATTATTTAATTAAATATGTACAAAAATCTCTAAAACTATAAAAAAATGAAATTTTGGTTAAATTAAATAAAAAAATTTGCATTACTTATTCAAATATTAATTTGTAGCAACGATTTTTTTTTAGGTGTTTTTCAACATTTTTTTTGGGACTTTTACAATAAATACAGTAAAGAATAATTATATCATTAAAAAGTATATTTATTGAAGTCTCCAGCAGTATTTTTTTTTCAAAAAAATTTAATTTTCATTTAAAAGAAGGCATCAAAGTGATCAAGTAAAAATTTAGATTTGTCAATGGTGGCAGATAAAACAAATTAGATGTTAGTATTTGTAACACATGTAACTGTCATTTGAATCTACAAACTATATAATTTTTATATTTATTTTCAAAAGGGGGGCTTTCTTAAAAAAAACTGAATAAAATTAACCGGTTTATTTTTGATTTAGGGGTAAAAATTATACATTTGTAGGTTCCAACGAAAGTTACATGTGGTACAAATACTAACATATAATTTGTTTTTGACCTGATTTTTAAGTGAAAATTTGACTTTTTTGAAAAATAAAAATACTGTTGAGAACTTCAATAAATACACTTTCCAATGGTATAATTATTGTTTACTCTATTTGTTGTGAAAGTTCCCAAAAAAATGTTGAAAAACTTCTAAAAAATTGATACTACCAACGGGAATAAATACTTTATTACTTAATAACGAAAGAGTTATATAAAATTGATTTAGGCAATTTTTTACGTAGATTTTAATATCTATCATTTCTGATATAAAAATAGATATTAAATTTTTTCTGTAGAAGCATTGTAAATTTCTGGTATTATTTATATACATAGTAAATAGATCTTTCATAACATTTTGCATGAAAAATGTATATAAATTATATAACACATAGATTCTGGATAAACTAGGACCTGAAATCCGGATCTGAGATCCGGATCCGAGTTCCGGATATCTAAATTTGAGATCCGGATATGCGAAAACTCAATTATCCGAATAATTTTGAATCCGAATCTAAAAAGTTTCTAGTAAAAGTATCCAAAGTACCCGAAAACTTTGTAAGTAACAATTTTAATATTACAATATGTTCAAAAAAAAAATCCTTTATTAGTGCCTATATAAAAAAGGGTAAATATGATTACTCTAAATAGGTAAATATTTAAAAAAAGCACTTTATTATCCTAGAAAATGGTAAAAAGACAGTTATTTACCCATATTTTTCGTATTTTTTGTCCTTCCATCAAAATAAAAAGTCTAAATATTTTAAAATACGCAAACGCAAGACAATTTTTTTGCACTACAAATTCAATTACTCTCGAAAATGCTTTTGTTATTATTTACAGTTTAGTAAAATAAAATTTAAAATTATAATAGTTAAAGATCAAAGCACGCTTTCGTAAACAAACAAATGCAACTAAACTAGTTTAAATATTTTTATAAATGTACACACACACACACAAATAAAACTCAATTTTGGTTTTTTTGCTTTTAAGATTTCGTTTAGACATACGTGTATATTTTAAGCTCACATCACCAACTATTATAAATGTACACACTTTTTGTGTCTCATCTCTCATCTCAGTTAGCTCAGTTAGTTGCTGATTTCAGCCGCAATGCAGCAGCACACAGCAGCAGTGTGAAGTTAGGTCCTTGTTGTGTGTTTTAATTTTAAAACTAAAATGTTCGTCGGTTTAGTAACGCGCTTAGCTTGGCCAGGAATAAGTTGTGCACGCGCAACGCGTGTTACTTCTTAAACGAATAAAAATAAATCCGACTCCTGGTATTTCTAAATACACGGTTTATCTATCCCGGTTTTTGTGTTGTGACTTTGTGAATTACACTGTTTTTTTTATTTATATATATTTTTGTTGTGATATGATTTTTTCTTGCCGAAAACGATTGTAAATTTGGGATATACAAACATGAAACCAGGAGATTCTAGTAAGTAAATATATAAATAATTTAGAGATCTATTTTCATTAAAAAATACCTGGAATTTCGTTGTGTTTTTGGTCAATAATATATGTTTTTAATGTCGGCTTTATTCAAAGACGCCGGTTGCACAAAATAAGGATTATTTCTGATTCTGGCATAAAGGATCTAATAATTATAGTATAATTATTAGATCCTTTATGCCAGAATCAGAAATAGTCCAAATTAACCTAATAGGATCAATCGAAATTTAAAATATTAAAATATAAATAACTTAAGCACGATTTCATAAACGATTTAACACTGTGTTAAAATGTAATACTTTGTTAAAACCGGTTTAAAATACGTTGTTAGTTTTTAACACCGTTGTTAAAATTTAATAGTCCTTATGAAACCCAGTATTAAAGACTCATTTTTCATAAAAAAAAACAGCGAATTTCGTTTTGTTTTTGGTCAACAATCGACCTGATTCACTAACAAAGTTGCTAAATTTTAACAACGTTGCTAACAACAGTAACAACATTAGCCAATAATATTATAGCTGACACGCTGACACTAAATAAAAAATGAAAATGAGAACTGTTATACTTGTTTCTATTGGTTAGAGTTGATAACAACGTTGCTAAAACTTAGCAACTTTGTTAGAGAATCTGTTTTTATGTCGGGTTTATTGAAAGGCGCAGTTGCATAAAGCGTTGTTAAATCCAAGCTATGTAAGTTTAAAAATTTGTTAATTTATCTATCAATGAGACGATTGGAAGATAGTTGCTTAGTTAATTTATTGATTAAGTTAACAATGTTTTGTGCAGTTGGGCGAAACTGTTTATTATGAAATAGGTTATAAAAAAATTTGAAGATTTCCGATTTTTTGTTTATTTGAAACAATTTTTTGTAAAGTTGTCCAAATTTAATTATATTTAAATAATTAATAGTAATAATATTTTTTATTTGTTAAATAAAGCTTAATTAAAAGCATATTTAATCATAAAATCAGAAAGAAATTTTATTTAACGAAACTTTTAATTGCAAAATACATTCTAATATTTTTTTTCTCGAAAGTAAATTAATAATAATAATATTTTTAAAATAGTAAAAAATCTTTCACAACTCATATTAAAATAAAACGGCTTTAGGTTTAAGTTCTGTATTAAATATTTATTAATAATCGTACGTTTCGACGAACTCAATGCCCATCTACATCACGAAAACCGATACAAATGACATTTACAGTAAATAAACAAAACATAGAAACAAGTAACAAAATAAATAACTAGATCATAAAATTTTTAATTAATGGCCAAATTTTATTTAAATTAGTGAAGTTTAAGTTTTTTTTTAACTATAGATCATTTTTTAATTATGAATAGGTAAATGATTGATTTTTCTATAGGTAAAACTAGAAAATTTCATAGGTAATATTTGAATTATTAATAGATCATAAAATTAGCATCCTTAAAAAATAAAATAGTGGATTTTTTTGAAGAAATACGCTGTACAATTTTATGTGAATTCTTCGATAATGTCCTTGAGAGATGTATCATATTAATACTCGTTTCGGTCTAATAAGAATTTTGGTATTAATTTCATATTGTTGCATGTTTTAAACAAAAAACATATGTTAAAAACATTTGATATCATTAAAAAGAAAACTTTGTGATATTGTTACAAATATATCTTACGGTGTAAATTACAGAAATGACCAGTTTTATAATAAACACTTTAACTAAAGTCTAGTAATTTGTTTCTATGTTCTGTTTATTTATTGTAAACGTCATTTGTATTAGTTTTCTTGACGAAGACGGACGTTTGAGTTCGTTGATTATTAATAAATATTAATACAGAACTTAAATCTAAAGCAGCTTTATTTTATCCAATGAGTTCTGAAAGATTTTTTACTACTATGAATAGTTACATATTGTAAAATGCACTATATTACTAATAATTTTGAACAGTGTAGGCAGAAACTACACTGTAAAAAATTGATTTATTCATACATACACAACCACGCCATGTACCCATATGGGTGTGACACAAACTCTTTTCATCATCCCGAGAAATCAGTCTTCTCCGAATATTCCTATCCGCAAACAAGCAACTTTTGCACTTTCATCCACATTCATAATTCCACTCTGATACCATGCTCTTTTATTCCTACTACTTGGAAACTTTCGCTGCAAGCAAGCCACCCTCTCAATCATACCCCACTCCAACTACTAATCGGACGTCCACCTGCAAACGTATACCATCAAAATCATTCAAATAAATCTTTTCAACAGCAAACGTTCATTAGACGCACACTCATCATACACTAATCTATTTCGTAAATTTATATATTGGTATAAATGTATTTTTACAGAAAAACTGTAATTATCGTAGTGAAAATAAACAAATATCTGCAATTTTACGAAATTACATAAATACATATTACATTTTTTATTTTACAGAATGCTGTCGTAATACTCAAAAATAAACTTTTTTTTTTATTTTTATTTGATATAATTTATAAAAATAACGCGAATGCTTGAGTTAAATTCAAAATATTCAAGTACATCTGAAATTATTTTTGTACATATATTAAAAGTAGTGACTAAATATGCTATATTAAGAAGCTTAGACAAGAAAATTATTTTATTTTTTTTGCTGTCAAAATATATTATGTATGCACGTAAGCATAATTGGAAATTATTTAAACAAAAATAATATATTTTTAAAACAGACTAAAAAGTATGAAATTATTTCTCTTAGTCTCCCCATATAGATTTATAACCCCTTAATATAGATTCTCCTGACCCCCCATACAGATTGTCCCACAAGTATTATCATCTGTATGGGGTCAGGAGAATCTCTATGGGGTTATAAATCTATATGAGGCTAGGAGAGAAATTATTTTATACTTTTTAGTAGCGTTTTAAAAACGTGGTATATAAAAATAATTTTTGTTTTATTTAAATATTTATTTTCGGCTTTTTAGTCTGTAATTGTATTTTCTGTAGTTTCTGTATTTTGAAAAAAAATATATATTTCACGAAATTCGTGAATATGGCACAAGATAAAAATTAATATTTATTGATATTATTAATTAATTACTTAATTAATTTGTGTATTTGGGTAGTTTGTTGTCTAGAGATGGCCGTTTTGAACGTGAAATTGAAAGGAGAGTAGATGCTATGGTTGTAAGGTACTTTGGGTGCTTTGGGAACTATTGCTAGGAATGTAAATGTTTCCAAAGAAGCCCGTTTTGAGTATATACAATGCAGTTTTGGTGCCTACGTTAATGTATAGGGTAGTGAATGTTGGGTTTGGTTGCAAAAGCATAAGAGCGGAAAAGGACTGCTGTGGAAATGAGATATTTACGTGGGGTAGCTGGGTGTAACTATAGGAGAGATCGAGTACTAAATACCAATTAGTGATGAGTGTGAAATTCAGAAAAAAATGTTGTAGCAAAAGTTGGTGTTAGTCAGTTAACATGGTTCGGACATGTTGAGCGAATGCGTCTAATGAACGTTTAGTTAAAAAGATTTATTTGAATGATTTTGATGGTATACGTTTGCAGGTGGACATCCGATAAGTAGTTGGAGTGGGGTATGATTAAGAGGGTGGCTTGCGTGAGCGAAAGTTTCCAAGTAGTAAGAATAAAAGAGCATGTATGAGAGGAGGAATTATGAATGTGGATGAAACGAAAGTTGCTTGTGCTGGATAAGAATATGTTTGGAGGCGACTGATTTCGGGATGATGAAAAGAGTTTGTGCCACACCCAAGAGGGTACATGGCGTGATTGTGTATGTATGTATGTATAAATTAGTTAATAAAGCATTGTCAGACAGACAGACAAGAAAGTGAATTAATAAAATCCTGTTAATAAAAATGTCCTCTGATTGCGACAGAATTTTTAACTATAGGATAAAATACAATAATTTTCGCGGGCGAAATTTTTTGCGCTGGCCCATCCGTCCGTATGTTTTTAAGTAAATTGTGATTTTGTGATGCTTTGGCAAGTGAACCTAGACATACGTATGATCAGCTGAAAATGTTCCAACTTCTGACCCAAATAACTTTTCCTATCAAAACATTAGACACATTTTTGCGTATATTAGCACGAATTTTTTTTTTCTTGCAATAAGAAATTAATTTTGGAATATAAGTTTGGACATAATTTTATATATATATATATATATATATATATATATATATATATATATACCTATAAAACTAAAGCATCCAACATCTAATTAATAAAATTAATTTTGTCTAACTAACCTCGTTGGAAAAAGCACTGATTGTGCAGTAAAAGAGAAATTAATGTTAAGATTCATTTTGTAATGTAAATTTTCGGCCAATAAATAATTAGACGAATAGTGAATAAGTTATTTAATTACTGTAAAAGTTATTTAATTATTGCAATATAGTTAGTTAAAAACTATTAATAGTTTTAACCTAACCTAAATTAATAATTGAGTAAAATTTGTGGAACAACAACATAGTAAATAAAATAATGTGCACCTATAAGATTCAATTTATGATTGAGAATCATTAAAATTTAAAACGGCGATTTATATGAAATGTTTTTAAAGGCCTATAAAATTTTATGTATTTGTTTTGTGACGTGAATAATTGTAGTTATTCGTACATAACACAATCACGCCATGTACCCAAAAGGGTGTGGCACAAACTCTGTATGTGAGATGAAAAATAAGAGAGAGAAAGAGAGAGGAAAAATGATTTATAAACGTATTCGCAAATCGCAGTTATTTTGGTAAATTTCAGTCTGTGTACTATTAGAAGCCGGTGTGTGTGTTAATTTTAGATTTGTATCGCACGTACGTGTCTTACAAACACACACAAACGCATGTGTATTCTTGTATATATTTTATACATATGTAAGAATTTATATACATTTATTATGAATTCAAACTGTTATTTGTGTGTGTGTTTATTATTAGTATTACACAATTTTATTATTTCAGCTTATTCCGCGCTTTTATAAATTTCATGTACAAAAAAGTTGTATTTTTGTTTATTTTTTTTTATATAATATAAAATGGGAAATATTAATATATCTGATTTGTTGATTGCAAATATTTATCTACGTAAAATATTCTCAATCACATCCACTCTGAAAATAGGTAAAATTTGGGGATTTTTTTTCGAGTGGACAGAATAAAGCAGATGTTCCATGATTTTGTATATGTTTTAGAGCTTTATTTGGTCTGTAATTTAGAAAAGTTTTAACCAAATTGGTTGTTGTTGTAGTGGTAAGCTGTAATTCGCTCATTTGTCGACTCGTGTTTAATAAAACATTGGTCCGTTGTCCAGACTCCCGGGTTAGCACTCAAAACATTTCTGGTTACTTTGCCCAAAAGTAAACTAAAAAAATCTAGAATGTATAGTAGGATTATTTAGAAATTCGTAAAATTACCAAAATTGCTGGATTTTGGAAAAAAAGGTGTTTTTTTTTCCATATAAAAAATCAACTTTGAAAGCACAAAAAAAAGTAGATATCAAAAATATCCTACTCTGTAAACTAGAGAATTTAATTCTCTTTTTCTAGAGAAAAAATCAAGTTTCCAAGATATTTTCTGGATAAGTTATAAAAACATGGTTTAATGTCGCTTAATTAAAAATTGATAAATTTTATAATCTAGTTACTTATTTTGTTATCCAATAACTCGATTGTTTATTCACTATATAAATGTAATTTATACGTAAATTATTAATAAATATTAATACAGAACTTTAAACCTAAAGCCGTTTTAATTTTATTAAATATTCTTTACTGTGTCTGTGTCTTTAAGCAAAAATTATTACAGGAATTCTATCCGTATATTTATATAAATATGATTTGTGTTTCAGCGCTAACATCCGAGGAAAGTTCGACGCCGCTATTCGTGAGCGTCGTGAGCGACGCTAGTATAGATGGCGCCGACGTTGTTCACGTTGAGCAGGGCTCAAATTGTATTCTAAGTGCTCAACTTTCACGACCACCCGAATCACATATTCTAATCGCCTGGTAAGTTAGACTACACCGCAATACACCAGCCTCATGCTGGTTGCATTTTCAATTTTCAATGTATGTTCTTTTTATTACCAGTTTGACTGCAAGGAAAAAGTGGTATAGCGTTTGGTACGGTGTCTGTAACATTAGCAAAAACAAAAAAAATGTGTATAGAAATCCTTCATATAGCCTCTAAATCAGACGAATCTGAACTTAGTTTATAAGTGGGTGAATGGATGTGCGTCGTTAGCTCGCTCGGTCGTAAGTCAAAATTTTGTGGCCGCAGCTTCTCCTAGACGATTCAACCGATTTTAATGAAATTATCAGGATAAATTTGTCTAGCACCCAAGATAGGGTCATGTGGTTTTGGTTTCTTTCCAGTAATGCCAACTTTTTATTTTTGATCAAATTTTCAGGGAAGATTCCCCTAGTGCCCACATAAATTACGTAATTTTAATATAATATAGTGATGCCAACTTTCCGAGAAAAAAATTACTAAAGTTTTAAAAAATTCATTGTGGCTACATTATTTATCCGATTTTGATCAAATTTTCAGGGAAGATTCCCCTAGTGCCCACATAAATTACGTAATTTTAATATAATACAGTGATGACAACTTTCCGAGAAAAAAATTACTAAAGTTTTAAAATTCATTGTGGCTACATTATTTATTATAATTATAACCAACTACTAGAAAAAGTTTGTGCCACAATTCTTTTGGCTCTTGTGATTGTGTATAATATGTTTATGTTAGGATTTTGTAAGTTCTTTTGTTCAGTAATTTTATTTTGTTGTAAAACTAAATTTTTTTTTGACTATAATAATAACTTTGCATTAAAACCTAACACAAGTTTCATATTAAGTAGGCTAGTTTGAGATGAGCCCCCCCCAAATGAAATAGAATTTAATGTTTCGTACACAAAATATATTTTTTGATCTGTGCGTCTAACTTCACAGTGTATAAACTTTGACAAACTGAAAACAGGTGTATATAAAGTGTCTGTCAGGTTTAATCTACGACATACGTTCGGCGCGCTCCCTAATTTATGACTTTAGCTAGGCTAGACTCCTCGCTCCTATGTGTTCTATTTTATCTTTAATACACACACATATGAACTATTTTTAAACTCTATATGTACAGAGCAGAAACAGTTTATGAGAGCATATGAGAAAAATTTCTCGAGTTTGGCGTGCGCGTTTCATATTTTTAAGTCAGTTGTTGACGACGACGTCCGTGCGTCGGGACGCCTCTCTCTTACGATACCCAGAGACCGACGCCTTCGGGTAAAAATCACAAGAAGGATTACCGCGCGTTTGCCAAGTGTGTTTTTGTGTTATAAGACATTGCGTGTGTCTTTGTGATTTTTCTTTTTTTTTAAATTTAGTTTAGTGATTTAATTTTTTTCGTTTTCTAGTTTTTCGATTATTATTTTTTTGTTCTATGAATAATTAGTGATGATTTTCGTTTAAATTGTAAACAGAAATATTTGTTGGTTACGTGTGCATTTTTAGATGTTTTTCAAACATTTTTTTTGGAAATTTTTACAACAAATATAGTAAACAATAATTATACCGTGGGAAAGTGTATTTATTGAAGTTTTCAGCAGGACTTTTCTTTGCAAAAAAAATATTAAATTTTCACTTAAAAAAATGGCGTTAAAGTGATCAGGTCGAAAATTTTGATTTGTCAATGGTGGCAGATAAAATTTGCGTACTACATCTATGAAACAAAAACAAATTAGATGTTAATACTTTCGTTGTAAGTTTGTAACTTTCGTTGGAACCTACAAAATGTATAATTTTTACAATACATACATACATACACAATCACGCCATGTACCCAAACGGGTGTGGCACAAACTCTTTTCATCATCCCGAAATCAGTCGCCTCCAAACATATTCCTATCCAGCACAAGCAATTTTCGCTTTATCCACATTCATAATTCCACTCTCATACCATGCTCTTTTATTTATACTACTTGAAAACTTTCGCTCACGCAAGCCACCCTCTCAATCATACTCCACTCCAACTACTCATCGTACTGATCCACTGGGCAAACGTATACCATCAAAATCATTCAAATAAATCTTTTGAACAGCAAACGTTCATTAGACGCATTCGCTCAACATATCCGAACCATCTTAACTGACTAACACTAACTTTTACTACAACATTTTTTTCAATTTCACACTCATCATACACTAATCGTATTTCGTAAGTATTTTTACAATTATTTTCAAAATAGCGGCCTTCTTAAAAAAGTGCCTAAAATTGACCTTTATTTCATATTATACATTTGGTAAGTTCCAACGAAAGTTACATCTGTTACAAGTGTTAAGAAATGTAGAATGCGAGTTTTATCTGCCACCATTGGCAAATCTGAATTTTGACCCGATTTTTTTTTAAGTAAAAATTTGAATTTTTTTTTTGAAAAGAAAACTTCAATAAATACATTTTCCATCAGTATAATTGTTGTTCACTGTATTTGTAGTAAAAGTTCCTAAAAAAAATGTCGGGAAAAACACTTAAAAGAAAAATTCTATATCGTAATATCAACAGATGAAACAGTCTAACACAGTTTGCATAATATCTCTGAACCATTTTCAAATTCATTCAAAAAGTATTTTTTACATTTTGTGCCAAGTTCAAAACGTGTTATTTACAAATTTTTTCACAAATATAACCAACCGTACTGGCTAAAAATACCTGCGTTACAAGGTTTTGCATACACACACTTATAGATTTTTCATTTTTAATATCAAAAATTTCTCCTAAAAAAATATAACTTAAATTTTTTTTTTGGTCTTGATGTCACAAGTTTTTTCTGTTATTAGATCATAAGTGCGTAAATTTAAAATTTGCACAGTTTGAATAATTGTTAATTTTGGCATAAAAACAGCAAAGGATGTTTACATAATATATTTTCAAGTTATTTTAACCGAATGAATATATCGGTTATTTTTAATTAATATTATTTCAAAATCGAACAATAGGAAATTGTAATTATTGCGATTTAATTTTATAAAATTGCAAAAATTGAATGATAATTCTATTAATTTGAGTATACAGTGTGATTTATGACGTCGAGGACAAAACTATACCGGATGATTCCTATGAGTAATCTAAATAAAAAACTTCAAATAAACATATGTCCGAAAATGCTTTCTAACAGTGTAGGTTTTCCCCGACGTCGTAAATCACCCTGTAAAAATAATCGAACTCTATAGAAATCACAAAGAAACTGATGCTACCAATTCACGACAGAATAATAAAATGCACGACAAATAATGACTCGCGTATTCTCATCTTACTTTTAAAAGTGAATTTTTGCTAAAATTACTTTTGACATTTACATCAAAATTACTTTTTAAGCAATTTCAATCAGTTTATTTCAATTTAATAATACTACACTGTTCGAAAAAAAATACCCTTATTAGTACCTATATAAGTCCGTTCCCTAAAAAGTGTAAATATGATTACCCTAAATAGGTAAATTCAAAAGAGTACTTTATTATTCCAGAAAAGGGTAAAAAGGCAGTTATTTACCCTTATTTTTCGTATTTTTTGCCCTTCCATTAAGGTTAAAAGTCAAATATTTTAAAGTACACAAGAGCAGGGCAATTTTTTGCACTAATAAGGCTACAAATTCAATTACCCTCGAAAATTTTTACTCTTTTACTCTATTATTTTGAACAGTGTAGATATAAAAAAATATATTGTTATATATATTATATTATAAAAATATATTGTTATATATTGTTTGATATTTATTTGTCATATTATTTATGTATTGTTCCTCTGTATTTCGTTAAAAGAATAATCTCATTGGACATAAATTTAACAACATTAAGATTAATTGGCATATGTCGTTTTATATATATATATTTTTTTATATTAAATTTATTATAATTATTGCAAACATGTATATTGTATATGACGAAGCAAAACTGTATCTATGATATTATGCAAAAATAAATATTATTATTATTATTATATCAAAAATAATTTTTTTTTTAATAAACAAAAGAGATGAGAATACGCGCCTATGTTTTTACGATAAAAAAAATAAATAAAAATGTGTTATAGTAACAACTGAAATAAACATTAGTGAAAATTAAATAAATGAGTAGTAGGTAAATAAATATTTGAAAGTGTCAAAATGTATTGTGAATTGACAGTGAATTGACATTAGTGTCACAAAAAAAAATTAGCGATGGGTCAATCAGTTAGTAGTTGTTGTAATTGTGCAAATCGTAAAGAAGGAAAACACGTGCCTGGCTGCAGATCGGATACTACCTATATGATGGGGTAATTTACTGGTTTCTTTTTACTAAAATATATTATTTAATAAATGCATGTACGAGAGGTATCGTAAATGAGATGGTATACGCAAAACGTATACCATCAAAATCATTCAAATAAATCTTTTTAACAGCAAACGTTCATTAGATGTATTCGCTTAACATGTCCGAACCATCTTAACTGACTAACACCAATTTTTCTAATGTTATTAATTAATTAACTAATTCAGTTCTGAGCTATGTTTATAGTTTCAAGTCTCTAGCTCATCAGAAAATTAGTTTAAAATAATATTAACGTAGTATAATGACAGAAGTTTTTTGTGTTAAAATTTTCTTAAACACAAATCTGTGTTCAGTGACATACTGAGAGTATAACACGTAATATTAGTTTTAGTTTAATAATAGAATCATATTATGTATTTCCTTGTTCCAAATACATACATACATGCATGTATAGTGAAATATGGCTGTATTTAATCTTCTAGTTTTGCTGCATAGTTCAGTTTGGAAACTTTTACTTTTATTTTCAGATGACAACGAAAACAAAACAAAACAAATAATAATCTATTTGCTCGGAAGACTGAGAAAATTTTCTGTTTGGATTTGAATTCCAAACAAATTTATTTCTCGAAAATAAATCCGAAACAGACAAGCGTTATAAATATAGTTTACGTATAGAATCTTTTAAATTAAAACTATTACGCATTTCAAATATATATATATACATCACTATTTGTTATTTATACATAGATTTTAATTTTATTTTCGAATATACTATTTCCATGTGCTTATTTAATTTGTACATTAAATAGATTTGATTTTAATTAATTTTTTTGTGGCAGACGAATGTCGTAATTTATGCGTATATCTGAAAATATTTATTTAAAACAAGATTAGAAGTATATGGATAAACCCATATATAGACCACTTTGACATTTCTCGGAAAGTTGGCAACACTGTATTTTAATAATATTATAATTTATGTGGGCACTAGGAGAAACTTTTCGGAAAATTTGATTAAAATCGGTTAAATAAAATGGTCATAATGAATTTTTAAAAATTTTAGTAATTTTTTTCTCGGAAAGTTGGCAACACTGGATATTAATAAAATTATATAACTAATGGGAGCATTAGGGATATCTTTCCCGAAAATTTGATCAAAATTGGATAAATAATGTAGCCAATATGAATTTTTAAAAACTTAGTAATTTTTTTCTCGGAGAGTTGGGATATAATGGAAAAAACCAAAACCACCGTACCAAACGTATACCACTTTTTCCTTGCAGTCAAAGTGGTAATAATAAATATTATACAGATTATTTTTGAATTATTTTAAAGTTATATTTTGTTTTTCAGTTAATCTTGTAATAATGTAAATAATTTTGCTAGAATATTAAATGGAAATAATTGAGTTGAACGACCTTTGATATATGTGAATTTAATTTCTTCTCCAACAGGGATGTAGGTCACGTTTTTCACCGAAATTGTTTGTTTTTTAATAAGTTTTAATGTTTTATATATTTATTATTTTAAAAAATCTGACGTATATTGTATTGATATAAATAATTGTTAAAATCTGTGTGTGCTGTTTTTTATTTATATATTCTGGTACGACTTATTCAACGTCAAATGTTTTTGTTCAATCTACATTTTACGTAAGTTATATTGTCATTGAAATTTATTAATGTATGATTGTAAGATTTTTAACACTGCTATTTTTTCACAAAATAAAATAGATTGCCTGATGAAGGTACGCGATAGTACCGAAACTAGTTGCATGTAAAATAAAATCAAAGTAGTTTTATTTAAAAAAACGTGACCTACATCCCTGTTGGAGAAGAAATTAAATTCACATTAAATGGAAAGTTCACTTACGCAGGAATTTTGCAGGATTATTTTCTAAATATACAAAATATTTAGAATTATATATATATATATAAAATTTTCGCAAAAAAATGATCAAACTTATAAAATAAAAAAATTATTATAATATTATAAAATACTTAATTTTATATAATAAAACGGCTTTTGGTTTAAGTTCTGTATTAATATTTATTGATAATCGACGTTTCGACGAACTCAACGTCGCAGTCTTCATCAGGAAGAAATGAAATGATACAAATGACATTTACAATAAATAAATAGAACATAGAAACAAATTACATACTAAAAAGTTCATATTTTGATTAATATTATAATAAAATAAATAATAGACAAACGTCACGCATTCATTATTTGGCTTTTGTTTTAATTTCATAGCCTACTATTATTAAATTGGTAATTGTAATTATTGTTTTATCGTGTTTTTGTTTCATTGAAACTGATGTAAATAGAAGTATAAAATTTTCTTACAAATTTTGTTATGCGTACATAAAAATAGTAGCTAATATATTTTTGATTGAGACTGACAAAGAAATAGATTTCAAATTTAGAATTTGTTGTTCCTGATACGTTTATTGCCAAGGTCTGAAATTTTGAAATGTTGACAATTTTATTTTTAACTCATCATTATTTTTTTTTACATTTATATTTCTTCTATTTTCATTTTATAACAAAAGATTTCTTATTATTATAGTAATTTATTTAATATTACGTATATTTGTTTGATTATGTATTTTTTTTTTTTAAAAATGTGTACTTACCACGACCATTTTTAGCAATTACGTCTGTCAATGAGTTTATAGCCCTTGGGTAGGATGGAGCTCAGTAATTTGGATACCTACGATAGATACATAAGAATTAAAATCAGTAAAAAAATGCCTACTTTATAAAAATAAAAAAAACATTTTTAAAAATGAAAATATATTCAGACCGTGGGTTGAGTAAAATTTGTCAATACATCAATCTCATGCAAAATATCTATCAATAACAACGATTAGCTTACGCAAATGCGAATGAACGGTCGGCGTAGTGTCCTCGGTCGGCGTTGTGTCCAGTCGGCGTTTTGTCCAGACACATTTTTTTTTTAAACTGATCTTTTTGAAATTTTGCACAGAGCCATAATTTCATATTCTGAACAACTTTTCTCAATAACATTATGCCGTATTATTGATCAAAAAGGCACTTTACCTGAATATACAATAGTTTTTTACATTTTTCATGGCCACTTTGATTTTTAAAAAACTAAAAATATGCGTAAAATTGTTTTCAGACAAAGCAGGGCGAAATCCAAAACATGAAAATGAAATTCTTAAATTTTTTGCCGATTATACCTATAGTAAACTCAATCCGGGGACACACTGTATATATATTTATGCCTAATGAACGTTTGCTGTTAAAAAGATTTATTTGAATGATATTTTGATGGTATACGTTTGCAGGTGGACGTTCGATGAGGTAGTTGGAGTGGTGGTATGATTGAGAGGGTGGCTTGCGTGAGCGAAAGTTTCCAAGTAGTAGAAATAAAAAGCGAGCATGGTATGAGAGTGGAATTATGAATGTGGATGAAGCGAAAGTTGCTTGTGCTGGATAGGAATATGTTTGAAGGCGACTGATTTCGGAATAATAAAAAGAATTTGTGTCACACCCTGTTTTGGATACATGGCGTGATTGTGTATGAATGTATGTATAAATTTACATAAAAAAATTTACATTATACAATAATTTCAAACTAATTCCGTATTCGAATTGAAACAAAACATATTACGAATGATTGGATCCTGCACCACAACTAAATTAATTATTAATATTAACGAGAGATTTTTTCCTCCTGCAGGAGCTACGCAGGTGCCTCACTACCCGAAGACGTCCGTTACCGTCAATCGCAAACCGGCGCCGACGCCCGGCTCAGTATCGAAGCCGTTCAGTGTCGCGACGCCGGCCTGTATACAGTCAGCGCACGCGATACACGTACGGGCGTCGTGACGCAGCAGGATCTCGAGCTGCAGGTGCACGCGGTGCCGAGCGACGGCGATGAGCCGCCGGTGTTTCTGCGACGCCTGAACGATCAGTCGGTGAAGGTTGGCACGCGGACGAGATTTCTCGTCGAGATACGAAGTTCGACTGAAGTTAATGTACGGATTAGTAGGAGGGGTTGATTTAAGTTTTATACTGTTTTGGAAAAAGAAATAATTACCTAAGGAGGTTTTTTTTGGTAAATGTAGCTCAAAGATTGTAAAGATTTTAACATGATTTTTCTGTTGATTTTATAAATTTTACATGCCTTTTCTGTTGATTTTATGGATTTTAAGTAAAATTATAAAGATTTTACCACGATTTTTCATGAAATTTTTAAGATTGTAGCGAATTTTACTCGAGATTTTTAATTAATTATAGGATCTCGTATACAAATTATTTAATGTGTTTTAATTCTTCTTCAAAAAATATTTGTAAATCTAAATATACACTAAATATTTAAGAATTGTTAATGATTTTACGGATTTTAGCTATAATTTTAAAGATTTTACCATGATTTTATCATGATTTTACGGATTTTATTATGATTTTATAGATTTTACTAGGATTTTAAGAGATTTTAATAAATTTGTACACCAGATTTTATAAGTAGTTTCCCCCTCGAGCTCAAAATAAGCCTATTATCATAATTTTTTATGATATTTGATTTGAATTTGCCGAAAAACCTCCTTAAATAATAATAATAAAAAAAAATGTAATATACTACGTTTTTAACATGGACTAAAAAGTAGGAAATAATTTCTCTCCTAGCCCCATACAGATTTATAATCCTCATAAAAATTCCTGACACTATACAGATTGTCCTGCAAATTTGTGATTGTGAATTTTTAATAGCTATAACAATACTTGTGTAAGATTTAAAACGAAAACATGGGACGCAACGACAGCTACTCCCTACACTCCTTACTATTATTTATTGAATCTTACACAAGTATTGTCATAGCTATTAAAAAATTCACAATCACAAATTTCGCAGGATAATCTGTATGGGGCTAAAAGAAATTATTTTATACTTTTTTTAGTCCGTGTTAAAAACGTGGTATATTAATTTATTTTTAGTTTTTATTTAAATAATTATTTTCTGGTTTTTAGTCTTGTGTGTGTGTTGTATATTTTCTGTAATTGTTTTTTGTAGTTTCTGTATTTAAAAAATATATAAATATATATATTTGCTAAATTCACGAATGTATGAAATTCGTAAATATGGCACAAGATAAAATAATTAATATTTTTAATATTAACTAATTAATTATTTAGTTAATATTGCATTGTCATCTAGTTAGCTGAGCTAGCTCATCGGAAGATTAGTTTAAAATCGATTGCAAAGTAGATAAACAAACAGAAAAACACGAAACGAATTAATAAAAACGTGTAAAATATTACTTTAAATCCAAGGTTTTTACTTTTAACGTAAAAGTAAACGTGTTTTGCAACTGTCAACTTATGTTTTGTCTAATGGAAATAAAAATTTTAATAGGAAAAAAATAATAGTATAAACTATTTTTAAAGCTTTGTATGAAATTAGTTAATATTTAGTTTAAAAACAAACCTACATAAATTAAAACGGCTTTAGGTTCAAGTTTTTATTAATAAATATTAATACAAAATTTGAACCTGAAATCGTTTTATTTTAATATAATTTGTGAAAGACTTTTGAACTGAAAATTATATTAATAATTTTACAATTACAAAAATAGTACGTTTCTAAACTAAATAGTAAAGAATTTTTATTTCTATTAAAATAAAAAAATCATAAGTTTAGAATTTACTTTTGTGGTAATAGTAAAAAGAAAATTAAATCTAAAACAAAAATTTTCTCAAAAAAAAAATTCAATTTAATTTCTAGATAACTTGGTACCGTAACGAACTTCCCGTTCTGGAATCCGACCGTTTCCATTTCGTCCACGAAGGCACCTTCCACTGCCTGGAAATCGCACCAGTCACCCTACAAGACGGCGGCCGCTGGACATGCACCGTTGAGAATGCCTCAGGTCGTGCTTCATCATCAAACCACCTTCACGTACTCGTCCCCAAAGCCTACAAACCACCCGTATTCCTCGAGGAACTCCGTGCGCTGCTAACGGAACAGGGAACCGTTTCACTGGAATGTAAAGTGGTCGGGGTGCCGACTCCTGTTTTGCGATGGTTTAAAGATGGTTTGGAAATCCGAGCGGGAGATGTATTTGCGCTGACTGCAAATGTTGATGATCCCACTAGTTTGGGAACGTATACTTGCGAGGCGATTAATTGTATGGGAAAGACGTATTCGAGTAGCAAGGTGCATGTTGTGGGTAGGGGGAGTAGGGAAGGAAGTTTGAAGCCGGCTGATAGTACACTGCCAACGGGACCACCTCCGATTTTTACGCGCGAACTGAAAAACGAACGAATTAAGATTGGTGATCCGTTGCAATTGTCTTCACAAGGTAATAATTATATTCGTTTTGCTCTGTCTTTTGCATACACAATCATACCATATATCCGAAAAGAATGTGGCACAAACTCTTTCCATTATCCCGAAATCAGCTTCCTAGAAACAGCTTCCTAATTGTCAAATGTTTATGTATATTTCTCCAGGATCTCCTCCTAAATCCCTGAACCGATTTTGCTGGGAGTGTTGTGTCATTTTAATTGGTTAATTCCCTATTTGAGAATAGGTAAGTTTCATCTTGGTTCTCAAAAATTTGAAACAAATTATGTTTATAATGCAAATGTCAAATGACAGCTGTGTGAAATTATGTACACTACTGATGATAGAAGTGTTGCTTTTGAGTAATATACCGGGTGTATACTTGGTTTATGCAATATAGGAAAAACAATGTTATTTTTTTAACATCGCAATTCCTGCTTCCCCGTTAGTTATAGAGAAAAAATATAAGAAACAAAAATTGTTTACAATTAAAAACTACATTATTTACGCTTAAAATAATTGCGATATTGCGTCTCAGTAATTAATTATTAATAAAATAAATATTAACAGTTTTCGGCAATATCAGACAGCCATGGACGAAAAGCGAATGTATTTTGTTTACAACTGCATTAAAATGACAATACACTGACATTTGTGAACAAAATACATTCGCGTTTTGTCCATGGCTGTCTGATATTGCTGAAAACTGTTAATATTTATTTAATTAATAATTAATTACTGAGACGTAATATCACAATTATTTTAAGCGTAAATAATGTAGTTTTTAATTCTAAATAATTTTTGTCTCTTATAATTTTTCTCTAAAACTAATGGGCAGGCAGGAATTACAATGTTAAAAAAATAACATTGTTTTTCCTATATTGCATAAACCAAGTATACATCCGGTATAATAGTGCATTTGATATTTTATTATAATTATTATTTGTTTATTTATTTATTTTTATTATGTTTATGTTTATTTACTATTTTCGACTTCAAACGTGACCCTTTAAGGGTCACGGGATTCCCTAGTTCCTACCTAAATAAGCAACCTTAGCTTCATCTACATTCATAATTCCTCTCGTAATAATTACAGTTCGGAATTTTCCATAAATAGGTAAAATTTGTTTAGTTTCGTTAAAAATATTGTTGGTATAATTGCATACATTTCTAAATTTATCTATAAAGGATGTATTTAGAAATTAAAATATGTACAAAGTTTCATTATTTTCTTGAATTATTATAGATATTAATATGCAAGCTGTAATATTACATAATTTAAAAAGTTATACCAACAATATGTAATTCTACATTAAGTATGTGATGCAATTTGCAAAAAGTAAACAATTTTACATACTTATTACTTACTTTATGTGATTTTACAGAATTTTGAGATAGCAATACAGAATATTTATAGTAAAATGATTGATTTAGTGGTTGTACCTCCATGGCCCAAATCGGTAACATGGTATAATTCAGAAGGTCGTGTCGAAGACGACTTACCAGGAAGTCGTTACCGGAAACTCGCTGACGGACTCGGCGGTTACCTCCTGGAGGTGAAACCATCCGAGGCGTCCGATCAGGGTGAATGGAAATGCGTTGCTACGAGTCAAGAGGGCGTTATTGCTATCACAAGATGCGAAGTTACTATGACAAGTAAGCTAAGCAAGCTATTTCAAGGAGAAATCTACTCAAATTGTTGTTTTTGACATTAGAAAAATTAAATATAAATTATCGTGTATCATGTTACGAAATTTTGTTTGCTAACTTAAAATATAAATGTGTTTTAAAGCAATTTCTTGCAAATATAAATAAATAATGTCCCAAGCAATTGCTTATTACAAAAGAAAGAGAAATTTATAAACATTTCATTCCAAAAAATACATGTGACCAACAAAAAAATCGTTTAGAACTAATGTTAAAAAAATTCTGCATGTAATACGCCCCTTTTAAATTGGAAGTATTAAAATATTTGTGAAATTTGTTCAGATGTCAAAAACAACAGTTAAATCTAGGTAAATTTGTTCCTGAAGAAAGTTTTAATTGTTTATTAGTTTTATTTCGAAAATATACTAGGTGATTTATGACGTCGGGGAAAAACTACATCGGATGATTCCTATGTGTAATCTAAATAAAAACTTCAAATAAACATATGTCCGAAAATGCTTTCTAATGGAACTGTAGCGGTTAGAAGTTAATTACATGTAACATCAATTGCGTTAGCCTTATTTATTATATCAAAAAAAAAACAAGTCAAACTTCTGAATAATTGTAAAATTACTGATTAATTTTCTGACATTTTGTTTAAACACTAGTAAACCAATTTACTAGTTATGACTTACTGCGTCTCAACAAAATTGTCTTTGATTTTTAATTATTGTAAATTGTTTATTAAATATTTATTTATTTGTGTAGAAAAATTTATAAACTAGTAAATTGGTTTACTAGTGTTCAATAAAATGTTAGAAATTCAATCAGTAATTTTACAATTATTCAGAAGTTTATGACTCGTTTTGTTTTTCTTGATTTAATAAATAAAGCTAACGCGATTGATGTTACATGTAAATAAACTTCTAACGGCTACAGTTACGTTAGAAAGCGTTTTCGGGCATATGTTTATTTGTTTAGATTATTCATAGGAATCATCCGGTGTAGTTTTTCCCCGACGTCATAAATCACCCTGTATATGTTGAGAATATAAAATTGACGAATCGTATGTTTTTAGTTCCGAAAAATTATCGAAAACCACGTTTCATGGAAAGCTTAAAAGCGGTTCTAACCGACGAAGGTCTTGTATCATTCGAATGCAAAGTGGTTGGTTTCCCCACACCATCGCTACGTTGGTTTAAAGACGGTCAAGAACTACGACCCGGTGACGTATACCAATTAACCGGTACGAATTCGCTCGGCTCATACTGTTGTATCGCACGCAATTGTATGGGCGAAGCACGTAGTTCCGCCGAACTAACAATCGAAGACATTCAAAATCAGCTAAACGACGAAGAAAAACTACAGCTATTCTCGAAAAATCAACCGCCGAAATTCGTACTCGGACTGAAAAGTTGCGAGGCGAAAATCAACGAAAACTTTCGATTTACTGTACAGGTTAGTATTAAAATAAAAATAATATTATAAAAAATCCCAAAACCACACTTAAATTAAAATAAAGCTAAATACGTATTTCGGAAGCTAAGCTTTTATCTTCAGTAGCAAATAAAATCTTACCTGTGATCCAAAGTGCTTAAGTGTTTATGTACTTTGGATCACAGGTAAGATTTTTGTAGATTTTATTTGCTACTGAAGATGGAAGCTTAGCTTCCGAAATACGTATTTAGCTTGATTTTAATTTAAGTGTGGTTTTGGGATTTTTTACAATATTATTTTTATTTAAATTTCGCCACAGTAGATCATTTTCTAATCTTTTAGGTTAGTATTAGTCCACCGGCTGTACTAAATTGGTTCCGTGATGATCAACCGGTTGAGGGCGCTGAACCTGATCGATATATGGTTCTGAAAGAAACGCTAGGCACTTGTCATTTAGATATAAGACGATTGGAGTTTATGGATCAAGCCGAATGGAAATGCGTGGCGGCGAATGATTTCGGTCATTCGGTTACTTCGTGTTTCCTCAAACTATCCATTCCGAAACATTTCAAGAAACCGAGATTTCTGGAAGCACTTCGTGCTGTACTATCCGAGGAAGGTGCAGTGAATTTAGAATGTAAAGTAATTGGTGTACCACAACCGGTATTAAAATGGTATAAAGATGGCGAGGAATTAAAACCGGGCGATATTCATAGGATTATCTCCGGGCAAGATGGTACTTGTTGTTTGGGTACCTATACGTGTGAAGCAAGAAATTGTATGGGTATAGTTGCTTCGTCAGCTTCACTGCTTGGTTTTGAAGATAAGAGCGCAGCTGCAAAAGAACGTGAACGCATTGATCTGGCTAGAAATCCTTCTCTGTCGACAATTCACGAAGAACGAACTTCCCAGATGTATGATACACCACAAGGTGATATATCACTTACGTTGGACGATCGCGGTGAAGTTTCATTTAGTTTCGATGGTAAAGAAGTTAGTGTATCGTTGTATGAAACTCCAGATTTAACCGAGGAAGAAGCACTACAAATTGTAGAGATGTATGCTGAACAATTATCGGAAAATGTTTCCGAACATAATGTGATAGAATTACCACCGTTACGATTCGTTAAAGAAACCAGTACTTCAGGAAATCTACTTATGGAAGCTGTTGTTATTGACGTGTCACCGGAATATTTTGTTACAGCCGAGGAGGATCTTCGTACAGAGGCAGATCTTGAAGATATGTCAATTACGGATGAAAATGGTCATTTGTTATCACCGGATGAATCCGGATTAACAGCGGATAAATTAAATAGAGAATTTGCTCAACGTGTACCACCAAGAAGACCGCCAAGACGTCGATCTGAATCACAGAAAAGTGACAATAGCTACTATAGTCTATCCAAGGAAATGTCAATTGAGGAACAACCCAGTTTGGCTGAAGCTGGCGATTTAGATAGTGAATCCGCTTTGGAGACATTTGCAAGCGCAAGAAGCTCGGAAAAAGATTACGTAGAGAAGAAAGAAACTATTAGTCTACCGGGTGATGATGTACTGAAGAAAGAACAACCACAAAGTCCTCCATTGCAGACAACACATGAAATCGGATCAGATTTACATGTGGCGAGTTCACAGAGTACCGAATTTCAAACGGCTTCTGGCACACCAAAGAAAAGACGTACGTCGCAAAGTTCCGACGATTCGTCGAAAGATGGCTTGAAAAAGAAGAAAAAAGACCGGCGTAGCTTAAGTCAGGAATCACAAGATATCTTAGCGCAGCATCAACCGAGAGATGTGCAAGGTGAAGAAGGTGATGGTCTAGTCAGTCAGGAAGAACTGAAAAAGGCTGAAAAGTTTCAGCAACTTCGTACGAAAGAATTAGAGTTGATGAATCTATTAAAACAGAATTTATTCGAAATACAGAATGATTTATTCGCGGTTGAAGAAGAAGTTTTCTTACAATCATCGTTAAAATCAACTTCATTATCGGCCAATAAAAGTTTAGAAGTATTAGGTAATGTTATACAACCATTACACGATATACAAACATGTATAACAACATTGGAAAGTAAAACGGCGTCCGAAAGAGATCAATGTAATTTAATTGAACTACTGGCACCATCGATATTTGAATTGCAAAAAAGTTTATCGGTTGTTGTTAAATGTATGGAGATGCAAGGTAAAGAACATACTGTTGTACAAAATACAAGTACAAATATATTAAATGCTGTAAGCACAAAATTACAAAGAGATTTAAATGTTATTAAAGAACTAACAACTCTCGAAAATAAAGCGTACTTGGTAAAACCGAAAAAGGAGACTGTAAGAGCAGCATCGCCTAAAATTGTACAAGAATTAATTACAACCATTCAAGAGATGCAACATTATCTAGAAAAATCTAATCAGACTCTACAAACACGTGCTGCGCAAGTCCAAGAAGCTCCACAAACAATAGCTAAAGAAAAAACACCCACTAGCAGCACTGAGGATAGCCTAAGTGGTCCATCGAGTACCGGTTCGTCTGCCGAATCGAAAATTATCGAATTGGAAGATGTACTATTTCGTGTCCTGCAGCCGGTACATAAAATCCAACAAGGTCTTCGTGTATTGGAAGAAAATCTACTAAGTGAAGATCAAGAAAAAATTACATCGAAATTAAATGCCGATATGATACAAAAACTATCGGCACCGATTGCCGAATTATCGGGTCAATTAGAGCTGATTGAAAAGACTGCAATGAAACGAGCTGGCGAAAAATCAGTTTTACAAGATACTTGTATTGCTGTACTAGATACAATATCAATCCCAACACGCGAACTACATCGTGGTATTGATCTAATACAAAAACAATTAGATGAAAAATCAGAATCATCTATTGTGACTGTTAATGTTTTGGAATCGTTTGTTAATCCCGTACAGGAAATATTAAATAGTATCGAACAGATCGAACACGGTATTTCGACTTTAAATGTCGAAAGTCACAAACAACCTACGTCGGTTGTTGGCGATGTTTTTGAACGGGTCAGCGAGCTAGTTTTGCAAAATATTTCACAAATTGTACTAACACTGGAATCGAATATTGAAACGGTACAACTGAATTATCCCGAAGATTACGTACAAGAAACGGCAAAATTACTCAAAAAACTACAAAGAGATTTAGTGGGAATTGTTGCTTTATCAGCCGACCATCGAACGGAAGATATGATAGTTTTACTTGATCATATGTCGCAGCCTGTTGAAGATATAAGTCAAGTATTCTTAAATACCGGACATAAAAGCACCACCAAGATTTTAGATTATCTAAGCGATTGTGTTGCCGAGCTAGAAAGTAAATTGGAACAGAATAAAACTGCAATAATACAATGTCCTTTGCAACAAAACTTTTTAGCATTAAAGTCACATTGTACCGAAGTTAAAGAAGCATTAATTATTCAATCGCAAAATTTGAAGAAATCAAAACGCGAAGTACAGACTCCAAGCAAGATCAGCGAAGAAAAAGAAATCAAATCGAATACGTTACTAGATTCATTGATAGATTTAGTACGATGCATCGATGTTGTACAAGTCGAATCACAAATAATTAAATCAGAAAAACTACCTTCGGCTTTGTCTCTAGAAGAACTAGAAAAAAGTGTTAATGTTTTGCAGAAAGATGCAAAATTATTAGCGAAAAGCGATAGCGAAGTTTTAGAACTAACAAACATTGTCAATTCTGTTAAGGAAGTTAATAAAATTTTGCCTAGTATTACTAGCAACATAGTTAATACAAATTTAGAAAAACCATTAGAAAATTTACAAAAGTGTTTATCAAATATTTCTCAACACTTATCTGCAATCCAACCTCAACAAATATCAACAATAGAAATTAAAGATATAAAGAATAAATCTAAGGATGAACAATTAACGGTACTACATGAACAAGTTGATAAATTACAAACTGATCCGTTATTAGAACGTTTAATCAATTGGGAAAAAATTGAAACGGGTCGCGAAAGATCTTTAGCGAAACCAATTTTGGATTTGGAGCAATGTGTAGCCGTTATTCAGGAACAAACTTTATCCAATTTAGATGAACAGGAATTTCTTAGTAAACCTGAATTATTACAAACTGTCACTTGTTTACAAGAGATTAAACACAGTATTGAAGTTCTAAAACAAACTCCTATATTTGATTCAAATGGTGGTATACCTCTTACGCCATTAGATGTGAAAGAAATTCAACATTTTCACGAGAATCTACAAAAATTAAATGAATCGGTTATTAAACTTAAACAGAATATTGTTTTAGTGGAACCGCCTGAACCAGTGGTTCTTAAACCGTTGGTTAATATTTTAGAGCAGGTTCATATGCAGATTGCTCAACAAAAACCGGTCAAATCAAAAGTTCAAGAAATATTAGCGCCTGTTGATGAACCAATTCAAGTTTTAATACAGGTTCTAACACAAACCGAAGCTGAGAAAATACAGAATTTATCGACAACTGATGTAGCAGATTTAAATCAAATTGAGCAATGTTTAGATGAACTAAGCAAATGTTTAAATAAAGAATCTGTACCGGAAATCTCAGCATCTTTAGGTAACTTACATCAGGTTGTAATAAAAGTTTTGGATAAACCTGAAATAAAATCTACTGTAGTTTTTGAAAATATCGTACCAGTATTGAAAGATATAGATGTGAAACTGGCAGAAATTCAACAAACAATCGCCTTACCTAAGGTACAAAAAGCTTCGATTGTCGAAGCATTAGATAAATCATGCGATACATTGAAACAACAAAAACTTCCAATTAAATTAGAAAATCTACAAGATGCAGTACAAAAAATTAAACAGGCCGTTGTCAGCTTACCACAAGAAATGACAAGTGAAACCTATGAGGTATTACAGGCAACTGAACAGATGATTGAACAAGTACACGATCTTTTAGATATGGAAACATCAGCGCCAAATATTGCTAGCGCATCGGAAAATGTACAAGCCTCAATTGTAGACTTGGAGAATAAATTGGTAGCTGTTAGCAATCAAACTGAGCTGGAGAATGTTATTCCATCAGTAAAAGAATTGGAGAAATGCGTTCTAGAAACTGTTCAACAAATACCTATTTTGCAAAATACACAAACTCTACAGGGATCTTTACAAAATTTAAAACACTCGATCGCTACGGTAACTCAACAGCCAGAATCTAGCGTGCAGAGTCAAATTTTAACTGAACTACAGCAACCAATTCAAGCGTTGCAAGAAGCAATCGATAATTATGCGCTGAAAGAGATACACACAGATGAAGATATTAAACAAATGAATGAATTAAGACAGATAATCAATGAAATGAATGACAGTACGATGCAGTTGCAATTACTTGAAATGATAACATTCGATGCACCACTGCAAGCGATTCAACAAATTATCGCAGCAAAACAACAAACTGGTGTTGCATTAGAAAAACAAAATGTGTTCGTTGAACAAATTTTAAAACCGCTAGAAAATTTGTGCGCCAATATTGAAATGGTACAAACGCAAACAGCTGTAATATCGCGTGTTAAATTCAGTACTGCCACCCTACTAGATACTTTAAATGCACTAAATACAACATTAAATAATTCAATGTTGAAAGAAACACCATCCATTGTTGATTTAAATAATGAATTTAAAAGTTTAACTGACATATTAGTACAGGAAAAATTATTTTCTTGTCTTGGCGAGCAAGAAATACAAGCTGTAGATCATTTGATTCAAGTTGTAAACGAAAGTAATAATCAATTGCAAGAAATTGAAAATATTGCAAGTGTATCGAATAAAATCGATAGCTTCAACAAAACTATTACAGATTTACAAAACCAAATTGAAATGAAATCTGGCGAATATTTCAATTACACATCCGAATTTTTAACAATTTATTTGAAACTAAAAGCGATGACAACACGCTTAAACGAAATTGCCAAAGAACCGGAATTCAAAAAGAAGATGATTAAAACACTGCCGGAAAAACTGAAACAATTGAAAGTAATGATCGAAGATACGCATAGTACAGCAATTGCTTCAATGATGCAAGCTCCGTTACAGGCGCTTGTCACTTGTTTACATGAAGCTGAAGAACAGCAACAAGACGAAAGTGAAGCCAAATCAGTCGTGCACGATATTGTTTCAGGCCTGAAAGGCATAATTGAAACCCAGCAAGCACCCGTACTGTCTGAAGCTGAAAAAGCCGAAGCACTCGACTTAGAAAAGCCATTAAAAGCATTGGAGGTTTGTGCAGCTGAAATGCTACAGCAAAAACCCGAAGCTGAAATGATTTTGACTTTAGAAAATATTTTACAACCCTTACAAGCAATTGCCGAATACATGGAAAGTCATGATAAATCGAAATCAGTTTTTACCGAACCTCTAAATGAAGTTAAACACTGTATCGATAATTTACAACAATCGAATATTGGCGAAAAACAAATTTCAATACTAATTGAGCCATTGAAATTATTTCAAACCTGTCTCGAATTGAAACAACTAGATATTTTACCAGAACTTTCTCAAGATAATTTAGTTCATATCAATATTCTAACTGAATCGTTTAAAGATTTAACAAAATCGGTAATATTCTCACAGTCATTAGCAGAAACTGCAACACTAAGCGAAAAATCTGAAATGAAACAATGCATATTACAGTTGCTACAAGATGTTAAAAATAGTGTTACAGTTTTGGTACAAGAACCACTTGCAACACTAGAAGATTTTAAACAGCCTTCGCAACAATTATTAAACGCGTTAAATGCGATTCGGCAAGAAATGGAAGAAACGGAAGCGATATTAATAAAACCTGAATCAGCTGCAATTGTGGATGAAACAATTGTACAACAATTAGAACCAGTCGAAATACAAAAATTAGAAATTAAAGAACCGGCAACCATATTACAGTCTGAATTGGCTGTACTACCAGAGATTGAAACAATTTTAGAACAATCAGAACTCGTTGTAAAACAAATAGAAATAAAAGAACCTATACATTTAGAACTCCCGATGAACGAACTACAAAAATGTATTTTATTAATACAATGCTCTTCTAGTTCACAAGAACAGTTAAGACAACAAGAACTGATTTTAGAATCATTAATGTCACCTCTACAACAATTACATTCTAGCATATACCTAATAAAGAAAGAACCACTTATTCAAATAGCTAAAATGGTAATACCTATTAAAAAAATTAACAAAATGTTACAAGACATTAAAGTACAACAAAATAATGTTTCGTTGCAATTAACATCAACGCAGGCTTTAAATGAAGCTATTAATACAGTTAGTGATTTTGTTACTGAATTTGATCGACAAACTTCAAATGTAACACCAGAAGTATTATTAGATGAGGAAAATGAATTATTTAAAAATGCTACGATTGGCTTTCAAAAGTTAGGTGATGCTATTACAAATATCTATAAAGATATTTCGTTAGTACAACAGTCAATATTAGAATTGGAACCTGAACTACCTGATTTAATTGTACAAGAATTCGAGCCAATTGTATCAGAAACTGAACCAACTGTAGAACAAAAATTAGAAATTAAAGAACCACAGCTTGAAACAGCTGTACTACAAAATGAACCAATTGTGAAAGAATCCAAAGCAACTGTATTAGAACTTGAATCTACTGCAGAACAACAAATAGAAATTAAAGAATTATCAAACGTACCACAGATCAAACCACAATTAGAAACAGTTTTACCTGAAACTGAACCAATTGTACAAGAATCTAAAGCAATCGTAACAGAACTTGGATCTACTGTAGAACAACAAATAGAAAGTAAAGAACCATCAGCTGTATCACAGATTGAACCGGAATCACCACAATTAGAAATAATTTTACCTCAAACTGAACAAATTGTACAAGAATCCAAAACAACGCTACCAGAACTTGAATCTATTGTAGAACAACAAATAGAAATTAAAGAACCATCAAACGTACCACACATCGAACCAGAAGCACCACAATTAGAAACAGGTATACTACAAACAGAACCAATTGTACAAGAATCAAAAGCAGTTGTATCAGAACTTGAATCTCCTGTAGAACATCAAATAGAAATTAAAGAACCGTCAAACGTACCACAAATTGCACCGGAAGCACCACAATTAGAAATAGTTTTACCTCAAACTGAACAAATTGTACAAGAATCTAAAACAACGCTACCAGAACTTGAACCAACTGTAGAACAACAAATAGAAATTAAAGAACCATCAGCTGTATCACAGATTGAACCGGTAGCACCACAATTAGAAACAGCTGTACTACAAACTGAACCAATTGTACAAGAATCTAAAGCAATTGTAACAGAACTTGAATCTGCTGTAGAACAACAAATAGAAATTAAAGAACCATCAAACGTACCACAAGTTGCACCGGAAGCAACACAATTAGAAACAGTTTTACCTCAAACTGAACAAATTGTACAAGAATCCAAAACAACTCTACTAGAACTTGAATCTCCTGCAGAACAACAAATAGAAATTAAAGAACCATCAACTCTACCAGCACTTGAACCTAGTGTAGAACAACAAATAGAAACTAAAGAACCATCAGCTGTATCACAGATTGAACCGGTAGCACCACAGTTAGCAACAGTTGTACAGTCTGAACCAATTGTACAAGAATCCGATGCAACTGTATTAGAACCTGAACCAACTCTAGAAGAAAAAACAGTTGTATCACAATCTGAATCAATTATACAAGAAATTAAACCAACTGTAGAACAACAGACAGAAATAGCTGAACCAAAATCTGAACCAACTGTATTAGAACCGGAACCAATTGTAGAGCAGCAAATCGAAATTAAAGAACTTATACATTTAGAAATTCCAATGAACGAATTACAGAAATGTATTTCGTTAATACAATGTTCTTCTAGTTCACAAGCGGAGTTAAAGCAGCAAGAATTAATTTTGGAATCTTTAATGTCACCTTTACAACAATTACATTCTTGTATATATCTCTTGAAGAAAGAACCACTTATTCAGCTATCGAAGATTGTTATACCTGTTAAAGAAATTAACAAAATATTACAAGAAATTAAAGTTCAACAAAATAATCTTTCTTTAAAATTAACATCAAGTCAAGCACTGAATGAAGCGATTACAAACATTTCAGATTCTGTTAATCAATTGGATCAAGAAATTGCAAATGTAACACCTGAATTATTATTAGCTGAAGATAATCAAGCATTTAGAAATGCTACAACTGCTTTACAACAATTATGTGACGCGATTGCAAATATCTATGTAGATATTTCGTTAATTCAACAAACCGAACAAATTTCTAAACCATTATCAGAGCTAGAAAAATGCATTTCGTTAATTCATGCTGACAATTTAGAAGAAACTATTCTCGTACAATGTACTAAAGAATTGGAAACACCATTAAAAGATCTTCATACCTGTATAACAACAATTAAAGAGAATTTATTAGAACAAGCGCGAAAAAATGTACAAGTTATTTGCGAACCATTAGAAAAAATAGTGGAAAAATTATCGATAAAAATTGAAACGATGGATAAATTACCAGCAGCTGAAAAAATAAAATTATCCGATATAACTTCAGATTTGGTTACAATAAAACAAGGAGTTATTCTTATAGTGGAAGAACTTAAAAAAGATAAAATTAATGCTGAACTAGCTTTGAAAATTGTTACAGAAATGGTACAGCCTTTACAAGCAATGCAAGCACATATTATAACCGTTTTAGAATCGCCTGTTGAAGCAAAACAATCAGAAATTATAGTATCAGAAAATATTCTAAAAGATCAGGCAATTATATTAGAAGAATGCATCAATGTATTATTGCAATCACCTTTAGAAATAAACGAAGTAAAAATATTGATAGAACCGTTACAAGAATTGCAACAATGCATTGCAACTGTACAGAATGTTTTAACTAATCCACAAGCTGAAGAAAAATTAGATGAAGTTATTGCTCCAATGAAAATAATTGCGGAAAAATTAGCAATTGTTAAACAGGAAAAATTGGAAAATCAACCTCAACAGTTGCAGATACAACAATTAGATCAAAATATTCTCGTATTAAATAATAGTATCGTTGCATTTGTTAATAAAATACAAGAAGTCTCTACTGATAAATCAAAAGCAATACAATTCGAAAATATTATTAATGAACCGTTAAAAGCTTTGTTAGAAAATATTTCCGAGCTGAAACAAGTTGAAGTAGAACAACAAGAAATAATAATTCCAGAAAATCTCTTACAAGAACAAATAGTTTTATTGGAAGAATGTATCAATGTATTACAATCTCCTTTAGATGTTGATGAAGCTAAAGAATTAACACAACCTTTACAAGAACTACACGAATGTATGACAACAATTCAAAATGTTCTAACAAATTCGGAAGCAAAACAAACACTACAAGAGGTAATAGAACCGCTCAAAAATATTTCTGAAAAAATGTCCGCGATAAAACATGAAAAATTAGAAGCACATTCTCAACAAGTACAAATACAGAAACTAGATACAAATATTGAGAAATTAAACAAAAGTATTTCAGCCTTTGTTGAAAATGTACAAGAAATTTCAATAGGCGATAAATCAAAAGCAGCTCAGATTGAAACTATCGTAAATGAACCACTAAAAGCTTTGTACGAAAATATTCAAGAATTGAAGCAGGAAGCTGAAGAAAAACAGGTTCAGATTCCTGAAACTATTTTAAAAGACCAAGCCATTTTATTGGAAGATTGTTTAAATATTTTACAATCACCTTCCGAATTAGGTGAAGCGAAAATTCTAACAGAACCGTTACAAGAACTTCAGCAATGTATTGCAACTATTCAAAATGTTTTAGTTCAATCACCAGAAGATAAGAATTTAAAAGAAGTTGTCGAACCGATGAAAAATATTGCAGAGAAATTATCTGTCGTTAAACATGAAAAATTAGAAAATCAACCTCAAAAATTACAGATACAACAATTAGATCAAAACGTTGGCACTCTAACTAAAAGTATCATAGATTTCGTTGAAAAAATACAAGAAGTTGCCGCTGATAAATCGAAAGCTGTACAATTTGAAAATATTGTTAATGAACCACTAAAAGCATTATATGAAAATATCGCTGAAATTCAAAAACAGACTGAAACAGTAACTGAAGAAAAAGCTAAAGCAATTATAACAGTTGAAACGATAAAAGAACCAATGGTACAGTTAGAAAAATGTATTACAGTTTTGCAAGCGCCTGAAGAAAGTATTTTAACGATAAGAATTGAATCGAATGTAGCAAAAGAAGCTAAATCTTTAATTGAACCCCTTAAAGATCTTCATGCTTGCATGGTATCTATACAAAATGTAATTCAAAGTCCGGAAAATCAAATTACCGACACGAACAGTGTATCGAAACTTATAGAACCTCTCGCTAATATTTCTATTATTTTATCGGAAGTAGAGCGTAAAAAATTGGACATATCAGAACCGGAACGAGTTGCAATTAAAAACTTGACGGAAAAAACAAACAATGTCAATAATGCTGTGAAAATTACAATCGAACAGCTAAGTTTAGTTCCCGCTGAAGGCAGACAAGTTATACAATGTGTTAGCGTTTTAACTGAGCCATTACAAGCTCTACATGAAATTATAACAGAAATCCTGAAGACTGAAGAAAAACCGCAACTTTTAACAATTGAAAATATACAAAAACCTTTAGTACAGTTAGAAAATTGTGTTACTCTTCTACAATGTACGAATGAAGAAATTCAACCGCTTGTAATCAAATCGGCAATTGTCGAAAAAGCGAAACAATTATCGGAACCGATCAACGAATTATACGCTTGTATTAGTACGATACAGAGTGTTTTAATTTCGCCATCACGTAAAATCGACGATGAAAATAAATTGAAATCTCTTGTTGAACCTTTAGAAGCAGTTGTAGCTAAATTACAAACTCTACAGCAATCTACAATTGAAAATTTGTCTGAAACACAAAATATTAAACATCAAAATCTGTCTGAAAATTGCGGAAAACTACAAAAAGCTCTAACCGGTGTTGTAGCAAAAATACAAAATGTAAGTGTCGAAGGCGGTAAAGCTATACAAGTTATTAATATTTTAACTGAACCATTGCAATCTTTATACGAAAATATTGAACAAATATTTAAAACAGAACCTCAACAAGTTTTAGATCTGAAAGAAATCCAACAACAAGTGATACAATTAGAAAAATCTATAACTTTACTGGAAACACCAACGAAAACTTTAAAAGAAATAATTACAGTTGAATCGCCAGCATTAACTGAAGCCAAACAATTGACTGAGCCTCTGAAAAATTTACAAGAATGCGTTGAAACTATTCAACAGATATTATCAGCAACGCCTCAACAAATTCAAGAAATACATATCGAACAGAAAATTGTTCAGCCTCTTCAAGCCATTGCAAGAAATCTGGAAACAATTCAAATGGGTAAAGTTGAAAATGTAAATGATTTACAACAAATGAAATTAACTGAGATGAAGGAAACATCTGGTAAAATAAACAAAGGTATTGCATTGGTATTAGAAGTAGTGCAAATGAAACAAATTGAAGGTGGTAAATTATTAGAAGTTACCAATGCAATGTCACAACCTCTTATAGCGTTACAAGAAAATATTGCTGAAATCGTAGAGTTAGAAAAATCTATCGCAGACGAGAAAAAAGTTGTAGTAGTTGAACAAAAGAAAGAACCAGTTATTGAAGTAGAACAAAAAGAAGAGAAGAAAGTTGTAGAAGTCGAACAAGAGAAAGAACCAGTTATAGAAGTAGAACAAAAAGAAGAATCAGTTAAAAAAGAAGAGAAGAAAGTTGAAGAGAAAAAAGTAGAAAAAATACTTCTTACTGACGAACACTTAAAACTGCTACAAAATTATATCAATAATTTGCAAATTGCAAACGAGACATTATCTAGCCTCACGCCTTCGGAAATAGAACAATTAAAACCTGTTTATGATTCTGTCGACGATATCTGCAAAATTTCTCTAGAGTTATTTAAAGAATTTATTACAGATAAACGTGAATTACGTCAACAGTCATTAGATGAACCATTGCAAAAGTTAAATGATCATATTTTTACAATAAGTGAATGGATTGCAAAGAAACTACAAGAGAAACCGAAAGATCAAAAGAAATACGAAAAAATTGGCGAAGCGGCTGCGGAATGTTGGAAATGTTTTGTTAATATATTGCAACAATTTTCCGATAAGTTATCAGTCGAAGAAAAACTTAATATTTTGGAAACTATAACTAGTGTTGTAAATAATTTATGTAAATCTTTAGTTACAGAACCGGAAAGTCTTGATGCTTCAATTTCAGTTGAAGAATCAAAGACGAAACAATTAAAAATTAAAGCGGTTGTTGAATCGGTTGAGGAAATTGAAAATTGTTTAGCGCAACGCAAAGACAAAACCGATATACAAGAAGAAGTTAATATAGTTTTGTCATTACAAAAACCATTTGAACAACTACAAGACTATTTAACTTCGGAAATGCCTGACGAAGAAACCACAATAAAATTAAGTTTAGATGAAGCCAATGAAGTTACAGCAGTAGTTAAACTATTCGACGAATTACGTGAAAATTACATGACAATTTCTAATCAAATACAAGCTGAAAATTTGTCTGAAGAAGATCAATTTGCTTTAGCACAAAGTGCCAAAATCTTACAGAATATTGAAAAATGTAAAGCTGTTCTTGAGAAACCAGTTTCTCAACAACAGATTGCTGTTGTACAGTCTTTAATTGAACCTTTGAAACAGCTACAAGCCACTCTTTCTGATGCAATTGAACAACAAAAACAAACCGAAATTAAGTCCGAAGATGAAAAGGTACAAAAATGCCTGACTGCTTTAGCTAATCCTCTGAAAGAAATTCAACAAGTTTTACAGGATATTTCGCAGTCAGAATGTGCAAGTCTATCGACAAATGAACAAAAACTAACCGAGTTATCTGTGTTGATAGAACCATTAGAAAAATTACAAAAATGTTTGTGTTCTGTTCAGGAACAAATTCAACTTGAATCCGTTTTAGATCTACCTGGAATAGATTTAAGTAAATTGCAAACAAAAGCCGAATGCTTGAAAGAATTAGAACGGTGCGTTAAAAATGTATCTCAGCACGTATTAGTTGAACAAGTAACACCATTAGAAACTGAGACATTACCAAAAGTAACTGAACTTGCTAATCCAGTTTGTGAACTAATTAGATGCATTGCAGTTGTACAAAGTCATATCTTACAAGAACCAGCCGTTCCACTGGAATCAATTTCAGTTGAAGATGTGTCAGAAGTAAAGACATTTGCTAAGCCAATGGAAGAAATACATTCCTGTGTTGCTTTGATTAAAGAACAAGTTGTTTTAGAGCCGACGCAAAGTATTTCAATAGATGATCATTCTGCATTAAAAACCTTAGCTCATCCTTTACAAGATTTAATGACTTGTATCGCATTTGTTTCGCAAAATATCGCAATTGAACCAATCGAAGATTTATCGGATAAAACTAATATATCTGAGATTAAAACATTAGCTTTGCCATTGGAAGAATTACACAAATGCCTGTCTATTATTCATGAACAATGTACAATGGATACATTTGAAGATCTATTATATACAAAACAGGAAGTTTTGAATATATTAGCACAATCTTTGGAGAATTTTGAGGAATGTGCTGCGTCTGTCGTTCATAATATTCCATTTGAAACATTGAAATATGAAGAAATACAAAGAACAATTTCCGACTTAGAAACACTAGCTCAACCATTGTCTGAACTACAGAAATGTATTGCTAATATAAATGAACCGATAATTTTACAGTCGCAAACAGATGAAACCGAAACAATAGGCGAAGTTTTCTCGTCAGAACTAGATGTTTCCGAAAGCTTAATAGAGCCTCCTGTAAGTCAACAAATACAAGTTGAAGAAATTACAAAACCAATTGAAGAATTAGAAAAATGTATTGCTTTGGTACATGCTGAAAATTTAGAAGAATCAGTCTCAATACAATTCACGAAAGAATTGGAAACGCCTTTGCAAGACTTACATACTTGCATTTCCTCAATGAAAGAGAGTTTATTGGAAGTTGATCAAAGCAATGTTAAAGTTTTACAGGCTGTAAGTGAATCATTAGAAAAAATTGCTGAGGAACATGCAATGAAAATTGAAAAAATGGAAAATTTGTCTGCACTAGAAAAAGTTCAAATCGTAAATGTCTCTTCTGATTTAAATACACTAAAACAAGGCGTTAATGCTGTTGTACAAGAACTTAAAAAGGAGCAGATTAATACAGAGGAAGCTGCAAAAGTTGTGAATAAAATGGTTGAACCAATTCAAGCTTTGCAGGCACATATTTCAACGATTTTCGAAACAGCTGAAACAAAGAAAAAAAACGAAGCTATAATAGTACCAGAAAATATATTAAAAGATCAAACTGTATTATTAGAAGAATGTATTAATATTTTGCAGTCACCTTTAGAATTAGAACTAGCTGAGCAATTAACAGAACCATTAAAAGAATTACAACAATCTATGACAATTGTACAAAATATATTGACAAGTACATCAGCTGAAAAGAAACTTGAAGACATTATTGAACCATTAAAAATTACTGCAGAAAAATTATCGATTGCTATGCATGGTCAAGTAGAAAGTCCAACACAACAAGTACAAATTGAAAAACTCGTTGATAATGTGGGTAAATTAAATAAAAGTGTTACAGCTTTTATCGAAAAAATACAAGAAGTTGCCGTTGATAAATCGAAAGCTGTACAATTTGAAGATATTGTTAATCATCCTCTAAAAGCACTTTATGAAAATATTGTCGAATTGCAGAAACAAACCGAAACAAAAGACCAAGAAGAATCTGAATTAAGAGTGAAAGAAGACGAAGAAAGAAAATTAAAAGATGAAGCGGAGAAAAAGGCCATAGAAGAACAAGAAAAAGCTAAATTAGATGCCGATAATAAACTTAAAGATGAACAAGAAAAAGCTAAATTAGATGCTGAAAATAAAATAAAAGATGAAGCAGAGAAAAAGAACAAGGAGGAATTGGAAAAAGCTAAGTTAGATGCCGAAAATAAACTTAAAGATGAACAAGAAAAGGCTAAATCAGATGCTGAAAATAAAGAAAAAGATGAAGCAGAGAAAAAGATCAAAGAAGAATTGGAAAAAGCTAAGTTAGATGCCGAAAATAAAATTAAAGAAGAACAAGAAAAAATTAAATTGGATGCCGAAAATAAACTTAAAGATGAACAAGAAAAGGCTAAATTAGATGCTGAAAATAAAAAGAAAGATGAAGCAGAGAAAAAGAACAAAGAAGAATTGGAAAAAGCTAAGTTAGAAGCCGAAAATAAAATTAAAGAAGAACAAGAAAAAATTAAATTGGATGCCGAAAATAAACTTAAAGATGAGCAAGAAAAAGCTAAATTAGATGCCGAAAATAAAATAAAAGATGAAGCAGAGAAAAAGAACAAAGAGGAATTGGAAAAAGCTAAGTTAGATGCCGAAAATAAAATTAAAGAAGAACAAGAAAAAATTAAATTAGATGCCGAAAATAAACTTAAAGATGAGCAAGAAAAAGCTAAATTAGATGCCGAAAATAAAATAGAAGATGAAGCAGAGAAAAAGAACAAAGAGGAGGTGGAAAAAGCTAAGTTAGATGCCGAAAATAAAATTAAAGAAGAACAAGAAAAAGTTAAATTGGATGCCGAAAATAAACTTAAAGATGAACAAGAAAAAGCTAAATTAGATGCCGAATATAAAATAAAAGATGAAGCAGAGAAAAAGAACAAAGAGGAATTGGAAATAGCTAAGTTAGATGCCGAAAATAAAATTAAAGAAGAACAAGAAAAAATTAAATTGGATGCCGAAAATAAACTTAAAGATGAACAAGAAAAAGCTAAATTAGATGCCGAATATAAAATAAAAGATGAAGCAGAGAAAAAGAACAAAGAGGAATTGGAAATAGCTAAGTTAGATGCCGAAAATAAAATTAAAGAAGAACAAGAAAAAATTAAATTGGATGCCGAAAATAAACTTAAAGATGAGCAAGAAAAAGCTAAATTAGATGCCGAAAATAAAATAAAAGATGAAGCAGAGAAAAAGAACAAAGAGGAATTGGAAAAAGCTAAGTTAGATGCCGAAAATAAAATTAAAGAAGAACAAGAAAAAATTAAATTGGATGCCGAAAATAAACTTAAAGATGAACAAGAAAAAGCTAAATTAGATGCTGAAAATAAAATAAAAGATGAAGCAGAGGAAAAGCACAAAGAGGAATTGGAAAAAGCTAAGTTAGATGCCGAAAATAAAATTAAAGAACAAGAAAAAGCTAAATTAGATGCCGAAAATAAAATAAAAGATGAAGCAGAGAAAAAGAACAAAGAGGAATTGGAAAAAGCTAAGTTAGATGCCGAAAATAAAATTAAAGAAGAACAAGAAAAAATTAAATTGGATGCCGAAAATAAACTTAAAGATGAACAAGAAAAAGCTAAATTAGATGCTGAAAATAAAATAAAAGATGAAGCAGAGGAAAAGAACAAAGAGGAACTGGAAAAAGCTAAGTTAGATGCCGAAAATAAAATTAAAGAACAAGAAAAAGCTAAATTAGATGCCGAAAATAAACTTAAAGATGAACAAGAAAAAGCTAAATTAGATGCTGAAAATAAAATAAAAGATGAAGCAGAGAAAAAGAGCAAAGAGGAATTGGAAAAAGCTAAGTTAGATTCCGAAAATAAAATTAAAGAAGAACAAGAAAAAGCTAAATTAGATGCAGAAAATAAAATGAAAGACGAAGCAAAGAAAAAAGCTGAAGAGGAACAAGAAAAGGCTGAATTAGATGCCAAAAATAAAATTAAAGAAGCACAAGAAAAAGATAAATTAGATGCTGAAAACAAACTTAAAGAAGAAGCAGAGAAAAAGGCACAAGAGGAACATGAAAAGGCTAAATTAGATGCCGAAAATAAAATGAAAGACGAAGCTGACAAAAATGCTAAAGAAGAACTGGAAAAAGCTAAACTAGAAGCTGAGGAGAAAACCAGAAAAGAACAGAAAAAAACTAAATTAGAAGCCGAGAAAAAAGCTAAATTAGATGATGAAAATAAAAAGAAAGAGGAAGCAAAGAAAAAGGCCAAAGAGGAACAAGAAAAAACAGAACAAATAGCAAAAGAGAATGAGGTAACATTAAAATCTGTAAAACAAGCTGTAGCACAATTAGAGAAATGTGTTATGATTGTTAAGGAACCAGACGAAACAATTGTGCTATTAAAAACCGTTTCACCAGCTAGCGAAATAGTTAAAATGTTAGTTGAACCACTTAGAGAATTACACGTATGTATGATAAATATCGAAAACGTTATTCAAAGTCCTGAAAATAAACCGGACGATATAATTAAACTAAGTAAACTTATCGAACCGCTAGCAAATATCTCTGCAATGCTTTCAGATATTGAGTATAAAAAAATTGTTGACTTATCTAGTGCAGAACAAATTAAAATTAATGATATAAGTGAGAAAACTTCTAAAGTTATTGATGCCGTAAAACTAACAATTGAAGAATTAAGCTTAGTTTCAGCTAAAGGCAGACAAGTTGTACAATGCGTCACTAGCTTTGTTGAACCACTTCTAGCTTTACAAAATGTTATGAGTGAAATTGTTAATTCCGAAGAAAAGCCACAAATTTTAACTGTTGAAAGTATTCAAGAACCTATAACTCAGCTAGAGAATTGTGTTAAACTTCTTGAGAAACCAAAGAAAGAAACTGCAATATTTAAAGAAGTACAAAATTTATCAAAACCATTAAAAGAATTAAATAATTGCGTAAATTCTATAAAAGCAATTCTAACTAATCCATCTACAAAATCTGTGGATGAAAATAAATTAAAGGAGCTTGTAAAACCTTTAACTAAAGTATCGAAATCTTTAGAAAAAATTGACTATAACAAAATAGAGAAACTATCTCCGCAAAGTAAAGCAAATATTATTAATTTAACAGAAGGCGCAGACAATCTTAAGAAAGGTCTTATATTGGTTATTGAAAAAATTCAAAATGTTGATATTGAAGGTGGTAAAGCAATACAAATTATTAATGTACTCGCAGAACCATTACGTGCAATACAAGAAAATCTGACTGAATTTTTCACCAAAAAACCACAAAAGTTATTAGAGGAACAAGATATTAGTCAACCACTAATTGAATTAGAAAAATGTATTTCAATATTACAGACACCGTCTGAAGTTACAGAACAATTTTCACAAGAAACTGCTATTGTTGAATCAGTACAACAACTAACCGAACCTTTGGTAGAACTTCAAGCATGTATTAAAACAATACATCAAGTTATGTCTTCGCCAGAGACCGTTGAACAAGATCAAATTAAAATGGAATCGTTAGTTGAATCATTGAAGAAAACGACTGAGAAATTGAATACATTAGAACGCAAAACATTAGAAAATATCAGTACACAGAAACAAGCACAAATTGAAGATCTTTCCAAAAACACTTTGCAATTAAGTAAAGGTATTTCATCTGTTTTGGATAGTTTGCAAAAAGTTACCGCTGAACAAGCAAAAATGGTACAAATATCGGAAATTATAACAAAACCATTAAAGGCTCTACATGAAAATATTGCGGAAATTTTGCAACCAGAAAAAGAAGAAGAAAAAGTCTTGGATCTTAAAGAAATTCAACAAGAAGTTATACAATTAGAAAAATGTATAAATCTTTTAGAAAATCCAGCAGAAATTATCGAACAAATTTCAATTGAATCACCTATATTACGCGAAGCAAAACAATTGACGGAACCATTAAAAAATTTACAACAATGTATTGAAATCATACAAGAAGTTATTTCAGCATCTCCGACAGAAATTAAAGATAAGAATGTTGTAAAATCTATTGTAGAACCGCTTCGGGCAATTTCTAAAAACTTGGAATCCATTCAGAAGGGTCGTGTTAAGAATTTAAATAAACCGGAACAAGCGAAATTAGCTGACTTGAAAGAAACATCAGCTAAATTAAATAACGGTGTTATGTCAGTGCTGAGCGAAATTCAAAAAAATAAAATTCAAAGCGGTCAATTATTAAAAATTACTAATAGCATGACCGAACCATTGACAGCTCTACAAGAAAATCTCAATGAAATTATTCAACTTGAACGAGCAATTGGTGAAGTCAAACAACCAATAGTTCAGTTAGAAAAATGTCTAGAAATTCTTCAAGAACCATCAGAAAGTATTTCCGAAATAACAGGTGAAGTTACTGCTTTAGAAATTGCTAAACAATTAACCCAGCCCTTGAAAGAACTTCACGAATCAATGGTTATCATTCAGAATGTATTAACCAATGAAACTAATATAAAAGATAAACTATCGATAATTTTGCAACCTTTGAAAATTATTAGTGATACATTGCCAGAATTACAGCATCCTAATATTAGTAGTTTAAGTCAAGCAGAGAAAGCTACTGTTATTTATTTGCAAGATAGTACGCAGAGTCTGCAAAAGAAACTGAAAGAAACATTGAAATTTATCGACAATGAACCGACAGAAGCAATTCATATAATTTATTCTATAACTGAGCCATTAACTGCACTACGAGGCAATATTAGTGAAATTGTCAATATGGACAAATGTAGAGCAGATGTGACAGCTGCGAAACAAGCAATTATCGAACCATTAATTTATCTCGATAAATGTATTTCGGCTGCCGAAGAAATTCAAGATGAACAGATTCCTGTTATGAAACAAATCCATAGCTTATTAGAACCACTAACGCAGCTAAAAACTAGTATGAAAGCAATACAAACCGAATTATCATCAAGTGCTACATCGTTTAATACAGATAAATTAAAATCCATCTCAAAACCACTAACAGCTGCAGTGAAACAATTAAAAAAAGTTGAAGAAATCAAAAGCAAAGCAAAACAGTTAACAAATTCTGTTACTAGTGTCAAAGAAAATGTTCAAGTTTTGGTTGATGATATAAATAATTGTTCTACAGAAAAACCCTTGAAAATAACTAGCGTAATGACTGAAACTGTAAAAGATTTATTAGAAAATATTATTATTGCTCAAAAACAAGCAAAAGAAGAAGAAAAATTGTTGATAGAAGAAGAAGAGTTAGAGGCTGACAAAGCAAAGAAAGCAAAAGAAGAGGAAAAAAACAAGGCTAAGCTAGAGACTGAGAAACAAGCTAAAGAAGAAGAGAAGAAAGCGAAAGAAAAAGCAGAAAATAAAATAAAAGACGAAGCAGAGAAAATTGCTAAGTTAGAAGCTGAGAAAAAAGTAGAGGCAGACAAAAAAGCTGCAGAGGTGGCAGAGAAGAAAGCCAAGGAAGAGGAGGCAGAACAGAAATCTAAAGAAGAAGCAGAAAACAAAGCTAAATTAGAAGCTGAGAAAAAGAAAAAAGATGAGGCAGATAAGAAAGCCAAGGAAGAGGCAGCAGAAAAGAAAATCAAAGAAGAAACAGAGAAAAAGAAAAAAGAAGAATCAGAGAGAAAAGCCAAAGAGGAAGCAGAAAACAAAGCTAAGCTAGAAGCTGAGAAAGAGAAAAAAGCCAAAGAAGAAGCAGAGACTAAGGCTAAGTTAGAAACTGAGAAACAGAAAAAAGAAGAGGAAGATAAGAAAGCTAAAGAAGAGGCAGATATAAAAGTTAAAGAAGAGGCAGAAAAGACAGCTAAAGAAGAGGTAGAGAAAAAAGCAAAAGAAGACGCAGAAACCAAGACTAAATTAGAGACTGAGAAAAAGAAAAAAGCAGACAAAAAAGCCAAAGAAGAATCAGAGAAAAAAGCGAAAGAAGAAGCAGAAAACAAAGCTAAGTTAGAAGCTGAGAAAAAGAAAACAGAAGATGCAGAGAAGAAAGTCAAAGAAGAAGCAGAAAACAAAGCTAAGTTAGAAGTTGAGAAACAGAAAAAAGAAGATGCAGAAAAGAAAACGAAAGCGGAAGCTGAAAATAAAGCTAAGTTAGAAGCTGAGAAAAAGAAAAAAGAAGATGCAGAGAAGAAAGCGAAAGAGGAAGCCGAAAACAAAGCTAAATTAGAAGCTGAGAAAAAGAAAAAAGAAGATGCAGAAAAGAAAGCGAAAGAGGAAGCTGAAAATAAAGCTAAGTTAGAAGCTGAGAAAAAGAAAAAAGCGGAGGCAGAGAAGAAAGAGAAAGAGGAAGCAGAAAACAAAGCTAAATTAGAAGCAGAAAAAAAGAAAAAAGATGATGCAGAAAAGAAAGCGAAAGAGGAAATTGAAAACAAAGCTAAGTTAGAAGCTGAGAAAAAGAAAAAAGAGGAGGCAGAGAAGAAAGAGGAAGCAGAAAACAAAGCTAAATTAGAAGCTGAGAAAAAGAAAAAAGATGATGCAGAAAAGAAAGCGAAAGAGGAAGCTGAAAATAAAGCTAAGTTAGAAGCCGAGAAAAAGAAAAAAGATGCAGAGAAGAAGGCAAAAGAGGAAGCCGAAAACAAAGCTAAATTAGAAGCTGAGAAAAAGAAAAAAGAAGATGCAGAGAAGAAAGCGAAAGAAGAAGCTGAAAATAAAGCTAAATTAGAAGCTGAGAAAAAGAAAAAAGATGATGCAGAAAAGAAAGCGAAAGAGGAAACTGAAAGCAAAGCTAAGTTAGAAGTCGAGAAAAAGAAAAAAGAGGAGGCAGAGAAGAAAGAGAAAGAGGAAGCAGAAAACAAAGCTAAGTTAGAAGTTGAGAAAAAGAAAAAAGAAGATGCAGAGAAGAAAGCGAAAGAGGAAGCTGAAAACAAAGCTAAGTTAGAAGCTGAGAAAAAGAAAAAAGAAGACGCAGAAAAGAAAACAAAAGAGGAAGCTGAAAACAAAGCAAAGTTAGAAGCCGAGAAAAAGAAAAAAGATGCAGAGAAAAAGGCAAAAGAGGAAGCAGAAAACAAAGTTAAGTTAGAAGCTGAGAAAAAGAAAAAAGAAGATGCAGAAAAGAAAACGAAAGAGGAAGCTGAAAACAAAGCAAAGTTAGAAGCCGAGAAAAAGAAAAAAGATACAGAGAAGAAGGCACAAGAAGAAGCAGAAAACAAAGTTAAGTTAGAAGCTGAGAAAAAGAAAAAAGAAGATGCAGAAAAGAAAACGAAAGAGGAAGCTGAAAACAAAGCTAAGTTAGAAGCTGAGAAAAAGAAAAAAGAAGAAGTTGAGAAGAAAGCGAAAGAGGAAGCTGAAAACAAAGTTAAGTTAGAAGCTGAGAAAAAGAAAAAAGAAGAAGCAGACAAGAAAGCGAAAGAGGAAGCTGAAAACAAAGCTAAGTTAGAAGCTGAGAAAAAGAAAAAAGAAGAAGCAGACAAGAAAGCGAAAGAGGAAGCTGAAAACAAAGTTAAGTTAGAAGCTGAGAAAAAGAAAAAAGAAGAAGCAGACAAGAAAGCGAAAGAGGAAGCTGAAAACAAAGCTAAGTTAGAAGCTGAGAAAAAGGAAAAATTAAATGCAGAGAAGAAAGCGAAAGAAGAAGTCGAAAGCAAGGCTAAATTAGAAACTGAGAAAAAGAAAAAAGAAGTTGCAGAGAAGAAAGCGAAAGAAGAAACAGAAAACAAAGCTAAGTTAGAAGCTGAGAAAAAGAAAAAAGAGGAGACAGAAAATAAAGCCAAAGTAGTAGATAAGAAAACCAAAGTAGAAGCAGATACCGAAGCGAAGTTAGAGGCTGAGAAAAAAGAAATTAAAGAAGAGGCTGAGAAAAAGAAAAACGAAGAAGCAGAGAATAAGGCTAAGTTAGAAACTGACAAAAAAGTTACAACAGAAGAAAAAAAAACCAAAAAAGATAGTGTCAAAAAGCGAAAATCAATAGACGATACAAAATTAAAAGCTACAGCAGAGGCTGAGAAAAAATCTAAGGAGAAACAAGACTTTGAAAAGAAAACAGACGAGATAGAAATAAAATCAACAGAAAAACCACGCAAAAAATCATTAAAAAAATCATCGCTAACAACCGACGAACCAGAAACGAAAACCGACAAAATCGAAACAGTTTTCAAGGGCGTTATTGTCACATCGGACGATGAAGATCTATCTGAATCATCCTACCGTCCGAAATCTAGAACAACTACAGGTCCACGCGATCCGAAAAAGAAACCCTCATTCGCTACACATCTAACGAATCGTACCTGTGTACAAGGTTCACGTGTCAAACTCACTTGCAGTCTGCTCGGCACACCCGAACCACAAATCGAATGGTTTAAAGATGGCCAACCGTTAAGCCAATCCAACAAATACAAAACACATTACCAAGATGGTTTAGCCACTTTGGAAATACTAAACGTCGCACTAGCCGACTCGGCCGCATATACTTGTTCCGCTGAGAATATACACGGCACAATTTCGAGTGAGGCTTGCTTAAAGGTTTACGAAGATTTTGAGGCAACACCAATTCCGCCAACTTTCACACGATCGATTCGTGATTATTATCGACAAGCCGATAATCAATTGACTTTAGAATGTAGAGTACGAGCACAGCCAACACCGGAAATTACCTGGTTTAAAGATGGTATACAGCTGTATCCGGCGACAGGTACCAAATACGAACAAAATGATTTGGCCGATGGCATTTCGAAATTGATTATTTCACGACCGACTAAAGATGATAGTGGACACTATATGTGTAGAGCTGAAAATAATCTATGGAGCGATCAAATTTCACATGTTGTCGAATTTGCCGGTAAGTTTTTTTTGGTTTTCTGTTAGTTCAAAATAACGTAGAAATTCGACTTTTCCTACTCCAAACTCTTTCCACTATCTCAAAATCAGTTTCCTCCAAACATCCCTATCCAGACAAACAACTTTCTATTCCCTACTATATTTGGAAACTTTCGGTCACGCAAGCCTAGAAATAATTAATTTTTCATTATGTTTGTATCCACCACAGGCAAAGAAGATCAAAAACCAAAACGCCACGAATCATCGCTAACACCAAAACGTACCCTAAGCGATACGCGTATACCAAAATTCGGTAACATTCTAACGGATCACGCTGTACCAACCGGCGGCACAATTGGCCTCCAAGTCGAGGTCCGTGGTACACCCGAAGATGTGACATGGTATCGGGATGAGATTCGTCTGCCGAAACTATCCAGTCGACATAAGACGTTCGCCGAATCGGGCGTATACACTTTACTATTTCCGAATGCGAGTTATAGTGAAGCGGGCCGATATACTTGTCGGGTGACGAACGCTTTTGGAAGATCAGATTCGTCGGCGTTTGTTAAAGTCGTACATCCGGGAAGTATACGAGGTGGAAAGCCGGCTATGTTTCGATCCCGGCCCGATAAGCTGATGACTGTGGCTACTGGAGATGATATTATTGTGACGTTTAGAGTTACGGGCGATCCGAAACCAAGAGGTGAGATATTATTCGATAAGTACATACATACGACGTTTTCTTTATTTCCAGCTTGGCTGGTTCGATCTGATATTGAACTTTTAAAAACTTTAATAACTCAAGTTAGTTATTGAGTTGTAATTATTCTTATTTTTCTGTTCTGGTTACAGTAACTTGGATGAAAGGAACACGCGATATAACAACGCATATTCGTTCGCTGAAGGAAACAATTGACGATTATTATCGTCTTACCTTTACGCGTATGACGTCCGATGATGCTGGCACCTATTGTATATTGGCGAAGAATGTTTACGGCTGCGATCGAGCCTTTTTCACCGTCACCCATCGAGAACGTGCCCTTTCCGAAGCACATGACTCACTCAATTCGGTTACAACGATACTGAAAGATATTGGTACCTATCACGATCGGATTTATCTTACCGGTGAGGAGAAGATTTATTCATATTCTAAGCGTGTTTCCGTTTTGGCTATTCCGAAATAATATTTCTTCTCTTATTTTATCAAATATATAATACTATAATACTACGAATTAATTAATGAATTAATGAATTATAAAGTTATTAAATTCCCTATCAGGTTCGTTATTGTTTCTAGCAATGACGCGTTTCGACTTTTTAAGTCATCTTCAGATTTTCTGAATGATTTTAATGACTTAATTTAATGAATTAATGAATTTAAATGATGTATATAACAATTTTAATTGCAAGTATCTTCTCTCAATTTGAATGAAAAATATTTATTAAAATTAAAATTAAATTAATTAAAATTATTTATGATCTATTAATAATTCAAATATTACTTATGAAATTTTATATTTTCACTTATAGAAAAATCAATCATTTATATATTAACAATTAAAAAATGATCTATAGTAAAAAAAAAAACCTAAACCTAAACCTAAACCAACCTAAACCTAACCTAACCTACCCTAAATAGCCAATTACGTAAAATTTATAGATCAAATTTTATAGATTGATAATTATATCAGTAGGTATTTGATTATTTCCATAGGTCGATAAATATTTCTATAGATCAATAATTAATTCTATAGGTCAAAAATTAAAACCATAGATTAATTATTTAATACATAGCTAAACTATTATTTTTATAGATACTATTCGGTAGATTATATGTTTTTTTTATAGGTCAAATATTTTTATCCAGTATATATCTTTCCCGACCTAAAAAAAATCGACTAACTTTATGAATTTTTTTCTGTAAAACTATAAAAGCTTTGAAACTACAGTTTTTTGGGTGATAAAAGAATAGACTTTGAACTTCTTTCAGGAATTTTTATATTTACTTTTGTTGGATATTGTCCCGAGTTCTAACCCTTTCTTCAAAGCTCTGCAAAACCTGATCCGAAATAAAATCAAAAAGGCATCCTTAAAATATTATATATTATCTAGTCATTATCTGGGTCAGAAACTAGATAATATATCATACTTCAAAGGTGCATTTTGATTTTTGTTTCAGATGAAACAGAGGAAGGAGTTATTGTTATTGCATAGTTGTCTAGGTTTTGAAGAGCGTCGAAGAAATGGATTAAAACTCGAATGAATTTCAACAAAAGTATAAATAAAAATTCATCAAGATGTTCAAAGACTATTCTTTCAACCACAGAAAACCGCGGTTTGATAACTATTATAGTTTCGCATAAAAAAATTCATAAAATTCGTCGGTTTTTTTCAGATCGAGAAAGGTAAATATAATTAGGAAAACCATATTTATTTTAAGTAGCTACCTAATTTATTTAGGATATTTTTATTGATAAAATTATATAGTATTCTGGCATCCAATACAGAGTATGCTGTAGCGAATAAATATATTTATCAAACTTCCGAAATACCTATTAAACTACCTGGCAAAAATCAACAAATGATGTGCTCGCGTCTGGATCAAAGTTTAATTTTAGTTTTCTCTATTCAGTTTCCCTGTTCGGTTGTGTATTGAGAATTATATGTTGTTTTGTGAATGTTTGTGATTAATTTTTTGAAGAAATTATTGTTATAATAAGATAAGTTTTTCATAATGGTATTGGAAGATTCAAAAATATTTCATTATGATTACGAATTGCCTTTGACAAAACTACGTAATAAATGGCTGAAACAAAAGTCGAGAATTTCGAATTTTTTAGATTATCTGGTTTCGTATCAGGGTAAGAATTTTATTTCAAACTTATTTTATTAGAGTTTAGATTTGGCTAAATTTTAGATGATATTCAATTCTTTCATCTACATAGTAATTTGTTGAATGTAATTTTATAGTTTAAATAAATCGTATAGGGAGGTAAATATTTTTTTTGCATGACATGATTGATATTATTTAATAATATTAATAACTATTTAATTAATATTTAATAAAATGCACAACAAATAATGTTTTACACGACGAAAAAATGTGAATGTACAATAGAATATTTTCCTCACAACAACAAAAAATGCAAATGTACGCAAAAATAATTTTTCTCACGTCAAAAAACAATAAAATTAATATAAAATGCGTAAATCGTGTATAAGTATTTCGGAAGTGAAACTGTAAAATAAAAAAAAACATGGAAACATCAATAAAACCTTCGTATGAATCATGTAATAGTTTTTGGCTAAAATTATATCGAAATTTATTTTTGGAATAACACAACAAAAATATTTCTTTGTTTACATTGTCGTTGAAAAAATGGTGCCAGATTTCTTTTCGTTTTTCTTTTCTAAATTAGTTAATTAGTAACTGCCAAATTAGTTTGGTAACAATTTCTTAAAAATATATTTCTATTTTAAGTTTCAACATTTCTATTGACTCCCCTGGGGGGGGGGGGGTCCGTGGAGCATAACTTTGACAATTCGAAACATTTTTTGATCCGCTGCTAATTTAAAATGGAACACTCTGTATAAATATTTCTTTATTTTTTTTTATGTTTCTGCAGACGTTCCCGGACCAATAGCAACTCGTCCGATTGTAACCGATTCGGGTCGTAATTGGGTATCGCTGGCATGGACGAAGCCAACACGTGGCGGTGCTGCTCCAGTTGTTGCCTACAAGATTGACGCATGGCCAAAGGGTGCTGGCGAGGGTGCTAGATGGATTGAACTGGGTGTTACGCATATTAACAGCTACGATGCGTTCAATTTGAAACCGGAAATTGAATATGTCTTCAGGTATTTAAGCTGTTTATTTTGAAAGTCTATTTTTCAATTTTTTTCTGATGACAGTAGAAAAGTTTATTATTATCATAAACAACAATTTAAAGTATATGATTATTATAAACACATACATATTCACAGGTAATTATTAAATAATTATTATTATAATTATTTTCTGTCATCAGAAAAAAATTGAAAAATGAACTTGGGTCACTTTCAAAATAAATGGCTCATTTATATATGTTACCGTAAAAGCTCGTAAAACAGTAAATCCTAGAATGTATACGCGCTAAACTTAGGATTTACCAATTTCATGTGGTAAAACTACGAAAAAAATATATCATCAATATAATTTCGGACTTCTGCCTCGCCACTAACTAACTAACTAACCTAACCTGACCACTTTGGCTTGGTAAAATTGAAATGTCTTCAGGTATTTGAGCCGTTTATTTTGAAAGTGATCAGAAAAAAATTGAAAAATGGACTTAGGTCACTTTCAATGTACAAGAGAGGTGTTTCTAATATTATTGGTAAGGATTTAATAATAAAATATTTGTGTTTTTTCTGTTTTGGCTGTAATAAAGAGTAACGCCACGAAATAGATATGGATGGGGTGATTCTGTTCAAAGTGAAACTGTTATTGTTGGGAAGAAAGTTGAGTTACCCGAATTTGTACGAATTTTACCCGGACAATTGAAAGGCGTTGCAGGTAGTGAAATCACCTTACAATGTGAAGTAAGTTTTCTACATAATTTTTTGGCTTAGTTGTGTCGACGAAACTGAAAATTTGAAGATACTAGACCAATCTATATTAGCAGGAGATTAATAAGAGAAGCAATAGAGAGATTTATAAAGAAAAGAATAACATAAATTACTGTGAAGTGGCACTGAGTTAAATGGAATTTGGCTTCCATTAATTAAAAATCTATAAGTCTTATGATCTAGTAACTTGTTACTATGTACTATTATTTACCTTTAATGTCATTGATAAATTTTGATCTGATGAAGACGAGCGTTTAGTTTCGTCGGAACGTCGTGTTTATATAAATAATTAAACAGAATTTAATTCTAAAACAGTTCTGAAAAATATTTTACTGTATTAAACAAAACTCCTGTTAAGTTAGCGGATCTGATTATAAAGTGAATAAATTTTGAAAATTTTTTGTTTCAGGTGAAGGGCGAACCAGTGCCGACAATTCGTTGGTACAGAGACGGATTGGAATTGATTTTCGGCGATGATACACGTTGCAGTATCGAACAAATTGGGACACGCTGTACGATAGCGATACAGAATTTACGTGATAGCGATAGTGGTCGTTATATGTGCGAAGCTACGAATAAAGTTGGTCGTGTATCGACATTTGCCCGGCTGCTAGTTGTGCAAGATCGGAAGATTTTGGAAGCTGATCATCGATTGAAAATGTAAGTTTTGATTTTTTTAGGATTTCGATTTTTATTACTAGCACTTTTAAACCCTATTTATATTCGTATAATTAATTTCTAATAACAGTAAAAATCTTTGAGAAGTCATTATATTAAAATAAAATTGTTTTTGGTTAAAGTTCTGTATTAATAAATATTAATATAGAACTTTAACTTACTATGCAATGCATATAATTAAAAAATATATCAAAATACACTGATGTATCTTTGGTTGCATATGCGTTAGGTGTTTGCTTTTCAAAATTTTGAAAATATCCTTTTTATGTTATTTAAGAAATTAGTTATGATATTAATGAAATAAAAACATATACAAATAAAAGTTTTGGTTTTATAAAATAATTTAGTTATTTTACTCAAACATCTGACAATAGTTTTTATTATTTATCTTAAATTCAGTTCAATATTTCGCCCAATTTTTAAAAACAATATTTACATAGTATTGTCTAGTATATGGAACATAGAAGTTTTTCGGCACTGATTTCAAAAAATAAAATAAAAATTTCTGATCTAAGTTATTTATTTGTTATGTCTAGTAATTTGTTTCTATGTTCTGTTACCTATTGTAAATGCTATTTTTATCAGTTTTCTTTTTACAATATTTATAATTTAGAACACACACTACAGAGAATTAAGAAATTATATCTATAATTGTGTTATTGATTTTAATGTTATTATTTAAAGGGAAATAATTAAAAGTCTGGAATCACCACCACAATTTACAATGCGTTTGAGAGATCGTCGTATTCAACAAAGTTATCCTGTTCGTTTGACATGTCAGGTTTTTGGATCTGCCAAAATGAACGTCACTTGGACGCAAAATGGACGAGAAATTGTCAGAGATGGTAATTTTCATTCTACTTTCAATCAACTAAATTTTATATATAAAAAAACAACGTCGACTTTAAATCGACAAATAAACATCGACCTTAAAATGTTTATAATATAATTGTTAATGTTTCTTTTAATAAAACGAATAGTTTTTTGTTCGATTTTTCCAAAGTGAATATTTGACTTTTTTGTAGAAAAAACTTCAATAAATACACTTTATTTACAGTATTTGTTATAAAATTTTTTAAAGAAAAATGTTAAATTTTAATGACTTTAGTTTAAGAAATCATGATATTTAATCATAATAGATGTGTTTTTCTTTGTAAAATTTTCGTAAATAGATCGTCATATATTTGATTCCGAAGACAATTTCTACACTTTGGAAATAAATCGCAGTCGTTTAGAAGATATGGGTATTTATTGTGCCCGAGCGACAAACGCGTACGGTTCAGTTACTTGTCGATGCAATTTAGTGGTGGATAAGGGTATACGAGCGTATATCGCACCCGAATTCTACGCGAAATTCGAAACGGATAAAATGGCGGTGAAAGAGGGCGATGAATTACGTCTGGCTGCACAAATTGAAGCTTATCCAACGGTTGGCGTGGTTTGGTATCGCGACGGGGTGAGTTTTATTTATTTCATAACCCTAGTAATAATATCAAGAAGAAATAAAACCGTTTATCCTGTTATGCTTTATTTTAGGTTCGTTTGCGTCCATCGCGTCGTACAGTATCAACTCTAGATCATGATGGCCGTGTAAAGTTGGCTTTAGGTAATACAACTACAAGAGATTCTGGTACCTATAAATGTATTGCTACAAATGAAGTGGGCCGAGCTGAAATTAGTATTCAAGTACAAATTGAACCGAAATCCGACTCCAATGATGTTCAACAAAATGATATTTTGAAAGAACGAAGCTTAGATTTGCCGTAAGTAATTTTGTTTTCTCATAATCAAATTTTTTCGTTCGCGACAGACGAAGGACCCGACTTTGAATCCCGGCAAAGTTAATACATTTTTTTTCAATTTGTAACTATTTTAAAATTAGTTCATTGTGATGACTAAATCGTTTAGAAACGTTAGATTATTAACTGTAATTAATTAAGTTTTTGTTTTGTCGAGAAAAATCTTTAGATAATTTTTCTGTTTTAATTATTGTTTCATTTTAAAAAAATAGATAATATATAAATATATATATTATAAATTATTAGAAGTTTGGCGATCTAATTTCAATTAAATGAAATTAGCTATTTTTTTTTTTATTTTTCGTGTGTAGATATTCGAAAGAACCGAAATTTTTAAAGAAGCCACAATGTTCAGAGGCGTATGAAGGCGACACAATTATTATTTCCTGTGAAGTGATCGGAGATCCGGAACCAGAAGTGCTTTGGCTAAGAGATTTCTTGAAGGTAAGTGTAAAAAAAGCTTTTTCACATATATTTATATTCTTTAGAAATAATTATTCTTGGAATACTTTCGCACATATTTTATAGAATTTTTATTAAATATTACAAGGCACTTTATTAAAAACAAATAATTAAATTTTATAATATAACTTTTTCACATATTTCATGTGACTTATTTTTTTTTATAAAACATATTTTTTTGTCATTGTTACATTAATGTTCGTGTAAATAATTGTATAGATTTTTTTTTTACTAAATATTGCTAAAGTTATTAGCATCGAATTATTATTAAAAATAACTAATTAAATTTTATAAAATTAAAATTAAAAGCTTTTTCACATATTTCATATGACTTTATTTTCATAAAAACATATTTATTCAAATTATTAGATATAACATTTTTATAAATAATTTTATAGATTTTTAAATAAATATTACTAAAGTTATTTAGCATTTAATTATTATTAAAAATAACTAATTAAATTTTATAATATTAAACGTAAAAACTCTTTCACATATTTCGTGTGACTTATTTTTTTAAAACATATTTATTCACATTGTTTCATATAACATTCTTATAAATAATTTTATAGATTTTTTAAAATAAATATTGCTGAAGTTATTAGCATCAAATTATGATTAAAAATAACTAATTAGTTTTTATAATATTAAATTTAAAAACTTTCTCACATATTTTATGAGATAATTTTATATTTGTTAGTATTAGTTATTTAATACCAAATTATTATTAAAATTAACTGAATTCAATTATATAAAATAATTAAAAAAAAAAAAATTTTCACATATTTTATTTAATGTAAAACAATTATTATTTAATGTTGAGACATATATTAAAAATTAATATAAATTATTTTAAAAATATAACAATTTGTAGTTATTTTCGAGTTTTGTTTTTTTTTTCAAAAAAAAAGTATAAATCAAAAAAGTACCTGATAAAGGAGTGATTAATTTTTTGCGATAATATGGAACCAGAACCGTATTCAGTTAATATATTTACAATATAAATCAGATAGTTTTTGCACAGAAAATAGTCGTAGAAAAAACATTTTTTTATTACAAATAAAGTGTTAATACGTTTTGAAGGAAATAAAATTGTTTTGTTATTTTATTTTCTCGATTTTGCGCGCAAAATGGTGAATGTACCTATAAATAATAAAAGAAATCGAATCTATGTTGAATACAGTCCTGTGCTAAAGTATTAAATGTCAAATAGCAATCATATTAAAATTAAAAACGGTTATTAAATTTTATTTATTAGTAAAACATATAAGTTTGCTAAACACCGTTACTTATTTTATACATTTATGTCGCGATTCGACAAGCGTTACTAACTTTTATAATATATATATTTATAATTTACAATTCATTTTACTAAATAGTATAAAATAAATATATTATATTATTAAATAAATATTATTAAATATAAAATTATGACAAGTTTTGTAATTTAGTATACAGTTAGTGGTCGATTAAATAGCCATATTATATGACAGTTATTTCACGGTGAGAAAATTTATAGATATAAATTAATAGTTATTTATTTCGAAAGAAATTTACTGTTTTTTTGGAAAATTATTTAATAGAAGAATATTGTTTAATTCACAAATAATATCGTATGTTATTCAACAAGTAGTTAAAAAGGGCACTAAAAATGAAAATAAATTAAATAATCTAACCTTATTCTAGCATCTTGTGGTCTCTGATTGGTAATCTCGAGTTTCTAGAAAATCTGTAAAGAAAATTGAAGTTTATGTAAAAATCGAGTAATTAATATAGAATTGTTATATAGAATTATGAATAACTAATAATATATATATATATATATATATATATATATATATATATATATATATAAAAATGCGTAACATTGGTAACATCAAAAAAACTTAAGAAAAATTTTTTTTAGAAAGCGCGTGAGGCTCACAAAAATGCCATTTTCAGCACTTTTTTTAGTTTACCGGTTATATCTCTGAATGTATTGGTCAGAAATGACTGATCTTTGGATATGTTGTGCCCAAAACATTACTGTTACATGAAAAATCTAACAAGATAAGACATTTTTTTCTGCAATTTACCGCATTTTCAGCTAATAAGGTGCGATTTTCAGTGACACATGGATGTCTTAAAACAAGTGTGGTACAAACAAAATTGCAGAAAATTTATATATATATATATATATATATAGTATGTAAAGTGATGAGGTTTCCTATAGGGAAAAAAATTTTAATATTAGTTTTAGGAGAAAAACTTATTCTCTTATAAAAAATTTTGCTTCTATCAAAACCCCCCCTTATAGTCAAAGAAAAATCCAGTAATCACTTAAGAGTAGATCAAAAACTTGATATTATGTTGAGTTGTTGATTTTAAATATGACTAAGTCCGAATGTTACATCAGTATCGTGTGAAAAATGTTAAAAATATTTGTCATACAAGAAACTTACTTTTTAATTATTATTATTATTATTAATTTGCCAGAATATAAATTATTAACAAGTAATCCATGGGTAACGCGATACTGATGTAACATTCGGACTTAGTCATATTTAAAATCAACAACTCGACATAATATCAAGTTTTTGATCTTATCTTAAGTGATTACTGGATTTTTCTTTGACTATTAGGGGTTTTGATAGAAGCAATTTTTTTTATAAAGAATAAGTTTTTCTCGTAAAACTCATATTAAATTTTTTTTCCCTATAAGAAACCTCATAACTTTACACTCTGTATATATTGAATAGATGCTTCTGAAATTTTATTTTGTCTTTAATCTTCTGGACAACACTCTAGAGTCCCAGCCCAAAAATTCATTACTCAATTTGTTGAAAAATTTGTAAAGTTATTTCAACAGTAGAATTAAATTATTAGGTAATTGTTTCATTACAAAATACAATGGAATGTAGGTTATGTTCCATATACAGTTTTGTTTTCAGAAATTTGTTTACAAAACGTAAACGAAAACAATTAAAAAAATTCAAAAATAAATAAAGAAACAATTAGAAACACAAACACACGACAAATTTAAATGTTTTTTTTTTTGTTTTTTCGATAAGATTAAATTCTGTTAGAAAAAGATTTGTTCACATCCAATTTTTTTTGTACATTTGATATTGTTTATATTTTGATTTTTTGTTACAGAAATATAAATTTTAAAGTTAACAATAAATACATTGAAAATTATGTATGTTTTTTGTTTGTGAAATCAGTAAAATTTTAGTAATTTTTATCTCGGAAAGTTGGCAACACTGTATTTTGTTAAAATTACATAAATTATATGAATGCTAGGAGAATCTTTTGTGAAAATTTGAGTAAAATTGGTTAAATAACATGGCCATAGTAAATTTTTAAAGACATTAGTAATTTTTTTCTCGGAAAGTTGGGGATATTAATAAAATTATATAATTAATGGGAGCATTAGGGATATCTTTTCTGAAAATTTGATTAAAATCGGATAAGTAATGTAGCCAATATGAATTTTTAAAAACTTTATTAATTTTTTTCTCGGAAAGTTGGCATTACTGGAAAACCCAAAACCACATGACCCTATCTTGGGCACTAGACAAATTTATCCTGAAAATTTCATTAAAATCGGTTGAACCATCTAGGAGGAGTTGCTACCACAAAATTTTGACTTACAACTGAGCGAGCGAGCTGACGACGCACATCCTTACACCCACTTATAAACTAAAGTTCAGATTCGTCATCTAGAGGCTACATGAAGGATTTCCATACACAATTTTTTTTAAAAAAAAGTGTTACAGACACCGTTCCAAACGCTATACCACTTTTTCCTTGCAGTCAAAGTGGTAAAAACGGGATTTCTATGATTCGATTAGCGAGGTTTTTATGTACATGCTTGTAAATAAAAATATAAATATAAATTAATGATAATAATAAAAATAATAATATAAAAATAAACATTAATTTTATTTACAGTCATCATAACAATTATCATAATAATATGACTATATTTGTTGAAAACTAAATACAAAAAACAAATAAAAAATAACAAAATAATATAATACTGTTTTTTTTATTCGTATTTGGCTTTACGAAGGCCATTTTATAAAGTTTTCTCAAAGTGATATTATTACAAATTTGTCCTTTATTTGTTGTTTACATGGCGTATATTCACTCAAACATTCGCTGACAATGTTATACGATATAACATTTATGTTCTATGTTCAATATTTGATATGATCGTCTAGATTTATAACTGCGAGTCATAGAATATAGTTTTACTATTTTTTTTTTTTTTTATTTTTTCTTATGCACTTATAAGTGCATTTTACGTATATACATATACCGTATATGATATATTTGTTACGTACGTCGTAATTTGATACGTTCTCGTGTTTTATTAATTGATTTTTTGTACGATTAAAATATGTACATAATATTCAAATGTTACATTTTCATGTGAAAAAATTTCGAATTTACAAAAAAAAAAAATTTTTTTTGTAATTCCTAAGCAGAACATGGATCTATAAGCTTGACTTTCTTGAAAAACTAGTAACTTGGTTCTATGTTCTGTTTATTTACTGTAAATGTGTTGCAGTTAGTAAATAGCTTTGTTTTTGAAATATTTGACAAATTATAGCAAATAAAAAAATCATTGTAAATTTGTATTAATAATCTTAGTAATTTTACTATATTTTGTATTAAAAATTTACTAAAAACTATAATATTACAATAAAAATTATGATTTAGCAGTGTAAATCAATGATTTTTTATTACATATTATAATTATTTTAAGATGTAATTAATATTAGAAGGTTTAGTCGCCTATAGTACATACTCATGAGTAATAAATATCATTACATACTCGTTGAATAATATATATGTCGTATTTCATTTTTTTTACAAAAACATTTTATTATTTTAATATTTTATTTACTATGTATAAATTTATGGTCTATTCATAAAATTTGTAATAAACTATAAAAAATTTATACTTTTACGTAAAAAAAACAATAAAATGAAATGAAATATTACTTTATATAATATATATAATAAATTATTATTTAAAAAAAAAACAAACTTTATTTAATGCTTCTATTAAATATATAATAAAACTTTAATAATAATAAAAAAAATATATATCATTAGAAATGTTTTCTACGATGGAACTAAGAATTTCACAAATAATTCTACATTCACTTAATCGTAGTGAATTAGTTAAAAAATATAAACGGCTTTAGGCTTTATTAATAATCGACGTTTCGACGAACACAACGTCCGTTTTCATCCAGTTACTTATTTGTTACCTAGTAACTTATTTCTATTTTCTGTTTATTTACTAGTAAATATCATTTATATAATTTTTTCTTATTTTATTATTAATAAATATTAATACATAACTTAAATTTAAAGCCGTTTTATTTTATATAATGAGTTCTGAAAGATTTTTTACTATAAAATTGTAGAAATATTTAAAAAAAAAGTACATTAAATATTTTGTAAACATAACTAATATATTTATATTAACAATAACATTTTTCCAATGTCGATAAAAAAATTTCGAACAAAAAATACGGTTTAATAAATAATCGATGGAACAGCTGTTTATACTCCTAAGTACGTGCCTGATCAGTGAAAATGAAACTCTACTATCGCTTTCATATATATATATGCACGTGTATAGTTGAGTGTGTGTAGCAACACAAATACATTGATAACTCAAAGAAGTTCAGCTCAAAACAAGCATCGCTCAGTTTTCAAACAGATTTTCTACGATAAACACGAGATTTGTCCGCGAAACTTTGGCTAAAACTTGTTTAATATCAGTTTTTTGTTCAAATATTGTTTATAAATCTTGGTGAATATAAACTTTTAAAATGATAAAAGATTTGTGTTTTACTTTAATATAAATTATATTTTTTCTATCAGCTACAAAATTTTTAAAAGTGAAATTTGTTAACGACAGTTTTGTTCAAATATTGTTTTAAAATCTTGGTGAAGAAACTTTTGAAATGAAAAGATTTGTGTTTTACTTTAATATAAATTATATTTTTTCTATCAGCTACAAAATTTTTAAAAGTGAAATTTGTTAACGACAGTTTTGTTCAAATATTGTTTTAAAATCTTGGTGAAGAAACTTTTAAAATGAAAAGATTTGTGTTTACTTTAATATAAATTATATTTTTTCTATCAGCTACAAAAATTTTAAAAGTGAAATTTGTTAACGACAGTTTTGTTCAAATATCGTTTTAAAATCTTGATGAATAAACTTTAAGTGAAAAGACACATTGTTCAATTTGTGTTTACTTTAATATAAATTATATTTTTTCTATCAGAAAATTTCTAAAAGTGAATTTTGTTTAAAGAAAATCTAGTGTGAACATTGTTCAGTTTTGTGCTTCAATTTTATAAAAACTATTATTTTTTTTATCACAAAACAAAAAACGTGAATGAATTTTATAAAAGACAGTTTTTGATTGTGTTTTTGATTGTTTTAACTAAAGACTAGTTTTTTGATATGTGTTTGATTATTATAAATTAATTATTTTTTTTTATCACAGTGTGCTCAGTTTGTGATTGTGTTTTGTTTAATGCGAATGTGTTTTGTTTCAAAAATAAATTCGCAATTGTTTTATGATCCGAATTTTGTCTGGATATTTATTTATTGACGATTAATATATATATACAACAAGTAAGTTATTTTATTTATATTTCGTGATTTCGCTTGTACAAATTACATGAGAGTAAATACGATATACAATCCATGATAATAATAGATACATTTATATTTTTCGATTAGTTATTCTAGAGTTAATCCTATTTGATTAACATTGATGGAGTAACTTATTCCGAATTTAATCTAGAGTTAGTAGTTACATTCATATTTTTCGATTAGTTATTCTAGAGTTAATCCTATTTTATTAACATTGATGGAGTAACTTATTCCGAATTTAATCTAGAGTTAGTAGTTACATTCATATTTTTCGATTAGTTATTCTAGAGTTAATCCTATTTTATTAACATTGGTGGAGTAACTTATTCCGAATTTAATCTAGAGTTAGTAGTTTATTATTACCAAGGTTTGTCTTACAAAATTAAATTTTTTAATTTAAGATGGTAAAAAAATCTTTCAGAAGTCATTATATTAAAATAAAATGGCTTTAGGTTAAAGTTCTGTATTAATATTTATTAATATTCGACGTTTCGACAAACTTAACATCTGTCTTTATTACGATAACTGACATGATATTTACAGCAAATAAACAGAACATAGAAACAAGTTACTAGGTAACAAAATAAGTAACTAGATCATAAAATTTATAGATTTTCAACTAAAGGAAGCCAATTTTTATTTAATTCAGTGCTTTCACATAAATTTCTATTGTTTATTTTTGATTTTTTGTTTTTGTTTTTAGTCAGTTAAAATGGTTCGGACATGTTGAGCGAATGTCTAATGAACGTTTGGTTAAAAAGATTTATTTGAATGATTTCGATGGTATATGTATGCAGGTGGACGTCCGATGAGTAGTTGGAGTGGGGTATGATTGAGAGGGTGGCTTGCGTGAGCGAAAGTTTCCAAGTAGTAGGAATAAAAGAGCATGCTATGAGAGTGGAATTGTGGAATGTGGATGAAAGTGCGAAAGTTGCTTGTGCTGGATAGGAATGTTTGGAGGCAACTGATTTCGGGATGATGAAAAGAGTTTGTGCCACACCCTTTTGGGTACATGGCATGATTGTGTATGTATGTATGTTTTTAGAGCGTCGTTTACTTAAATTTTGTCGGTCGTGAGAATAACATTTTTTTTTGTGATTTTATATTATTTGTCGTGCATTTTATTTTCCTTGTCGTGAATTATACCAATTTCTGTCGTGAATAATACCGAATTCTTGTCGTGCAAAAAAAATGTCACCCAATTATTAACAGGAGAGCGGAGAGGGGAATAGAAATTGGCTATTAATTGTATTGGTAGATTGTTTGTAAACAATTCAAATGTGGCATAACCGAATTTTGTTTTGCGACATGAAACAAATTTATCAAAATTTGTTGAGACCATTTCAATTTTTTTTTTCATTTTTTTTTCTTTTTATTTGCATTTACAAACCGAAACGAAAACCGGACTGATTTTACACTGTAAATGAATTCGAATATTAAATTTCATCATTTTCAATTAATTAATTTTCACTTACAATATTTCAACAAACTTTTTTTTAACAGTAAAAAATCTTTCAAAACTTATATTAAAATAAAACTGCTGAAGGTTAAAGACATTTCAGAACTCATTATATTAAAGTTTTAAAAAAATTATACATACATACATACATACACAATCACGCCATGTACCCATATGGGTGTGGTACAAACTCTTTTCATCATCCCGAGAAATCAGTCGCCTCCAAACATTCCTATATCCAACACAAGCAACTTTCGCTTCATCCACATTCATAATTCCACTCTCATAGCATGCTCTTTTATTCCTACTACTTGAAAACTTTCGCTCACGCAAGCCACCCTCTCAATCATACCCCACTCCAACTACTCGTTGGACGTCCACCTGCAAACGTATACCATCAAAATCATTCAAATAAATCTTTTTAACCAAACGTTCATTAGACGCATTCGCTCAACATGTCCAAAAATTATGTTAAAATTAATATGAGTTCTGAAAGATTTTTTACTATATGTCAAAGCCTTTTTATTTTAAGAAGAAAAGAATTATTGAAATTTGAATCGAACGAAAAATGCGAGAGAAAACATTATATTTCTAAAATTGCAACATGAATTTTTTTTGTGTGTTGTAGAAAAGAAATTTTCGATTATTTGATTATAGTTTTCCAATAAAAATTTGGAAACAATTACAATTCTCTGATTTAGTAATAAATTTTTAGGAGCAAAAATATCTTTTAAGGTAAAACAAGTGTATATATACATAGAAGTTTATTGTCGTAAAGTTGTTTTGGAACTATAAAAAATACTTAGAGGAAAATAAAATCAAATTTTTTATGTTTGCGATAAAAAATTGTATGTAATTTTGTAAATGATTTCAACTGATACACCCACACGGCACCTAACAGATTTTACACTTGAAATTTGAAATTTTCATTTCTTATTACACTATTTATATTTTTAAGCAAGTAATATTAGGTATATTTTTCGCAAAAAAAGCTCAATTTTAGCTGTCACTTGTGTGCAAATCATTGAAAATATAAAAATATACTTGGACAGGCCACAAAATCTGAAAGTTTAATGATTAATACAAAAAAAATAGTTGCAAAATGGACAGAAAAATGAACTTTTGGTATGAGAAAATAAGAAAAAACGCATATAAGATTTTTTAATTAATATTTACTGGTGCCTCAAACGCAATAAAATTTAAAATAAAAGTTATTTTTTTGCCTATTTTCAGCCTATTTTGGGAAAAATAATGACAATGATGATTCAGATGTTTTGTAAATTTTTCGTATTAACGAATCTGATATGGAAAACCGTACAAAAATAATCATTTTTGATATTTATTAAAGTAAAATTAGTATTAAACTATGTTTAACAAAATAGACAGCTAAAAAATAACGTTTTGTCAGATGTCAGATTCGTTAATACGAAAATTGACAAACATCTGACATTATTTTTCCAAAATAGGCAGAAAATAGCAAACAATAACGTTTTTTTAAAAACTTCATTGCGTTTGAAGCACTAATAAATAGTGATTTAAAAAAATGTTACATATATATATATATATATATATATATATATATATATATATATATATATATATTTGATATGAATTGTATAGATTTTGTACAGATTCAATTAGAAATTTCCACAAAATAAATCACACATTGACGAAACATAAATTTTCATTAAAATATTGCTTCCAGGCTAAAGCTAATTTATTTTCTAGAAATGCATATTTCAAACTAAACTGTCTATTACTAGTCGAACTAATTAGATTACATATTCAATTGGAAATACCAGGACCGGATTTAGGTTAGAATTAAAAAAACTCAGGGGCCGATTAAATTTGAGACCAATTGTGAATGAACAAATATATAAGTATTTAAGGTAACCAGTTTCTCTCTTGAAAGAACGAAGCTTGGTCTTTCTAATATTAGAGTATTCAAGAAATTCCTACGGAATGACATTTTTTTTCATTTTGGAATTTTTCTATTGTATTTTAAATTTTTCATTAAAAGAAGAAAAAAAAAAGCTAATAAAAATTTGCATTCTATTGAAATATCGAATTTTTTCGTATAATAAAGACCAAAAAAATCTCAAATTTGACTTTTTTCTAATTTGATTTCTGCTCAGAAAAATTATTGATAAATAGTTATTTATGCAAAATAAAGTGTCTGTTTTTAAAGTGATGAAGTTTCCTATAGGGAAAAAAATTTAATATGATTTTTATGAGAAAAACTTATTCTTTATAAAAAAATTTTGCTTCTATCAAAACCTCTTATAGTCAAAGAAAAATCCAGTAATCACTTAAGATAAGATCAGAAACTTGATATTATGTCGAGTTGTTGATTTGAAATATGACTAAGTCCGAATGTTACATCAGTATCGTGTGAAAAATGTTAGAAATATTTGTCATACAAGAGACTTACTTACTTTTTTATTATTATTAAGTTGCCAAAATATAATTATTATTATTATTACCAAGTAATCCATGGGTAACACGATACTGATGTATCATTCGGACTTACAATTAGTCATATTTCAAATCAACAACTCGACATAATATCAAGTTTTCGATCTTATCTTAAGTGATTTCTGGATTTTTCTTTGACTATTAGGGGTTTTGATAGAAGCAACATTTTTTACAAAGAATAAGTTTTTCTTATAAAACTAATATTAAATTTTTTTTTTCCCTATAGGAAATCTCATCACTTTACACACTGTATATTATTTTATGCTAGTAAAAAATCTTTCAAAATTCATTTTATAAAATAAAATGGCTGTATAGGTTTAAGTTCTGTTTTAATATTTATTAAAAATCAACGTACGTAGAAAAATACGAAAAAAATTAATATAATTAAGAATTTACGCACGCAAATAATTATTTAAGTTGATAAAGTCTTAGAAAGAGTTCTAAATGAAAGTATGTGTATATAATTATAAATATAAATTAAATATAATATTTATGAAGTAAATTAAATATAAATATAAATTAAATATAATAATTATGAAATTATGTATGCTAAAGTTTTAACGTTTAATTTATATATAAATTAAACGTTAATACTTTAGCATAATGGTAACCTAATGATGAGGTCATAAGGTTTGGCGCCAGTTGTGAAAGTACCCAGCAAAAATATTCAAGTTTCTTTTCATTTTGTCATTCTTTTTAAATAACAGCGTAACATGTGTTTACACAATCGCCTAGTTTTAGTTTTGTTCTGTTTTTTTTTCCTTATTCTAATTTGCAATTTTATAATTTTCTAATAGAAATGAAAATATCATTCTACCGAGTTTTATGATCAAATTAAATTAGCGATAGTTTCAAATGACAATACAATATGACGGACAAACTAAATTTTTATAATTTTAAAGTTTAAAAGAAGGATATTTATTAAGAAAAAGATCACTTCAATCACTGATTAAAATAAAATTTGGCTTTCGTTAAATAAAACATTTATGATCTAGTTACAGAACTTTAAACCTAAAGCCATTTTATTTTAATGTAATGATAAGATTTATTTGAAACTGATACATTTCCATAAATAGCTAAAATTTAGTTAGTTCTATAATATTATTTTTTTTAGAAATGAAATTAATGAATTACACTGAAAATATTTTATTAGTATTATTACACCAAAATATGTACTAAGTCTAATATTATTTTGATGAATTATTACAGATATTAATATGCAAGCTGTAATTTTACATAATTTAAGAAGATATATCAACAATATGTAATTCTATATTAAGTATGTGAAGCAAATTTGCAAAAAAAAGTAAGCAATTATTAGAAATTATGTACAAAATTACATAATTTTGAGGTAGAAATACAAAATATTTTAATTACAGATTTTTTAAATTACTATTTTTTTATAATGTCGGTAATTTTTTTACAGTGTAGTTAAATAATACAGTGTAATTTATAATCTTATGTATATAGCTAGGCTATTTTGCTAATTAAACTAGCGAGATTTTATAGATTACAGATATTAATATGCAAGCTGTAATTTTACATAATTTAAGAAGTTATATCAAACAATATGTAATTCTACATTAAGTATGTGATACAATTTTGCAGAAAATAAACAATTTTACATACTTATTAGATCATTTTTCCACTTACTTCATGTAATTATCATGAATTATGTACAAAATTACAGAATTTTGAGGTAGAAATACAGATTTGTTTATAGTTATCTTGTAATTTCGCTATAACTCGTGATATATTTATTTAAATTTGAATGTTTCATACATCAGAATAGTACAAAGTTCCACCTCTATTTCATAATCAACGTGTTGTAACAAAACAAAAAAAAGTAGCCAATATGAGATGTTAAAACAATGAAATCGGAATAAAATTTCTAATTCAGGCTAGAAAAAAATATTGACCAAAATAGTTTTAATCTCGCCACTAATGTGACGCTTTTTAAAAGTTAATTTGATAGGGAACAATTGTTTCGCGAGAGAAACAAAATGCGAAAAAAAAAAAAACGAAAATTATTGTTTTGAAATCTCGCTAGTTTAATTAGCAAAATAGCCTAGCTATATACATATGATTAGAAATTACACTGTATGTTATTTCTAACTACACTGTAAAAAAATGTAGCGACTTTATAGAAAAATAGTAATTTTAAAAATCGGTAATTAAAATATTTTTTATTTTGTGTTAATTTTTTTCATCTAGTACTGAAATAATTACTTTGCAAGTGACTCATATAATTATTTCATAAAATATGTAGTATTTTTTTTATATGCTTGCAAAAGAAATTGTTCTATAGCTGATTTAAATTAAAATAAATTAGATAAGTTTCAAAAGCGAGAGAGAAGGAAAGAAAAAAAATGAACTGTTTTATTATTTCGTAATATAACAAATGTTATTTCTTTAAAAGTTTTAAACGCTAGTAATATGTATAATATTAGCAGTAAGACAAAAAAATTTAACACACCTTTTGGTATTTATATATATATATAGTACTAATATTACATCATTTTTTTTTAAATAGTATTTCTTTTAAATATTATTTGGGTCAAATTATTTCTTAAAATTTAGACCTCATCAATTTTTGCCAAATATCTTAATTTGTTGTTTTACGAATGTAATTCTAAATTTTCTTAGCATAAATAATTATGACAATATTTCTATAATTATATAAAAAGTATATATACAGTGTGTAAAGTGATGAGGTTTCATAGGGAAAAAAATTTTAATATGAGTTTTATGAGAAAAACTTATTTTTTATAAAAAAATTTGCTTCTATCAAAACCCCTTATAGTCAAAGAAAAATCTAGTAATCACTTAAGATAAGATCAAAAACTTATGATTGTTGATTTTAAATATGACTAAGTCCGAATGTTACATCAGTATCGTGGTACCCATGGATTACTTGTTAATAATAATAACAATTATATTTTGGCAAATTAATAATAATTAAAAAGTAAGTCTTTTATATGAGAAATATTTTTAACATTTTTTTCAAGTTTTTGATTTTATCTTAAGTGATTACTGGATTTTTCTTTGACTATTAGGGGTTTTGATAGAAGCAAATTTTTTTATAAAAAATAAGTTTTTCTCATAAAACTCATATTAAAATTTTTTTCCCTATAGGAAACCTCATCACTTTACACACTGTAATATATATATATATATATATATATATATATATATATATATATATATATATATATATATTTAGTAGATTTAAGATTGTGGTTATTATTATAAACAAGATTAAAAAGTATTTAAAAAAAAAACCACAAATAATCATATTCTACAATTTTCTATACCAATAAATTATTCGGAAAAAAAAAACAAGTATGGCAGAATGGTATTTCAAACGATAAGAATTAGAAATATTACGACAGAATTAGTACATTGAACAACAAATATAGTACAACAAATTAATAAAGTATTATTATTTGTTTAAAGATCAATACATTTGAAGATTTTAGTCAGATTCATTGCTGGGTAGGTTAAATTAAAAGGTTAATTTTTTATTTTATTTGTTTTTGTAGTGAGAAAAAAATATTTTAACGTGCATTTATATTTTTTGGTCGTGAGAAAGGATATTTTGTCGTCTATTTATATGTTTGATCGTACATTTTATTTTCCTGTCGTGAATTATACCAATTTTGGTCGTCTTATTGTGCAAAAAAATACCATTCATTTAAAAATCGTAAAAATAGACGGTAAACTTTTTTTTTGATATTTGGAACAAAAAATAAAATTTTGTTAAATGTCATAGAATGCGGTCCTGTTGTGAAAATAAAATCATATAAATATTTATGTATTATTATTATTATATAGTAAGAAAAATCAAATAATTTTTTTAATTAAACAATTGTTTATTAAACTTTGACATTTAATACAAATGATAATATTTTCTGAAATAAAAATGTATATTTGACATTTATAAATATATGTAATAGTAAACAGAAATATTGTATTATAAATAATAACATGTGTAGTCTTTATATGTGCATAGATAATTATTTCAATTTCAAAACCGTTCGTTGGGTTTTAAATTAAATTACAGAACACGACATGAGACTTATTAACAGATACTTAAAACAAATGTTCATTTACATGCATAAATGTAATTTACATTCCTGTCTCATAATCGCAATATTTATCTTACTTTCTGAATGTATTCTAACTTCTATATTACTTTACGCCAAATATATTTTTATAAATGAAATAATACTGCTTTAGGTTCAGTTTTTCCTGATGATGCGTTGAGTTTCGTCGAAACGTCTATTATAAATAAATTTCAATACAGAATTTCAACCTACAGCAGTTTTATTTTATATAATGAGTTCTGAAAGATTTTTTACTAAATATTTTTGCAATACTATTATATTAAATTGTGGTCGTGTGAATAAAGTGATTTTTGGTAAAAATTACTTTCAACTAATTACTTTTTATTTCATTTTAATTACAATTATAAAATTTTAAAATTTGTTTCAACTAAATAATATATTTTGATTTGACTATAAATTTATCACTGATCCTAGTAATGACTTACTTATATGATTACATCTAACAAATAACCCGAAAGACGGGAGATTTAGTTGTTTATTTAAATTTTATAATATTAGATATAAAAAAATAGGAATACTATTCATATTTGATAAGAGATAGAAGTAATAATTTATTTGAAAGCAAATACGGAAATACGCAAAGAATACGGGCTAAAACAACACACAAAAGAAAAATACAATAAATCTCCGTGCTATAATTTAAAGATCATTCTTTAATTTAAATTATAATAATGATTATTACTCATTCGGATGAATTATGACACTTATCTGGCAATTCGTGTCGTAAATTTTATCTTTATTAGTAAATAAAAATCATTATTAAATGCTCGTTTGAATAATATACCATACAAAAATGAAAATAATAAAACATTATATAGTTTTAAACAAAATATATATATATATATATATATATATATATATATATATATATATATATTGTTTAAAACTATATATTTTATAGTTTTGATTGTGTTTTACAAGTAAATTTCGAACAAAACGTATTGTAAGAATAATTAAAATAATTTAAAAAATGCAATCTCAAATTCTTTGCGGCCTTTTGTTAATCGATAATTTTAGAAAAAAATATAAAATATTTGTTTTAAAACCTACTATGTATTAAGTATACATATATTCGATATATTTTTTAATCAAACATTATTATTTCTATATTATACATATTTTTTTTACTTAAAATTCTTGAAATTTTTTTTGCGATAAAATCAAATAAGATATTTAAAAATTTTCTCCAAATAATTTATTTTAAAAAAAATCTTTCTTAGGTTAAAGTTCTGTATTAATATTTATTACTAATCGACATTTGAAATAATCGACAATTTGAAAAATGATACAAATGACATTTACAGTAAATAAACAGAACTTAGAAATAAGTTACAAGACGTAATAAATTAGTAATTAAATCATAAAATTTATAAATTTTTAATTAATGGTAACCAAATTTTATTTAAATCAGTGATTAATCTTTTTCTTTATAAGTTTCTAGAAATAAATAATAGAAATTTATAAAATTTGGCTTCCTTTAGTTGAAAATCTAAAAATCTAGTTACGTTTTTTGTTACGTAGTATTAGTATTAGTTTTCCTGATGTAGACGGACGTGAAGTTCGTCGAAACGTCGATTATAAATAAATATTAATACAGAACTTTAACTTTCAGCAGTTTTATTCTAATACATATAATGAGTTTTGAAAGATTTTAACATAGCTGAAACAGAATACAATTTAATTCCCTGTTGTTAATATCCAGGAATAATTTTCAAATTCTGAAGATAGATTTGTTAGCCAATCAGAAAAGATCTTAGGAACAAATAAAATTGTAAAAACTGGGCCCTAAATAGGAGTTGAAATAAATAATTCAATATCTGAATAAGTTTTTTTTACAGTGTATTACTATAGTAAAACAAATTGTTCTAGCTGTGACGTGGGTAAATTTTTATAAATTATTTATCAATCGAAGACAAACTATTTTTAAACAATAAATATTTTTCAAATTCAAATTGTTCCATTAAACATGTACATATATAATATCTCTGTATACGCTATAAATATTTAATAGTTTCAATAATTATATGATAATTATTGATTGTTATTAATATTTTTGTTTTTTTTGATATGAATTTCATTAATATGATAATTTCAAATTTGATTTGATATATTTTGGCCTTGAATGATCAGAGATAAGTTATATATTTTGTCCATAATATCATAGAACGCGATGGTATTTCAAATTTGTCACAGCTATAAATTATTAATGGAATATTTTCAACTTTGTCACCATTTTTATTGTGTTCTTTTGTTTTCTATTAATCATATTTATTTGATTTTTATGTGTGTTTATACAGTGTGTCCCCTGATGAAGTTGACAAGAGAAAAAAAAAATGTATTATTGATCTTACTACAAAATGTCATTCTTTATAAAAAGTTCTGCTTGTTGAATAAATAACTAGATCATAAAATTTATAGAAGTCAAATTTTATTTAACTCAGTGCCTCTTTTTATAAATTTCTATTATTTATTTCTAGAAATTTATAAAGAAAAAGATCAATCACTGATTTAAAAAAAATGTTTCTTCCATTAATTAAAAATCTGATTTAATTACTAATTTATTACGTCTAGTAACTTATTTCTATGTTCTGTTTATTTACTGTAAATGTCATTTGTATCATTTTTCCTGATGAAGACGGACGTTGAGTACGTTGAAATGTCGATTATTAATAAATATTAATACAGAACTTTATCCAGAAACAGTTTTTTTTTTAATTAAATATTTAGAGAAAATTTTTGAATATTTTATTTTATTTTATCGTAAAAAAATTTCAAGAATTTTAAGTAAAAAAATATGTACCTTCAGAAAATCGAAGATTAATTGTACAAAATGTCTATAAATTAAGATAATATCTAAAGAAAAATATCATTTATTAATTTTCAATAATTTTTCTTGCCAAACCAGAATGAGTTACAAAAAAGCAATACTTAGCTATTATGTAGCTAAATTTTTTTCTCTATTTTACTGAATTTTTTTGAGCAAATTTAAAGAAAAGTATTATTTTGAAAAAATCCCTTGACATTACTTTCATAAATTAAAAATAAAACAATTTTTAATTTTTTTTCTTCTAAACAATGCATCCTAGGACAATGATCTTGTAGAATTATTTTTGTTGACTTTCTCAATTGATTGAAATTTTGTATTTAAACTAAATTAATGCAATAAATGGTACTGCTCTTGTTTATGTTATCTTAATTTATGGACATTCTGTACATTTAATCTTAGATTTTCTGAATGGTAAACTTATTTTGTCGTCAAATCAATAATAAACTAATTTTTCCTCCCTTGTTAATTTCATCCGGGGGGTGGGGTGGGGGGTCACACTTTATAGCAAATAAAATATAAGTATATTTTTTGTTTGATTTTCTTAGCCGAATTATTACCGAGACGCACCGCATTTTCACTGTGTGGGGGGCAAGGGGGGCCCCGAATATCGTCTGGAAATTCCAAATGCGAAATTAGACTATACGGGAACTTATTCGATTATCGCTAAGAATTGTCATGGTGAAGCCAAAGCGATAATTTCGCTACAAATCTACGTCCGAGGTAAGGGTTTTTGTTTTTCTGTTCTAAAGTTTTTGTTCTAAAGTTTTTTGTTCTAAAGTTTTCGTTCTAAAGTTCGAAACCAGTTCGAATATTAGTTATTTTATTTATTATTTTTGTCTTGGATAAAAAAAAAATTGGGGAGTTGTAAATAATGAAAATATATTTGTTAATTTATTCTTTCCCGAAAGTGTATAATGTAAATTACATCACAGTAATTGAAACCCAATATAATTAAAATAAAAATGAATTATCTTTATAAATTGGGTTAACTTACAAAATTATCGAATTTAAATTTTGTATTCAAATAAATTTGACTATTTATGAATTAAATGAAATTACATCAAACAGATGTTTTATTTTTTTCGATAAATAAGTAATAATCTTGATCGATTTACGTTCAAGTTCCTATAATTAAATCAATTAAATGACTGTTTAATAATTTACAAATCGCAATTTGTGAAAAATATTTATATAAACGTATGTTGATACACATAATACATATATATATATATATATATATATATATATATATATATATATATATATATATATATATATATATATATATATATTCGTATGTATATAGTAACTTTCTAATTGAACCGTTGGAAAAACTAGTTACTTTAATTAAATCCATTTTCATATCGTGTTTATTCATCTTTCATCTTTTTTTTTTCTTCAAATACTTTATCTGTTTCTAAGTTAATTAAAAAAAGAAATATTAAAAATTATATTTTTAAATTAATTAAAATTTTGGAACATCTAAAGAAAATAGATAATTTATAAATTAATTAAAATTTTGTTGCTGTTTTTATCTAAAGAAAATAGATACTAGAACTAATGTTATAGAGAAAATATTATTATCTAATTAAATAGACAAATTTGAAAAATAGAACGGCTTTAGGTTTTAAGTTCTAAGTTTAAGTATTAATATTTATTATAAATCGACGTTTCGACGAATTCAACGTACGTCTTCATCAGGAGAACTGATAGAAATAACATTTACAGAAAATAAACAGAATCAAGATGTAACAAAATAAGTAACTAGATCATAAAATTTTTATAAATTTTGAATTAATGGAAGCTAAATTTTATTTAAATCAGTTTGATTGATTTTATTTATATGCAGTGCCCTTTCACAGTGATTGATGTTATTTTTATAAATTTCTGTTGCTTCTCTTATCAATCTGCTGTTAATATTGATGGGGGAGGGGGAGGGGTCTTGCAATTATTACAGTATCTTCAATTTGTCACATCATAAAGATAATCTAACTTTATTGAATTTTTATTTCTCTGTGTTATTTGTAAAATAAAATCTTTCCAAACTAATTTTCTTCAAATAAAAAAGTTTTGAGAGTTTCACAACTATTTAAATATCCATCTAATAGCACTTTTTTATTTATGTTTGCAAAAAAGAATGCTTTATTTTTAGATACAAATAGCAAGGAAGGTATGGACCATTCTACAGTTAGTTACGGGTAAATAGAAATATATTTTACTCATTTTGTTTTTGTAACTGAGTAACGTTTTGTTTTAATATAATTTTTTTAGCAAAGTGAAGACAATACCTGTGATAATACGTGAATTAAAAGACTTACGTTGCTGTGATGGTGATTCGGCGACATTTGAGTGCCAAGTTGAGGCACAACCTAACCCCGAAATCCGATGGGAAAAAGCAGGAAAAGTACGTTTATTCACTCGAATTATTCATTCGAATTATTCATTCGAATTATCCATTCGAATTATTCATTCGAATTATCCATTCGAATTATTCATTCGAATTATTAATTCGAATTATTCATTCGAAATGTTTGATTTTTGTTGTTGTTTTGTTTAGTTGTTAGCACTTGGTGGCGATTTTTCTGTTGATTTTGATGGTACAACTGCACGCTTAACAATCGCACAAGTTTATCCGGAAGACGAGGGTGAATACACATGCGTTGCCTACAACGATCTAGGAAACTCGTCTACTTCTGCATGTCTTGTTGTTGATGGTAAACAATCAATCGTTTTACGTACTTGATAAAACGATCCTAAATTCGATAAAATTAAAGAAAACCAATCTCTCATTTGACGTTTAACAAGAGCGATACATAAATGTCGAAAAATTGTGGTTTTTATGTTTATTTTTCGATTGCACTATTTTGAAATGAAAATAACACGTTTTTGATGCAAGAATCGAAAAATTCAATGTTTTTTGATTTGTTTTTACAGATAACTTTACGTTGATACGATGAATTTAGCCAATGTTATGGCCATTTGAAAATATTAGTTTTTCGGTTTTTACATTTTTTTTTTTACTATAGCATTGCGTAATTGCTCAAAATAATTTAAAACAGTTTTGTGCGCTTATAAATGGAGATATGTTTTTATTTAATCACTCTCTAAATTCGATTCTTGTAACAGAAATGTGATATTTTAAGTTTAAAAAAACGCTATTTTGCGATCTTTATCGCACTTGCATCACTTATCTTCTATTAATCGTAAAATGTGGATGATTTTCTTTAGTTTTATCAAATTTAGGATTGTTTTATCAAGTACGTATAAAAATATTTTTTTAAGAACACCCTAATATATATAATAACACAACCAACCAATCTTTTCGATTCAGTTCCCGAAGAAAAAGAAAACCTAATCAGCCAAAATCTAATCCGTCCACCTGGTCTTCAATCACCTGAGTCAACTCCACGTGCAACACCATGTCGTAGCGTTTCCCCACCACCAACAGCACCAGCACCACGTCGACGAACTCCAACACCAACACCAACTCCAACTCGAGTCGTGCGCAAAACGAAAATAACAGCGCCGAAATTCTACGCCATTCCGCACAATAAAATCGCCGAAGAAGGTGAAACTATACGATTTCAATGCGCTGTGGCTGGACATCCGGATCCATGGGTGACGTGGGATAAAGATGGCGGCATGGTGACTCCTAGTGCACGTATAACAATGCGAGAGCAAGATGATGTGAAGATATTGGAAATAAGGGAGGTTACACCAGAGGATGCTGGCTGGTATCGAGTTACGTTGGAGAATAATTATGGGAAAGTTGAGGCTAGTGCAAGATTGGATGTTATACCACATCGGACTGGGTCGGCTAGAGGTATTGTTGACTCTCTATAGAGGGTGTTTTTTTTACTTTTTTACCACTTTGATTCTGCAAGGAAAAAGTGGTACAGCTTTTGGTACGGTGTCTGTAACATTTTCAAAAAAAAAAAAAAAATTGTATAGAAATCCTTCATATAGTCCCTAGATGACGAATCTGAACTTAGTTTATAAGTGGGTGTATGGATGTGCGTCGTCAGCTCGCTCGGTCGTAAGTCAAAATTTTGTGGCTACAACTCCTCCTAGACGGTTTAACCGATTTTAATGAAATTTTCAGAATAAATTTGTCTAGTATTCAAGCTAGGGTCATGTGTTTATATTTTTTCCAGTGATGCCAACTTTCCGAGAAAAAATTTACTAAAGTTTTTAAAAATTCATATTGGCTACATTATTTATCCGATTTTGATCAAATTTTCAGAAAAGATTTCCCTAATGCTCTCATTAATTACATAATTTTATTAATATCCAGTATTGCCAACTTTCCGAGAAAAAAATTACTAAAGGTTTTAAAAATATATTATGGCCATGTTATTTAACCGATTTTACTCAAATTTTCACAAAAGATTCTCCAATCATAAAATTAGCATCCATTGAGTTTCATGATTTCATCTCTAGCTTTTTACAAAACTTTTCTCAAATTTCTTTATCTCCTAACCTAACCTAAGTTAACCTCTATTACAGGTATTCGAGCACATAGTGCTACGAGAATGTCCCCCAGGTTTACAAGACACCTAGCCGGGACACCAACACGACTAAACTGTCGGGCTGTATTTGCTTGCGACGTATACGGTACACCGCCACCTAGTGTTAAATGGTATAAGGATGGCGTGCCGTTGGAGAAGACGTCCACGTTGCATCAGTCATGGGATGGAAAAACGGCGCTGCTGGAAATTGAGCTGGTGCAGTACGACGATGGTGGATTGTATACTTGTGAGGCTAGTAACGAGCTAGGTGAGGCACATACGAACGGTTTGCTAACGGTACTCGCTGAAGATGATGTCCAGAAGATTGATCAAGCAGCGCCCGTTATAACGAAGAAGTTACCTAGGTGTTTAGAGACGCAGGAGGGACAAGCGGTGTTGCTTGAGTTGGATGTTACAGGTGAGCGAAATTTAGAAATTGTTTTTTAGATATATATGTTACCGTGGAAGCTCGAAAAACAGTAAATCCTAGCCTTTAGATCAAACGAATCTGAACTTGGTTTATGTGGGTGTATGGATGTGCGTCGTCAGCTCGCTCGCTCGGTCGTAAGTCAAAATTTTGTGGCCGCAACTCCTCCAAGACAGTTCAACCGATTTTAATGAAATTTTCAGGATAAATTTGTTTAGTGCCCAAGATAGGGTCATGTGGTTTTGGTTTTTTCCAGTGATGTCAACTTTCCGAGGAAAAAAATACTAAAGTTTTTGAAAATTTATATTGGCTACATTATTTATCCGATTTTGATCAAATTTTCAGAATGAAAAGATATCCCTAATGCTCCCATTAATAATTATATAATTTTATTAATATCCAGTGTTTCCGAGAAAAAAATTACTAAAGTTTTTATAAATATATTATGATCATGTTATTTAACCGATTTTACTCAAATTTTCAGAAAAGATTCTCCTAGTAATCATATAATTTATGTAATTTTAACAAAATACAGTGTTGCGAACTTTCCGAGAAAAAAATTACTAAAATTTTTAAAAATTTATTTATAAATATATTATAGCCATGTTATTTAACCGATTTTACACAAATTTGATATGATTTTTTTCGATTTCGGCACAAAAGGTACACCCCCCTACGACATAATCTGGGTGAAAGACGGTTGCGTCCTCCCCGACTGCGACGACTTCCAGCAGCTGGACTTTGGCGACGGCCGCATCTGTCTATGTCTTTCGGACGTCTTCGTCGAAGATTCCGGAGAGTATTTCTGCGAGATTTTCAATCTATACGGTGAAGATTCGAATGCGTGCCGATTGCATGTGAAGCAGCAGCAAATTGAAGCAAATTGCGATGAAAACCAACAGCAGGAAATTCATTTTAGCAAAGTAATTGAAGATGTTTGCGTTGAAAACCAGCAGAATGAAATTCATTTTAGCAAAGTACCCACGGCGGTCACTACAACACTTGGTCAGACGGCGAGTTTTTGTGCAAAGATTGACGAGATTGACGCTGATAAGATTAGCGGATTTGCTTGGTTTGTTGACGGCCGTGAAATTCAGTCGAGTGATAAATACGAGGTAAGTTTTTTTTTTCTTTTTTTTTTATTACAACCACTAGTTAGTTAAATACATACATACACAATCAGTCCAATAAAAAAAAATTAAGAAAAAAAAATGCGAAAATTTTAATTTAAATTTTAAATACTCGAGTAATAAAAAATTTAATTGTCTTTTTATTACAGCCTAATTAGAATGTAAAGCAATTTGTAATTACAAGATAATTAAAAATAAAACTTCTAATTACATAATTAGATTATTAACAACGAAGTTAGATATTTTTATTTATATTCGAAATTATATGTAAATAAACTTAGTTTTATTAATAGGAAAATAAAGTTCCTATAATTAAGAACTTTTTATCGATTATCTTTAGATGATTTTTTTTAAATGTTTTAGTTGTTTGACAACATGTATAGTATACAAAAAAATAATTTCGGACTCAATTTACCAAACTTCAATTTTTCAAACATTTTTACGTAAATTCCGCTTAATTTCTAAGACTTACGATGCTTTGATGCTAAGTTATGATTTTTTTTTTTGGAAATTTACCCTGCATTTTGTGAGCTCAAAGACAAATTTTGATCATTTAGACCCATTTTAACGAGTCAAATAAATGTGTTCAATGATAAAACATTCTTCGGTTAAGAAGAAAAGTTTGAAATTGTGCAGCATTTTGCTGAATCAACTTGCAAAACGAAAAAATGGTTGAAGAAGTAAAATTTCTTCTATGATTTCTGCTCTTAATTGTTAAAACTTTAAACGTATTATGATATGTAAATAATAACTGCGTGGTTCTTTGTTTAAAAAAATTAACGTAATTTTAACAAAATGTTGCCAACATATCAAGAAAAAAAAATCACAAATTTTTTAAAAAATTCATTGTGGCTACATTATTTATTCGATTTTGACTTTGATCAAATTTTCAAGAAAGTTTCTCCTAGTGCCCAAATAAATTATAATTTTATTAAAGATATTGTGGTCTATATATGGGTTTACCCATATACTTCTAATCTTGTTCCATAAACAAAAGAGGTGGGAATATTTCATTGTCATATTAAAATATTATCTAATTAAAAAGATGAATCATATAAAACTTAGTCTAATCTAATTCGAATTAAATTTGATTTTATTCAAGATCATTTTATTTTTCTTTCAAAAAAACTCAAAATTTCGAAATCGAAATCGATGAATCATCTTTTCGCTAGCAAAGAAAGACATAAAATAAAATGTTAAATCTCTTGTTGTTGCTGCATTTTATTAGTTGCATACGCGCTCTGTGTGTGTGTGACCTTGAAGACGTTAGTTTGCTGACCTACAAAAATATTGACATTCTTTAACCGTGTACATATACATCCGTCCTTGTCCACAAAATGCGTCATCGCACACTCCAAAAACTTCCTGTCTTTATTCAACCAAACTCTTTATGAACAATGCAACAATAATGTATTAAATTATAGATTGAAACTAGCAACGTCACCAGCATATTAACAATCAACAACACGACATTACAAGACAACGTCGATATCGCATGTACTGCGATCCGAATCCCCCACCAAGCTACAAGTGAAACATCTTTAGCAGCTCAAACAAGTGACTCAAGTGATCAGTCAAGCGCTGTACTTGCATCGCGTCAGATTTCATGCTCGACCCGGTTACGGGTCGTTGAATCCGAAGATTTAGCTGGTTCCGGAATGTGGCAGCATCGGTTGATGATGGATCTACGCGGGGATAAAGTGCAAGAAGTAGTAACTGTTGGTGATGGTGGTGATTATAATGGCCAGTTAGAAGGCGAAACTGTGCAGGCTGGTGTTGTGAAAGGACCTAGTGATACAACTGCGCTAGTTGGCGATCGAATTGTGTTGAAGGCGTGTTATTGTGGTATGCCGGAACCGGATATACGCTGGATTAAAGCGGTAAGGAATTTACTATTTTAGCAAAAACAACTTTGTGTTTTTGTTGTGCGTAGAAAAATGATTCATCAAGAAATAATAGTATAGTAATTTACTAGCTTTGTCTTTGGTTTTGTTCAATAAAAAAATTCAATTTTTCAAAATTAAGGCTAAGGAAGTATGGTAAGAAATTTACTAATTTTTCAAAAACAAGTTTGTGTTTTTATTACTACCTATAGTAATTTAGTAGTCCAAAAAAAAGGGTTAATTTTAGGCACATTTATTTAGCAGACCGGCATTTTGAAAATAAATGTAAAAATTATACATTTTGTAGGTATATATTTTTGACTTTTTTGAAAGAAAAAAATCCTGCTGAAAACTTCAATAAATACACTTTCCAATGGTATAATTTTTGTTTACTGTATTTGTTGTAAAAGTTCCCAAAAAAAAATGTTTAAAAACACCTAAAAATTTATTTTTCACATTTTTCTAAAACGTTATGCCAATTAGAAAAACAATTCTAATTAAAAAAGTCAATAAAATTAGATGGTAATTTTTGGTGTGACGTTCTGAAAAATATTTATTTTAGAAATTATTACAAAAAAAAAATAAGTTAAGCGTAAGTTATTTATTTTTCAATTTATTTATGAAACTATAAATGTTATTACAGATAATTTATTGTAACATAAAATAAATTACATATGTATTATATAATTTATTTATACTAAGCTACAATATAATTTATTATTGATCAATAAAATTATGAATACAGAAACAGAAATAATATATTTTTTGATTAATGAGTGTTAAATTAGTATAATAATTTGATAATGAAGAAACTGATTTTCAACAAATTTATTGAAATTTGAAAACAAATTACATTAAAAAACCAATGTTTTTACTATCAATTCAAAAATAATCTGTAAAATTAATGTTTTTATAACAAAAATACTTTTTTTTTTTTATAAAAATAAATAATAGTAAGTTGTAGTATAACTATATAACAAAATATTTATAATATTTTTATGAAAAAATATATGTCTATTAAAAAAAAATCAAAATAATTGAATGAATAGTGAAAATGTTGGTTTTAAAGTAATATTTTTTTCGATTATAACATCGATTATAAATAAATATTAATACAGAACTTTAGCCTAAAGTAGTTTTATTTTATTTATTATTATTATTAACAAGGAATGTCTGAAAAAGTTCTTTCACATATTTATACAAAATACCTACACTTTAAAAAGATATAGCTACATTTTTTTTCAAAATACGTCAATAGTTTATCTATCCGATAAGTGTAAAACTTACCTAATTTATTCTCTAAACACATAAAACTATTTAATAATACATATATCTATTATTATCAAATGATCAGGGTCGCCAACTCTACAATGACTCACGAACGCTAATAACAAATCAAGACGGCGTATCTTGTCTCATACTAGAAAATATAACAGCTGACGATAGCGGGAAATATGTTTTCCAAGTGGAAAATCCATTGGGAAATGATTGCCATTATGCGTCTGTTTCAGTTGAAGGTAATTATCATTAATACAAATATTTTTCTTCCATAAAAAAATCTAAATAATTCCTACTTAGGTCCACCAGATCCGCCAGCAGGTCAATTGACAGCCAACTTAGTCGGCGATGGAATGTATTTAGCCTGGAGTAGTCCGCCGTATGATGGCGGTAGGGCTGTAGAATGTTATGCTGTGGAAATGCTGCAAAATGGCGACGATACCTGGACGACGGTTACAGAGAATTGTCATTCCCTAGCTTATACCGTACGCGATTTACTGCAGCCCGGAATGAAATATGCATTTAGAGTCAAGGCTTTTAATAGTCACGGGGCGAGTGAGGCGAGTTTGGTGACTGATTTTGTTACGTTTGAAAGAAGTTTAATTGAAAATCACGATGATAATGATGATGATAATGGTAAGTTTATTTTATTTATTAGATTTACATATCCAGTGACCGTGAAAGTAGGTATAAGATTTGTAAGAAAATACGTTTTTGCTTGAGTCGAATCAAAGTGAAATACGGACTTCTAAACAGTGTTCATCATTTATCAGCTCAAATATTTCGTTTTAGGCTTTGCCTAATAGATTCGAATTGTAATATGGACTTCTAAACCAAAGATCTTAAAAAAAAATGGATGCTAATTTTATGATCTATGAATAATTCAAATATTACCTATGAAATTTTATATTTTTACCTATAACGTAACCAACCTAAACCTAACCATAGATTAATTATTTAATACATAGGTAAACTATTATTTTCATAGGCACTATATTCATAGGTCAAATATTTTTATCCAAAAAAATAATCTAACAACTTTGTTTTACAAAACAAATTTCTGATTGTTTAACTCTGAAAAATTTATTGTTTATCATTTATCAGCTCAAATATTTCGTGTTAGGGTTTAGGCTTTTAAAAAACAAGTTGTTACCTTGTCACACAGATACAGAAAGAATGCAGTTTTGTTATATATTAGATATGAATACAGGGCAGGACTAAAAAATATTACTTATCTTTTTCTTTTTTAGTAATTCATTTTTATCTTATCAAAAAAAAAAAACATTTAAAATATATTGAATACTTTTGCATTGTTACTTAAAATTTTTGTACTATATATATATATATTTGAGAATGCATATTGATATTTTATATTTATATATGTAGTTTTCCATGCCGTTGGTAATATATTATATTACCTACCTAATATTTGTAATAGTTCTGATATTATATATTTTTAAACAATTATGAATAAAATTAACAGTAGTTGAGTAATTATATGTAGAAATACTGGACGTAAAATTGCATCAATTTTTTAGAGTGTAGATAAATTCCAATATTGAATTTTCGATTAGAGAAGATTAATGAATGAACCATAATTTCAGATGTGAATATTGTCAATTCCAAGCCAGTTGAATTAGAAAAAGCGGACGATTTTAAATCCACGTACGATATCCTTGAAGAATTGGGCAAGGGTCGTTACGGTATTGTTCATAAAGTTCAAGAGAAATTCGCAACCACCAAACAAATACGCGCTGCAAAGTTTGTTCGATGTCGGAGCGTGAAAGATCGGGAAAAAGTGCACGAAGAAATCGAGATTATGAACCTGTTGCGACATTCGAAACTGCTGCAGCTGAAGGCCGCTTTTGATTGCCAACGCGAAATTGTTCTTGTCATGGAATAGTAAGTTACTAAGTTAGGTTACGCCATAATACGGAGACATTGGATTGTATATTTATATTGGCAATACTGTTTCAGTTGGTAATGTTATTTTGGCAGAATTATAGCCGAACTTGTCTTGGTGTTAAGTTGGTTTATACATTTTTTTAAATTTATTTCAGTCCCTTTTTATATAAAAAAAACATTTTTAACTAAAGTCGACTTTGAATCGATAAAGTATCGATTTTAAATTGTACTAATCGTTATACTTTTCCAGTAAGGCTAAAATCGATAATTTTACATCGAAAAAATATCAGAAATAGTTGCCCGTATTCTCACCTCACATTTTCGTGAAAAAGTGCCTTTATCATTAATTTCAAAATAACTTTTTGCTTCTGTTTGTCATCAAATGTAAATAATTTTTCTATATTTGATCATTTTTATTATATTTGGTATTATAAAATTTAAATAAACTATTTTAAAATGCTTAATAAATGATTATAAGTGAACTTCAAAAGTACTTTTGGCAAAAATCACTTTTATAAATGAGGTGAGAATACGGGCCAATATTTTTTGTTTGTTTTTACGAAAGTTAAAGGTTTCTCTACGCAACTGAAATTTTGGGAAAACTCGTGTAAATACATATATTGTTTATATCGTGTATGTATTAACGCGCGTTTTCCGAAAATTTCATTTCTGTTACTTTCGTAAAAACATGCAAAAAGAAAAAAAATATTTCTGAAGTTTTTTCGATGTAAAATTATCGTCTGGAAAATATTTTTTTTAAAAACACTAATATATATATATATATATTCTTTTTAGTATCTCAGGTGGCGAATTATTCGAACGCGTAGTCGCAGACGATTTCACCCTAACCGAACGTGATTGCGTCTTATTTCTGCGTCAAATTTGCGAAGGTTGCTCCTACATGCATCGTATGCACGTGGTACATTTGGATTTAAAACCGGAGAATATTATGTGCCATAACCGGATTTCGCATCAGATCAAAATTATCGATTTCGGGCTCGCTCAGCGGCTGAAGGCAAACTGTCCGGTTCGTGTACTTTTTGGCACGCCCGAATTTATACCACCCGAAATTATCAATTACGAACCGATCGGAGTGGAAACCGATATGTGGAGTATTGGCGTTATTTGTTATGTGTTGTAAGTGTAATTAGTATTACAATCAAGATTTATTTTTAAATGGTTGATGGTTGTTTAAAGGGAATGGTTTTGTAAATAGAATATAGCAAAATTACAGAAATATAAGAATTTATATATATATATATTGTTTTTGTTAAAAATCTAGATTATCCGGTCTGTCGCCGTTTATGGGCGAAAATGATGCGGAAACATTTGCAAATATCACCCGAGCTGATTACGATTTCGAAGATGAAGCATTCGAAACAGTTAGTGAAGATGCGAGAGATTTCATCAAGTCACTTCTCATCAAAAGGAAAGAGTAAGTTTTGCAGATTGGGCACCTCTAAAAATTATTTAATGTTAATGTTATTGGTTCATATAGAATAAAATTCAATTATCTTTCGGACGCGCTATATTAAAGTCCATTTAAATGGAAATCGATTGAGTTATTCTGTAGACAAATTTAAAAAATACCATTTCGAGAAAAACGCATTTAAAGTTTTAAATAAGATTAAAAGGTTAAACGCGGTTATAAACGGTTATATCTCGGTCAATATATTTCCGATCACTTACATATTTTACATGATAAATCTTGAATATATAAGCAATTGATTTATGCAAATCCAAAAAATTAATACGATCGGTTGAGTAATGAAAATATTTTTATGAAACTAACCAAGTTTGTGTTTTAATAAATAATAATCTTTATCCTAACATAACCGAACCTAACCTAACCTAATCTAAGAATAGTTTAAATGAGAGATTTATTTTAATAAATAATTTCTTTATTTAGAAATCGTCTAACAGCTGACCAATGTCTACAGCATCGATGGATGACACAATACGAGAAACTTAACAATGTTGTTATCTCAACCGATAAACTTAAGAAATTCATTATCAGAAGAAAATGGCAGGTAAGGAGTACAATTTTTAAATATTTTTAGCCCAAATTTCTGTGCGTGGCTTAAAACTCGCTTAATTGCATGGTGCATTATTTAATGTTTTTTTTTTGTGTTTGTGTGTTTGCTGCTTTAACCTGCTATCAAACAGAAAACCGGAAATGCAATCCGCGCTGTTGGTCGTATGGCAACACTGTCAGCCAGTCGACGGAATAGCAGTACGACATCTTCAACATCGAGTAGTGTTGGTAGTCCAAGACCTAGTGTATCCGGTACGAATACTATAGCACGTATGTCTAGTCTTAACGAAGAAGATATTCCGGTATCTTCCGATGATCCAGAATCAATAAATTTACCTAAATCATCACTTAGTGAAGATATCCGCCACGAATCTATACCAGAAGATCAGAATTCTGTTAAAATTTCATCTTCGGATGTTAATAATACAAAACAATCACTTGAAGATGTTGAAGAACAAATAAATTTACCTAAATCATCACTTAGTGAAGATATCCGCCACGAATCTATACCAAAAGAACAGAATTTGATGTTTATTGCTGAAGATTCTATTAAAATTTCATCTTCGGATGTTAATAATACAAAACAATCACTTAGAACACCTGAAGATGCTGAAAAACAAATAAATTTACCTAAATCATCACTTCCTAAAGATATCCTTCATGAATCTATACCAAAAGATCCAAATTTGGTTTCTGTTGCTGAAGATTCTACAAAAATTTCATCTTCAGATGCTAGTAATACAAAACAATCACTTAGAACACCTGAAGATGATGTCCATCTAGACGAAAAATTGCTTTCTATTGATAAAATATCGCCTAATCACAAAATACAAACAATTCGTACACCTGAAGGTGATTTACACGCTGAAGAAGCTACCCAAACTGACCAGAATCTAATCAAAGACTGCTTATCTACTAGTAATATTGAAAAAGATGTAAATTCCAAAGCGCCAAGACCTAATGCATTGCCCGGCGAGAATTACGCTGAAGACGATGTCCATGAAACGAAGAAAATAAAATCGTCGCGTATACGTGTTTGTAGTGAACGTAGTGATAGTGGTATCAGTGATTGTTCGACACAACAGCTCCCCCAGCAGCAGCAAGTTTTGTTGCAGAAGAAGTTTTCGATTGACGAAGAGGACGTCAGTGTAGATGGACTTAACAAAAATATTACTAGTGTTAAAGAACAATCAAATCAATTAACGAAAGATCTTCTACAAGATGCTTCCAAGAAGATTAATGGTAAAAAAACTAAGTTACAAGGTAAATTAATTTATTATTCATTCATTTCTAAAACGATTTTTAGGTCGTTGATGTTTAGACGATATTTTTATACGAAATATTTATTAATAATTAGAGATTATAAATTTGACGAAAACACTTTACAAATTATATAATATTAAAATAAAATGGCTTTAGGTTAGTTCTGTATTAATATTTATTAATAATTGACGTACTTTCGATATATATCTTCATCAGAAAAAACACTAATACAGAAAATTGATCATTAATTAATATTAATACAGAACTTCAACCAAAAACAGTTTTATTTTAAATATAATGAGTCCGGAAAGATTTTTTTTACATAATATTTAATAGTTCTTATAAATAAATCTAATAAACAAAATAACGTTTTAAATCTGTTAATAAAATATTCGACAAATAAATTTTATCATATTTGATCAACAAAATTTTATTCCTTTATTTGATTAGTGCCAGTTGCATGAAACGTTATTGACTCGAATCAATAGTTAAGTATGTAGTTATGCAATTATTTATGTTTTTTTTTTTTATTTATAAGATAACGCACTTTCTATTATAGAATATATATGTATATGTAAGTAGTTATTTGTGTGTCGTGAAATTTTTAGTTTTTGCATGAATTTTAAGTTTGTCTTTTTATATAATATATTTTTTTATTAAGTACCTACATAAAAATTTAGAAAAACATTTTAACAAAAAAAATTAAGGCTGCAAGCTAATAAATAATATAATTGTTATCATTTTCCAATATTTATTATATAAAGTAATCGATTTAAAGAACTTATTAATTTTTTCTTATTTTGTGATATTTTGCGATCAGCATTTTTAAATATTAAACATAAAAATGGTTTGTAATTTGAAAAAAATGTTTCGAACAAACTTTTTTGCGATACCATGAATTTCTATTTTATTTTACGAAAAATAATTTTGAAAATTACATAACACGGTGCAGTTTTTTCGATATTAATTATAATTTTATTACACAAATATAATTATTTATGTTTAATTGAATCTGTTGTTATATCTTTCAAATTATCAAATAAACTATTTCTTTTTCGAAAGATAAAAATTACGAACCCATATTTTTGAAAAGAAAAACTTTTAGTATCGAATAACGAATAACAAAGCTTGTTTTATTTATTATTTCTAAATAATTTTGTATTATTTTTCCCCTCAGAGTCGTCATCTGCAACGTGTACCACAAAGACGCCGAGCTTAACAAGCGGTGATCGTGTTAAATCCGATATTGTATCGAGTAATATCAAAAAATTCGATGCCCTATCGGCGAAATTTACTTCAATTACTTCATCAGCATCTACCACCAAAGATACACAACCAAAACACCTAGCTAAAGCTCCGTTTACACCGCAACAAACACGACGTGCGAAAAATACTACCACCTCATCGATTTCATCAACAACTTTAGGAAATTTAGCGAGTTGTAAACGTAGTAATATTGTTAAACGTACTGTTTCAATTTCACCAACTCGTTTTGGTAATTCTTCTACTTCTGCGCAAAAAACAAAAGAGGATCAGACAATGAAAACAGCAGCGAAACGAAATAATATCGCGATTGAAAAACATTTAGATACGACGTCTAGTTTTCGGAAGGCAGCCGCGTTTTGGAATCAAAATTAATTTGTTTGGAAGCGAAAATGTTTTAGAATCAGTTGCATAAAGTGTCATTAATTGAATTTACATTTGTCTAAGAGTATGAATTTAAATGAATTAATTCAATAATTTAATTCGAGCTTCTACAATATTTTATGCGACTATTTCTTTAGACTTTAACTCAATGTACACAACATTTTATATAATGGATTATTTAAACAAACAATTTAATTATAATATATTAGGGTGTCCGTTAAAAAAATGTTTCCAATAAGGTTAAAATCGAAAAAACAACAGAAATAATATTTTTTGATTGTTTTTACGAAAGTAATAGGTTCCTCTACACAAATGATATTTTTCGGAAAACGCTTGTAAATACATACAGTCGTTTATATCGTGTATGTATTAACACGCGTTTTCCGAAAATTTCAGTTGTGTAGAAAAACCTGTTACTTTCGTAAAAACATGCTAAAAAAATAATATTTCTGATGTTTTTTCGTTGTAAAATTATCGATTTTAGCTTTACTGACATTTTTTACGGAAACTTAAGCTAGTATTATACAATAAAAAAATTATTGACAATTCGTTGCTATTATTTGCTGCAGCTAAGCAAACTATATTTATTTAGTTTCATTTTCAGCAACTTTTTATAAGTGTCTTAATTTTGATTTTATAAATGTTTATTATAACGAAATATTTATTAAATTTAGAAAATAATTTATAATTTAACAGATTTAAAAATATAAAATACTTGTGATGCAATAATATTTTTAAATTTCCCGAAATTGTAGCAAACTTTTACTCCGAAACTGCGCTAAATTTCCAAGTAATTTTTGGTTATGCTAACATGGTTCTGCCCAGAGTTTTTTTAAAATTATATCGACAATTTATGAATTGCTATTAATTATTATCGTGTAATACTGGCTATAATATCAACTGAATGATTTTTAGAATGAATTTAGCGAAACAACTTGCAATTTTATTGAATCTGATATAATTTTTTAAAGTTTTACTACCAAATTCATTTGGTGTGAAACTCTAGAAAACATTTTAATATTTAATTTATTATTGTTATTATTATGTATTATTATTATTACTATTAAAATGTATTAGAAAATTTTATTTATTATTATCCAAATAAAGAGTCAGTTTAATAAAAAAATGTACACGATTTTTAATTATTATTCACGTTGAAATGAGTATTTTTTTATATAAAAATAATACATATTGTGTATATAAAGTATCACTGAATGTATATGGGTTGTATTTAAGTGATTCGGAACCCTCTATAAGCTTGTATATTTTTTGTAACAAATTGGTTAACTTACAAAGGTGTTCAACGATACTTTGTGCAATCGAATTTGTATATTTCGAAAATATATTTCGCCATGTTTTATTTAACAATAGGAATTACAGAAATAACTATTTAGACACATTTATAAGCGTAGAATTATAATTTTAGAAATAAAGAAAAAATAACTGAGCCGTGGAAAACTTAATATGAAACTCGAAGATAGAAAAAAAATTGTTCAAAAACTTACATTTTGGTGACATACGCCAATTCACTTGGAAAACTTGACACAACACGAAAAAAGTCATTAACAGTTATTAATTATATTTCAATCACATAATATCAGTCCAATCAGTTTTATTTTTATTATAACAACACCTGTTAAGCCATTTTTGGCTTACGTAGTCAAAACAATTGAACATCGACAGACAATAATGGCCCATTTCATTGTAAAACTTGACACAAACACGAAAAATCATTAATAGTCATTAGTTAATGTTTATTTCACCACTTTTTAAATTAATTGTCCACAAAATAACAAAACCTGTTGAGCCATTTTTTTGTTTTCGTAATCAAAACAATTGAACATCGACACACAATAATGGCCACTTTAGTTTGACTTATTATTATTATTTATTATAATATAATTAGTTCACTTGTAATGTACATTAAACAAATATAATAATTTATTTTACTATTTGTATATAATAAATAAAATTTGAGTAGACCACACATTCGAAAAAAACTTAACAATGCATCATCAACAAACTCAATTTTGTTCGCGAACTTTCAACTGACAACTAAAAGTAATTGTACTGCAGTGAAATATATGTTAATTAATTGTTTATTATAGAAAATATAAATAATCTGTTTACGAATAACTAACTAATTAATTAATCCCCGAATTACCTAACTCGCATAACTCACAACAATAATAATAAAATTACACAATACACACAGATGTAATGATGCAAGCGGGAAACACGGCGTCCTTTACAAGTCACGTGCCTTGTATAAAATAAAAAATATATTAATACTTTATTAAAATATTGCAATATTATTTTACTATTATTTTAAAATATATGAATAATTAAAGTATAGAATATGTATTTTAATTTAAATTGATTTTAAATAATAAATTATCAAGTGGTTAAGATATCAAGTTGGTCTTGGTTATACATCTATCAAATGTCATTTGATTTGAATTTTGTTTAAATTAATATTTTATTTAAATATTGCAATATTATTAACTATTATTTTAATATATAAATAAATAAAATATAAAAAATATCTAAATTTAAATTGATTATAATAATTTATTATCAAGTGGTTAGGATTTCAAGTTGGTCTTGGTTATATATCTATGAAATGTCAGATTTGAATTTTGTTTAGAAAAGTTTGCTAAATATATTTAGCTAAAAAAAATGCAATATGCTATTGTATTATTTCAGAAATTGTAAGTATTATTTATTATATTAGGATCCGAATAAATAGAATAGAATATTAATATTAATAGAATATTATTTATTTGGAAAATTACAACAAAGAATTTCCACACTTATTTAAAAAATGTGCAAGGTGAGTTTATTTAGGAAAAAAAACACTTATTTGCATTTATTAATAATAATGATTTATTTAATTTAATACGAGCCATTGTTTTTGGATGTTTTACATAATTTTGTAGTCCTTGGTTTTATGACATTTGTATTGTCTTAAAACCAGTCTGTCAAAATTGAACTTGTAACTATTAATTGTTTGTGTTATTTAATTTCCAACTTTCAAATAATTATTTTCACTGTACCAGCATATAAAATTTAGTATATTAAAAAAAATTTGTAAATAACGCTATTTTGTATTTTTTTTTTCTACAAAAAACGTTAATTTTGTATTTTGTTTGTTTGTACTAATTATTACTTATAACGCCGTACCTATTTTGGGAATATATATAGAGGTATAAGTAAGCTATACAATCCCGAGGAGTTGCTGTGTTCACGTTAGTTGAAAAACCAGTGACTCTCAAAATGTGTATTATGACAAAATGTAATTTTAAATGTGTCTTAACGGTCTTTAAAAAACAAACTCCTACCTGAAACCTACCTACCAAACCTACCCTAACCTACCGGACTTCTTAACGGTCTTTAAAAAACAAACTCCAACCTGAAACCTACCTACCAAACCTACCCTAACCTACCGGACTTCTTTACGGTCTTTAAAAAACAAACTCCTACCTGAAACCTACCTACCAAACCTACCGGACTTCTTAACATAACATAACAAAAGGAAAATTACTAATGAAACATTTTGAGGTTCACTGGTTTTTATACACCAAATATGGGCGTTCCGATGTTCACGCATGCGCAAATCTGGTTTTTTTAATATTCGTGAATACAGCAACATCTCGGGATTGTATATCTTACTCCAGCCTATATAGATTTTAATTAGAAAATTTTGTATTGGTCGAATAATTGAATAACTTGATATATTTATTCAATCAGTAATTATATTCAATTGCATAATAAGTTTCGTGACATTATTTAAACTAATTAATAAATTTTTTAAAATATAAACTCTATTTAGTAAGTAATTATTTTGCCATAAAATGTTTAAATAAAATAATTGAATATTTCAAATAGAACTAGTTTTTCATTCATTAGAATTATGCAAATTTTAGTTAAAAAAAAAAAACTATTTTATTTCTTATCATAAGTATTTTTGTTATAACACCATAGATCATATAATATAAATATAATAATAATAATAATAATAATAATAATAATAATAAATTAGTTCAATATTTTTTAATATCAATTTTTATATTAAATTCTTTAACATTATGTGGCAAATCATTTTTATCAAATTCTATTTCCCAATCATAGTACTGATCATATTTACAATTTAAAATTTTACTATTATTGTATTTAGTATCTACACTGCGAATCTGTATCGTGCAGACATATTTATTTAATTGTTCACTCACTACCGCCGTATAAACTTCCAATTTAAATTCCGAATTTGTTAAACCGTAATGACAAAATATATTCCCGCTAACGATATCATTTCTAATGATACACCACCGCCATTTATCATTGATTTTCGTTAGCAAATCCTTATTCGATTGATGCGTTATATCGCTGTGTTTCGATTTGAAATGATCCGTTAGATTTTTTTCATCAGTTAAATGCTTCCTACAGATGTAACAATAATCACTGAATTCGCAATAATACCATTCATGTTTCCAGAATTTCTTATCACTACCCGTATACATACAGCCCTTTAATTTGTTCCTACAGGGTTTTTGTTTCAAATCTTCATTATTCGGACATGCTACAATCGTGGAACAGCAACCAATATCTTGTACACCTGTAGATTTTCGTAAAGTAATAGAAAAAGTTGTACCATTAAAACTCTCGAGAACATCTAGTAGATTTTTAATATCAGTAATGAGTGATAGATCAATCCATTGTCGTCTTTCAGCTGCAACCCGACCTGATTTTATAATATTACGACATTCCCTTTTTAATTCGAGCTCGTAAATATAATCCGAAGATTCTTCCGGTTCACCCAAGTACTGAACGAAATGATAAACTTTATTACTGCTTCGACAAACTTTCACATACAACACGAACAACAGCTCAAACGCAATAAGAAGATATTTTTCTTCGTTCGATTGATTGATATCGTGTGTAAGTGTACATGGATTTTCTAGTATTCTGTTCGGATGCTTGGATTGGCAATGTTCCAATAATTGGTTTTGTTGTCCGATCCAGTGGCAAGTATGCGATAACATTATAGGGCATTCGATTAGTTGAAACGGACAGTAGTCTTCGTGTATTTGCACTTTTTGCGAAAATTTTAACCTCATTTGACATCCGTTTGATTGATATTTACATGGGAAACTGATTAGGTCAGCAAGAAGTTCGTAATGTTTATTACGTATCGCAGTATCGGATACCGTACATCGACCGCAAATAGTGTCTTCATTATATTGGAGATAAATTGGACCGCAAGATAAATAATTTTGGCATTGATCACAACGTAATTTCGATAACATGTCACTGGGTAAATTCATGTTTAATTATTTCGATAGAAAATTTATTCGGATTGATATGTGGAAAATGGATTTGATGTCAAACGAATGAAAACTAGTATATTGATCGGAAGCGCAGGACGTTTTCCATGCGATTTTATCGTACACGTTTAACTGCGAACTTGGTACGCTAAGGTATTTGAAGCTGATTTTTTTTTAGTTTAAAGTTCGGATTCAGGTTCAATATATTGATTTCGGTTCAGGTTGAATAATAGAATTTATATAAAATAATAAATAATATTAATAAAATAATAGAAAAACGATCTAATTCTCAAAAGGGATAATTCAATACCATTTTATAATATATAGTGATTTTTATTTAAACAGCTTGGTATTATATTTCAAGTATTTATAATTTTTATTGTTATTACCGTTCAATTGTTTTAAGTGTCGTTAATAGTTTTCCTTTTTATTAATTTAACATTGTATTTCTGTGTGGAAAGAATTAGACCAGGTACTGGTTTACTAGAAGGCATTTCATTTTCAGATACTGGACATATTTTGTATTTTCGTAAAATATTTGTAAGAAATACGAATATGCATTGTCGTGCTAATAATTCTCCCAAACATCTTCGTTTACCTAAAAAAAAGAAAGAACGAACGAGAATAGTTTAATCCTTAATTAAGGAAATAATTTTGCAAAATATTACTACGTTATTATTTTTGAAATTTTCGTTTTTAAAACTTATTTCGTTTGGAAAATAAATACTGATGATTGCTGTAGTTATATGATCTTCAATCAATCTGTTTTTATCTTTTGTCAAATGGGAATTCTGATTGTTAAAGATGTTCAAGTTTTTTTTTAGATTTTTCAGATGAGAACAAAATCATATTTGAACTATGCCAAAGTGGTTGGAAAATTTAAAGGTTCATAATATGCTCGGCAAAAATTTTTTTTGCGCCAAAACATCGTAAGTTCTAAGCGAAATTTACGTCGAATTGTTTCAATTTTTGCTCCCCCTTGGTCAGTGAAATGAAAGCCAATATTGGCAAATTGGCTTTCATTTCACTGCTCTTGGTAAATTGAGTCCAAAAATTTTTTTTTTATACATGTCAAAATTTGACAATTTTTTAAGTCAAAAACATTTTTTTTCTGTACGGTACCTTAAATATGAGACTTCAAATTTTTTCGGACGCAAAAATTCATTCAATTTCGTTTAAAATCGGCCGAGTTATACTGATTTGAAGAATCGGTAATTTTTCAGATTTTTTGAGTGGTTTCATTTTTTGCCGAGTGTATTTTCGTATTGTGATAATATTATTAATATAACGTTTACCTAATCCAAAATTGATAAATCTATCTTTGTACGATAAGTTTCCATTTTCATCTAGAAAACGTTCTGGACGAAAAACTTCCGGATCACCCCAATATTTTGGATCATAAAAAACTGAATAAAGACTGATTAAAACTGTTGTATCCTAAAATGAACATTAATACTTAACAAACAATTCTTTCTCCGACTGTTCAAATAATTTTTGTACAAATATAAATATTATTATTATTATTACATTGAAAAAATATATGACTTTAAAACCAACATTTTTACTATTAATTCAAAAGTATACTGTAAACATACTTGTGATTTGTAAAATTGGGTTTTTATTATAAAAATACTTTTGAAATTTTTATTAAAAAATTTATAAAATAAAATAGGTAATAGTAATATTCTAACGTGAGGATAGGGAAATTATTTAAATTTTTGTATCTAGTAAATCAAATAATACGTACTTTTGGAATATTGTATCCTTGAAAAGTAGTATCCTTTAAAACTCTCCTGGGTCCAGCGACAGGTACAATACCGTTGACTCGTTCTACTTCCATTATAATGGCCTCAAGATAAGGAACTCTATACAACAGTAGCAAAGTGAATTTAATTATGAACAGAAAAATAAAAAAATTAACTTGAAAAAAATAATAGTAATATATTTTTACTTAATACGGTCTGCATATGTTATAAATTCATCATAATTGAATGAATTTTCAATGTCCTTGGCAGCTTTGTTTTGAATTTCAGGATGCAGGATCATTTGTAAAAACATAAAATCCAATGTATGACTTGTGGTACCTGTACCGGCAATAAACAAATCTAGGCATATCATAATTAGCTGATCATCTAAAATGAAAAATAGTTTTTAATTAAACAAAAATATCTTACGTACGTTATTTTTATTTCTTATTAATTTTTTAGAATGTTTCATTAAGTATCATTTTGTTTTTTATGAAACGACAATTTTCGAAAATAAAGACCAAAATAACATATTTTCGAATCCCCAAACCGTTTCCTTCTATGTTTTTTCATTTGCGAATAAAAAATTTTCAAACTTTGCGTACTTTTTAGTCATTCAGAGGAGGAGAACCTCCCCCCTTAATGATAATTATTTCGAAGAAAAAACGTTTTACTATTGAATAATTACTTAATAATTTACTTTTATTTTTAATAGGTTTGTCTCTAATTTTAATGGCGATAATAATACAATCACGCCATGTACCCATATGGGGGTGTGGCACAAACTCTTTTCATCATTCCGAAATCAGTTGCCTCCAAACATTCCTATCCAGCACAAGCAACTTTCGCACTTTCATCCATATTCATAATTCCACTCTCATAGCATGCTCTTTTATTCCTACTACTTGGAAACTTTCGCTCACGCAAGCCACCCTCTCAATCATACCACTCTAACTACTCATCGGACGTCCACACGATAATTAATATAAACAAATAATTACATGTATAGATTTTTCTTTTCTCCTCATCCTGATTCTGTTTCATCTCGGAGATAAATGCATAAATCAAATCATCATCTCGATCGGGATACCAATTCTCAAAATGTTCGTCAATTATTTTTACGAGAAACTCTCTCATCTCTCGATTCACTCGTTTTATCAAATTATATCCGATTTTTTCCGGAATAATATAACGTAACCATGGCATATGACCAATTGTACTACCACTGATATCGAATGCTACAGTGCGTTCGTTCATAAGTTTCAAAAAATAATCAAACCTCGGATTGTTACGAGAAAATGTCTGTCCTGTTGTAAAATACCATAAAATGTTTGTAACCGAACGGGCGAGAATTGGTTCCAGTTGTATTGAGTTTGCGTTTTCTTCTAGTGTTTCGAGAATTGTTAATGTTTCGTTTTCGATCATTTGTTTCATTTCGGTTTTGCCGAAACCGATTTTACGTAAATGACGTAGTACAAATTGTCTTTGATCTACCCATATGGGTCCGTCCATTGATGTTACACCTGTAAATCGTTTTTAATTGGATAAAAATATTTGAGTTACACTGTAAAAAAATTTTACAATGAAAATCATTGGACACTTTGTTGACAACGATAATCATTGTAAATTTACAAAAAAAAATGTATTTTTATATGTAAAATTACAATTAAAATATGTAACACATTTTAATATTATATTTGATAAGTACATTTACATAACTATCTTGTAATATTTCCACTTTTTAAAGTAATTATTACATTTGTCAATGTAAATATTAAATTTATGCGTACATTAATAAATGTAACAATTACATTTACTGTTGTAAATATTACATTTATTAATATAAATATTACATTTATTAATGTAATTATTACATTTGCTAATGTCTTTATTACATTTATAATTTTTTACATTTTTATATAAAAATATTTATATAATTACATATAATAAATATTCAAATGTAAAAATACATAAAAATTGTAAAATTCAAATAATATTATAAAATTTCTATAATATTTACAGATTTTAGTAAATTTACAAAAAAAATGAAAATTACAGTGAAATTTATTGTAAAATTACTATGATTATCATTGATAAATTTACACCGATTTTTTACAGTGTATCTATCAGCTCTAGCAATTACGGTACATAATTATGGACCATCCTGTATATAAAAGAAGATAAAACTGGAGAAACAATAATACGTACCTCTTCGCTGTCCCATACATCGGAGCTGAGCAAAGAAATCATTAGGTCTGCCTTCAAAATCTTCATTTGTAAATAGAGTTCTAATTGCTTCATATCCAAAAGCTACACAAACTAGTTGACCGCCTAATTTTAAACCTAACACATCTGTTTTGTATTGTTTTGCTAATTCGGAAAATGCTAAATATTGTGCACCAAATTGCTTACTTAGTTTTTTCAATTCACCTGCACAACCAATTATTGGTTGCCAGTCTGGTCCTAAAATTAAAATATAAGTTAACTAAGTTCGGATTCGTCATCTACAGGCTATATGAAGGATTTCTATAAAAAAAAATTTGTTTTTTGAAAATGTTACAGACACCGTACCAAACGCTATACCACTTTTTCCTTGCAGTCAAAGTGATAAAAAATATAAGTGTGAATATTTGAAATTATTGAATATTTAATTTTTTTTTTTCAATTTTCTAATCTTACCTGGTGGATAATTTTTTGGCTTTCGCATTTCTTTATAATAAAATAATATACTGATTATCACAAAGGTAATTATAATTAACCACATCTTGTTTTGTTATTTTACGACAATAATTAATGTGTTAAGACTCTGCTGGTTGTGTTTATTAAAATACGAAAACAATAACTTTATATTTAAGTAAACACATTGTATAATTCCGTAGATTATCTTTAATGGTCACATTATATATCAAATTTATTTTCTAATTTATTATGCTGCCAAAAAAATATACATATAAATATTAATAATATATGAATATATGTAAAATTATTGTAAAATATATATTTTGTATTGGTCGTTGCACTCAGTAAAATAGACTTTTAAAAATATTATATAAGTGCATATTTTATTTATTTAAAATATGTATAATGGGGTCGTTGTGCTCAATCAAATTTACTATTTTCAATAATAAATATTAAAAGATTTTATAAAAACAAGGCCAAAACACATTTTTTTAATTCAAAAACAATTACAGCATTTTTAAAAAAAATTAAGAAAAAATAAAATAAAAAAAAATTTTGGTTACCATGGCTACAGTAGTTGTTACACAAATTTTTCTATTCCATAAATTTATTTAATACGATAACGGTCGGTTCTGTGATGGCCACAACAGATTTTTCTAATGGAATCGTTTGCATATATTTTGTAATTTATAAACAGAACTCACGCCATTTCAAATGAAATTAGGCATTTCGTGCAGAATATTATGTTAGCGCACGTTAAACTGTAACTAAACGTACCCTCTAACCGCTGAATAAATAGATTTTCCTGCGGAAATATTGTGCGAGAGGTATTTTCATTATTTTCTTACCATTTTTGGATTTTTCAGAAGACAAAATTCAATATTTTAACAAAACTTAACAATACACATCATATGCTATTACTATATTGGAGTTATTTATTGTCTCTCATGTTTAGCTCATAAGCAAATACTGTCATCTACAACTAGAATGTATAACTTGTAATCTATTGTTTGTATTTATAGTAGCTCTTTGATAGTAGTAATCATCTAGTTGTCTTATATTGTGTATTCCATTTTGTATAAAGTTTTATAAAGTTTTTAATCGTGTAATAAAATCATTTGAACGTAGTTGTTTATAATTAGATAGAAAAAACTAGAAATACTATTCATATTTGATAAGAGGTAAAAGTATTTTAAATATAGTGTAAATATACAGTATGTAAAGTGATGAGGTTTCCTATAGGGAAAAAATTTTAATATGAGTTTTAGGAGAAAAACTTATTCTTCATAAAAAAATTTGCTTCTATCAAAACCCCTTATAGTCAAAGAAAAATCCAGTAATCACTTAAGATAAGATCAGAAACTTGATATTATGTCGAGTTGTTGATTTTAAATATGACTAAGTCCGAATGTTACATCAGTATCGTAACTGATTTTAAAATCGAGCTTGTAGTACTAACCATTAAATTTTTAAATAAATTTTCCAGCTCCGATAAAACATTTGACAATATATTTCCATTTTATCTTTTATTAAAATAATTTTGAAAATCCTATCTAAATAAATTTAACATTAAATTTTGTAAATATCTTCTAGAAAATATTAATCTTCTAATAATTCTAATCCTTTTTTACGAGAAAGTTGAGCTTTGAATTCTATTGCAGATTTTGTTGATGGTAATATAGAAGCACTCTGTAAAAAAAATTGTATATTTTTATTGCATTTTCGGATAAACAAGGCCTGTATTCCCACCTCTTTTGATTATAAAAAAGTGCTTTTATTTTTTGTTTTAAAATATATTTCGAATAAACTAATTAAAATTGCTTAATAAGTAATTTTAAGTAAACGTCAAAAGTACTTTTGACAAAATTCATATTTAAAAGTGAGGTAAGAATATGGACCCAAGAGTTTAGATAGCTTCCTTGTGTAATATAATTTTGCAGATGTTTTAATTTGTGATATTTTAATTACAGTGGAACCTCGCTTAACGAGCATTAATTAAATTTATTAAATAAATCAAGTAGTTGTTTTTTTAATTTAAATTTATTAATTAATTATTAGAAGGCCATGAATCTAAATTTGGACATAATTTTTAATTTCTATCAACATTTTCAAATAACATTTTGTATTGTATTTAAATTTAAAAGCACTTTACTCTTCAGTATAAATCAATATTTTTGATTTTCCCTGTGTTCCAGCCAATATTTTAAAAATTTTGTACTTAATTATGAATCTACAAGTCATGCAGAGCTTTTTATCAAGAATATTTTTTTTTAATGAAATGTAAGATAAAAAACTTTTGAGGACACACTGAATAACGATTTTTTTTGAGTATTGAGTATGGAACGTATTATCGTATTTTACATTAATTTATAGGGTAAATATTGTTTCGCTTAACGAGTGTTTTGCATTACGAATAAGACTCAACGAATTATGCTCGTTACGCGAGGTTCCATTGTTATTTAGATAATTTAATCTTAACTATATTTTCCGAAGAGGACAATAATTTAATATTTTAATAGAAATTAAGAATGTATACCTTTTTCTTTCCGCCTTTGTGCAACCCCTGTTCAAATCGAACACCGGGCATAATTGACATTTTTCTTGGTGGCGGTAGCGCGTCCATTTTCATAAATAACACCTCAAGTTCTTGTTGTAATTTTGGCACAACCGTATTTATAATGTCCGATTCACGTTCGAATATGACTTTTTCCGGGGAGATCTCATCGTAATCAATTGATTCCACTTCATCTATGCACTGAAAGAAAACAAACAATTATTTATTGATTAAATATATATTTTTTTTCAATCAAATAAAAGTTATATTTGTAATATGTACGAATGCCATAGTTGAATACTTGCGACTGTATATTATTAATGAAGTTTTATTATTACATACATACATACACAATCACGCCATGTACCCAAAAGGGTGTGGCACAAACTCTTTTCATCATTCCGAAATCAGTCGCCTCCAAACATTTCTATCCAAACAAGCAACTTCCACATTCATAATTCCACTCTCATACATGCTCATTTATTCCTACTACTTGGAAACTTTCGCTGCAAGCAAGCTACCCTCTCAATCATACCCCACTCCAACTATTCATCGGCCGTCCACCTGCAAACGTATACCAAATCAAAATCGTTCAAATAAATCTTTTTAACAGCAAACGTTCATTAGACGCAAAATACTAGCAATTTTGCAAAAAAAAAAGAATCATTCAATATTTCTGTAACAGATACATATAGTATATGAAGAATTATAAAAATAAAAAAGAGACTTAGGTAGAGAAATTTGATTACCCGATCAATATATTTTAAAATATCACCATGCTTTAGAATTTTTGCGAAATCTCTTGTACGTATAAGCTCATTTTTAGCTTCATGCCGATTTTGTTGCAGAACATGTGATGTGATAATAAGCATGCAAGCATTTATTGCCCAAACATAGTTTTCCAATAGCAAAGCCATATTGATTGATTTGCGTGCATAGAAACGACTCAAGTCCCATTTCTTCAATTCGAGACTGAATTTGGCCAGATCGTAAAATAACCAAACCGTTTCTAATGGTGTCGTACAATTTGCCATTCGTTCTTCAGTGTCCGTTACCGCTTTTCTATTAATTGGAAAAATCATATAAATAGAATTAGTAATAATGTATTTAGAATTGAGCATTCAAATTGTTAATTAATATTATGTTTTTGAGGAATCTTTGATGTTTAGTAAGGAATGAAAAAAGCTTTAGTTTCATTTCATATTTAAAATTAGATGTTTTGGTATATTAAATTTAGAAAGTGGCTATTTATACATACGGTATGTATAAGCAATTGGCTATTTATACATACAATATTTTTATGTAATTGGCTATTTAGGGTAGGTTAGGTTAGGTTAGTAGGTTGGTTTAGGTTTTTTTTTTAGTATGTATAAATAGCCAATTGCGTATACATACCGTATGTATAAATAGCCTCATCCTTATTTTGAAAATGGTCTCACTTACTTGACATCCATAAATTCTTTTTTATTAGCCTGTATAACAGAATCCATCGATGCTTCCCTACTGATCGGCAATCCAAATAAGAAATTAATTCTTCGCGATGCATCCCTTTCAAGCATACCATCCCTTAATCGATAACGCAACAAATAAGCCATACCAATTAATTCATAGAGTACGCGTAAATATTTCTCCTTATTCGGTATGAATTTATTCGGTTTTTTATCGATGTACGATTTGAGTGTATGGGCTAAATGTATCGCGGCGTTTGTTAAATTATTTTCGCATGCGGTGCGTAGCATTCGTAACAAAGTTTCCACGTCGTTACATGCGATTTCTTGGCATTTTCGCAATGCGTCCATTTGACGTTCCAATAATGCACCTTGCGATTTTGCCTCGCTGTATTTGATCGAATAGAATGGACGACGTGTTCGAAGGATTTCCTTGGGGATGAAATTTAGAAAGATATTGTTCATTATTTATATTAAAATAAAACGGCTATAGGTTGTAGTTCTGTATTAATATTTATTAATAATCGACATTTTGACGTACTTAAGGGCATTTTAAGGCAAACAAAAGGCTATATTCAGACAGGTGGTGGGAATACAAAAAAGGATAATTTTACATTCGATTTATTCGTTTAATACTACATATTTATGGTAACTAATTATTAGAAAAATTACCTAATTTATGTACAATTAATAATTTAATAACAATTTTTATATTCAGCAAGAAGTAGCAAATAAAAAAAATTAATCAAATATTAAATTGTCAATATGTATTTTCTTTGTTTATTATTATTTTGATTTCCAAAAAATATATGTGGTGTTAATAATAATAAAGATTAATCATATTTTTTTCAAATAAAAAACATGTGTGAGATAAGAGAAAATTGCATTTTTCAAGGAAAATGATGAAAATTATTTTTTTACAAATAAACTGCACATAAATAAATTCTGAAATTAATACATAAGTACTATAATAACAATTAACAACATATATATTTTATGGAAATCAAAATAATAATAAAGATTACAGAAAAGTTGTACTTAAGAAAAATAAAACTGGTTTAGATTAAAGTTAAAATAATGAAAGATACCTGTTTATGGTCGATATTTCTATAACATTTCTTAGCAAGTTGAACAATTTGTTTATAACCTTCTTCATTCGGACATTTCAATCGCGGATCCGTTTTCAAATTCTTCAAACACGTTTTATCGTAACACAATTTATTCCAGTACTTTTCAGCCATTACATTATGGATATTCTTGGTTCGGCGTTGCGGTGGAAAGTATTCGGTTGGTTTTTTTGGAATAAAACTTACGATGTCTTCTTTCATGGTAGTTAAGCTTTCCAGAATGCTCAGTTGTGATGCACCATTCCTGGACATATCGCTCTTTACCATTTTCTTAACGAAATTGTTGTAGATAGCTGGTGTGATATCGGTTTTCTTTTGTTTGCGGCGCTGTTTCTTGAAACGTGGCTTCCATTGGTGGCCTTTGTCAAGATCGAGAGCTTTCTTCCAAGCGATCAAACGAATAATGTCGTAGTGATCACGTAATGCACGACCGCCACGTTTACCAATTGTCTGTTCTACCGCTTCGGCACACTAAAATTATTTTTTTAATTTATTATATGCCCATTTTACACGACGCAACTTTCTGTGGGATTTTCTTGCGCAACGAAATTGCACAAGAAAATTGCTCGTGTAATACAGAAATTGCACACGCAATTTTGTCGCGGCGACAAGTTGCACGGATTAGAACACGCTGTAATTTAATTGCATGGACTTGCAATTTCTAGTTATTTTTAGTAACTGTCAGTCTTACCAACTTTTATTATGAAAGGCACAATACCAGTATTTTTTACCACTTTGACTGCAAGGAAAAAGTGGTATAGCGTTTGGTACGGTGTCTGTAACATTTTCAATGTATAGAATTGTATAGAAATCTTTCATATAGCCTCTAGATGACGAATCTGAACTTAGATTATGTAAAAACCACATGGCCATCTTGGGTGCTAGACAAATTTATCCTGAAAATTTCATTAAAATCAGTTGAACCGTCTAAGAGTAGTTGCGGCCACAAAATTTTGACTTACGACCGAGCGAGCGAGCTGACGCCACACATCCATACACCCACATAAACTAAGTTCGGATTCGTCTGATCTAGAGGCTATATGAAGGATTTCTATACACAATTTTTGTTTTTTTGAAAATGTTACAAACACCGTACCAAACGCTATACCACTTTTCCTTGCAGTCAAAGTGGTAATAATAAACAAATAAATTTTCATACCGTTTTTACACCAACATTAAACCATCCCGGTCTCTTCCTTAATTTATTTCCTCGATAATTTAAAACAAGTGATTCTTCAAACTTGGAGTTTAGAAACTTGTAAAGTGCTTTCAATTGTTTTAACTCGAGATCGTTGCTGTAAGCGTCTAGCGCTTTATTAACATCTTCTAAAGCACAATCATATCGCGCTGTTTTTGAACGAGACCATGATCTTCCAGTTAAAGTTCGCTTATCCAGCGGTGTTAGTTCGATTGCTTTGTCAAATGGACGAAGACCTTAGAAAATATGCATTCAGATTAGTATAGGATATACAGCGATAAAAAAATTGCGAAATTACAGAAAAATATTAGTATACAATATATACATCCTTGTATGTAAATTTAAAAATGTGTCATTATATAGTGTACCAACAATAATATTACAGAACTAAATAAATTTTAGCTATTTATGGAAAATTACTGACAGCAAATTTACTGAAGTTCTGTAAATTTATTAAAATAGACTTCACACTAAAAATCTGTAATATTACATACATATGTACTTTTAGAGATACACTTATCAAATTTGTAAGTAGATAATGTGAATTTCTGAACTGTTTATGCAGTTAAATTGAATAAAAATATTTGACCTATGAAAAAACATATGATCTACCGAATAGTACCTATGAAAATAATAGTTTACCTATGTATTAAATAATTATTCTATGGTTTTAATTTTTGACCTATAGAATGAATTATTAATCTATAGAAATATTTATTGACCTATGAAAATAATTATCGACCTATGGAAATAATTAAACACCTACTGATATAATTATCGATCTATAAAATTTGATCTATAAATTTTACGTAATTGGCTATTTAAGGTAGATTAGGTTGGTTTAGGTTTTTTGATTTTTTACTATAGATCATTTTTTATTTATTTATAGGTAAATAATTAATTTTTGTATAGGTAAAAATATAAAATTTCATAGGTAATATTTGAATTATTATTATTTACAAATTTGATGTTTTAATTGATGTTATTTACGAAAATCTTACTTCCTTCATATTGTTTCCGTTTCCTTTGGTACCATCCCAGTTCGCGATAGAATGTTTCTGCTCCGTAGAATTCTTTTTTCTCTTCACCAAACATTATATTTTCTTAATTTTTATAATGTCCCAGGAATATTTTTGCACTTTTTCCGTTAATTTATGTTTTACTCATGTTATTATACCCTCTTCTAACTATATCAGATTATATGACATTTTTAAATTGCATATTGTCATGGTTATATTCAGGGACGACCGGGATGGCGCACTCAATGATAAACAGGCATGACCATGTGACGTCATCAAACAGATACTTTGTACCAATTCCGCTCTGCTTGCTTTCGTGTGGCGCTAGTGTACATTTTTGAATTTTGCGCATTTATTTAAATTTAAATTTCAAATTAATACAAAATTTACATTTAATATATAAAACTTTATTAACATACACAGTTCAGTGTTACAGTACAAAAATACAAAAAATAATATAAATATAAATATAAAAATATAAAATATAATATAATGTAATAATATATATATATATATATATATATATATATATATATATAAAATATAAATTGCGCATTTTACAAATAAATAAATAACAACTTGAAAATATTCATTATTAAAGTTAAGTTATGAAATAGTTGATATATTCCGATCGCACTAAAAAATTGCTATTACTTAATTTTTTTTTAAAAAAAATTAGAAATATATTTTATAATTTCTTATTATCTCACCAACCATTGGTTAAATAAATGGATGCAATTTTTTGAGTTAAAAATTCTGTTTCATAGAGTTAATAAAAACCTGTATACACGCATGAATGTAAAATAAATAAGAGGAAAAAATTATATATGATCTATTTTAAAATTATTTCTACAAGACACTCGGTCTCATAATTAAAATATGTTTCTTATAACGGATTTTTTTAATCTAAAAACTCGTATAGTTGAAGGTGCATATCCATAGAAAATAATATTGTATGTTAAAATTGAAAAAGATATTGTTAAATCAAATGTTTTCGCAATAGTAATATTTGATAGAATACCGAAACGTTTTATAGAATAGAATAATATAATTCAAGTAATTTATAGCAAACATAATTGATACGATTGTCTCAAACAAACATCATAATAAACAACTTTCTGAAAGATTTCTAATATTTTAAATATATCAAAATTTGCCACATCTCATCTTATGATAAGTTCCCTGTGTTTGTTGGGCGACTACAATTAATTTCATTCATTCAATTTATTTAACAAAATAATTGATATGAATATAAACGGTGTATATAATAACAAAATATTTTTTATGTTTATAGTAAATATAGAATTATTATTCGTTCTTTACTCATATGTTCAAATTTTATTTATGATTTTATGCATTATGCATTGTTCGATTAAAATGAAAATATAAAATATAGAGCAAAAAAATAGATAATTCATATTTTTCATTTAGTGGTTACAATATAACCTTACCATAAATAATATAAAAAAATGCCGGATTTGGAAACAGACATTTCCTTTGATTCTGGTACTGGACGCAAGACGGTACGCAACAAGAATATTGGATCTATAAAAAAATATTATACATTACAAAATTGCCATAAGATACATACAGGGTATTAATTTCAATAGCTTTTTTATTCATATGCAGTAATAAAATGTTTAACTTACCTTCCTAAATATCAAATAATATTCATAAAAGAAAGCCGTGTACGAAAGCGCCCAATTATCGTCAGTAACCAAACATAAATCAGTTGAAAATCCAAATCAAGTACCAAAAACACAGCCAATGATAAACCAAATTATCCAGTATTCCAAATCCAATTTGATAATCGCAAATAGAGGCAGGGTCCAAATATTTTTAAAAAAATATCACGATCGCAAAACTCAGTTCGCACAATAAAGACAAAATTAAGAATAAAATAATATTTCGTTTTCCAACTTGTACATATATTTTCTACCAAGGTCGTCCCTGTTTCTACCTGATAAATTTTTGACATTTCTAAACAAAAATCGTCTTCAAATCTTAATTGTTTTAATTAATTTAATTAATTAGTTTAATTAAGCTAGTGACATCTAACGAATACAAAATCATTTAAAAAACTTGGCACGCCATCTGTCGGAATCGGTTCAAAGTTTTTCACGGTTTATGTTCTGCTATTCAAGTGAAAACTCCCGGTCCTCCCTGGTTATATTGTAAATACAGATTTAATTTTTTTTTTTATCAAGTACATACTGATGATAGAAGTGTTGCTTTTGAGTAATATATAATAGTGCAATTGATATTTTATTATTATTATATTATTATTATTTGTTTATTTATTTATTTTTATTATGTTTATATGTTTAATTACTCTTTTCGACTTTACGTTTGAAGTCGAAAAGAGTAATTAAACATATAAACATAATAAAAATAAATAAATAAACAAATAATAATAATAATAATAAAATATCAATTGCACTATTATATATTACTCAAAAGCAACACTTCTATCATCTGTAGTGTACATGACTTCACACAGTCATTTGACATTTGCATTATAAACATAATTACTACTTTGACTGCAAGGAAAAGTAGTTAAGCGTTTGGTACGGTGTCTGTAACATTTTCAAAAAAAAAAAAAAATTGTATAGAAATCCTTCATATAGCCTGTAGATGACGAATCTGAACTTAGTTTATGTGGGTGTATGTGTGTGCGTCGTCAGCTCGCTCGCTCACTCGCTCGCTCGCTCGCTCGCTCGCTCGGTCGTAAGTCAAAATTTTGTGGCCGCAACTCTTCCTAGACGGTTCAACCAATTTTAATGAAATTTTCAGGATAAATTTGTCTAGTACCCAAGATGGTCATGTGGTTTTGTTTTTTTCCAGTGATGCCAACTTTCCGAGAAAAAAATTACTAAAGTTTTTAAAAATTCATATTGGCTACGTTATTTATCCGATTTTGATCAAATTTTCAGAAAAGATTTCCCTAATGCTCCCATTAATTACATAATTTTATTAATATTCAGTGTTGCCAACTTTCCGAGAAAAAAATTACTAAAGTTTTAAAAATTTTATTCTGGCCATGTTTTTCAACCGATTTTACTCAAATTTTTACAAAAGATTCTCCTAGTATTCATATAATTTATGTAATTTTAACAAAATACAGTGTTGCCAACTTTCCGAGAAAAAAATTAGTAAAATTTAAAAAAATTTATTTTGACCATTTTATTTAACCGATTTTAATCAAATATTTATAAAAGTTTTTCCTAGAGCCTAAATATATTATGCAATTTTAACAAAATACAGTGTTGCCAACTTATCGAGAAAAAAAAAACACAAAATTTTTAAAAAATTCATTGTGGCTACATTATTTATTCAGAAAAGTATCTCCTATTGCCCACATAAATTATAATATTATTAAAATACAGTGTTGCCAACTTTCCGAGAAATGTCAAAGTAGTCTATATATGGGTTTACCCATATACTTCTAATCTTGTTTCTCAAATTTTTGGAGAACCAAGATGAAATCGTAGAAAGATGAAACTTGCCTATTCTCAAATAGGGAATGAACCAATTAAAATGACACCACCACATACATACATACAAACATTTGACAATTAGAGATTAAATTATTATTAGCACATTTATAATACATACCTATTGGAGTTTTCAACCTTAAATTTCTCATAGATAACTAGATATAATTTTAAATAGTTTTATATTATTTATATTACATATTTACTATAAATCTTATTTCTGAAAACGGACTAAAGATAATTCAAAATTTAAGAAAAATTGACCATAAATCTTGTTCCAAATATTAATTTTTACCACTTTGACTGCAAGGTAAAAGTGGTATAGTGATCTGTACGGTGTCTGTAACATTTAATATACAATCAGTGTGACTAATAACTGATTTAAATAAAATTTGACTTTCTTTAATGAATAATTTATAAATTTTGTAATCTAATTACTTATTTTGTTATCTCGTAACTTGTTTCTATATTCTGTTTATTTATTATATGTCATTTGTATAATTTCTCCAAATGATGATATACGTGGAGTACGTCAAACCGTCGATTTTTTAATTAAAATTAATACAGAACTAAAACCTAAAGCCTTTTTATTTTTGAAATTTATTTAAATAATAAGTTTTCGTGTCTCAGTCGCATCGGAGATTCCTATAATAAATTACATATTGAATATTTTCTTAATAATATTAATTGAAAAAAATCATATTTACATCTTTTAAATTAATTACTAACTATTTAATTTTAAGTAGTTTTATAAAACCCAACTTACCTGGCAACCAAATTTTCAGTAAAGAGTTGAAAGTGGATTTTATCAAAATTTAAATAAGTATACAATTCATGTTTATTCGATTGGTACAACAAAAATTTTCTGTTACATCATTCTTAGTTAAGAGTGTTATAAGATTACATAATTGTACTAATCATAATTTACATTAAAACTTAAAAAAATATAAATTCTAATTATCGAGTGCTTCTATACCTTGCTTCGGCGATAACATTTCTGCAAAATTCATTGCAGACTTTGATACGGGTTTTATAGAAGGTTTGGATCCAGCCTAAACAAACAAACAGTATAACAGTATATAACAGTATATAACAGTATATAACAGTATACAACAGTATACAAGAGTATACAATATACAACAACAATATACAACAGTATATTGCTGTTATATACTGTTATTATCATTACTATCATTAATAAGATAATGATACTATTAATAAAATAATTAATTAAATTAAGCTGTTATATAGTGTTATATACAACAACAGTATACAAACAATATACAACAGTATACAACAGTATATAACAGTATATAACAGTATATATAAGTATAACAGTATAACAGTATAATCAATCCAATATGAGACTGTGTCTTCAGTTAATTTTTTTAAAAATTTATTTAAATCGAATAATATAAAGCATGAAATAAACGGTGTCGACCCTTATTTGTACGCAAGTGATACTAAATAATGTTTGTACGCATCTGACACGTACGCAAATGTGCCTATTTCCTTAGATCCTTATTCAGGTAGAAATGATTTTCTTCTATACAGATAAACGCATAATTGTTGCTTCATCCACATTCATGATATCTATCATACATAATATATTGTTGTATTGTTACCTTTGTACTTTTCGATGTTGTTTGTTCTACTCGCATACCAGGCATGATGGACATTCTTCTATTCGCTGGAATTGCGTCCATTTGTATAAATAAATGTCGAAGTTCACTTTGTAATGTAGGACCTTTTAAGGTATTTATCATTGCTGTTTCTCTCTCTATAATCACAGTCTCTGGACGAATTTCCTCTGTATCGTCTAATGTTTCTATTACTTCTAAACACTAATCAAATAATACTTAGATTATTATTTATTTGATAGTTTTTTTTTTGTATCATCGCCATTTCCACATAATCAATTAGGTGAAGTTAAAATTTTGTTAGTTTATGCTTGGACAACATTTAAATGAAATGCAATATATGTTATGTATATATTGCAAGCAACAAGGAAAACATTATTGAGAATATTAATTAGTAGAAATAAAATGGGTATATTATCTGTTAGGAATAGGAAAAATTATTGAAAATTCTAAAAAACATTTTAGAATTTTCAATAATTTTTCCTACCAAACCAGAATTAGGTAGAGAAAAAAGTTATTTAGCTATTATGTAGCTAATTTTTACAACGTATAAACTTATCAAGAAACGCATTATATTATTTAATGAAAGTAGGGAAAAAAAAAAACTACCTTGTCAATGTAAATCATGATATCGTCATGTTTCAGATGTTTAGCCACGTTTTTCGTCTCTTTCAAGCTATTTTTCGCTTCGTTCTTATTTTTTTGCATTATATATGTTTTAGTGATAAGCATGAGAGCAGTTGTTGCCCAAACGTAGTTGTCTAAAACTAGAGCCATGTTTAATGCTCGACGAGAATAAAACCGACAGAAATCCCATTTCTTCAAATGGAGATTGAATTTGGCTAAATCGTAGAATATCCAAATTGTTTCTAATGGTGTTGTACATTTTTCCATACTTTCTTTTCTTCTATTTATTGCATTTCTATTATTGAAATTCAAATTAGTTAATTATCAAAATTAAAATAAATTTTTTGTGCATTTGGATTAACAGAATATTTAATTTTGTTATCAATTTTATAGATCCTGAAATATTTATAGGGAATATCGATCTTTATTGGTTTGTTTCCTGCCATTTTCATTTGTAAAATTTAGATCTTATAAACTGTACATTATACGTTATCATAGCAACTTGTTGTGCCACATAAATCAATAAAACTACAGTGAAAAAAATCTGCACTGCAATATGTATGTACAGATTTTTGGGTAGTATTGCATAAAAGTGACAAATTTCAATTTCAACAAAACTTTGTTGATCAAAAGTACTTAAGAGCAAAATATATTTTGTACGCTACAATATCATCTGAACAATGCAAGCCAAACCACCCTATATGTAAATAAAACACTTACTTACATACATACACAATCACGCCATGTACCCAAAAGGGTGTGGCACAAATTCTTTCCATTATCCCAAAATCAGTTTCCTATAAAATTCCCTATCCAGATAAGCAGCTTTAGCTTCATCCACATTTATAATACCTCTGATACATGCTCTTTTATTCCTACTACTTGGAAATTTCCGCTCACACAAAACATTTTCAATATCATTCATATACATTTTTTTTAACCAAACGTTCTAAACTGACTAATACCAACTTTTGCTACAACATTAGTTTTTCAATTTCACACTCATCATACACTAATCGTATTTCGTACCCGATCTCTCCTATTTACATCACATACCCCATGTAAAAATCTCATTTCCACAGCAGTCATTTTCCGTTTATGCTTTTGCAGCCAAACCCACCATTAACTACCCTATACATCAACGTAGGCACCAAAACAGCATTGTATATACTCAAACGGGCTTCTTTAAAAACATTAACATTCTTAGCAAAAGTACCCAAAGCACCTAAACCTTACAACTAACAAACAACACCAACACTTACTTAATATTTATAAATTCTTGTTTATTTGATTGTATAACCGAATCTCTGGATGGTTCCCTGCTAATTGGCAAACCAATTAAGAATTTAATTCTTCGTACAGCATCCGCATCAGACATATCGTGTTTTAGACGATATCTATCCAGATATACCAGTCCAACTAAATCATAGAGTTGTCGTAGATATATTTCTTTATTCGGAAGAATTTTCAATGGTTTTCTATCGATATAACTTTTCATACTGTTTGCTATATGTATAGCAGCGTTTGTACAATTATTCGCTCGTGCTGCGCGTAATAATTTCAATAAGGTTTCCACATCGTAACGTGAGACATCTTGAACTTTTTTCAGATCTTCTTGTTGACGTTGAAGAAGAGCACCTTTTGCTATTGCTTCGCCAGCTTTTATCGAGTAAAATGGTAGACGAGTCCGTAGAATTTCCTGTTTTTATATTGGTATTATTGTAAATTGATTTATTAAATAATATAATATACAGTGTGTAAAGTGATGAGGTTTCCTATAGGGAAAAAAAATTTAATATGAGTTTTAGGAGAAAAACTTATTCTTTATGAAAAATTTTGCTGCTATCAAAACCCCTAATAGTCAAAGAAAAATCCAGTAATCACATAAGATAAGATCAAAAACTTGATATTATGTCGAGTTGTTGATTTTAAATATGACTAAGTTCGAATGTTACATCAGTATCGTGTGAAAAATGTTAAAAATATTTGTCATACAAGAGACTTACTTTTTAATTATTATTATTATTATTAATTTGCCAAAATATAATTATTATTACCAAGTAATCCATGGGTAACACAATACTGATGTAACATTCGGACTTAGTCATATTTCATATCAACAACTCGACATAATATCAAGTTTCTCATCTTATCTTAAGTGATTACTGGATTTTTCTTTGACTATAAGGGGTTTCGATACAAGCAAATTTTTTTATAAAAAATAAGTTTTTTCTCCTAAAATTCATATTAAAATTTTTTTCCCTGTAGGAAACCTCATCACTTTTTTTCAATTTCACACTCATCATACACTAATCTATAATAAAAAAATAAATAAATTTAATAATAATAATAATAATAATTTAATTTAATAATAAATTTTATAATAATAAAAAACATATTTTATTAAAAAAATACTATACCTACCTGTCTATAAGATATGTTTGTATTGCATTTCTTGGCAAGACCTATAATTTTCTTATAACCCTCTTCATTGGGAGAATCTAATCTTGGATCTGATCTTAAATTTTTTATAAAAGTTTTATCGTAACTCAACTTATTCCAGTATTTCTCCGCCATTACGTTATGAATATTTTTCGTCCGGTTCTGTAATGGTTTATAATCGGTTTTCTTCTTTGGTATTACGCTATATTCATCATTTTTCATATCAGTCAGACTTTCCAAAATACTCATTTGCGAATTGTAAACAGATGGCTTAGTTTCTTTCGATTTCTTCATATAATTTGTATACAGAGCCGGTGTTACATCACTGTTTTTTTCTTTAAGTTTATGCTTTTTGAAACGTGGTCGCCATTGAGGACCCTTACGTAAATCTATTGCATTCTTCCAAGCAATTTTACGAATAATATCGTAATGATCGCGTAATGCATTACCACTTCGTTTGCCAATTGTTCGTTCTACTATTTCGGCATTCTGGGTAAATTAATATTTAATTAATTTCTACAATTCTGAGTGCTAGTTACATAAGAGGATTTTGTTACTTTAATCAATGGTTAACAATGAGATTGTCAAATGTTTCTGAAGTGTAATACTAGGACATTGAACAAATAAATGTTCGTATTGTCATTGTGAAATTTAATATAATAATACTCAAAAAATTGAGATTTTAAATTTTTACCAAAATTTCACATGATAATCAGTCATTGAATCGGCTGTTAAGCTATGCATCAATGACTAGCCAGTTTGGTTCTGAAGTGTTTCTGAAGTGACTAAATTGATTTAGGTTGTTAGACTGACTTGTTTTATGCAACTGGCTACCCTTAAAGTAAAATGTATAGTCTTCTGATTGTTAATAATATGAATTATTACTTTAATTTTGTCTCAAAAGAAACAAAGAATTCACTTGTTGCACAAATTATAATTTTTTTTAATCAACTTTATATCTTTATTTAATCGTAATATGATCGATAAATATTGGATTTGTGAATAATCATCAGGCGTTATTGTAGGCGGGTTATTTGTTAATAAAAATTGCTGTTTTGTTTACTTTTTTTAATAAAAATATTTTTTCACAATAAATATTGTTTGAAAACGCCTAATAATTATACACCAACTTAGATTTAAAACTATTCAAAATTAGACTTAAGGATTATTATCTAAATAAAGAATGTTTATGTTTAGAATAGATTAAATAAAGAATTTGTATGTTTATGTTATGTTTTTTATATTATTATATTTTTTATATTATTATTTTGTATTGTATAGCATTTGAGCTAAATAAAGATTATTATTATTATTATAGAATTGTATATCTCGTTTACCAGTTTGACGCCAATTTCAAACCAATTGGGTTTTTTTCGCTCATAAAGTCCTCGATAATTCAAGACGAGCGCATCTTCGAAATCTGTTATTAGATATTTATAATGCGCATTCAGTTGTTTAACTTGAAGATCATCAGGATGATGTTTCAATGCTTGTTTAATATCAGCCAGTGCACAATCATACGAAGTAGTTTTCGCGTTAGCCCAAGATCGGCCCATCAATACACGTTTATCAGTCGGTGCTAGTTCTGCGGCTTTATTGAAGGCAGGTAAACCTTTCAAAACATTAAATGTATTTATTTATCTATATAATATATAATAAGTTTTTCTAGTTTTTAAGCGGAACATGGAGCTACATGTTTAAGAAACAATGGCCCGTATTCTCACCTCACTTTCTCGTGAAAAATAAAATTTTAAAATAACTTTTTGCTTCTGTTTGTCATCAAATATAAATAATTTTTCTATATTTGATCATTTTTATTAGATTTGGTATTATAAAATTTAAATAAACTATTTTAAAATGCTTAATAAATGATTTTAAGTAAACTTCAAAAGTACTTTTGGCAAAAATCACTTTTATAAATGAGATGAGAATACGGGCCATAATGATTGAATTACTGCTTATAGTGGGTTCTGAAATACTCAGACACGGTCGATATCAGTTTAGTGGTACAATGTTCATTTAATACTAGAAATAATATTATAAATAATATCGAGAAAAAAATCACAAATTTTTTCAAAAAATCATTGTGGCTACATTATTTATTCGATTTTGATAAAATTTTCAGAAAAGTTTCTCCTAGTGCCCACATAAATTATAATATTATTAAAATACAGTGCTGCCAACTTTCCGAAAAATGTCAAAGTGGTCTATATATATGGGTTTACCCATATACTTCTAATCTTTTTAAATTCATAATTATATAAGTTGATATTTTAAAATATTTGTAGGTATTTGAAAAATAAAACGGCTTTAGGTTTACGTTCTGTATTAATATTTATTGATACTCAACGTTCGTCTTTATCCAGGAAAACTAATAACATTTACAGAACATAGAAACAAGTTACTAGGTAACTAGTAACTATCTTTATTCTATGTAAAATTCACAAATCAAATACAGTAAAACTTGAGACGTGAGGGAGAAAAATTATCAAAAAGTAATTCTATCGTATAGAAAAGTTGTAGGCCGTCTTTGGAAACTTGATTTTCCGGTAGAAAAATTTAGAAAAGTTGTCGGAAAAGCCTTATAAATGGATTTTCCAAATGTACCAATTTTTTATCGGATTGATGATAAATGCGTTTTTATAAACTCTACAATATTTTGGCGATTTTCCGAACTTTTTACGAAAGTTTTTCAACATTTTTCGACTTTTCTTACAAATTCTCAACAAAATCTTTTTTTTTCTTTTTTTTCGAAAAATGCCATAAAATTTAGAAGAAATTCGTATGCAAATACATTTTAGAACATTTTAAAAAATATTTCTCGCGGAATTGTTTTATGATCAATGAAAGGAAATTCCCTGAAGTTTTTGGAAAATTCCCGGAAATAATTTTCTTATTATTTTTTAATTTTCCGGTTTTCTTAAATTGATTATAAAAATTAACACTATAGAAAATTATTAAAAATAATTCTCTGACAATAATATAAATGTAATGCCAAGTGACTTTTTGTTGTCATGGTAAAATAAATAAAATTTTAAAAAAAATATCATTAAAACATGTGTCAAGTAATAATTTTAAGTAAGTGTTTAAGTATTTAGTATATGTTTCTGCGATAAAATTTTGTGATTTTCAGAAACAGAATGTTTAAAACTTATCGTTAGTGATTAAATTTCATTTCATTCAAAAATATTTTATACTATATTGTGAATATCGACTCGCAATTATATTAATTAGTATTAATTAGTATTACAATAAGATTAATTACTGAATTATGTTTAAAAAAGCAAAAATTACTTTGACGATATTGTTTTCGACGTCTTTGATAGCAGCCCATTTCACGATAGAGCGTCTCGGCGCCATAAACTTCTACTATATCTTCTTTAAACATTTTCAATAATTTGTTATTACACTTTCTCAAAAATAATTATTTAGTTTTCTTCATTAATATCTTTTCTTCGATTAATATTTGCTCAACATATTATTCTATAGCTTATATAAATATATACTAATATTATGTCACTGACGTTGTCATGGTTTTATTTAAATATACATACATACATACATACACAATCACGCCATGTACCCAAAAGGGTGTGGATAAAGCGAAAGTTGCTTGTTTGGATAGGAATGTTTGGAGGCGACTGATTTCGGGATGATGAAAAGAGTTTGTGCCACACCCTGCTAGGGTACATGGCGTGATTGTGTATGTATGTATGTATTTATAGGTTTGTTTTTTTTAGATCTTTTATATTATTTTAAATAATACTAACACAATAATGTTAGGACTCGTCAATAGTTAAAAAATATTTACTTATTATTTGAAATCAAAATATTTATAAAAGTAAATCTATTAAGTATCTAATAAAAAAACTTTAAAAATAACATTGTGCGTTAAGTACAAAGTAATAAATTTCATATAAAAATAAAATTTAACATAAATAATGTTTTGCATCACTGAGAGAGTTTTCGAGGTTTGTTACAAAAGTAATAAAATGAGTGTTTGAAAAAAATAAATAAATTTATAAATAAATATATTCAGCCATAATAAATTTTTAAAAACTTTAGTAATTTTTTTCTCGGAAAAAGATTTATTTAAATAATTTTGATGGTATATGTTTTCAGGTGGACGTCCGATGAGTAGTTGGAGTGGTGTATTATTGAAAGGGTGGCTTGCGTGAGCGAAAGTTTCCAAGTAGTAGGAATAAAAAAGCATGCTATGAGAGTGGAATTATGAATGTGGATGAAGCGAAAGTTACTTGTGCTGGATAGGAATGTTTGGAGGCGACTGATTTCGGGATGATGAAAAGAGTTTGTGCCACACCCTTTTGGTACATGGCGTGATTGTGTATGTATGTATATTTACTAACCGCACTTAGACTTAGAGAAAAAGAATTTGATACAATATTTTTTCAAATAGTTTTATCAATTTTTCGAGAACCAAATCAGTTTTATTACTTTATGAATATATCTCGGTTTTTAACTGTGTGTTTATAAAAAAAAATTGTATATATATAGCTCACGTGTTAAATAGTCAGACTTTTTAACACGATCCACTATTGGCACATAAAATAGATTTTCATCTATTTCTGTCTCACTTCAATATCGTTTGTGTTTGTTCAGCTAATACATTGATGGCAAAATTTTGGCATCAATTACCTTAACCTTGCAACCTTCATAGAAAAAATGTATATATATAAGATATACACTCTTCTTTCTCTAACTATGTCAAAGCCAAACTATTTTAAAATTCAAACGTTAGTTTGTATTCTACGATGATATAATTTAAATAATTTTTGGTTTGTTGTAAGTTCATCTGGTGTCAGCGATATTTTTGAATTTTGATTCATTATAGTGTAAGTATTCTTTTTGTAATTTTTTTTTTACTTTATTTTTTTACTCGGTTTTTACTTGGTTAAAATAATAAATTACCAAAAAAAATTTTATATTCTATTTCATAATTAATTTTACCTAAAGCAAAAATAGATTTTAGTTTTTCAATTTGTGATGAAATGAAATCATACAGTTAAATTTTCATTCTTTTGCAACAACATTTTTTTCAATTTCAATATTAATATTATTGTTGGTATAATTACATACATTTCTAAATTTACATGAAGGATGTATTTTGAAATGAATGAATTACACTTAAAATATTTTATTAGTATGCAAGCTGTAATTTTACATAATTTAAGAAGTTATATCAACAATATGTAATTCTAGATTAAATATACGATGCAATTTACAGAAATTAAGCAATTTTATATACTTATAAGGTTATTTTTAGTTACTTTATGAAATTATTATGGATTATGTAAAAATTACAGAATTTTGAGGTAGAAATATAGAATATTTATGGTAAAATAAAATTGCAGATTTTTTATAGTAAAATTTTAGTACTATTTATTATTCTGTAATTTTGCTATTTTTTTTACAGTGTATAAATTTAAGTAATAAAAAATATATTACACCAATTTAAAATAAGAACTTTGCATTTAATATTTTAAGAATATTTATTTAAACGTGTCGTTAATTTTAATAGAATTGTTATAGAATAGATCCGATTCGTATCTTAAAAAAAATAATACATTCATTCATACATACATACACAATCACGCCATGTACCCACTTGGGTGTGGCACAAACTCTTTTCATCATCACGAAATCAGTCGCCTCCAAACATTCCTATCCAGCACAAGCAACTTTCGCACTTTCATCCACATTCATAATTCCACTCTCACAGCATGCTCTTTTATTCCTACTACTTGGAAACTTTCACTGCAAGCAAACCACCCTCTCAATCATACCCCACTCCAACTACTCATCGGACGTCCACCTGCATACGTATACCATCAAAATCATTAAAAAAAAAATTTTTAACCAAACGTTCATTAGACGCATTTGCTCAACATGTCCGAACCATCTTAACTGAATAACACGGCAACTTTTGCTACAACATTTTTTTTCGAATTTCACACTCATCATACACTAAATTATGATAATAGATTAAATTTAAAATAAAAAATCTAAAAACAAAAATATTCTCGGCCCAATCACGCGTATTTATTTTGGTCGCAACTAAAAAAAAAAAATTCGCGAATTTCAAAATTTAACTTCTAATAGATTAAATTAAAAAAAAATCGTAAAATCAAAAATATTCTCGGCCCAATAACGCGTGTTTATTTTGGTCGCAACTTAAAAAAAAATTTCGCGAATTTGAAAATTTAACTCCGCGGTTAACCTAAGTCTAAGTTCATACAGCACGCCCCAAGGTTTTTGATAGCATAAGCGGCTGTCAGTATGATTGTTCACTTCGCAATATCAACAGCTAATTAAAAACAAATCATTGTCACTTTAATTATTTGAACTTTGTGTCTGTAATTTTACATACATACAGTGTTATAGAATTGGAAGTATGGTAATATAGGTTAAAAAGAAAAAAATTGTTACAGAAGAATTCGCGTTTTACAAAAATGAATAACAACCGCATGAAATCCGGACTTATTTCCAACGAAAATGACATTAAAAGGTAAATATTTGTTTATTTTTTAATTTACTAGTTTAATGCCCGTATGCATAAATATTTTCGTTAAAAATAACGGTTCGTTAAAATGAAAGTTCTTGAATTTCGTAAGAAATTTTCTTTGCAATATACATAGAAAGATTTCTTACGGAATCTAAGGCCCTGTATTCTCACCTCAGTTTTTTGTGAAATAGTGCTTTTATCTTTAATTTCAAAATAATTTTTTGCTTCTGTTTTTGATTAAATATGAACAGTTTTTCTATTTTTGATCATTTTTATTATATTTGGTATTATAAAATTTAAATAAACTATTATAAAGTCCTTAATAAATAATTTTAAGTAAACGTCAGAAGCACTTTTGGCCTAAGAATTTTCATTTTAACGAACCGAGGTAAGAATAATTTGTATTTTATTGAAATATATTAAAATATTCAATATATTTATTTTGTTGATAGTTATATAAATGTACTATGACTAATTTTCCAATATTAATTTAATAATTTGTTCTAATTTTGACTTGCTGTTGAAGTATTTATTTGTATGCATGTGTGTTTGTATGATGTGTTCGTAGAACATAAACTCATTCAATATAACTTAAAGTTATACGAAATTGTTTTGAAATATTTGTGTATATAAAATATTTTAGATAAAAATTCTTTTCAAACATGACACAGTGAGTTAACGAACTTCAGACGAATGATAATAGTATAATCTAGTTACTTATTTGTTACCTAGTAACTTGTTTCTATGTTCTATTTATTTACTGTAAATGTCATTTGTATTATTTATCCTGATGAAAATGTACATTGAGTTCGTCGAAACATCGATTATTAATAAATATTAATACAGAATTTAAACCTAAAGCCGTTTTATTTTACAAATTGAAATATTTTTATATTTAAAATAAAAATCTTACTGTTAATGAACATTGTGTATCGGAATGTACAATTCGAAATTGATTTAAAATGATTTAATATTACAAATGGACATTACCAAATTGAAAAATTATTTTAATATCTATATTCTTATGTTGCGCTTAGCAAAAATTGCATCATTCGGACTACAATACTGTTATGATATTGACTAACCATTAAATTTAATAAATTCTTTTTATTAGAATATTTTTTCTGAAATTCTTATTTCATCATTTAAATTATTTTATTTTTTTTCTATTAATTCAATGGCAAATTAATTTGGAACATACTATATATATTGATGACTGACGTACGAAAATTAAATTATCTAACCTTGTATCGTAATTATTTATTGATATTAATTAATAATTAAAAAAAAATATATATTATTTGGACTTTAGACAAAAAATTTACTATAGGAGTATTATTTGTCATACAGAACCAACATTTGAATGAAAAAAGTTTAATAAAAATTAAAATTAAATAAATAGGTTTTAGTATTTAGTTTTTGTATTAATAAACTTAAAAATCGATGAAAAAAATGTTGTAGCAAAAGTTGGTGTTAGTCAGTTAAGATGGTTCTGACATGTTGAGCGAATGCGTCTAATGAACGTTTGCTGTTAAAAAGATTTATTTGAATAATTTTGATGGTATACGTTTGCAGGTGGACGTCCGATGGGTAGTTGGAGTGGGGTATGATTGAGAGGGTGGCTTGCTTAAGCGAAAGTTTCCAAATAGTAGGAATAAAAGAGCATGTATGAGAGTGGAATTATGAATGTGGATGAAGCGAAAGTTGCTTGTGCTGGATAGGAATGTTTGGAGGCGATTGATTTCTCGGGATGATGAAAAGAGTTTGTGCCACACCCTTTTGCGTACATGGCGTGATTGTGTATGTATGTATGTATGTATGTACTGATTGATGTTATCTTTTCCTTTATAAATTTCTATTGCTTCTCTTATCAATCTGCTGGTTAATGTTTTTGAGTTTTTATTACAGAATTTTTATGAAGAATTTTCTAACACATGTTGTTCAATAGAAATTTTGATTAGTAATTCTATATCATTGTTATATAAATTCATATATTACTAAAAACTAGATTTAAGCCTAGTTTGAACTGGTTAAAAAATCTACACGATCGATTTCAGTTCAATAAATCGATTCAATTTTGCAGCCGTAGATAGCGTAAAAACATTCTCGTTATCTCATAAAGTGTAAGAATTAACAAATTAATCAAAAGAGGTGAAATGCGATAATCCCAGTGGAATCACATGCGTTCACCTTCAAGTACCATTCTAATCTTCACATTCTTTTCTTTTCATATTTTGTATATTGCATTCCCCGCACGTATTCTTCCCCGGTTCCACCCAAGCAACGATAAGGCTTGTCATTTCATCTCACACCCAACGATTAAGTTATCGTTACGAGAAGTCGTTTAGTTTTGTTTTAATAAACAAACTATGAACGATTATTCAGCCGCTCCGACAGTTTTAATAAACAAACTATGAATGATTATTCAGCCACTCCGAAATATATATATATATATATTAATAATAATATAGTACTAATGTTGCAAAAAATTTACCTTATAATATTGGTTCAGCATTGTACAACAAATTGCCTACAATAATAAAACATCTTCCAATTAAAAAATTTAAAATTGTTATTAAAAACTTTTTGCTACTGAATGCATGTTATAGTATAAATGAATTTCAAGTAAATATTTATAATATTATTATATAACATTTAAAATAATAATATATATATGTGTATATCTTTTTTTTTTTGTATGACATGAGTTAATGTACTTTTGTATTTTTATACTCTAATTAATATCTATTCTAATGCATTCTTTGATTTACTTACTAAATTTTTCAATTATTCTGTTTCAGTTCAGATCGAAGTTTATTTGCAGTGGAATTAAGTGATAATGCAAAAACAGAAAATATTGATCAATTCGATTATAATCCGTATGATAACAGAGAAGTGGAACATCCAACTACGTAAGTTTAACTCAAACAATATAATTTTATCAAAACTATGTTTCTATGTCATATTATTGCATTAAACATTGATCAATTATCAGAGTTATATTATTTTTATAAACATCGACTGGAAAGCGAAATAAAAAGTAAATTTTGGCAACTTTATTTTAGAATGCAAAACATTTTTGTGACGATTTTTGTGACAAAAATTAATGGCCTGACGTCAGCTGATACAGAAAAGTATGAATTAATGTCAAGTATTTTTATTGATAATTATTTTTTATGATATTTATTATATTTGTGTAATAAAAATATTTATGTAATACAGAGAAAATTATATAATGTTCGCTAAAACATAGAAGCAGAAAAGCGATTTGCGATAAAAGAAATTAAAAATCTTTAGATAATTATCGATATTTACTTATATTAGGTAGCTAAAACAACCAATTCAAAAACCAGACAATTATACACATTTTTTTGATATGAGTACAATGACATTTTAATGACATTTTTGATTGAATTTTGCTACACAATAAAAACATGTAAATTAAAAAAGATAAATTGTTTAGATCAATGAAACACATGTTAATTGTAATATAATTAGATGACTTAAAATCATCTAAAAGATTAAAAAAATTGTTTAAAGATTTTTATCAGTACGTCTACTAGAAAATCATAGAAAAGAAAAAAGTTTATGAATAACGAATCAAAAATTTTATCAAATCAAAATCAAATAAGTGAATGCCAAAATTCAAGTAATTAAAACATCATAATTATAATTGAAAATTAAATTTGATAAAATTAGTGTCTCATACATTCATTGTATGTCTATTTATTTGTCAAGTACCATTTGTCTGAATAAATTTTTAAAATACTTGAAATGATAATTTTATTAATGTTGTTAACTGAATTGTAAATGTAAATTATGCAGTTCAAATATCATACAAGTTCTTTATGCCTACTTAGATTTAAGTAGAATTATCACAATTGCGTCATATACCCAAAAGGTGTGGCACAAATTTTTTCCACTATCCCGAAATCAGTTTCCTCCAAACATCCCTATTCAGACAAGCAACTTTAGCTTCATCTACATTTATAATTCTATTCATATATGCTCTTCTATTCCTACTACTTGAAAACTTCCGCTCACGCAAAACACTCTCAATCATACCAGTCCAACTACTCATGGGACGTCTACTGGCAAACGTATGCCCTCAAAATCATTCATATAAATTTTTTTAACCAAACGTTCATTAGACATTCGCTCAATATGTCCGAACAATCTTAACTGACTTAACTGGGACTTTATGACACCAACCTTTCGAATAATAATAACTGACTTACAGCAACTTTTGCTACAACTTTTTTTTCAATTTTACACTCATCATACACTAATCTATTTCGTACCCGATCTCTCCTAGTTAGGTCTTTATAAATGAAGATTATCTTAAGTCCAATTAGTCTAGTCTCATATTATTGCCAAAAATTATAATAAGTAACTAAATCATAATTTTTTTTTTTTATTTTGTTATTAATTTTGTATTGAGACATTGAGAGCTTTTTCTTCATAGACATATATAATGATCGCTCTGTATATATATTTAAATACACGTGTTAACCTTTCTCTATAAAAGTTTAACAAATTGTGAAAGTGTAACGTCACTGTTTTCATTGCCAAAAAAAAATCTCACGTCATGTTCTGTTTCAAAGCACATAACTTAAATGAAATTCTGAATTTTATTATAGATATGCTAAAATGTTATTGCAACTTTTTGATTATTCTATATACATTCAAATATACGTGTTAACTTTTATTGTTTCATTGCCAAAAAAAAAAGAATCTAAGTCATGTTTTGAATTTTGTTACAGAAATGCAGAAACATTATTGCATCTGTTAAAGGGTAGCTTAGGCACTGGTATCTTAGCAATGCCAATGGCATTTGTAAATGCTGGTTGGCTTTTGGGTTTAATTGGCACAATTGTGATAGGATTTCTCTGCACATATTGTGTACATTTGCTAATTAATGCCGAATATGAGTTGTGCAAAAGAAGGAAAGTACCTAGTATGAATTATCCTACTACAGCCGAAGCTGCATTACGAGAAGGACCTGATATTTGTAAGAAATGTGCTGGACCTGCGCAGTAAGTCTATTTTTAATAATATTATTAAGGGGAGGTTCTCATCTAAATGAGTAAAAAGTACGCAAAGTTTGGAAATTATAAAATTATAGACAAACCAGATAAACGAAGATATTTAGATAAAAACAAAAAAGATTATTATAAAGGATTGTTTTTTGAAATAATAGATTGTCTTATAGTACAAATAAATATAAGATTTGAAGATCTTGATCATTTAAATTTTTTTACTTTATTAGACCGTAATAATAATTTAAGGAATACCACGAAAACTTTCCTGAACTTGGATTAAATTGTCTTAGAGGAATGTATAGTACAAAATTTGAATTTGTACAATTAAAAAATAAATTTTTTATCAATTGAAAAAGAATTATTAGAAGACTTTAAAAAAAGAGATAATTTTTACAATAATGTAATTGTTGAGTTTTGTAAAAAGACCAAAAGATTGGATTTTCATTACAAATAATTATTTTTTCTTATTATTAACAACAACATTATGTGATTTTTCAATTTTCTGTGATTTTTAACTAAATATTTTTAATAGTCTGTTTTTTTTTTTTGTTATAATTAAATAAGTGTTATAAGTATATAAAATTAAAATAAAAATAAACACACAACTCTTGGTTTTTTGTTTCAAAAACCAAGAGTTGTGTGTTTATTTTTATTTTAATTTTAATTATGTTTCAACAAGTGCCTACAGCCGTATCCATCCAAATTATTATAAGTATATACATATTCCTACAAAGAGTTTATTTTTCTTTCTTTTTTTTTTAATGAAAATGTTTAATTTACTTTATATTTTTTTCATTTGTTAAACATGTTTTCATCTGTATTAATAAATAAATAAATTAATATACAATATACATATTTTGTCTACATGAATTTATTTTCACTGCTTCCTTTGCTCAGAAAGTCACGCCTCGCCACTGCATTCAGAGGAGGAGAACCTCCCCTTAATGGAACTATTCTGTTCACATTTGTAAAATCTGTAGTGTAGAGAATATTTTGTCTTTTTTCTAGTAAATTCTGTTGATAGAAAAAGACAAAATATTATGTAGCGCTACAGGTCTTACATACTTGAATCGAAAAGTTTGTTCCAACTTAAATTCTGAATTAGTTTAGAACTGTACGAAGCATGCGTAATATTTGCATTAAAGAGAAAACCCTAAACCCTAATCAGTGATTTAAGTGTACAGAATGTATTTATTTAACATTTGAAATACGCATTTAGTTTTATTGTTCTTAATTAAATTTTATGATTTTGAAAATTTCAAAATTGTTATATTGTTTTATTAATTGTATTTTTGAATTTTCATATTAAATATATGTATTTTGTTTCTTTTTCAGACATATAGTAAACGTATTTCTAGTAACTTATGAATTAGGTACTTGCTGTGTTTATGTAGTATTTATTGGAACAAACGTAAAAGATGTTATGGACAATTATATAGCAGGTATAGATGTAAGAATCTATATGTTAGTATTCTTATTACCTTTAATACTACTGAACTGGATAAGAAAACTGAAATACTTAGCACCGTTTTCTACAATTGCGAATGGAATCACCGTTGTTAGTTTTGGTGTTATCCTGTATTATGTATTTCAAAAAGGACCAACATTTGAGAATAAAAATGCATTCGGAGAAGTTCAAAATTTACCATTGTTTTTTGGAACGGTTCTATTTGCTTTGGAATCTATTGGAGTTGTAAGTATTGATATATTCGAGTCCAAATTAAGAATTGAATTTCTACATTGTGTTTAATAAAAACTTTATAAGGACGAGAATTGTTTGAGAGACTAGAAATCTTGTTAATGTTTAACTAATGACACTGAGATACTATTCTTATTGGCTATGCAGTGTCAATAGATTTGTTCGCGGAATGAGTCCCTGACAATTAGCATGCGTGTTTAAATTTTGAGCGTTCATGAAGGCTCAAACTCGTACGATAAAATTGTACTGTGCATGCGTACTTGTTAGGAACTAGTCAGTGATTCATTCCGCGAATAGAGCTAAATGTAGTTGATTTACCACAAAACTTACAAGCAGGGATAGATGTAAAATTTATAGGCAGCATTTGGCTGATATTTTGTAAAGCTACCACAATCTATAACTTTCTTTGATTAAATGATGCATTTCAGTGGAGTAACTACAAATGCCTCCCAGCCCTAAATATATAAAGTTCGTGAGAAAAGCATTTTTTTGTAGTATAGTTACATAATTTTCAATAAAACTCGAAATTAAAACGACAGATGAAATTCTGTAAAAAGCAGGTGATAGATGAGTCGTATAACTATATTTTAGCTCAAATTAAATATCGCAGCGACGGTTAATATATACAAAAATAAATAAACTTAATTATAAATCGGTATTTTGCACAATTATCTAAAAATATTGTAAAACAATTTGTAGTGGAATTTTTTAACGGTGGAATAAATAATTGATATTTTCTTTATTTATTACAAAACTTTTTAGCATATTGGTTTATGCGTCTCGAATTTACGCTACTGGGTGTATTAGAGTTCAGTTAACAATTTGAATTTACTGCAACAAATAATTTTAAAATGTATAGAGTAATTACAGCAAAAAATACATAAAAACATTCTTGTGGGGAGGTTATAAACTTATTTCTGTGGCGATAGTAGATACATTAAACAAAGTTTAGATTAGATTAGATCTTATTTATTTTTTAAATAAAACATTTGTGAACAAAAATCAAGTGTTTATTTAATTTTCAAGTTTTGTCGTTTAACTTAAGAACAATCTGCTTTTAGATAATGCCACTGGAAAACGAAATGAAAACTCCAGAATCTTTCGGCGGAATGTGCGGTGTTCTAAATATTGGAATGGTGATTATTGTAGGTTTATATATATTAATGGGATTCCTTGGTTATTTAGCATATGGTATTGATGTTAAAGATAGTATAACATTAAGTATTGAGAAAACAGAAATGTAAGTACTACAACTCTTATATAATAATTAATCTTTAAATAATTAAAAAGCGGAACTACTTAATGATTTAACTTTTAAGTTTACGTAATATTTTTCCATTGCGACAATTATTTTTTTTTTATTATGCTTGAGCTTGTTAAATAAAGTAACCAAGTAAATTTTAGATAATCAATAGATATTAAATAATGTTAGACAATTTATCGATTGATTTTGTCAAATCATTATATTTATTTTTGCTTTGTGTAAAATAAAATTATTCTTATTTAATATGGACGACACAACTTTCTTTTTCTATTGGAATTAACGATATTTGTCAAATGTTATTAATACTAACATAATGATTTTAATTTTTAGTTTGGGTCAAGTAGTGAGAATGACTTTAGCATTAGCTATATATTTAACTCATTCCCTATTATTATACGTAGCTTTTGATATCACTTGGAATGAATATTTAAGTAAGATATTAGAAAAGAATAATCATCGATTATTTTGGGAACTCGTTGTTAGAACATTCCTTGTACTCATTACATGTAAGTTATAATTTTTTTTTTTTTTTTCATTTTGTAGACAACTTATTTTAAGTTATCTCTGGATCTACGAGATGTGACAATAAAGTTTAAAGAATATTTTTGTTTCCCGCTAAAATAGCAACAATGCAAACCTCAAAAGTATAAGATTATCAATCATTTTAGTTATTGTCCAAAAAAAGGTTCAAGTTTCATGTTATGATAAATATGGAAGCCTAATTTATAGGAAAAAATTTTAAAGAAAGATTTTTTTACTTATTAATGCACCTAAATTATTCTCCATGTGTTTTCGGCTAGAAAAATTTATAAATATAACAAATATTTTCAGTTGGTTTTTGGAATTTAGAGTCATGGATATTAAAACAGATATAAAATAAAAATGTGTAAAAGAAATGGTATGATTAAGATTCGGTAGACTATTTTGAAAACGATAGTATTACATATTATATATAAAAATTTTCAATTGTTTTTCTTTTGAGAAGTTACATGGCATATTAAATAAAAAAAGTTTGGAATGTAACGTGATTTACTTGTAAGTTATAAATTATAAATTTTTTTTCAGTCCTATTGGCTGTGGCAATTCCAAATTTGGGCATGATAATCTCACTATTTGGTGCCTTATGTCTATCAACTTTGGGAATAGCTCTTCCAGCTTTAATAGACCTGTGCACCTTTTATCACTCATACACCGGATTCAGATTTAAAATGTTTGTATTGAAAAATATTTTAATAATGGTATTTTCTGTATTCGGACTTATTGTTGGTACATATACAAGTATTGCCGAAATCATCAAGGGCTTTCAGTAATACAAGTAATACAATTATTTATTTTATAATCCTTTGTATGTGATGCCAAATTATTTTTGATTTTAATTACAGCAAAAATGTTCATTTGACTGTATGATAAATACTGAATCATTAATGTTGTTTTAAAATATAACATGTTTTGTATACATTTAATGTAAATCTGTCAAAAACAAATATTAATTTATGTATTATTTTTGATTCACGCAACGTGAATAAGTATGTATTTTTAAGTGATATAAAGATAAGAATATTTCTTGGTTTTATAAACCAGTTAAATTGTATTTTATATTTAGAAATAAATGCACGTAAATTAAATATAAAATTTTAATAATCATTTCATTTTTATTTTGTAATTTTTGTAAACCTCAATATGTATTTAAAAAAGAAATGTATTTTTTATTAGAATAGAACTTCTATACAGCTTTATTGTAAATAATCTGATCAACACATACACACTCACTGGAAAATAAGGTTCCATTTCTAACAGAATACTGTATATGGCAACATACATATTGTAATCTAAGTTACGTACCTATTTCTCTATAATTTTCCTCATTCCTACTTCGACAATGGATTTCTATACTAGTTGGATAACTATTTTTTTATGTACTTAACCAGATCTCAACTTAGTAAAATTTAAAGACGTTAAATTTGCAAATACGTCTTTACGTGTTTATTTTTATCTAATACTAATAAAACATTTGGCGTTTGTTCAATATTGAAAAAAATGAAATATGTTATTATTTTTCCCGAAAATCTATTTGCAGTTCATTAATTTGGCACATTTTGGTTCATACTTTTAAAAGGCATCTAAATGCGTTGGTGGCAAGTTATTTTTAATAACATTTAAAAATATATCTCAAAAACTAGTATAAAATTTCTAGACATATTTTTTTCATCAGGTAAATATGCATGTTCATATGCACATACTAAATAGTTGCATAACTTAGGTGCAAAGAAAATGTACAGAGTTAATATTAACAATTAACACTGCCAACAGCGTTTGGATTATAAAACTCGAGTTAACTCGTAACTGGTTAAAAAGTGTTCAGTCTCATTCAGGCTACCTATTTTGCTTTTAATGTCAAAAGATAAATTTTTGTTCTCAGGTTCTGAACCTGCGTTATGATTAATTCTAAAATTATTAAATTCTCTGCCAGATTTATTGTTGTTTTTTACAAACACGTTTTGACTTTTAAGTCATCTTCAGATTTGTGTATGTTAAGTCAGTGTTTGTGGTTCGGACCAAACACAGATAAATCTGAAGATGACTGAAAAGTCGAAACGCGTCATTGTTAAAAACAATAACGAACCTGACAGGAAATTTAATATTAGAATTAATCAAATTTTACCTTGCTCCAATCGTAGTGCTAGTAGTTCAAAACCAAGCTAGCTTATAAAAACACAACGTCATTTTCGTGTAATTTTAGTAGTTTATGGTTTTAACACAGCAAAATAATGACCTTCATGCTAGATATGTATTGTAGAATTTAAAATTAATTATTTTTTATTTTGTTACTTTTATATAAACAAGTATCCCCATTTTTTTTTTAGAATTCCAAGCTTACTTTATCTGACAATTAATAATTTTCATAAAAAGCTTGAAATTTGAGGATCCATTAATATTTTCTGTAGCCCGTGTTTTTATGCACAGAATATTATTTTATTCAATAATTATTTGTATTCTTTTTTTAAAGAAAGGCAATTTAAGTATAAGCATTAAATAATTTTCGAATATAATGCAATAATAACAATATTATTGAATTGAAAACTAAGTAAATAAGAGAAAACACAGTAACTATACTAAAACTGTATTTTACAAACTTCTATCTATACAATTTATTAACAAACAAAACAGAAAAAGAAAACTAAAAGAAATTGTTTACTTTTGCGCAGAAGAATTATCAGTATTATTATTTGTTTCACTATTACTCGTACCACTGCTTGATTCTTTGGTCTCGGAAGTTTGTTCCTTTCCTAATGCTTCGAAATCGGCCGGTTCAATCAAACGTTTCTTGCCAAATGGTGGCGGTCCTATTAATGCTTCAACATCATTGTAATTTAATGTTTCTCGTTGTAACAGTGTTTCCGCCAACTATAAAATAAAAATCAGTTTATTTACATCATTTTGGCGGGGAAAAAAATGGAGTTAATACCCTTACTGGGTCACGTTTAAAGTCGAAAATAGTAATTAAACATATAAACATAATAAAAATAAATAAATAAACAAATAATAATAATAAAATATCAATTGCACTATTATATATTACTCAAAAGCAACACTATCAGTAGTGTACATTACTTCATACAGCTGCCATTTGACATTTGCATTATAAACATAATTTGATTCAAATTTTTAAGAAGCAAGATGAAATCGTAGAAAAATGAAACTTGCCTATTCTCAAACATTCACTATCATACATCAACGTAGGTGCCAAAACAGCATTGTATATACTCAAACGGGGTTCTTTATTTTAAAGTGAAAAATAAAAGCACTAATTCATAAACAAAAGAGGTGGGAATAAGGACCATATAGTTTCCCCCGTTCCAAACTTACCAATTTCAGTTTTTCTTTATGCTCCGTTAAAACATGTTCGGTTTGCAGATACGCCTGATAGATTAATTTTCTAGCTTCTTCATCAATAACGGTCGCTAATCGTTTACTATATGGCCGACGACCCAATTCTTTTTCTTCTTGTTCCGTAAATGATATTAAGCCGACTTGACTATTCATGCCGTATTCGCGAATTTGTGCATACGCCATTTTAGTGACTTTCTGAAGATCATTTTGTGCGCCCGTTGTGATTTTATTAAACGTTAACGATTCGGCCACACGACCACCAAGTATCATACACATGCGTTCGAATAACTAAGGATAAAAGAAAAAGAATACAAATATTTATTAAGTAACAACCGATATTAAAATTGAAAAAGGATTAATTGGAGAGGATTCAAAATTAAATTAAATATATCATCCATTTAAATCTCTGTATCTATAAGTGCAAGAGTTCCTTTTGTTGACAGACATAACAATTTATTACATTCATTGGTTTCTTATTAATTTTTGTTTAAATTCGTATATTATTATTATTATTATTGTTAATTATTAATTATTAAAATGATTTTTTGACGTGTTTTTTTTTTATATAACAATGATAATTTGTATTTTTAAATTTACTGATCAAATAATGTAACATCAACTAAAATATTCTGCTAACCCTGAAGAAGGCAATAGTGATTGCCGAAACGTTGGTTTAGTAGTTAATAAAAATATATAAAAGATTGAATTCCGTCAATTACTAATTATTTATTAAATATTAACAGTTGACTATTTTTCCAACTTAATTATTGTTTTTGTTTCCTTACATTGCCACGAAAAAGTAAATTAAATTATTGGAAGATATTAGATGCCTGTACATTTAGTTTTTTTCTTCTTCTATTAAATATTTTCTATTTACTGTAGAATGTAATAAAATAAAAAAATTATTTACCTCTTCCTTGGTGTATAATTTTTGATCTTTTGGTACATACTGGGCAAAGCCAAGCGCTAAATTCGTACGCGGTACTATGGTAACTTTTAATAAGGCATCTGTATGCTCTAACATCCAACCAATGAGAGCATGCCCGGATTCATGATAAGCAACTACACGTTTTTCTTGCGGCGACATTGCATGATTACGTTTTTCTGTTCCTCCTACAGTAAAATCAATTTTATTAGGCAACAATAGGGAATCAATATGTTTTAAATACAACAATTTTCATGCAAAGCCAATTTAATATGCACAGATAAGTAATAGAATCTTGTTTGATTTCAGAAATTCCAGTTTCATCACAAACTTCCACTGATATGTGATTGTAAACATTTGGAAAAATATGAAATAAATATAAGAAGTCTATAAATGTCTGTTATTATTCCATGAATAAATTTTTAAGGGCATAGGAATTTTTAAATATTAATATTATATTTTAGTTTTGAAAATTTAGTAATATTAAATGAAAAATATATATAAAATGTTATCGAACAGTTCAAATTTATGAAGTAAATAGTAAATGAATTTCACTTTGTCATATTTAACAACATTTATATTCAAACATGTTTGTAATGTATAACTCACCGACTAATCTTTCAACCGCATATTCCAAATTTTGTCCATTGACGCAATTCTGCTTATTGCGCGCAGCATGTAATGCCGCTTCGTTACATACATTTGCGATGTCAGCGCCACTGAAACCCGGTGTTAGATACGCTAAACGTTTTGCGTAAAATTCAGGCGAAAGCTCCAAGCTGATACCTTTCAAATGATGCACAAAAATTTGCCTACGTTCTTCTAAATCGGGTAGATCGATTAAAATATGACGATCAAATCGTCCTGGACGTAAAAGTGCCTGAGAAATAAATATATTAATTTTGTTTTTTAATGGAAAAAATGTTGACATTCTGTTAGCGAGAAACAAAAGTGTGTGACTTTACCTTATCCAAGATATCAGCTCGGTTGGTTGATGCAAGCATGATAATGCCCTCTTTCGTTGCCATTCCGTCCATTTCGACTAGTAATTGATTTAAGGTCTGTTCACCTTCGCCACTAACGTTTGTGCCACCCATCTGACCACTACGTTTACGACCAACAGCGTCAATCTCATCGATATAAATTATACACGGTGCACGTTTCTTGGCTTCTTTAAACAGATCTCTGCAGCAATTATTAATTAAATATAAAACTGACATAATAAAGTAGTAATAATGACTAAATATAATGTTATTATTGGATGGGCTTTTGAGGAACTTATTAATAAGATACAATCTTAATTATTTAAAAAATATAATGGACGTTTTGACTTTTAAATCTGATACAAGTCATAATCAGCAATTAAATCAAGTTTGGAAGATTTTAATACATTAGAAACTTATTAGTTTGCTATGTTAAACATTGTTAGAAATAAATAGAATCCAAATTTAAAAACATTTTTGGAAATTCAAAAACATTATTAATAAAAAATACATTTTAAATTTGTACATATTATTTTAAAAATAAAAAATGTGTCATTAATTTTAACAGTAGTATTACAGAATAGGCGTTGATATAATAAAAATTAAAAAACAACTGTGGCCAGTTTTCCCACCTCTTTTGTTTATGAAAAATTGCTTTATAAAAAATTTTTACTTTTACCTTTTATCAAATATTAATAGTATTTCGATTATTGATATATTTTTTTTTATATCTAATATTATAATATTCAACCTAACCTAATTAAAATTAAACGTCAAAAGTAATTTTGACAAAAATCACTATTAAAAGTGATTTGAGAATACGAGCTTATGTGTTTTATTTTTTCATTGTCAGCCGTACAGATTGACTTCATTGATTAGATATTTTAATTATTAAGAAAAATAATAATTCGTTACCTAACTCTAGCTGCTCCCAATCCACCGATCATTTCAATAAATTCACTACCGTTCATACTGAGAAACGGTACATTCGATTCGGTAGCAACGGCTTTTGCGAGCATTGTTTTTCCGCAACCGGGCGGGCCGAGTAATAGTGCACCTTTGGGCACTTTCGCACCCAGCGATTTATAGAAATCGGGACGTTTTAAATAATCGATAAACTCCATTACTTCTTGTTTAGCTTCGCGCAGACCAGCCACATCGGAGAAATGAACACCTTTACCGGGTCCAGTTAAAGGATCGACTAGAGTGAATTTTGCACGACCAAGTTGTGTCTGAAGAATGATGTTAAATCAAAAATAAAATAATCGATTAGTATAGATCATTCATTATTCACTATCATCATTTTAGAAAAAAGGTCGAAAATGTTTGGAAATTTAACAACTGCTATATTTAATTATTAAATTTTGTGAATATATTTCTAGAATACTTTGTAAGAAAATATTACTAATAATATTAATAGACCAATATAATAATTGATTTGAGCCAGAATTAGATTTTGACATTTGAAGGAAGTAATAGTTATTCCTGTTGTTTTTTTTTTCAATTTAATAAGTGATTTTGTTTTAAATACATTTCTTTACATGTTACAAAAATAAAAATACAACAAAATTATATCACAAAATTGTGTTTATTTATGAAACAACAAAATGCAATTCAAAAATAAAACTTCTACAGTATTTAAAATATTCTAAAGTTTATTCAAATGTTAAACATAATTTTTTGATTCAAATTAAATGTTATATAATGTTCTTGTAGTTGCTTAGACATGGGCAAATAAAATAAATATTAATTTTTAATCAAGTGCTTAATTTTCTAAAATAATTAATAAATGACTATGACTTCAATTTTATTTTTAAATTGTTTTTTGTTTTCTTTCAAAAACTGTAAATCAAAATATATGGATTAAACTGGATTTTTTCTAAAATTTAAAATACTTACAAACGTATCCATACTTATCGGTGGCTTCATATTTCGACTTCGGCTTAGCAACGACACTAATATTGCAACAATAACAAGCGATAGCAATAATTTGCCAGCGGTATCACCACCACGTTCGTATGTCACTGGAACACCATCACGTACGCCTAAACGACGTTCGGCTTCGCGTAATTTATCTTCAAATCGTTGCACATCAATTACGTTCATATGAAATGTCCGATGGTCCATCTGCAAGCGAGTAATTTGGTTATTTGTTCCCGTGAAAATTATAATAAGAAATAGTTGATTCGAGATTATTTGATTTGTGGATTAATGGTGCACGAGAAACAAACATTAGATTATTTTAAACGCGAATATACATTCTAAAATTTTATCTACAAATCATGAGACACTATGATATCCAGTATTTCTAGGTTAGGTAAGGTTAGTTTTAATATAATTTTTTAAAAATACGTAATAAACATTATGTAATATGATATTACCAACGGGGGATGGAAAAGTACATATGTATGTAATATTACAGTTTTTTTTTTAGTAAAGTTTCTTTTAATAAAGTTACAGAACTTCAGTAAATTTGCTGTCAGGAATTTTCCACAAATAGATAAAATTGGTTTAGTTCTGTAATATTATTGTTGGTATAATTACATACATTTCTAAAACCGTGAAGGTGGTATTTTGAAATGAATGAATTACACTTAAAATATTTTATTAGTATTATTACATAAAATATGTACCAAGTCTCGCATTATTTTGATGAATTAATAGATTTTAATATGCAAGCTGTAATTTTACATAATTAAATAAGTTATACCAACAATATGTAAGTATGTGATGCGATTTGCAGAAAGTAAGCAATTTTACATACTTATTAGGTCATTTTTACTTACTTTATATGATTATTATTGTATTATGTATAAAATTACGGAATTTTGAGGTAGAAATTACAGATTTTTTTATAGTAAAAATTTTACTACTATTTTTTGTTGTAATTTTGTCTATATTTTTTACAGTATATATGTACATGATTGATGTAAGTTTAGTTTTTTTATTGTTATTTATGTGTAAATACTAAATTATTTTCATGTAAATTGGGAATTAGCTCAAATCGATATTTATTATTCATCATAAATTCATGTAAACAGGTACTATAATGCAAGCCGGACAAGTGGTTCGTATACGAAATAATCGTATACGAATACTCTGCACAGACTTGTGTAGTTTGGACATGAATCAATAATAACTAAAGCAAATAAAAATTGATCGGCAATATCATGGAATTTTGTAAGAATTAATAAGTTACCTTTTTTCCTTTAATAACTGCTCCTTCATGAAGTATTATGGTGACAATTTCAATATCAGGTCGTACAATTATTTCGGCTACTTCGCCTTTTGCAAGCATTTGATGAACAAATTCATTCCAGGACACATAACGGACAATCTAAATTAATAATTTTTTATTTCTATACAAATATTTATTGATTATTTGACAACAAATACCTCCGGTTGATTTGTACTCGGGAAAAGTAACGAAATTATTGCAATAACCATATACGCAGTCAACATCCATAAAAAAGCTTTTGCCAGTAACGAAGAAATTTTATTGTCTTCATCATCGTCTTTATTCTGTTTTTTATTATTATTATTATCAGGAGGTTTTGATGGATTTTGACACCTATTTTGAGGCGTTGTACTAAAATTTCTAGAGCTTAAAATATAAGATAGTTTACTTACATCTTGTAAGCCTGAGCGACGTATTAAAGAATATACTGCCGTATATTCATTATTAATTTTTTTCCAACACTGTGCAAAGATAACAGCTTATTAAAATAATTAATATTATCGAATTAAATCAATTATACCTGGTTATTTATATGTCTGCGCTGACTATTTAAACTTACAGTTGAAAAATTTACACATTTTTCTGTCGATCGATTACTAACTTGCTTTAGAAAATTATTAACAGAATTTCTTAAAGCAAGTTTCAAATAGATATTTTGAAAATTTGTTAACATATTCATAAACATTTTTATTAAAAACGTTTTTTTTGACATTTGAAAGTAAGGTTAGGTTTCACTTCAAACTCCTACATATGTCATAATACTATTTTATTAAATCATAAAATTCGTACCTTAGTGAAACATATTAATTTAATGATAATTTTGTTATTAATTGCACCCAGAAAGAATATAATACTTCCATAAATTACGTTAGAACATGATCTGATCAAAACACAATACTAAAGATGAAATTAGCAACATGTTGAATAAAATCGTACTCTTGATATTTATTTGAAATTTTAAAAAATATTTACAATAATCACAATAACTATAAAAATCAATGAATAATAAGTTGTATAAAAATAAGAAAATAAATTGGTAACAATATTTATTCACAAGCTGATCAAATTTATATCAATTATATGTATGAAAATAATACAAATCACAGAAAATACATTTGGCAATAAAAAATAAATACTATACTACTAATATGCTTTGGTAAATGATTGTAAAAGTTTAAACCAATATAATTTTAGTTAAATTTAGTATAATAAGGTAAGTTAACCTGATATTTTTCTTTATTTTTTATTTTAACTTATACCGAAAATAATATTAGTACTTTCGGCTTACGGTTTACGACACATTTAGAGTCACTTAAATAAAACAATATTGACTTAATCACTGAGTTAATTAAGCAACTAACTAAATTGTCAACTGTTTTTGAAGCGTTTCATTCATTGGTCAGTTGGCGAATTAACAAGAAACTTAACTTACAAAGTATTTAACAATGTTTTATGCAACCAACCTTTAATATAATTAAAAAAAAATGAAGAGAGATACTCTTGGAAAAATATTATTTTTATTTAAATTTGCACAAAAAGGAATTGTTGCTCTATATTCTGAATTGTGTGAATATTACACAAGGGTGTCGTGACACATATTGGTTTTAACGTACCGAATTACACCGAAAGTCACCTGAAGATGCTTATTTTATAAATATGCCATTGTTTTTATCATAAAAATAGAAGTTTTTTGTATATTGGTAAAAATTTACTAAAATCTATCATATTTTGAAAACTGTTATACACTGTAAGAACAAGTTGTTATTTAACATAAAAAACATAGTAAAAATATTACATATTATTTGTGCAAAACATAAATTTTCTGTAAAAATAATATAATTTTGTAATTTTAAATAAAATAATTAATTTACCATATTACATAGGTTTTTTTACAAAAAAATTTGTAAACTTATATAAACTATATGTATTTTATATTCATATTACTTAACAATTTTTCTGTAACGTCTGTAAATTTACATATTAAATTAGTATAAATCAATTGTTTCGGATTTTTATGTAAAATTATCGAATTTTTTTACAGTGTCACTTGTCGATTTCTTGTTTATTTTATATCGCAAAACCTTACTTTCGAGAAAATAATTTTTAAAGTTTCTGAACTGAAACAGGCAAAAATATGGAACAAATTATAATTTATATTTTCGAAACTATAAAAAACAAATACTTGTATTAAAATAAAAACTGTTTTAGGATTAGATTCTGTTTAATAATTTTATAAAAACGACGTTTTGATGATACTGAACGTTCGTCTTCATCAGGTTCAATTTTTTTTACTAAAGTAAATAACAGTAGGTACATATAGTAACAAGTTACTAGGTAAAAGATTAGAAAATGATCAACTGTGGCGAAATTTAAATAAAAATAATATTATAAAAAATCTTTGACAAGTGCTTAAGTGTTTATGTACTTTGGATCACAGGTAAGATTTTTTTTGTAGATTTTATTTAGCTACTTTAATTTAAGTGTGGTTTTGGGATTTTTTTATAATATTATTTTTTTTAAGTTACTAGGTAACATATAAGTAACTAGATTATAAGAATTATAGATTTTTTTAATTAATGGAAGCCATGTTAAATGACAAATATTTTGTGCTGCATAATAAAAATAATAAAAAATACAGAATTTTTGGTAACTTAGTAACGATTTGACATACTTATTAAATTTTTGTCAATATTTTTTGGGTATTTTTCTAAATTATTGTCTAGTTAAAGCAAATTATTTCATTAATTTGACAATGTCTTTTTCATCACAATTTATTTGTTTGACAGCAGAAAATCAAAATTTGTCAAAAAAAAAGTTATTTGATATAAATATCATTAAAATTGTAAGTACAATTTTGTAGACATTAAATGAATAAATGTACTAACAAAAATTTATATTTTAAATAATTTTTAGGATGAAAATGATAAAATATTTTCCGAAGAATGTACAAATTTCAATATAATATTACGTGATATGTATAATAATCACAAAAACTATTTAAATAACACAAATAAAGTGGAAGAAGAGATTGATAGAAAATACTTTTTAAATAGTCAAAATTTATTAGAAAATAGAGGCAGCTTGAAAAGATTTAGTGATGATATAAATTATAACAACATACACGTAAAAAAGAAGAAATTTGTAAATAATAATAATAATGATCTAAATAATACATGTTCAGATTCTGTATCGACAACATCAAGTTTTACTCAAAATAAAAATAAATCTAATTTAAAATTTAAAAACACATTTAAAAACAGAAAAAAATGTTAATTAAAACATTCAAGATTTTTAAAAATACATTCAAGTTTTATGTATATTGTAATTTATAAATATTATGGAAAATAATATTTAAGAATTATGTTATTTTTGTTACAAATTTATTAATGTAAAAAAATTACATGTAATAATGAAGTTTATTTATGAATTTATTTAGTTTTTATGCGATTTTAAAAGTGTAATAAGAAGTAAAGTAATTCCAGGTATTAAAATAAAATATCTGTATTTAAATTATTTATTTAAATTCAATAACAAAGTTTATGCCTTAATTATAATTTAACTTCAAAGGTAAACAGTAAGTTTTCATATAATGTCAAATATTTAATAACATTGATGTTATTCAGCAATAACTATTTAACTATGTAATTACGTATTCATTTATTACCAGTTTGAACTAAAGATTAGTGTAAGGTATAGTCTATCCAATGTGAAAGTGGCATTGCGGAACATTAAGTGTATGATTTAGTAGAACATACATAACTATTTTCTGCTTTTTCTTAAAATCACCTGAGAAACTCATATAATGTGAAGTATGTTGCAGCTTTATTCGTGAAATATTTTTCAAGTTTATTTATTGTACGTTTACAGTTCTTTATTTTTATCAATCGCTGTGTTTGTATCTAGAAATAAATTTAATAATAAATATTACAGTTAAGTATGACAGCATCATTTTTCTTCTAGCTAAATAAATTAAAACACATTGGTCCGTATTCTCACTTCACTTTTTCGTAAAAAAGTACTTTTATCATTAATTTTAAATTAAGTTTTTGCATTTATTTTAGATCAAATATGAATAGTTTTTCTATTTTTGATGATTTTTATTAGATTTGGTATTATAAAATTTAAATAAACTATTATAAAGTGCTTAATAAATAATTTTAAGTAAAAGTCAGAAGCACTTTTGGCAAAAATCACTTTTATAAATGAGGTGAGAATACGAGCCATAATATTTCAATTTTCGGGACAATATCATGTAAACGTATAATGCCATATTCTCGTTGTGTAAACTATATAATATTTAATTTTTATAAATTCTTTTGGTGTAAATGTTTAACTATTTTTATTTTTTTTTTTTTGCATTAAACACCATTAATTTTATATTTATTTATCTAATTAAACATTAGACAATTTTTAAATTAAAGAAAAATGCATTGGCCCTGCCGGGGTTTGAACCCGGGACCTTAAATAAATATAAAATTAATGGTGTTTAATGCAAAAAAATAAAAATAGTTATATAATATTTATAATGAGTAAATCATCTATCTTACTTACTTATACATTTGTAAGAAAAAATAGATTTTTTTTCATAAAAAATTATAGTTTTAACTTTTTAAATTAATATAAAAACTTTTATTCAAAAAATTTGCAGTACTTAATAGATGTAGCAAAGATATGTCACCTGAAATACTTTTAAGTTTTAGTAAAAATGATTCATAGAACTTTTAGAATAAATAAAAAAAAAAAATGTTTTTAATTTATATAATGGATAGTTTTAACTTTTAACATGGGTCAAAATTTTTTGAATTTTTTTTATGTTTCTTTTAAAAATAGTGATAATTTAAATCTATGATCAAACGGTTCTGTTTTACGAGCTTGATTTTAAAATTGGTTTTAACTAATACCAATCATAAGAGCTGGATTAAACAAATGAACTAAAACGCGCAAAAGCCGAGTTTGTAAAAGCTCGGTAACTAACTAAGTAACTAACTTGTGAGTTATAATGCGGTTGCGAGTATGATCTTTTTTTAAAATCATACATAATCTATATATAATCTAGATTAAGATCTTTACAAAATGAAATAATCTGAATCACATCAACGATCTTACATTTTAATGGATGCTAGTTTTATGATTTATTAATAATTCAAATATTTCCTATGAAATTTTATATTTTTACCTATAGAAAAATCAATCATTTACCTATTAATAATTCAAAAATAATCTATAGTAAAAAAGAAAAAAATCTAAACCAACCTACTAACCTAACCTACCCTAAATAGCCAATTACGTAAAATTTATAGATCAAATTTTATAGATCGATAATTATATCAGTAGGTATTTGATTATTTCCATAGGTCGATAATTACTTTCATAGGTCGATAAATATTTCTATAGATCAATAATTAATTCTATAGGTAAAAAATTAAAACCGTAGATTAATTATTTAATACATAGATAAACTATTATTTTTATAGGTACTATTCGGTAGATCATATGTTTTTTTCATAGGTCAAATATTTTTATCCAATTTTAAAATAATAACATATATTTGAAATATCTACGTCATTTTTAGTAAATTTTTATTTTTTTAAAAAAAAAAGTAAATTTGTTATGCATGTGAAAAATAATAACAATTTTTTATTTGAATTGAACTGATATTTTGTACTTTATTTAACAATATTTTTTATATTTTCAATTCACTTTTTAAATTCGGTTGTTTAAATTTTAAATATTTTGTAAAAGTATACGATTCTTGGAATATTTGTTTACTTGTTTATCAAACCTAACAAAAAAACACATAAAAAATTAATACATTTGTTATTTCATGTTTGTTTATTTTATATTTACAATGTTTTCAATTTTACAATTTGACATAAAAATATTATATTATTAACAATCATCAATATTAGTACACTAATTGCACAATATAAAATCTGGAATGTAATAAAACATTATATTTAATTACAATAAAAAAACATTAATTAAAAGTAATTGTTTTTACATATTTTGTTTTTTTTTGTTCTTATCAAAAACTAATTGTATTTATGGATTATCAAGGTTAGTTATAAATAATTTGTCGGTAACTTTAAAATTTGGATGCACAAATTTTATGATCTTCCATGGAAATATTCTGAATCTACTTAATTTTCTGTGTAAATATACGAAATATAAAATAATCTAAAAAGTATTTTTTCTTATCCTTTGTGACATTTTGTTAGTGGACTTTAATTATTTTTTTTTTGGAATGACATCTTCAATGTTTTCATTATCAGTTTCAGCAATTTCACTATTGCCACTTTTAATATTTTGCAGAATTGGCTCTTCTACATTATTTTTGTTATTTTGGTTTAAAGAATTATAATCTGGATTAGTATTTTGAACTTGTTGATAATTATCGAATAGCTGAGCGATATTATTGCTTTTAGTATAATATTTTTGTATTTCTACATTGGGTAAAAATTCATTGATCTTCGATAAATTTTGAAAATTTTCTTGCATGTAATGAAGATCTGTTTGTTCTGTTTTTATAACTTGTTTTGAATATTCAGTTGTTAAATGTGTTTTACTAGCAAAATTAATAATTTTTTCTGTTGTAGGAGTCGTTAAAATTTCACGGGGCTGCAATCTAGTAGAATCTATTTTCAATGCATTATTTATGCTTTCTTTAAAATCTTTATCAATTTCAAAATTTGTTTCAGAATCTGGATGTTGTATTGTAGTTTCAAACTTTTCTTTAAATAAATTATCAAAATCTTCAGTTTTTATAAAGGATAAATCTGCAAAATTTGGGTCTATTTCAGTAGAATTCAAAATAATGCTTTCTTTGTTGTTTCTTGTATCAATAATATCAGTTATGTTATCAGTAATATATAGATTTTTATCATATATATCAGAAATATCATCTTTCATATTTATTAAACTAGAAAGAATATTGCTGTTTCCTTCTACAGGAATTTGGATATTGTATTCTGGTGTGGTATAGGTATTTGCTAAAGTTATTCCATTTTTTCTGTTTAGCGTGCTAGTAATTGTACTATTACTTAATTCCTGCGTGAAATTGCAGTTAGGAAAACAAACATATTTAATTTGGTTTTGATTACGTACATTATTAGAAATAACTGACTTGTTTAAAGAATTATATAGCACATTTTTTGGAAAAAGTTGGTTAATAGTTATTAATTTATTTGTATTTTGTTTGTTAAAATTTGTTGTTTTATTATAAATTGTAATTTTTGGATTAATTACTTGAGTTTGTTTCTTAGATTCTTGTTTCCATGCATCAGGAAATGTTTCACTAGGGTTTATGTCGTCAATATAATAATCTAATGTTCTATTTACGTTTGTTGATGTTAAAGATTTCCAAAAATTTCCAACTTTAGTGTTATTATCTTCAAAGTTCGGATCAATTTGTTTATTTCTTTTCAAATTTGTGGATTTATCATTAGAAACTTCTGGTAGAAATGATGAAATAAATTTCGGATATGTTTCTGAATTTTCATCGATTTGCGATAAAGATTTTTTATACACATTTTCATAGTTATTTTCATTATTTTGAGGTGCTATGTAAGGTGGTAGTTCAGTGTCTGATTTAATATTATTTGAAGCACTTGGTACTACTGCTTTGTTATTTGTTAATATTGTATTATCATAATTATTTTGCAAATTGTTATCAGTATTTGGTTGCGAAAAATTTGCTGATCTTATCAGCAAGGTAATATTTGGCGCTATATTAAAATCTTTGTTACTTTGCAGATCTATTGTTATAAGGTCTTCATTTTCATTTCCTAAATCATTTAAGTTGTATTTTATAAATGATTTTAGTTTATTGTTTTTAATAAATGATGAACTGAATGGAAGATAATTTGATAGATTATTTCTAGTCGATAATTTTTCTATGAGTATACTATTATTTGAATTTATTTCATCAAGATTTCTTATACGTTCTTCAAATTCGTTTTTCCATCTGTCAGGTAAATTTTGTCTCCAGGTTATGTTATTGCCAGGATAAAACTCGAATGGTTTGTTCAAATGTACTAACAAATTAGAATAAATATTATTGTATTTTGATTCATTGTTAAATGGTTTTGAATAACTTGGTATTTTGTTAGTAAATTTTTGTGATATTGGAGAATATATTATATGTGGTAGTATATCAGTTGCTTTATATGGTTTTCTTGAAGATTTATTATAAATTTTATTATAGTTTTTAGGCAATCTATATTTCGGTTCGATCTTGTTTTTAAAAATTTGAGAATTACTATTATTAGCAGAAAATGGATCTAAGTAGCCATAATTGTTAGTTTTTGAATCATCGAATGCAAAAGCTCTGTAAAAAACGGAACGTGAATTTGGATCAGCTGAAAATTTCCTCCATGTTTGATTGGTGTTAGAATAATTTTGAATTTTAGCAATATCAAAATTTTTATCGTTATTATTGATAGTTATTTCCTTTTTTGATGCATTTGATTTTAAAAGTTGAAGCGCTAAAGCAAATGCTTCTTGAAATTGTCCTGGTGATATATTTTTAAAATCTTCCGATATTGACATTTTATCAAATTCTGGTGTTGATTCTTCAGATATGGTTTCAATAGCTTCAGCATTTACTTTAATCGGAAATAGCTTATCATTTAAATATTCGTAATTATTTTGAAATGTATTAGGTATGTTATTTTTGATTCTTCTAATTTCTTCAGTTGTTAATTTATTATTATTAATATTTAATAAATGTGCAAGTACTTTATTTATTAGATCTTTATTTACTTCGATAAAATCGTTTTCTTTATTTTCCATTTTCCTGTTTTTTAAATGTGTATTTTGTTCGAAGTTTTTGAATGTTATTTCTTCAGTGTTTTCTTCAGTGGCAGTACTGTATAGTTGAATTGGAATGTGATTCCTATTAGGTATTTTATTTTCTTCATATTTTGTTTCCTTGTTTTCTGCATTAGAACGTCGTTCATGTAAGGCTGCATTATCAATTATTTTATTTTCTTGATAATTTTTTTTTTGATTTTCTGTAATAGCAGAATCCATTTCTTTTGTTTTAAAATCTTCCATCTGTCCAACTAATTTAAATAAGACTTCCGTATCTATCATTTTATTTGTTATATCCTTAGTTTTGTGTTCGATTTTTGTATTTTGTTGTTGTTTTGTTTTTTTGTTGTTAAGATTTGCACGTTGTTGTAGTGGAGATGATTTGTTACTTATATTAATATTTTCTTCAGTAACAGAATTTTCTTTTGGCATTGACTGATTACTTTGTGAATATATATTATTTTTTAATAAATTTTGTTCTAGATTTGTAAGTAATTTAAATAAAGTTTCTGTTTCCATCATTTTACTTGTTTCATTTTTATTATTTTCTTTTTGTCGAGTGTGTGTTTTATTTTTTGTTTTCTTGATTTTTGAGTTATTACGTCGTTCAGATATAGCTGCATTATCTATTATTTTATTTGTCATGTTATTACCTGTTTCAGTAATTTGATTCTTTAAATATGAAAGTATTTTAAGTAAAAATTCTTTATCTATTTTACTATTTTCAGAAGAAGAATTAAACGAAGGTAAAGATTTATTATTTTTTTCTGTGGTTGGAATATATTTATTATCATTTTGCTCATATGTTTGATATTTTACTTTGTTCTCTTGTAAATATGTAAGAAGTTTTAATGCATCATTTTTATCCATTATTTTATTTTTTTCGATAATATCTGGAGATATTGGATTATGTTCTTTATTTAGTTTATTATTTTTTAAATCATTACTGAGCATTTTAGTTAATATGCCTTTATCTTTTAGATAAACAAGTAGATTTAAAAACGTATCTCTATCAATTTTATTATTTGATAATATTGGAGATATTGGATCATGTTCTGTATTTAGTTTATTATTTTTTAAATAATCATTCAGCATTTTAGTTAATATGCCATTATCTATTAAATGAACAAGTAGATTAAAAAATGTGTCTCTATCAATTTTATTATTAGGTAAGTTAGGATTTTCTTTAATTGAAGAAATAAACAATGAAATTAGATTATTATCTTTTTCATTTGTCTTATTATTCAATTTCATGTTTTGTAATTGTGCAAACTGTTTAGCTAAGTCGTCTATATTTGTATCGTTATTTTCCTTGGTAGAAGAAATATATGGTGATTTTGGATCAACTTTCTCATATAATTCATATTGGTTTTTATTGTTTTCTGATCTAAGCAGATCAATTACTTTTTTGTTATTTATTGCGTTATTGTTTGGTGAAATAGATGTGTTTGAAATAGGGTTTTCTTCATATATTTTATCTTCTATTTTATTATACTGTAATTGAGAAAGTATTGTAAGTAAATCTTGATCTATTATTTCAGTATTTTCTTCAGTAGTGGAAGGATAAACTTGATCATTTAGATTTTCGTCTTCTAACTCGTAAAGCAATTTAAGTAAAACATTTCTGTCTAACATTTTATTGATTATGTCATGATATTCTTCTTTTTTTTTAAGAATATTATCTATTTGATTATTGTTAGCATTATATAGATCATTAATATCTGGAGGATATGAAATATTATTTATATAATTTTGACTTCTTTCCAAAGTTTGCGTTTTTGAATTGGAGATTTGAGACAGTGGTAAATTGTTCGGTATTAAATTTCGTATTTTGATTCGTACTCCACTAAATATATTTTCATTATCTTCGTATAATTGATCGTAAGTTTCGTAAGATTTGAGATTATTTTCTAATTTTTTTAAAAGTTCAGTTATATTTTTTTGAGCATTGCTTAAAGAACATTCTGGAAAGAAAATATTTATTTATATATTTGTTCAACAAAATAAAATATAATTAATAAACATACATACATACATACACAATCACGCCATGTACCCAAAAGGGTGTGGCACAAACTTTTTTTATCATTTTGAAATCAGTCGCTCCAAACATTCCTATCCAGCACAAGCAACTTTTGCTTCATCCACATTTATAATTCCACTCTCATACATGTCTATTATTAAATAAATAATAAATATTTTAACTCTACCTGCTTTTATAAGAAAAAAATAAATAAATGCAGTTGTGTAAATATTAATTATACGCATATTTTAGCTGTTTTAAGCACGGTTATAATTAAATTAAATTGTAATAGATTTTTCATCAGTTATTTATATTATATTATTTTTATGTTTATATAAAACACAACTGGCAAAAATCAACAATTTTTTACTATCGTTTCATATCATTAACAAAAGAGAAACAAATTTTATTCTTAGAAAAATAATAACTAATATTTTTCTATTTAAATTAATAATGATTTTACTATTTAATTAAATGTAATTAAATATGAAAGCAATTTGTAAATTTGTAAATAAGATTATTAAAAAATGCCAATAATTTTTTTTATTACTTTTGTAAGAAATATTATTAAAACATTTTGTTTTTTAATTTTACATACTGTATGACTAAATAATTTTATTTCTCAGGATTTGATGACTGTCATCAAGCATTGAGGATGCTATCTACGATGTATGGTAAAACATCTTCAACGAGGATAGATCGACCACGGCATACTAAACCTAACAAATAATAAAAACATAAATAACAAAAAAGTACTTGATCTGCTTAGATCAGAAAACAATAAAAACGAATATAAATTATATGAAAAAAATGATCCAAAATTACCATATATTTCTTCTACCGAGGAAAATAACGATATAAATAATAAAATAATAAATATAGATGACTTAGCTAAACAATTTGCATAATTACAAAACATAAAATTGAAAAATAAGACAACTGAAAAAGATAATAATCTAATTTCATTGTTTATTTCCTCAATTGAAGAAAATCCTGACTTACCAAATAATAAAATTCTATATCAATTTTATTATTTGGTAAGTCAGGATTTTCTTCAATTGAGGAAATAAACAATGAAATTAGATTATTATATTTATATAACATGTATCAACAACATTGAATTATGGAAGAAAAAGAAGCACATTTGAAGAACTTATCTTGAGTATTAAGAGCTAAACTATAATAAATAGATGTATATATATATTTTTCACAAGTGTACTAAAGGCACTTTATCTTAACAAAGAGTAAAACAAGTGCAAGCAACTTTTAAAGTGCTATTTTATAAAGTTCTCTACTTTAAATATGCTTTGTTCTTAAAATATATAGTATTTTGCTGAAAGTTTTCTTCATTTCTTGCATTTAAACAATAAAAACTTTGCATTTATAGTTAATATAATACAAAATAACTTAAAATATATTGTACGTGTCTTTTTTAAATTCATTTTGCGAAACAATATTGCATTTTATTTGAATAATGAGAAGACTTTGTTTGTGATATTAATTAAATTTTAATTAATAAAAAAATGTTATAAGGATTGTTTTTTTGCCTGTTAGTGTACAGTATTATTTATTAAAAAATTATGAATAATAATTAGTCAAATCAATAAAATATCACATCCTATCTTTGGAGGGCGACAAACAAAGACACATATCTAGAATTGGATGTTGTGTTCATTTCACTAATATAATGCAAACGTTACTAGTAGGTCACAAACACGTATATATACGTGTATATACGTATATACGTGTATATACGTACATGACTATTGCAAATTGTAATATTCCCAATGGAATAATGTACTATACGAACAGCTAGTATATTAATGACCCAACTATAGGCTGTTTCAATAACTGAGAATGCCATCTACGATGTATGGTGATACGTCTGTGAAGAGGATAGATCGATTATGGCATACTAGTCCAGAAAATTCTATAAATTTAATCAGAGCTGGACTGGAAACACATTTAGGCCCGGGAAATATCGGTGACGTAGACCCACAATATTAAATTAAAAAAATAAAATAAAAAAAAGTACCTATACATTAGTAATTTATAAAAATATTTATTAAAATAATAAAAAATATTTTTTTTTGAATAATTGCAACAAAATTAAGTGAAGTAAGTAATTAAAAACAATTAATTAAATATTATTAATTAAACAACTTTTTTAAATATTTGACTTTTTTCTTTCATTATATCAATAACTCGATTATTGTCAATATTATTGTAAAAATTGTAAAAATTTAATTTTATTTTATTAAAAAAAAACACTTAATATATTGTGGGTCCACTGGGATATTCCCGGTAAAATTGGTTTTTATTTAAATAATAATATTAAATATTAATAAATTATTTTTTTTAAAATAAAATATTTATCTGTGCTTTTCTAACACATTGTAAACAAAAACAGCTGTAAAAAAGTGTATATTTGCTGGTAAATATGCTCTGATAATTAATTAAATTAATAAATATTATAACTTGTTAGATTTATTTAATATATTTTCAATGTCAATTCCTGACCAATCCAGAAATTGCCTGTTTATTGATAAAAGAATTTTTCTAGTTATAACATTTACTTGTTTCAGTTCGTGTCTGGATTTTTTAGCAAAATGTTCGTTTATCGCGTATAATAAATTCTAATATTTTAACACGCAATTATAGTTTTTATTTGATATGTACATAAGTGTCAATTTTGTGTAATTTTTAAATGTTTTAAATAGTATTAAAAGTGTATTAACCTAATTTTTTTAGATTTTTAATATATTTGATATTTGCTAAGTTATCTTTGGGATTAAATATTACACACTGATGTAATGTAATATAGTGTGTTTAATATATAAAGAAAATATGTTTTGTTATTTTTACGTGTGTGACAGTTTAAAAATAAGTGTATCGAAAAAACTTGAAAAAGTGACTTCAAATAAATTAACACTTCAATAAAAGTAAGTAAGAATTTGTATTGAAAATGTTTTTATAATAATTATACTGTAAATCAAGCTTTATTTTACCACGCTTATATTTTTTTTTCTTTAATTAATAATTGAATAATGTAAATGACAGATAATAAAATATATAAAAAAACTTTTTAAAAACTAGGCTTATATTTAAATGCACTAAAAACAGGAAAACATTTAAATATAAGGTTTTTAAAAATTTTTTTTTATATATATTTTATTATACAAGTATTTAGGTATTAATTATAGTTTACATTGGTAAAGTTAGTAGTAGAGTCTATTGCTTATTTTTCGAGATATTTCAAAGTCTTCACTTGAATCGACCAGCCGATATGATCAATATTAGAAATTGATTAGTTATGATAAGAATTAAAATTCATAAATAATTTTTTTAAATATTTTATAGAATTTCTTATGCACAAATAAAAAAATACTAATACTTTTTTTTAATAATTTTCTTTATATAAATTTTTAATTACATTTTTTAAATGATAAAATATTTAATAATGCTCTTTTCAAAACATATTTTTTGATATGTTTCAATATGTAAATGAACAAAATTTATACTCTTTAAACTTTTTTAAAAAAGTGTTGAAAATCAAAGTAATTAAGATTTTGATGTTAGAATTTTGGTGAATTGAGTATTGAATTATAAAATACAAATTGATTAAGTAAAATTTTTTGAACAAAGTTGAAAAGTGATTTGAATATTTTAGATGAAATCAGGGCACTAGGTTTACGAAAAGGTGTGACATCAGGAACTCATTTTGCGAAAGTTTCGGGGCGTAAGAATTTCAAGGGTAGTTTAGCAACACCAGCTTGAAAATCGAAATTCGTAAAAGGGTAGGGCACACGAAATCTGATATCACGGCAAACGTAAAACTTTTCACTGAACGGTATTGAATTTTTCTTTTAATTTGTACTACGTTGTTTTTTTCTTTTAGAAATTTTATTATATTATATATTTATTACTTGTTTTATGTATATGTATATGTACAAAAAAAATCTTAAATTTTTCTTTATTTCTTTTAAATTTAATTAAAGAAAATGAATATAAGTTTCTGAATTATATTAGAGAAAATATCTAATAACAAAATAGACAGTTACATACATACATACACAATCACGCCATGTACCCAAATCAGGGTGTGGCACAAACTCTTTTCATCATTCCGAAATCAATCGCCTCCAAGCATTCCTATCCAGCACAAGCAACTTTCGCTTCATCGACATTTATAATTCCACTCTCATAGCATGCTCTTTTATTCCTACTACTTGGAAACTTTCGCTCACGCAAACCACCCTCTCAATCATACACCACTCGAACTACTCATCGGACGTCCACCTGCAAACGTATACCATCAAAATTATTCAAATAAATCTTTTTAATCTTTTTATATATGATATCTATAATTTTGAAAGCAACAATATAAAACAACGTAAAAACTGAATTTTGAAATTATAGTTTTTTTTAAAATTTTTTTGTAAGAAAATTAAACATTTTGGTAGCAACTGATAAAAATCGATTGTTTTAAAACACTAACACGGCCTTCACCTATACCGTCACAGTAAACCTAATAAATTTTGGAATTTGTTTTCTCCATTTTCTTTTTTTTTAGCTGTAATTTATTCTGTTTGCAAATGCATGCATAGAAAAGTACCAATAATTTCATTACTTCTGTGTAATTTATATGTACTTTTTAATTGTGCAAGAAATGTTTCTAAAGTTTCATGTATAGCGTTTTGTTTCGGAAATGCAAACTACTGCCATGTTTAGATAATTAGACTAATTAAATTATTAAACTAATTAACATTGATCTTGTATTGTTTTGCAATTTAGTAAATATATATTGACTTAATATTTACAAGAAAATTGACTAATAATGAATGCGGAACTATAACAAAAATTATTTAAAAAATCTCAATATTTTACCGATATAAAAATAAACATTAATTGATACTGAAAATATACAATTTCAAACAAATTATTTATAAAAGATGAAGGTTATAAGTAGTATACTGAATAAATATTTTATGAAAAAAAATAATTGAAATTATACGAAAATCATAAATATAAATATAGAATTTTTAATTTTGACATTTCAGGATGGAAATCGTGCAGAGAATAAATATTGAAATGATTTTTTTCATCTAAAAAATTGTATTGGAATGGTAACTCACCCCATTTATATACAGTGCTAGTCAAACTATATATATATATATATATATATATATATATATATATATATATATATATATATATATATATATACGATAAGTCATACGATAATTGTCATAAAACCATTTAAGGCCATTTCAAGGCAAACAAAAGGCTATATTCAGACAGGTGGTGGGAATACAAAAATGAATAATTTTACATTCGATTTATTCGTTTAAGTCTACATATTTATGGTAACTAATTATTAGAAAAATTAGCTAATTTATGTATAATTTAATAACAAATTTTATATTCAGACAGAATTAGCATATAAAAAAATTAATCAAATATATAATTGTCAATATTTTCTTTGTTTATTATTATTTTGATTTCCAAAAAATATATATGTTGTTAATTGTTATTATAGTACTTATGTATTAATTTTAGAATTTATTTATGTGCAGTTTATTTGTAAAAAAATTATTTTTATTATTTTCCTTGAAAAATGCGATTTTCTCTTATCTCACACATGTTTTTTATTTGAAAAAAAAAAAAAAATTATTAATCTTTATTATAATTAACAACACATATATTTTTTGGAAATCAAAATAATAATAAACAAAGAAAATATTGACAATTAAATATTTGATTAATTTTTTTTATATGCTACTTCTGTAAATATATAAAAATTGTTATTAAATTATTAATTGTACCACCTGTCTGAATATAGCCTTTTGTTTGCCTTGAAATGGTTTTATGACAATTATCGTATAACTTATCGTATATATATATACATATATATATATATATACCGGGTGTCTACTTTTTTTTTGTTACATAGGGAATACAATGCTAAAATTTTCATTTGGTGATAAATTTTCCCCTAATTATTATAGAACAAAAGTACAAATACAAAAGTTGTTTAGAATTCAAAAATGCATCAAATGATGCCAAATTTATCAATATAGGATGTTCCGATCAAGAATTAGAAGCAAATTAAAATTTCCATTTTTGCGCTCTTTACATCAAAGTGCCATGGAAATTAAACAAATAATTTCATTTCTTCTGGAGTTTGAGTTTGACAGATCGTATTTATTTTATTGTTACGTTCTGTATTATTATCATTATTATTGAAAATAATGAATAAACTTAAGGTAAATGAAAAAGTTCAGTGCGTAAAATGGTATTTTACTGGAAATTCGATACGACGAGTAAGAGATTTATTCAGCGCTTTCTTTGAAAACCGTCCCATACCTTCCGCTATGACTATTCGTAGGATAATTAAACAATTCGAAGAAACTGGAAGTGTGTTAAAACGTTGTAAAAATTGTAGAAAAATCAACGCAGAAGATCAGGAGGAGAATTTAAATCAAAATGCAATTAAAGAAAATACATTGAATATACTTTTGTGTGTAACGGAAAACCCAAATGTTAGTGTGCGTCAACTTGGTGCTGAATTAAATTTGCATCCTTCAACAATACATAAGGTACTAAAAAATGAAAAATATCATTCTTATAAATATTCCACGCACCAAGAGATATTTGAAGCGGATAAAATGGCTAGAAGCGAATTTAGTAACATTATTATGGAAAAATCCAATTTAGACAGAAACTTCTTGAAATCTATTTGTTTTACTGACGAGTCTACGTTTACTTTACACGGCGAACCTAATACACAAAACTTTAGAATATGGAGCCAAACAAATCCTCATTTAATGGTAGCAACACGTACCCAATATCCAGAAAAAGTTAATGTATGGGCTGGAATTTTTGGCAGGTGTATAATTGGGCCATTTTTTATTGAAAATAATTTAAACAACGAAAAATATTTGGATATGTTGCAAAATCATATTGGTCCGCAGTTAGAAGAGTGTGCAACTCAAGATAATGTTGTCTGGTATCAACAAGACGGATGTCCGGCACATTACAGCTGCAACATTAAATTATATTTGGATCAATGTTTTCCAAATTCATGGATTGGTAGAGGTGGTCCAATTAATTGGCCAGCTAGATCGCCCGATTTAGCACCGTGCGATTTCTTTTTATGGCCATATTTGAAGGAGAAAATTTATAAACGACATATCAAAAATCTTGTTGATTTAAAAAATGCCATTGTTGAAGAGTGCAATAATATAACACAAACACAATTAAGCTCTGTACGTCACGAATTTTATAACAGATTAGGTTATTGTTTGGCAGTTAATGGCGATTTATTTGAACATTTAATTTAAATTGTTAGTTTCGTTTTTGTTCTCCTATATCTTGTATTCATGAATTTTTCTGTTTTATAGGTATATTGAATATTGTAATAAATAAAGAAAGTTTTACGGAGTTCAGCTATTTACTATTTATTAAACTCTTATCCGACGTTTCACTGCACAACTTACAGCATCCTCAGGGATAAGTTTAAATTATTATAATAAATATATTAGGCATAATGCCAGTCATCTAATTCAAATGTATTGTTTTTATAACTTGAAGTTAATAAATAAATTAAACAATTACTTAAAATTATAATGGAGACATTCACAATTTAAAACCACAGCTAGTACGTAGTGTACAGCCGAGTAAAATACCCTTTCATTGTAATAAATAATAAATACTTAATACTTTTTATACTTAATAGCTTTTCATTTACATTAAGTTTATTCATTATTTTCAATAATAATAATAATAATAATAATAATAATAATAATAATAATAATAATACAGAACGTAACAATAAAATAAATACGATCTGTCAAACTCAAACTCCAGAAGAAATGAAATTATTTGTTTAATTTCCATGGCACTTTGATGTAAAGAGCGCAAAAATGGAAATTTTAATTTGCTTCTAATTCTTGATCGAAACATCCTATATTGATAAATTTGGCATCATTTGATGCATTTTTGAATTCTAAACAACTTTTGTATTTGTACTTTTGTTCTATAATAATTAGGGGAAAATTTATCACCAAATGAAAATTTTAGCATTGTATTCCCTATGTAACAAAAAAAAAGTAGACACCCGGTATATATATATATATATATATAATTATTTATTTTTTTAAGTGAAAGCCGATAAAAACTAAATTCTTCACCAGAAAAACAAAAAACCAAATAGACATGTAAAGATTTATCGATAAAACATTAAATAAAAGTAATATCAATTTTGTGCGGAATTTATCTACACATTGTATATAAATATTACATTTTAACTTTTTCAGAAATTAGTTTAAAATATTATAATATTTACAACACTTCATAAAATTGATCAAATTTTTTCATCAATTTAAATGATTTTAGAAACTAATTTAGTTTCTGGTTTTTATATTTACAGAAATTACAATATGGCTCTCTTGGCAAAAAAGATTTGGACTTTCTTTCGTAGAGGAAAACGAAAAGAAAATGAGAAAATAACATTTGGTAAAGCTAGGTTTATTTTGTTTTTAGGTGTTCCGTATGCAGGACATGATATTAGGGGTGCTTCTACGCATAAGCAGACAAAATATGTATTAATATGTACGTTACACTGAATTTTCCAAGTTTCTATTTTGTCTGACATTCGTGCGTACGTTGGGGGCTGTTTCGTTTTTCCGCCAAAACCAGAATATGTATTTCCAATAATTTACCGCTTTTCAACTTGCTGGAAAAAACATAAACCATTCTTTATTTTCATACAGTTTTTATTGCAGTGCGGTTGCCAAAGAATTATAAGATTTTGCTCTGTTTTTTTTTTCTTCTTATATTTTACCACAGGAAATTTAAATGTTTTGGACAGTTTTATTTTATTTTACTGGCAGTTATTTATAAATGTAATTTATTTGGGAATTCGGTAATGTTGAATTATGTTTATAAAATATATATTTTTTTATTTTATTTTATCTGTTACAATTAAAATGCAAAAGTATAAATAATTAAACTTCTTGTAAGAATGAATATATAGATATATCCCAATAAACATTCTGGTGTATGTGGTGTAAATAGGAGAGATCGAGTACGAAATAGATTAGTGTATGATGAGTGTAAAATTGAAAAAAATGTTGTAGCAAAAGTTGCCCCGTGTTAGAGTCAGTTAATATGGTTTGGAAATGTTCAGCGAATGCGTTTAATGAACGTTTGCTGTTCAAAAGATTTATTTGAATGATTTTGATGGTATACGTTTGCAGGTGGACGTCCGATGAGTAGTTGAAGTGGGTGGCTTGCGTGAGCGAAAGTTTCCAAGTAGTAGGAATAAAAGAGCATGTATGAGAGTGGAATTATAAATGTGGATAAAGCGAAAGTTGCTTGTGCTGGATAGGAATGTTTGGAGGCGACTGATTTCGGGATGATGAAAAGAGTTTTTGCCACATTCTTTTGGGTACATGACGTGATTGTGTATGTATGTATGTAATCTGCACAACACTGTATTGATCGCTGTAACTTCGCCAAAAATTCGAATTTCGTAAAAACCGTTTTAACACACTCTAAACTTTCAAAAAATGCAAAAAAATACGATTTTTGTAAGTGTCATGGCTGTGTGGCATATTTTACTGACAAATATTATTTTTAAACAGTGTATTGTACTGAAAGTATACTATATTTTTCTGAATACAAAAAAAAAAAAAAAATTACAAACGTTATTAACTTAATATTTATTAGTCTCTGGATGCCAATAGACTTGACGGGAACAGCTGTGGTATATGCATTTTTTATCGAAATATTTTACTTTTGAGGTTTATAATGAAATATGAATGAATTGTTCATGTATTCAGGGCCATAAAAAAGTTCTAAGTTGAGTTTTTTTTTTTAAAATAAAGTTCTTACACTTTATACTTAATAAAATATTATTTTATATCCTGATGTAAAAAAATCAAACAAAAAATTACAAAAATATTATTTATTTAATATTTAATATTAATATCGTTTATTTTTGAATTGTACACAAAACTCATACAATGTTAATCTTAAAACTGCAAATATTTTATTTATCATATATATATATATATATATATATATATATATATATATATATATATATAAAGAAATTTAAAATATGATTAAGAGTGTTTTGCGTGAGCGAAAGTTTCCAAAGAGTAGGAATGAGGAAAAGTATGCAGAAGAAATATCATGAATGTGGATGAAGCTAGAGTTGCTTATCTGGATAGGAATGTTTAGACAAAACTAATTTCGGGACAGTGAAAAGAGTTTGTGCCGCACCTATTTGGATACATGGCGTGATTTTGTATGGATGTATAAGTTTTAAAAAAATATTTATTTAAAAAATTATACAGTTTTTGTACGTGAAATGAAACTTTATATTTAATTTTAATTTTTTCAATAAAAGTTATTGACATTTAAATTATAATAAACTTTTTGAATTTGAAAGTTTCAAATTATTTAACATGAAATACTCGTATATATGTAAAACATTCATGTTATTTGGTATCTAAATGCTACGGAACAAACACTGTTATACAAATAAATTTAAATCTGTAGATCACATATTAATATTCAATACCATACATTAGTTATTTACTTTTACAATTATTCCCAAATTTGATTAATTACAAATATATATATATATATATATATATATATATATCCTTTTTTAAATGTATGTATAAAATAATTTAATTTGAATATTGAAATTTTGTCAGAAAAACAATTATATAAGTATGGTTTGTTAAATTTGAAAATATTAATTTAATATTTATTTTAAAATATTCAATATATTTTTCTTTGTTATGATCACGGTTTTGTTATTTTCCAATTTGAAATAACAATTTTAGTTCACTGTTCAAAATTTTTTAGAGCAAAAGAGTAAAATTTTCTAAGGATAATTGATTTATTACTATTATTAGTGTAATTTTTACGGATTTATTGAGTGATTATTTCTTATTTGAAAAAGATTTTCCTAATGCTTCCATTAATTATATAATTTTATTAATATCCAGTGTTGCCAACTTTCCGAGAAAAAAATTAGTAAAGTTTTTAAAAATTTATTATGGCCATGTTATTTAACCGATTTTACTCAAATTTGCACAAAAGATTCTCCTGGTAATCATATAATTTATGTAATTTTAACAAAATACAGTGTTGCCAATTTTCCGAGAAAAAAATTACTAAAATTTAAATTTTTTTATTATGATCACTTTATTTAACCGATTTTAATCAAATTTTCATAAAAGATTATCCTAGTGCCTAAATAAATTATGCAATTTTAACAAAATACAGTGTTACCAACTTATCGAGAAAAAAAATCACAAATTTAAAAAAAAATTCATTGTGGCTACATTATTTATTCGATTTTGATCAAATTTTCAAAAAAGTTTCTCCTAGTGCCCACATAAATTATAATATTATTTAAATACAGTGTTGTCAACTTTCCGAGAAATGTCAAAGTGGTCTATACATGGGCTTACCCATATACTTCTAATCTTGTTTATTTATAGTTTCTGTAAAATATTTATTGCGGAAAATGTATTAATTCCATTACAGAATATATTTCGTTATTGTGAATGAGTTTGATATTTTATCATAAGCAAATCACATCCATATATTTGTTGTATTATAATCATTTAGAATATGCATTGCAATATTGCGAATTTGCATATTTATATCTACGTACGTGGTATATTCTATTGGTAGGTGATAGCGAATGAACATATGTTTTTGCATGTACTTGCATATAGCATAAGATACAAACAAATCAACCGAAATTGCAAATCCGCGGTTTGCAATTTTCAAATACTTGATTCATAATTGCGTATTGATTACGTTTCAATTGCGAAATGTTTGCCTAAAATCAAACCTTTACACTGTATACACTGAATGGTTCTATGAAAAAGTTAGTTTTTTCGTACAATACACGGAAATATTTGTAATTTTTTTGATAATTTAAAAATTTTTTTTTTTATTATTTCAAATAAATTTATTTGTGAATATTATTAGTATCAGATGACAGGTAATTTTAGTGTATATATTATATACAATATATATATATATATATATATATATATATATATATATACCAACAAATATTTTGTTTTTCACGCATTGATCAAAATCGGATAAATAACGTAGCCAATATGAATTTTTAAAAACTTTAGTAATTTTTTCTCGGAAAGTTGGCATCACTAAAAAAAATAAAACAACATGATCATCTTGGGTACTAGACAAATTTATCTTAAAAATTTCATTAAAATTGGTTGAACCGTCTAGGAGGAGTTGCGGCCACAAAATTTGGACTTACGACCGAGCGAGCTGACGACGCACATCCATACACCCACATAAACTAAGTTCGGATTCGTCATCTAGAGGCTATATGAAGGATTTATATACACAATTTTTTTTTGAAAATGTTACAGACACCGTACCAAGCGCTATACCACTTTTTCTTGCAGTCAAAGTGGTAACAAAATAGTAATAATAGTGAAAATATAATAACAAAATACAATATAATTTACAAGTTACGGTAAAAATTTAGTATTATATTTTATATGAGAAATAATCATTATTTAATACCTGGTCGTTTTCATCTCTCAACAAAGCACCAAATTCTTAAATAACTACTTGGTTTACTTTTGCGACAAAAGGTATTATTGGATCAAAAATCTTACTTTCATTCATTTTTTCCTGTTCCTGGCAATTTTCTTTCAAATTTTCCAACATATCTCTTTTTGTCATCTTCTAATCTTTTTAGTTAGTAACTTAATAAAGAAAAAAAATATGATCTTACTGTGGCGAAAAATTAATAAAATAAAATAATTTCTTTTAAACCAAAAATAATTAATTACGTTTGTGACTGTACAATAGTGAATAACTGATTCTAAACTACATATATAATTTCTTACAAGAATGTATCAGACTGGGGTTTCATTGACAAATTTTGAACTCTGTATGTAAAGAAAGTTTGCGAAAATTTAGCCTTTGGCAACGTTCTACAAATGTTTAATCTTATAAAACATAGATATCCTCTTTACTTCCACAATACTGATAATAAATAGAACAGAAAATCAAATACATTTGAGTTGAACTAATTTATTTTATTGTCTCAAGCAGATATTAATATTATCTGTTAAACTTTGTTAATGTAATTTTGTTTACGTAATACAGTATTTTATAATTTTAATATTAAAATAAACAAAATTAGAAGTATATGGGTAAACCCATATATAGACCACTTTGACATTTCTCGGAAAGTTGGTAACACAATATCTTTAATAAAATTATAATTGTGATTTTGATGAAATTTTCCTCAAAGTTTCTCTTAGTGCTCACATAAATTATAATATTATTAAAATACAGTGTTGCCAACTTTCCGAGAAATGTCAAAGTGGTCTATATATAGGTTTACCCATATACTTCTAATTTTATTTTGACAATCCTCGTATACGGCTTAAAAAAATTGATATCTGACGATTGCATTTTAAGTTTTGAACCATGCACAACTTTTTATCAAGAATAAATTTTTGTCACAAAACCAATAATAAAAAAAAAAATGGTTTCAACTTCAGTAGACACACTGTATAATTGATTTAATAACGTTTATAAGCGACAATTCAGTTGTTTATGATACATTTAGATCTTGATTGTTTCGAATTGCATATCAGTTGTGTTTCTATTGAATTGCATTCAAATACGAAATGCACTTTGAAATGCAGTTTAACTTGGAATGTTGTCTAGTTTGATTCAAAACACAATTTAAATTACTATGTGCGCTCTACTGTGAACTTAAGTTATTGTCAGCAGTTGAATAGTGTAAGATGAGCGGTTGTTACCGTATGAGGAAAGCGGGTGAACGATGCAAATAATTAAAATATTACATACCTTTGTAATCTGCACACCTACCTGCAAATGATGATGAAGAGTTTTGGTCGGCAATTAAATCCAAATTGGTTTGGTTTAGAATTTAAGTTTAATTATAAAAATATAGCTAAGTGAAAACACACTAAACACATTTAAAATACTAACACAAATTATAAAGAACAAATTAATAATTACTATTTAAGTATCACTGTATCTAAATGGATGGCGTTGCGTTTTCCAGTGAACAAACTAGACTAAAAACTTCTTGATTGAGAAAGCGTCTCCATTGCCAAATATTTCCATCAATAATAGGCTCCACATAATTTATGTTTGTTTAATTTTTGTCAACACTTAGGAAAATTAATGTTTTTAAATTCTAAAAACTACTTAAAAAGAGACAAGTGCGTTTGTAATAAGTTTTGAAAATAATGTGCAAAAGTTAATAAATACGCACTGCAAAATGTTCTTGAAAAAGTTAGTGAATGTTTAAGTCTTGATTAAAAGAATATAGGTATGTAAATGATTTTGAAATTATACATTTGCCAGTGGACGTCTGGATGGAGTGGTACGATTCAGATTGTTTTGTGTGAGCAAAAGTTTCTAACTAATAGGAATAGAGAAGCATGTATGAGAGGTATCATAAATCTAGATAAAGCTAGAGTTGCTTGTCTGGATAGGACAAAAAAAACATTAAATATTATAAATAAGTAAATAATGAAAAAGTTATTCAACTTTCAGTTTTATTCTTTTTTATTCAAAATTAATATTACAATTACAAATTATACAAATACCATTTTGTAAATTAAACATATATTTATACAGTAATATGTAAATTGAAAAAATATGTTGGCCCGTATTTGTGGCTTCCTTTCGAAACGTTATTGGTTAAATGCGTTTTAAAAAGAAACCATTTTATTTTGACAAAAATTATAATAATTTAAATATAAAATACTATTGATTTATTCATTCGTTTTCTGCTCCTCGTAACATAATATACATTTTTTTTATATAAGAAATTTAAATATATACTATAGGTACATATTTTACATGATTTTTAAAGAAATTATGAAAATATCAGTAGCGATTTGTGCGTTTCAGTAAAACGTATAACTAATTTTATCTTAAGATATATTTTTAAAAGTAAATTAAATTTTTTTAAGTTTCATGGTAGGCGTTACGTTTCTTGCCCCCATTCTGACGAGCCGTCAATGACATGGAAAAAAATAATTAAATTCTTAATAACATTTAACAAGACGTATAATATCAAAATGTATTAACATCACAGCATTTATTTAATATTTATATAATACTTTATTTAAAATGACACTAAACGAGACATATTTAGTTATTTAAAAAATATTTAGAGTAATTTTACAACTTTGTTCTAAGTTAATTATTTAAAAATAATACTACTATATTTTTAAACAAAAAAGGCACATTATATATACACATGTATACAAGTAAAATGTAACCTTATATATTTACTAAATTATAATTATTTAAAAATGTTTTTATATAAGTATTTTTATTTTATGCATTTTATTTTATTTATCAAAATTCGTTTTTATAGTATACATTGTAGTTTTAATTTTTTTGTATATAATTAACACAGAGTTGTAAATTATCAATAAAAATCAGGTGTACATATTTTCATTTTTTAATTATGTTTATTTTGTTGATATGCAATATAAACAATAAATTGACGCAGTAATATTTTGATTTGTTTTTAAATTGTTGTAATTTTAAAATAAATGCATATCTAATTTAACATTTATTTTTTTTTGTATTTTGCTGATTTTACAATATTTAATGAATATAAAGAAATAAAAAATTATTTTTGTTATACTTTGGTGGTGTCACGAAGAAGGTTAATTTAGAATATTTTTAACAGCATATGAAGAATTCAGTGGATTGATTGATTATGTATAAACAGATAAATAATAAAAATACTCGTACTGGTAAAAATAATTGTACCAGAAATCCTTTATTGGTATTTCGGCAGTTAAGCCAATCAGAAAGAATGTTTATTTAATAATATTTTCTTATTCTCCAAACAGTTAATCTAGGAATAACCCCATTTTCTTAACACCGATGGAGTAAATTTATTTTTAAATTGTTACCAGGAATATTTACTATAACTTGATTTTATTTTTAGATAAACAGTTGATTTTTACAATGACTTGAGAGAACGAAGACTATTATTATATAAAATATAAATATTTGTACAATTTTGGCACATTTTCAAATCTGTTGTAAGTTTGTTTGTTCAGTTGTAGGAATAAAAGAGCATGCTGTGAGAGTAGAATTATGAATGTGGATGAAGCTAAAGTTGCTTGTCTGAATAGGAATGTTTGAAGGAGGCTGATTTCGGGATAGCGAAAAGAGTTTGTGCCACATTCTTTTGGGTACATGGCGTGATTGTAGATTTTGAAATCTTATAGAAATTAAAGTTACAAAATGTAGGCTCAGAGCTGTGTTTTAAGATTAAAGTTCCTTGTCTGTTCATTTGTACTGAAACTTGTTTATAGATGATCTTACTCTTGAAGTCTTGATCAAACTGACAGTTTTGTGTGCTTGGTATGTATTAAACTAAAATAGTGCCATTTGTTATTTCTGATTATAAACAATGTGTTCCAACAAGTAAAATCTAAAATTAGTTTGAAACTTGTCAGAATTCATTGCATACGCATATACAATACAAAACTAGTTACAGATTTGCTGTATGAACCAACATATACATTAATTTTATACTGCAGCAAAGAAAACAATAAACATAAACTTAATTTCCGGTTCCTCATAGGATCAATAGTTTTGCAATTACATTTTTAACGTTTACTAAGTTTCATAGTTCTACGAATTTATGGTATTTATATACCAAGTGTCCGCGAAATAAGGACAACCTTCAATAACTTATTTACTTATAAACATAATATAAAAAAATTACAGGAGTATACTGATTATAAGGTAGTCATAGAATAATATAAATTTTACAAAAATATCGTTTTTCGTTTTACCAGAAAATGGTAAAGTTTGTTGTTTCCGTCGAAATATCGATTATTAATTAATACATATTAATACAGAACTTAAATCTAAAGCTGTTTTGTTTTATATAATAAGTTCTGAAAGATTTTTTTACTATGTTAATAATAATATTAATAAACCACTTGTTCACTTCTTCATTAAAAACTTTTATTAGTTGTAAATACGCATTTCGACAGTAAAATATAATAAAATAGGTATTATATTTTACTTGTACCGATAAGGACAGCATTCCTGTCGAAATACGTACTTACAACTAATAATAGTTTTTAATGAAGAAGTGATCAAGTGTTTTATTAATATTGTTATTAATTTTATTTAATCATTCAATAGAAGTTAAACTTATAAGAAAATGTTTTGAAATATTATAGCTTGTATTCTCACCTTACTTTTAAAAGTGATTTTTGTCAAAAACGCTTTTGACTTAAAATTACTTATTAAGCAATTTTTAATTAGTTTATTTAAATTTTATAGTATTAAATATAATAAAAAATATCAAAAAAGAAATACTACTCATAAATGATAAAAGATAAAAATGCAAATTTATTTTGAAGCAAAAAATAAAAGCATTTTTTCACAAACAAAAGAGCTGAGAATACGGATGTTTACAAAATATTTTAGGTGGAAATTATCTTCAATCATAAAACAATACAATGAGTTTATCAGAATTGAACAAATTATATCAACTTTTTTATTTCAAATGAAAAAAAATTATTTGAATTGTACGTTGAATTCAATGATGTATATTGCGAAAAAATACAATTTTTTTCTGTTAAAGGAAATTACTTTTAGTCAAGAGTTGTTTAAAGAAACTATTTACGTACGATAAAAAGAAATTAATTACGAAATAAAATAAACATTTAAAACGATCTTAACTAAAACTATTTTTAAAAATGGTCATAAAAACGAATCCCATTGTTTTCTGTTAAGAACTGTACAGAGCGCGTTGTAAATTGCTTGTTCATTTCAAATAGTGTTATTTTAAGGAATTGTACAAAACGAATTGTGTGTCATTTGGATCATTCTTGATGTATAGCATTTGTATATAGATACAATTTTCTTATACACTTTTCTTTGATGTGAGACATATATACTTTATTTTAACATAGTAAAAAGTCTTGCAGAACTCATTATACGAGTATTAAACTAAACTAAAAAGTTTAAATTTGTCGCCTAATGTTATACTTTATAATAGTGTTAAAAAAATTAGTAACATTATTTCCTGGTGTAATTATTACACTAATTTCGTGTATCTCAAATCGAATAGTGTCACATATTTTTTACTTATTGTTAGACAAATTCATTCATCAAATTCATGTTATCGACAAAAACTTAAAATTTGTAGCCAAGTGTTATACTTTACAATAGTGTTAAAAAGTTGGTAGAACCATTTTCTCCTAGTGTAATTATTACACTATTTTGGTGTGTTTCAAATATTTTATTTTTTCTTTACAAAATACTATTTTATTTAAAGACTAATTAATTATTACAGATAAAAAATAGTAGGAATATATGCTTAAAAGATTTGTCGTCAGTGACCTGTCTTAGTTGAATATCTCACAACACCTTGTACAAAGTTCTGAATCTCACATGGTTTATCGTCAGTGACCTGTTTTAGTTGAATATCTCACAACATCTTGTACAAAGTTCTGAATCTCACATGGTTTATCGTCAGTGACCTGTCTTAGTTGAATATCTCACAACACCTTGTACAAAGTTCTGAATCTCACATACCGAGTTTATCGTCAGTGACCTGTCTTAGTTGAATATCTCACAACACCTTGTACAAGGTTCTGAATCTCACCTACCGAGTTTATCGTCAGTGACCTGTCTTAGTTGAATATCTCACAACACCTTGTACAAAGTTCTGAATCTCACACGGTTTATCGTCAGTGACCTGTCTTAGTTGAATATCTCACAACACCTTGTATAAAGTTCTGAATCTCACCTATCGAGTTTATCGTCAGTTTATCTTAGTTGAATATCTTACAACACTTTGTGTAAAGTTCTGAATCTCACATACCGGCCGCACTGCTTCACAATTGGGCACTAGTGCTAACGGCAGTGAGGCCGTACACTATAGCACTGGTCGAGTATTGGAAAACTCGACAGCGTGACCACAAAGTTCTATATCGGACATTACCGATCTGTCCGCTGGGTAGTACGATGAATGACCGCAAGGATCGCTGTGAAAAGATGGCCGACAACTACTGCGATAGGTGGTGTTGCACACCGGTTCCGAGACGAGAGATATTTGACCGATGCTTGGTGGACGAGCTACTGATGATGGAGTCTGAAAATATATCAGAAACAAACAAGAATTTAGTTTTTTGTAGTTGGTGTTAGTCAGTTAAGATGGTTTGGATTTGTTGAGCGAATGCGTCTAATGAACGTTTGCTGTTGAAAAGATTTATTTGAATGATTTTGATGGTATACGTTTGTTCAGTGGATCAGTCCGATGAGTAGTTGGAGATGGTATGATTGAGAGGGTGGCTTGCTTGCAGCGAAAGTTTCCAAGTAGTAGGAATAAAAGAGCATGCTGTGAGAGAGGAATTATGAATGTGGATAAAAGTGCGAAAGTTGCTTGTGCTGGATAGGAATGTTTGGAGGCGATTGATTTCGGGATGATGAAAAGGGTTTATGCCACACCCTTTTGGGTACATGGCGTGATTGTGTATGTATATATGTATGTATGTATTAACACGCGTTTTTCGAAAACTTCAATTGTGTAAATTTTAAAATTAAATAATTAAAAATTATTATTTCTGATGTTTTCTCGATGTAAAATTATCGATTTTAGCCTTACTGAAAAAATTTTTTTTTACGGACACTAATATATATCAGATAAACATACAAAAAAAATATTGGCGAATAAATATCATATTATTTAATTTGTATTTATTTAATAAAATAAATATAATCATTTTACTTAATCAGTCAAGAAATGCTATATTTTTATTAGCAAAATTAAATATATTCTGACTTGTTTTTATCATATAATGAAACTACAAATTCTGTTTAATTTTAATTTGTAATTTTCCTTATTACTTTTTTAAATTACAATTAGTTTTTGCTAAAAAGAACGGTGAATTGTATATGCATTTAAAATGGTTTTTACATCTTACACAATTTAATATTCTGCAGTTTGTAGCAGAATATGAATGATTTTTTTAATTAAATTTTTTATATTTTACATTACAAAAATGCTTTTATCTTTTCAACCAATGCTAGTTCAGATCTTTAATGTAAAATAGAATATTTATACAGTATCCTCATTGACAAATTAATTCTAATAAATCATTTTACAAGTAAAATATATATTAAAAAGAAATTGAATAGATTTTTACAGCAGGAAGATATTTTCAAAGGAACCATCATTAAATATTTTATGCTATATATAGGTAGAACTTTAAACATTTCTTTATAATAAGAAAATAAATATATGTTTCTAAGTACATAGGTAAATATTTGAAAGTATATATATATATATATATATATATATATATATTATGATCATCAAAAATATTGATTTATGCTATATATGTAATGCAGAGATTTTTATGAAGAATATTTTTTTTGTAAAATTAATAATAAAAAAATTGCATATTTGTTGCTAACTTATTCAGACATACTATATATATATATATATATATATATATATATATATATATATATATATATATATATATATATATACAGTGTGTAAAGTGGTGAGGTTTCCTATAGGAAAACAATTTTAATATGAGTTTTATGAGAAAAAGTCCGAATGTTACATCAGTATCGTGTTACCCATGAAAAATAAAAATATATATATTTTTTTAAGTATATTTTGACAAATTAATAATAATAATAATAATTAAAAAGTAAGTCTCTTGTATGACAAATATTTTTAACATTTTTCACACGAAGTAGTATATATGTCTGGTGAGTTACAATGTAAACACTTGTGGATATTAAATAGAATGTAATATTATAAACGTTTTTCCAAATTTTTATTAGAGTAGCACATGCTCTCTTCTCTTTAATTTTATAGACTGTTCGCTACTGCTTCAATGTAAAATTAGTAAATCTGTTCAAAATCGATTTGAAATTTAACGATACTGTTCAGGTACATACTTAGTTATAAAAAATTTTATGCAGCAAAAAAATATTAGTAAATTGCTAGTATACATACAATGTTATCACCGTTTTATAAAATGCATCAAAGTGCTATTAGCAGCGAAAATATTTGAATATAAAAAATAGTGAATTTTCAATGGGAATATATTCATCATCATCATATATGAGTATTTTTACAATTTTTGAAGTACTATTTTGAATTATGCACTTATAAATTTACAATGGGGAAGTTTAGCGTGATTGAAGTTGCGTGTAAAATTATTTTTTCTCAAATATATATCTATATAAAATAATAACAGAAACTGTCATTAAAATTTTTAATAATTGTTTCATTTATTTGTTATTAACAATTTTTTTTTTGAAAACAGTAAAAGCACAAAGATAATCCATTAATTAAAATAACAATAAAACTTAAAAAAACTTTAAAAAACAAATAAATAAATATAATAAATAGATAAAAAACAATGCAATTAGTTATGTCGAAAGTTAAAATTAAATAAAAAATAAATCAAAACTGTGTACTGTAAACTAATTTAAAAAGTTGAAACTTGAGAAATAATTTTTTTGTAAAAACATGTTTAAACTTAAATCATTAATTCATATAAAATTTAAACATGTTTTTATAAAAAAAACTATTTCTCAGGTTTCAAATTTTTAAAATAGTTTATAGTACACAACTGCGTAAACTAATTTAAAAATTTGAAATCTGAGAACAGTACACCTACACAGTACACAACTGTAAACTAATTTAAAAATTTGAAATCTGAGAAATATTGGATTAGTAATAAATTTATAAAAATTTGAATGCTTGCTGTTTTATAAACTTCAAAATCCATTACCGTATCCCGTTATAATCGTTCTATTATAATTATTAACACGGTAGTTATCCACACTAAATTATATATTATATACCGGGTGTTCGTTCGTCAAGTTCGTATGGGCGTTTAACATGTAATTTGGATAATTTGCGATATACTACTTTCTCGAGTTAAATTCGAAGAAATACTTAGAATACTTTCGATAGGACATAACAAGTTCTATAATTTGGTTTTAGTTTTAATTTTCTAGCATGTGCCGTTTGGACGCTAGAATTTTTTTTTGATATTTTGGTTTTTATTTTTTTTCTCAAAAACTATGAGGTGTAGGAAATTAAGCATGATATGGAAAAATGCAGAATAATAAGTACTATAATCTAGTAACTAAACCATTATTCTAGGATTCATCGTTTAGTAGAAAAAAAATTAAAAACTGAATTTTTTAAAATCTCTCTAGGGGGTACCCTTGCGATTTTTTCAAAATAAGACTTTTTTCAAAATTTGCTGAAAAAATTCAGTAAAATAGAAAAAAAAATGAGCTACATAATAGCTAAGTAACTTTTTTCTCTACCTCATTCTGGTTTGGCAGGAAAAATTATTGAAAATTCTAAAATGTTTTTCCTTACAACGTATTTTAATGTAAGCAGTCAACATAACATTCATTATTAAAACTAAACTAGTACTTTTTAAACTATTACCTAATGTATATTAGAAATCACTATTATTGTCACAACAAATAAAATAATAAATACAAAATAGAATTATTTGGAATTATCAAATTGTAAACATAATATTGTAAAACATACATCAGTAACTACGCCAGAAGCAAATTGTCAAATTCTATTTGTTCTAGAAAATAATTAAATGCAGCACAAAACACGTTATTAAAATTGGGAAATTTGGAATAGTCCAATTTGAAATAAATAATGATACGTTGTAATTTAAAATATTAATCACTAGCGCCAAATATTAAAAAAAAAAACATAGTACTAATATTAAACAGTCAAGTTATAATATGTCACAATTGAGTTGTTACAATAATTGTAAATTCTAATATAAATTAATACTTTTTTACAGTAAATTTTTGTGCATTAAACGCCATGTATATTTATTACAAAGAACTAATTAAACATTAGTTATTTTTTAGATAAAAAACAATTTTCAACGCAAAAAATATTTAATTACTAAATTAATAGTTTAAAAAGAACTAGTTTATTTTTAATGATAAACGTTATGTTGTCTGCTTACATTCAAATATGTTGTAAATAAAAATCAAATATGTTTCAAATAATCTCTTTTAGAACAAGCCAGTGAAGAAGGTGAAAATTTACACCAAAAGCTTGACTAAGAATCTTGAATTGAAGTTTTTATTTAATATCATCCAAATCTGATTACAATTCCCATTAATCATTTTGTAAATTATTTGTACTAGTAATAATTATTTACTAATTTATATATATATATATATATATATATATATATATATATATACATATATATATATATATATATATATATATATATATATATTATTTATATTTGTTACGTGATATATGAAAAATAATGTTTTTTCGGTCAAATATACAATTTCTGACAAGTCTGGTGGTGTAAATTGCATTTCTTGTACTTTTTCACACATTTTCATATTTAAATTTAAGCGAAAAATAAAATGCAATTTTTAATTAACTTAATTTGGCATAATAATTTTTAATATGGTCGCCGAAGATGTAAAATTTATTACACTTTACCGTGTTTTTTTTAGTCGAATATTTATTTTCTTATGATAACCGTAACGCCACCAACGACCAACGACAAATTTATAATTTAGTCACGTGAATTATGCGAGTTTATGAAGTTTATAAGTTTTTTTCTTAATATTAAGTCATCTTGAAAATTTCTTGTTAATAAATAATAGAAAATTAAATATTTTTATTGAAATTGAATTGAATTTATATTTTATATATTTGCTACATGATATAAAATTGTTAAACGATATACGTCTTTATTATAAATTTTTTACACATTTTCTTTATTCTCTAATGATGTATTTTGATACTGAATAACAAACGTGTTTAGAATATGGATTAATACAGGAAAATTTCAAGTATAAATTTTGTAAAGGAATAAATTTGGAATTACTTGCGAGTAGCTGTTTAACAAGATAGATAAAGTAAACAGAATTTTCGGTGACATAAACATGAGATGTTTCTACAGGAATCTTTATTATTATTTTGAATACAGAATTTTAAGTTCGTTAAATTTTTAAGACACAAATTTTTGTAGCATACAATTTATAATCTAAATATACTAATTTTTTTTCGAACAAAGATTTGAATAAGAAGGCGATAATGGATCAAGAAATGAGATGTTTAATTTTTATATAGTTATATTTTTTTCCCAAAATTAGTACGTTTCGGCTATTTTAACATGTGCCATCCTCAGCTAAATTAAAAATTTATTTATGTTACATATAGTACAATATAAAATGTTATATTAATTACAATTGGTTAGTTTATATACTTTAAATATTTTTAAATATACATTTTCAGGTGTTACATTGTGTCTCAAGCACAATAAATTTAAAAATTTTAGTAAATTTTGACTTACGACCGAGCGAGCTGACGACGCACATCCATACACCCACTTATAAACTAAGTTCAGATTCGTCATCTAGAGGTTATATGAAAGATTTCTATACACAATTTTGTTTGTTTTGAAAATGTTACAGACACCGTACCAAACGCTATACCACTTTTTCCTTGCAGTCAAAGTGGTAAAAAGTCGTAAAATTAATAAAGAAAAAAAAATAGTGTCCATTCTAGTATTCTTTCTAGAATAGTAGTAGTCTAGTAATAGTCTAGTAATAGTTTGGTATAGTAGTAGTCTTTCTAGTATTCTGTATGAAAGAATTAATAATTTAGCTTGTTAATTAGAAAAGAAACTAATAGTCTAGTAATAGTCTAGTATAGTAGTAGTCTTTCTAGTATTTTATATAAAAGAATTAATAATTTAGCTTGTTAATTAGAAAAGAAACTTATGAATAAATTAATGAGATTGTTGTGTACAATGATGAGTAACTAGATAATTCAGTGGTGAAATTAGAGAAACATAATTAGTGCATGTGAACGCCTCAGGTATTTAGTTGTATACACTGTATTGTATGTATGTATGTATGTAAGTGTCAGTGTTTGATATTTGTGTTGAATATGCTTATATATATATATAGAATTCAAATTACGTACCTTCGGTAAATGATTTACTGCTGGATGAGGAGTGCCAGCTGGTGATCTCATTACACCATGTAGCATTGCTGTACTACGCGTTGCGGAACCCACTGCAATCAAAAAAAAAACACAACAGTTTGAAAAATATTATTTTAATCTTTAATTAGATTCTATTTGAATTTTTTTTTATTAAATTGTCCGGTGAACATTATGACGAGATTAAATTTTAAGAAATAAAAACGTAGAAAATTAGTTTGAATATTTTAGTAATTATATGATATATTTATATAGGTAATAATTTACGGAACATTTGTTTGTTTTTTAAATAAATTTACTTTCCGGACGTTCCTATTATTTCAGGATATTATGCTGTTAATAAAACAAAAGCCTATCAAATTTCATTTTAATGAGTAAAAATATATTGTCATATTATTTCAATGTTTTTGTTCTATTTTTATCTCTTTTCTTAGAATTTCTTTTATTAATTTTAGAAGAAATTTTAACAGTGAACTATTCATAAAATTGTTATCATTTTAAAATTATTGGACATGTGAGCGAATGTCTAATGAACGTTTGGTTAAAAAGATTTATTTGAATGATTTTGATGGTATACGTTTGGGTGGTGTATGATTGAGAAGGTGGCTTACGTGAGCGAAAGTTTCCAAGTAGTAGGAATAAAAGAGCATGGTATGAAAGAGGTATTATGAATGTGGATAAAATTGCGAAAGTTGTTTGTGCTGGATAAGAATCTTTGAAGGCGATTGATTTCGGAATTATGAAAAGATTTTGTGCCACACCCTTTTGGGTACATGGCGTGATTGTGTATGTATGTGTGTATACTTAAAATAAAGTTATTGTTTGTATGTATACAAAAAGATAATTAATTAGTAAATCTAGTTGAAAATCAGCAATAAAATTATTAGAGATAAAAGCAGAGAGCTTTGTGCTTTTACACATTAAAGGAAAAAAAGCAAAGTCATTATAACAGTAAATATCTAGTGAGTGAATTTTCCTCGTTATTTTAAGTTAGTAGTAGGAGTGCATATGTGTGTATGTGAGTGAACAGAGCCATCTGGTGTGAATGTTATCGTCGCGTTTTTACTATTTTGCACCAGAGAAAATCAGAGATCGAGAACAAAAGAATTTTTGCGTTACTTTTCTCGTATACGAGCATAATTGGCTAGCCAATAACTATTCAATTTTCCGTCTACCATCATACGTATTCTCTTATTTGTATTCAATTATAACTTGGTTTTTGTAGTTTTTTTAATATGGAGTATACATATACTGAGGATTATTTATTTATTTTCATAGACAGTGTCTGTTAAAAGGTCTGCATTATACGGGATCGGGACGTTTTGCCGCCGGCGTTTTGCCGCAGGACATTTTGCCGCGGACGTTTTGCCGCCGCGACATTTTGCCGCCAGGCAAGTATTAGCCGTAGCTTTCGGTAGAAAACAAAAGAAGAGATAATTTGATGAAATATTGGTTAGATTAGGTTAGGTTAATAGGTTGGTTTAGGTGTTTGTCTTCTACGCCTAATACTTGCCCGGCGGCAAAAATGTCGCGGCGGCAAAAATGTCGCGGCGGCAAAACATTCCTGCGGCAAAATGTCGCGTTGGCAAAACGTCCGCGGCAAAATGTGCGGCGGCAAAATGGCGGCGGCAAATGGTCGCGGACTCGCATTATACAGTGTGTAAAGTGATGAGATTTCCTATAGGAGAAAAAAATTTTAATATGAGTTTTAGGAGAAAAACTTATTCTTCATAAAAAATTTTGCTTCAAAGAAAAATCCATTAATCACTTAAGCCAGTTACTTTTTTATTACTTGTCAACAAAACAGATTTCTATAGTTAATACATTAAATTATTGACATAGTAAAAAATCTTTCAGAACTTATTAAATATTAAAATAAAACGGCTTTAGGTTATAGTTCTGTATTAATTTTTATTTACAATCGATAATCAGGAAAAAATAACACAAATGACATATATAATAAATAAGTAGAACATAGAAACAAGTTTCTAGGTAACAAAATACAAGTAACTAGGTTATAAAATTTATAAATTTTGAATTAAAGGAAACCGAACTTTATATAAATTAGTGCCTCTTGACATAGATTGATGTTATGTTTCTCTTTATAAATTTATACTGCTTGTCTTATCAATCTACTGTTAATATTAATGGATCTTGCAATTATTAAACAGTATCTTCAAATTTTGTATCATGCAGATTTGCCAACGCATGTAAAATTCGACTACTAGTGCTTTTAATATCAAGTTATTTATACTAAGGACTACGAATCTGGGTCATGTGTTTTGTGTATCGTTTTGATCTATTTCTTACCTTTTCGTAATGTGTAGACGCATTTAATAACGCGACGCTTGATCCCCCCTTGCCCTGCAATGGCGTCGCCATCTGCAAAAAATTACAATTCAACCCATTTTAGACTTTATATTATTTCTTTGATCATTTTCCGAACAATTTTCGCTTAATAATCAAACATATTCTAATAGTCAATTCTCAATACAATTAATTTTGAAAAAGCAATCTTAAATTTTGTCCCCTCAAAAATTTTATAGATCACTCAATCATTGAATTAGGCTATGTATCAATAATTGAGTAACTTGTGAAATTTTTGGGGAAAAAATCCCAATATTAGAATATTTTTTATATTAATTTCACTATCTACACATGAATTTTTGTTCAATGTTATTATTAAATTTTGCTTGTGATAAAATCAATAACAACTGCTAAAAGTGAAATTGCGCATATTGTGGTATGTTAATTTTAGTTTAGAATCACTAGTACAGCGACAAAAACATAATGCAAAAAATAGATACTATAATACCATATTAGTATTGTAATGTGTCTTATAACTCCCATTGAGTATTGTAATAAATGTGCTAAGATATGAATTTTGGTTCAGACATGTTGAGCGAATGTCTAATGAACGTTTGGTTAAAAAAATTTATTTGAATGATTTTGATGGTATACGTTTGCAGGTGGACGTCCGATGAGTTGTTGGAGTAGGGTATGATTGAGAGGGTGGCTTGCTTGCGGCGAAAGTTTCCAAGTAGTAGGAATAAAAGAGCATGCTGTGAGAGTAGAATTATGACTGTGGATGAAAAGAAAGTTGCTTGTGCTGGATAGGAATGTTTGGAGGCGACTGTTTTCGGGATGATGAAAAGAGTTTGTGCCATACCCTTTTGGGTACATGGCGTGATTGTGTATGTATGTATGTATATGAATTTTGAAAAATATTTTGTTTATTATCATAAAAAGAATTAGAATACAGATAATAATTATAATAAAATTTCACATTTTATAAAATTCCATGATTTAATCAAGTACATAGTTATATCCCTATAAACAAACAATTTTTATCTACTCTCAATTTGTAATTTCGAACTTTATGTGGCATTCATTCTGATTTTACTGCTGCAGTAAAATGTAACTTTATCGTACGAATGCAGTAACATCTTATTGCAATTTTTACGGGGGGATATACTTTGTGTTCATCGAAACGTAGCCTATTTTCATGTTTTTTTTTAACTATAAAGGAAAGATCTAGAAAAATTCTATTTTTTGAATAACATAGATCCTTTATTAAACTTTTATGTCAGATTTTTTTTTTACTCTTCCATTTAACCTCTGTTCCCCATACTACTTCCCCTAGGTAGGTCATGTTTGGAATGCAGAAATTAACGGTTCCAAAGATTGCTCTGTACTGCTTTATCTGAATCAAAAATCGGTTCGGATCATTAAAGCTGAATATATTTTCTATCGTTTGGCCCAGGCCTTTTTCGAAAATTCGATTTTTTTGCAAAATGGTGGACTCTCAAAAAAAACGGTCGATTTTTGACCACTTTAACAGTTTTTCTTTTATGTTTTAAAAATATAAAAAATAAATATTTCTGAAAAAGCCTGGGTCAAACGATGCCAAATTCTATTAGCTTCTTAACGGGCAAAAAACGAAATAGATCGGTTAATCTGTTCATGAAATATCTTTGGAACCGACAAAAAAAAATTATTTTTGAGATAAATGTGTTTAAAGTTTCAGAATAAGCTCACATAATATTGACGTTACGCGACCAAAAAGCGCTATAACTTTTGTAATTGTTGAAATTTTGACATACGGCTTTGTGAATCCAATTCTTGAAACCTAATTCTATAAGAATATAAATTAAAAAAATAATTATTTCTTGAAAAACAAAAAGGTGTATACCTCCTTAAACGAATGCCATTCAAAATGATATAGGTCTTACAATTAGTCCCGCTGTTTTTAATTTACCACGTTTTCCAGTATGAGGTTATAAATCTGTATGGGTCTAGGAAAAATTATTTTATACTTTTTAATCCGTGTTAAAGACGTGATATATTAATTTTTTTTTATTTAAATAATTATTTTTGTTAAACATAATAATGATTAACCGATAACCAATATTATATCAGTTACATGCCTTAGTATAAGCGCATAATTACGTCAGAAACAAGAATTGTAATTAGGAAAAACATTTCTTGGAAACGGTTTTAAATTAATTTAATATTAGAAGTAAAACAACAATCTGTACCATAAAAAAAGTAGTTGTGCAACGATAAACCTGTCAAATACATAATTCGCATAATTTGTAAGAAGTTTGTCGATCAATTGGTATGATGTTGTTTTGAAAGTTTCTTCTAAACCACACACACACACATACAGAGTAAATAGAATAAAACAACAATGTTGTTTGAAATATTCTGTACTGACAGCACGCAGTGTTTGTCGCAAATATGTGACTAATTTAATTAAGCTAAATAAGGTAAACCAGTAGACATTTACTACCTTGTTTTCTCGTTTTGTTCGTTTTTTGTTTGCAGAGAGAGAAAAAAGTAGCCTACACTTTTACGCGTAGGCAGTGATAATGAAATGGCACAAAACATTTAGTTTTATTTTTTTAGCTAAAAATATTTTCGAACATTTTTATTTTTATTCATTGTATTAAATTGGTTGTGTGTTTACCGTAAATGTAACAAATATTATATATATATATAGTTTTACTCTTCTTAAGTAATATATTTTTCAGAGCATGTAACGAATAAAAATATTGATTAATGGTTAATCTTGCTGGTTAATGATTGGTCTTAATTTTTCTATTATTTTTTTTTTTTAGATTCTAAAATATTCAATATTTAATGTTAGTTCACATGGTTCTAATTACTATATTCAGACTCGTAGCTCAAATACAAAACATGTTGAAGTTAATAATTCAATAATTCATTTAATATTATTAATTGATTTACAGAAAATAAAAATTTGTATATTTTTTAACTGGCTCTATTTTTTACAAAAACGATAATTAATGTACCGAAAAAATACCTGAGATATAATATCCTATGTAGAATAATATATATTTCCAAATACCCAAATACACAAATTCATCTACCTGCTCTAAACGTGCACCATCAATATATACATTACATTCAGTCATCAAAATTAATTAATAAAAAAAGTTCATTTTTTATGAAAAGCTTTAACGTGGAATTATCAGCTAACTAAATTATGATTAAATTTAAATTAACTTTGCACACATAACTGATTTTTATCTTAATTTTGGTTTTACTTTGTATTAACGTAAGATTTAATTTGCAAACTTGCAGGATACATTATGTGAAATTATGTAATTATTAAATTAAAATAGAATGACTTTGATGATATAAATTATATATTGTGTAATACTTGCACAGTGCATATTGAACATACGGATAATTTTATCATTCAAGTATTGTTATCAATTTTGAGAGGGTTATTTATGAAAATATATTATATAATAGTTAATCATTATGTAATCTTTAATTTATTGATTTTTATAAATATAATAATTTTTCCTAGGACTATACTCAAATTTGACACTTACGAATCTGTCATTGATTAAACAGAATTTTGATTGGTCAAATGGTGCAGGATTTCTATACAATTTTTTTGTTTTTGAAAATGTTACAGACTCCGTACCAAACGCTATACCACTTTTCCTTGCAGTCAAAGTGGTAAAAATAACAGTATTCAATTGGAGTTTTGTAATAAACGCAATATTTATTTAAAATAAATAACATATAGACAGATGTTGAGTTCGTCGAAACGTCGATTTTCAATAAATATTAATAGATAACTTAAATCTAAAGTCATTCTATTTGATAAAATAAATAAATGTATCGATTGTTTTTTATTGTAGGATAAATCTTAATTACTGAAACACGTGCAGGAAATAAACAAAAATAATAGTCGTTTAAATTAAAAGATTATCTTCTGTTAGACTGTTTTAAATTCAGTCAGTGTAATCTTTTGTTTTTAAATGGAATCTAAATTACTTACATATACAGATTAAATTTACATTATTTTTTTTTTTTGAATAAATAAAACCCTTTTTGAAATACATTTTTGTAGATATTTAGTCACGGAATATGGACAATTGAATGGTAATAAAAACAAAACGCTTGCTGTAATTACTTTTTGTAAATCATGCTTAAATCGTTTATTAAACATAAATGTAATTGTAGATCTGCTGGCCGGCGTTTCTGTTCGTCGTAAAATAAAAAATGCCATTAATTGAACAGAATAGTTTGAGCAACTGTTTGTCTTAAAACATCAGTAGTTTAAAATAAAACTACTTTATGTCAAAGTTCTATATTAATATTTATTAATAGTCGACGTTTCGATGTACTCCACGTCCTTCATCAGGAAAAATGATACAAAATGACATTTACAGTAAATAACAATTTTATTTACATAAATCAGTTACTAGTTACACTGATTAATGTTATTTTTTTCTTTATAAGTTTCTATTACTTTTCTTATCAATCTACTGTTAATATTGATTGGCTTTGCAATTATTATTTTATCTTCAAATTTTACATCATGAAGATACTCTCGAGTATCTTCATGAACTTAAGCAAAATATTTTCTAACAATTTTTATTGATAATGATAATAACATATCATATTACGATAATAATTTTTAATTTACCGTAAACATGGTAACGTATCAACATAATATATTGTAAAAATATGTAAAATTGTAAAAATTTATTACGTTGTTTCAAAAAACTAAATAAAAGTTGTTAGTTATATTTGTTTAGAAAATTTTGTTTATTAAATTTTATAATTTTTTTTTTTGTAAAATAAATTACCACTTCCAGTGGATGAATATGTACAAAAATTTGGTTAAATTGAGAAATTCACCGAAATTTTAAAATTAAATTTTTTAAAATTGCGTTTAATTAAATTTGCTCTAAACGTGTACACAGCAAATAGACTGACATCACGATATAAACAATTAATTTTTGTTACTGCAAGCCTAATTTACGCATATCTGTAACATTTCGAAAAGTCAAAATTGGTATGATTGCAAGTATTATCTTCATTATATGTGAAATTGCTGCTTTGACACGTTTTAATTAATATCAATATGTTTTTTCTAATTAAAATATTATAATTTTAAATAAATATTTTGTATATTTTCCTACATTAGTTAATTGCTAATAAACGCCTATAAGTTTCTCAACCTCTTTATTAAAAATATTTCTCCAATCTTCTGTTACAATTTCATTTTGTTCCAGATAGTATGATAATTCTCTCTCTTTACTGCAGAAAACCGGCGGAAAAATTGCTACTTACACTTTTGACACATTTTAATTAATATCAATAATGTTTTTTAATTAAAATATCATAATTTCAAATAAATATATTGTATATTCCTAAATTAGTCAATCGCTAGTTTATCTCTAAGTTTATTAACCTCTTCATATAATAATATTCCTTTATTCTTCGATGTCATTGAACTTCTTTCAGAGACCTTCTGTTACAACTTCATTTTGTTCCAAATAGTATAACAATTCTCTCTCTCTCTCTCTCTTTACTGCAGAAGACAAACGTAAAGGATTATTCCTTGCAGGCCCCAAAACTTCTACAAACCGGGTAGAAACGCCAATGTTTCCACTCCAACAACAACAGCTGTTCAGCTTTTGGTATATAATGATGAATTCAAGTTTTATCTATGGTCAAAATGCTATCTTAGATATTGCGTGTGTCTGTTTTCGAACTGGTTACAAATTAATTTGAATATTTAAATTTTCGTTAAACATGTTTAATCAAATACAATTTTTTTTCAGTTGAAATTTGTATAATTGTTTTTAAATTATCATATGTATAAGGTTTCTTTCTGAAATTTTTCTTTGGATTTATTTGCCTAAAAAAAATTTCTGTATTAACTTTCTGTGTTATTAATTTTCAAGTAATTAGTAACAACATATTGAATTGAATTTTATTTTACAATTATATTATTTACAAAAAAATAATTAGTATTGTTATAATTTCGCAATAAAAAGCATTAAATTATTTGTAGTTATTAAAAAAAATATGTTTAGAATAATATTTTTAGCATTAATAATATTTACTACTGTTTATAAAACCAGCGCTAACGCAACACTGTGACTAAATTGATAAAACAGCAAATTGTCTTTCTAAAAAACTCAGATTCAATCCTTACTAACTGAGTTTTCTAAAATTTAATTAAATTTTTTTATTTTCAACACACACACATATTAAACTAATCACAAATAGGAATTGTTAGTTTATTATTAACATTCGTACAGCTAAAATGCTAAAATAAAAAAAAATAATGCAAGTAATAATAAAAATAAAATAACTGTTTGTAATGAATATATTATACAGGGTGTTTACTGATTTTCCTGTATTATTTTAGGGGGCGATAGTACACCTAAAAAGAAATCGATAAACTTTAAAACGCCTTAGTAAAAGTCGTCTTATAAGCGAGATAATAATTCTTTTAGTTTTTACATTAAACATACATACATACATACACAATCACGCCATGTACCCACTTGGGTGTAGCACAAACTCTTTTCATCATCCCGAAATCAGTCGCCTCCAAACATTCCTATCCAGCACAAGCAACTTTCGCACTTTCATCCACATTCATCATTCCTCCTCTCATACATGCTCTCTTATTCCTACTACTTGGAAACTGTCGCTCACGCAAGCCACTCTCTCAATCATACCCCACTTCAACTACTCATCGGACGTCCACCTGCATACGTATACCATCAAAATCATTCAAATAATTCTTTTTAATCAAACGTTCATTAGACATTCGCTCAACATGACCGAACCATCTTAACTGACTAACACCAACTTTTGCTACAACATATTTTTATAACCTATTTATTTATCAATATTTAAATATTAACAGTGTCAATTTATGCAAATTTAAATTAAATAACTTTCTCAGTCATTATTGTTATTTTAGCATATAATCTGTCTACATACACCTGTAAACAAACATCTGGTACATAAAATAACTGAAAAGAGTTTTTGTTTTTACTCTGTTAGGTTTTTTAAGCTTTTAAAAGATATATAAATTGTCACATCACAATGTAGCGTGCAATTTAGTAAGTGTCAGCCACGTAAACGATCAGAAAGGCGTAAATTTTACTTGAGAAGTTTATACATAAGAAAAATTAAAGACTTTTCTACAGCGCTCTTCTGAGGAAAAATTATTATTATTATTATTATTATTATATATATATATATATATATATATATATATATATATATATATATATATATATACCGGGTGTTCGTTCGTTAAGTTCGTATGGGTGTTTAACATGCAATTTCGATAATTTGCGATGTACTACTTTCTCGAGTAAAATTAGTAAAAATACTTAGAATACTTTTCGATAGGGCTTTAAAAGTTCTATAATTTATTTTTAGTTTTAATTTGCTAGCATGTGCCGTTCGGGCACTAGATTTTTTTTTTTGATTTTTTGATTTTTATTTTTTTTCTCAAAAATTATGAGGTGTAGGAAAATAAGCATGATATGGAAAAATGCGGAATAATGAGTGCTATAATTGAGTGTAAAAACCATTATTCTAGGATGCATCGTTTAGTAGAAAAAATTAAAAACTGAATTTTTGAAAATCTCTCCTTGGGATTTTTTCAAAATAAGACTTTTTTCAAAATTTGCTCAAAAAAATCTGAAAAAATTTAGTAAAATAGAGAAAAAAATGAACGTCTGGGATTAAACTTAAAGTAAGTGTTTGAAGTGTCATCCTTTGGCTAATGTATTTCCATCAGAAAATCCATAAATAAAAATTATACCAGCATACTCATGTACTGTGAACTCATCCATAATTAATTTAATGTTGATGTCAGAGAAAATTATTGTGACAGATAGATTTTTTTTTTGTTTTTTTTTTCCTGATATAATAAATAAGGCTAACGCGATTGATGTTACATGTAATAAACTTCTAACGGCTACAGTTCTGTTAGAAAGCATTTTCGGACATATATGTTTAGTTGAAGTCATATATATTTATTTAGATTACTCATAGGAATCATCCGGTGTAGTTTTTCCCCGACGTCATAAATTTTATATTATATACTAAATTCGAAAAAACATAACTGCAAAAATATTTCTTGTTAGTTTACATTCGTATACTGTAGAAATATTCATATTTTCAGAATAATAGACATATATTTAGAATGATATCTATATTTGAAATGTAAATTGTTATTTCTCTATAATGTATGAATATGGAAGAAAATAAAATATAAAAAAAATCAAGAACGCAGTATATGATGTATCTAGTTCTAGTAGATATACGTTTATATTTTTTTCTATTTAAAATTGGATGTACTGCTGTTTCTTTGTATTGAAAGTTACAGATAAATATATTTACAAAATTAAATTTGGACTAGTTATTTTATAGCTAAGAGATAGTAAGAAGCTATATGACCTTTTTTCATTTACGTCGTATAAGAAGAAATTTTATACTTATTGAAATAAAAGTAGTTCAGTATTTATTTTATTGAAATGGAATTAGTTATTTTTAAATTATTGGATTTATTGTTTTATTTCCAGAATTCTTATGATTGTCGCTAGACGACAAAGCGTAGGTTTGTATAGTAGATATATATATATATATATATATATTCAATTATTTTATTTATTTTAAAATTAGATTTAATATATTGCAAAGTTATTATGCATATTAAAAATATACTGCTTTACTAAAGCAAAATGTTGTATCTTCGAATCTTTTGGTGGAGTTACAGCAACTAATATAGAGTTGTGTCAGAATAAGTAAAACTTACAGACCGGGCGAGAAAAAACTAATTTTAAAATTTGAACGCGGTTTTCTGGAAACCATGTCGGAAACTATCCATTCGATTTTCTTCGCTCCAGAACGTTGTTATAGAAAATTAGGTTCCCTAAACTAATACGGGATATCTCTTTTTTCTATTTTTTATACACTTCAAAAGTTGATTTTTGTACACTAAAAAAAGAACACTTTTTTTAAATAATCTTTCATTTTCATAATTTTTCGATTTTTTTTTTAAATTCTATGGTAGATTTTTTTAAATTTTAGTTTTAGAATATTCTAAGAAAACTTAGTTCAAATATACCCTAATAAGATATAAAAAACCCGAAATATATGAATTAATTTCGGAGTGCTTAAGATGGTATCCTCGCTTAATTATTTAAAAACTACATTTTTGTAGATACCTTTTGCTTTCATAGAGATATACAAACAAAGAAAGAATAATAAATAAAATAACTAATAAATCTGTTGTAATTACTTTTGTGAAATTTACAGCAAAAAATTCAACAAAGATAAAATTGGGGAAAACGTTTATTCTAATTTTGAATAAAATTAAAACACTAATTTTTTATCATTTTGAAACAAACCAAAAAAGGGATTATAAACTTTTTTAGCTTTTAGGATTATTGGTCATTTATCAGAGAAGAAAAAAATAATTGTCGATAATGCAAAATACAGGCTTAAACAAAGTTTTGAATCCGCTTAATATTTAAAATATCATTCATTGTATTAATTTGATATTTTGTATGGTTAAGATATTTGTGAAATTATTTCAATTTTTTTAAATATTAGTTTTTGAAAAATACATACATACATACATACACAATCGCGACATGTACCCATACGGGTGTGGCACAAACTCTTTTTATCATCCCGAAATCAGTCGCCTCCAAACATTCCTATCCAGGCACAAGCAACTTTCGCTTCATCCACATTCATAATTCCTCTCATACATGCTCTTTTATTTCTACTACTTGGAAACTTTCGCTTACGCAAAATCATTCATATAAATCTTTTTAACCAAACGTTCATTAGACATTCGCTCAACATGTCCGAACCATCTTAACTGACTAACACCAAATATACAAATACATTTATTTTAAATAACTTTAATTGATGATGCTATTGGTACTGGGTACTATTTTTATAATGTATAAACAAATAAAAAATAATAAAAACACATTTGTTTTCTTGAATTGCAACAGAATTAAAATTTAACGTAACTAAAAACTTTATAAGGCATTTAGAAAATGTTCTATAAGCAAAATAAAAACAAAATTAGTAAGAAAATAAAGTTAGTAAAAATATAATAAAATTAATTGGATTTTTACAAATGTTTATTTTATTATTTTTAGATTTCACTATTTTAATTACATACTATACTGATGAGACAAGTTCTTAATTGTGCTAAAAATATCAACTTAATTGTGTATATTGGAAACCAATAATACTAACATGGCGATTTAATAGCGGTTACGGTTATTTAAAAACAAATGATATTATTTTATTTTATTTTATTTAGAATTAGTTTATGTTGCGCAACTGCGCAAAAATTTAGTATTTGAAAGATTATGAAAGCTTTAGGGGGCTGATATTTAAACCTCCCATTAAACTAATAATGGTTAGATGATCCAATATGAAACTTGAACAAAACCCTAATGAGAGTCTAGACAAAAAAAATGTTTAAAAAAAAATGTAATCAAAATTATTCATTCATGAAATCTGTCTGTCGGAATATTATCTTTGCATATTAATATGCGATATCAAGGTAGTAAGCAAATGAAAACTATATTTGCTTAAATAGATTATGGACTAGAAACTATTCAATTATCCAACTATTACGAGGTGAAGCAATATTGCCTGACGACTGCTTGTTAATGTTTGCAGTCTGCGTGTTTCTACGAGTACTTCTATCGCATACAAATTGGCAAGCTGAAGCCAATGAACCATGTTGCGAAATTTCGAAGAGAATTTCCTATTCATATTAATATAGAATATGCTATGGTATGATGTACCTGAATAAATTCATGTTTGCAATAATTTGCTAATATGTTTCTGCCAAAATCATTCAAATATACACATCACTAAATTACCTACATTTATCACTTATTTGCATAAAATTAATTATCCTCTCTTCAAAATTAATTTACATTTTTAATACGTACCGAAATTATTATTTATATTTATAATGTTAATTAATTTATATCAATAATTTCGTCTGCGGTTTTTTTTTGTTAATTATCATATTTATTATTGTTGTAATTAATATAAATAAATTTCTAATTATATTTTAAATTCTGTAAATTATAATAAACGTTATAATACATATATAAAAAGTGTTTATTTATAAAGTTTGCAATATACGAAATGAATATACAGTGTGTAAAGTGATGAGGTATCCTATAGAGAAAAAAATTTTAATATGAGTTTTATGAGAAAAACTTATTCTTTATAAAAAAATTTGCTTCTGTCAAAACTCCTTATAGTCAAAGAAAAATCTAGTAATCACTTAAGATAAGGTCAGAAACTTGATTTTATGTCGAGTTGTTGATTTGAAATATGACTAATTGTAAGTCCGAATGTTACATCAGTATCGTGTGAAAAATGTTAAAAATATTTGTCATACAAGAGACTTATTTTTTAATTATTATTATTATTATTATTATTATTATTATTATTAATTTGCCAAAATATAATTATTATTATTATTAACAAGTAATCCATGGGTAACACGATACTGATGTAAAATTCGGACTTAACTTCTTATTTAAAATCAACAACTCGACATAATATCAAGTTTTTGATCTTATCTCAAGTGATTCCTGGATTTTTCTTTGACTATTAGGGAATTTGATAGAAGCAAAATTTTTTATAAAGAATAAGTTTTTCCTCATAAAACCCATATTAAGAATATATTCCCTATAGGATATCTCATCACTTTACACACTGTATAATTAATATTATTAGAATAATATTATACATTATTATTTTTTTTAAATTTTTTGTGGTTACCATAGAACCGATTGATACCACAATATACTAGGTTGGTATGTTTTGGTATCACGGTATCTTTGGCGCAGACGTTTCGCTATACATCGTAGATGGCATCCTTAGTGTTTGGTGACTAAATGACAGTCACTGCTTTGCAATCTGATATATACAATGGGGTCGTTGCGCTCAATTAAATTTACTATTTTCAATAACAAATATTAAATTTTTTTATAAAAACAAGGCCAAAACACATTCTTTTAATTCAAAAACAAAAAATAAGGAAAAATAGGGTTTTTTACGCGCCACAGAATCTCCACAATGCTTATGACGTCAAATTTTTTCAGATAGGACAAGAATAACTTATTGTCAGATATCTGTAGGTATTTATTTCTATCTATCGCACACAACTTATTAACCTAGAAATGTCAAATGACATCTACTGGTAGAGTATTGCTTTTGAGTAATATTATTATTGGTTCGGAGGCGTTAGCCTACTTATATGTTTTTGACATTGCTAAATAGAATTGACTTGGTCTTGATTTAGCCACAAGATGGAACGCTAAAAAGTTTGACGTCACAAATTACAAATTTAAATTTGACTTTCGACTTCAACAATTTTTTCTTATTAAATACAAATAATTTAACATTAATATCTATATATATATATATATATATATATATATATATATATATATATACCCGGTGTTCGTTCGTTAAGTTCGTATGGGCGTTTAACATGCAATTTCGATAATTTGCGATATACTTCTTTCTCGAGTTAAATTCGGAGAAATACTTAGAATACTTTTCGATAGATCATAAAAAGTTCTATAATTTAGTTTTAGTTTTAATTTGCTAGCATGTGCCGTTTGGGCGCTAGATTTTTTTTTTTTGATTTTTTGGTTTTTATTTTTTTTCTCAAAAACTATGAGGTCTAGGAAAATAAGCATGATATGGAAAATTGCGGAATAATAAGTACGATAATTGAGTAAAGAAACCATTATTCTACGATGCATTGTTTAGTAAAAATTAAAAACTGAATTTTTAAAAATTTGATCCTTGGGGTACCTTTGGGATTTTTTCAAAATAAAACTTTTTTTAAAATTTGCTCAATAAAATCTGAAAAAATTCTATTATTATTATTATTGTTTATTGTTTACTAAATATTTTTAATTTGATATGTTTTTGGCAATACAAATCACATATATTATTAATTTTGATGAAAAAATATTTTGTACTTATTTTTTTTGGGCAATATTCGCGTTTTAAATCATACGTCCTGTACAATATTTTATTTGAAGCTTTTTTTTTCGGTAAAATAAATATGTTTTATAGTTCTTTGTTGCAAAATAGTTTGTAACGTTAATAAAATTTCTTAGCGAAAATTGCGAATGCTTGTTTTGGGAGTAAGTGTGTAACAAGATCTGCATGCGACACACAAACACATTCGTGGTATAAGATTTTACTTACCAGTTCCATTCCGTTGTAACCTGGTTGGACTTTGTCTCGGGCAGACAATACATCCCAGACATCGACCGCATTCCTTCCGGAAGTTCATTGCGTAGCTACCGTACACCATAGGATTCATGCAGCTGTTTGATACGGCCATCATAAAAAATGCATCCTGCACCCAGTTTGCGACCTTTTCGGCACTATCGCGATCGAACATATACCTGGTAACATAGGAAAATTATAATATAGTAAAAAAACTCTTTCAGAATTTAGTAAATATTAAATATGTATACAGTGTATAAAGTGATGAAGTTTCCTATAGGAAAGAAAAATTTAATATGAGTTTTAGGAGAAAAACTTATTCTTTATACAAAATTTTGCTTGTATCGAAACCCTTTATAGTCAAAGAAAAATCCAGTAATCACTTAAGATAAGATCAAAAACTTGATATTATGTCGAGTTGTTGATTTTAAATATGACTAAGTCCGAATCAGTTACATCAGTATCGTGTGAAAAATGTTAAAAATATTTGTCATACAAGAGACTTACTTTTTAATTATTATTAATTTGCCAAAATATAATTATTATTATTATTAACAAGTAATCCATGGGTAACACGATACTGATGTATCATTCAGACTTACAATTAATCATATTTAAAATCAACAACTCGACATAATTTATCAAGTTTCTGATCTTATCTTAAGTGATTACTGGATTTTTCTTTGACTATTAGGGGTTTTGATAGAAGCTAAATTTTTGTATAAAGAATACGTTTTTCTCCTAAAACTCATATTAAAATTTTTTCCCTATAGGAAACCTCATCACTTTACACACTGTATATTCCACAGAACAATTAATTATTATTAACCCACCCTGCATACAGCTATGCATATAAAGTGGGACAACAATTTTTTATAGGCTTAAAGCATCTTAATAATTATCTATCTTTATTTAAAAAAAAAGGCAAATAAAAATTTTCTAGATCCGCCCTTGATTTCTAGCTACAAATATTAAATTTAAGTCAGTTTTTATCTAACTTTAAAATTTAATAAAGTATGAAGTAGCACAAGCACTTAAATTCACAACGCCGCTGTAATAGAAATAAGATTGATTAATGTGACTAAAGCAATTTAGAAACCATGCTGCGCTCTACAAAAAGGAAATAATCTTTCAAAGTTTTCATTTACTGAAATTACAGATAAAAATCATAAAATTATTATAATGTCACGGTAATAACAAATGTATTGATTTAACGAATAAACGAAATTAAATTACAGCCTGATACTTTAAAGACAAGGGTTGAAAATTTTAGTATTATTTCCTATAAAATACGTATGGGCGTAAATATAAATTCAAAAATTAGCAAACATCTTAAATAACTGTTTTCATTTTTTTTTTTTCAATTTTTATGTATTAAATCTATGTAACAGCACAGACAACAAGAAAATTCATTTTCCCGAGAAGGTCAAAATTAATTTTGTAATTACATTCAATTATGTAAATACTCATAGAATTTTTCATCAAAATTCTGTATTCCTCAATTAGTCAACGTAAATTATTTTTATGATTTTTAATTAATTTTTTTTTTTGTAATTTATTGAAGATAAATAAAAAATTCTTGGTAATTTTCATGCAAATAAATTGAAAATGTTAAACAATTATTTTGGCAATCAATCATTTACTATTTTTCAACGAGTTTTATTAGAATTTTCATTAATTTTTCTCCAAATAAAACTGTCAATGAATGAAAAGCGTGTATCAGAAATGAAAAAAGATTTATTTCATTCGTTTTTCAATATAATTTATCATAGTATTATTATGAATTTTTTCTTCAAGCATATTATAATATTAATATTACGTTACCATATTTAAGTTTCCAAGTAGTAGGAATAAAAGAGCATGTATGAGAGAAAAGAATTATGAATGTGGATAAAGCGAAAGTTGCTTGTTTGGATAGGAATGTTTGGAGGCGACTGATTTCGGGATGATGAAAAGAGTTTGTGCCACACCCAAGTGGGTACATGGCGTGATTGCGTATGTATGTATGTATGTATGGCTACATTAAAACTTATTAAGTCAAGTTAAGTTAATTTACAATTGAATTATTTGTTTTCGCTTGAATTTGATTAGTGAAAATATGTGCAAAAGTGCAAGAAACTCAATGTATACCGCCAAATTTGCCAAAAATTTTATATTCGACCAAAGAAAGAAAAAGTTGCATATGTCGTATGTCTGACTCGGAATAGAAAGCTCATTTTTGTGTTTCGCCCAAATTGCTTTGCCTCGCGCACAAACTTTTAAGCTCAACACATTAATTATGTTATTAGACTGTCGCTATCATTTTATTACTTCATTTGTAACTTATTTAATACAATTTGAGTAAATTTTACCCAAATACCCGGACGCACTGAGAAAAATAGATATTTAACAAATTAGATAATAATAAGTAGATATTTATTTGAAATATACGAGTATGTTTACTGTATTCACAAATTTATACATTTTTAAAATCTACTCACATATATATTTTAATACTATATTAAGAATTAAGACTGTAATACTATATACAAATTGATGGTATTAAATTTTTGTTTTTATTATATTTATAGTTAATTTTTAAATATACTTATTTTGTTATTTTTAATATCCTGTGTTTGTGTCACCTTTTTAAATATAAATAGCGTTACGGTAACTATCCATTTTTCTCAGTGCGTAAATGCAAAATGTATTCTCTTTTGTAAATGATATTTAAACTTAAAATACGATTTCAAATTGGAAAATATCTATTTAGATATTAATGTTCTGCCTGTTATAATTATTATATAAATTTGAATTTTAGATTTATATGAAAATATTTTTGACAAAAGTTTTATTAAGATATAACTAAATTTTTATTGTTCACAACCTAAATGTGATAGTAATTTTATTTCATATGCAAATTATATAAAATATATTAAAATTTAATATAATGAGTTCTAAAAAATTTTTACCATATATTTTTGTATTGATAAAATAGTATGAATTCACGGTTTAATTTAATCATTTGCGATGTTCTTTAGAAACTAAAAATAATGCAAATACTAAGAATTTTCATTACAGACTTTACATAAGACAATATAATATACTATAATATTATTTAAACTTTCAACGCAAAATATTTTGCTAATCAAGTTATGAATATTAATGAGGCACATTGTAATTAATATAAAATACGTACTTAAATCTCTCATCTGCTAAAAAGTTTCTAAATTTATCTTTCGCAAAAATTGATGAATCTTTTAGTAGTTTTTTTTTTCGGTTTTCAACGAGACAAAAAACTAATGAAAATTTCAAACTTAAAATATTAATTTGATTAAACAAATAACAAATTAATTAATTTTGACCAGATTTTTTTTCGGGAGATTAAACGGCCTTGATGTGTCCATTTAGTATAAATACGGTTAAGTTGATTAAGTTAATGAATAAATTAAAATAATAATTTGAGTGTGTTACCAAAGTGTCATGACAACGTATGGCGTCCAGCACCAGACGAAAACCAGGACAATGGTGACTGTCATTTTAAGTGTCCTGCTGCGGGCTCGTTCGATATTTGTCATGTCGGAACGACGGAGACGCATTCGGCCATTTGTCGCCTGGTAACAGTCGCCTGGAACATATTGAAGAACATATTCTAAGATTATGGGCTGTCTGTTTTTTGAAATTTAGATTATTTAAAGTCGGACATTAATCCGGTAGAAAAGACGTTTAACTAAACCGGTTTAATTATATTTTTTAACAAGATTAGAAGTATATGAGTAAACCCATATATAGATCACTTTGACATTTCTCGAAAAGTTAGCAACACTGTATTTTAATAATATTATAATTTATGTGGGCACTAGGAGAAACTTTTCTGATAATTTAATCAAAATCGAATAAATAATATAGCCACAATAAATTTTTAAAAAAATTTGTGATTTTTTTCTCGATAAGTTGGCAACACTGTATTTTGATAAAATTACATAATTTATTTAGGCACTAGGGAAAACTTTTATGAAAATTTGATTAAAATCGGTTATATAAAATGGTCATAATAAATTTCTAAAAATTTTAGTAATTTTTTTCTCGGAATGTTGGCAACACTGTATTTTGTTAAAATTACATAAATTATATGAATACTAGGATAATCTTTTGTGAAAATTTGAGTAAAATCGGTTTAATAACATGGCCATAATAAATTTTTAAAAACTTTAGTAATTTTTTTAGGAAAGTTGGCAACACTGGATATTCATAAAATTATATAATTAATGGGAGCATTAGGAAAATCTTTTCTGAAGATTAGTTTCTAAGTAGTGGAAATAGAAGAGAATGTATAAAAGGGATCGTAAATGTAGATGAAGCTAAAGTTGTTTGTCTGGGTAGGAATGTTTGGAGAAAATAATTTCAAGATAGTGATAGTTTGTGCCACACCCTTTTGGCATGGCGTGATTGTGTATTTATGTATAAACACTAACAAAAAGAAATCTTTAAACTATTGTAACTCGAAACTCAAAGCTGACGAAATAATCTGAGAAGCAGAAAGAATTTTAGCAAATATGTGATGAATTTAGTTATTCCAAGATTTAAGTCTTGAATAATAATAATAATAAGTTTTAAAAAAATAAATAAATAAATTTAGATTTTTCGGTATATTTTGTTTTGGAAGAATAAACTTTTGGTTTCTTTTATAGAATTAATTTTAAAATACAACCTAAGAGAATTTATAATAAAATGTATGAAATTGTTGCATACGATATTAAATCTCATATAAAAATATGCTTTAATAAATTATACTTTGTTGCAAATATTATCATGCTGTCATATTGGAATATTTCCGTATATAAACATGGTTATATATTTATTTAATATGTTTCTGTTTCATTAAATATTATTAGTACTAAATCGTGCTGTAGAACTGTTCCACAGATACTAATGTAAAATTTTTATTATATAATTTGTTTTTTCCAGTAATGCCAACTTGCCGAGAAAAAATTACTAAAGTTTTTAAAAATTCATATTGGCTACATTATTTATCCGATTTTGATCAAATTTTCAGAAAAGATTTCCCTAATGCTTCCATTAATTATATAATTTTATTAATCTCCAGTGTAGCCAACTTTCTGAGAAAAAAATTACAAAATTTTTAGAAAATTCATTATGAACACTATTTAACCGATTTTAATCAAATTTTTATACAAAATTTTCCTAGTGCTTAAATAAATTATGCAATTTTAACAAAATACAGTGTTGCCAACTTATCAAGAAAAAAATCACAAATTTTAAAAAAAATTTATTGTGGCTACATTATTTATTCGATTTTGATCAAATTTTCAGGAAAGTTTCTCCTAGAGCCCACATAAATTATAATTTTATTAAAGATATTGTGTTGCCAACTTTCCGAAAAATGTCAAAGTGGTCCATATATGGGTTTACTCATATACTTCTAATCTTATTAACAACTGATATTGACTATTTGCAGTTATTTATAGTAATAAATTAAAATACATATTTTGAATTTAGCAAATAAATACATATTCTCGTTTTAGTTTAGCCATCCTGTAATGAGAATGTTAATTTAAACAAATTTAACAATTCTGTCAAGTTTTATAATATATTTCACCTGCAGTGCCGTGTTCTCTGTATTATTACCATTACGATTCTACAGAGACCCGTTGTTGGTATTTACTTTTTGTAGGTTGTTCCAAAATTGTCTCTAAAGCTTTTATTATGATAACTTTTATACAAAATACGTAGTTTTTATTTTTCCCTGGTAAAAATTGTTAGAGTATTAAAGCAGGATTATTATTAGAATGTAGAACGTAATGCGTGCCAAAGTTTCCTATTAGCAGTGTGACAGTTTCAGCAAAGTGAGAAAAAATTTGCTATAGATTCAATATTTTTACTTTTATCTCAAAAGTAAACGTGTTTTTGAACTGGAAATTTATGTTTTTACCACTTTGACTGCAAGGGAAAAGTGGTATAGCTTTTGATACGGTGTCTATAACATTAAAAAAAAAATTTGTGTATAGAAATCCTTCATATAGCCTCTAGATGACTAATCTGAACTTAGTTTATAAGTGGGTGTATGGATGTGCGTCGTCAGCTCGCTCGGTCGTTCAACCGATTTTAATAAAATTTTCAGGATAAATTTGTCTAGTGCACAAGATGGTTATGTGGTTTTGGGTTTTTCCAGTAATGCCAACTTTCCGAGAAAAAAATTACTAAAGTTTTTAAAAATTTATATTGGCTACATTATTTATCCGATTTTGATCAAATTTTCAGAAAAGATATCCCTAATGCTTCCATTAATTATATAATCTTATTAATATCCAGTGTTACCAACTTTCCGAGAAAAAAATTATTAAAATTTTTAAAAATATATTATTGCCATATTATTTAACCGATTTTACTTAAATTTTCACAAAAGATTCTCCTAGTAATCATATAATTTATGTAATTTTAACAAAATACAGTATTGCCAACTTTCCGAGAAAAAAATGTACTAAAATTTTTAAAAATTTATTATGGTCACTTTATTTAACCGATTTTTTTATTTTATTATAATAAGTTCTGAAAGATTACTTACTGCTATTATTACTTTTTTTATTACAATTTTTATTTCTATTGTGCTCAGTATTATAAAGGAATGAATATAATTACTTCTTGGATAAATCGATGTATTACGTAAATTTCTACTTATATTATAAACGAAAAATAAATTACTTGTAGATTAAATCTAGTAAATAAACTGATAAATATTACTTAATCGAAATATATAGAAATAAATTTTATTTACTTAAATAAATCAGTTATCAGATGGTGTTTTTGTTAAGTTATTATTTATTACAAAACAGCAATTTTTATTAACAAATAACCCGCCAACAAAAACGCTAGAAAATTATGCACTAACCTAATATAATATACTTTTCTACAAATATTTTTATAATATAATCTAATATAATCTTAGATTTTACCGTATACATATCATTTTTTACATTATTTTTTATTATATTTATATATATATATATATATATATATATAAAATAATTGAATAAAAGCACAACTTTCGTGAAACAGTTTATTTTTCAAAATAGTTAAGTTAGTTTTCCGAAACATAAAAGATGAAAGAGAAATAGAAATAAACATTCAGATATTTGATACATATATTTTATTTTTCAAAGGCTACAGTTATTTCAGCATGATTTTTGCTATTATGTAAATTTTCTTTGGGATGTTGTATGAACCCAAACGTGCTACAATATATTTTCATAGACTTTTTTTATATATATATATATATATATATATATATATATATATATTTATATAGCTTTTTTCATTTTACGTACCTATATAATAAAATACTAATAATAAATTATAGAATCAAAATACTCATATTTATGAAGCGAAAGTTGCTTGTGCTGGATAGGAATGTTTGGAGGTGACTGATTTCAAGATGATGAAAAGAGTTTGTGCCACACCTTTTTGGGTACATGGCGTGATTGTGTATGTATGTATGTTACTTTCTTACAATATCACGCAACGCTTTCTTAACTTTAATATTATGATTGTGCAAAATGGCTAGGTGAATTTTTGTTTTTGTTTTACTCATCTTTCGAAGGAAAAATTTATATTGATTTTAGCACTTTATTATTATAACTTTTTTTATATCAAAGTGCTCCATAACACTGTATTACTAAAAGCTGTTAAATTTGTGTATAGATTTTAAAATAATTTAATTTTGTAATTATTCTAAATACATTTATGTAATTAATAAATCATTAAATACTCATCAAATATCTATTTGCTGCTGTCAATTATTAAATATATAGTAGATTTATATAATAGATTTACTAATGAATGTAAAATTTTCCCCCAGCAATTATTCAATGTTATTAAATATATAATTAAACATAATATTAAATTGAAATATTTTAATTTACTAATAATCTACAATAATTTTGTAATAGCTTAGTTTTTACCACTTTGACTGCAAGGAAAAGTGGTATAGCGTTTGGTACGGTGTCTGTAACTTATCGAAAAAAATAAATCACAATTTTTAAAAAAAATTCATTGTGGCTACATTATTTATTCGATTTTGATGAAATTTTCAGAAAAGTTTTTCCTAGTGCCCACATAAATTATAATATTATTAAAATAGAGTGTTGCCAACTTTCCGAGAAATGTCAAAATGGTCTATATATGGGTTTTCCCATAGACTTCTAATCTTGTTATTATCAGTAATTCTATAAAACCGATCATAATTTGATTTTTGGGGTGAAAATATTACCTATACAAATTAACGTTTGCATATACGGTTTATCGAAAGTCAGGAACATCGTAAGTCGAAGACAATCTTATGGTATATAATATATATGTATATTATATGTATATTATATATATATATATATTATATATGTATATTATATGTATATTATATATACTATATATAATTTGTGTAATGTCATCACTGTTTTACTAAACATATTAGTATGAAATTTGGTGGAGGCGCTACCTTACTAATTTACTTTCATATAGATTCTTTTTAATAATTTTTTTTTTAATTTTATATAGTCTTAGAAGTATATGGGTAAACCCATATACTTCTAATCTTGTTTTAGCTTAGCTTAAATAATTTTAAAATGAGGGTGTTTCTGTAGTTTGGAAATAGATTAAATTCTAATATTTATATAATTAGAAGATTCTATAGAAACATTATTGCACTGATAAAACTAAAGTTAAAATGGATTTATTATTAGTGAATTCTTTAGCAAAGCACTGTTATTATGCTAATATATAATAATTAATTCATTTTATTAAATTATTTATCTAATTTATAAATAATTACTTTAGATATTTCAATTAGATTTGATATAGTTTTTTCACCATTTTTTTTCTGTGTAGCTACCACTGTATAATAAATTACTAGGTCACGCAATAAACCTTTACAAATTTGCATTCAATTATCTCCAATCTGGAAAAGTTTAGAACAAAGTATTCCGAGAAAAAAAAATTTGGTCCCTATTCCCATCTTTTTGGTTTGTGAAACATACTTTTGTTTTTAGTTTCAATATAAAATTTTACTTCAACCTTTTATCAAATATGAATAGTATTTTTATTTTGATATATATTTTTATAACTAATATTATAAAATTCAAATAATCTAATTAAAATTGCTTAATAAGTAAAATCACGATGGTGATATCAGATTTTCAATTGGCGGAATTATTTCAAAATGACGACATTCAACTTTTTTTTAAATGGGATGCCATAATTTTTTTTATTATTGAGACCCTAAAAACATTCTTTTTAAAATAGTATTTTGTTTTTCTTAAAAATTCATTTCTTTCCCTATCAAAAAGCAAACTAACTTTTTAATCTAGTAGCGCATAAATGTTTTACACTCGATGTTATTTTTGTTCAAATATCAAGTACTGCATAATAATATGCATTATTATATTAGTAACATAATGATCTTCTTCTACACATATAATAAACGTAATATCAATATTTTGATAAACTTTTTTTTCAATATACATGTACTTATTATATTGTTATTGGATTTTTGTAAATATTCAATAAAAATCTACTAAAATGAAAAATTTAGTCTACGGATATTCAAATATAGTAAAAAATTGTTTACGTATAGTACGACTATATGCAAATATTAATAAATAACAAAATGCGATACACGAGTAAAAAGTATACTAGAGCCATCCTGTAAAAATTAAAATCAATATTTTTTTAATGTAAATAAAACTTTAAGCTTAATATAAATAATAAATCATAGTAAAAAAAACTTTCAGAATTTTTTTTATTTTTATTAGTAATATTTTATTATAGATATGTAGTTTATTTTTGTGTCAAAAGTTGGCATCAAATGTCCATATTGGACATACAATTTGGTTGAGTTTTGTAAAATCTCGTTCACGAACGGAAATATAGTTTAGAAAAATAAAAGAAAAGAGTGACTGATAAACTTGCAACCGTTGAAACAAGACCGTATATAAAAAAAAACTGCTTACGGCTAAAGTTCTGTGTTAATATTTATTTATAATTGTCTTTTATTAGAAAAAAAAAATACAAATGACATTTATAGTAAATAAACAAAACATAGACCCAGTTACTGGGTAACAAGATAAGTAACTAGATCATAAAAATTCTAGATTTTTTTTAATTATTAATGGAAGCATAATTTTATTTAATTCAGTGTCTTTACAGTAATTAATGTTAGCTTTTTCAAAGATAAATGAGTTAAATAAAATTTGATTTTCATTAATTAAAAAGTTTATAAATTTTATGACCTAGTTACTTATTTGTTATCTAGTAACTTGTTTCTATGTTCTGTTATTTACTGTAAATGTTATTTGTATTGAAACGTCAATTATATAAATAAATATTAATAGAGAATTTTAACCTAAAACAGTTTTATTTTAATGATGTAAGTAAAGTTAAAATTAAAAAAGTGAATCTATTCAAATTGCAATAATTATAACGTAACATTATATGCTCAATGATAGAATTACCTAGAGGTTATTCAGCAATTTTAGATTTCTTTTTAAATTTACTATTAATAGAAGACTGTATAAATCAAATTTGAGTCAACTTTTTTTTGTCTGATTTATTAACGAAACGTTTCGACCAACAACATTGTTATCTTCAGTCTTACATATTATAAAAATTTAACAATATTAAAATAAAAAAGTTATAGATTTAAGTTCTGTATTAATAAAATATTACCAAAATAAATATAATATAATAATATATAATTAATAATAATATAATATTATATTTCAAATAAAAATATTTATCATAAAAATACCAGACAGGCAAAATTATTGAGAATTTCGTTTGCAAATTATGTCACTAAAAATTTTTTTAATTCATAACAAACTACTAGAAATAATAAAAAAGCAAATCTATGCTCAGATTGCTTAAAATATATGTAAAAAAATAATATTTTTATACACTGGACGATTATTTAAATTGATAATTTAAAATTGTAATATGTCCCGGGGCTATTTTTATTTTTTGCAATAAAATATTATTATTATAATTTAATGTTTTTAAAATACGAATGAAAAATATTATTTTATATCATAATAATATTAAAAATGAATAAATTATTTATTTTCGTTATTCTTCATATTTTGAAATTTCAGTAATTTTTTAGCAGCACAATCTCTACCCCCTCTTAAATTTTATTATAAACTAAATACGTCAATAAAGTGATTTTCATTATTCGAGTTAAATTGGAAGCAAATTATTTCGTATATAATAAGTGTGTGTGTGTGTGAAACTTACCGTTAGTTTCTCTAGATTTATGTGATATTTCGCACATAATAGCCGTATAGGATACAATGATAACGACCAATGGTATGAAGTACATAACTAGGACGCAGAATAGATTATAAGCCATCTCTTGCTTCGGCGATGAGAAGAATCCGAAGGTAACACACTGGTAGAACGATGGTACTTTGGGATGCGGCGACACATGGAATACAATACTCTGAAAACAAGGAGACAAATATTAGCTCTATTCTTCTCATATCACATCTGTTGTTAGTCTTATAGAATGTTTTTTTGTTTGTTTTATTCTAGTACAGAAAGACATGGATGCTTCTCAAATTGTCTTTAGTCATTTTTTTGTAATTTCTTAGAAGAATCAATATCTGGATTTTATAACAAAATGGAAATCTTGCTTGTGATAGAAATAGAATAAAACAAGATTAGAAATATATGAGTAAACCCATATATAGACCACTTTGACATTTCTCGGAGAGTTGGCTTCACTGTATTTTAATAATATTATAATTTATGTGTGCACTAGGAGAAATTTTTCGGAAAATTTAACCAAAATCGAATAAATAATGTAGCAACAATAATTTTTTTTAAAAATTTGTGTTGTTTTTTCTCGATAAATTGGCAACACTGTATTTTGTTAAAATTTCATAATTTATTTTGGCACTAGAAAAATCTTTTATGAAAATTTGATTAAAATCGGTTAAATAAAGTGATCATAATAAATTATTAAAAATTTTAGTAAATTTTTTCTCGAAATGTTGGCAACACTGTATTTTGTTAAAATTATATAAATTATATGATTACTAGGAAATTTTTTTGTGAAAATTTGAGTAAAATCGGTTAAATAACATGGCCATAATATATTTTTAAAAACTTTAGTAATTTTTTTCTCGGATGAAGCGAAAGTTGCTTGTTTTGATAGGAATGTTTGGAGGCGACTGATTTCGGGATGATGAAAAGAGTTTGTGCCACACCCTTTTGGGTACATGGCGTGATTGTGTATGTATGTATGTATGTTAGTAATAACATCATGACGTTATTTTTGGTATTGAAAAAGCGAAAATATTTTCTCGTTAACGTGGTTTTATAATTATTAATTTTTTGCTTTAATGAAAAAAATCGGGAGTTGCAACAAAAAAACAAACTCCAACTTCGGCAAAATTCTTCCTCTCCTTTACTCTACGACTCTGATGCCAACTTCACACCTCTACTTTGAGTATTGTATTTTTCTATTTGCGATTGTGAACAAGGTTTTTCGCTTTTGCTATGGAATTCTAGTTACCTTTTTGCTCTATAGGTGGCAAACCAAATAACAATAATAAAAAAAAACCATTAGATAAAAAATCCTTACAAGTTCAGCCTGTTACCAATACAAGCAATCTTTGGAGTGAAAACTTCAAAAGCAGAAGCAATTTCAAGAAAATTTGTTTAGTTTGACATTTTCATTCTGTTTAAAATATTAAGCTCTGTAATTGGATTGTGATATTAATTAAAAATATTAATAAAAATCATTAATTAATTAATAAACATAATAGTACTCGTAATAAATCAATAACATTTAGATTAGAAATACATAAAAAAAAGATTCATTAAGGCCCGGTTTTCATAAAGCATTGTTAACGTAATCAATGTAACTGAGCAGTAAAAAAAAATTGGTAATTTTTACATAAAAACCTAAAGCAACTGATTTACTTACGTCAGTATTTTTACAAAATGTAAATAATATTATTTATTTCAGTATTTATATATAAATAGTCTGAAAATACGAAAATATTTTGAATTATTTATATTTGTAAAAATATTTTAGTAGTTTTACAGATATTTTTAAATGCTAAAGTATATTGTAAAATAATTTTTAACATATTTGTAAATAATATTACATGCATTTTGTAAAAGTACTGACGTCTATAAATTTACATATTACATACATACATACATATATACATACACAATCACGGCATGTACCCAAATGGGTGTGGCACAAACTCTTTTCATCATCCCGAAATCAGTCGCCTCCAAACATTCCTATCCAGACAAGCAACTTTCGCTTCATCCACATTCATAATTCTTCCTCTCATACATGCTCTTTTATTCCTACTACTTGGAAACTTTTGCTCACGCAAGCCACCTTCTCAATCATACCACTCCAACTACTCTTCGAACGTCCACGCAAACGTATACCATCAAAATAATTCAAATAAATCTTATAATTATATATTATATTATAATTGTATATTATAACATATGCCCGCGAAGAAATTGCCTGTAAAACTTTTTATGCAATGTTGGGTTAGATTCAACAGTTCTTTAATTAAAAACAAAGTCTAATTAATGAAATAATTATTTACTAAGGTAAAACTTTTTCAATTAAATGTTATCAGAAAATTTCATTGAAATATCGACATTATTTTGATTTATAATAGTGGCGTAATTCCGATCTAGTTAATGAACAAAACATAATAAAGAAAATTTTTGCATAATAATTAGTTAATTTAGCATAAGATTATAAAATGAGTTTAATTCTTATATTCACTTTATCATTATATAAAATGTCAATACAACATTCGTAATGATTTGCGTGTTAAATATTAAAATTTTCGATTAATTAGTTTTTGTTTTATATAAATATGCATTTATAAATATATGAAAAAAATTTAATTTATATCGACTGTCATACCAAATATGATAAGGAAGGTATTGTAATCATACTAAATTTAACATATTAAGATTTTTACAGATAAACACGAATTAAGTTTATAGTAACACAAATGCAGTTTTGGTGACTACGTTGATGTATGGTAGTGAATGTTGGGTTTGGTTGCAAAAGCATAAACGGAAAATGACTGCTGCGGAAATGAAATTTTTACGTGGGGTATGTGGTGTGAATAGGAGAGATTGGGTACGAAATACGATTAGTGTATGATGATTGTGAAATTGAAAAACTAATTTTGTAGCAAAAGTTGGTGTTAGTCAGTTCAGATGGTTTGGACATGTTGAGCGAATGCGTCTAATGAACGTTTGATTAAAAAGATTTATTTGAATAATTTTGATGGTATATGTTTGCGTGGATGTCCGATGAGGTAGTTGGAGTGGTATGATAAATTTAATTTATAATTATATAACCAGATCTGAATCTTCTATTGCCAGAAGAATTAATTAATTACAAGAAAAAATCACTTTCTTTAAGTGTGGAAAATAAAAAATAAAGGAAAAGACGAAAATTTCTCATTACTCTTAATAAATTTTATTCAAGTATCTAGTAGATATTTATTAGATTAATATCACAACAAGTATCTGATTACGTACAAAGTAAGTGTTTTGTTGATAATGAAACTTAAAGTATACGAGGTATTATTATATTTTATAGAATAAAGTATATACTCAACAAAGTTTAAGCTGATATATGTGTTTTAGTAAATTTAATCTCAAACTTTTCTACAACCAGAGTATAAACTGTTAGTTGCATTATTCAACTAAAACTTACTGTTTAAATATAAGAGTTGCCCAAAAAGTAATGTATCGAAATTTAAATCTCGAGTTTTATGTGCAGTTTCAAGAAAATGTGTATAGTTTGATGTAGTTTAGTAAATTTAATTGTCGCGACAGTAATATTAACAAGATTAGGAGTATATGGGTAAACCCATATATAGACCATTTTGACATTTCTCGGAAAGTTGGCAACACTGTATTTTAATAATATTATAATTTATGTGGACACTAGGAGAAACTTTCCGGGAAATTTAATCAAAATCGAATAAATAATCTAGCTATAATAAATTTTTTTTAAATTTTGTGATTTTTTTTTCGATAAGTTGGCTACACTCTATTTTGTAAAAATTACATAATTTATTTAGGCACTAGGAAAAACTTTTATGAAAATTTGATTAAAATCGGTTAAATAAAATGGTCATAATGAATTTTTAAAAATTTTAGTAATTTTTTTCTCGGAAAGTTGGCAACACTGTATTTTGTTAAAATTTCATAAATTATATGATTACTAGGAGAATTTTTTGTGAAAATTTGAGTAAAATCGGTTAAATAACATGGCCATAATATATTTTTAAAACTTTAGTAATTTTTTTCTCGGAAAGTTGGCAACACTGGATATTAATAAAATTATATAATTAATGGAAGATTAGGGATATCTTTTCTGAAAATTTGATCAAAATGGGATAAATAATGTAGCCAATATAAATTTTTAAAAACTTTAGTAATTTTTTTCTCGGAAAGTTGGCATTTTACTTTAAAAAACCAAAACCACATAAACATCTTAGGCACTAGACAAATTTATCCTGAAAATTTCAATAAAATCGGTTATTCTATTAGTTTATTGCGATTTAGTGGAAATTAAAATATTTGTATAACTCTAATGCCCGTATGCATAAACGTTCACTAAATGTATGACGCTCCGTTAAACTGAAAATTCTTGGATTTCGTAAGAAATTTCGTTGCAATATACATAGAAAGATTTCTTACGGAATACAAGAATACCAGACCGTTATTTTAATAAAGTGAAGGTTTTAATGTTTGGATAGGCATATATTTGGCGGATTGTGTATGTATGTATTATTTGCAAACGCTTGCAACTTCAATGTAATGAAACCCGAATTTTTACGAGATTTGTTTCAGTTACAATTTGTCTAACAGCATACACACGCTTTTAAAATTGAAATGAAACCCTTTTCGACAAATACAGATTTTGCAATTAAAGCGGGTTAGTGATGCAATGTACAAATAAAATCAAACTACAATAGAAAAGGTTTTACTAGGTATTTCAATTCAATTGAATTTTTCAATAAATGAGATTAAAAACAAATCCAATTCTTAGAGACTAAAAGGTTACAAACACACACACACACACGTTCATATCAAATCACTGAAAATCAATTGTATTTTTTTATGAATCTAGGAACATTCACCGCCCACAATTCACCGTGGAAAGTTCACCGCTGGAAAAATTTACCGCACACAATTCACCACGGGAAAAATTATTCGTCATTTTTTGAAAGTGAAACTGATAAATGTAAAGTAACCTAAACTAACCTAACCTAACCTAGCCTAACCTACTAATTTTTTTGCCCTAAAGCAATAATATCAATACCAATATTAATACTGCGTACATTAACTAAAATTTAAATAAAACACGTACTACTTTCTTTAATACTATATCATATATATTTTCATAATATAAAACAAAACACAAAATCTATTATAGTGTAATATCGGTGAACTTTTCGCGGTGATTTGTGTACGCGGTGAATTGTGTGTGTGGTGAATTGTGGGCGGTGAATTTTCCCCGGTGAATTGTGGGCGGTGAACTTTCCGGATACGTTTTTTTATATCAGGCGCGCACTGGCAGTTCTACATTCTTACAGTTTATAGGTATGCTTGATACAACAACGGAAAATAAACAAGAAAATTACTGAAAAATAACACGATCGTGTGTTGTTTTTTCCAATTAACAGAAATACCTAACTTGATTTTTTATGGCTTTTATTAGAAAATTTCAAACTGTACATGTACAGCTATAAAAAGTTTTTGTGTGTGTAAAATACGTTCAATTCTTGTGTAGGCGTCAAAAGTATGTTTTATTTTAGAAATAATTTTTATTATTTTTATATAAAATTAATCCTGTAACAATCTGATAAACGGTTAACATATATTTATAAATTTATGGGGGCGTGCGTGATTATGCTATTTCATATGGTTTTCTATTATTTTCACTTTAATTAAATAACATAAATTAATACAAACACAAATTAAAAATACAAAATTTAAGCGTTGTAAAAACTTAATTAAACGAAATAACTAATAAGCAAATTCAGTGAAATAAAACAAATTAGAGTTCTCGGGTACTCTAAACTTGAAATAAAACGTAATTTTATTTTACTAAATAAAAGCGGACTTAACTAAAGCAAAGACGAACGTAAACTTAACTAAAACGAGAGCGAATGTAGACTGCCTGATTCAAAGCGAAAAAAATAAATTCTACTAAAATAATCAAATTGTGATTTTTACAAAAGTTACATCAAAAATACTAAACACTTCAAGAAATCTTTTGAAGTGGCAAGTGGTTGGCCGTGATGACTAGGTCAATTCTAACAGATACAAAAATTACTTAGTTACAATAACACTGCCCTGTTACAACCCCTTTCTGCCCTAATTTCATTATTTCAAGATAGAACTCTACAAAATTTTGTTATTGTTAAAATTGTCAGCACTATAGCTTAGCAAGTTTAAGCGTTAGGTATTACCGAATATAATAATTATATAATTTGTTTGTTGTATTTTAAGTTGTTTAACTAATACATATATACATACATACATAATCACGCCATGTACCCAATAGGGTGTGGCACAAACTCTTTTCATCATCCCGAAATCAGTCGCCTCCAAACATTCCTATCCAGCACGTGTGAAAATATTAAATAAATAATATTATACAACAAAATGTTCCTTTGTTATCTACAAACATTTTTTTACAGTAATTACGAACTTTAATTTACTATAAAATTTTAACATTGCAGTAAGATATTATTGAAAAATCTACTAGGAAATAATAAAACATAAAATTGCAGAAAGACATAAAAAAACCGTGGGTTTTTTTTAGATGAAAAAAGTGGAATGAAGTAAAAAGCAAATACTTGGGAAACACTTGAACAATTTTATTATAAGTATATATATATATATATATATATATATATATATATATATATATATATATGCGCCTTCCATTTGCTGCTTCAAAAGGAATAAATAATCTAACATATTTGGTGTATGCACTCTTGCTCGAAAAACGAAAAAACAGATGTGTGCAAAAAAAGGTTTTTCCTTTTTAATAAATAATTTCCCTTGTGTCACATATAAACACTTTACGCCGTTTCTATTCTATTTTCTTGAAAAGTCCTTCAACGCCAAAGATCAAAAATTTATTCGTAATTTTAAATAATAATTTTGTGATAAATATAAGTATATTTAAGATCAAGATATAAATCTTTCTCAACGTTAAAAAATATTTTCTTTATAAGTATATTGAAATTTGAAACTCATATGAATCTGTCATTGGTTAGTATCTGTGGTGTGTATATATATATATATATATATATATATATATATATATATATATATACTCAAACGGACTTCTTTGGAAACATTTACATCATTCCTAGCAAAAGTAAAGTACGCATAGCACAGACAATATAATTTGATTTCGGAATTTTTCCATTTACTAGGGAATATAGTATTTACTTGGTTTTACATAATAATTTATGCATTTAGTCAATAGCACGTGTAACAATATATAAACAGTTTGTAGTGATTTTGTAAATAATTACTGGAAGAGAATGAAGCGAACATGAGGCACTTCAAGCAAATGAAGTGGTCCGTAATCATAGCAGTCAATTTAGATTTCCGTAATTTTCTCATTTCTCGCCGTCTACGCGCTTTGTATTAGCTTGACTCTTCATTTATTAACTCTACATAGCAAATATTTCAAGTATGCGCTGTACTGCATGTATCTATTTGAAGGGATAATAGCAGAATTCCAGAGTGGAGAAGGAAGAATTTAGCTGGATTTGAGGAGGGGGTTGATTTTATTTTTCAGATTCCAGTTTTTAATTTTTGTTTCGTTTTTTACCACTTTGATTGCAAGGAAAAAGTGGTATAGTGTTTGGTACGGTGTCTGTAACATTTTCAAAAAAAAAAAAATTGTGTATAGATGACAAATCTGAACTTACTTAGTATATGTGGGTGTATATATGTGCGTCGTCAGCTCGCTCGCTCGTTCTTAAGTCAAAATTTTGTGGCCGCAACTCCTCCTAGACGGTTCAACCGATTTTAATGAAATTTTCAGGATAAATTTGTCTAGTACCCAAGATAGGGTCATGTGGTTTTAGTTTTTTCCAGTGATGCCAACTTTCCGAGAAAAAATTACTAAAATTTGTAAAAATTTATATTGGCTACGTTATTTATCCGATTTTGATCAAATATTTAGAAAATTTTTTTCTAATAATCCCATTTATTACATAATTTTATTAATATCCGGTGTTGCCAACTTTCCGAGAAAAAAATTACTAAAATTTAAAAAAATTTATTATGACCATTTTATTCAACCGATTTTAATCAAATTTTTAAAAAAGTTTCTCCTAGTGTTTAAATAAATTATGCAATTTTAACAAAATACAGTGTTGCCAACTTATCGAGAAAAAAACTCAAAATTTTTAAAAAATTTATTCAGGCTACATTATTTATTCAATTTTGGTCAAATTTTCAAAAAAGTTTCTCCTAGTGCCCACATAAATTATAATGTTATTAAAATACAGTGTTGCCAATTTTCCGAGAAATGTCAAAGTAGTCTATATATGGGTTTACCCATATACTTCTAATCTTGTTTTTTATAATATTAACGAAATATATTTGGCAGCAGTGGTGGGATTTATATAGATATTATCTGGATAAAAAATCGTTATTTTTTATTTTATTTACATATATTTAATAATCTATTGTAAAATTTTCTTGTCTTATTTAAAAGATTGTAAAAAAATTCGGTAATTTTATATAAACACCCGGGGCAAATAATTTACACCAGTTTAATATGTAAATTTACAGACGTCACAGGAAATTTTTTGCACAATATGAATATAAAATACGTATATTTTATGTAAATTTAATTACTTTTTCGGTGAAAAAAAAAACATACTTATATAACATGATAAATTAATTATTTTACTTATAATTACAAAATTATATTATTTTTACAGAAAAATGTAAACCATCGGTTTTGCTGAAATAATATGTAATTTTTTTACTATGGTTTTCATGTAAAATGGCAACTTTTTTTACAGGGAACTTTTAAATTGTCTCAATAATGATTGATCAAAGACTAAAGTTCATTGCCGTTAAATGTAATTTTAAACCATTTTTTTATAGCTACTTTATACCAAATAAACATAAAACCTTAAAAAAAAAACATAATTACATTTTTACTCTAAAGTTTTATTTAATGAGCAATTGATATCTTCTCAAGAACTTGTTGAGACAAAATCATTATTTTTTAATTTGGTTTTTTTTTTTATTTCTATGCTGTGCTTGGTATTTTGTTATAAAGTACAAAATATATTGCATGTGACAAAAAAAAGATTATTCTTTCAAGAAAAATTAATTTTACACGAGATCAAACTGTTTTATCACAAAGAAAATTTACGTTGTCGTTTGCAATGCATTCAAATTTGAATCATATTATTATTTTTTGTACAAATTTTTTAAACAAATGTTATGTGTATAATATTTTCTTTTCTTTGTTTCTTTCAAGTTATATTTATAAAAGTGTAGAAAATTGTTAGGATGGGTTTCTAAATTATTGTTTGTAAAGTTTTTAATTTATTATGGCTGTATTATTTATTATTTATTTATTTTTTTTTAGTGTATGATGAGTGTGAAATTGAAAAAAATGTTGTAGCAAAAGTTGCCCCGTGTTAGGTTAGGTTAAGATGGTTCGGACATGTTGAGCGAATGCGTCTAATGAACGTTTGCTGTTAGAAAGATTTATTTGAATGATTTTGATGGTATATGTTTGCAGGTGGACGTCCGATGTGTAGTTGGAGTGGGGTATGATTGAGAGGGTGGCTTGCGTGAGCAAAATTTTCCAAGTAGTAGGAATAAAAAAGCCTGCTATGAGAGTGGAATTATTGAATGCGGATGAAGCGAAAGTTGCTTGTCTCTGGATATAAAAATGTTCGGAGGCGACTGATTTCGGGATGTTGAAAAGAGTTTGTGCCACACCTTTTTGGGTACATGGCGTGATTGTGTATGTATGTATGTAATAATTAAAAAAATTAAAAATAAAAAATTTTTAGACAACATAATGTATACAAGATTTCTTACGAAATCTTAGAATTTGTTTTTAACGTACAGTTATTTTAACAAAAATGTTACAAAATACATCCCGTTAGTAAGTTATAACACGTAACATAAACAAAATATGTTCATTAGATGCGCTTGTCAAAAGTCAGAAATGTCTATAAAATAAGATTATCTGTCTATGTGGAATTATAAAGACGCTATTATATGTGTTTCGCACATTAAACTGCCAAATGCATAATAACATAGCCGGTTATAGAACCCATACAGGGATATCCTAGCGCTTCGCCTGAAAGGAACTTATGTTTAAGGAACTTGTGTTTCGTATATAGTGTTAGTATAGTGTTAGTAGAATATGAAGCTCTTACGCTCAATTAAATTATTATGTGAATAACACTTCCCTTTTCACCGCGAAACATTCCTCTCCACACGTCTAAGATGGCTTGCAATGTATTCATCTTAATATATTCAAAATTCGGGGAGACCCTTTATAATTACCTAGTTGTACCTTTAATTATTAAACATGCTGTTATTATGTGTTAAAATTTAAATAAAACAGAAAAAATAAATAACACGATTAGAAGTATATGGGTAAACCCATATAAAAACCATTTTGACATAATAATAAAATTATATAATTAATGGGAGCATTAGGGAATTTTTTTCTGAAAATTTGATCAAAATCGGATAAATAATGTAGCCACAATGAATTTTTAAAAACTTTAGTTTTTTTTTTCTCGGAAAGTTAGCATCACCGGAAAAAAATAAAACCACATGACCATCTTGGGTACTAGACAAATTTATCCTGAAAATTTCATTGACTGACGACCGAGCGAGCTGACGACGCACATCCATACACCTACATAAACTAAGTTCGGATTCGTCATCTAGAGGCTATATGAAGGATTTCTATACAATTTTTTTTTTTTTTTGAAAATGTTACCGACACCGTACCAAACGCTATACCACTTTTCCTTGCAGTCAAAGTAGTAAAAATTTTCTGAAATATCCACTGAAACATTTCTTAATTTTTTTTCTATTTTATTTAAGTTTAAGTTGTTAAACCAAGTAACAACTACAAACTCTTAGTAAAATTGTATATTAAAAATTTGTAGTTGTGTGTAGTTATGTGATCGTAACTTTAAAACGCAAGACTTTAATATGCAAATTTATATAAAAATAAGAAAAATCTGCTGTGGTCACCACATAACCGACTGTCATTATATTAAATAATTTATGGAATAGAAAAATTTATGTAACGAATTACTGTAGTTACGCTACGGTAACTAAACACAAAACTGTTTTGACATAAATATGCCAACTATTTACAGAATTATTTATATATATATATATATATATATATATATATATATATATATATATATATATATATATATATGTATGTTTTTGTATCAATTTCAATTAATTTATATTGATAACAATATAAAAGCACACATAGTGATAATACAAATTGATATTTGAAACAATGAGAAAATGTGTAGTAATGAATAAAGTTCGTTGCCTGATTGTCATGGCGACAAGCCTTTATATAAATAAAGGATTAAGTACTCAACGCAGTGTGCGTTGAAACCTGTCAAAAACATATGACCAAAAATTCATTGATCCCTACTCCAACACAAGTAAAGCTTAAAATCAATCAAATTTAAAAAAAAAAATTATTAAAAGTAATGTGATTTTGTAGATATATTTTATAGCTGTAATTTTCGGTAGCAATTTTTATAATCATCTATGTATATATATAATTTGATTTTAATGTAATTTTAAAATGCTAAAAAAATTAATAGAAAAAATAATCTTTTTAGTTATTATTGCCACTTAAAAATGAAAATTTGAATATTAATATTTATTTATACATACAAACATACATACATACACAATCACGCCATGTACCCAAAAGGGTGTAGCACAAACTCTTTCTACTATCCCGAAATCAATTTTCTCCAAATATCCCTATTCAGACAATCACTAAAATTTTGTGATTTACATTCATAAAATGTGAACTGTATTTAGTGTTTGAAGAAAATCGATTACATAACTGTAAAGTAAAATTTTATGTTGCATTTTGATAAGAAAACAGCTAGAAGAAAAGTACTAGAACAATTTTCCACTGTTGTTTTGTCATAATTTGTAGAAATGCAACATGTCAAAGAAATATTTACTACATTGCCGTTTTCGCATTTTAATAGCTTATGGCAACTTTACAAACAAAACACTCTGTATATGTATATAACTTTTAATTAATTAAATAATTAATTAAAACGGCAGTGATACTTGACTGTTTTACAAATGACTGCAAACTGTTACCAATTGTACATCATCAGACAACTTATTTTATTACACCTCACACATCATTCATCAGATGATATCAGTTTAAAACGATTTCTTTAATTATTAAAGTTATTAAATATTTTCAGTTCAAGAAATAACAGAATTGTAAATTATATAACTTTTCACTTTTCGAATTTCTCTCAAGCGGAAATTATCGATAACTGCAAAAAGAAGATAAAATATATCAATATTTATATTGATTTTTGCTATTCCTTGAAGTTGAAATATTCTCAAAATTATTTTTGCTTTATTTTATTTATAAAGATTTATTTTTGTTATATCAGGCCAATTTAAGTGTTTGCTAAAGGAGAATTAATATAGTCTATTTAATACAGAAAATCAAAAATATACAAAAAAAAATATACAAAATTTTTATTTTTATTTTTTTAATTTGTTCAGTTTAATCAGTTGATAAGTATACACGTAGTTGTTTTTACTTGTTTTTTGGGGAATTTTATTTTCTATACAATACATACAAACATACATACACAATCACGCCATGTACCCAAAACAGGGTGTGGCACAAACTCTTTCCATTATCTCAAAATCAATTTCCTCCAAATATCTCTAGCCAGACAAGCAACTTTAGCTTCATTCACATTCATAATTTCTTTCATACATGCTCTTCTATTATTACTACTTGGAAACTTTCGCTTACGTAAAACACTCTCAATTATACCACTCCAACTACTCATTGAACGTCCACGCAAACGTATAGCTTCAAAATTATTTATATAAATTTTTTTAACCAAACATTCATTAGACATTCGCTCAAGATGTCCGAACCATCTTAACTGACTAACATAAAATTTTACTACACTTTTTTCAATTTTACACTCATCATACACTAATCGTATTTCGTACCCGATCTCTCCTATTTACACCATATACCCCACATAAAAATAAAGTTGAAGATTTTTTAATAAATTTTAGAATCTTTATTTTATCTTGTCGTTAATTAATAAAGTTTATTTACAGAATAGTTTAAATTTTATTTGTCAAGTTTACTTTTTGATAATTTATATTAACCATTTAGCTTTTGCCTGCAATACATTTGTATTGCAAAATTTTTATTCTTGCTTTTTTTTTAATTAAATTTAAAATAATATCTGTTTGAATAAATCTGTTCATTAAAATAGCTTGTCAAGCTTCTTTAGCATCACAAAAAATCCTTTGAATTAAATATATTTTATCGTAAAGAAAATATTTCTAAATTTTTACGGTTTTTGCTTTAGACACTGAGATTTTAAGATAAGATTGAAAAAATCATTCATGTTTGTTGAATAAAAGAAAATTGTTTTTGAAAATATCGGATTCTACATTATATTTATTTTTTGCTGTTGAGTTTTTGATAAGTAATGGATAAATATTCAGTAGATAGTAAGAAATAGATTAGTATATGATGAGTGTGAAATTGAAAAAATATTGTAGCAAAAGTTGGTGTTAGTCAGTTAAAATGGTTCGGACATGTTGAGCGAATGTCTAATGAATGTTTATGGTTAAAAAGATTTATTTGAATGATTTTGATGGTATACGTTTGCAGGTGGACGTCCGATGAGTAGTTGGAGTGGAGTATGATTGAGAAGGTGGCTTGCGTGAGCGAAAGTTTCCAAGTAGTAGGAATAAAAGAGCATGTATGAGAGGAATTATGAATGTGGATGGAGCAAAAGTTCCTTGTTTGGATAGAAATGTTTGGAGGCGACTGATTTCGGGATGATGAAAAGAGTTTGTGCTACACCTTTTTGGGTACATAGCGTGATTGTGTATGTATGTATGTATGTAGATAGTAAGAATAAAAGCTTATCATACTGTAAAAAATTAATGTAAATTTACATATTCTATGAAAAAATATAATAATACGTTAATTATCATAGTAAAAGTTACAATACATATAATTTTTTTAATAATTCCTATTTAAATCAATCGTACCAATAATCAATCAATAAAACTAGTAAGCATGTCAAATATTTGAGTTTAGTGAATGTGTTTTGAATTTAATGCCAAAATTTTTTTTTCTTGAATATCTCTAGCAGATAAAATTTTTTTTGGTGCGTTCCGTTTGGTACTTATAAGAAATGTAAATTCCAATACAATTTTTCGGTGACGTCACGTGCAGTTACTCCCACTTTTTGCATTTTTCCTCAACATCATAAAATATATTTATTTCTCGAAGCGAAACATCATTTGCTTCCGACCACAAAGCAGCAATGATGCTCTTGGGTTGCTAAGCAACTTGGTTTTATCAACCAACCAACTATCGAAACAAAATGTTCTTTCATTATTATTGTATTTTTTGTACATCCATCTACCTACACGTAAAGTATTTATTTAGCTGCTTTCTTTCGCAAATAAAAATTGTTTATGCAAATTCATATCTTACACAAAAAAATAATTGTTACTAGTTATATATTATTCAGTAGTAAAATAGTATGTTATGTTACGAGGAGCAGAAAACGATTTTTATTGTACCCTGATACGTACGGCCGAGGCCAAACAATCTGGGCGAAACAAAAACCAGTATTCTGCTCCGAGTGACATGTTATTTTTTTTTCAAGCATTCCAAACTAAAGTAAACGAGAAATAATACTAACATCTGTAGAACATTGAATTTATAGAATTTTTTGAGCTGGTATGTTGTGGTCGATCTTTTACCGTCGCAGACGTTTTGTCATACATCGTAGATGGCATCCTCACTGCTTGGTGACTGAATAATAGTTTGTGCTCAACAATCTGGTATATATACAAGTACCCCCACCATCTTCTGCAGGTGCTGTTACGCCATTATAATTGTTTAAATTGTACAAAAAATAAGAGTATTTATATTGATTTATGGTACAGTAAAAATAATATGTAAAACAATAAAATGGTTTTAGGATTTTATTCTGTATTAATTATCGGCGTTTTGACATACTTTACATACATCATCATCAGGAAAAATTGTACAAATGACATATAAAATAAATAAACAGAAAATAGAACCTAGTTATTATGCAACAAAATAAGTATTTTGTTTTACTTACTTATTGTAAATGTCATTTGTATCATTTTCTTGATGTACGTAGAGTACGTCGAAATATCGATTATTGAGAAAAATTAATACAGAACTAAATTCTAAAACTGTTTTATTTTAATATAATTAGTTCTGAAAGATTTTTACTATGATAATATATAAAACTTCTAAATGGAGATTATTTGATTTATTTAACTTTATTCAACTTTTAATTTTTTTGTAATACACATGAATTTTTAACGACTGTAGCTATATTTAGTAAAAAAAAATATTTACTGGTAAAAATGTATAAAATATTTTTTCTATTTTGTTTGGCTTTACTTGTGTGTTGGTGGTATATGTAAAATGTCAAAGACGTTTTGCTTACATTGTGATTCAAGTGGGTGTATATATAACATTTCTGTACAATATCCAATGTGATAGAAAAATTTCTCTGCTTCTGCCTCTGAAAGCGTTACTAAAAATACTTTTGGACTTGAAGAATAGTTTCTAAAATACAGTGTAGAATACACTACAACTATGCAGATTTTAGAGGTAAAGGGTAGAAAAATGTAGATGTCTTAACGGACTAACACCAATTTTTGTAACATTTTTTTTTCAGTTTTACACTTATCATACACTAATTTATTTCTTATCTGATTCTGCCTAGTTACATCACATATCCTAAGTAAAAATCTTATTTTTTTAATTTTTTTAAAATGTTTTTTAGAATTTTCAATAATTTTTCCTGCTAAATCAGTATGACCAAATTTTGAAAAAAATTCAGTAAAATAGAGTAAAAAATTAGTTACGTAAATTTTTTCTCTATTTTACTAAATTTTTTTCAAAATTTGCTCAAAAAATTTTAGCTAAGTAACTTTTTTCTCTAACTCATACTGATTTAGCAGGAAAAATTATTGAAAATTCAAAAAAAAATTTTTTTTTAAATTTTATCGCTCGATTGGCACATGCTAGCAAATTAAAACTAAAACTAAATTATAGAACTTTTTATTCCCCATCGAAAAGTATTCTAAGTATTTCTCCGTTTACTTCAGAGAAGTATTCTTCATATTATCAGTATTCCATGTTATTATTGTTCTTTCCATGTTCTTTTATTTATATGCATATATTGAATATACATTAGGAATAAAAAATAAATATTTATTATTTAGTAGTTAATATAACAAATGGACTTTTTCATAAATAGATTGCATTATTAAAATATCTACATCGAAACAGATTTCTCAGAATGATAAAAGAATGATTTGATCCACAGCCCACTTGGGTAATAAAAAATCAAAATGAGAGCATCAAAATGTATTAAGTGTCGCTCGGTTATGATAACTTTTCATTTATTCTAACAGGTCGGAGGTCGGACGTTAGCGTTAAATTATTGGAATCGCATTTTCTGCGCCACCAAAATATATACGAATACGAATGTCATATGAAAAAGAAACGCAAAAAAATATTATTTTTTTCTCGCCAAATACAGATGTCAGATAAGTCATTTTTGCTTTTTCTTCTTCTTCTTCTTCTTTACTTTATCTATCTACAAGTGATGATTAGAAAGAATCAACATAGCATAGAAAACTGTTATTGAAATACTTGACATCGAGTGAAGGAAATATTTTATCAATAACTTAAAATAAACAAGATTAGAAGTATATGAGTAAACTCATATATAGACCACTTTGACATTTCTCGGAAAGTTAACAACACTGTATTTTAATAATATTATAATTTATGTGGGCACTAGGAGAAACTTTACCGAAAATTTAACCAAAATCGAATAAATAATGTAGCCACAATAAATTTTTTAAAAATTTTGTGATTTTTTTTATCTCGATAAGTTGGCAACACTGTATTTTGTAAAAAGTGCATAAATTATATGAATACTAGGAGAATCTATTGTGAAAATTTGAGTAAAATCGGTTAAATAACATGGCCATAATAAAATTTTTAAAACTTTAGTAATTTTTTTCTCGGAAAGTTGACAACACTGGATATTAATAAAATTATATAATTAATGGGAGCATTAGGGATATCTTTTCTAAAAATTTGATTAAAATCGGATAAATAATGTAGCCAATATGAATTTTTAAAAACTTTAGTAATTTTTTCTCGGAAAGTTGACCATCTTGCGTGCTAGACAAATTTATCCTGAAAATTTTATTATTTTTTTTTTAAATGTTACAGACACCGTACCAAACGCTATACCACTTTTCCTTGCAGTCAAAGTGGTAAAAATTAAAGTACACAAGATTTACTTAACAATTGAAAAACATTTAATGGTATTTAGTTAAATTTTAAAAAATACTTGACATCTATTGATTGTAACAGCAGCAAGTTAAAAACAATAAAATTAAACGATAAAAATATATTTTTACAAACTGTCATTTCTTTCCGATGACATTATCTAAAAATTCGTCTTTATTGATGCGATATAAAAAGGCAAAATAAAAAATATATATGCGGGAAGCTAATAAAAAGTTGCTGACACTGCTAACACAGTTTTTCCAAAAAGATAAAACTCGACAAAAATTTAAAAACAAATTCATAAAAAACATAAATGCCTTTTTTTTATTTGTATTTTCGTTTACAAACCAGAAAATATTCTGAGTTTTCGTAATATTATTGGACAAATTTTATTTTCGTAGTTTTTAAAATAATAAAAATATAAAATCTATAACAAATTTTAAAATCAAATATAAAAAAATGATTAAGCAAATTGTAAGTTTAAATTATTATTTAAACGGAGGTTTTATCTAAACTGAGACAGCAAGAATAAACTAGTATAGTTAGTACATACATACGTACATACACAATCACGCCATGTACCCAATTGGGTGTGGCACAAACTCTTTTCATCATCCCGAAACCAGTTGCCTCTAAACATTTCTATCCAGGCACAAGCAACTTTCGCTTCATCCACATTCATAATTCCACTCTCATAGCATGCTCTTTTATTCCTACTACTTGTAAATAATTGTAGTATTTTAAAGTGTAGAAAGTACGATGAAAAAAATTGGAGTGGAAAAATACGGAGTGGATATAATGTCTCCCTACCTTTACTAAGTGGTTTATAAAACCGGGCCATAGTGATTTTATTTTGTGATATTACCGTATTATGTATTTAAGGGCGCATATATCATGATTTGCTTCAGGTGCTAAATTTTCTAAGCACTGTCCTGAATTTGTTCGGTTTTATTTCAGTTTCAATAGCAAAATAGATTTTTTTTGCTGTCATGTAAATGTAACAAAAGAATCGTTTAAATCACAGGTCAATAAAGATTTTCTAACTTCGTTGTTTAATTGATAAAAAAAAAACTAGTATTCTTAAACGATTTCTTTACATTTCTTGTAAAAACAAAATGAACAAAATGAAAATAATACAAAACAATTTAATAAAACTTGTTTAACTAATACAAAATTACTTTTACGTAGAAATGGCTGAAATCTAAATAGAACAATTTTAATATATTTAGTAATATTAAGTTTATTATTTTTTTCTATAGCTACTAATGTACAAGATTCATTCTATAAATAGTTGGCCTAAAAAATTTCTAGAATTTATTTACTATATACTCTTCAAGAATCTGGAATAATTGTGTCAAAGTTTTTGACAAATAATCAGTAATAATTCTTATAAAACACATTGTATACAATTAATCACTTTGTAAATAATTTTCTTAGACACATTGTATATAATTACGTCGTACATTACATCTCCGTGTTATTATTAAAATTATATAAAAAAATTTTTACTATTATTTTAGTAAAAAAAACACAAAATTTTAATATCAGTATATTTTTTTATTTTTCTGTAAAATGAATTTTACATATATTTGTTTCGGAAAGAGCAAAATATAACACAAAAGCGGTTTTTATCTAATGTAATTTGTTTCGTTATTAAGTTTACTGTGTGTACGTTGGTACGTAAACAATAAACACGTGTGTATACATAAGTACAAAAAAAAAATCATAAAAAAATACACAAGACAATGTAAAAATATAATGCATTTTTTTTTGGCAAAAAAGTCTGTTATTTTTTAAAGATAATCCGTAACATTATTCTTTTATTATCAAACATATTTGTTGATATTTTTTTTAATTTCTTTGTGTACCCAACGTTACTGAGAACTAAGATGGCTGTAGCTTTGATTATGTTACAAAAAAATTGTACATACATACATAATCACGTCATGTACCCAAGAGGGTGTGGCACAAACTCTTTTCATCATCCCGAAATCAGTCGCAGCAAACATTCCTATCCGAACAAGCAACTTTTGCTTCATCCACATTCATAATTCCACTCTCATACATGCTCTTTTATTCCTACTACTTGGAAACTTTCGCTCACGCAAACCACTCTGTCAATCATACCCCACTCTAACTACTCATCGGACGTCCACCTGCAAACGTATACCATCAAAATCATTCAAATAAATCTTGTTAACAGCAAACGTTCATTAGACGCATTCGCTCAACATGTCCGAACCATCTTAACTGACTCTAACACGGGGCAACTTTTGCTACAACATTTTTTTCAATTTCACACTCATCATACACTAATCGTATTTCGTACCCGATCTCTCCTATTTTTTGCAACCAAACCCAACATTCACTACCCTATACATTAACGTAGGCACCGAAAACTGCATTGTATATACTCAAACGGGCTTCTTTTTCTTCTTCTTCTTCTTCTTCTTCTTCTTCTTCTTTTTGTATAATTTACTAAATAAAATAACTGACAATGTTTGAGCTAGCGATGGCTGTCGACAGCAATAACAAATATTTAGTGAAAAATTAATCTCCATTTTTTTACAAATTATACTTTTATCTAAAGTGGTTTTTAGAAAATAACTTTTTACGATAATAAAATTGTTAAATCTATTTTGTACAGAATGAGAATTATACTCGTATGTAAATATTTTTTCGATAGAAAAATATATATGAAAGTTGTATAAAAAGAGTCGAAAATATGATAGCAATTTTTTACCGAAAAATGGAAAAGTAACATACGGTTTTCAGTGATAAATTGGTGGAAAATCTTTTCGGTAAACATTTATATAGAACCGATGAGAAAAAATATTGAGAAAAAAATTCTCTGCTCGATATAACTCACGAGAAATTTTGAATAGACTTTTTAGCCAAACAAGATAAATTATTTATTGATTTTTAATATTATATTATAAAATCAGGTAGACGTAGTAAGCGAGATTGTTATCCGACATATTATCCGACATATAAAATGACTGCTGTGGAAATGAGATTTTTATGTGGAGTAAATAGGAGAGATCGGGTACGAAATAGATTAGTGTATGATGAGTGTGAAATTGAAAAAAATGTTGTAGCAAAAATTGCCCCGTGTTAGAGTCAGTTAAGATGGTTCGGACATGTTGAGCGAATGCGTCTAATGAACGTTTGCTGTTAAAAAGATTTATTTGAATGATTTTGATGGTATACGTTTGCAGGTGGACGTCCGATGAGTAGTTGGGGTGGTATGATTGAGAGAGTGGCTTGCGTGAGCGAAAGTTTCCAAGTAGTAAGAATAAAATAGCATGTTATGAGAGTGGAATTATGAATGAGGATGAAGCGAAAGTTGCTTGTGCTGGATAGGAAAGTTTGGAGGCGACTGATTTCGGAATGATAAAAAGAGTTTGTGCCACACCCTTTTAGGTACATGACGTGATTGTGTATGTATGTATGTATGAAATAATATGTAATTTTTTTAATATGGTTTTTATGTAAAATGGCAACTTTTTTTACAGTAAACTTTTAAATTGTCTCAATAATGATTGATCAAAGTAATTTGCACTAAATAAAGTTCATGTTTGAAGGCGACTGATTTCGGTATGATGAAAACAGTTTGTGCCACACCCTTTTGGGTACATGGCGTGATTGTGTATGTATGTATGTATGTATATAAAATGCTAAAATTGAAAAATTCAATTTGATTATCGACAATTGTTTATTTATTGTAAACGAAATAATCTTTTTATTAATTTAAGAGTGTGGAACATTTTAAATAAAATAAAATAAAATAATTTGTTTTTCCACAATATTATGGAGATGTACTAATTAATTTTTGAATTATCAATGCCATAATTTAATAACGTAAAATATATTTAAAATTCTAAAACAAATAAAAATAAAATGAATACTAGATTAATATATTAAAAAATCGTTCATAACTAATTATATTAAAATTAAACGGCTCTAGGTTATAGTTCTGTATTAATGTTTATTAATAATCGACGTTTCGAAAAACTCAACTTACGTCTTTATCAAGATAAATGATACAAATAACATATAAGTATAAATAAGCAGAACATAGAAACAAATTACTGAATTCAGATTTCCAAGCACTGACAAATGCCTTTTGCGATGTATGATGAAACGTCTATAAATTTAATATACCTGATTTTACTCTATATATATATATATATATATATATATATATATATATATATAACTCTATATATAACCCTACTGTAAATCCAGCTTACAAACACAACTGGAATATACCAAGTTAGTGTTAAATGCCAGTCGGCTACAGATATTAATAATAATAAAATTTAATAATAATTTCAAAGTTTTATAAATTTTCTAAACTAAATTGGTTTGTATAATATTATACATCACAATCTTATTCTCATGCTTTAAATTCTCTTAATTTAAATTGATTGTGGATAAAGCATGTTTTAGTCGTATCCTTTCAAGAAAATTTTCCATTAATTTTGTAAAACCGTATAATGTTCTCTTCCATTATTAATTCAATAAGTTATAGGGGGCGGGGGGTCGTCGTCTATACAAAACCGCGTTCTTTTTCTCTGCTGAGGTCACTGTACTTTATTTTTATCGTAACTTTATTCACTAAATAGAATTTACTTTTGGAAAAGTTGTCAAATTAATATATTGTGTTATAAAGATTTATTGTAAGTAGTTGGTTTTGCTATAATCTATTGTTCCCACTGTAAAGTCAGTTGGATATTACTTGAGAATTTATTCAAGTATTAATAATCAGTTTTATTTTATTAACAACAATTTCAAGTATATTTTACAAACAGTAATCAGTTTTATGTCGTATTTTAAAAAGTAAAACTTATTTGAAAACTGTTTTGTCCTCAAGTAAACAATAACGATTGTGATAACCTATGTTCCGTGCCCTTATATTCTTGTAATCCCTTTAGAAAACCCATAAGTTGGTTATACACAATGTAGTAAAAATACTTTAATAGTACGTAAAAGATATGAAATAAAAATAATTTTTTTTATTTGCTATAAAAGTAAGTAATACTTTTGAACTATGTATTTGTTTTGTATTAGAATAAAACGTTTCGATGAACTGAACGTACGTTTTCATCAGGTAAAAAGATAGTTACTAGGTGACAAATAAGTAACCAGATTATGAAATTTATAAATGTTTGATTAAAGGAAGCCAAATTTTATTTAAATCAGTGCCACTTTACACTGATTGATGTTATTTTTTTTTTTATAAATTTCCATTGCTTTTTTATCAATCTGCTGTTAATATTATTAGTTTTGCAATTGTTACAGTATCTTCAAATTTTACAACATAAAGATTTTCTTACACATGTTATGCAACAGTAGACTATATGGATGGTTTAGACGTATAAACCTCTTACGTTCTGTCAATCTAGTAGAAACAGTTTTATCTGTTTGTCCAACATAAAGCATTGCACGTTATTCTATATATTCACAAAAACTAACTAATTTATTTGATTTGTTTTGAAAACTAGTTGGGCAGGTACTTTCCAGTAAAATATGTTTTACATATCGCACATGTATTTCTAAACTGACTTAAAAAAAAATTAATTAATAAATAATGTAATATTGTCAATTATATTTAACTCGAAGAAAGCATGATCAAATGACATTTATGACAGTATTTATAATAAACAACAAAAATTGTTGTTCTATCGTTATTTTATAGGTATAAGAATAAAATATTTTGTGATTTATATACTCTGGTTTTCTACTAGATTGACAGAACTTAAAACAGGTTAATTCAGACTATATTCAGATAAATCAGCTAGTCGTATTGCTCTATATGTATTAGATAATCTTCATGATGTAAAATTTGAAGATACTATAATAATTGCAAGACCCATGAATATTAATAGCAGATTGATAAGAGAAGCTATAGAAATGTATCAAGAAAGAGACAACATTAATCAGTGTAAAGGCATAGATTTAAATAAAATTTGGCTCTTTTTAATTAATAATTTATAAATTTTATATTCTAGTTACTTATTTTGTTACCCAGTAATTTATTTTTATGTTTTGTTTATTTATTGTATATGTCATTTGTATCATTTTTCCTGATGATGATGTACGTCAAAACATCGATTTTTTTACGTAATTAATGGTCGACAGTTTAACTTTGTGAAACTCTTTGACATATATGTTATACATATATGTTATATGTATCATTTATCTTGATGAAGATGTAAGTTGAGTTCTTCGAAACATCGATTATTAATAAACATTAATATTATTATTAAAAACCTTTTATCTATCGATTTTTTTTATTAAAATTAATATGGAACTAAATTTTAAAGTCTTTTCATTTTGATAAAGAGTTGATTTCTATTTGAAATTGACAAACAATTTGGTTTTTTAAACATACATAATCATTTGAATATAAGTATTTCTCTTTTCTCATATATTTATCCTTAAATTCGAAAATTTTATTTTAATTTAAACGTATAAGTATTCAAAATGAGATTGGGTACAAATACCATGATAAATTTCGCAAACAAACACAAATTCTATTACATAAAATCAAGATTATGTAACACAATTTAGTCTGTAGCATTACGCAGATTCATTAATTTAAATTCATCCTCTTAAAAACAGTTAGTCATTACGAAGACGAATAACCATTTTAATTTGGCTTTTACTTCAACTAATCAATGAGACTGATTCTATAATTATTACTAAGATGTTTTAGCTAATTAAATTAAATAATTACTATATATATATATATATATATATATATATATATATATATATATATACTGAGATTTTGTTTATAACAACATATTCTATACATTATTCTATGTAAAACGATTCTGATGACTTTCTGTTTGATATTTTACTAAAGTTTGGTTTCATAATTTATATCAGAGAAGTTACAGCTCGTTAACTTAATCAGATATATAAACAAAGACAAAATTATTTGTAGACTAGATTATATACTACAAAAATAAATTATTATCTGCAAAATATATATAAATTATAATAGCCACTTTTCAAGTAAAAGTGGTACTTTAAAGTTGTACGTCACTTTTATGTGTTATACAAATATTTAAAAAAAAATTTATTTATCAAAAGTTGCTAAACAAGTTATAAGTAAAAACTTTTATTTTAAACATTTTTCAATACGAATACATTAAAAAAACATTAATAATATTAATTCATAGCTGCAATGAAATCAATAACAACTGATAAAACTAAAATCATGCATTTTTATTGTTTTTTTTTATTGCCAATCGCAAAACTCTTAAATCCATCTCGTGGTGAAATTAAAATCTGTCAGTATTTACTAAAAATTTTATCATATTTCCAGTTAAATTAAAAATAATTAATTTTACTATATTATTAAAAGTAAATCATTATATTACTAATACATTTAAAAAAAAGATTATATTCGCACTATGAAAACTACAAAACTATAAAGCAACATACCTACTGATAAAAGGTAATAAAATATAGAATTTACAATTTACAACACCTGTACTTTAGAAACATACCTTGTACTTGTTTTAATTTGAATTCCAAGAGCAGTTGTTGCACGTGTTCTAATTAAGTTATATTAATTAATTGAAATGTATCTCTAGTTTTCTACGAACGATGATTGGGTAAATAATAACAATAATCATATAAAATTAATTTTTGACGAGAAAAAAATTAGAAAAATAATAAAGTATATAATTTTTTCTGAAGCTGTGAGCAGCAGGAATGGTAGTTTGTATATATTTTCAACTCAGCACAAAATGTAGAACAGTTATTCACAGAATAAGTGTAAAATATATACAGGGTGGTCCAGAATTATGTACCGTAACTGCTAAAGCTGATAGTACGTTCAAAAATAAGGGTACCTTTTTATATACACTTTATTCCAAAACTCAATAATAAGAGGGATACAACTCTGTAAAGAGGTGAAATAAAAACCATTTTTATTTTAATATCTTCCAGACGCTTTTGAATAACGTGTTCATATTTTAGGGGCGAGTATATGACATTAAAACAATTAAACTTATGTTACCACTTATTCCATCCCTTATGATTAAGAAGTAGTTTTGGGGGGTACGTGTGAGTTATTACGTCATTTTTTTTTAAATTTGCAATTATTTAAACAAAATTTTTAAAAACATTATTCTCCAGACTACTCTACGCAAAAAAAGGTACACTTGTTACATTTCGATAAATATTACCGTTTTCGAGTAATTTAAAGTTAAAGTAAATTGCATTTTTATGTAATCGTAACAAAGTCATTTAATAAGCAAAGTAGGTTTTACCCTTTTACAGGGTTGTATCTCTCTTATTATTGAGTTTTAAAAAAAAGTGTATATAAAAAAATAACCTTATTTTTGAACGTACTATCAGCTCCAGCAATTACGGTACATAATTCTGGACCATCCTGTATAATAGAAAATTTACGACCAGAACATGTATTATAATAATGTATAAAATTTTAATGGGAAGGTAGTCAAAAGTTAGGTGTACAAATTAAACTCTCATTAAAAAATTCTGTCTCAAGCTTATCCATCATTTAAATAAAATTGTTTTAAAAATAAAATTCTATATAAATATAATACAAATAATAAATAAATTATTTAAATTAAATTAATACCTTTTTACTGCAAATTTTATATCTTTATTTAGCTGCAAAGAGATATCGTAATCCCTTGCGGGTTCAGCACTAATATACATCTATATCGTTGATCTAATATTGCGACAGAGCAAAACGCGCGATCACTGTAAGGATAGTAGAGATTGTGACTCACCTGGGGCAGGGACCATAGTAAGGAGATAATCCAGGCGCAGGCGAGCATCATTTTACCGCGACGCCGGGCGTCGTTTACGCGTAACGGATGCAAAATGGCAAAGTAACGGTCCAGCGAGACGCACACCAGGACATTACTGCTCAGATAGAGGCCAAAGGCGCGCAGGAATAGAAATATCTTGCAGGCTAGATTTCCTGCCCGCCATTGCACTGTCAGACGCCAGCCAACCTAAATTAAAACAAAATAGGAAATTTAATTAAAACAAATACTGCATTATTTATATTCTTAATTACACAGGGCGTGTTTTTTGTTTTTGCTTAAATCGCCATTAATTTCTTTTGAAGAACTAATTAAATCATTTGTTAATTTTTAAATGAAGAAAACTGCATTGACCTGGTTTGAACCCGGGACAGTTTGCTTTTGCGGAAACTGCGCTAATAAAATACGCCACAAGATCACAACGACAAGGTAATGCAGTTTTACCACTTTGACTGCAAGGAAAAAGTGGTATAGCGTTTGGTACGGTGTCTGTAACAATTTCAAAAAAAAAAATTGTGTATAGAAATTCTTCATGTAGCCTCTAGATGACGAATCTGAACTTAGTTTATGTGGGTGTATATATGTGCGTCGTCAGCTCGCTCGGTCGTAAGTCAAAATTTTGTGGCCTCAACTCCTCCTAAACGGTTCAACCGATTTTAATGAAATTTTCAGGATAAATTTGTCTAGTACGTAAGATAGTCGTGTGGTTTTGGTTTTTTCCAGTAATACCAACTTTCCGAGAACAAAATTACTAAAATTTTTAAAAATTTATATTGGCTACATTATTTATCCGATTTTGATCAAATTTTCAGAAAAGATATTTCTAATGCTCCTATTAATTATATAATTTTATTAATATCCGGTGTTGCCAACTTTCCGAGAAAAAAATTACCAAAATTTTTAAAAATATATTATGGCCATGTTATTTAACCGATTTTACTCAAATTTTCACAAAAGATTTTCCTAGTGCCTAAATAAATTATGCAATTTTAACGAAATACAGTGTTGCCAACTTATCGAGAAAAAAATCACAAATTTTTTCAAAAATTTATTCTGGCTACATTATTTATTCGATTTTGATTAAATTTTCAGAAAAGTTTCTCCTAGTGCCCACATAAATTATTGCCAACTTTCTGAGAAATGTCAAAGTGGTCTTTATATGGGTTTACCCATATACTTCTAATTTTGTCATATCTAATATGCGTACATAATTTTGTTTTATAAAAATTCTTAACTGAAAATGACAAAAAATAATTGTATAAAACATGGCATATTCAGACTAATAAAAAAGTATGGAAACAATTCATTGTCGTTGTAATTACAATTTTATAACAACAAAAATCAGTTAAAAGTTACATTAAAATTAAATGGATTTTTCACGTAACTCGTGCATTTTTCATTAATTCATTTAAAAAAGGAAGTATTTCTGTAGCATGAATCCGATATTATAGTTATGTAAAAAAATCATGTAGGTTTTAAATTTTTAATTTCAATTGAATATTTTTCTGTATATATTTTATCTGTATATTTTTCTGTATATATCATTCGTCGTTTTTCTCTATTTATTTTTGCATTTGTTTTAATATATGTTTTACTTTTTTTTATAAAACGCAATATGGTACCAGCAGTCACCATTTCAAAAACAGCATACCTAAATGACAGTCTTTGCGACAGTCTATCCCTGCGAATAATTGATGCACATTTTTACTAGTAAATGTACATATTTTAATAAAAGTGGCTATTTATACATACGGTATGTATACGCAATTGGCTATTTATACATACAGTATTTTTACGTAATTGGTTATTTAGGGTAGGTTAGGTTAGTAGGTTGGTCTAGATTTTCTTTTTTTAAGTATGTATAAATAGCCTCATCCTATTTTAATATAGCGGGTGTTTTATTTATGTTCCTATTATTAAGAATATACACGGTCGATAAAATCATTACAAAAAATATAATATAATAAAATAATATTGGCCAAATTATCTTGATTATTCAAAGAATAATTCATCTAGATTAAAAAAAATAGTAATCTTTTATCTTATTGAGATATATTTAAATTTTAATATCTGTTATCTAATCTAGATTAATTTTATTTTAATTATTTTATAAAATTATTTAGATAACATTTTTGCAAAAATATTATTTAAATTTGTAAGTATACTAAAGACTTTTCATAGATGGATCAGGCCCACATGGGTATGAGTCATATCAGATACAAGCCTTAAACAAATTTAAAAATAATAATGTAATAAATTAATATACCTGGAATTTAATTAAATTTTATAAATATTAAAAACTACTATTAATTTTATTTTAATGATAGTTTAAAAATATATTTTCATTCAGGATGAAAACTGAAACAAACTTGAAAGTTTTAAAAATGTTTATAAAAATAAAGCAAATTTTTGTTTAATTTTGTTATTCCAAATAATAAATGTACATATTTAATATATTTAGAAATAAAATACTTTTTTAAAACTAAAGCGTGATGTATAATGGATTTAATTTATAAATTTTTAATTTATGATTTAAATTATATGAAAAATCCTGCTGTAGTTCATGTATTTAATAAATAATAAAATTTAATAAAATTTTTAATTTAAAATTTATGATTTATTGTTAATTTATTTATATAATAAAATAACAACAACGTATTCAAATTAAACATTTTTATATTTTACTAAAATTTTTTTAAAATAGAACATGCTACATAAACTAACACCTATTTTTTATCGTAAAATTCATTAAAGTAGTAAAAAATTGAAGTCTATTTGAAAAAATTGATGTTTGAATGTTTTTTGAACTTCAAGTTTACAACTATATTTTCGACACATGTTTAAATATTTTTAATTTATTTTTTTATCACAAAATTTTGATTACATTTTTGAGATATGTACCTTAAAATTTATTGTCGATTTCAAACAAAAAAGTTGAAATAAGTCAATAACATTTGAACTAAAGTAAAATATTTTTAATGTATTATTTCTAAAATTTAGTCGTAATATCAATAATAAAATAAAATTTAGCTATACCATTAATTAAAATAAGAAAGTTAGGGTCGATTTCCGGTTAAATCATATTACCAATATTTTACTACAACTGACCAGATTTCATAACATAATACTTTATAGTTTTAAAATACATATAGAATAAGCTCGTTCTGGGACGCTCTGTATATATTTTAAAATACTCTCATAAATAACTTAATACCTTTATTAAATAAAAATATAGAAAAATCTAAGATTGATTTTGAATAATAGTAATAAAAGAGATGTGATTTTATTATAAAATAAAGAAAGAATATGTTCTTTCGAAGAAGTAACGCGCACTCTGCTTTGCTTGTATTTTTTTATAGACGTGTTCTTTCGAATCAAATCAAATGAAACAGATAAAAAAGAAAATAAATTGGAATACTTTTTTTTTTACTGTAGAAAAAAAATGTGCAAGCATTGGTTCAATACTTGCAAAATTTTACTTGCAATATTTTTCGTATGGGCGTTTAACATGCAATTTCGATAATTTGCGATATACTACTTTTTCGAGTTAAATTCGGAAAAATACTTAGAATACTTTTTGATAGACAATAAAAAAATTTATAATTTGGTTTTAGTTTTAATTTACTAGCATGTGCCGTTTGGGCGCTAGAATTTTTTTTTGATTTTTTGGTTTTTATTTTTTTTCTTAAAAACTATTAGGTCTAGGAAAATAAGCATGATATGGCAAAACGCGAAATAATGAGTACGATAATTGAGTAAGGAAACCATTATTCTACGATGCATTGTTTATTAGAAAAAATTAATCTCTCTTTTATTTACACCACATACAGATTCATGATTAAAGTACAAAATTTAAATTGTGGAAATTGCATTAGACAAATATAATAAAAGCAATGTAAAAATATCATAACAACAGCAATATTAAATTCCGTAATATATTTCCGTACATTACTTTGTTTTCATACATATGTATGTTAGTGTGGCCTAAAGCTACAAACTTTTTACCTTATAATTAATTCAGTTGAAAACAAGAGAACAGCGGCTATTTGATAATTCTATTATTCAGAAAGTTTTTACATTTTGCATTCGATGTAATTGTATTAGTAACTTTTTCCAGAATTTAGTAAATTGCACTTATGATATATTTTATTTAAATAAATTCATAAGGAAAAAAAACATAGCACGGCAACTTTTGCTAGAACAATTTTTCTGAATTTCACACTCATCATACACTAATCGTATTTCGTACTCGATCTCTCCTATTTACACCACATTCCCCACGTAAAAATCTCATTTCCACAGCAGTAATTTTTCTTTTTTTTTTATATAAAATTTTTGTAATAATATATGTCTAATTTATATAACATGTATGTAAATTCTGAGGCTGTCTTAGATTTTTTTTTAAATAAGAATTCCTATGCAAAATATGAAAAAAAAATACTGTAAGATTACGTTCGTTTTAAAAGAGATTTGTTCAAGACATTTTTACGAGAGATCGCTAAAATTATTCCATTTCAAGTGAAAGCTTCAGGCCAGAGAAGATATCTTCTAGCTTAGATTATTCTTTGTACAACAGCAACGTTTTTATATAAAAAGAATAATTAGTTTTTGCATATTTTATAATACTAGTATTTATTGTGTTTGAATTTAAATTAAACAACTATTTTTAATGCTTTATTTCTATTCTACATACATACATACATACATAAACAATCACGCTATGAACCCATATGGGTGTGGCACAAACTCTTTTCATCATCCCGAAATCAGTCGCCTCCAAACATATTCCTATCCAGCACAAGCAACTTTCGCTTCATCCACATTCATAATTCCACTATCATACATGCTCTTTTATTCCTACTACTTAAAAACTTTCGCTCACGCAAGCCACCTTCTCAATCATACCCCACTCCAACTACTCATCGGACGTCCACCTGCAAACGTATACCATCAAAATCATTCAAATAAATATTTTTATCCAAACATTCATTAAACATTCGCTCAACATGTCCGAACCATCTTAACTGAGCCTTTACTTATGTGGAAAACAAAAATAAAACAGATTTAACATATTTCTAGGATACATAATCTCAGAAAATTTTAAATGTTTAGAGAATATATGTTAAAGAATATATTTTATTAATATTTAGAATGTTTTTAGGTTTGAAGCCTGCGAAAATAAACAGATTAACAAATAATCTTTTAGAACTCATTATATTAAAATAAAAAGGCTTAGGATAAAGTTCTGTATTTTAATTAATAATCGACGTTTCTACGTACGTCATCATCAGGAAAAATAAAAAGTACATAAAAACAAGTTACTAGGTGACCAAATAAGTAACTAGATTATAAAATTTATAAATTAATAATTAAATGAAATCAAACTTGATTTAAATTGATTGATGTTATATTTTTCTTTATAATTATAATTAAATCCTAGAGCTTTTTTATTTTAGATTAACAAATTTCCGGCATACACAATTACACAAAAAAATTCAAATCTCTAGAGCGTTCAGAAAATATATTGTATTAAAATTTAAAGTGTTTTAGGTCAGTAATTTTTATCAGAGACATTTCGTATTCATTATAATTTATCTTTAAAAAATAAAACTGTTTTTGGTTCAAATTTGTAGATCGTTCGATATTTCGAATTCACAGAATTTATCATTATTATTTTTTTTAATATAGAACATAGATGTAACACCAGAGAATTTTTTGTTTTTAATAATGTTAAAAATGTAAATAATATAAAATTCTAATTTTTTATTACGTCGATAAATAGCTTTTTTGTTTGCAGCTATTAAACTTGTGATTAATGATATATCACGTATTTGTATATTTGCAAAAGTACTCGTATGAACACAAATTTAAAATGATAGAATCAATATATTATTAATTATTAATTATTTATTATTTTTGTTAAATTTCATGACATATAATATACGAGTACATATTTCACACAGCGTTTAATATTATCTAATTATAAAGAAATTTGTAGTAGAAAATTTGGCAAAAATTGTCGCTATTAAATGAAAATTTCGCATCGATTTTCGAGCACACTGCTTTTTCAGATGGTATTTTACTGGAAATTAGGTGAAAAATAGGTCATCGACTATATTTAAGTGAGCGTTTAATACTAATAGCTTCTTCTCTTCAGTGAAAAAGCTCAAGCATAAGATTGCCTGTTTTATTTTCGAAGTAAATTTTAAATATATTTATATTGAAATTTTATAAAAGTTAGAGTAAATTATTGTTCAATGTTTTTTTATATAAAAATATATGAAAATTAATATATATACAACTTTAAGCAAATATCAAATTTTACTAAAAAATACTTAACAAACATAAAGCATATACTTCTAAAATTATATACCAAAAATTTAATTAATTAACTATTATTAATTATTTTAATTTAATTTTTCACTATATTATTATATGCTGTATTAAGTTCTAAGCCATAAAAAAATTTAACTGTTGTTTTTACATTATTTTTTTTATTACTACCACACTATTTTTTGCTATAAATCCAAGATTTTCAATTTTATCTCAAAACAAAACATGATTTTGAACTGCGTAACGTGAGTTTCAGTTTACTTTGAAATAGATAAAACATTTAAAATAAAACGGCATTAGGTTAAAATTTAGTATTAATATTTATTAATAATTGACGTTTCGACGAACTTAACGTCTGTCTTCATCAGGAAAACTGATACAAATGACATTTACGGTAAATAAACAAAACATAGAAACTTGTTTCCATGTTTTGTTATTTACTGTAAATGTCATTTGAATCATTTTAATATTTTTATTATTAATAAATATTAATATAAAACTTAAATCTAAAGCTTTTTTATTGTATATAATGATTTCTGAAAGATTAATAACTATGTCAGAAAAAACATTTTTTAATAATTTGTTTTTTTACTGAAACAGACTGCAAATAACAATGTTAACAAGATTAGAAGTATATGGGTAAACCCATATATAGACCACTTTGATATTATCACATAAATGATATGAAATAAGATAAAAAAAAATTTCATTGCAGTCAAAGTGGTAAAAATGAAATTTAATATCAAAATAACTAACAGTATTTTTTAAAAAAATTTTTATTTAATAAATCTAAATTAACATTCTTTAAAATAGTGGAAATTTTTATGAATGAATGAATATGTTACAGTTTCTAACGCTAATACGAGGCAATATATTATTTTATTTTCGAGTGACAGGAGAGAAATTTTCTGTCTACAAAAAAACAAGACCTGTTGGGAGCAAATGTAGTATATAGGTATGAATTATTTGAAACACGTACCAATTTTTTAGTACAGCAACCAAGCTTAAAATAACACAAAAATTCGCTTTGTACAAACGCATAAATTTTGTTAAAACTAAATTTTTCACGTGCCTATGGTTCATTTGACATGTTCTATTGAAATATTACTAATTTTATTTATATATATATATATATATATATATATATATATATATATATATATATACGGAATATTTTTACATTTATTTTAATTTTTTTCAATATATTTTAATCTAGCGGTTTTTATCTAAAAAAGTTAGGCTTTGAAACTTTATGAAAACAAGATTAGATGTACTTATATGAGTTAAAACCATTTTGGCATCGTCAGTTAGCAACTCTATATAACAATAAAATTACTTATATAATTTTTGCGAGTAAAAAGAATATTTTGTAAAATATTTTATTCTCGGAAAGTTGGAAACATTTTGTTTTTGTATAGTTTTGGGATTTATTTGGGCGCTAAGAGAATCTTTTGTAAAAATATGATTAATTACGGATAAATAACGTAGCCATAATAAAATTTTAAATTTTTTTAGTAATTTAGCAACACTGATGTATTTTATTAAATTACATAATTCATGTAGGCATTAGGAGAATCTTTTTTTGAAAATTTAATTAAAATCGGATAGATAATGTAGCCATAATGAACTTCTACTGTGCGCACTAGGAGAATCTTTTGTGAAAATTTGATTAAAAGCAGATAAATTATGTGGCCATAATAAATTTTTTAAAACTTTAGTAATTTTTTGTCGGAAAATTGGCAACACCATCTTGGGCACCAACTGAACCTACCCTGAAAATTTGGTGCAAATCAGGTCTAGGAGGAGATGCATTCACAAAAACCGAACGAGCGAGCGAGCGAACAACGCACATACATACATCCACATAAGCTAAGTTTAGATTCGTCATCTAGGCTATATGAAGGACTTATATACATATATATATATATATATATATATATATATTTAATTTTGGAAAATATTACAGACACCGTACCGATCACAACACCTGTTTTTTCCTTGCAGTCAAAGTGGTAAATATCAAAATTTTTGATAAAATTTAGTTTTTCACATGCCTGTGATTAATTTGACATATTCTAATGGAAGATGACTATTTTTATTTATGCGCGCATAATATTTTTACGCTTATTTTTAGAAATAAATTTTAATATAAAAACTTTTTTATGTAAAAAAAGTTGAGCTTTAAATTTTATGAAAAATTTTAAAATCTTATTTCGTAGCTTTAATGCTGTTAATCTTTTTAATTAATAATTACAATTTTAAATTGTCTACTAAAAGTATAACTGTTGCGTTAATATTTATGATATTCCTTGTTAACTTTCTTCTTTCTGAATTTTTTAAAACGTTTGATATACTGTATGTTGAAAAATATATTTGGAAATAATACAATTTTTTTTGTACGTTTTCTATAAAGTGTATTTATTATATTAACAAATAATTGATTAATACATACATACATACACATTCACGCCATGTGCAAAAAGGTGTGGCTCAAACTTTTTTCATCATCCCAAAATCGGTCGCCTCCGAACATTCCTATCCAGCACAAGCAACTTTCGCTTCATCCACATTCATAATTCCACTCTCACCTTATTTATAAAAATGATTTTTGCCAAAAGTACTTTTGGCGTTCACTTAAAATCATTTATGAAGCATTTTAAAATAGTTTATTTAAATTTTATAATACCAAATATAATAAAAATGATCAAAAATCGAAAAATCATTGATATTTGATGAAAAACATAAGCAAAAAGTTATTTTGAAATTAATGATAAAAGCACTTTTTCACGAAAAAATGAGGTGATAATACGGGCCATTGTTTCTAAATCCAATATAGATTTAGAAGCATTACTTGTTAAGTGGCGTCTATATTATAATAAAATGTATTTTTTATTAAACAACAAAATATAAAGTACTGTCGCAAAAACATGAATTTAGTATATAAAACAAATTTGTCTTTTTTTTGTTCCTTTTGGAATTTGTTGTGAAGCTAAATACGCAATACGTAGCACGGGCAATATATTTCTTAAAGACTAACATTTATCTTTCTTCCCTTACATTAACTAATTTTGTTTACTCAAGGCTGTTTTCTCTTAATGTTACACAGTTTTAGATTGTCGCTGTTTCTCTGTTTGTACATATTTTCGCATTGAAAATTTCCGTCCGAATCATTTCAGATGCATAAGATGTAGAGGAAAATTATATTCTCTAGAAGCAAACGGTAACTGTAATAAATTTTAAATCAATAAAAAAAGCGTAAAAGTAATTAATTTTTAATTTTCTAATCATTTTCAAAAGAAACTAGCTAATTGAATTTTAATCCATATACGAGTAGTACAGCTTCAATGGAACAATTTATATATATATATATATATATATATATATATATATATATATACTTATTGTGGATATATATACCGGGTGTTCGTTCGTCAAGTTCGTATGGGCGTTTAATATGTAATTTCGATAAATTGCGATATACTTAGAATACTTTTCGATAGGGCATAAAAAGTTCTATAATTTGGTTTTAATTTTAATTTGCTAGCATGTGCCGTTCGGACGCTAGAATTTTTTTTTTGATTTTTTGGTTTTTATTTTTATTCTCAAAAACTATGAGGTGTAGAAAAATAAGCATGATATGGAAAAATGCGAAATAATGAGTACAATAATTGAGTAAAGAAACCATTATTCTATGGTGCATCGTTTAGTAGAAAAAAACAGAATTTTTGAAAATCTCTCAAGGGTACATCCCCTTGGGATATTTTCAAAATAAGACATTTTTCAAAATTTACTCAAAAATTAGCTACATAATAAATAAGTTTTTTTTTCTATCACATTCTGGTTTGGAAGGAAAAATTATTGAAAATTAAAATTTTTTGCATTTTAATTTGTTTTCTTTTTCCTGCCAAACCAGAATGAGTTAGAGAAAAAAGTTACTAATTTATCATGTAGCTAATTTTTTTCTCTATTTTACTGAACTTTTTCAGATTTTTTTGAGCAAATTTTAAAAAAAGTTTTTAATTTTTTCTACTAAACGATGCATCCTAGAATAATAATTTCTTCACTCCATTATAGTACTCATTATTCCGCATTTTTAAGTCACATTCTAAATACGTTAGTTTCGCGCAAGTACAAGAATTTGACCAATTCATTTTTAGTTTTTACACCAAGTGTTTGGGTTGGCCAAAAAATTCTTGTGCTTGTGCGTAAAACTAAAACGACAGCCGAAATAAGATTTTACTGTGAAAGACATGTGGCAGTGACAGAATAGTAGTTATGTTTTTGCTCTAAAACAGGGCTGTCCATATATAAATAATCCAGTAGCTGCATTAAAAAAAAAATTATCCAAAGGCTGCACCAAGATTAATACAATACATATATTATAATAGAATTAAAATATGAAATGCGCATTCGATTCAAATTGTTATTTTATTTTTTCGCTGGTGAAAATTAAAACTCACATGCCGCACAAAATCAAATCGTTGATCGTGTTTTGGACAGTTCTGTCCTTAAACAATATTAACCCATCGAGATTGATCGTAGTTTTTGTCCATTTGACAAGCTCACTGATCACATGTCAATAGATAAGTCGAGATGATGGAGGGCAATATCAATATCATTGGGAGATTCATTGCGGGCGCTAGCTGACGATCCGTGAATGGGAGGCATACTCCCCATTATAGTTTGCTATTTTTTTGATGAAATATTAGATTATGGATTATATTTCAAGTGTAAGTTTTTCAAAGTGTAAATTTTGACTGGATTGGATAAAAGTTTTTTTTTTTTAATTTTGTAGTTGGTAGTATGTAATGTTACTTATATTTATTATTTTTTAATTAAAGGAAATCAAATTTTATTTAAAACAATGCTACTTCAAAATAATTGTTCTTATTTTTTTACCACTTTGACTGCAAGGAAAAAGTGGTATAGCGTTTAGTACGGTGTCTGTAACATTTTCAAAAAAAAAATTTGTATATAGAAATCTTTTATATAGCCTCTAGATGACGAATCTGAACTTAGTTTATGTGGGTGTATGGATGTGCGTCGTTAGCTCGCTCGCTCGGTCGTAAGTCAAAATTTTGTGGCCGCAACTCCTCCTAGACGGTTCAACCGATTTTAATGAAATTTTTAGGATAAATTTGTCTAGTGCCCAAAATAGGGTCATGTGGTTTTGTTTTTTTTCCAGTAATGCCAACTTTCCGAGAAAAAAATTACTAAAGTTTTTAAAAATTTATATTGGCTACATTATTTATTCGATTTTAATCAAATTTTCAGAAAAGATATCCCTAATGCTTCCATTAATTATATAATTTTATTAATATCCAGTGTTGCCAACTTTCCAAGAAAAAAATTACTAAAGTTTTAAAAATTGTATTTTGGCCATGTTATTTAACCGATTTTACTCAAATTTTCACAAAAGATTTTCCTAGTAATCATATAATTTATGTAATTTTAACAAAATACAGTGTTGCCAACTTTCGAAAAAAAAATCACAAAGTTTTTAAAAAATTTATTGTGGCTACATTATTTATTCGATTTTGATTAAATTTTCAGAAAAGTTTCTCCTAGTTCCCACATAAATTATAATATTATTAAAATACAGTGTTGCCAACTTGCCTAAAAATGTCAAAGTGTATATATGGGTTTACCCATATACTTTTAATCTTGTTTAACGTATTATTCATTAAAATAGTAAAAAATGATGGTTTCTATTTGAAAAGAATGAAACTTTAATATAAAACGGCATTAGGTTCTAGTTCTGTATTAATATTTATTAATAATCGACGTTTTAACGAACTTAACACACGTCTTCATCAGAAAAAAAGATACATATGACATTTACAGTAAATAAACAAAACATAGAGTTACTTAGTAACTACTAGCATTGAATAAATAAGTAATACATATAATAACAAAATTTAAAATAATTTAAATTAATACGAAGAAAAATATGGATGAGAATATTTCGCAAGACACCAGATCATAATTCAAAAAGCTATACACGTATTAAGTTGCATAGCTGAGAATAAACAATCTATTATAATATAATAGTATTTTTATTGACTTGCGATACATCAGTTTTGAAATTTGTAATGCTTCAGTAGCGCGGAAGAAAGGCACAAGCATATGGTGATACTTTACCCACGGGTATAACAGGCAACCTGATAGATTGTCGCTGAAATGTTTCGGATATAGGGGCCAGTAGGGCTTCCCCGGAAGATTAATCACTCAAACCCCGGACCGCACAATTTACGTTCGTCGTACCGGACCCACTAACCCGATACGATATACGGCTGAAGGTCTACGGTTAACCTTAGCTAATATCGTTACCGGGCTATATCAAACGTTACGCAAGAAAAGATTTTCTAATCGTTCGTTATAATTCGCAATTTTGAATTATCTTAATTATTTAATCTGAAAATAGATAAAGTTTGGAAATTTTTACAAAATTCATAAAGAAATAACAATGCAAATGTTTTTATTTTTATTTTTAAGTCTTTTAAGAGGAGGTTCTCATATAAATGAGTAAAAAGTACGCAAAGTTTGGAAATTTTTTATTCGTAAATGAAAAAAACATAGAAGGAAACGGTTTGGGGATTCAAAAAACTGTTATTTTGGTCTTTATTTTTAAAAATTGTCGTTTCCTAAAAAACAAAATTGCGCCCGTGATTCACTGTTTTCGTGTCAGCGCGGAATCGGTAAACTGCGTGTATTGCAGCGTCTCTGGATTTATCTGTAACAAGAAATAAACAACAATGCTAAAAAGTAAACTAAATTTACTGGAGTATAGACCTATAAAATTTACAAATTGTTTGTTTTAACTATTTTTTTGTAAGGCCTTGAAGTTGAAAAAAAAGCCTAAAAGTTGACCTAAAAGTTTGAGATCGTACCACATCGTCAAATTTTAAGTTATTTCCACATTCTTAGGTCTATACTCCAGTAAATTTAGTTTACTTTTTGGCATTGTTATTCATTTCTTGTTACAGATAAATCCAGAGACGCTGCAATTCACGCAGTATACCGATTCCGCGCTGACATAGCCTACGAAAACAGTAAATCACGGGCGACATTTTGTTTGTTTATAAAACGACAATTTTTTAAAATAAAAACCAAAATAACATATTTCGAATTCCCAAACCGTTTCTTTCTATGTTTTTTTTATTTGCTAATAAAAATTTCCAAACTTTGCGTACTTTTTAATCATTCAGATGAGAACCTCCCCTTAATCTTTTATACTAATAACATAAAATTTACAATGAAAGAGCATTACAATAAAAAATTATAGTACTAACTCTAAATTAATGATGTTGCTACTAGCACCCATTGATATAAATTTAATTTTCGATAGAATCATTTTCAGAAATAAATCTTTGTCAATCTATTCTATGGTAAACATAAATTGAAATTCTCATTTTACTCTGTAGCATGTAAACATGTAGTCAGGAAATTTCTATATTTAGCGCTTTAATATCAACCTAGAAATCTTGATGAAAGGTTGTCCCGGTCAATGCACAAATAATTTACAGGATTTACATAACTGTACGTGCAGATATGAATAAAATCAGGACCGGATTTACATATAAGCAAAATAAGCAGACGCTTAGGGACCCCCGCAATATTCGAGGAATCCGGAATTCTGACTACCTTGAAAACAAAAGAATGTGTTGTGCGAAATAACATAATATCTAAATACTGATATAGTAAAACTAATCTCTCAAAATGGCTTTAGATTGTAGTTCTGTATTAATGTTTATTTATAATCGACGTTTCGACGATCACAAAATTTTGTCTGACGACCGAGCGAGCGAGTGAGCGAGCGAGCTGACGACGCACATCCATACACCCACATAAACTAAGTTCAGATTCGTCTATCTAGAGACTATATGAAGGATTTCTATACACAATTTTTTTTTAATGTTACAGACACCGTACCAAATGCTATACCACTTTTTCCTTGCAGTCAAAGTGGTAAAAATTGTGGTATTATGTAATATTACATTACATGCTTACTAATATAACTTGTGTTTATACGAAATATCACATATTTTTATGTAATTATACATTAACTACTCAGTAATATAATTTGTACTTATATTAAATATTACTTATTTTCATATAATTTTACATCAATTACTAAGTAACATAATAAGCTTTTTCTGTATGATATTTTTGTAAAATTTTTATGTAATTTAACATTAATTTCTTAGAATTATAACTATCATTTTCGTGTAATAATACATATTGTTTAACGAGTATTAAAAATACTTTAAAATATATAACTATTTTACATAAATATGTCAAATATTACATGCCATGTAAAATTACATAATAATCCAGGACATCTTTGTTATCCATAACTTATATTGTAAAATTACAGAAAATTTTACAGAAAAATTTACAGTGTAGCATCTTATATGCCAGGAAAATATTTTACTACTTATAGAATTTTTAAACGGATAAAAATATTTGACCTATGAAAAAAACATATGATCTACCGAATAGTACCTATGAAAATAATAGTTTACCTATGTATTAAATAATTAATCTATGGTTTTAATTTTTGACCTATAGAATTCATTATTGATCTATAGAAATATTTATTGACTTATGAAAATAATTATCGACATATGGAAATAATCAAATACCTACTGATATAATTATCTAAGTTGGCTATTTAGGGTAGGTTAAGTTAGGTTAGGTTAGGTTAGGTTTAGGTTTTTTTTTGTTACTATAGATAATTTTTGAATTATTAATAGGTAAATGATTGATTTTTCTATAAGTAAAAATATAAAATTTCATAGGTAATATTTGAATTATTAATAGATCATAAAATTACTTTTTATTTGTATATAAGTTTGATGATATCGAACTGCACTGGAGAATAATTCAGGAAACTTAAGGGGGAAGGAATCAAAATAAATTGTGCTTCGGGGTCCCGCAATACCTAAATCCGACCCTGTACTAAAATAGGTACTAAAACAAGAGCAGTAAGAGCATTTGTAGACAGGCTTTGAGTGGTTAAAGAATGGTGGTTCGTTAAGCTGGTGTGTACGTATTATAAATTTTCGAGCCCCAGTGTTAACCTTGACCCTTAAACTAAGATTTAGATGGGGGTTGGCAAATGACCTTGCCTGGTCTTTCTTCAAATTTGCTAAGTTAAAATGTATTACTCAGGCACTAAGAAAATTATATTTAAGTGTAGAACACATATCTTTGTTTTCCACTAACAAAAGTTTCTGATGTTTGTCTGACTAAAATTAATGATTATTACTTTTGCTTGTTGTAATTATACATTTAAGTTAATAATACACTGAAAAGTACATGGTCTTCTATATATGTATATACCGAGTGTCTAATGTAAGCTTATAGAACCTTATTTGATATAATTTTGGTTGAATGAAACAAAACAAAATCCTTTACAAGCATTATAATTGTACCAACAAAAAACAACCCTTATACAACAAAGTACTCAGACAAAATACTCTATGATAGAGAAATTATTATTGATAAAGATATTAACAGTATTACATTAACAATATACTTATATATATATATATATATATATATATATATATATATATATATATATATATACTGAAGTCAAAGATATAATGTGACATATTAATTTCCCTAGGAGGGAACACTACTCTGAAACTTAAAACAAAAACGTTTTTTTGCATTTTTTTAAAAATTTACAGTGTGTAGCATAATATGCTAAAACGGTTTTCCGAAATTACAACTTTTGGCGGAGTTGCAGAACAGTTGTCAGAACAGGAAAAACGTTCAGATCGGGCAGCAAAAAACTAATCATGTTTTTCAACGTTGTTCCGCCGAGATCTTGGAAACTATTCATCTGATTTACTTCGCTTTAATACGTAATTATTAAAGAATTAATTTCTCTAAAATAATATTACTGATATCTCTTTTTTTTACCACGCTTATATTAGCTCACACTGTTGTTGTCACGGTCAGTCACATCTTGTAACCAATTTTTAGACCACTTCCTATCATCTGATCTCACTGAAATTTTGCATGTAGTTTTTTCATTCCAGGAGACAACACAATATTTTAACATTTACAAAAAAAACCGATTACAAGATATGACAAGACGACAAGACTGAAAAGCAGAAAATAAAATATATAAAAAAACTTTTAAAAACCACGCTTATATTTAAATGCATTAAAAAGAGGAAAATAAATTTTTTTAAAAGCATGGAGCGCTTAATCATCATTGCGAAATATAATCTCCTGGCGCTCCACGATTTTTAAAAAATTTATTTTTCTCTTTTTAGTGCATTTAAATATAAGCGTGGTTTTTAAAAAGTTTATTTTATATATTTTCAATTTTTATCCGCTTTAAAAGATAATTTTTACACAAAAAAAAAGAACACTTTTTTCAAACATTTTCGTAATTTTTCAAAATTTTAAAAAATCCTACATATTATAGGCTATGGTATATTTTTGAATTTAGTTTCAGGATATTCTAAAGAAACTTTTTTATTATGTTTCAAAACTTCCTTGATGAACAAGACAAGCGACCTGAGCTTTTTTGACAGAAGCTGATAAATCCATGCGTGACGTCACAATTTAAAAACTTTTTGACATAAAAATTAAAACCTAAAGTTTAATTTAAACATACCGTATTAATATATAAAAAAAACCCAGAATATTTACATTAAGAAAATTTCCAAAATTGGCTATAAAAATATACGCTTATGTTTTTATTATTATTTTTAAGTCTTTTAAGCCTAATGTACATTAGTAGGGTTAGTAGTAGAGTACACAAACATGCTTTTTAGCAAATACTTTACTCTACTAATTTTGGTAGAGTAACTATTTACCAAAGCTGGTAGTTTTGGTAGAAGAGACTTTAGTTTAATATTTGTTCAGCTTCCGACAATTTCATTTTTGTACGTATTTAAATAAAATATTAATAATTTGACAATCAGAATAACTTCTGTTTATAAATAAATTATTTTAATACTATTTACATGTGTTAGTAATGGCATAGTATGCACTCTACTACAACTACTAACTTTACCAATATAAATATAAACTAAGCATTATTGATGTTTAAAGTTTGGTAGTTTAAATTTGAACCACTTTAAATACAAGTACAATATTATGCTAAAATATGCGTGATCGTGTTAAAATAATTAGTTTTGTTTACTTTATATATTGCGTAAAATTAAATCTTTTAGATTTAATATCGTATTACAGTAACTAAATTGATAAACAAATTTATTTATAACTGAGTGTTTTTATTGAATAGTAAGTAATAAGTTTTAATTTATTTATAACATAAAGTCATTAAACAAACAAATTAGTAACATGTTTACTACTTTGAAATCATATTATTTATAATAAATTTCGAATACAGACTAAATACATATTTATATTTGCTACGGTGGGTATTTAGTTTTACAAATATTTAAATATATACTTAATCGCAGTGAACTAATATATATATATATATATATATATATATATATATATATATATATATATATATTTATATTTGCTACGGTTGGTATTTAGTTTTACAATTATTTAAATATATACTTAATCGCAGTGAATATATATATATATATATATATATATATATACTCTAAAGAAATATGTAATTTTATCCACAAACCATGAAACACTATGATGCCCAGTATTTCTAGGTATAATAAATTATTCAACTGCTGTAATTTTAACATAATTGTTTAAAAATAAATAATGTCAGAACTATTACAAATATTATGTAATATAATATTACCAACGGGATGAAAAAGTATATATGTATTTAATATTACAGTTTTTTATTAAAATCTTTTTAGTAAATTTACAAAACTTCAGTAAATTTGTTGTCAGGAATTTTTCATAAATAGGGAAAATTTGTTTAGTTCTATATATTATTGTTGATATAATTATATACATTTCTATATCTACATAAAAAATGTATTTTGAAATGAATGAATTACACTTGAAATATTTTATTAGTATTATTACACAAAATATATACTAAGTCTCATAATTTTGATAAATTATTACATATATTAATATGCAAGCTATAATTTTACATAATCTAAGAAGTTATACCAAACAATATGTAATTCTACATTAAGTATGTGATGCAATTTTGCAGAAAGTAAGCAATTTTACATACTTATTAGGTTATTTTTACTTACTTTGTGTGATTATTATAAATTATGTTAAAATTACAGAATTTTGAGGTAGAAATATAGAATATTTTTGGTAAAATAAAATTACAGATTCTTTATAGTAAAATTTGATTACTGTTTTTTTTTGTAATTTCGCTAATTTTTTTTACAGTGTAACTAGTAAATTTAATAAATTCGAAAAAATATATTGACCTCGCTGAGATTCAAACTCGGTGCAATGCCACATTGATGATTCTCGTACAGTATCTAAACTGCAATTTAAGTTGTTGTGCTTGACTGGTTTACAGTTCTAAGTCCATTTAATTAATGTCAACAAACAAACAATTGCCAGTAGGTGGATCCTATTTCCTTAATCTAATTATTACAATAGCCGGTGGGGATAACAAACAACACCTTTGGATAATATATCTACTTAAATAATTAAACTGTTAGAATCAGAATAAAGTGACTAACTTATCTAATTGTTTAAAAACAAGATTAGAAATATATGGATAAACCCATATATAAACCACTTTGACATTATCACATAAATGATAAGAAATAGGAATAAAAAAATTTTCACCGAAAGTTGGCAACATTGTATTTTGATAATATATAATATTATAGGCGCTAAGGGTATTTTTATATTATATATTATTAATTTTTTTTCTTAATTACACATGGCGTATTAAACGAGTATATTATATTATAGTAGTATTATATTATATTATATACCGTAATTACGTGTAAATAAATTAAATTTTAGAGTTATGCAATTTATGCAAAAAGTACACCTTAATTTTTAATATGTCAGAAATTGCGGCCCAGTTGCCTAAAAATTAATAAATGATTTACCTAGATTGTCAAATTGTCGTTTAAGCGCCTCATTGATTGAGTTGGCAAGTTAATGTTATCGTTAACTTATAAAATATTTAATAATGTTTTATGCAATCGGGGTTGTAATATTCTACGTTCGCAATAAAAACGAGCACTTTCAGTATTTAATATTAGATGACTACATTTTTTTTACATCTTCATTTAATGAACTAGTAAAAATAACATTACCATATAATGACGTACAGGTTTAGATACCAGAAAATGATAGAATTGAAATGAACTTTATGTAGAACATAAATCCAAAATACTGTTTATGTCATCAATATGTAATTGACAGCGAACTAAACTGATAGAATCAGAATTTGACTTTCAAATCAACGAGCAAACGTATTTTTGCTTTTTTTTGTTTGCTTCTCTTGTTTTCTTTTTAGCTTTTTCATATACCACGTTTATTTCATCCCCTAAAAATCCGAAAAGATTAAATGTGGTTATGAGGGTAGCTCACAAACTGAATTATGTACTAATCAATCAGCGAGCGTTACACATAAAAAAAAACCTAATTTATCTTATGTGGAAAAAAACATGTTAACCAAAAAAAATTGAGTCAGTTTTTAATTAAAATGCTATTTTTTAATAACTGTCAGTTTTATCACCGTATGAAATAGAATATTGTTGCTTTTTGTGAATATTACACATCATTTTTTCGATCTATTTTGAAACATTTATATATATATATACATTTATAAACATAGTACAGATATTTTTATTATTTTCATATCAGTTTTCCTGATGAAGACTGACTTTGATTATTAATAAATATTAATACAAAACTTCAACTTAAAGCCATTTTATTTTATATATAAAACATTTTTATTATTGTAAAAATAATTTTGCTTTAAAAAATCTTTCGTTTTATAATGATTTCTTACAATACGTAATGAGAAATTGAGCTCTGTCAACATTATATTGTCATTTAAGTCTAACAGGGTTAATATAAGATCCCTCGGGGGAAAAAGGTCACTGGGTCAATAGATAGTTAGTTACAATTGTTTATTTTGTTCAATAAATAATTATACAACAAACTGAACCTTTTTTAATTAGTTCCAATTTTCCAGGTTGGAAAATCTCGATTTTAAGTAAATATTTCACCAATTTTTTTTTCGGCCCTACTTAAACAGAACGTTTTACGAGTATTACTTTAAACCCATGTCCCACTATAAAAAATTTTATAAAAACTTTTTATAAAATTTTTTATAAAAACGGTATGACGTCACCCACCATAAAAATATTTTTAAGGTATGTCCCACTGTCAATTTTTTGGTAAAAATTTTTATAAAAATCTGATCAGCTGTTTGATGCAATACTGTAAACTGAGGTTGATGTTGTGAGATTGGTGTTTAAAAGGTTGGTGCTTAAAACTTTAAAACTTTTGAAAAAGTGTGCTATTTTATTATTTTTTATCATGGAAAGTTTAAACCGGCATTTACTAGTGAGTGCGGTTATCATGGGTTTAATTGGATATGTTTTAGTTATAAGTTTCGCGCGGCAATTCAAATCTCTAGAAGTTTGACGAGCCATTCAACATCCAATCAAATGCTTATTTTCGTCAAAATTATAGAAACGGTTCTATTTCACAAGTTTTTATAAAAACATTTTACGTGATGTCATTAAAATAAAAACACCATAAAAATATTTTACCGTGACGTTATTTTTATAAAACTACGCGCTGTCACACTGTCCAAATTCTTTTTATAAAACTTTTTACAGTGGGACACGTGTTTTAGGTTTTTTTTCCATAATTTTATGTCAAATCTTTGGTCAAATATGCAGTTTCTGACAAATCTGACGGTGCACATTGTATTCCTTGCACTTTTTCACACATTTTCAATAATCAAATTCAAATTTAAGAGAAAATAAACAATCCGATTGTCAATTAACTTAACTTAAAATAATAATTTTCAATATGGTCGCTGAACTTTTTAGATGAAATACACTTGATCGTGTAGTCAAGTTTGACGCTGCCACCAATAATGTATAAGGTACTACTGTATAATATTGTTTATATTATTGTGCTAGTAACATAATTATCTCTTTATACAAGCGTATCAATATTTTGATTGGAAAAAATATTTTTTTTTAATTCTAATATGTTATAAATTTCATATACGTGTTTCACCAAAACAAACATGATATAACAATTCATTTGATAACGGTATAAACAATTGAAGATCTAATTACATTATTTGATTCATCAATATAGAAAGTTAGTAAATATAGAACAATACGATTTTTATTCATGTATGAACATTTACACAAAAATTTTAACATATGAATTCAAACAGTCTGTATGTACGTACAAACGTTTTTTGCAATAAGCAAATATTACAATTGCAAACCACACAGCAAAATTTCAACAATTGTTTTTTCCTATAGAAAAAAAGTGTAACGCCGAAATAAATCAATATTTAAATGACAAAATTCTTTCAACATTTGTCAAAAATACTTTTGATGTTTATTTACATACATACATACATACGTACACAATCACGCCATGTACCCAAAAGATAGATTAAATACACTTGACTTTGTAGTTATGTTTGGTGCTGCCACTAGTAGTGTAAATAGTAACTAATTGCTGTATAATAATGTCATTATTATATAAGTAACCTAATGACCTCTTTTTACATAGATAACACAGGTAATATTAATATTATGATACATTTGAAAAAAAGATACAGCATTTAAATAACTTCGGGCATTTTAATTATAGCTAATAACAAACGTAATTAAAAATGAAACGTATAATTAATATTTATTTAAAAATAATTACTTATTGTAGATTCTCATTAAAATTCAGAATGAAAATAAAACATAAGTCCAAGCTCATAAATTTAACAATGGTAGTAATTTGATAATTGATTCGGCTAGGATTTTGCGTTTAAAGATTCTGTCATTTTGAAATAGATATCAAATTAAATAACAACATCCCGTTAAAATAAACACATAATACCCTTGTCAAATAAATTCGTCTCTATTTATTTATCATTATCAGAGAAATTAATAATTTTATTTAATTATTTGTACATATTTCTCAAGAGACAATCTTAATAACCCGAAATATACGATGAACTGCAAATAATTTCGGAGAGAAATATTTTATTTAAAGATAGATATTTGTTCGGGGCCCGTAAAATTTGCAATATTTGGACGTTGAAAATAAATATTGCTTTTCAGTGCTATTATTTTTCTGTTGTTTCTTCCTTTTGTTTTCAGATCGAATATACAAAATTTTTGAAAATTCTCATCGTTATTTTTAATATTCGAAAATGTTAAAGAATATTGGAAAATAAAAACATTTTTCTGCATTTATATTTAAAATATCTTAAATATGAAATTTATTTCCAGATACATTGCTTATAAAATTAAAATGACATGACGTTCAAATAAGACTGCTTTATCAGGAAAAATGATACAAATGACATTTACAGTAAATAAATAAAACATAGATACAAGTTACTTTAGGTAAAAAATAAGTAACTAGATCATAAAATTTATAAATTTTTAATTAATTAAAAAAAAAATTATAAATTTAGAAAAACCAGAAAAATCTATAAATTATAAATTAAAACCAGAAACTAAAAAATAAATCTATAAAACTAGATTATAAAATTTATAGATTTTTTTGATTAATTAAAAAGAAAAACTAGAAGTTTTATGATCTAGTTACTTATTTGTTGGCTAGTAATTTATTTCTATGTTCTGTTATTTACTGTAAATGTCATTGGTATCAATTTTCTTGACAAAGACGGACGTTGAGTTCGTCGAAACGTCGATTATAAAAAAATATTTATACAGAACTTTAACCTCAAGCAATTTTAATTTAACATAGTAAAAAAATCTTTCAGAAGTCATTGTATTATTATATATTAAATATATATATATATATATATATATATATATATATATATATATAAACAAAATTCAATTAAGTTTTGGAATGTAATAGTAAATATTTTTAAATGTGCATCAAAAAGTCTTTTAACTAAAAAATTTTCTAAAAAAAAAATTTGTGTTATTTTGTACGAATGCTACTCAAATATATATTTCTAGATATAATTTTACTGGATATAAAATTCTTTACTAAAAAATGTTAAACATTGTGCAGTGACTTGTAATAAATATCCGTGGATTTTTTTTACCAAAATTTTAACTCAAATGCATGAAGCAATTTTGCAATATTAAGCTGAAACATTTTTTTTTTCTCTTCGAAATGGATCAAGTCAGCAAAAGAAATATTTGTGTCGTTCAGTAAATAATAATTGAAGCAGAAAGTTGAAAGTTAATATAAAGAGTTAGAATTTTGCATTTGCGGTTTGGTCGACTGTTGATATAATTGTAGCAGTCAATAGCTAGCAGCGGAGCTTTATAATGTCAGAACCGTAAGCCACAACAAGTTTCATGGTAAAATTACCTTTTATGTGTATTTAATAGTTTTATCGGTTTTTAGTTTCATATTACTAACTTACACAGGCACTGGTTTTTGATAAAAGAGCATGCTTAATTATTTTCATGATGTATTTAACTATACCGTAGGTACATTTATCTATTTTCAAGCCACAACAAGTTTTATAGTAAAATTACCTTTTATGTGTATTTAATGGTTTTATCGGTTTTTAGTTTCATATTACTAACTTCTACAGGAAATGGTTTTTGATAAAAGAGCATGCTTAATTATTTCCATGATGTATTTAACTATAACGCAATTACATTTATTTATTTTTAATCCACAAAGTTAGCTATGACAAAGTGGCTGGCACCCAATATCATTGAAAATAAAGTATATAGTATTAAATCTTGAGACGTTTAGAACAGCTCTGTGATATATTTCTTTACGAAATAAATATATACCCGTCTTACATTGAAACTACTTTCTTGTTCCGCATATTAAATAAAATACAACAAATACAAGATTAGAAGTATATGGGTAAACCCATATATAGACCACTTTGACATTTCTCGGAAAGTTGGCAACACTGTATTTTAATAATATTATAATTTATATGGGCACTAGGAGAAACTTTTCTGAAAATTTAATCAAAATCGAATAAATAATGTAGCCACAATAAATTTTTTTTTAAAATTTTGTGATTTTTTCTCGATAAGTTGGCAACACTGTATTTTGTTAAAATTGCATAATTTATTTAGGCACTAGAAAAAATTTTATGAAAATTTGATTAAAATCGGTTAAATAAAATGGTCATAATGAGTTTTTAAAAATTTTACTAATTTTTTTCTCGGAAAGTTGGAAACATTGTATTTTGTTAAAATTACATAAATTATATGAATACTAGGAAAATTTTTTGTGAAAATTTGAGTAAAATCGGTTAAATATCATGGCCATAATAAATTTTTAAAAACTTTGGTAATTTTTTTTTTCAGAAAGTTGACAATACTGGATATTAATAAAATTATATAATTAATGGGAGCATTAGGAAAATCTTTTCTGAAAATTTGATCAAAATCGGATAAATAATGTAGCCAATATGAATTTTTAAAAATTTTAGTAATTTTTTTCTCGGAAAGTTGGCATCACTGGAAAAAACCAAAACCACATCACTAGCTTGGGCACTAGACAAATTTATCCTGAAAATTTCATTAAAATCGGTTGAACCGTCTAGGAGGAGTTGCGGCCACAAAATTTTTACTTACGACCGAGCGAGCGAGCTGACGACGCACATCCATACACCCACATAAACTTAGTTCAGATTCGTCATCTAGATGCTATATGAAGGATTTCTATACACAATTTTTTTTTTTCAAAATGTTACAGACACCGTACCAAACGCTATACCACTTTTTCCTTGCAGTCAAAGTGGTAATAAAGTATATAGTAATAAATCTTGAAACTACTTTCTTGATCCGCATATTAAATAAAATACAACAAATAAAATGTAGCTTAGTAAATGTTTTCTAAAAATAAATTCCTAATTTTTAATGACTAAAAACAATGGGTAGTAGCATGTACCAAGTTACTCACGCAACTAATTTGGTACATGTACTCATTATCCTTTTTTGGTTACGATAAACTGCAGGAAGACATTGCTATCAAATACAATAGATTTCCGTGTTTCGTGAATTTGCGGATTTGCTTATTTGCACAAAATAAAATTTAATCTAATTTATATCTATTTACTGACACATTGTGGTTAGCCGTCGAAGCGTTGAAATACATCTTTGTTCTCCAGGCATTTCTACTAAAATGCAATGTAACAAATGTACATGTTTGTCAACTGTTTTCAGAACTTTAAACTTTAATCTAACATGTCAGCTATTTCGATATATTTTAAAATAAAATTCATAGTTTGATTGTATAGATTTTTGTGTTTATACCATTTTTCTTGATAACCTAAAATTAACCTATATATAATTTTTTAATTTTCAATAATACAATAAAAAAAAATTTAATACATAGATTTAATTTGCAAATTTATACTACGTAAGCTGAGAATGGGGTTGTTTTATGTTTTTCTAACAATATTGTTTTTAATATAATAAAAGATTTTTTAGAATTCATTATATTAAAATAAAACGGCTTTCGGTTATACACTGGGCAAAAAAAAACACGCCACTTAAAAAATCAGAAAAATTACCGATTTCCAAATAAGTATAACTCGGCAACATGTATAGTGTACAAAAAAATTTTTTAGACTCAAATTACCAAACGGGCGTAAAAATTCGAAAATTTTTACGTAAATTCTTCTTAATTTTTAGGGCTTGCGAAGCTTTAGCGCAAAGTTATGGTTTTCTTTTTCAAATATTAAATAAATTAATAAATATTAATACAGAACTTAAACCTAGCTAAAACCGTTTTATTTTAATATTGTTTTTATTATTTTCTGAAAGTTGATATCTCAATATGTTTTATAATGTTATTTCATTATAGATAAAAAAAATATTGAAAAGTATCAATATACTCAAATTACATATGTATACGTCAAATATTTTGAAACAGAAAATACATATAAAACTAGATTACAGAATTTTACATTTTTAGATTATTTCATTAAACGCTACCTACACTCTTTCTGCTGAACTAAAATTTAATTTTTATTTTTTCAATACTAGATATTTTTTACATCTTTTTCAACGTATGATGTGAAAATAATTATGTAACGAAACTTACGCTACTAATAACAGTTTGAGTCTGTCCACCATATTAAATTTCGTATTCCAGAATGGTAACGTAAAGATTTACTGAATTTAATTTTTATGTCACAATAATTTCACGAATTAATCGAGAAAAAGTAACAGAATAATTAATTTTTTTGTTTCTTTACTTTTTTACAAATTTAATTAAAAAAATTAAGCAAGACACAACATTTATGTTGACTCTGTATTATAATTACAAATTTCTTACGCATTTAATTGAAAAAGACAAAATTTATTTTCGCCCCAACAAAAAGCGACAATTCATTCATTTTTAACAGAATGAGGAAGGTTAAAAATAAATGAATTAAAACAAAAAGGGGCTATAATACAACAGCATTTAAATTACCGAAAATTTAATTTTCAATTACATTTAAATAAATGAATATTCAGTGATTGAATTTTCTAGCGTTTCTTTTGTGATATTAGTAATTCAATATTATGATTTTTTTTTGCAAAAGAAATATATATCTGGTAAATATCAAATATGTATATATGTATGTTGAAATGAAATTTAAATATGTAAATACTCAATCCCAATATTTTTTTTAGCCTTTCAATCGAAAAATCAAATCTTTTTTTTATATGCATATGTTGAAGAGATATTATACAATGTATATATATTTTAACTTTACATTTTTTTAAATATGTTATTCAACGCTAAAGCTTGCAATACATTATAAATTTTTAAAAACTTTAGAAATTTTTTTCTCGGAAAGTTTACAACACTGGATGAAAATTTGATCAAAATCGGATAAATAATGTAACCAATACGAATTTTTAAAAACTTTAGTAATTTTTTTCTCTGAAAGTTGGCATTACTGAAAAAACCAAAACCACATGACCTTATCTTGGGCACTAAACAAATTTATCTTGAAAATTTCATTAAAATTGGTTGAACCGTCTAGGAGGAGTTGCGGCCACAAAATTTTGACTTACGACCGAGCGAGTGAGCTGACGACGCACATCCATACATCCACATAAACTAAGTTTAGATTCGTCATCTAGAGGCTATATGAAGAATTTCTATACATTTTTTTTTTTTGAAAATGTTACAGACACCATACCAAACGCTATACCACTTTTTCCTTGCAGTCAAAGTGGTAAAAACGCCTGATAATTATGCACCAATTCTATATAATATATAGAAAGAAACTTGAACGAATAATTGAATAAAAATCTTGTATAAAAATAGACAAAAAATAATATAGATATAATATAATTCAAGCTTAATAATATTATTTTCGAAAACTGTTTTTGAAATTGTATCCGCAAACGATAGTAGTCTTTATGTTGTTAGCTGAGTATCTACTCTAAAAAATATATTGCTTTAGTTTGTTTTCCAACAAACTTTTAAATTGATTTGTAAACCAGGACCGGATTAACCAACAAACAAAAGAGACAAATACAGAAATGATACCCGTTCTATGTAAGAAAAAAAATGTGAGAATTAATAACAATAATAATAATGACGATAATAGTCAATGAAAATAAGGAAACATTCTTTACAATGTAATTTTTTTATATATTATATATTTTTTACCACTTTGACTGCAAGGAAAAGTGGTATAGCGTTTGGTACGGTGTCTGTAACATTTTCAAAAAAAAAATTGTGTATAGAAATCCTTCATATAGTCCCTAGATGACAAATCTGAACTTAGTGGGTGTATGGATGTGCGTCGTCAGCTCGCTCGCTCACTCGCTCGGTCGTAAGTCAAAATTTTGTGGCCGCAATTCTTCCTAGACGGTTCAACCGATTTGAATAAAATTTTCAGGATAAATTTGTCTAGTACCCAAGATGGTCATGTGGTTTTATTTTTTTCCAGTGATGCCAACTTTCCGAGAAAAAAATTACTAAAATTTCTAAAAATTTATTATGGCTACATTATTTATCCGATTTTGATCAAATTTTCAGAAAAGATTTTTCTAATGCTCCCATTAATTATATAATTTTATTAATATCCAGTGTTGCCAACTTTCCGAGAAAAAAATTACTAATATCTTTAAAAATTTACTATGGCCATGTTATTTAACCGATTTTACTCAAATTTTTACAAAAAATTCTCCTAGTATTTATATAATTTACATAATTTTAACAAAAAACAGTGTTTCCAACTTTCCGAGAAAAAAATTAGTAAATTTTTAGGAAATTCATTATGACCACTATTTAACTGATTTTATTAAAATTTTCATACAAAATTGTCCTAGTGCCTAAATAAATTATGCAATTTTAACAAAATACAGTGTTGCCAACAACATTAATTCTATCAATCATCCTTTTTAGTTGCTCTTGAAATTCAGCCAAAACAACCAAGTTATTACCAAAAAAAAAAAAAAAAAAGAATTATCAATTGCGATCTATTTTATGACTATTTATGTGGAACCCATCACAGTCTTAATCCGGCCCTGTTTGTAACCGTTGGGAGTATGTGCAAAATAAGCATTTCAACAACATGTTAAACTAATGGTCAGAATAGTTAGTGCTATCAGTAGCCAGACTGGATCATTTATTTTAGCTAACTTCCACTGAAGTGTCAAATTTTTACGTTTTCTGTAATTATGTATTTTTCTTTTTTGACTTTTTTGTTTACAGTCTGTTCACTGTTAAAAAAAAGACCATTTGTGTGTGGAATTTTTAAACAGGACCACAATTTTCAGTTTTATAAAAGTTAAATTATACTTTCATAAAAAAACAAAATATATAACTAAAATTAAAATGTCAGAAAAAGAGTAAAAACAAATAAAATAAATAAAATATAAAGTTACACAAATTTTTAAATATTTTTATAAATGTATAATAATATTTTGCTTGTCAAATTTTTAAACAATAAAATTACCTTAACAAATTTGTTAGTCTAGGCTCTGTCTCGAACGCAAGTATCTGAACTCAACACAATAAATACCTATCTCACTTCTGATGCACAAATTGTTGTTTGGTTTTTCAAATAGTAACATAATTATTTTTACAATTTCAAAAAGCCAATAATTTTCTTAATTCAACAATGTATAATTTTCATGTTTTACCATGGCGTAAATTAAATTCTGTGTTATCTAACGTAATTAGATATTTTTGTCTAGTCTAGATTAGAAAATAATCTACAGTGGCGAAATTTAAATAAAAATAATATTATAAAAATCCCAAAACTACACTTAAATTAAAATAAAGCTAAATATGTATTTCGGAAGCTAAGCTTCCATCTTAAGATTTTTGTAGTTTTTATTTAGCTACTGAAGATGGAAGCTTAGCTTCCGAAATACGTATTTAGCTTTATTTTAATTTAAGTGTGGTTTTGGAATTTTTATAATATTATTTTTATTTAATTTGTCGTATATTTACCTATTTTTGCTCTTTGATTAGCAGTTTTGATTATCTATCTAAATTTCATTTGAAATATTAATTTGATTTAAAACTTATTTGTATGTAGACAAAATAACTAATGTTATGAAAAATATCTTCTAATTAAATAAACAAATAATTTAAAATTAAGTCATTTAATTCCAACTACTTAACTAATATAGATGCTTTATAAATTCTTTTTTTGTTCATGAAATTTAATTATCACAATTACAATTCCATAAGTAAAATATAATTAATTCGCTAAAATTACAAAGTAAAACTTTAATAAATTTATTAAAATATCAAATCAATGATTAAATTATAAAATACAATATGTATTTTTTAAATATTTGAAACTAATTTAATATTTAAAAAATTATTATTTTAACACAAACATATGCGATATTAAAATTTCTGTTTTTCAAATTTTCAGTTTTTTTTTCACTTTTGTAAATTGCAACAAATATCGACAGGTAACATAATTAAAAAGTTTTCCAATTTATGATGATCCCTTTATTTGGATGATTCTTAAAAAGAAAATAAAAATAATAATTATTACAGTAAAGTTAGTCGGCTTCACCAATTTTTTTATTAAAAATTTAAAACAATTTATTAAAGATTCTTTCTCAATATCGTTTAATTTTATTATATTTTTGATTATTTTTTTTATTCTTTTAACATTTTTATTTGTCTAATTTTTTTTTACCATACAAGTTATTCAGAAAACATACAAATTCCAATTATGCTAAATTTGCCTCGTGTTCCAATTTAAAAATAACCAATTTAGTTGTGCATTTTCAGCTTATTTGATAATAAAAAATAATAAAAATTCCCAAAATAATTGTTGTCCACATATATGCAAAATACTGTATTAATACAATAAATAGTTCTTTTTTTCAACACCTTATTAAGAAATAAATTTTTTCTCTTATTTTCAATCTGTGTGAAGACACTGATTTAAATAAAATTTGGCTTCCTTTAATAAAAAAATTTTTAAATTTTATGATCTAGTTACTTGTATTTTGTCACCTAGTAACTTGTTATATGTTTTGTTTATTTATTATAAATGTCATTTGTATCATTTTTCCTGATGAAGATAAACATTGAGTTTGTCGAAACGTCGATTATTAATAAATATTAATACAGAAGTATAACTTAAAACCGTTTTATTTTAATATATTAGAAATAAAAAAAGAAATTATAAAAATTTTCTGGATTTTCATTTTTAAAAAAAAAATATCACTTAATATTTTATATAGATTTCGATTTTTGTTCTATATAAAGACATATTTTTAAAATGCTATTGAAATAATATTAGTTTAATTTGTAAAATTCCGAAAATTTAATTAAATTTTAGATGCATTATATTATTACAAAATATGTAGCAATTACAATTGAAACCTATGTTTATGTATTAAAATTCCAGATCATATTCTGAATTAAATGTTAATTAATTACTTGATTAATTTATTTATATATTAAATAAAAATAACTAATAATTACGAACGTATTGACAGGTATAATTCTGTGCTAAGAAAACTTTTAAATACGGCAACTTTATATAGAAAAGTTTACAATAGTTTATAAGAAAATTAATCTAGATGTGACAATAGATATAAAATTTTAAATTTATTTAAATAATATATAAGATAACAATTTTAAATGTCAACACTAAATCGAAAGAACAACAAAATTAGAAGTATATAGGTAAACCCACTTTGACATTTCTCGGAAAGTTGGCCAACACTGTATTTTAATAATATTATAATTTATGTGGGCACTAGGAAAAACTTTTCTGAAAATTTGATCAAAATCGAATAATATAGCCACAATGAATTTTAAAAAAAAATTTTTTTTTTCTTGATAAGTTGCCAATACTGTATTTTGTTAAAATTGCATAATTTATTTAGGCACTAGGAGAAACTTTTATAAAAATTTGATTAAAATCGGTTAAATAAAATGGTCATAATAAATTTTTAAAAATTTTAGTAATTTTTTTCTCGGAAATTTGGCAACACTGTATTTTGTTAAAATTACATAAATTATATGAATACTAGGAGAATTTTTTGTGAAAATTTGAGTCTAATCGGTTAAATAACATGGCCATAATAAAAATTTTAAAAATTTAGTAATTTTTTTCTCGGAAAATTGGCAACACTGGGTATTATTTAAATTATATAATTAATGGGAGCATTAGAAAAATCTTTTCTGAAAATTTGATTAAAATCGGATAAATAACGTAGCCAATATAAATTTTTAAAAACTTTAGTAATTTTTTTCTCGGAAAACTAAGTTCAGATTCGTCATCTAGAGGCTATATAAGGGATTTCTATTCAATTTTTTTTTTTTTGAAAATATTACAGACACCGTACCAAACGCTGTACCACTTTTTCCTTGCAGTCAAAGTGGTAAAAAGAAATTTTTAAAATAAAATAATTACAAGTAAAAAATTGTTTTGTTTTTAACCAAACATCAATAGAATCTAGATTCTAGATATTTAATAATCATTTTTATTACATACCTCCAGAGGTATCATAATAAATGTAACCAGCAAATCAGCAACAGCCAGATGTGTGATCATCAAACTAATTCGTGATTTCCGATGTCGGCTTTTAAATAACGTTATAAAAACCGTTAAATTACCAACGGCTGCCACCACGAATAGTACACAATAAACAATCACAACTATACGCGAATTCTCATTAAATCGAAGCTCAGCCGGTATATAACTATCGTTCAGAAATATACTTGTCACATTATTCATAATCACTATGTCATTGTCCGGGATTTGATTCGCATTGCTGGCAAAAAGTATATGGTCCAGGGAATTGGGTGTGTTTAACTTCATTTCACCGAGAGTTTCCGTACTGGAAATGGACGATACCAAGTTTGGTATAGCATTGGTATCATCGCTTTGACGAGATGCAAGCATATCTGTTACCATTTTCTCCACTAATTTTACCATTTTTTTTTTTACCGCACTGCATACAACTGGAATATCCAGTACGAAATAGTAATTAATAGTAATTAAACAAAAATTATAGAACACTAATTAAAAATTTGTTAATAAAACACCCGAATTTAATTACAATTATTACTAAATACATTTTCTCCACTAATTTTACTATTTTTTCGGACCGTACTGCATAAAACTGGAATATCTAGTACGAAATAATAAATTTTGTTTTTAATGAAGATTTAATCAGTAATTATAGAACACTAATTAAAAATTTGTTAATAAAACACCCGAATTTAATTACAATTATTACTAAATTATACCAATATTTGTAAAACACTTAAGCAGATATCTATATTTGCATTTTCTTCACTAATTTTACCATTTTTTTTCGCATAAAACTGAATATCCAGTACAAAATAACAAATTTTGTTTTTAATAATTAGTAATTAAACAAAAATATAGAACACTAATTAAAAATTTGTTAATAGAACACCCGAATTTAATTACAATTATTACTAAATTATACAATATTTGTAAAACACTAATAATAAAGCGATAAAAATAATTTATAATTTATATTAAAATAGTTATTAATAATTATACACTTGCTTTTAAAACCAGTTAATTTAAACTTGTCACAAAAACGTGGAAGTTTATAAAACTTTAGAAACTTTCACTAATCATTTTAAACACACAGTTTAGTTCGTAGTTTAAACTGTTTTAACTTAGTTTAAATAAAAGTTGACCTTTTTGTTTTTTCGTATAGATATTTAAAACTATTTAAATAAAAAGTTCGGTGCTAAAAATAAACTTATACTTATGAAAGTAAAATAAAAAGAATTTTTGCACTTATATTTCGATTGTAGTTTTAATTTTTTTCGCGGCATATTACACGCGCACAAAGTTGGGGGCGAAAAATTAGTTGCAACTAACTAGTTGCAATGCAACTAACAAGACAGACGCGTATTGCGGGATTGTATGCCACAAGGGGCAGGATTGAGAGATGTGATCCGATACACGGTTTTCCGTTGAATGAAATAGCTTCAATCGTTTCAGGAAAGCGTTTTCATGACATGCGCAGCACTCAGTATTTGGCATTGCATTTGCGGTTCTTACACAGAAAGGCCTAAACATTATTTGCTTCTAAAGTAAGTCTTGAGATTATTTTTCATTAATAGTTGACTTTTTTATTTTTAGATTTTGTTCAGTGATACTGTTCAATTTTTTTTGTGCTTTTTTTACGTTAACGGATCTTATATTACGGTAAATTAATTTTGTTTTTTCTTTTTTGATGAAAGTTATGAAAATTGCGATTTTTAATTTTTCTATCAAATATTGCTTTCAGTAAAATATAATATATTTTATGTTAGTCAGACAGATAAAACTGTTTTTATTAGATTGTACTGTTGGATTTTTTTTTCAAAGCAAGACTTTTTTCAAAATTTGCTTAAAAAAATCTGAAAAAATTCAGTAAACCAGAAAAAAAAAAATTAGCTACATAATAGCTAAGTAACTTCCCACAATTTAGTATTTGAGTAAAGTTTGAATTTTTTCCGTAGTTGCATCGTCAGTTTACTTTCGCTTACACTTACATAAGTTCGCTTTATTTAGGAAAATAAAATCATGTTTTATTTCAAGCTTAGGGTGCCAGAGACAATAATTTTTCTTTTATGTTTTTGCAGTCAAACCTAACATTTACTACCATACATTAACGTAGGCCCAAAACATGCATGTATATACTTAAACGGGCTTTTTTGAAAACATTTATATTCTAACCTTAGAACCAACATTAACTTTTCTTTCAATTTCACGATCAAAATGACGATCCTTAGATAATGAACTACCCAAATACACATCTACTTATCTAATCAACATATACATTACATTCAGTCGTCAAGTCATTTTTCTTAAACCATTTTAAGTAAGTTATTTCCAGTAATTTAGTAATATTTTCTTCAATTCTGTATTGATCACATAGTATTTTGTTCTTGTATGTATATCTACATATATTATCCAATATCATGCATTATTTTTCAATATTTTTAACCATTTCTAAAAAAAAAGGAAACAGATGATATTTTTTCCACGTTGTGAGTGAAAAAGCGTGCTGTGTATTGCGATTTATTAGATTTTTTACTGTTGACAATTTGTAATTTAGATGAATTTTATTTAGGTGATAATTAAACTATAAATTGCATGAATAAATAGAATGTTTTTTATTGTTTTTAAATTACACTATAAATTACTTTAATATTTTGTGTTAAATTATACTAAAACTTTTTTTTTTAATTTTATGCATATAATAGTCACAACCTAGTTTTTTTTTTTACAGTTTTTAATCTATATTTAGTATTTTAAATTTAATAAATTTAAATTATATTATTGATTAAACATACATACATACACAATCACGCCCACAAACTCTTTTCATCATCCTGAAATCAGTCGCCTCCAAACATTTCTATCCAACACAAGCAACTTTCGCTTCATCCACATTCATAATTCCACTCTCATACATGCTCTTTTATTCCTACTACTTGAAAACTTTCGCTCACGCAAGCCACCCTCTCAATCATACCACTCCAACAACTCATCGGACGTCCACGCAAACGTATGATATAGATACATTAAAAAATTTGAGTTGCTTATCTGGATAGAAATATTTGGAGAAAATTAATTTCGGTATAGTGGAAAGAGTTTGTGCCACACTCATTTAAATATATAGCGTGATTGTATATGTATGTATGTACATATTTGAAATGATACATTTTTTTTAGTTTTATAGATGTAGAAATATTTAAGAAAATATGCGAAATGAGTTTTATTGAATGTTTCATATATACCACATACTTTTAGATACTTTTAGATACTTTTAGATTGTGTGTGTATTTTGTTAACATTTAAAAAAATATACAACCGAATACCGAATGTAACAACATAGCCAAATAAGCTAAAAATATAACCGAATAGTCCAAAATCTAAATAATTATTTGACTTCGGTCTTGTCATTAATTATAATAGTAAACAAAAATTAAACTTTATAAATAAAAATTTGGTTAAATTCCGCACGCACACACATGTATGGCTGTTTCATATTCATATGTATTATTATTTTAATCAAACTGTGAACATTCTCTATGTGCTAATAGCTTTTCGTGATTAAGTTTCCCAAAATTTCGTTAGTGGTTACAAGGGGTTGCTAAATATCAATTTCAATACCTTTACTTACACCATGCCAAATGCTTCTGATATGCTTCTGCCACCTGTACAACACTAATCAATCATTTTACTTCAATTATTACTATTATTATATTGATATATTACTAATTAAATTAATAATTATGTGATATATCAATATTTATATATATATGTATATATATATATATATATATATATATATATATATATATATATATTGACACAATGAGAAGCAGAAGAGTGCCTTTCTACGAACACATTAAAAGAATGAATGAAAGAAAACTGATGAAGAAAATATTTAACTACCTTGTCAGAATAGGTAAGGTTGTAAGAAATTTTTGGAACTTTGGAAACTTTTGCTAAGAATGTAAATGTTTCCAAAGAAGCCCGTTTGAGTATATACAATACAGTTTTGGTGCTTACGTTGATGTATAATAGTGAATGTTGGGAAATGTCAAAGTGGTATATACAGGGTCCTGCACCTCACCTCCCGTCTTCTGTAGCTCATTTATTAATTAAGTTAGGATTTTGATATTTTGCAGGCGTTCTCTGTACCTCCGAGTCTATTTCAGGAAAATATTTTTGATTATACAGGGTGTCCCAATAAAGTGTTACGCCATGATGATATATCTTTTTAAATTACATGCTATACTTTTTTTTACTTATTTGGGTGTCTTTTATGGTTGCCTACATATTACTAAAATTCTATTGAAATCGGTTCGTTGAAGTCAGCGAAAAAAAATAAAAACCAAAAAAAGTCGGTTTTGCACCACTGGCTTTAAAAATTAATAAAAAAACGCAAATAGTATCTGGTTAATAAAATTTTAGAACATAGTCATTAAGTAAAGTCTAGTAGTCTCGTTAACCAAGTTTTTATTGATCCAGATTATACAGGGTGATCAAAATCTAGTGTCAAACTTCGCAAACTTTAAAGCACTTTATCTTTCTTATTTCAAATGGGAACCCCTATATATTTTTATATCATTCGATGTGGAATTGAAAAACAAACATTTTTTTTAATTACAACTCTATGGCAATTCCTAACATTTTACAAGTTATTCACCAAAAACTTATTTTATCAACTATTCCAATAGCAATTTTAATTGATAAAAATCGAAGGTGCCTTTGATAAACAATTAAAATTGCTATTGGAATAGTTGATAAAATAAGTTTTTGGTGAATAACTTGTAAAATGTTAGGAATTTCCATAAGGTTGTAATTAGAAAAAATGTTTGTTTTTCAATTCCGCATCGAATGATACAAAAATATATAGGGGTTCCCATTTGAAATAAGAAAGATAAAGTGCTTTAAAGTTTGCGAAGTTTGACACTAGATTTTGATCACCCTGTATAATCTGGATCAATAAAAACTTGGTTAACGAGACTACTAGACTTTACTTAATGACTATGTTCTAAAATTTTATTAACCAGATACTATTTGCGTTTTTTATTAATTTTTAAAGCCAGTGGTGCAAAACCGACTTTTTTTGGTTTTTATTTTTTTTCGCTGACTTCAACGAACCGATTTCAATAGAATTTTAGGAATATGTAGGCAACCATAAAAGACACCCAAATAAGTAAAAAAAAGTATAGCATGTAATTTAAAAAGATATATCATCATGGCGTAACACTTTATTGGGACACCCTGTATAATCAAAAATATTTTCCTGAAATAGACTCTGAGGTACAGAGAACGCCTGCAAAATATCAAAATCCTAACTTAATTAATAACTGAGCTACAGAAGACGGGAGGTGAGGTGCAGGACCCTGTATATATATGGGTTTACCCGTATACTTCTAATCTTGTTTAGTATGTTATATTAAAATTAAATTTAAAAAAAAAATATATGAGAACATATTTTAGCTTGTTAGCACCAGTATTAGCAATAGATGATTTCTAAGCAATTGAAATTTATTCGTATCAGCGATGCACTCAATTCAAGTGTAACATGATAAACCTAGAAAATGTTTTCCGAAGGTTTGTACTTGACATTGATATATTGTTTTTTAGATAACTATAGTTTTTCTTTTATAAGTTCGATAAAAATAGATTCCATATTTACTTCTTATATTAATAATAATTTTAATATATGTTTTTGACATTTTAATAAGAAAAGTTGCTTAATTTTAAATAATACTGTTAACATATATAATCAATAATCGTATTATTTCACAAAACGTCTGAAGTTTGCAGCAAAAAAAATATAGAATTTATCTTTTCTTTAAGGATAATATTTGAAATATTTTTATTATGACTGATTTTGAGAAGAAAACAAAACTTTCTTAATTGTTTTATACATAATGAAAATAAGATAAATAGATCAAAGGAAATGTTTAATTAGAAGATACCTTTGTTTATTCAAAATTTTTGCTGTTAATTCATACATTTTTGTGTATAAGATAATAATTAGCATAAAATTTAACAAATTTTACAGTTGAAAAATTAAATTATTTTCGGTAAAGATTTTCAATAAATTCATGTTCTATTTTACCTTCAAAATTATAATCGCTTTATTTTGAATTAGAATTTTAAAAGTATTTTATAGGAAACATGTTTAAATAAAGTAAATTATTATTTAATTATGCAATAGTAAAACATCAAGTTTTACTTAATTATATAAGAACATCATTTGAGTTAAAAAAATATTTTATTTAACCTATCAAGTGACATTATTTTTATCACTTTGACTGCAAGGAAAACGTGCTATAGCGTTTGGTACAGTGTTTGTAGCATTTTAAAAAAAAAAAATTCTATAGAAATCTTTCATATAGCATCTAGATGACGAATCTGAACTTAGTTTATGTGGGTGTATGGATGTGCGTTGTCAACTAGCTCGGTCGTAAGTCAAAATTTTGTGGTCGCAACTCAGATTTTAATGAAATTTTCAGGATATATTTGTCTACTGCCCAAGATGGTCCTGTGGTTTTGGTTTTTTCCAGAGATCCCAACTTTCCGAGAAAAAAATTACTAAAATTTTGATAAAATTTATTGTGGCTACATTATTTATCCGATTTTGATCAAATTTTCAGAAAAGTTTCTTCTAGTGCCCACATAAATTATAATTTTATTAAAATACAATGTTGCCAACTTTCCGAAAAAAAACATGATAATTTTCTAAAAATTTGTTATGCCCGCATTATTTATCCGATTTTAATGAAATTTTTACAGAAGATACCTTTAGCGCCTATAATATTATATATTGGCAAAATACAACAACAAAATTTTGCACTCAACTTATTAACAAAAACCGATATTAGTTTTCTTTTATTCTTTTGTGAAAAATTTATGTGGTATAAATAAATAATTTGAACAGAACGGAATTTGTTTAACAAAAACCGTTTCAATACACCTTTCGTGTTAAATCGGAATAACAATTAAATTAATGAAATATTGGAATTCTTTAACGATTACGATAACCTAACTTTATAATCAATCTTTGTATGTTAAAAGGATTGATGTGTTTAAAAAATTTAACCGAAAAAATAGCGAAATTTATGTAATAAACTTAATGAAAGTAGACTAAAAAAATCTTGTATTTTTAACAAGAAAAAGCTTTGTAATTGATTCTTCGTAAAATCAATACTTTTGCAAAAAAAAAATGCTTTTAACGAAATTGTTAATATATAAAAAAAATATGTGTATTAATGAAAAGATAACATACTACGTTAAATTATAAGAAAATTGTTATTTACATTAAAAATTACAAATCAAACAACCCGAATTTTGTTATGACAACTGAAATATATACATTTTATTAGTAATAAATATTTTGTTATTATGTTGTATTTATTTGACCTTAATTTAATGCCAGAAGATAGCATACATACATACACAATCACGCTATATACCCAAACAGAGTGTGGCACAAACTCTTTTCATGATCCCGAAATCAGTCGCCTCCAAACATTCCTATCCAGCACAAGCAACTTTTGCACTTTCATTCACATTCATAATTCCACTCTCACAGCATGCTCTTTTATTCCTACTAATTGGAAACTTCACTCACGCAAGCCACTCTCTCAATCATACCCCACTCCAACTACTCATCGGACGTCCACCTGCAAACGTATACCATCAAAATTATTCAAATAAATCTTTTTAATCAAACGTTCATTAGATATTTGCTCAACATGTCCGAACCAACTTAACTGATTAATATTCAAATAAATATGTTTTGATGCACAATATTATGATTTGCTATTATTTAATGGAGTATTATGCAAATTGCAATAACAAAGTATTCAACGGAATATAATAATAATAATGCATTATATCTGTACACATATATAATGGTAGATGAAATGAAATAAATTATGATATATGTATATGTTTTATGTAAAGTAATTTTAAGTTACTCTGCGAAATTATATAGCATTGTATACGTTATTTTGATATTCTACGCCATTTTATTTATAAAGTTTTATTTTACAGAGTGTAACAAAAAAGTTGTCATATATATATATATATATATATATATATATATCAGGATATAACAAATATCGAATAAAAATTTTACTATATACAGCGTGTCGCAAAAAGAAAAAATTAATGAATTTGTGAAAAATATTTTAGAATGCTTGTTGAAAGGTTTAAGAAAGAAAAATTTAATCAAGTTTTTAAATTGTTCCATTTTAACTTTATTTGTTAGAATATCAAAATATGTTATCAAAAAATCTGCTGTGGCCACCACAGAACCGACCGTCATTGTATTAAATAAATTTATGGAATAGAAAAATTTGTATAACAACAACTACTGTAGTCATGGTAACTAGATATAAATGTGCCAACTATTTACAGAATATATCATAAAAATATGCAAAATTGTAAAAAAATTATTTAGACGTATTGAAAAATGTTCCATATAAAAATTGCTAGTTACAATTTGTTTAGCAAACTTTTGTTAAATAAAAAATGTTTCCGAAATATATCTCTGTTGCGTAGTAAAATTAGTAAATTACCTTTTTCGGTTGGCAGATCTTTACAAAAGTTGATCAAATTGAGATATTCACCTACGAAGCTTAAATATGAAATTTTATAAGTATGAAATTTTATTAGTAATACGTCAATCGCGTAACGGCACTTTTAGTGGATGGTAGGGTTACAGGTATATATATATATATATATATATATATATATATATATATATATATCAAATTGCAAAAATTGTCATTCAGTCCACAAACACCTATAATGTATGGCGAAACGTCTGCGACGAGAATAAATTGGCCACGGTATACCAGCTCAAAAAATTCTATAAATTCAACGTACTAATAGGTGTAAAACAGAATATTTATTACGTGATTTTTGAGAATTAACGTTTCTTTTATCTAATATGCAATTTCTGACAAATCTGGCAATATACATTGCATTTCTTGTACTTTTTTCACACATTTTTTAATAATTTAATTGAAATTCAAACGAAACACTGCACTAAATAATTTTCAATATAACCTTTGAAGATTAAATACACTTGACCTAGTGCCTAGTGCCTTCACTTGAGTATATAATAAGTAACTACTTATAATATTGTTCTCATACATAATGACCTTCTTCTACATAGCCAATATAGTAACGTAATGTCAATATTTTGCTACGCTAGAAGAAAAACATAATTTTTATTTGATTAATATTAAGTATAAAAACGTTATACATTGAAGCAGTGGCGTAGTCAGAAACTTGTCATGGAGGAGGGGGGGTTACTAAAGAAATGATATAATATTAATCAATAAAGATAATACTATAATTTGTATAATAAATACTATAAAGAGCAATAAAAATTATTTTAATAAAAATGAAAGTAAAATAACATATTTCATATTTCACATACGTATGTTTTTAGTAGTTGGGGGGGGGGGGTTAACCCCCTAACACATTCCTGGCTACGCCACTGCATTAAAGTAGTAAATATTTACATACATCATGTGGTAACATGCATATAAATTATAAATTAATACACCGGTATAGAATAGTTTTCCAGGTTAACAAACAATGCAAAATTAAATAAAACAATTTTGAACACGGAAATATGAAACTCGTATTATACAATATACTGGGTGTCCTATTTTAATCCGCCACCTGCAATAACTTTAAAATCGTGCATCCGACAAAAAAATGCTTTGGATGAAAAGTAAATTGTTTCGAGGGGGACATCTGATGCAGGGACCCTTGTCTCCACCGAACCTCTTGGGGGGCGGGAACGGGGGGCAACTTTGAAATCTTAAATAGAACCCCCTATTTTTTATTGCAGATTCGGATAGACTATTGAAAAGTATGTAAATTTTATTTCGAGACTTTTTTTTTATCTTTGATAGATGGCGCTGCAAACAGCATTTTTGTTCTCAGTTTATCTGTCTTCAATTTGAAAAAAAGGTGTAATTAAGTACGATATTCAAGTTCTTTTCAGTTTTGTGGGAGGAGGGGAGGGGGCAAGGGTCACTGAATCAGATATCCCCTCGAAACCATTAACTTTAAGTTAATGGTTTCAAGGGGGATAACTATAAGTTAATGGTTTCGAGGGGATATCTGATTCAGTAACCCTTGCCCCCTCCCCTCTTTCCTCAAAACTGAAAAGAACTTGAATATGGTACTTAATTACACCTTTTTTTTTAAATTAAAGACAGATAAACTGAGAAAAAAATGCTGTTTGCAGCGCCATCTATTAAAGATAAAAAAAAAGTCTCGAAATAAAATTTACACACTTTTCAATAGTCTATCTGAATCTGCAATAAAAAATAGGGGGTTCCATTTAAGATTTCAAAGTTGCCCCCCGTTCCCGCCCCCCAGGGGGTTCGGGGGGGACAAGGGTCCCTGCATCAGATGTCCCCCTCGAAACCATTTACTTTTCATCCGTAGCATTTTTTTGTCCGATGCACGATTTTAAAGTTATTGCAAGTGGCGGATTAAAATGGGACACCCAGTATAATATGACTAGATAATGCAAACATGCAACTTTATTATAATACTCACATATATGAGTTATCTGATAAAAGCAGATCAATGTAACTCAAAATGGCTTACATTGTTTACACTTATACATTGTTTTTCTTACTGATTTCAAACAAAATTAAATCATTTACACTTAAGTCCAATTCACCGGTAGATTGTTAACTTCTTAGAACCATCTTATTGATTGATCAGATGAAAACACTGTAAAAAGATTTTATAACTTTACATATTTTGTAAATGTAATTTTTTATTGAAAAAATGTAATATTATGTTAATTATCACAGTAAAATTATGAAATGTTGTTATTTTTATTGTAAAATTATATAAATTTAAAATATATTTTTTACAGTGAAGTAAACTAATTAGTTAACTAACGAAGTGCTTTGTGCATCTGTATTAAGCATCCGTCAGACTTCTTATTACAATAGTATATTATGTTACGAGGAGCAGAAAGCGATCTTTATTGTTCGCTAAGCAGTCAGGACGAAACATTGAAACATTCTACTCCAAATGATATATGTTATTTTTACCACTTTGACTGCAAGGAAAAAGTGGTATAGCGACTGGTACGGAGTCTGTAACATTTTCAAAAAAAAAATTGTATATAGAAATTCTTCATATAGCCTCTAGATCAGACGAATCTGAACTTAGTTTATGTGGGTGTATGGATGTGCGTCGTCAGCTCGCTCGGTTGTAAATCAAAATTTTGTGGCCGAAACTCCTCCTAGACGGTTCAACCAATTTTAATGAAATTTTCAGGATAAATTTGTCTAGTGCCCAAAATGGTCATGTGGTTTAAGTTTTTTCCAGTGATGCCAACTTTCCGAGAAAAAAATTACTAAAGTTTTTAAAAATTTATATTGGCTACATTATTTATCCGATTTTGATGAAATTTTTCGAAAAGATATCCTTAATGCTCCCATTAATTATATAATTTTATTAATATCCAGTGTTGCCAACTTTCCGAGAAAAAATTACTAAAGTTTTAAAAATTTTATTATGGCCATGTTATTCAACCGATTTTAATCAAATTTTTACAGAAGATACACTTAACGCCTATAATATTATATATTATCAAAATACAATGTTGCCAACTTTCCGTGAAAATTTTTTTTATATCTATATCTTGTCATTTATGTGATAATATCAAAGTGGTCTATATATGGGTTTACCCATATACTTCTAATCTTGTTTCTTCAAGCATTCCAAACAAAACTAAAAATAAATAAAAATACATGCCAAATAACCTTAAGCTTACGAACAGTTGTAGAATAATATGTATATGTATATATTATTTATATTTGTTACTTAATTTGTTAGAATTAATGTTTCAATTGACTTAACTTATCTTGAAGTAATAAATTTATAATTTTTTTATTATTTAACAGAAATTGCAAATACAAAATTATATAATCAATTTTTATTTTTAAACAAATATGTATATGGGTCGTAATCCACAAAGGATTTGTAATCAACAACAATTTTGATTAAAATAATGATATTGATGTAATTTGAATAATATCGCAAGGATATCACAAACATCACTCCAAGCGGAATTCGAATCAAATTCGCATGAATGAGGATTATTTTCATTTGTTATTAATTTATTTACCGACAGATTTTTTAACTAAAACAAAAATAAACAATTAAAAAAAAAACAATAATTTTGCTTAAACAAATATTATCTCAGTTAGAAAATATGTTTTTGAAAATAACAAAAATACGAACATTTAATTAGTACTGTTACTGTCACCCACAAATTTAAATATTAAAACAAAACAATATTTATATTATTGACATTAAATGTTTTTATTTAATTAAATCGTATATTACATTTGTGGTGAAAATTATGTGCAATAATTTAATTAGAACAAGTTAATTAGTGTTGACATTATTTTATATAAATAGTGATAATAACAAATTTCAAAATACAATACATTTCGGTTACCACAATATTAATTATAATACGTATACTTCAAGTTCTGTATTAAAATTAATTTAAATATAATCGACGTTTCGACGAAACTTAACGCTTATCTTCATCGGGATATGATACAAATGACCCAAATGACATTACAGTAAATAACAGATTATAGAAACAAGTTACTAGGTAACAAATAAGTGACTAGATAATATTTTTTTTAATTAATTTTATTAATAAAATAAATATAAATGTAACAATTACATTTACTGTTGTAAATATTACATTTATTAATGTAATTATTACATTTACTAATGTCATTATTACATTTATAATTTTTTACATTTTTATATAAAAATATTTTGTATAATTACATAAAATAAGTATTCAAATGTAAAAATACATAAAAATTGTAAAATGCAAATAATATTATTAAATTTCTGTAATATTTACAGATATTAATAAATTTACAAAAACAAATTAAAATTACAGTGAAATTCATTGTAAACTTACCATGATTATCATTGTAAATTTACACCGATTTTTTACAGTGCACTTTATACCAAAAATATTTATAATTTTTCACATTCAGTTGGCGAATAAGTTATATCATATCTATTGTTCGCTTGTAAGCACAAATTAACTGGGTTATTAATCTGAATGTGACAAATATTTAGTTCAGGTAAATCAAAACCGTAGATTTGTAATCTACTAATAGAAAATTGAGCATTAGTAGGTGTCGTACTGTCACACAATTTGGCATTTGATATTTGTAAAGACCTATCAGTGGCATAGAATTCCACATTCATTGAATTCTCATCGCCTGGCTGCAGGAATCCAGTGGCGTTACATTGTAAATTTATTCCGGTGCAAGCTAATGCTATTGCAAGTTTTAGTGGTTTAGTTCGGGATTCCTCGGCGGTCAACGCTATCTCCTGTAAATAATCAATTTAAATTTTACAATAAATAATTTACTGACAACTATTATGTAGAGTAAATTTTAAATTAAAAAAATTCAATATACCACGTTTTTAAGAGTAGTCCCATACAGATTTATAACTCCATAGAGAAAAACGTGAGGCAACAACAGCTACTCCCTACATTCCTTACTATTATCTATTGTATGTGCCCCCTGTTTTTCTCTATGGGGTTAGAAATCTGTATGGGGCTAGAAAAAATTATTTTACACTTTTTAGTCCGTGTTAAAATCGTGGTATATTAGTTTTTTTACTGTTTTAAATCTACTTTATTTTGGTTTAACACACACGTTGGTTAGCTCTGACCATTAGCATTCAGATTGCGTTATTTTTAATTAAAAAGCTACTCTATGATTTATGAGAGTTAAATATTTTTATCGTTCTTAGTTTTCGTACTCGCCAAATCTAAATGGGAATTGCTGAAAGACTAAGTTTACAAAGAAAGTTTTATGACGCTAGATAAGTTAAAACACGACATTATTCTTTATGTTCTATCATTTGATAATTTTGTTAAATGATTCCATCGCTGGATATTACTTCTAATGGAGAACATTTTAGAATTATATGTCGTAAATGAAAAATGTTGAAATAATATTTTTCCAATATTTTTTATATTAAGTTTACAACCAGGTAATTTCCATATTTACAAACGTGAAACAAATATACGGTTGTATAGCTACAAAAAATAAAAATAGCTGTAGCATGTAGCTTCACGATTTGTCGCAAGTAGCTTATAAATAATAAACTAAAACATACAGCTACTATTTGTAGCTACTTTTAGTAGCTTATAGTTACTTTACTAACTCATAATCACTTTTAGTAGTTATAGCTTCTTTTAGTAGTTAACAGCCACTTTTCTATATACTTAATCATTAATTTTCTTAACGTAGTTGCGTTTATTATTACTTTGATTAAAAGAAAAAAGTGTATAGTACTCAGTACGATGTTTGCATCATTTACAAAGTAGCTTAAAATGTAGCTTACAAAATAGCTTAAAAGGTATCTAACAAAGTAATTTAAAAAGTAGCTTATAAAGTAGCTTAAGATTTGACAGCTACTTTTATAGTAACTGTAGCATAAGCTACTTTTGGAAAAAAGTAGTTGTAGATCAATATAATATTATCTAAAATATAATAAAAAGTATACTTACATTTTGAAGCGGAACAATTCTCCCCGAAGCAATAAAAATCGGCAAATCCGATTCAACAATTGGCAATCGAATCCATCCCTTATTGGGTATACGTTGCCCACCCCAAAATTCATACCACATCCCCTCATTTTCCGGCAGATAAATACGCATATTTTCAATGGGAAACAAATTTGGCTGAGCCACTAGTAATGAATCACCAATCATATATTGTTCATCCAGAACTAAAGTGTTTTTGTCATCGGGATAATTGAAAAACATTGGCTGAACGAAAGTTAGGGGTAAATTTTCAGCTTTATTTCTTGCCAAGACTGTATAGAAATAGGGCAGCAACATGTATCTCATCCGAATTGAATTTAATCCAATATTTCTCATATGTTTAAGCTGATCGAAACTAGTCGGATCTCTTCTCGGTGCCACAGACGTCACTCTAAAGAGAGGTAATGTAGCCGCGGTGAGATACCAGCGCAGACATGCGGCCTGATGAATTTTTAAATCGAAATATTCGCTTGACCCACAAATCGGACTGCTAAATAATGTACCGCCGAATAAACTATGCGATAGCAGATTGCGCAGCATATTTTTGTAATCTGTCCACGAAACATTTACATTCTGCAAGTGAGTATGATACGGAGTTTGGGAATTAAAGGTGGCAGAGAGGAAAAAATCGGGATTCTGTTGTGCGGCAACTAGTCGGGCGTGTGCCGCACCGTATTGATTGTGTGTTGAAATATGTTGTCTGGAATTTCCGGGGCTAGCGCTGTACCATGGCAGGGTAAAGTTTATTGCCTTCTGAATATCCTGGAAGATACAATAAGGAAATTTACTATGAAAAATGGATTTAAAATATATTGGATATATATAGGTTATGATATTTAGAAATATGTGAATCATTTTTTATATTTTACGTGATTTGAAAACTAATAAAACTTTGAATGTTTCTGCTTTAACTTTCTTTTTAACTTTAAAAATAGTGAAATAGTGCAATTATTTTTTACTTTAAAATAAATTTTTATTTCTAGCTCTTAACAAATATGAATAGTATTTATATTTTTTATATCTAATATTATAAAATTCCAATAAACTAATAGAAATTGCTTAATTTTAAGTAAACGTCAAAAGCACTTTTGACAAAAATCACTTTTAAAAGTAAGGTGAGATTACGGGTCATAGTTTCTTAACAATTTTTACTTAAAATATCAATGGTGCGGATCATTAGCTTATAGCCAAGTTTATAGTGAATTTCGAACCACTTAAGTTTTCGCTAATTACATTTAGTTTATTGTAATTTATTTTTATTATTTTTATTAATGTGGCGTCACCTTTTATGACATTTAATCCAAATAACATAGTGTCAAAGTTGTAAGACTTTAAACAAAAAAGTCATCAAAAAAGAGGTCGGTCCTCTAAAGGTTAAATTGAGCTTAGATCTTTAATTAAAATAAAAAAAGCTCTAGGTTTTAGTTCCGTTAAATTTTTAATTAATATTCAACGTTTCGATATATTCCTTGTATCATCATCAGGAAAAATATATACAAATGACATAAATAATAAACAAACATAGAAACAAAATACAAGTAACTAGATTTATAAATTTTATAAAATCTGACTTCTTTTAATTAATAAATTACAAAACTTATTTTAATTAATATGAATTCTAAAAGATTTTTCAATATTTTTTTTATTAATTTTGTTTCATTTTTACGGTTAGAAATTTTTATTATTTACTTAAATTTAACGAGTCGCAAATAAATGCAGGATAAATTGAAATAGCATAAAAGTGGATGTATTACCAAAAAGTTCCAGACGGTTTTATTATAAATAAATTGTCAGAAAAAGTAAAATTTACGGTGTATGTCAAATCTAAGAGCTTGTGTATTTTCAGAAAAGAAATAAATAAGCAAAACAACTTTAAAGTGCAATACAATAAAAATGAGATTTACTTCAGCAAGCTATTTCAAAATAAATCCATATTTTATTTGGATAAAATCAGAGTAAAAATAATCTTTCAAACTCATTATATTAAAATGTTTGTGAAAGTAACTTTTTATAAAAAATATAAAATAATATTACGTAAATTATCACAGTAAAATTATAAAATGTTGTTATTTTTACTGTTAAAATTAATGTAAATTTACATAAATTTAAGATAATTTTTTTACTGTGATAATAATAATAATAATGTTGAATTTGGTTGCAAAAGCATAAACGGAAAATGATTGCTGTAGAAATGAGATTTTTTACGTGGGGTATGTGGTGTAACTATAGGAGAAATCGGGTACGAAATAAATTAGTGTATGATGAGTGTGAAATTGAAAAAAATGTTGTAGCAAAAGTTGCCCCGTGTTAGAGTCAGTTAAGATGGTTCGGACATGTTGAGCGAATGCGTCTAATGAACGTTTGCTGTTCAAAAGATTTATTTGAATAATTTTGATGGTATACGTTTGCGTGGACGTCCAATGAGTAGTTGGAGTAGGGTATGATTGAGAGGGTGGCTTGCGTGAGCAAAAGTTTCCAAACAGTAGGAATAAAAGAGCATGTATGAGAGTGGAATTATGAATGTGGATGAAGCAAAAGTTACTTGTTTGCTGATAGGAATGTTTGGAGGCGACTGATTTCGGGATGATGAAAAGAGTTTGTGCCACACCCTTTTGTGTACATAACGTAATTGTGATGTATGTTTGTATGTATAAAATAACTTACGTTCGTCATATATGGAAACTGAAACATAAAATCGGAATTCTTGTCCAGCGTGTGTAGTTCGTTATGAGGCCAGTTATTTCGTAGTGAAAGACCATCCTTTACGAAATTCAAACCGGGAAATGCTCGAGTAAATGCTGTTGCAAACCAGTTTTTCGCCTCGTCCATACTATAATCGGGATAGGCAACTGTTTCATTTAAGTACAGCCCTTGGTACGTCGCATTTTCAACTTCGTATAATATGTTCAATTTGACTGCCTCATTGTACGCTAACGATCCTTCGAAAATCTGTGTGGTTCGTATTTAAGAGAAAGTTTATTAATCGCCGTTATATGAGCACATAAAGGAGAAAACATTTTAATTTGTTGCCCGAAAAATAATCGAGCAAATTAAAAAGTTTTTCTTTTGTAAAAAGAAAAAACAAAAATTTTGTTTGAATTAGTTTAACTTTTCAATTTGCCAGTGGTCCCTTTTTGGGAACATGCGTGTTTTAACTTTGTTTTATTGCATATTTTATTCGCAATTAACGTAAAATACAAATGTTTTTATATATTTTTGAAATTTTATGTAAACATATTAAAAATATGTGGGCCTCTCTGATATTACACATCTGTTTAATCAATAAAATAAAAAATACAGAATGTCTGTTGTTAAAATTTATATATTTATACATTTTTAATGTCAAGTAAAAAAACAATAGCTCGTACTACTAATAAAATTTTTAGAGATTAAAATCGATTTCGAGATTTCTCGTTTTTAATTAATTACTCATACTCTGTAAAATGTTTAGGGGTTTTAGTTTTAAGATTTTTTTTGTTAATTTCCAGAGTAGCTATACAAAGTCATAAGATGGATTCTTTTTTTTTTATTAATTTGATCTTTTATTTTAGCTTATTTAACTAATAGTATGTGATGTTATCAGAACCGTATTAACAGCATTTCGTTTTGTTAAAAAAATATCAAGTCCCTGCATTTTAAAAGGGGTGGACGAGTGATCTGGACCACCCGGTAGAATTAATTTAAATGTCAAATATATTTTTGTCAATGGCAAATCAATTCACATACATAGATTATCATGGGGCCTATGATTTGTTATGGGGGGGGGGGGGTAATTACCTGTGGAGCTAAACTCATAAAAAAATGTTTCTTAGCATTATGAATACTGTTGATTGCATTTTTAATATCTTGTGTTAAATCCATTGATAATGAGAACAGATTCTCATGAATACAATCAGAATCATATGGTAGTTCAGAACTGTCAGCTAGAAATTTTTCATGTTCTCTGATTACATCGTCTACATTTGAAATGAGTCCATCTCTAGAAATAAAAATATTAAAAATGATTAAAAAAATAGATTACTTATAATTAATATAAATAGTTTTGCATTAACAAATCCATTAGATCTTACAAGTTTTCTTTACAATAGAATTTTATTATTTATTATTATCATCGAAGCTAGCTGAGGTACCAAAGCAACCAGAGTAAATTATCTCTGCTTAACGCTCATAAAATGTATAATATTTTTCAATTTGTATATAATATTAAATGTAGTATAATAAAAAGATGATATCTATGATATATACAGAACAGTATCTAGATATTTTAGTGCGCGTGGTAACAATAGAATCCGGCATATTTTTTGTGTTAGGGTTAATGTGATAAATTAGTTACTATACCTAATAACCGGTTATTATAAATACTCAAAATTAATTAAAATAAAATAAAATAAAAAATTAACAAATTAAAAAAATAATTTCAGAACTCATTGGATAAAATAAAATTGCTTTAGGTTCAAGTTCTGTATTGAAATTTATTTATAATCTATTTTTATAGTTTCGACAAAACTCAACGCTTGCCTTCATTAGGAAAAACTGATAAAACGTGGATTATAAATAAATTTCAATATAGAACATAAAGCAGTTTTATTTTTAAATAAAAAACCTTTACGATTGTTCTGTATAATTTTTAATTAAAATTTGACGTTTACACTCAACGTATATCATCATCAGGAAAAAATATGCAAATGACATAAGTAATAAACAAAAAAATAAAATAGAAATAAATTACTACAGGCAACCGTAAACCAAAAGGTCCTTAGTTCGCGTCGCGCTTACACCAGAAATTAAATTAAATATTACTTTCAATATTATCTGATATCGGGTGGGTCTGAGTGATTCAGAATCCACTATAAGCTGTAGGTACCTTGTTTAGCTGTGGTCTAACGACCTGCACTATTGACAATGCAAGTAAAAATTGTTAAGAAACTATATGATTAGCTTCTCGAGCATATAGTCCCTTGTTCCCCTAGGAATTACGGGAACTGATGATAAATAACAAACAAATAAAATACAATTAACGAAATTATAAAATTTATAAATTATTAATTAGAGGAATTATTTTAATAAAATGATACAAAAATTTAGCCTAAAGTTTTTAAATTAATATATTAAGTTATTAATATATAAAAAGCGTTCCATTTAAAATGAAAATAATTAACGATATTTCTGTTACGCGCCGCTTAATCGAACGACTAAATTGGTACATGCTAGTACCTAGTACCCAATATTTTTTTCTTTGTTCATTTTTTTTATTGTAAGAAAATATTATTCGGACATTTCAAAATAAAATAAGAGTTAATTAAATTTTTAAAGATTTGAAAATGATTTTAAAATTTTCAGTTTCAGGGTTTTTAGTAAATATCCAGACTAATTGCAAAGCCATAAGGTGGCCCTGTTTTTTCTTTTTTTATTAATTTGGTTTTTTATTTTAGCTTATGAAACTGATTAAACAAAATATATTATTCGTTCAATAACGACTTGTATATTTCTAATATGCATGTACAAAACTTTATTAAAATAATTTTACAAATAAAATAGCCAAGTAATAAAGAACGCTACAGAACTTTTATATAACTTTTATATATGTTGCTCATTAAACATATATATTTTAAAGCAACGTATTCTAGGAAAATACTTAACAACAAATGAATTACGCTTTATTTTGCGCGAATATGGAAATAAGCAAACACGAAAGATTTGCTGTATTTCTTATATAATTTTACTTGGAGCAGGATTTACTTATTTCTTAGTTTATAACATGTTTAAAGACTAGAAAATTATACCCCTTCTTGGTAGACAACATTTATTACATGTCTGTCGTACAATGTAATCTGCTTCTGACATTGGCATTTACCTCATTTCATAATGTTCATTTCATTTCATTCATTTTCAAAAATAGGTTCTTGATTTTCCAATACTATGCTCGGAAATTACTTTATAGTAATTACAATACAATTTCTACAATCATTTATTTACTATAAAGTAAAATTCATGTTTCTAATTGCAAATAGTTATTTATTTTAATTTTTTATGTAAAAAATAAAATAACTATATTATTCAATTTGAATTAGATGGCTAAAATATAGTAAAAAGTTATTTCAGAACTTATTATATTATAATAATAATTTCGTACTTTTTCGTCATTAAACTGCCTTTACCTTTAAATAAAGGACAAACGACAGCTCTTTTCCAGCGATCTGAAACCATACAGAGCTTTAAGCATAAACGAAATATAAAAACTAATCATTCACTTTTTTTTATCTTCAGATTTTAGCATTTCATTAGTAATTAATAATATTCAAATTCGCATAAATGCATAAATTTGTGAACATTTTCAAAGTTTATAGTTTGCATTATATAATAAATTAACCAACACGTGCAGTTTCTACATCAAAGACTTGAATAGGAAATATCTATACAAATATTAACTTTAATAACTATAAGACTCATGACTAATTATTCAGCTCAAATATCAATTAATATTAATAGATCAGAGAGATTTCAATATTTGTTGTTTATATTTTGTATTTAAATACACTTTTTTTTAAAATAAATTTATAGCCTTGTATTCTCACCTTGCCTTTAAAAGTGATTTTTGTCAAAAGAACTTTTGTCATTTACTAAAAATTACTTATTAACCAATTTTCATTAGTTTATTTGAATTTTATAATATAAGATATAATAAAAAATTTATATCAAAAATAGAAATACTATTCATATTATATAAGAGGTAGAAATAAAAATTTATTTTAAAGCAAAAAATAAAAGCACTTTTTCATAAACAAAATAGGTGGAAATACGGGCCGAGGTATTTATTAAAAATTAATTTGATTTTTAGTGACATTTTGATTGTATTTCAACTATGTCAAATGTCAACTAATTTGCATTCCACTGTGTATATATTAGTATTATTACTAAAATAGCGGGAAACTACTTAATGCCTGTTTTACACGGTAAATTTTTTTCTGGGATTTGCTTGTGCAATAAAATTGCACACGAAAATTGCACTGCAACATCAAAGCGAATGTAAACCACAAACAAATTTTAGTACTTTAATTACTGTTTATGTTTTTTTGTTTTTTTTTTTTCTGATAAAATAAATAAGGCTAACGCAATTGATGTTACATGTAATAAACTTCTAACGGCTACAGTTCCAGTAAATTAATAAGACACTTTTTAACTTTGATAATTTCACTCTTTATCAAAGTTAAAAAGTGTCTTATTAATTTACTTCAATATAAAATTTCACAAAGTAACGGTCGAAAGAATTAATTTTTTGGCTACAGTTCCGTTAGAAAGCATTTTCGGGCATATGTTTATTTGAAAAAATTGCGCGTTCAATTTCGAACACGAGCAATTTTGGCGCAACTTCCAATGCGATTTTGTTGCGCAACAAAATCCTCCACCCCCGCAATAAAATCACTAAGATAATGATTGAACCATAAGCTCAATTTTAGTTCAATTCTTTATTCATTTTTTTATGACACTTGCATTACCCTAAAACAAGTCTTACTTATAACCGATTTTAAAACCAAGCTTGTATTATCAACCAAAAATTAATTAAAACTTACCGACAAATATGTACACCTAAAGCCCAATATGGCGGAAATTTCACTTCTGTTCCTCCCACCATCTGTTGTCGATAAACATCACTAGGTGTTGGACCAGTAAATAAATCAACTTTTAAATAACTACCACTTAACATACGTAACACAATTAACTTCGATCTTAGTACAGTAACTTCTAGTGGTCCTTCATGCTCAATTCCCAGCCCATGATATTTCCCATTTTTATAGGCGAGAAATTTCGGAACTGAATTATGACTCTCGGCATTTTTATAAACTATTCTCTGTACAGTTTCATTATCCATCAGCCGAAAGAAATCCATTCCATATAATTGTTCTGCTTTCAAATCTACTGTCCACTCCCAGTATTTTTCTGATATGATTGTTGGACCTAACGCTGTACTTAACAATGTGTCAGATGAATTTGTGCGATTTACTTCAATGGACATTTGTTCTTCGTATATATTAGCCATATATTCGCCATTAGTCACTAAACGTTTATTTTTGATCTGGTCTTGTTTCTGTTCGGTTAATATTAGTGATAATTTATTGATATTTTCAGTGATCCAATATAGATAAAGTTGTTTTGAATCATTGCCAAAAGGTGTTTTTACCATTGCTGGATTTAAATGCAGCCAATTATCGCCTTTTTCTACCGAATCGTAGACGTAATATGATGGTATTTTATGATAACAACTGCTTTCTGTTTCGTTAAAGCAACATTTTAAATTTGTGCATTTATCGTAAGTTGTGTTTTGAGGACCGCATACGATTTGATATTCGGGAAATATTGAACATGTATGATTCTCGTCAAATTCCGCATCAGATACATTCAAAAATATCATTAATAATATTGGTACTATTATTGATATTAAAACGATTATGATAAAGCCACGAAAAATTGTGCTATGCGTTACTTGTGTCCAAAAACTTATTTTACCTGGAACATAAAATATTGGATGATGATAGAATTAATGTTGTTGGTAAAGATATGAATCTTGTGTTGAATGTTGATAAGTGTAAAGTTTTAGTTTTTCCGGGAAGGGTGACTTGATGACTGAATGTGATTTATATATAGATAGTGTACGTTTAGAGCAGGTAGATGAATTTGTGTATTTGGGTAGTTTGCTGTCTTGAGATGGCCGTTTTGATCGTGAAATTGAAAGGAGAGTAAATGTAAAAATAATAAAAAATAATAAACAAAACATAAAAATTATTTAAATCAGTTACACGACACACTGATTGATTTTATACCGAAATTTATTTAAATTTTTAAAATATTTCAAAAAATATTTTATTACCATTCATAATAATTTATAATATTTGAGATTTAAAATAAACTTATGTTTTTCTATTAAAAGAAAACGTGTAAATACAATTTAAAAAGATATTTTTCCAAGCTTTTCAAAAATATATATGTTTACCTGTTGTTCTATATTTAGTAATAGAGTTATTGCAAAAAATATATATCTAATAATGAAGAAATGCAATATCTAGGTCACCGGGATGATTACATAATATAATTCCTTTAGGAAAAGACAAGACATTATTAGAAAAATATCAACTTCGTAAACAAACCGTATATATATAGTTAGTTCGTAATATTAAAATAGATAATTCAATAAATTTATTTTTTATTTGTTTTTCTATATTAATCCATTGAAAAAGATATAATGGGGACTTTTACAAATTCTGTAAAGTTACTAAAAAGAACTCTACTAAAAAACTGTAATATTTCATTCATATGTACTTTTCCATCCCGTTGATAATATATAATATTACATAATATTTGTAGTAGTTCTGATATTATGTATTTTTAAACAATTATGTTAAAATTACAGCAGATTGAGTAATTATACCTAGAAATACTGGGCATCATAGTGTCTCATGATCAGTGGCGTAGCCAGGGGGGTGTTAGGAGAGGTTGAAACCCTTCCCCTCAAGAACCTGAACGACCAAAAACATACGTATGTGAAATATGAAATATGTTATTTTACTTTCATTTTTATAAAAATAATTTTTATTGCTCTTTATTTTTTATACAAATTATAGTATTATCTTTATTGCTTAATATTAGTAAAAACCCTCCCTGATAAGTTTTTGGCTACGCCACTGCTCATGATTTGTAAGTAAAATTACATTATTTTTTTAAAGTTTAAGTTATCTGTAAAGTATGCAATCGCATGAAAATAAATACACATATGTATTGTAGGTTACCTATTTTATTTAATAAGAAATGAATCAAAATATAATAATAATCTTAAGATTTATTTAGAAATGTGACCCATTACACCTACAGTATACACCAATTACAATGCATCAGTAAGAAAATATAAACAAAATTAAATCAGATTATACAATATTTTTGTTAATAGTTTTTTTTTTTACTACTAAACAGTAAAATTGAGCAAGGATTGTGAAATTTTTCGGGTTACGGTAGATCACGTCGTGATCATAATTAAATTTCATATCTCGGGCCGTAAACGTGAGAGAACGTGAATCTCTGATATGTTAGTTCATTCACAATCACGTTCGCTCACAATGACATTCATTCCTTATATTTTTTTGTGCAAGTTTTTGTTGTAAATTTTATGATAGCATTAAATTAAAATATATATATATATATATTTTAATTTAAGTATATATATATATATATATATATATATATATATATATATATATATATATATATATATACTTCTTTTATTATAACAAGTAACAAGTGTCCAGTGTAAGTCAATTAAGTCACTGTTTATATTTGAAAAAAATGTTAGAAGTAAATTTTTTTAAATATTTGAACACAATTGTATAATAGAGTCTGTATAAATCTATATCAGATGAATATCTTATAAGCATTGAAAACTATGACACGTAAATAATATAGAAAATTTATGCAATATAAATTTTCGTGAAAATTTTCGAGTCACGTTAGGTCACAACGTAATGAAATTTTATTTTTCAGGGCGTTGATCGTGAATGATTGTAAAGTATCTATATCGTTAACGTGTGTGATTGTACATAAATTAGTTCTGGAAAATAAATTAGTTTAAAGCAAAGGGTCTCGAAAAAAAAGTCTCATGCAAGCTTAATCAGCCACTGATTTTACTAGTAGATAAAATTATGAAATTTGAATAATATTAGTCAAATTAATAATGATACTTTACTTGAAGCTATTTTTGATCAGAAATTGTTTATAAATGAAATCACCGATTTTTATCTGAAACATATTTTGCTATCTTTTCCGGCTTAAAAGATATACATACATCATAGAACGATAACATACCTATACTATGTTTTGTTTTAGTTATTATTCAAACTATTAAATTTAGCAAAAAAAGTTATCTTAATAAAAATTATACAGCTTAGGAATAAAATTAGGTTCGTATAACTATCTCGGTGTGAGAAAGTAATATTATCAATTATTTCAAAATAATTTTTTTTCTCTAATAAAATAAAAAACTTTTTTTTTTTAATTTTGAAAATTTCACACTTTATTACAGAAATGTAACTGCATTTTCGATAAACTGTCATTTTCAAAGTGTTTTTTAATTTTTTGCCCAAAAATTAACAGCTATTGAATTATTGTTTACATATTATATATATATATATATATATATATATATATATATATATATATATATATAACGCTGTTTTTTTTTTCCAGAAGTATATTGTGTATAATTAAATTACTTAATATAGTTTTTCTACTATAAACAAATTTATTTAAAAACAAATTTGGAAAGAGTAGGGTGTCTTAAAACTTCACCAAGTTGATAATAATGAACTGGAATAGTATATAACTTTTTTTTTAAAAAATTAAATGTGATTTTTGTCTCAAAATAAATTACTCACTAAATTCTTCTTGTTCTCTTTCTAAATTTCCAACTTCTTGATTGCGTCTTCTAATTTCTTCATTTCTTTCTTGTTCACGAACTAACCACATTTTTATTAACTAATTAATTAAAATATTTACACAAATTAAATTTAACAAAGAAATGTATGTCTTACATATACATATTTCATATTGGAAATAAGATAGCAAAATTTAATCAAATTATTTTTGATAAGATAAGATATATTATATTAATCCCTGCTAATTTTTAGTAATAATTGTGCTACGCAATTTAGTATAAAATATAAACTAAAATGTACAATAATAAAAACATATTAAATATGTTGAATAATTTTTTTAAAGTTATAGTTTCAAATAATTCCCGGTTTTGGCATTTAAATGGAACATTGATAGCAGCCATCTGTTGGTCGCAATGTAAACTGCGCATATTAATGAATTTCATTCATACAGTTGGCAGTAACACATATGTATGTTGTGTTGCATGACTGTTGCGCAATTGTCTACGCAATTCAACCAACAACATTATTTTAATATTACTACGATATTTTAATCTATTTTAACGTGATAAAATAATAAGAATCTAATGAGTGTGTGATCAGTGCTTTGGTATAACAATTGACAGCGTAAAAGAATTGATAATCGATTAGTGTATGAATGTACATGAATGAAACAATTTACACGGAAGCCATTTTGTAATTGACGTGCTGTGTTTATTTCATTGCAACTGTAAATAAACATGAAAACTGTATTTCATCTGTTTTATTGCATTAAACGGGGAATATATTTTCGGATAATATGATCATGTTATCCATGAGTAAGTATGAATAGCTTTTAACATAATATGCACAGCTGTTCCAGAATGTCTCGTATTTTTAACGGTTTTTTTTCTACGATTCTTATAAGATGTGCATGCATACTTGGACAGCTGGCCTATTTATGCATTTGGCGCCAACTTATAACTTATAACTACTTTAATTTTATTTATAACAACTTTATTATATCAGTAATATTTATAAAGCATTAGTGTATAATATAGTGACCTATTTGAATGTGTTTTTTTATAATTTTAGTAGATTAAAAAAAATGGCTGGTAGCGAAGGTAGTGTTACTGGTCAGACCGAATTGCTTTCTGGCTGGTCGTGTGTGGTACACCGACCCAGTGAAGATCCGGAACCTTCAAGTTTACCTTCCACAGTGGATATTGCAGCTTTCAGCTCGGGACCTAGTGTTGCCCTGTCACATTCACCACAAGATGATTACTGCAGTAACTCCGATTCTGAAACTGGTTCCGATTCTGAGGTTAGTTTGATTCACACACACACATGTATAATTAACAAATACAGGAATTGATTTTAATTTTAGAATTCAGTGAGTGATCCTTCCGGTTCGTGTAGTTATTCATCATCGGATTCCGATAGTTCGACATCGAGTCAGGTCAGTTCAGCGAGCAGCGTTCCAGCGCAATTTAGCGTAACCAGTTCGCAAACGGGCGGATTACGTTTGACAATTGCAACCGTTCGCAAAGACGAACCAGTCAAAGCGGAAGATACAAATAGTATAAACAGTGTCATCAAGAATCTGGCAGTGCCCAAGCTAAGTTCTTCGGATAGTGATTCGGATTCCGATTGTAGTGATTCAAGTACGGGATCGGAACGATCTCGTCGTTCACGAAAAATTAGTGCTCCACCAGCAACGGCGACGACAACGCGTAACAGTAAGAGTGCTGCACCGCCGAAAAAGGTGCAAAATAGTGCAGTGACTAAAGTGACTAAAATCGACAATAAAACGCATACGAATAGTGCAACGAATAGTAAAAAGGCCGTGCAAAAGGATGCGAAAACTAACGCGAAAGTTCCACCGCCAAAAACACGGGGCAGACCACCAACGCGCACAAACAAGGTAAGGGATTTTATGTTATTATTAATTAATATCTAGCGAATATATTAATTTAATTTCTTAAGTTCGGTATGAAAATTAACATGTGAACATATACAAGGTGCTTAATAAACTAGAAAAACTTCAACTATTAATTTTAGTAAAAATGTAATTGATAAACAAATTTGCAATAAGGATAGATGAGATTATGAAAATATTTATTAATAGTCACTAAACAGATAATAAATATAATTTTATGTGAGCTAGTAATATTTAATTGTATAGTATTTGAATATTATATTTAAAGTAAGCAAATTTATTGAAATAGAAAATTTTTAAAGAAAGATTAATAGCTATTTTAATTAAAGAAATATTCATGTGTTTCAAATCTTAACCTAAAAATGTACTCTGACATTTTAGTGATTATCAAAGTTACCAACTTTGAAATAACATATAATCCAAACATACAAAAATTGATTCAATATACAATTTTTTTTTATACAGTATTTTTATAATTAATATTATTATTTTTGTTCGTTTTAACGTACGATTTAGAATTATAATTTTTTTGCAATGATGATATTTTTGTGATTTTTTTTTTAATGTTTCACATCTAGTATCTATAATGAGTGAAGTCATTGATCTGTAGGTTAGAGTAAACAAAAAACTGACCACCCTAGGTTAGGTACAGTATTACAGTTGACTCTCTATTATCCGGGCAAAAAATTACAAAAATTGAAAATTACCATTAAAGTACGATAGCAAAAATTATTATTTTTACTTTTCTATTTTTTTTTTACAATGGTATAACAATGGTAGACAAAAATGATAACTGAGTTTAATGTTTAATACATATTATGTTAATTAAAAAAAAAAACTAGACATGTTTATCGAAATGTACATTTATTTAAATTATTATTTATAATGAATGTTTTGCAAAATATGTACGGTATCATAATCGATAAATATATCTTAATGTCAAAGTGAATGTTTAACAAAATATTAAATATTACTGATCAAATAGTTTATAATCTAATACATATGAATATAAATTTTAGTGAAAGCTATATGTATTGTGATTGTGTTATTTTAATTAAATAGAATGTAAATAATACTAAATTCTATATTTTAATTTATTAATAATTATTTACAAAAAAAAAAAATAGGAAATATAAATTATTTTCAAATAATTGCATTTATGAGAAGTATAATTAATTATCTTTGAAATAATTAATGTACGGATTGTTTATATTCAATAATAATTATTAATATGTTTGAGCAATTACATGGTGATGAATTATTTTCCGTGTTTCTTCATGATAAACGCTTTTGTTATTGGAATGAAAAAAAGGAAAAAACTTGTAGATATTTCTCTGTATACTTTTTGAATTAAATTATTTTAATTCATTTAAATATGTTTATCTATAATATTATAAAAAAAATAAGGTGTCAGTCTGTCTGATAACTTATAACTCAAATATTAATAAATTAAAGATTTTGAAATTTGATATGTATATCGTTAGGATTTTGATTTAATTCATAGATAATAAAAAAAATGATATAAATAATCTATAAACAAAATGACTGCGGGTTAAATATAATCTAATGGTACACAAAATAAAAAATCGATTAATTTTCAATTTTTTGCAAATTACCCAAAAACAAAACAATTGAAGATCGATTTGCATTATTTGATTTGTAAATAAACAAATGATGACCTTTTTCTTTAAATTTACTAATAATTTTTTATGAGAACATTAAAAACTGAGCATACTGTACATAGAACATAGATGTTTTGCGGGATAGTATAAATTACATATTATGAATAAAAATGTGAATGACCCTTCGAAATATAAAATATATTTGATTATTATATTATGTAAATTTAAAATCTTTTTACTACTTTGACTGCAAGGAAAAAGTAGTATAGCGTTTGGTACGGTGTCTGTAACATTTTCAAAAAACAAAAAAAATTGTATAGAAATCCTTCATATAGCCTGTAGATGACGAATCTGAACTTAGTTTATGTGGGTGTATGGATGTGCGTCGTCAGCTCGCTCGCTCGATCGCTCGCTCGCTCGCTCGCTCGGTCGTAAGTCAAAATTTTGTGGCCGCAACTCCTCCTAGACGGTTCAACCGATTTTAATAAAATTTTCAGGATAAATTTGTCTAGTGCCCAAGATGGTCATGTGGTTTTATTTTTTTCTAGTGATGCCAACTTTCCGAGAAAAAAATTACTAAAGTTTTTAAAAATTCATATTGGCTACGTTATTTATCCAATTTTGATCAGATTTTCAGAAAAGATTTCCCTAATGCTCCCATTATTTACACAATTTTATTAATATTCAGTGTTGCCAACTTTCGAAGAAAAAAATTACTAAAGTTTTAAAAATTTTATTATGGCCATGTTATTCAACCGATTTTACTCAAATTTTCACAAAAGATTCTCCTAGTATTCATATAATTTATGTAATTTTAACAAAATACAGTGTTGCCAACTTTTCGAGAAAAAAATTACTAAAGTTTTTAAAAATTCATATTGGCTACGTTATTTATCCGATTTTGATCAAATTTTCAGAAAAGATTTCCCTAATGCTCCCATTATTTACATAATTTTATTAATATTCAGTGTTGCCAACTTTCCGAGAAAAAAATTACTAAAGTTTTAAAAATTTTATTATGGCCATGTTATTCAACCGATTTTACTCAAATTTTCACAAAAGATTCTCCTAGTATTCATATAATTTATGTGATTTTAACAAAATACAGTGTTGCCAACTTTCCGAGAAAAAAATTAGTAAAATTTTTAAAAATTTATTTTGACCATTTTATTTAACCGATTTTAATCAAATTTTTATAAAAGTTTTTCCTTGTGCCTAAATAAATTATACAATTTTAACAAAATACAGTGTTGCCAAGTTATCGAGAAAAAAAATCACAAAATTTTTTAAAAATTCATTGTGGCTACATTATTTATTCGATTTTGATCAAATTTTCAGAAAGGTATCTCCTAGTGCCCACATAAATTATAATATTATTAAAATACAGTGTTGCCAATTTTCCGAGAAATGTCAAAGTAGTCTATATATGGGTTTACCCATATACTTCTAATCTTGTTTATTAATAAATTTTGGCAGTTTAATTTTAGTTTTTGTTTAGGTTTAAAAGTAAATATGTATATATTTATGAATCGAATATTTTAATAAAAAAAAATTGTAAATAAAAGAAATAAATTGCAAAAATGTATTAATTATTTAGTTTAATTATTTAAATTTCAATTCTGGTCACTACTTTAACTGTGGAATCTTTTAAATTTAAATGATATGCATGTTCAGAATTGCTCTATTTAAATTTATTTAAATAACCAACTTAAAGTCTCATTTAAGCTAAAGATCTTTAAATTTAATTGTAATAAGCACAATAGCAACATAAAAAACTAAAAAATTATCTATTTTTTTTTATTAATAAAACAACGAAACCATTAAAAAATCATCGAAAGATTTTTTATCTGTGTGTTTGAAAATGGAATATTTACCTGTCTTACTTATCGTTGTAATAATTTAGAAAATGTAATAGTGCATCTACGGTTTATACTAACTTTAATTAATCTTTAGTAGTGGAGTTTTAGTGTAGCGCTAATAAAACCTGTTCTTATCAGTGCGAAATATGCGACATTCTTACTGGGAAGCTTTAATCAATTAAAATTCTTACATTCTCCATTTAGTGCATATTGAAAACAGAACAATAAAATTTATTTATTTATTTACTTTGGATATATTATTATAGTTTCACTAAATTGCATTTAATTTATAGATTTTCACATTATAAAGGGCGAATAATTTTAAATTTAATAGTACATACATACATACATACACAATTACGCCATGTACCCAAAAGGGTGTGGCACAAACTCTTTTTATCATTCCGAAATCAGTCGCCTCCAAACATTCCTATATCCAGCACAAGCAACTTTCGCTTCATCCACATTTATAATTCCACTCTCATACATGCTCTTTTATTCCTACTACTTGGAAACTTTCGCTCACGCAAGCCACCCTTTCAATCATACCCCACTCCAACTACTCATCGGTCGTCCACGCAAACGTATACCATCAAAATATCATTCAAATAAATCTTTTTAACAGCAAACTTTCATTAGACGCATTCGCTCAAGACGGTTATAATTTGTTTACAAATATTTAATGCTATGTTCACTATTTGTCATTACGTTCGAAAAACAGTAGCATCTGTTTTTGTCGCACACATATTTTTAAGTATTTTCTGTGTTTCAAAGTACTGTATTAAAAATATGAAATATATAAATATTTATTTTTTTTATTATATATATATATATATATATATATATATATATATATATATATATATATATATTAATATATAAATAAATAAATGCATTTGAGTGTTAAATGATAAGAAAATCGATAAGGTAATTTTAAAATATCATACTTGAAAATATAAAATATAAATGAAAATAGAATTTAGATAACATACTATTAAAGTTATACCTACCTTTTTAGTTTATGATTATGAATACGGAACTTCTATATGGGTATAGAACAATTTAATAGGTATTTACAAAGAAATGAATTTCAATGTAAGGAAATAATCGTAAAATTTCGCAATTCGAATAAAAATATAAAATGTGTAAAGTATTACTACACATATAAGAAAATAACGCCGACCGACGACGATAGGATTATATTTCTTTTATTAAGGAAACAAACACACACTGATTGTATCGGAGCTTTTGAGAACTTTAGCCTAGGTCATGAACTTAAGTGATTGATGGATAACAAAAACGGCGAAGTTTTGAAAGAAAGAAAATAAAAAAGTAATCAAATCATTTTTATAACATTTGTTGGACTAAAATTTATTGTGTATTTCATTACGCACTCCTTTTCCATTTTTTTTTTTTTAATGTACTATTATTTAGTAGTATTTATTAGGAAATTAAACTAATAAAAATTAGTATATAAAAAATAATTTATCATAAATAATAATAAAATTAAAGTAAAACAGCTTCAGGTTTATATAATGAGTTGTGAAATATTTTTTACTATATTAATAATAAATATGTTTAATAAATGTATTATTTTTTGTTTTTTTTGTAAACTTAGAATAGGTACTCTTACATATATAAAAAAAGTATAATGTTTTTATAGAATTTCAAGAGTTGTAAAAAATCTGTAATCTTCAGGCTTTCACGGCCGGTATTCATTGAAATTATAGAATTTTCTAGGCTGGTATGTCGTGGTCGATATATTGTCAGTGTTTGGTGAATGAATGACAGTTTCACACTTTGCAATCTGGTATATATATATATATATATATATATATATCTGTACCCCCACCATTTTCTACAGGTGCCATTACGCCATTGGTCGATTTTGGCTGGTCTGGATGATTGAAATTTATTAGATATCTTAGAGCCGGTTTCTTGACTTACGAATAAAGTATCGAATACATTTAGTTTGTCACATTTCGTTGATTTTTAGGGAATTTATACTAAATTTCTAAGATTATAGGATTTTACTCGAGATTTTATGAAAATCTTTGGGGAAAACTACATCCTCAAATTTTGTCACCAGATTTTACAAATTTAAGTATGATTGTAGAAATTATAGTGATTTTTAGGGAATTTATTTAAAATTTTTAAGATTATAGGATTTTAATCGAAATTTTCAGAAAATCTTTAATTGCTATTATCATGATTATTAAAGAATTTTACTAAGATTTTAAGGGTTTTTAATTAATTTGTATATTAGATTATACAGAGTGCTTGACGCATTATTTATCAGTGAAGAAAGCCAGCCCTTCAACTAAAAAAAAAAACCTAAATGAGATGACAAACAAATAGAAATCAGTTTCGGACACGTATCAAAATAAAATACCCAAAAATACTAGTACATTCCAGAAATCGCTACAAAATTTATTATGTACAACAAAAAAACAAAAGAAGAAAAACAAACAAACACATATTTATATAACGAAATCTATGTATGCACACAAACATAACATAAACACACACACATATATACATCCCCACTCTTGTAAATTGACGATTTCCCCTCTCGTTACGTCTCACCTCGCACCCATCGCTCCGCGCGTTAAGTGTGTTTGAGTAAAGGCAGTACGCGGTAAAGTTTAACTAATAGCTCGTTAGTGGTCGCTACTAACCTGCGACTACTTCTCCAGTCTGCTTAGGTTCTGTGTGAATACGAAAACTTAGTCACTCGCTCTTAGTAGTGTCGTACTTAAAAACACTTTACATATTCATTCATCGGACGCATTGGGAATATATGTGTGTGTGATGTTTTTTTGAAAATTGAAAATTGCCGCCATTTTAATCCAGGTGCGCATGCGCGAACAAGTGAATTTTATTATTGTTCTGTGACAACAGTGTACTAGGGAATTTTTCATTTATTTATTTACCGTCTGGTAACAGTGATTATTTGAACTTAATAAGATCGGTGGTGTTAATTTAGTTGTGTTAGTGGTAGTGTAAATTAGTGTTAACTGTTAAGTAAATGTTTACCTTATGCCTACATTCACAGCCTATTTGAATTGAGATTAATTATATTTGGAGATAAGATTTAAGTGTAACCATTCAAAATTTTAATTTTAAATATTTTTGAGTTTTATTTAGTTCAAATTGTTTTGTTCTTTAATTTTTTCTTTTTATTAAAGGCCTTGATACATTATTTGTTTTGATTTACAATTTACTTGCATACACTGGAAAAAAAACTATATAATATTGCATAAACTGTTTGTAAAAATTAATAATTAAAATTTTTTTTGAAAAATGTAATCTATATAATTTTTACACAAACATGGATTTTTTACAGTGTAGACAAATTGTATAATACAGGGTGTTTGGTTATGTCAATGTGTTAATTTCTGGAAGTTAATTAAAGCATATTTACCTGTAGTGTTATAAAAAGTGTCACAGTTTTTGATATATATTTTGACAACAATTTATTGACTTATTTCAAGGATTAATTTATTCCAACATTTGGAAATACGGGACTTAAGGTTGAGTAAAGAATTTTCAAAATTTTGATTAATCGAAAAGTGTTGAGTAATGATTTAAAAGCTCACTGTCGTAAATAATGAATATATTACTTGTCATGAAACTGGATTATTTAAGGGTTTAGTTTGGTGTAATTAAGTGTAATTGTTAATAAAAAAATGTACCTACTGCTAAATTTTAAAACATCCAATGAACTTCTGCTGCGATCTGTCGGTAGTCTAAGAAAGTTGTGACTTACTGCACATTTTATTTTAAAATTTTGGCATTAAAGCCTAGTTTAAATTTGCAAAGTTAGTAGTAGAGTACGTACTATTTCATTATTTGCATAAAAATATTGTAAGAATTAATTACGAATCTTCAAAATTGTTATTCATTATTACAAAATGTTTAAATTATACCAATTACGAGATAGTACGCACTCTACCACTAACTCTACTAACGTAACCTAGATTTTACTATGATTTTAACTCTTTTATTTATGAATTTTGTAATCAATATAAGTTATCAATATATAATACACTGTAAAAAATGTAATACATATTTATATAATTTTACATAACTAAGTAAAATAGCAACATTTTGTAATTTTTACTGTGTTAGTTGATGTAAAATTAATTTTTTTCTGTAAAAATACATTTTTAGAATATACAACTTTACATACATTTTTTACAGTGTACTAATAAAAATAATAGAGGTGACGCTGGGCATAAATATACAATTAAAGTTGTTCAGAATCAATGTGAAAGGTATATTTTATAAAGAAATTTTAAAAATTCAAATTGACACTGAAAATACACTTTTATATTAGAATAGATATTGAAAAATTTTGAATTTATTGATGGAACATTAATATTATTAAATTTTTTTTATTCATTTAATTCAAATAAGTTATATGAAAATGACTACTATTATTGAAGGTGACAAAATTGCAATTCTACGCAAATGATTCTTAGAAAAAACATGTAATTTAACTCTTTCGGGACGGAATAGATTTTTCTGAATAATAATAACAACTGTAAAAATGTAACTTAAATTTATATTATATAGCTTTTAACAGTAAAATAACAACATTTTTGTAATTTTACTGTGTGATAATTTACGTAATATTATTTTTTTTATGGAAGAAAAAAAAAATACATTCATAGAAAATATAAAAAATCTTTTATTTGTGGTTCCATAGAAATACTTCTAGGCCTGCTAGGGTTAAATTGAATTAATTTTTTAATTGAAATTGGTTTAAATTTGTAGTGTATTTATTGTTATTGGAAAATTCTCGATTGTGAAGTTCAAAAGCGAATGAACCCCGCGCGGAGACTGAATTTTCCAGTAAATTTTTCTGAGTCATGCCGGCAATCAATTTTAATTTTGAGTACATTTAAATTTTAAAATAATTAAAAATATAAAACAAATAATATTATTCGTTATATTCAGTGTGTTTCAAAAATATGAGAAGTGGTCAGTTATTATTGACTTAAGTATATTTTATGAAAATATACTTAAGTATATTTTATGAAAATATATATTTTTAAAAAGATTACAGAAATAATATTAGAATAATTTTTTGAAATACTGCATCAATTTTTAACTATTATTTATATTATGATTTAAATATGATATGTTATAAAATAATTATGTATTACATAGATTAGATTGTCTTCTGTTATACATATATTATGCAGATTTTAACAAAGTTTCTCAAACAATTGTTAATTAGTTTATTTACTTGGGCAAAATTATGCAATATATATATATTTTTTTCCTGAAATTTAAACATGAGCGTGCCAACTTAACGTAGGTTATTTTACCTGATTCGTAGCTTTAGAAATTACATAATTTAAAGTTTGTTAACATAGTAAAAAATGTTTCAAAACTCATTGTATTAAAATAATACAGCTTGAGGTTATAGTTCTGTATTAATATTTAATAATAATCGATCTTTCGACATACTCAACGTAACATGTGATACAAATGACATTTACAGTAAATAAACAAAACACAGAAACAAGTTACTAGGTACTAAGTTACTTGGTGATTGAATTCAGTCACCAAGCACTGAGTATACTATCTACGATGTATGGCGAAACGTCTACGACGAGGATAGATTGACCATGGCATACCAGCTTAGAAGATATTTATTGACAGTACTTATCAGTATTACTGATTAAAAAATACTGACAGTAATATCAACCGTGCTATATGGATATTTGAATATAGAAAAAAAATCTTTCATTATAGGATATTAGAAAATATAGTATGGTCATTAAAATTTTGCTGATAAAAAAATGACAATCGAAATATTCTTTGTACCATGCATCTATGAATAGGTAATAAATTATCATATGATTTTTACTCTATATAGTAACGTCAATAATCGAACTATTTCCGTATATTTGAAACATGCTGTATAAGTAATGGAAAAAAAACGTGGATATTTTTTCTTTTCTCACGTTATTGGCGGGAATCAGTATAGTAGCCAATAAATGGCTTAACGTATTCCACATACCATCGGTTCAGCTAAGAAATTAATTGTGGGTGTAATGCCATTAAATTCAAATCGCATTCTTTCTTTTCCTTTATTGATAACGATTTTGTTTTTCTTCTAATTATTCACGGCGATAAATGGCTGCGTATACTTTTTTTTTTCGCTTTTGATAATATTTTGCGTTTATTTTTCTAAATATTAATTTAATGTAGGTTATTTGTCGAGTTACTTATTAATCGTATCATATATGTTCAGAGAACATATATAGCGTGTGTTTATTTATAAAGTTGACATATGGATGTATTTTTATATCGTTTTCGTTAAAAATAACGGATTGTTAAAATAAAAATACTAAGGTTCCGTAAGAAATTTAGCTATATAGCAACAAGATTTTTTACGGAATCTCAGAATTTTTATTTTAACGTACCGCTATTTTTAATAGAAATGATACATAATACATCTGATATATCGACCATTAGCATGCGAAATTAAATATTGCTACTTATTCTATTTGAAGAGATATAATATCGGTTAAATTAGATAAAATGTTCCAAATTATGTTAAACCAGAAATGACATAATAAAACATTTTTTATTCAATCAGTGGTTCTTAAAGTATTGAATGTAACTTTGTTATTTATGATTGATTTGGATTTTAAATCTTTCAGAACTCGTTATATTAAAATAAAACTTCTTTAGGTTAAAGTTCTGTATTAATATTTATTTATAATCGACGTTTCGACGAACTCAATGTTGATTTTTGATAAATATTAATACAGAACTTTAACTTAAAGCAGTTTTATTTTAATATAATGAGTTCTGAAAGATTTTTCACTATGTTATTAAACGCATAATAAAGAAACATCGGACTAATGTTTAAATAAAACTTCTTTAGGTTAAAGTTCTGTATTAATATTTATTTATAATCGACGTTTCCACGAACTCAACGTTGATTTTTGATAAATATTAGTACAGAACTTGAAGCCTAAAGCCGTTTTATTTTGCGTTTTAATAATTAATAATAATCACATTGTGTAGTTATTAAAAATTTTAAAACCGAAGTAATAGAAACTATATTTAATAAATAGTTTATATAATTTTATATTTTTTATTTGTAGAATTATCATTAGTGCCGTAAAGAATTGATATTAATAAACAGTGCAAATAAAACTAAAAAAAAAAACCAAACAAAGTAAATGAAAATTGCGTGTGTCGTCGGCGAACGTGGCAATGTTTATCAGTTAATGTCGTGTGATGACGAATCAAAGACTGTGCGAGACTGGTGACTAGTTTGCGAGTTGGGGGTGGGTGGTGTGAGGTGTGTAAATGACGGGTGTGTAGTTGGTGGCGAGGGGGCTGGGCGTCGCGATGGTGGTGCGACACATGGACGCCGGTGCTACAGCGGACGCCTGGAATGCGCCGGAAGGCGTCTGGGAATATGTTAGTCATTTGGTAAAGGAATATCATTTACAACTCGGCGATGAATACTCGCAACATCAGGTATTATTATTTATTATTCATTTTTTTTTGTTTACTTTCAATTTTTACACAAATTTATCCTCAATGGGAATTGATTGATATCTTTTGCCGGTTTTTTAAATATTGAATTTTAATATTTTAAATTAATTATATATATACATACATACATTCACAATCACGCCATGTACTCTAGCAGGGTGTGGCACAAACTCTTTTCATCATCCCGAAATCAGTCGCCTCCAAACATTCCTATCCAAACAAGCAACTTTCGCTTCATCCACATTCATAATTCCACTCTCATAGCATGCTAATTAATTCTATATGATTTAAGTAATGGCGAAAAATTGACTGCAAAATAATTTTTTTTTTATAGAAATCATTTTTTCAAATTTTGTATACCAAATTGTACAAATTATTTTAAAGTATGTTTGTAATGATTTTTCGTTGATTTTACAAACTTTATAGAAAATCCTAAAGCGGGCCTTACACGGTCAATCAGAAATGACTGACTGAATAATCAGACTGCCATTCCTACGAAGCCTCTACACTGAACTTATAAGGCATCTGACAGTCTGATTGAAGTAATTTTATTTCAGTTTACATTGAAATATCAAATAGGTTCGGATCTGGCGTGACCATTCAGACTGTCAGTCTCACGGGCGCCATTTTCTTATTTATGAAACGACAATTTTTGAAAATAAAGACCAAAATAAAAAATTTTCGAATCTCCAAACCGTTTCCTGCTATGTTTTTTTATTTGCGAATAAAAAATTTCCAAACTTTGCGTACTTTTTAGTCATTTAGATGAGAACTTGTGCTTAATCAGAATATTAATTTTCGGTCTGAATTTTATTCCGAATGATCGTGTAAGGCCCGCTTAAGATTGTAAGATTTTACATAATTTTACGATAAATTTTTAATTGATTTTATCATGATTTTAAAAGATTTTACGGGATTTTAATTAATTTGTTCACCAAATTGTAAAAGTTGTTATCTTTATGTGTAATGTCACAATATTTAAGAATAATCTTCAGGCTTTTGCGGCCGGTATCTAATCTAATCTAATATTTAACACAAGTAATTTTATTATCGAACTGTCAAACCCATCGTGGAGGAGAACCTAGTTTTTACATGAAAATTAACTCAAATCAATACAGTAACATTTTGTGAGTGATCCTTGTCAGTTTGTAAAGTAACCAAGTAAACTTTCTGCGTGTTCCTGGGCCGAAAACAAAAACTAATTATATTCTTCCTCCCCTCTTATTACATTTTTTATATTTCTCATGGCAGGGAGTGGTGTATATATACAACACTTTGTATGTATATTAAGCCGGGGGAATGGGATGTTCGGTTGGTTTCGCATTCGAGTGTTGAAATTATCGCACCTTCCAATTCCGAACAATCGGCTGGGTCCCTCGCTTTGTTTGCTCTTATTTCTTTGATTTAATTAGCGCAAACCAACAGCAACAGAACAGCAACGTTTTGGGTTCGTAAGCGTAACGACTGATTCCCCTTTTTTGTTTTTGCTTCTTTACCTTTTACTCTTTTAGACATTTGCCGGTTACGCTTATTTTAATTTTATCTTGTTATCTTTTTCCATAATTTTTAGGGCGATATACAGAAAATACCGTAAATGAAATTAACATCAAAGACAGATTTTTAGGTTATTTAATTGAATTGAAAAGTTATTTTAGAAATAAACCTCATGTTAGAATTTCGAAAAAACAAGAAAAAATTGCATAATTTTGCCCAAGTTATGTCCAGTTTTGTCCAACACTTATTTTATTTCGTCCAACTTCCTTTAACTAATGAATCAAAAGTCGAATTTCTATGGTGTGGCTCCTCTATACATACACACACACACAATTACGCCATGTACCCAACAGGGTGTGGCACAAACTCTTTTCATCATTCCGAAATCAGTCGCCTCCAAACATTCCTATCCAAACAAGCAATTTTCGCTTCATCCTCATTCATAATTCCACTCTCACAGCATGCTCTTTTATTCCTACTGCTTGAAAACTTTCGCTCACGCAAAACACTCTCAATCATACCACTCCAACTACTCATCGGACGTCCACGCAAACGTACACCATCAAAATTATTCAAATAAATCTTTTTAACCAAACGTTCATTACACATAATCTTTTTTTTATTATTATGACATCAAAAAGTTTTATTTTTTGTACTAGTTCTATAAAGTATACCATACTGCAGTGTGTAGATAAATTTCAATAAATAAATTATATATATAATTTAGCTATTTACTTCGAATTAAATGAAATATTTATTAAATATTTTTCTGTGTATAATAATATATGAAAAGAATAACTAGCAACATTAGATTATTAAAATTAATATTCCAAGAAGTATCTCCAAATAAAAAAGATAGTTTTTTTTTTCGTATTCCATGACTAATTTATTTAAATTATCAGAAAAAAACTACGTGTTTCTTGTCATCTATTCAACCACAAAAGAGAGAAAAACAATAAAAAAAATCTCATTTTTTTTTCTTGTTTGATGATGAATGACAAAAGTCATGATTTGAATATGTCAAAAGCAAAAAAAAAATTTGAAGGTCATTTTTTACATAAATAAATACAAAAATAGCACGTATTTAAATAAAATTACATACTTAGATATTAGAAAAAAAAATCTAATGTTGCTATGACATTATATGTAATTATTTTATCACAATTGCAAAATTTCATTATTTATTATTAGCATCATTTAGCACCAATGTTTAGTAATTATGTTGTTAACAAATGTGTTTTTTTTTTAATTATTTTCAATATTTATGTAATGTGTGTGTTGTATGCAAATAATTGTAGATTCAGAAATAGATTTTTAGTTCTTACAATTTTTGTTTATTTCAACAATCTCCATTTTAGAAATATTAAAAACACGATAGTTCGATTTAACTAATAATCTGAATATGAAAAAACTATGCTAATATTTGAATATCTGTTGAATATCTGTTCATTAATTCAATAATTAATTTAATTATTGAAAATGTGTGACGAAGTACAAGAAATTGCATATTCGGCTAAGGAAATATTAATTCTCACAAATCACATAACAAATATACTGTTTTACAATTATTATTATTTCTTGATATGTATTTTATTTAACGCTGGAAGAAAAAATAGCATATGTCAGTTGGAGCAGAATGGGCTTTCTGCTTCTTATAACATAATATACTATTAGTAATAAACATTAGTAGTAAACATTGTGGAATGATAAAGTTTTTGGATGTTTTAGTTTATTTGTTTAGTAATGTCCGTATAACAGTTCCATACATACATATACATACATACATACACACTCTCGCCATGTACCCAAAAGGGTGTGGCACAAACTCTTTTCAACATTCCGAAATCAGTCGCCTCCAAACATTCCTATCCAAACAAGCAACTTTCGCTTCATCCTCATTCATAATTCCACTCTCATACATGCTCTTTTATTCCTACTACTTAGAAACTTTCGTTCACTCAAAACACTCTCAATCATACCACTCCAACTACTCATCGGACGTCCACGCAAACGAATACCATCAAAATCATTCAAATAAATTTTTTTAACCAAACGTTCATTAGACATTCGCTCAACATGTCTGAACCATCTTAACTGACTAACACCAACTAACAGTTCCATTGTCTTAAAATCGGTATTTCGATGTTTGGGATTCTGGAGATATTTAGTAGCTTCAGTATAATTCATATTCCTTGGTATCCCAAGAGGTAAATCTAACTGTAAGAAATGTAAACTAAAAATACACCGACTGAATTGTGTCAGAAATTTGTTAGTTTTTCTGATAAAATACCTACGATAGAGTAAAAAATAAAAATAATACAATGTTACTTTTATCGGTGAAAAACTATACATAAATAACAAACAACAACAAGAAGAAGGAAAAAAAAACGGCATATTTTGTTTATAAAAAGTTTCCAGATCAATAAATCAAAATTTGATTGTGAATTAAAATGATAGTGTAGTAGTTATTTTTATTTTTTGACATGCTACATTTTCTAATCATTACAATTGGAAAATATTTCTTTGTAACGACATTTATAAACTGAATTTTATATGGTTTTGCATTTATAATTAAGAATTGTTTAATGTAAAATTGTAAAATGTTTTTGTTTGAAAATTTCTAGTACTACGGCATTGTTTTGTCCGAAAAATAATCATTTTTATTCTTGTTTTCTTCAATGATTTAGAGAAAATTAATAAAGAAAACTTTGTAAAGTCTAAATATGATGAGAAACATAATTATTTACTAATTTTTATGATATACATGCTGTCACGTTTGATAAATTTAGACAATACAGACTACTAGTACAATAATGTTTACATTATGTTATTAGTATTATAATGACCTACACTTGAAAAAAACTACTATTTATTGATTTATACTATGAACAAGATTAGAAGTATATGGATAAACCCATATATAGACCACTTTGACATTTCTCTGAAAGTTGCGGCAATACTGTATTTTAATAATATTATAATTTATGTGGGCATTCAGTGGCGTAGCGAGCATAACTTGCGCCCGGGGCACGATACCTTTTTCGCGCCCCCCCCCCCTATCCCCGAATAACATATAGTAATATAATATTTAGAATATCATCGTCTAAAAAGCAACATGACAACTTATTTTTGCAAAACTTTTCAGCAGGAAGAAAAAACTATTTTATTTTAATTTCGTTAACGCTTTCAACAGGATTTCAGTACATATTATGCATTTTATTTTTAAACAATGAAAAAAGTTAATGTATATTATATATAAGTAGATGTATTTATTATTAATAATAATAATATAATATAATACAATTAATTATTAGGTATACATTTTTCTTGCCTTCGATGCAGCAAATTTATCAATTACTTCATCAAAGTCAATCATTTCAAATTTTTCTCTTTCCACACTTAAAAATGCTAGGTCACTTAAGCGATCTTGTCCCATAGTCGATCGTAGATATGTCAAAATTAATTTTAATTTGCTGAACGAACGTTCACAGCTAGCAATTGACACTGAAATAGTCAGGAGTATTTGAAGTGCGACTCTTAAGTTTGGAAAAACATCTTCTCCATACGAGATTATAAAAGTAAGAAACTCTAACGGAGTTTTAGGTTTAGTTTCTTTTCTACTGCGGAGTAACATCTTGCAGTCACATATTTCGATATAGAGTTCTGATCCATTAAAATCTGTATTGTAAAATTCACCCAGATTTTTACAATTCTTTTCAAGATCGTTATCAACATTATTGTTGTTTAACAAATTTTCAACGTCTAGTAAAAATCCAAATTTGGAATTAAGATCACTCAGTCGTGAAAATCTTGTACTTATTTCTTGCTGCAGACGATCAAGAACGCTTTTCATAATGCGAGAAATTTCACTTTCTGCGGAAAGGCCAACATCTCTAGCCAATTCTCCGGGCATTTTTCGGCGTTTTCTAATACGGATTGTTTTATCAATACCCCATTTGTCACAAAAAGACTTAGCATTTTCTATTGCTCCTTCACAGATTTTGTCTCGAATTTCTGCAAGTTCAGTCGCTAATGATTGAAGATCATGGAACGCTTCTCTAAAATTCATTTTAGGATCTTGTAATCTGAGCTGCACACGATCAATTCTCCTCAAGATTTCATGCCAGAAATGAATTAAAGTTATAAAATTAAAATTCAATATATTTTGCAACAAAATTGTAGCTTCACTTCTGGTGTCACTTGTGGTAGTACTGTCCTCTGCTAATTTTTCTAACAGTTCTACTAATTCATCCAGCCCATCGACAATAACGCTAACCGCTTGTGCTCTGGCGCTCCATCGTGTTTCAGATTCACGTTTAACAGTTCTTTTTAAAGCATTTTTTAATAATTCCCATCGCAATGTTGACCGTGAGAAAAAGAGATATATGTTTTCAACTATGCCAAAACATGTTACAACGACTGGATCTTGCTTAGCTACAGTAACTCCTACTAAATTTAATGAATGGTTATCACAATTTACAAATAATGCTTTATTATTTTTTGTCATAATTCTTTGTTGAACGCCAGATATGTGACGTGACATCACGGCAGCATTATCATAACATTGTGATCTACAGTTTGTTAATAAAATCTGATCGGAATTTAATTTTTTTAAAATTGTACTTTCAATTGAGGCTGCATCTTTAGCATGCATTTCTATAAATCCCAAAAAAGATTCTTTGATAGAAACTTTTCTGTTTTTAAAATCAATATCTACATACCTAAAAACTTGTGACATTTGTTCTCGATGAGCGATATCAGGAGTCGAATCAAATAAAAGTCCATAATATTTATTTATTTTGATATCATTTATTAGTTGATTTCGAACTGTGGAAGCTAGAAGATGAATAAATTCATTTTGAATTTGTGGTGACAGGTATGAGACAGTTCTTGGCGTTTCTATTGCATTTTTAAGATGATTTGCTAGTAGAGGATCAAACTGAGCTATAAGTTTAAGTAAAGATAATAGGTTTCCGATATTTGTACTATCTTGAAGCGCTAGATTTTCAACATGACCACGTAGAGGAAGATTTTGTATAATCAGATACTTCATACAAGCTAATATTCGTTGCAATATATTTCGCCACCGTTCTTTTTCGGACTGTATATTTGCTTCTAATGATGCATCGATTCCCGTTTTATTAATTAATCTTCTTTCTGTTTCTTTCCACGTTGTAAACGATTTCCGATGTTTTGGACTTTTTTCATGGCTAATCAATTTATCTTTTTTCTTCCATTTATTAAAACCAGATGCTGTTACGAAAGATGATTGTGTATCGGAATCTGATGTAATAAACAGTAAGCAACAAAAGCAGTACGCTGCATTATTTTTTGGTGAATATAATAACCAAGATCGGGTAATTTCTATTCCTTCTTCTTCATTACCGACCCGTCGAGAAAACCAAGATTTTGGCATTAGACGATTAGCTGATGTTGCTACTGCATTTAGACTGGATTTGTTCTGAAATATGCGGAATCCACGAATAATCATTTCTGTGCGAAGTTGGTTCGATATTATTGGATGATTATTACTAAATTTTAAATAAGCAACATCTTTGAACTCCAAAACGTCCGGAATTACAGTGAGGGTTTCTGTTGCATTTTCTGTACTTTTTAATAGATGTGGACATGGATTTAGAACTTCTGCTGTACTTGAACCCTCATCTTCATCATCTTCATTTTCTTGTATTTGTTTTGATGTGTTATCGCATAAAAGTTTAGCAGCAGTAGGAGTACAACCTGAATATGATTCTGACTTTGATTTTACTTCTTCATCCTTCTTATCTTCTGGTTTTTCCATTTTCGATTTTTTTACTAAATATGATTCCATTATTGTTCTGGATTTCTGAGCTTCTTTTTCTTGCTCTAGTTTTCTTTTCCGATTCTGAGAACCGCTAAGTTTTTTTCTTGGCATTGACATAGTCTAAATAAAAAAAAATTTTTATTGTATTAATTAAGATATTACTTTTGAACAACACAACAACTGTAAATAAAATCAGGGTGACCACTTTTTGGAAAACTCAGGGTAACAGAAAAAATACAGGGAACTTGAATCGTAGAAAATATTTAGTCAAAACACAGAGAAAAAAATTTTCACGTTAAATTTTTTTTGTAGTATTGGAGCTATCGATTATTCTGAATTGGCGGCATTAATTTATGTATGCACACAGTGCTAACTTGGAATAAATTCAGTAAATCACAAATCTATTTTTATTTTAAAAAATGCTCGGACACGTTGATTAGTATTTTAAGTTGAGGGCATTGTTCAATAAAAAAAAAAGAGTATTCAATGTGTCCCAAATTTGATATACAACGTGATCACTAATTTGTTTAAATGTAGCCTTGTTTTTTATTGCGTATTTTTAAAGTACATATCAAGTTATTCGTAACTGCCAAATTTAAAATTTTTATTTCTTGTCATTTACAAAATATTAAACAAAAAATTAATTTTAATTGGAAAATAATAAGAAACATCTATCACATTAATAGTTTACATATTTCAATAAATGGTCAAAATGCTGTCCATTCACTATCTGACAGTTCCCTAAACGGGATTGAAACTCGTTTTGAACATTTCTAATTATTTCGGGGGAAATTAAACCTACACTCATTGATTCTTATACAAAAATAAAAATAAAAATTTGAAATTTGGCAGTTACGAATAATTTGATATGCTTTTTAAAAATACGCAGTAAAATATTTAAATAAAAAAAAATATTTTTAATATAGCACATTTTTAAAACGGGCTAAAAAGTAACAAAAATAATCGAAGTGCCCAAGCATTTTTCGAAATAAAAATATATCTATGGTTTACCGAATTTATTCAAAGTTACAGACTAGCAATGTATACAACATTTATTAATTATAAGAATCATCTTTAAATAACTATTTTTAATTAAGTTAATTACAAATTCTACGTCAGAAAATACAATGGATATATTCAATAGATGAATATAACTAAGGTTTACCGCTTAAAATAATTTTTCAAAGCAAATTTTTCATAATAATAATAAAAAGTAATTTATAATTTTACATGTATTTTATATATAAAATTTTTTTTAAAATATTTAAGTTTAATTTTATATGAAATAGGAAAAAGGTTTATTTGTATCTACGATTATCATGTTACAAAGAAAAGAAAAAAATGTTTACTATAAAAACAGTATTCTGCTCCGAGTGACATGCTATTTTTTCTTCAAGCATTTCAAAAATTAGAATAACATGACTAGGAAGCATATGGGTAAACCCATACATTGACATTATTACAAAAATACTAAGAAATGAGAATAAACAATTTATACTGTTTCATCAAGAGAGCCAGCATTTTGCAAAGTTTAAATTTTGTAATTATTTTGCATAAAAAGAATCTATTTTAAAAATTTGTTTTAAATCTTACAAATAGTATGCTTAAAATAAATTTTGAATAGTTTTTACGGAAAATTGGCAACATTGCATAATAATTAAATTGTTTAATTCTTTCAAGCATACATATTTATTTAAATCTGATCACATACGTTTTTTTTTTTTACAAAATAACTCTTTTATATGTATTGTATAAACTTTTATTGAAATTCTAAGTAAACTTCAAAATAAGATTAATACATTAATTTGGATAATTTTAATATTATATTAATTAAAAAATATTCAATTTTTAATAACACATTGATAATAATATCTTATAAACACAGGAACTGATTCAAGTATTTATCAACAAAAAATAATTTTATATTAATTTATTCAGACGTTCTGACAAAAACTGATGGAAAAATAACTCAAAACCTATACCTAATAAAATCATTAATGAACTGTGATTATTTACAAATGTGATCAACAAAAAATGTAGTTTATCTTATTTAGATTTTATAATATATATTTCAATAAAAAATATTAACATATAACGAGCCATTTAGTTGAAATTATTATGAAAATAAAAATAAATATTACCAATGCAAGAGTATAAGTCATAATAAAATTCTAAATTTAAAACAGGAAAAAGTGATAATAACACAGGAAAAATACGAGAAAAATAGATTTTGGTAACCAGTGGTAACCCTGAAAATATAAAAAAAAGAACTTACTTTATTGCAAATTGCAAACAATATACTAATAAAATTTGAATATTGTCTATTTCTTCAATTATTTTATTGAACAATGTTTATAATTTCACTCATACACAGTTTACTGAATAATAGAATTGTCTAGTAGATGTTTTGTGCCAACATCCCTATCGCACTGATTGACTTGATTCACCTGCTTTTGAACTTGTCGGCTGCTAAATAAAACTAAATCACTCACAATTAAATAAAAACTTAAAACTTGCAAACGAGGGTTACTAAGAAAATTAGTTTCAACTCAACTTGGCAAACAAGAGGATGACTGATAAGTGATGAATTTCTAAAATCTATCATCTTTGGATAGAAAAAAATTATTACTACAGCAAGATAATCTAATTGGTCAGTTTTCCATAGAGGGTGGGTGGGGTGCCCAGACTTAAAGAGTACTAGAGAACAAGCGGAAATAAATAAACATTTCCCAAAGCAATAAAACTTTGGACTAAAAATTTTTAAAGAAACTATATTTTATGTTGTCGCAAATGTTGAATATCTGCTATATTGTATAATCAGTAGGTGACATACATAAAATTCGCAAAACAGAGGAAATTGTTTCCAGATGTTACTTTTATTGGCGACGTACAATAGCAGATACCTAGCTAGCCGGCCGAGAGCCGACCGCTAGTAAATAGGGTCTGGCGTCTGGCCTCCTTGCAGCGGGGTTGTGGAACCGAATGAATGACGACAAAGATAAAAAATTGCCTTTGCATTTTTAAGTTTGCTCGAAGAATAACAAAATAATGTTAAATTTTACGATATTTTTACATAACGATTCAAAATAATTTTATTATGACAAGAAAAATATTTTTTTTAAAATTTTAATTTTCCGGAAAATCCTCTTTGTCTTGGGGACCATTTGGCGCCCCTCTGCGAGTGGCGCCCGGGGCATGATAGACCCCCTTGCCCCCCCCTCGCTACGCCACTGTGGGCATTAGGAGAAACTTTTCTGAAAATTTAATCAAAATCGAATAAATAATGAAGCCACAATAAATTTTTAAAAAAATTTGTGATTTTTTTCTCGATAAGTTGGCAACACTGTATTTTGCTAAAATTGCATAATTTATTTAGGCACTAGGAGAATCTTTTATGAAAATTTGATTAAAATCGGTTAAATAAAGTGATCATAATAAATTTTTAAAATTTTAGTAAATTTTTTTCTGGGAAAGTTGGCAACACTGTATTTTGTTAAAATTACATAAATTTTATGATTGTTAGGATAATCTTTTGTGAAAATTTGAGTAAAATCGGTTAAATAACATGGCCATATTATATTTTTAAAAACTTTAGTAATTTACTGTAATACAACTGACCAGGAAAATGCATGACTTAGTTAGTAATGACTGCTCAAACATAATTGGAAAAAAGCAAAAGCAGAAAGTCTCAGGTTCGAATCCCGACGAGGCCAATGTATTTCTCCAAATTTATTAAATTTCCTAATTATATATTAATTTTCTAGTTCTATGATCTATTTCGATAAAAAAAAATCTTATTTCTTTCTTCCAAATGATGTTTTTATTAATCTTATTGATAGTTCTAAAATATTACGTAAAACAGAATAATAATGACAAGTACTGTTCTAATCATTAATCATCAATAAAATGACACATATCTATTTAAATTTATTATTAATTATTCATAATGATCTTATACGCGTGAAAGATAGTTTCTTTTGTAAAGATAAAACCGACTGCTTATACAATACAATACAATTATTGTATCTGTATGTTTGTGTATGTGTACGCTTATGAACATTTTCAAAAACAAATCGAAATTATACGTACAAAGCTGATCTGTCTGTCACTGCATTTTTCACTTCAACTTCAAGTAAGACAAGAGTTATTTAATATGGACTGTAAATTACTTATTCATTTATTCTTAAACAATTTCTTTCAACTTGACTGAAACGTGAGTGAAAATGAACTTTAACATTTAATTATCTATATATTATAATTGTTTATGAGAAATTAAAAGAACAAATAGATATAAATTATTGACCTGTTATTACATTAGCAGTAAATTATACTTTCTACTTAAAGTTTACATAAAGTTATATTTATTTTGTGTTTACATATTTAAAGATATATATATATATATATATATATATATATATATATATATATATATATATATATATAAAAGATAATTTAATAATTTTAGTGATTTAGTAATTGAACTACACTGTAAAAAAATTTTACAATGAAAATCATTGGACACTTTGTTGCCAACGATAATCATTGTAAATTTACAAAAAAATTTATTTTTACAAAAATTATTTTTATATGTAAAATTACAATTAAAATATCTAACACATTTTAATATTACATTTGCTAAGTAAATTTACATGACTACTTGTAATATTTCCACTTTTTAAAGTAATTATTACATTTGTGAATGTAACTATTACTTTTATGCGTACATATTTACATTAATAAATGTAACAATTACATTTAGTATTGTAAATATTACATTTATTAATGTAATTATTACATTTAAATTATCTGAATCATCTAAAATTAATGCAACACTTTACTGAACACCTTGTTCTTAAAATTTTCAATATTGATAAAAAATGGTAACTGTAAATAACTAGATTAAATAAAAATATGTTAATAGTTATGTGAATACAAAACAGGTAGTTTGTCTCATAGCAAATTCAAAAAAAAAAAAAAATTAGGGACCATCTTGCGAAAGATAGTAGGTATAGCTAATCTGTTCCCATACCCTTACAAATTTGCATTTTTTTCGTAAAGGTACCCTAAGGGCTCAAGGAACGGATATGTTCCTACCTGGCGTTCAAATATTTTTTCATTTCTATTTTCAATTCTGTGAGAAAATTTGTACTACTTAAAAATTAATCTTTTTATATTTATAATCACACTCTAAACATACCATTTATAATTTTGTTACAGAATTAAATATTAATTTTAAATTATTTAAACATGCACACTGATTCACGCACCTTTACTTTTGTTAGCCAGAAATAAAATGAAAAATTTAATTTTTCACTCATGCATATTCGTATTTGGTATTCAGTAGATTTTTTATCCTACAATAAATGATATATCATTTATGTTTGAATAATTGAGAAAAATCGTATCTTTAATGGTTCTCAAAATCTCACATGCAAACCAGCTTAAATAACAAATTTTGGGAAAATTTGAAAATCTCAATATTTTTGAGTATTATTATATTAAATTTCACAATGACAATATGAACATTTATTTGTTCAATGTCCCTTAAATAAGACACCAAATATAAATATCAATTTTAATCTAAAACTTTATTATCTCAATATTTTGTCAACTAAATATAAATTGCATTTGTCTCTGAAACTTTTTAGTCAAAACAGAAAAAAAAAAATGGCACGTCGTATCATAGTATGAAATTCAAATTTAACAACGTTCCTTCAAAAGGACAATCAATAACGCCGTAATCTAACAATAGACTTGCAAGTTTTACAAAATAAAATTTTGATAAAATCACCTAGAATATAAAATATCTTTCACATACGATTAGCAGGCTCGAAAGTTATCGTATTTCTCACGATAATCAAAGTGTGTAAAATTCCGTGCGCATGCGCAATTGCAAATACCGATTTTTATTCGCACATTCCGCAACCGAAATACAAATTACATATTTTACGATGTTTATGTGTAGCACACGTAATATTAAAACTTAAAAATACAACGATAAACTTATAGTTAAAAACAGATTTTTAAAAATTAAAAATTAAATTTTTCGTAATCTAATTTTATTATATTTTTTGAAGGACTGTGACAGCGTGACAGAAACAGTTGTATTTTTAGTTTAAAAAACTATTTTAAAAAATAAATTTACAAATAATAAGGAGATTATTTGTTATTTATTTTTTTGTGCAACTGTTCCTGTCACAGTCCTTCAAAAAATATATATAAATTTCCAAGGAACCAAAATTAAAGTAATCTAATTTTTCTTTACAAATCTTTTAATTTTAATTGTCTATAATTTTGAGCAAATTTTTCTTCGGGGACATATTAGAATTTTTTTATATATTATTTTTAAGGTCAATTTTAATTCATACATGTATCCAAAAGGATGTGGCACAAACTCTTTTCACCCTTTTGGGTACATGGCGTGATTGTGTATGTATGTATAAATTAAAATTTTTAAATTATAAACTCTTCGCATATTTTTAAAATGGTTTCAATACTTCAAATTGAATTAATTCATAATTAAATTTTATTGATTTAATTACTTACAATTTACTTTTGTAAACCAGTAAATATAATATAATAGAATAATTTCTTTTATAAGATTTATTTAAAATCATATCTTTATACAGTTATTCAGATTCTATGCCTGTGGCCAGTTTAAATAAATCACATCGTATAATCAGATCTAATCTATATATAAAAGTGAAATAAATATATTATACATAAACCATAAACAGGTTTTTCACATTGAAAAATAAAAATTCAATTTGATCAAATAAGTTGTAGTAAATACAAATAAATATACCTGAACATTTCCCACATATTGACTGTTAATTTTTTGCAGACATTCTAGCTTTAAGGTATATAATAATAATATGTATGTTGTTACTTTTAACTTTTACCATTAACCAAGTTGGGTGTAAGATGTTGCCACGCCTCTATATGTTTATGTATACGTTAACTTATGTTATTCTACGTAAATTCGATAAATATCTTTCCCTCTATCTCTTTTAAACATTTTTATTGGAATTGGTTTTTTCTTTTTCCTATCTTGTCAGCAATATTGTATTTAATGTGTAGGTATTTCGTTTCATTGATTTTATTCTTAATTTATATGGAATTATATATATATATATATATATATATATATATATATATATATATATATATAGTAGAAGTTGTATATAGGGTGGTTAGACTTGCAATATCCAATGTCAAAATAAAAGTAATCGCTGTCTTATTACAGTATATATTTAGGGTATGCGGTGTAAATCGGAGAGATCGGGTACGAAATACGATTAGTGTATGATGAGTGTGAAATTCAGAAGAAAATGTTGTAGCAAAAGTTGCCCCGTGCTAGAGTCAGTTAAGATGGTTCGGACATGTTGAGCGAATGCGTCTAATGAACGTTTGCTGTTCAAAAGATTTATTTGAATGATTTTGATGGTATACGTTTTCCCAGTGGATCAGTCCAATGAGTAGTTGGAGTGGTATGATTGAGAGGGTGGCTTGCGTGAGCGAAAGTTTTCAAGTAGTAGGAATAAAAGAGCATGCTATGAGAGTGGAATTATGAATGTGGATGAAAGTGCGAAAGTAGCTTGTGCTGGATAGGAATGTTAGGAGGCGACTGATTTCGGGATGATGAAAATAGTTTGTGCCACACCCAAGTGGGTACATGGCGTGATTGTGTATGTATGTATAGATACATAAAAATAATTAATAAACTTTTATTTTTGAAACTAAAAAAAAAAAATTTTAATTTGTTTGAAAAAAATCTGATTTCTTTTGAAAGTCACAAATATATTTTTACATCAAAATTTAGGAAGTTAGTATATTACGCGCATTCTGAAAATTGTTAGTTATTATTCATTATACATTTAAAATAATGTCCATAAATAAAATTTCGGAATTAGGCATTTTAGACATTTTCTGAAACCTCGTAGAAATATTTTTACATAAACCAACAAAAAAATAAATTGGAAGTTAAATACACCGAGTTGTTACTTGAATAAATTTGCTAATTAAAAATAAACAATCTTTAAGGTCACAAATTGGTGTGTGTATGTACACAATCTTGAAACATCTTGTTGGAACATAAATTTCGTATCTTGTTTTAACTAAATTACCGACAGGGCCCATTAAATCAAACCAAGTACGAACGCATTAAATATATATTTAAAAAGAAAGAAAGAATGAAAGAGAAAAAACCGTCGCTAAATTTAACCACATGAAATAATATTATGACCTATTTACGATGTATTTTGCCATTCACAATATCTGGTTTTATTCGTAATATAGTTGACCTCAATATATTCTCATAACAAAATTGGCACACACATAATATACGGGTGTATTACTTTTTCTCTTTTTCTTATTATCTTACTTTTATGCCGTCTTCAGACTTTTTTGAATCTCTTTAGTTCGGTTTTTATTTCGTTGCAATGCGAATTTAAAACCGTATAAAGAAGAAAGATCAGTTCTCTGTTCGTAATATTATATGCATATGTGTATCGGGGATCCGACGTAAATAAAAACAAAAGCGAAACGAAATGAAAAAAACAGAAGACGATCGTTTATTTTTACTGTGGGAATATCAAGATACCCGAGACATCAGGGTTAGTCATGTACACTTGCGGCCCTCCAATGAAAAACAATATTAAAAAAAAATGAATAATAATGCAATATGTTTATACATGATTGGTTTTATTTGCAATAGAAATACAGTTATATCTAAAAATAAACGTGATGGTTGTATATAATGTTTGATTCAAATATACATAATTAGATTATACAGGGTGTTTACTGTAACCGAGTAATTGTTGCTACTCGTACCAGAGGTGTAAAGTAAACAAAAGTTTAGACGTATTGATCTTTTATATTCTGTCAATTTTCTAGTAGAAATAGTTTCACCTTTCTGTTCAACATAAACCTTACCGCATTCGCACGGAATTATATATATATACAGGGTGTTTGTTCGCCAGGTTGATATAGGGCAATAACATGGGATATCGATAATATACAAAATTTTCAATAATTTTTCCTGCTAAATCAGTATGAGTTAGAAAAAAAAGTTACTTATCTATTACGTAGCTAATTTTTTTCTTTATTTTACTGAATTTTTTCAGATTTTTTTTGAGCAAGTTTTGAAAAAAGTTATATTTTGAAAAAATTTAAAATAAGACTTTTTTCAAAATTTGCGTCAAGTGTATCTAACCTGACATTTTCGGCGACCATATTTAGAACATTATTAAGTCAAGTTAAGTTAATTGACAATTGCAATGTTTATTTTCGCTTGAATTTGAATTTGATTATTGAAAATGTATGAAGAAGTGCAAGAAATGTAATGTGTATATATAATTACATATCGAAGTTTATCATACTAGTTGTAATTCACCCTGTATACAGAATTACACAGATAATTCTATATAAAGAAAGATACATCGTGTCAGTCTTTAAGTAGTATACATTATATAAGTTAGTTTTTAAAAGTCATACTTATGAATAAAAGGAACAGGGACATTTTCTACCCCAAGTATAAATCTAGTAAGCCATCATTTGTTCAGGTAGAAAATAATATTCCTCCTGATCTAGATTTTTGACTAGATAAGCCAGGTAATAGAGGAAGTCTGTTTTCCCAACCTAACCTAATTAATATACAACCAAAATTTATGCATTCTTGTCCCTAGTTTTAGAACCTTTTAGCCTCGCCTCTTCATGTAAATATTACATATTTGAATATCTATCATATGCTTTCATATAACCGAATTAAATAGTTTAATATTATTTACATTCTTAATTAAAAATATGTTTTATACTAATTGATATTATGTTTTTACTTTCTCTGCATTGATACAAATAATTTATTATAAATTATTATAAAATAAATTTTTGTTTTAAATCAAGAACTATGTATATTAATAAATTTCTTAACATTAACAATTTTATTTAAAAAATTTGTGCTGTATTAAAAATATTCTAACATTGAAAATTTATATTATTTTTTAACGGAGAAATCTTATAGTAAAATAAAAAAAAACTTTAGAATTTAGTTCTGTATATATTTTATTTAAATATCGACATTACGATGTACTCTACGTAACATATATCATCATTAGGAAAAATATACAAATGACATAAATAACAAGATTAGAAGTATATGGGTAAACCCATATATAGACCACTTAGACATTATCACATAAATGATAAAAAATAGGAATAAAAAAAATTTTCACCGAAAGTTGGCAACATTGTATTTTGATAATATATAGTATTATAGGCGCTAAGGGTATCTTCTGTAAAAATTTCATTAAAATCGGATAAAAAATGCGGGCATAACAAATTTTTAGAAAATTATTAATTTTTTTTTCGGAAAGTTGGCAACAATGTATTTTAATAAAATAGAGATAGACAGAATAGACAGACCAACAGCTGATTTATATTACACAGCGCCTAATTTATGATTATCTATAAAAATCGCGAAAAGTCAAAATTTGTAGAATAATAATATGTAACGGTCAGTACAGAAATATTAATAAATATTTTCAATAATGATGCGCAGTTTAGTTAAATTTTATGAAACTGTTAGTAATTTAGCATAGTTAAAATATTTCTGCTAATTGTATTCATTAAGTGAATAAATAGCAATTTTCTCTCTACGAACTTCTTAAAATTGTTTTGATCAACATTTGCATCAACGAAGGCGTGGATTTTACAGTTTGCATCGATGATAATTATAAACTATGCTGTGAAGGAACTATTTTCTCTTGAATTAAACAGGAATTTTACAAATACTATTAAGACATGCCAATAATTATCTAGATTATTTAATTTACAGCCAATTAAAAAAGTATTTAGTTAAAGTATTTAGTAAAGTAGTCGACTTTAAGCAGACAAAAAAGTTTTGTTTTATTGACAACAACAAATAATTTTACGATTTATTGACGAAAAGCATCGGTTTATTGACAAACAATAATTTTATTATTAAACTAGAATTTAAAATCGATGCTTTTTGGTCAGTCAAAGTATTTATTATGAAACTTGCCGTTATCTCTTAAGTTATTTTATTTACTTTAAGCTGATATTTAAATTTCAGCCGTTATTAAAATGTAATTTTTAATTAAAAAAAAGTTGATGTACGGATTAAGAAATTTAATTTTTTTGTCACCTTTTTTTAATACTTTTCAATTTTAACTTTCTTAATTAAAAGAAAAAGTATTTATCTTGAGATCTACGCGTTGATATTTATTACATGTTCAGTTTTAATATTTTTTTTAGAGTATATTTTAAAATGCCAACTATTTTATTATTATAGAATAAAATTCTATTTAGTAAGTTTAAATAGACAAAAAAAAATTAGCATAGCTATTAAAGTAGTAGGATATAAAAATGATACCTTAGACACTGTTAATAGTTTGTAAAGTTGTACTTTTACTTTCATTCTGCAAAAAAAATAAATATGCGAAAAAATCAAAAGTACAGTTTGATAGTTTTTATGCTTTAATATTTAGAAACTAAGATAAACAAAACAATCAATACCAATTACTATTAAAAGTGGCATATTCGTCACTATCAACTGAGTTCTTATTTATTTTTATATTTGCTTAGAAATTGTATTTCAAATATTTACTGTTCTCAATTTCTACGTTGTTTTTAATTAATGCATTTTAATTTCGACAATTTTTTTTGTATCGGAAGAAGCGTAATATATTTATTAAATTATAAAGCTCAATTTTTCGTAATAAAGTTAAAGTAAATATTAGGGAGAAAAAATTTGTGTGAAGAGACGAAAAAAAGAATAATGTAAAAATGCTTTTGATTGTTTACAATATTATGTGTTTTAAATCTTTCATTAAAAGTTTTTTTTTTTCTTGTATTTTGTATATCAAATTGGAAGTTTTTTTTTTTATTATTTTTCATCTGTCGCTCTTGATAAATGAAGGTCCTTGGTCCAATTTCACAAAGAAATGTAGAAAAAATTCCGCGTATATTACAATAAAAATTTTAATTAAAAATATTTTTGCGTTTTACACTGTGTTCAATATTGATTCTTCAAATTTGCAAAAATGTTCGTTCTTCTATTAAGTTACTTTATTAGTTATTCGTTACGTTTCACTTGAAGATTTTCTAATATTAATGGTAGAACAAAAAAAAAAAAATTTTAGATAGCTTAAATATTTTTATAATAATGAAAAATTTAAATTGAAAATTAAACTATAAAATTTTTATTGTGATATATGATATGATTTTAATTAAAAAAAAATTTAATTTATTTTTCTTTGTGTTAGCTTTTTAAATATATTTATGTAATTTATATATATAACATGTAATTTCGATAAATTGCGATATACTACTTTCTCGAGTTAAATTCGAAGAAATACTTAGAATACTTTTCGATAGGGCATAAAAAGTTCTGTAATTTGGTTTTAGTTTTAATTTGCTGGCATGTGCGTTTGGGCGCTAGAATTTTTTTTGATTTTTTTTTTTTTCTCAAAAACTATGAGGTCTAGGAAAATAAGCATGATATGGAAAAATGCGGAATAATGAGTACGATAATTGAGTGACGAAATCATTATTCTACGATGCATCGTTTAGTAGAAAAAAACTGAATTTTTGAAAATTTGACAAGGGTACCCTTGGGATTTTTTCAAAATAAGACTTTTTTCAAAATTTGCTCAATTGTAATGCCTACCCAGCTTTGTTCAGAATTTCATCACAAGTTAAACTCACGAATATAGAAAATTGACTATAATTAATAATAATCATTGAAAAATGAAGGTGTGTGTTGATGTAAATGATACGTGAATTATTTGCGGTCGGTATTTGTTTTGTGTTATTGAATTTTATTACAAATAAAGTATCTTTTATGTCAATAAAACAATAAGTAAATAGCACAATATTTATTAGTTTGTCCTTGTCGATATGACTTAAGTATGTTTCTACTTAAATAAACAATTAGAAAATATAAACAAGTATGTTGCATAGTTTTTCTTTACAAAGTCGTATAATGAAATAATAACAGTTCTCAATCTGGTGTTTGTATCATCGTTAAATATTTATTGATTATATGGAAATATAAATTTTACATGAAATATTTCAATTATTTTTTTAATTGTGTTTTTATGCACGTATGTTGTTTATCGGTTTTTTCAATATTTGTAAATTTAATTAATGAATTTTTGATAGACAGAAAAAATTTAAACAATTTCTTGTTTTCAAATTTAATTAAATATAATTATGATTTAAAATTATATAAAATGAAACGGCTCTAGGTTTATAAGTTCTGTATTAATATTTATTAATAATCGATGTTTCGACGAACTCAACGTCTGTCTTTATCAGGAAATAATGATACAAATGACATTTACAGTAAATAAACAGAACATAGAAACAAGTTACTAAATAATAAATAAGTAACTAGATTATGATCTACTTACTTATTTGTTACCTAGTAATTTGTTTCTATGTTCGTTATATTTACTGTAAATGTCATTCGTATCATTTATCCTGATGAAGCCGGACGTTAAGTTCGTCGAAACGTCGATTATTAGTAAATATTAATATAGAACTTAAACCTAAAACCGTTTGATTTTAATCAAATATTTGACCAATAGTGAAAAAAAAAAACTTAAAAATTTCTTTCGAAATAATTTGGAGTCTATATATTTTGTTCATTCATCGGCTTTATTCATAGACAGGCAAACTTTATAACACGAAGTTTTATAATTAACAGAACAAAATAATACAAAAGTTAGTTAACTTTACTAGGGTTGAACAAGATTGATTTTGCGGACATCTTTGCGAACTTTGTTAGATAAGTTTTAGTTTTAAACTAAAATTACTTGGTATATATCAATACTCTCGAATTATACCACTCCAACTACTCATCGGACGTCCACGAAAACGTATACCATCAAAATCATTCAAATAAATCAGATAAAAACAGCATCTTCAATTGAAGTTATATCTGAACAAACTTAGAAAACAACAAACTGAAATAAATTAATTACGTGAATAAATTGAAATGCTGGAAAATATCCGTATTAGAGTAAAAAAATTATTGTTTCCTAACTAAAAATGAAAAAAAAAAAAAAAAAAAAGAATAGTCAATAATCACATGTCCAATTTCAACTTAGCTAATGATTAGTTAACGAAATTAACACTATTGTCCGATCGGACATTGGTCCCACTTCTCTGGCAGAAAAAGCTAGGTTAGAATGAAAATAAATAAAAATAAAACGCGATCAGCAAGCGAGAGAATCTCGTCGTCGTTCGGAATGGAATGAATAATTTGACACGTATCGCGTTAGCTTGGCATTTGTTATTCGTTCAATTCGCACACACACACACAGAGAGAAAATCTAGTTGGCCTTGATGAAGATTAATGAACGCCTTCTTCGATCAAACCGCGCGTATGCGCGATCACTTAGCAGAGATAATCCGCTCATTTGAAATCTACGGATGATCTCTTATAGCCCCCCCCCCTCCCCCCGTATCTCATATAGCGAAGACAAACATTCAATTTTTTTTATTTTGCTCCGTTTTGTGCGACTCTTTTGTTAGGTTATCCGTGAAACAGATTCCGATTGTGGAAAAGCGAACTTCAGATGGAAAATTGGATTTATTATTCTTTTGTCGATTGTCATATAATGGAAAAACTGATTATTTATTGGTAAATTGTAAAAATGTGCAATTGAAAGATGCTGGTTGGTTGCTGATAAATGTATGAATGATTATATTTTTTTTTTCAAAATAATATAACATTTTTAAAATTAAAAGAACTATCGAAACCTATTTTTAACCTATACTTTTCCTAATATTCTTTCAAATATATATACATATTTGGAATAAACAAAAATTAAATAAAATTAATATTGAAACGTAGCGTAGTCACCTGTAGTCTGACGAGCAAAGCGTTCAATCGGAGATCAAGAGATTATAGGTTCGATTCCTGCCAGATAACGTAATTTTTTCATTTAACTTTAAAAATATTAAATATAAACTTATAATACTAATAATAGTCAATAGATTTACTGAATCGTATATATCAAAGTTGGATGATGATTTTGATGGTATACGTTTGCAGGTGGAGACGTCCGATGAGTAGTTGGAGTGGTGTATGATTAAGAGGGTGGCTTGCTTAAGCAAAAGTTGGTATAAGTAAGCTATACAATCCCGAGGAGTTGCTGTGTTCACGTTAGTTGAAAAACCAGTGACTCTCAAAATGTGTATTATGACAAAATGTAATTTTAAATGTGTCTTAACGGTCTTTAAAAAACAAACTCCTACCTGAAACCTACCTACCAAACCTACCCTAACCTACCGGACTTCTTAACGGTCTTTAAAAAACAAACTCCAACCTGAAACCTACCTACTAAACCTACCCTAACCTACCGGACTTCTTTACGGTCTTTAAAAAACAAACTCCTACCTGAAACCTACCTACCAAACCTACCCTAACCTACCGGACTTCTTAACATAACATAACAAAAGGAAAATTACTAATGAAACATTTTGAGGTTCACTAGTTTTTATACACCAAATATGGGCGTTCCGATGTTCACGCATGCGCAAATCTGGTTTTTTTTAATATTCGTGAATACAGCAACATCTCGGGATTGTATATCTTACTCCAGCCCAAAAGTTTCCAAGTAGTGGGAATAAAAGAGCATGGTATGAGAGAGTGGAATTATGAATGTGGATGAAAGTGCGAAAGTTGCTTGTGCTGGATAGGAATGTTTGGAGGCGACTAATTTCGGGATGATGAAAAGAGTTTGTGCCACACCCAAGTGGGTACATGGCGTGATTGTGTATGTATGTAAATATAATATAGTAAAAATATATAGAAATTTACAAAGAAAAAGATAGCGCATAGAACATTGTTAAATGTTTCGAAAACTATTAATTATCTGATTATTAGTACTTATTCAACAACATTTTATGCAACAACATTTAATTAATTAATTTAATTAATTGGATTTTTCTTTGCAATCAAAATTAAATATAATATAGTTGAATTTTTTTCTGGATCTATTTGTGCGGTATTTTGTAAGTAGAAATTTTTAAAAAAGTTATAACAATTTTTTATATAATTTTAGCAAAATACAGTGTTGCCAATTTTCCGAGCATTTATATGATAATGTCAAAGTGGTCTATATATGGGTTTGCCCATATATTTCTAATCTACTGAAAATTTAAACAAAGTATTAAACATTTGTTTTGAAATCGATTAATGGTTATTGTATTTTTTATTTTAATTATTTTTTTCTTAACAATTTTCTTATCAAATATTCTTTCATGGGTTATTGGATACAGAAAAAATTAGATTTCCAATTACGTTAAATTTAACTATTGCTGATGTAATTAAAAAAAATCAAATTGGTTATTGATTTTATTAGAAATCAATAGCAATAATAATTTGAAAGTAATAAATGAAAGATATTTTCGTATTTTCAATATTCATCTAAAATTTTAGGATAGTACAGTATAAATAGTTTTTAAGATGCAATTGAACTTTTGTGGAAGTGGCCAACCAACACATACGTTTATACTGATACTGCACAAACACAAATAACGTTCTCCCAATTAAAATAATTGCACATGATGAATGTAGTCAGAAGTTACTACTCAAAACTTTGATAAATTTCAGTAGAAAATAAAATATGCTTACTGCACTGATTGTACATATTTATGCAAAAATGTATAAATTATGTATCAATATCATCAATATTTTGATATATTTATACCCGGTTTCATAAACATACATACACAATCACACTATGTACCCAAAAGGGTGTGGCACAAACTCTTTTCATCATCCCGAAATCAGTCGCCTCCAAACATTTCCAAACTTTCGCTTCATCCACATTCATAATTCCACTCTCATGCCATGCTCTTTTATTCCTACTACTTGGAAACTTTTGCTCACGCAAGCCATTCTCTCAATCATACACCACTCCAACTACTCATCGGACGTCCACCTGCATACGTATACCATCAAAATCATTCAAATAAATCTATTTAACCAAACGTTCATTAGACATTCGCTCAACATGTCCGAACAATCTTAACTGACTAACACCAACTTTTGCTACAACATTTTTTTTCTATTCGCATTACTTGTAAACTTACACTCACACAAAACACTCTCAATCTTATCACTCCAGCTACTCAACGGACGTCCATCTAAACATATAACTTCAAAAATTGTTTACATATATTTTTTTAACCAAACGTTTATTATTTGAACTGACTAATATCAACTTTTGCAACATTTTTTTTTTAATTTCACACTCATACCACTAATCTATTTCGTACCCGATTTCTTCTAGTTACACCGCCATACTCTACGTAAAAATCTCATTTCCGCAGCAGTCATTTTTCTTTTATGCTTTTGCAGTCAAACTTAATACTTATTACTATACATCAACGTAGGTACCACATCAGCAAACGAAAAAAAAAATCGAACTCTATAAGATATTGTAAGTAAATATTGGTATATTCATTTTCTTATATGAAACAATAAATGACTACCAACAAGAAAAAGTGATAATAAAAAATGAAACAATAAATAAATAAACTGAATAAGAAACCCCGGTAAAAGTGAGAAAAAAAAAAGTGGCACATGGGAAATAAATAAGTATCCGGAAATGGGGACGCAAGTCTAATCTCAATTCTTCCCGAATAAATTCGTATATACGAAGAGAAAAAAATAAAAATAGGTCAAGCGATTCGAAAACAAATATTGACTGCGCTAGGTGATGTAATCTTTCGAATTCTCTACTTCTTTATTACTAGATACCAATTTACGGCCAAAAGGTGCGCAACCGACACGTTTTATTCATTTCTGTGCTACATCTTATATGTATATACAGGGTGTAACAGAATAACTATTCCTAATTTTCAGAAATGATAGAATGCACTTAGAGAAACATTCTTTATTAATAAACTAGTGTCCGGAAATTTCTCGGTGCCAAGATACACTAGATATCGTTAAAAACAATCTTAATCAAAACATCAAAAAGTATAGTTAAGTTAAGGAAGGAACATTTTATTAGAAATAATAGCGCATTAAACTTTATAAAAATTGTTCGAAGTTACGACCACCATTTTCGATACACATGTTGTACGATGTACAATCGACTGCCGAAAAAAAAAGAAAAAAAAAATTTCTGCACTAGTTTATTAATAAAAAATGTTTCTTTATGTGCCCTCTATCATTTCTGAAAATTAGGAATAATTATTCTGTTACAACCTGTATAAATGTCTAATAATGAATCTTTTTACAATATTTTTTTTTTGCAATTTAGAGTATATCGTGAAAGCTATATTTAATCTTAAAATTTATTTGTGATAATCCTAGAAAATATGTTTATTTATTGTTGATTGACGATTTGACTTGTTCTGTGACGTAACGTAAGATTTATCAATGACCAATGCACAAATATGTATATATACACTCGGCAAAAAAACACGCCAATCAGAAAAAATTTTCAGAAAATCTTTAATTGATTTTGCTATGATTTTTAAAGATTAAAAAAAATAATAATAATTTGTACACCAGATTGTACAAGTGGTTTCCTCGTCGGATTTTAATAAACACTTAAAACAACTTATCAAAATTTCTTAAAAATCATTCAAAATTTGTACAGTCTTATAATTTTAAGATTGTACAGTCTGGTGTTCAAAATTTAAGCAAGTGCAGAAATAAATAAACTTTGTATATAAAGTATAGAATCCAATCCAGTTTATATATATATATATATATATATATATATATATATATATATATAATAATATAAAATAATTTGGGAAGCAGGAAATCGCACATGTCTGATTTTACATACTAAATCCCTATGTACGACGGTCCAAGTCAACACACGGTATATATATATATATATATATATATATATATATATATATATATATATATATATATATCATTTCCAAATCAAATCCGTTGAAACGAGAGAGAAAATCGAATGCAAACAGTAGGGGATGAAAAACAAAATGAAAGAAAAATAAGGTAGTTTATTCATGGTCTGTTGGCATTTGTTTGAGCACGTGTGTTCGCTAGCGGGAAAAACGATGACATACATAATCGAGAGGAAAATCAAAATGAAAGAAAATGATCTGTCCTATCTAGGCTACTGTCGCTCGCCACGCCACTTTTTTTATTATTAAATGAACAACCGTGACCTAATTTATTACTGGCAAAATCAAATATCATATTCTACTCTTCTTTGCTTAACAACACGGTATCTTATTAATGTACGAGAGGAGACAAAGTTAATTTCTATATCTAAAACTCGACACAAGATGTGAGTGATACCGTCTCTGTGTTTTTGTAATATTCAAATGAAATTGACTTTGAAAACTCAATTTTAATTTATTTAATTACTTAATTAACTTTCTTTTCATTGACCTATATTTTCGTTTAATGATGAATAATTATAAAGTTCCTACTTGTTAATGTAAATTATTATTATTTTTATTAAAATTCGCTATGTCTTAACTAAACATATACATAAAATTTTGTTAATCGTCTGAAAAATGTTGATTTTATAGTAATTAAACAACAATAAAAAAGTCAAGTTTTTTTTTTCAGTTTTTGGACAAAAATAACATCGATTGTAAAACATTCATGCGCTACTACTAGATTAAAATGTTAGTTTGCTTTTTGATAGGGAAAGAAATGAATTTTCAAGAAAAACGAAATACTATCGTAAAAAGAATGTTTTTAGGATCTCAATAATAAAAAAAAAAATATATGGCATCCCATTTAATAAAAAAAGTTGAAAGTCGCCATTTTGAAATAGTTTATCCAATTAAAAATCTGATATCACCATCGTGTAGAGAATGTCCTGAAACATATTATTGCCAAATATTTTGAAAGTAGTACCCATAGTGTGGCTAAAAAAAAATAAGGCGCTTACTCTGAAACAGGCTGTATATACTACTTTAATTAAATTATTATTTTTTTAGCATTTATGTTGTTTTATAATAAATATGATTATGTATTTAATTATTTTTATAATATTTTTAATTTTAATTTTTATTTTTCAGGTATGTTTATATGCTGTCAAGAAAATATCTTCTACAACGATAAGTATTTTTTTAAATTTAATTTATTAATCACTAGTGAATAATAGTATAATTGTAGAACGAGCACAGAATTACTAATTTCGCCAAGGCTCGTGCTGCAATTCATATGAGTGTGAGTTCTACACTATACTTTTTCTACGACCATATTGATAAAAGCTATGTGAAAGGTTTTATAACATTATTGGATAATTAGTAACAAGTTAATTAAAGCTAATTAACTTATAACTTGTACGGAATATCATTGTAATTTTATTCTGTTCAAAAGTCTACGACAGATAATTTGTGTAACGTCATTCTCCTCTAAATCATTAAATGTAGATTAAACTAGTTAAACAAACTTTAGAACTTTATAATCTTGAAACTAAATTCAGCAAACAAGGAAGCATTTAAAGATTATATGTAAACGATACCTCTTTTGCATCTATCACGAACATAAATTATTCTAATTTCAGTTACTATTTATTTTGATAGATAATATATATATATATATATATATATATATATATATATATATATATATATATATATATATATTAGGGTGGCCGCTATTTTAAAAAAGTTTTAATTTTATCGATGTCACGCCAAAATCTTGTATAGAATATTATAAAAAAAAATTTGTGAATTTTTTCAGTTGTATTAACCCGACCCTAAATGGGGTTAAAGTTTAACAAGCGTTTTAAATGGCGTTTTTTAACTATTACATACTATGGAGCGTAGTTTTTAGTATTTTGGGATGAAAAATCTGAAAATTTGTATCTTTTATGTTTTAGGGGTCGCTGAACTAGAATCTGATGTCAAAAATTGATTTTTGACAGGTAAAAGTCAAAAAAACTGTCAAAAAATTTTTAATTGAGAAATTTAGTGGCAATATCGAGTGATTTAATATAGGTTTTTGAAGTCGCTGAAATTAAATTTGACAGTTTTTTTTTTTTGACGTCAAATTTGGTTTCAGCGACTTCAAAAATTTATAAATCACTCGATATTGCCACTAAATTTTTCAATTAAAAAATTTTTGACAGTTTTTTTGAATACTTTACCTGTCAAAAACCAATTTTTGACATCAGATTCGAGTTTAGCGACCCCTAAAACATAAAAGATACAAATTTTCTGATTTTTCATCCCAAAATACTTAAAACTACGCGCTCTCCATAGTATGTAAAACCTTTTAATTTTGTTTCAAACTTTTTCTACTTTCTTGAACTTCTTTTTAAAACGTTCTCCTCCGAGTTATTATAAGTCGTTTTGCTTTCCGCCTACCTTGAGGATTCCAATCTAATACAACTCGAAATTTTTTGGCTGTTTCCCTTTAACGCGTGCCCTATTCAATCCCATTTTTTTTTCTTTTTCAAGCTGATTAGTCAGGTTACTAATTAATTAATTATATATATATATATATATATATATATATATATATATATATATCTTCAAACTAAATTTAATAAATAACGAAGCATTTAGACATTATACGTCTTTTGCATTTATAACAAACATAGTTAACTTATTAATTTCTCTTTGTCTCCTAGTTTCAGTTTCATAGTTTCACTATTTATTTTGACACTAGAAACGTATATATATATATATATATATATATATATATATATATATATATATATAGGTATCAATACCGAAAACTTTTGAAACTATCAACCAAACTAATACTTGTTGGAACTGGCCAACTATTACAATATTTAGTTTTAGTAATATATTATTATTTTCTCTGTTGCTATGTGTGTGTTAAAATAAACAAAGGTATTGGCTTGTGGAGTAATTCTCCAGGTCTCTAGCGAATGCGACAGACAAACTTTGTACTACGAGGTGCAGCCGTAAAGTAATGGAGCTGCTAAATATAAATTACATAAGCAAAGTACAAAGGTTAAAAAAAAAATTATATTAAATGAAAATTTATGTTTTTAATTCTAGTACATGAACAATGTACAAGTTTTTTAAAAAATTACATATTTTTCTTATAAAATTTTATATTAGCACTAAGACATTGGTCAGCGGATTTGAACCACCGAATCTGGTATTATATTAATTATTATTAATTATTATTATTAATATTTTATTTATTTATATTTTTATTGATTTAAAACGTAAATGTAAGTCGAAATATTGTGACCAAGATCTAACGAATTTTTAACAAACTTTAAGGTATTTGCACTTTATTGTCACTAAATATAATAATAAATATTTATTTAAATATCATTAAGCTAAATAACAATAAAAAATACATACATTGTACAATAATACAATATATATATATATATATAAAAATAAATAAAGTGGTATAACTATGTAATATATTTACAAAAAGTTTCTTAATTTATATGTAAATTCCCCAACTGAGATAGAATATTTAACAGCATTCGGTAAATTGTTCAAAGCAATCAGACTTCTATTATAAATAGACAAACATGTTTTTATTTTATTTGTTCGTGAAATACTCAAATTAGTCTTTTGACGAGTATTATATGTGTGTGAATTTCACTAATATATTTTCTATTTTTGAGCAAAAGAGTAGGTAATTTATTTTTTAATATTTTCAATATAAATATCAGTACATTGTATTCGATAAATTTTTTTTATATTTAGCCAATGCAATGTATGAAGCATATCTTTAATACTCTTATATTTGTCACACTTCAGTACTAATAGTATTTTATACAATAGTATTATAATTATAATAGTATTATATACAACCATAGTGCTCCAAGTATTTCCTAATATTATCTTTGAAATCGTCTGTGACTTTTACTGATAATAAGTTAAAGTTTTGTCTATTTAAAAATAAATTTTTATTTTAACAACTTCACAACAAATTTTGCTTAAAACTGGATAAAACTGTAAATAGAAATAAATAGTCTCGAAATGTTATAGATAACTTACCGAGAAGACACTTTATTTATCTTATGGATATATATTTTTGCCTAGGTTCAGATATTTGAAAAGATACAAAAGCGACTAGACTCACGAAATATGCGTTACTTAATTAAAGTAATTACATTTTTGCACTTAGAATATTAACTAAATTAAATGTAAATAAGGAATCGTTACGGTTTATAAATACTGACGAGCTGAGCGCACTGATAAAATTTTGTGTTTGTGTAGGCATTTTGCAAGTTATATGATGTTCTGCTGATAAAGATTTATTAAAATCTGATAATAAATCCGAATCTGTTAGATTGGGAAATGAATTTTGATGGTACAAGTGCAGCCATATAATAAAAAGATTTGTAAAAGATATATGACGCAGTAAAAAATATTATAAAAATTTGTAAGTTATTCGTATTCACATAATCGGAATTCTGTCGATCAGATTTTTCGTGAAGAATAATGTATATATTGATGCTTTACAACAATGGTCTCGAATCTTTTGTTGCTGAAAATCAATTTTTTACACTAAATTTGACTCAGTATCTAGTTATCTAGTAATTAATATATTGTTTATCTACGGCCGCATTTTAGAGTAATTACAAATATTACAAAAAAAAATATTACAGTTTTTTAAATTTGCTGTCAGGAATTTTCTATAAATAGGCAAAATTTGTTTAGTTCTGCATATTTCATTGTTGGTATAATTACATACATTTGGAAATTTTCGTAAAGGATGTATTTTACAATTATTACAGATATTAATATGCTAACTGCAATTTTGTAATTTAAGAAGTTATAGTTATAGAAGTTTAGTTATACAATATATGCAATTTGCAGAAAATAATAATAATATTAGGTTATTTTTTACTTACTTTATGTGATTATTATGAATTATGTAAAAATTACAGAATTTTAAGGTAGAAATATAGAATATTTATAGTAAAATAAAATTACAAATTTTTTATAGTAAGATTTTATTACTATTTTTCTGTAATTTCGCTAAATAAAAAATTTACAGTGCAACTTGCACTAGTCACAATTCCCAAACACATTAATTTTTACACATGTGTTACATAAATATTACAAAAAGTTTTATTAGAAAATCAATTAATATTATCTGAATAAATCTTTCGACATCAATACAGTACATATACAAATACGGTATTATTACTTTTTCCAATCTTCCTGGATACATCCCAAGTAATTATTCCAGAAACTTTTGTTATTGGGTGTGACAGGAGTTTAGGAACTACGTTACTCTGTAGGTACGCGATAAATGCATTTGCAACATTGACGCACCCGTTGCCATAGCAACGTACAAACGCTTCTATAACCATGGTAACAAATGATAACAATGAAATTACCAATATGTCATCTATACGTATTTCATTAATATTCGATTTAAAGTTTTACTTGGATACACCAAAATTATAATTATCTAACTCTAGATGCGTTTGTTATGTATGTAAATAATTATATGCCTCTGAGCGTTAGATAGATTTTGTCAGATATAATTTTAATTAATGTCATTCTCATGTTGGACTATTTCAAATTTGTTGCTTTCCAATATTTGTCATATTTGGTTTATAATTCAGTGACAGGAATATATCTACACTGTAAAAAATCGGTGTAAATTTACAATGAGTTTCACTGTAATTTTCTTTTTTTTTTTTTTTGTAAATTTACTAAAAATCTGTAAATATTACGAGAAATTTTATAATATTATTTGAATTTTACAATTTTTATATATTTTTACATTTGAATAAGTACTTATTTTATGTAATTATACAAATATTTTTATATAAAAATATAAAAAATGTAATAATGACATTAGTAAATGTAATAATTACATTAATAAATGTAATATTTATATTAATAAATGTAATATTTACAACAGTAAATGTAATTGTTACATTTATTAATGTAAATATGTACGCATAAATATAATATTTACATTCACAAATGTAATAATTACTTTAAAAAGTGTAAATATTATAAGTAGTTATGTAAATTTACTTAGCAAATGTAATATTAAAATGTGTTATATATTTTAATTGTAGTTTTACATATAAAAATAATTTTTGTAAAAATACATTTTTTTGTAAATTTACTATGATTATCGTTGGCAACAAAGTGTCCAATGATTTTCATTGTAAATTTTTTTTACAGTATATATAGGTATAGTGATTGAAGTAAAAAAAAAACACGGAACACTTTTCAACTGTCAGTAAATTCATATTTTTACTGATATATTTTCATAAAAATAATTGATAAGTACTCGTAATATAATAAATAAATTTTAGAAATGCTCTACACACACATGTTACTATGACATTTTCTTGGCATTTAGATGATATTTTATTTGTTTATAATATTACATTATGCAACTTTTAATAGTGCTAAGTCAACATGATTTTTATTATTTTAATTTATTTATAATACTCATTTTACGGATTATGAGCTCATAATCATGTGAGAAACTTACTTCAGAAAAAGTGTAAAAAATTTGAACAAAAGGGTGTGGCACAAACTTTCTTTATCATCTCGAAATCAGTCGCCTCCAAACATTCCTATCCAGCACAAGCAACTTTCGCACTTTCATCCACATTCATAATTCCACTCTCATACATGCTCTTTTATTCCTACTACTTGGAAACTTTCGCTCACGCAAGCCACCCTCTCAATCATACCACTCCAACTACTCATCGGACGTCCACGCAAACGTATACCTAAAAATTTTAACACTGTATTTATATATTAAACAATGCCAAATGTCAATAATTTTAAATTTTTTGAAAATGGGTTTTCATTATTCGCGAGCATAAAACAGTTCGATTTAAATATATGTATCTGTCTTTATCAATGTTTTTGCGTCAGCAATTTAATCATAGATTTATTATCGCTACTTATAAACAAATGCAATTAATAATTTCATGGTAATTATACAGGAAATAAAGATTAATTTTATTTTATGATACCAATCGTATTGTATAATCTCGATGTTATTTTTTTCTTTTTCTAATAATTTAATTATTAACTCTCAAGATAAAAGTTTTATTGTTTTTAATTAATATTTACATTTCAATTAATAATTAATTAAATTATCGATAATTATTTAAATTGTTTTGCATAATCTAATCTAATACAGAATAAGATTTGATTTTTGTTTCTTAAATAGAGTTTTTCAAAGTTAATTCACATAACAATTAAATTTAATGTTGTAGTATTGAGTATTCGTTATAATATAGTAAAATATCTTTAGTTCTGTATTAATATTTACTACTAATCGACGTTTCGACGTACTCAACGTACGTCTTTATCAGGAAAAAAGTGATATTTAATGAAAATCAACAGAACATAGAAACAAGTTACTAGGTAACAAAATAAGCAACTAGTAACATTATTTTTGTTTATATTTTATTTTAATTTACTATGTAATAGTATAATAAGTTGACCTGATTTCTATATTATACTTTTATGAAAGAAAAAAAAAATCGAAAATTTTGAATTTCTACACCAGCCCCCCCCCCCCTAATATAAATGTAATACATCAAATATATTTGTAAAAATTTAATCTACATATATTAAATAGAAATAATATTAAATTGGTCTATATATGGTTACCCATATACTATAAAACTAATCATGTTAATTTGATAAAATTGATTTAAAAATGTAGTTTACTTATTTTTTTGTTTAAATATCCTTGAAATTTCCAAAGAAAAAAATAAAAATATAAATCATACAAAAATCATAAATTTTAATCTATATTTTTTTCTGATAAGAAAATATTTTTCTTTTGATATAATTAGGTATTTTTCATGAGGAAAAAACTTATCGATATAATATAAAATATGTAATATTTTTATCACTTTCTTTGTTTTTTCAACTAACAAGAAATTTGATAGGTATATTTATTATATACATGTAATAATATCTTTCTAAATTGAAAATTGTAATTTAATATTATCAATGATATTTTAATATCTACATTTTACATTATTTTTCATTATTTTTACTAAGAAAGCATTATTAAATTTGAAACATTAGAAAAATTATTAATTTATAAAATCGCTTGCATGGAATAAATTTCTTATAAAATAAAATCTATACAAAACCTCTTCTACAATAAACATTTTAAATATTTTTAAATTTTCAAACTCATCATACACTAATCGTATTTCGTACCCGATCTCTCCTATTTACACCCAGTTACCCCACGTAAAAATTTCATTTCCACAGCAGTCATTTTCCGTTTATGCTTTTGCAACCAAACCTAACATTCACTACCCTATACATCAACGTAGGCACCAAAACTGCATTGTATATACTCAAACGGGCTTCTTTGGAAACACTTACATTCCTTATATATTTGATAAATATTTGAAAAATTATGCCTTCAACACTGTAAAAAATCATATTTACAATCTTAGATGAATCACAATTTGCGGCTAAAAAAATACTACACGTACTTTTCTTACCGTGTTAAATAAAATAATAACTCATTATGTTTTATATCGTAATAATTTTTATTTTATTCTTGTCAAAATCAGAGCAAGTTTACACCATTTAATCGTAAATTAACAATCTCATAAAATACATAAAAATCGTTGCTAAAGCAATGTCAAAACAAAAAGTACAAATAACTGAACACATGAAACGAAAAACGAAGCCCAATAAAAACGAAAATACAAAGAAACAAAAAAAAAACAAAAGACAATCACACACACACACAATTCGATATAGAACAAGTTGACAAGACAAGGCTAAACAATTCACGTCTTGTTAATGAATGTATTTAACCCTTAAGTGGAGAGCTGCAGTAATGTGATACACTGTGATATATTTGGGCAGTTTTTATTTTATTTTATTTTATTTTTCTTTTCTGTGGTTTGCCCGTGAAATTTAATGACGGCAATTAGTTGCAAGAATTCTGATTGGTTACCGAGTCTTGTTATAAAACTTGTTTTTTTTACCTTGAGATTTAAAGAACAATGATTTTAGCAAGAACATATTTTTATTTATTTTATTATTGTGTGACTTATGGGTTTTAATGTATTTTGAATTTATATGAATGTCATTCAGACTGTTCGTTGTTGTTATTGAAATAATTGCAAAATATCGAAAACTTTTTTTTTTAATGCTTTTTTGCAAATTTTTTTTGTTTAATATTTTTGTTGTATAATTTAAATTTATACTGGAATATTTTCGTTCGATAGGTTGATATAGGACAATAAACATGGGATACTGATAATTAGCAGAATACTTCTTTCTGAAGTAAAATTTGGAGAAATACCTAGAATACTTTTCGATAGGGCATAAAAAGTTCTATAATTTGGTTTTAGTTTTAATTTACTAGCATGTGCTGTTTGGGCGCTAGAATTTTTTTTTGGATTTTTTGTTTTTATTTGTTTTTCTCAAAAACTATGAGGTGTAGGAAAATAAGCTTGATATGGAAAAATGCGGATTAATGATTACTGTAATTGAGTGAAGAAATCATTATTCTAGGATGCATCATTTAGTAGAAAAAATTAAAAACTGAATTTTTGAAAATTTCTATAGGAATTTTTTTCAAAATAAGATTTTTTTCAAAACTTGCTCAAAAAAATCTGATGAAATTCAGTATACGTAATAGAGAAAAAATTGACTACATAATAGCTAAGTAACTTTTTGCTCTAACTCATCTGGTTATAATTTTGTTAAAGATATTGTGTTGCCAACTTTCCGAGAAATGTCAAAGTGGTCTATATATGGGTTTATCCATATACTTCTAATCTTGTTTAATATGTTAATTTATTTATATTTTATTTTATAACGATATTTTGATTTCAAAATATTTCATTTAAATAAACAATTTAAAAACGTGACAACAGAAATATGATTTCATTTCAAGATGATGAAATATAATCATTATATAGAAAATTAAAAGAATTAGTTATACAGCAATGTTCTCAATTATGTGGTATAATGATGCATAAGAGATTAAGAAATCCAAATGACATTTATATTTGTGTGACTTTACATAAATTATTTCTTCTTGGAATTTCATTCTTTAAGTCATTTTTCAGGCATTTGTTACTCACTGCTCTACAATGTTGACTTTTTCACAGGTTTTTTTTTTAACAAGCTTAGAGGAAATAGTCAAACGAAGAGTGTAAGTTTGACGTGTGCAAAAGTTTTAAAAGTCGTAAAGGAACAACTATAAAACCGTAGCTTACCGGTTGCGAATAAAATATTTAACAAAGTAAATTTTCCAGTGGAAAAGAAAAACAGAAATAGCGAGTATATATTTTCTACTTTTTACTATTATTACTTGCTTAGTTTCAGTAATAATCCGATAGGGAAAAAAAAAACAAATACTGAAAATTACGAATAGAAGTTTGGTTGTAAAAACTATATTGTTTTTTATGTTTTTAATTAAATTGTATATTGATGTAATTGTAACATGAAAAAAAAAAATGTAAATATTTATTTTTTTTAAATTATATTTTGGCAAATTAATAATAATAATAATAATTAAAAAGTAAGTCTCTTGTATGACAAATATTTTTAACATTTTTCACACGATACTGATGTAATATTCGGACTTGGTCATATTTAAAATCAACTCAACTCGACATAATATCAAGTTTTTGATCTTATCTTAAGTGATTACTGGATTTTTCTTTGACTATAAGGGGTTTTGATAGAAGCAATTTTTTTTTATAAAGAATAAGTTTTTCTCCTAAAACTCATATTAACAATTTTTTCCCTATAGGAATCCTCATCACTGTACACACTGTATATATATATATATATATATATATATATATATATATATATATATAAATAATATAAATAAATTTTTTTATATAATTCTAGTGTAGAAATCGTGATGTAGATAACTATTGTATAGTTATTTTTTGCAATATTATTTTTATAAAGTCAATGACTTTACAAATTATAATAGATGAAAAAATTGAAACAAAAAATTGTTTACACTATAGTTAAAATATGTATTATTTATTTCCGTAATTTTTTTTTCTAAAATTATTCTTTTGTAGGCGTAACGAATATTCATATATACACATTTGAAAAAAAATCTATTTAACTTTACATTTTAAATGTTCATTTTTTTGCTTCAATAGTTTTTTTCCAATATTTTTTTTTCTTTGATGATATTTTAAAAAGAATTAAATGAATAATTTTGGTCTTCGTTTTGTATGTAAATATATATTGGAATTCTTCTTTAATAGATTGCATATATTTAGTGAATCGACAGACGACTCTCATCGAGAATTGAAGTTTGTTTTTAGTCAATTTATATAAATGAGTTGTAGGAAATGTTGCTGTGTAGGCAGTTAAACTTTATCATATATAAAATCAGTCTTTCAAGATATTAAAGTGAAATTTTATTTCTACAATCTGCAATGAAAGTTTTCTCTTTTCATTTCAAATCAATACTAATAATAGAATTGAAATGTATGTTTGTTACATTATTACGCTATATATATATATATATATATATATATATATATATATATATATATATATATATATATAATGAATTTTTATAAATAATACAAATAAAATAAATTATACAAAAATTTATTTTATCACGTACGACAAATAATGAACAAAAAAAGAAAAAAAGATCAATAAATAGCAAAATGATTTTGGACATTTTAAAAAATTATTTGTTAAATGCGTAAATAATTATAGATGTATTATGTTTTGATATATGAGTTATGATTTATAGGAGATCTGAATTTGAAAATAGCCTTAAATAATTGTGCAATCTTTATGGCGAACATTAAAATGTCACAGGAATGAATAAGTGTAAATGATTGTCTATTATTATTCCTAGCCATACACTACATTGAAAATAGTTATAGTTTTCGGTAAATGATCAGAAACGAAAATAAATGCGGATTGTTTACACAAATCAAAATTAAATTTAGATTACGCATGCTTAGATTGTTTAGTTTAATTCAGAAAGTAAAAATAATAAAACATAAATAACACTGTAAAAAGTCAATCTTAAATTTATTTAATTTTATTATTTTATTTAGATTATTTATCATATTATCACAGAATTGAAAACATTCCATTTAAATGAAGAAATAAAACGCTAATATTAACTTCCTACTCAACCAGATACGATATTTTTATAACTTTATACTACATTTTACGAGTTGCTATATCTAATTGATTAACATATAAATTCTATTTCACTAATCTTATTAATAAATTCCAAAGGCACCTGGATACATACACTGATCAAGATCTAAAGTTGATTTTAATTTGTTTAAAACTATCGCATTTATTTTAATGATCTGAAAATAAAACCATAAAAATTTAAATATATTAAATGTTCAACTTATTAAACTAATTTCTACATAATGGAAGGAGTATGTGCCATATTCTTATGGATTAATAACGTGATTGTACATACATACATACACAATCACGCCATGCACCCAAAAGGCACAAACTCTTTTCATCAGCCCGAAATCAGTCGCCTCCAAACATTCCTATCCAGCACAAGCAACTTTCGCTTCATCCACATTTATAATTCCACTCTCATACCATGCTCTTTTATTCCTACTACTTGGAAACTTTCGCTCACGCAAGCTACCCTCTCAATCATACCACTCCAACTACTCATTATAAGTTTATGTTTGTATTATTTGCGCCATTTCATTAGGCTGTTGCCCGTTTGGTGTAATTAAATAAATAAATATTTTTCTTCTGTATACAAAGTTCTACTATACAAAAATTAATAGACATATTTACAATTTCACATAATATCAATATCAAAACATAGGTACGAAAACTACCATTAATTATTTTGGTAAATATTATTTTAGATTTAGTTTATTTTGATATTAGATTTTCCAAGATAAATAATGTAAAATAAATAACTGAATATTTAATATACGTATGTATACACAAAATGAATTGCGTCAGTTATTGAACATGATGTTGATATAATATTTTTTCAGTGCAAATATTATTTTAGTGAGCACCTATTTGCTTTGATTTTATAAATAGTTTCTCATAAATCTATTAAAACACAGTTTTATCCTAATTTTACTATTATATCCGCAGTTAGTGTTATTATCTGTACATTGATACAAATTTTACTTTGGATCCGAGGTTAATATTTAGTTTAAAAATAAAATTTGAACATTTGAACTGAAAATTATTAATAATTTTACAATTACATTTATTTCTGAAAAAATACTATGACCTGTATTCTCACCTCACTTTTAAAAGTGATTTTTGTAAAAAGTACTTTTGACGTTTATTTAAAATTACTTATTAAGCAATTTTAATTAGTTTATTTTTATTTTATAATATTAGATATCAAAATATATAACAAAAATGGAAATACTATTCATATTTGAAAGATGTAGAAGTAAAAATTTATTATTTAAAAATACAAAAAATAAAAGCACTTTTTCATAAACAAAAGATTTGGAGTTACGGAATATATATATATATATATATATATATATATATATATATATATATATATATATCTTATATATATATATATAGTTATGCTGTTACTTACTAGTTTCTTTTTTCTATTAGAAAAACATAAGTTAACAGTTTACTTTAAACGTTTACTTTTGGGTTAAAAGTAAAAAAATCTTAATTCTAAAGCAGAATTTTTCACAATGTAGGATAAGGGTTTTACATCACATAATTCTTTTCTGATAATTTTCAACAGTACATAGTGCAATTGATTCAAAATAGCGTACTTTACCCTAGTATTGTGTAACATGGTTATTTCTATCTTTTTCTTGCTCTTGTAATGTATTGAAAAGTATTAACTGTGTCGTTTACGCCCTCTGCTTTTATTATCTGGGGTTTGTTAAAGGGTTTATCGATTTGTTACAGTCAGCAAAAGTCTTATTTACAATGGGTTGAAAATCTCAGTATTTTGTATTTTCAAATAGGATTAAGGTTTTAAATTGTTTAAAGTAATAAATTTAAAAGTGTATTTAATCTAACATCTCCGGCGGCAGTATTGAAATTTTTTAAATCGAATTAGTTAATTGACAGTTGCATTGTTTATTTTTACTTTAATTCAAATTTGATTATTGAAAATGTGGGAAAAAGTGCAAGAAATATTTAATGTACACCGCCAGATTTATCAAAAATTTACTAATTGATTAATTAATTAATTATTAATTAACTAAATATAATTAACTTTCACAAATCACGTAACAAATATAAATAATATGTACATATACACATATTATTCTACAACTGTTAGTAAAGTTAAGGTAATATGTATTTTTCTTTATTTTCAGTTTAGTTTCGTTTGGAAAGCTTAAAGAAAAAATAGTATATGTTACTCTTATCTAGATTGCTTGGCATTGGTTCTGCCTCGCTCGCAAATATCTGGACACAACACAATAACGATCGCTTTCTACTATTATTTAATTATAATTAACAAAATATTAATTATTACTGTACTACAAATAGTTTCAGTTGAGTTTCATAAAATAAATATAATATTATAGTAAATAATTTTTGTTATACATTAAATTTTCCTAAAAGTAATTAATCAGAGAAGATAAATTAAATATGAAATATTCGGCAAAAGTTTTTAAAGCAAACATAGAAACTAATACAATGTTTTATTAGAAAATAAATTTGTAAAATTTGCTAGGAAACTATATTCTAGTCATATCATAAAACAAAGCAAAATTTAAACACGTGTCACAAAATTTCGTAAAACTTATAATATATTTTGTGTGAATAAGAAAACTTTTATTATATTATTTAATTCGCAACTATTCATATATATATATATATATATATATATATATATATATATATATATATATATATATATATATTATATTATTATTAGTATTATATATATAAACTAAACTTTTTCAGCATGACATTATGCTAATAAATATTTGAAAACATATTCCATTAATATAAATGTCAGATATAAGGCAAAATTTTGTACAATGTTTGATAATTATACACCAACTTTATTTATATACCAGCAATTTTTATTTTCAACTCATTTCAAAATAAACTAAACATTTGCGAATGGAGTAGTATATAATAAAATGGCAAACAGATGTCTGTCAAAATTTAATTTATGCGCGCAAATAATTAATGATAAATCTCTCCCAATTGCTAGTATTATGTGTATTATCGTAACGTAAAACTGTATTATGTAGAGACCAGAAACATGCATAGATAATATCATAAATTTAATCAATACCGGCCCTGAAAGCCTGAAGATTACTAAGTTAAATTATGTTTTTTTTTTCTTTCAGGTATGATTTCATATCACAGAATTTCTACTACTTTTAAGTATTAATCAAGAGAGGTATGTGCTATTTTTTTAAATTATAATTAATAATTAAATTACAATAAATTGAAAAAAAGTGTTGTAGCAAAAGTTAGTGTTAGTCAGTTAAGATGGTTCGGACATGTTCAGCGAATGCGTCTAATGAACGTTTGCTGTTAAAAAGATTTATTTGAATGATTTTGATGGTAGACGTTTGCAGGTGGACGTCCGATGAGTAGTTGGAGTGGGGTATGATTGAGAGGGTGGCTTGCGTGAGCGAAAGTTTCCAAGTAGTAGGAATAAAAGAGCATGGTATGAGAGTGGAATTATGAATGTGGATGAAGCGAAAGTTGCTTGTTTGGATAGGAGTGTTTGGAGGCGACTGATTTCGGAATAATGAAAAGAGTTTGTGCCACACCCTTTTGGGTACATGGCGTGATTGTGTATGTATGTATGTCTATTCAAAACTACATCGATTTAACTACTGCTCGTAGATATGAATTTACTGCCTTTATGATTTTTTAATCTAGTTGGAATTATTATATAAAATTTGAAGGTATCCAACAGTCTATCTCAGTACAAAAAACAGCTATAAAAATGTAAATATTCTCTGCATATTTAAAATTGTTTTCATTATTGTCTGGCAGACAAATTAAACTAGGAAAAAAATTGGCAAATATTGCACCAGACAGAAAAATTAAAATCTTACAAAAAAAAAAAAACGTTATTGAATGAACAGATCAGATCAAAGGTGAGTGTATTGTAAATAACCTGTGTGATTACGTCATAGCAGTACAACCTGGCTAGGTTTCATATCTCACCTCTTGTTCTGTGCAGGGTGCAATGTAATGCTATCGACCGCTATGTACACCCTAGGGTGCATGTATTCAACATCTGTACTCCCTTTTTTTTATTATTATTATTATTGGTAAGCGAATAGAAGAAGGATTTTTTATAATACGCCACCAGATATACGTAAATATATTGTAATTATTATGAAATATTGAATGTTTATTTTTAAAATCTGTACTCCCTTTTTTTGTTTTTTTTTTTTTCATTTTATTATTGCTATGCGAATAGAAGAAGGATTTTTTTATACGTAAATATATTTTAATTATTATGAAATATTGAAGGTTTATTTTTAAAATCAAATATTTAATAATAACATAAACACTACTAGTTTTTTATAATTTATATTGGGTGTTTATATTAAATATTGTAGTAGGCGTTGTATTCGATTCAAGTTCTAAAGTTCTCGGTCTTGGCTAAAAAATAAACATTAATGAGATACTTGCAAAAAAAAATTGTTTGTTTTTCTTGCAAATTATTCTAAAACTTTAAGAAATATGAAGTATACACAGTGTGTAAAGTGATGAGGTTTCCTATAGGGAAAAAAAATTTAATATGAGTTTTATGAGAAAAATTTATTCTTTATAAATAAATTTGCTTCTATCAAAACCCCTTATAGTCAAAGAAAAATCCAGTAATCACTAAAGATAAGATCAAAAACTTGATATTATGTCGAGTTGTTGATTTGAAATATGACTAAGTCCGAATGTTACATCAGTATCGTATTACCCATGGATTACTTGTTAATAATAATAATTATATTTTGGCAAATTAATAATAATAATAATAATAATTAAAAAGTAAGTCTCTTGTATGACAAATATTTTTAACATTTTTCACACGATACTGATGTAATATTCGGACTTAGTCATATTTAAAATCAACAACTCGGTATAATATCAAGTTTCTGATCTTATCTTAAGTGATTACTGGATTTTTCTTTGACTATTAGGGGTTTTCATAGAAGCAAAATTTTTTATAAAGAATAAGTTTTTCTCCTAAAACTCATATTAAATTTTGTTTCCCCATAGGAAACTTCATCACTTTACACACTGTATACGCAATTTTAAATTTAATTAATAATTTACTTTGTGGATATCTGGATAATTTTGAATCCGTATTTAAAATTATGATAAACACGGAAAATGTACGAAATGAGTTTGGAGAAACTACCATTAGAAACATTTATATATTAAAAAAATATCTTTGTTTAAAAACATTAAAATTACTTGATTATTTAAATTTAATTCGAGACAGAAGTATTAGATATTGTCGATATCTTATTATTGTTAATCGTCTATCAATCTTTCGAACAAACATACTGTATAATAATTTTCATAAGTTATATACATTTTAATCGAACATTTCTCGAAATATTTTATTTGCTTTTCCTACACGAAAGCTTTCTACCAAAAGCCACAAAACAAGCATCTTAAAAACATGGAAGATTACTTTGAAACTATAAGACCTTTTGTTACGTAACTTTTGAAACTTTTTTTTACCAAAGACTTAGAAGAGGATTTTCGTAAAGCAGGCGTAGAATTTTTTTTCAATTTCATGACAAAATTACTAATGACTTAATTACAATGTTTACTTAATGGTTTCACAAAAGAATCTCATTATTTAATACTATATTTTGCGTAGATATAAAATTTTAGAAAAAGAAGTTGTATATGATTGTAACTTAACTTATTCTCTATTATTTCACAATTAAAAAACAAAATTTAATCAGAACTGACAAAATAAATAAATTTTTGAAAAAATTTGATATGAGTGTTTTATGAGAAAAACTTATTCTTTATAAAAAAATTTGCTTCTATCAAAACCCCATATAGTCAAATAAAAATCCAGTAATCACTTAAGATAAGATCAAAAACTTGATATTATGTCGAGTTGTTGATTTTAAATATGACTAAGTCCGAATATTACATCAGTATCGTCTGAAAAATGTTAAAAATATTGGTCATACAAGAGACTTACTTTTTAATTATTATTATTATTATTAATTTGCCAAAATATAATTATTATTATTATTAAAATTAATTCATGGGTAACACGATACTGATGTAATATTCGGACTTACAATAATTAGTCATATTTAAAATCAACAACTCGACATAATATCAAGTTTCTGATCTTATCTTAAGTGATTACTGGATTTTTCTTTGACTATTAGGGGTTTAGATAGAAGCAAATTTTTTTATAAAGAATAAGTTTTTCTCATAAAACTCATATTATAAATTTTTTTTTCTATAGGAAACCTCATCACTTTACACACTGTATATATATATATTGGGCTTGAAGATAAACAGAAGAAAACCATTACTATTATTATTTCTATACCCGCTTTGCTTCTCGAAATTTGCATTTTACAAATATAATAAATATAATTAAATTATAAAATATAATTAGATAATTAATTAATAGATTAATAAACCATCTATCACCGTTATACAAATTTATGAGGATGTAAAATTAAAACCACTACTCTAACTAAATTAATAATAATAACGTACTAACTTTATTTCTAACCACGTAAATATAATTTAAAATCCATAATCATGATTTAAACACCCTCGCAATATAGTTACACCCACGCTTATAACTACATATGCAAAATAAAGTTTGCATGTACAACCCCCCACCCTTATTGCATGTGTATTTGTAGTGCATAAGCCGTTTGGTGCGGCCAACGCAAATTACAAACAGGGTAAATAACAATAAGGGCTGGTAAAATAGAATCGTGATAAAGGCATGCGATAATAATACGTTGCTCGTGGCGCAAGGGTGCGTATAATATACGAATACAAAATACTCAAATGAAACTAGAAAAATAGAGAAAAGAAATGGATATTGAAAATAACACGTCATCTATTCTATGCAATGAAACATGAATATATATTTTATTATATATATATATATATATATATATATATATATATATATATATATATATATATATATATATATATGGGGGTTGGATACACGTGGTATATATATATATATATATAGGGGTTGGATACACGTGGTGAATAATAGGGAAATTTGTTTTACGGCTAGTGGCGATATGACAAAATAAGTTTTAGATTAAATTAGAAGAATATTTACCAAAGTTGTTTAATAATAATTATATTATTTAACGTAGTACAAAACTAAATCTGATTTCAGTATAGTGAAAAGAGTTTGTGCCACACACACACACAGTTTTGGATACAGGCCGTGGTTATGTATGAATGGTAAAAAATCTTTCAGAACTTCTAAATAAAAAGTTTTAGGTTTATTATAAATAGTATTGTGACAGATCATTTTAAATAGGATCTAGATCTTAGATCCTTACAGTTAATAGACATAGCCCGTAATAATAATAATATTTTATTTAAATAGCATTAAGCCTAATAATAATAAAAAATATAGACATTGTACAATTAAATATATACCGGGTGTTCGTTCGTTAAGTTCGTATGGGCGTTTAACATGTAATTTCGATAAATTGCGATATACTACTTTCTCGAGTTAAATTCGAAGAAATACTTAGAATACTTTTCGATAGGGCATAAAAAGTTCTATAACTTGGTTTTAGTTTTAATTTGCTAGCATTTGCCGTTTGGGCGCTAGAATTTTTTTTTAATTTTTTTGTTTTTATTTTTTTTTCTCAAAAACTATGAGGTGTAGGAAAATAAGCATGATATGGAAAAATGCGGAATAATGAGTACTATAATTTAGTGAATAAACCATTATTCTAGGATGATGCATCGTTTAGTTGAAAAAAATTAAAAACTGAATTTTTGAAAATTTCTCAAGGGGGGTACCCTTGGGATTTTTTCAAAATAAGACTTTTTCAAAATTTGCTCAAAAAATCTGAAAAAATTTAGTAAAATAGAGAAAAAAATTAGCTACATAATAGTTAAGTAACTTTTTTTTCAAACTCATTCTGGTTTGGCAGGAAAAATTATTGAAAATTCTAAAAAAACATTTTAGATAAGTACTAAATAATATTTGCACGCATCTGACACGTACGCAAGTGACACGATACCAGTAACCGCCGTTCTTAAAATTTGGTTTTGCAACTTTTTGATATTTCGCCATTTTTACAGGTGCCTTAAAATGACAGAAAAATGCACATATTTCATCACTAGAATTTTATATATGTCATGCTTGTAAAACTAACAAGATTATTTTTATTAAATTAATGAATGTAATTATCTAGTAAATTATTGTGTAGAAGCAAGTTTGCTTACAAGAAATTACGCTGCATTTTTTTTTTCTTTAATTTTAATTTGGTTAAGAATAAATTTATAAATATTTATTATTGCGTAGCAAGTGAGCATAGCATCAACAGGTAATTATCTATGATGACTTCTTTATATTACCATATATGCTATAAAGCAAAATATTTCTGTTTTTGTAATAAATATATCTAGAATCAAGATTTATACACCTTGGTAATTATAATTTTTTATGTTATTACCAAGGTTACTATTAGTATTACCTCAGAATAGTTTTACGTGAATTATGTGATGTAACTATAGAAGGAATCGGATATAAAATAGGATTAATGTATGATGAGTGTGAAATTGAAAAACTAATGTTGTAGCAAAAGTTGCCCCGTGTTAGAATCAGTTAAGATGGTTCGGACATGTTGAGCGAATGCGTCTAATGAACGTTTGCTGTTCAAAAGATTTATTTGAATGATATTTTGATGGTATACGTTTGCAGGTGGACGTCCGATGAGGTAGTTGGAGTGGGGTATGATTGAGAGAGTGGCTTGCGTGAGCGAAAGTTTCCAAGTAGTAGGAATAAAAGAGCATGCTATGAGAGAGTGGAATTATGAATGTGGATGAAGCGCGAAAGTTGCTTGTGCTGGATAGGAATATTTGGAGGCGACTGATTTCGGGATGATGAAAAGAGTTTGTGCCACACCTTTTTGAATACATGGCGTGATTGTGTATATGTACAATGAGTTCTAAATAATATTTTACTACGTCTAATGAATTGAATTGATAAGAGAAGCAATAGAAATTTATAAAACAAAATGAAACAATCTTAGCTGAAGAATACTATAGTATGTTTACATTATTAATGCTTGATGCTTGACTTTTAACCCGAACGTTCCTGTAACTGATAGACAGGACAGCCTGGATTTTGCGAGGCGTCTCCACTAACTTTATCCGGCCACAACAAAGCTGTGCGGTTTTCGCACTTGCTTAACCTTTACCCGCACGGGGACACTTCTATCCAGAGGTTTCCAGCTTGCATTAGGTTCTAACTTATAAAGTGCTGTCCACTACCACAGTCATATTACTAAAAGGACTACTACTGGTACTACTAGTTAATTTAGTTTGAAGTTATTCTATGGTCTGCGGGATGATTTCAATATCTAGGCTAATGCCGTCTATTCTATAAATTAGTATAAAGAACTTTTAAGTAATTTTCAATTCATTTAAATTTAAATGACCCTTGGAGGTGCTTTAACTGCTTAGATTTGAGATTAGATCCCGTTAAATTGAGAGAATTAGTGTGAAAAATATTTGCATGAAGATTGGATAAATATGAATAATACAAAATACGCAAACATAACATAAACAAGATTAGAAGTATATGGGTAAACCCATATAGAGACTACTTTGACATTTCTCGGAAAGTTGGCAACACTGTATTTTAATAATATTATAATTTGTGTGGGCACTAGGAAAAACTTTTCTGAAAATTTGATCAAAATCGAATAAATGATGTAGCTACAATAAATTTTAGTAATTTTTTTCTCGGAAAGTTGGCAACACTGTATTTTGTTAAAATTACATAAATTATATGAATACTAGGAGAATCTTTTGTGAAAATTTGAGTAAAATCGGTTAAATAACATAGCCATAATAAATTTTTTAAAACTTTAGTAATTTTTTTCTCGGAAAGTTGGCAACACTGGATATTAATAAAATTATATAATTAATGGGAGCACTAGGGAAATGTTTTCTGAAAATTTGAACAAAATCGGATAAATAACGTAGCCAATATAAATTTTTAAAAACTTTAGTAATTTTTTTCTCGGAAAGTTGGCGTTACTGGAAAAAAATAAAACCACATGACCATCTTGGGTACTAAACAAATTTATCCTGAAAATTTCATTAAAATCGGTTGAACCGTCTAGGAGGAGTTGCGGCCACAAAATTTTGACTTACGACCGAGCGAGCGAGCGAGCGAGCGAGTGAGCGAGTGAGCGAGCGAGCTGACGACGCACACACATACACCCACATAAACTAAGTTCAGATTCGTCATCTAGAGGCTATATAAAGGATTTCTATACAATTTTTTTTTTTTTTGAAAATGTTACAGACACCGTACCAAACGCTATACTACTTTTCCTTGCAGTCAAAGTAGTAAAAAACAATTAACTAATCGAAAGATTACAACACTAATTTAGTAAAATATCATAATTTACCTTAAAACCACAAACAATAATTTTTGGAAAGCTAATAATAATTACATTAGTATATAAAATAAAACGGCTTTAGGTTTAAGTTCTGTATTAATATTTATTAATAATCGATGTTTCGACGAACTCAACGTCCGTCTCTACTAGATCATAAAAATTTCATAAATTTTTAATTAATGGAAACAAAATTTTATTTAAAATCAGTGCCTTCACAGTGATTGATGTTATCGTTTTTTTTATAAATTTCTATTGCTTCTCTTATCAATCTACTGTTAATATTGATTGATCTTGCAATTATTATTATTATTACAGATAATGTACATTGACAACAGATTAATAAGAGATTCAATAGAAAATAAAGAAAAATAATGAGTTAAATAATTTGACTTTCATTAATTAAAAATATCTAGTTACTTATTTTGTAACTTAGTAACTTTGTTTCTATGTTTTATTATTTACTGTAAATGTCATTTGTATCAGTTTTCCTGATGTAGACGGACATTGAGTTCGTCGAAGCGTCAATTATTAATAAATATTAATATAGAACGATATCCTAAAGCCAATTTTATTTTATTAATGAGTTCTGAAAGATTTTTTACTAAGTTACATTTAGTATAATTTAAAATGTTTTACTTTTATTAGTTAAAGTATTTTATTATGAAAACAGACCTTAGAACAATTTACATTTTTAATGCAGTTAGTAAAGTGTATTTTTCTCCATAAAAAACAGAAAAAACAAAAAGATCTGTACAGATGATAAACAATAATTACATTTTCGTAAAACAATTGTAACAGCCATGACTTTAAAAATTTTATTTTTTATTTAACACCCACGACAAATTTTTCTTGAAGTTTTAAGGTTGTTAAAATCACTGACTGTGTATATTAAATCTTTCTTTTATTTTCTTTTCTTCGTAAGTTTATTTCTCAAGAACCGCAGACGACGACATGTTGTCTTTTTCTTTTTCGAGTAATTAAAGTAAAACTGGTAATTACAGCGTTAACAAGATTTCAAATGGCTCCTAGGTACGAGTAGCTGCATTTTAACTTGGGCCGATAAGACTATTAAATCAATATGTATTAAGAAATGAAATACGCTTATATTTATTCAAATTAAACGTGGGAAGTTTTTTAAAACATGTAGGGAATCTTAGTGGAATAGTGACAAACACGTCACTTTAAGAACAAGATTAGAAGTATATGGGTAAACCCATATATATACCACTTTGGCATTTCTCGGAAAGTTGCTAACACTGTATTTTAATAATATTATAATTTATGTGGGAACTAGGAGAAACTTTTCTGAAAATTTAATCAAAATCGAATAAATAATGTAGCCACAATAATTTCTTAAAAAAATTAGTGATTTTTTTCTCGATAGTTGGCACTGTATTTTGTTAAAATTACATAAATTATATGATTACTAGAAGAATCTTTTGTGAAAATTTGAGTAAAATAAATCGAATAAATAATGTAGCCAATATGAATTTTTATAAACTTTAGTAATTTTTTTCTCGGAAAGTTGGCATCACTGGAAAAAAATAAATCCACATGACCATCTTGGGTACTAGACAAATTTATCCTGAAAATTTTATTAAAGTCGGTTGAACCGTCTAGGAGGAGTTGCTGCCACAAAATTTTGACTTACGACCGAGCGAACTGACGACGCACACACATACACCCACATAAACTAAGTTCAGATTCTTCATCTAGGGACTATATGAAGAATTTCTATACACAAATTTTTTTTTTTTTTTAATGTTACAGACACCGTACCAAACGCTATACCACTTTACCTTGCAGTCAAAGTGGTAAAAATGTTTTGGATTACGACATTACGTATTTATATTTATGATTGATCTACTGACAAAACATAATAAATCATTAATAAACTAAAAATTTCGATCAAGGTGGCGTATACGTCACTATTTCACTGAGTCCCTCATATATTATTCAAGCATTTTTAACGACACTTTATTTAAATTCAATTCTTTACTAATTCATCTTGATTTAAACTGTAATAATTGACGTTGCTAATTGGTGTTAAAAGTTTTTCTAATTGTTGTTAATTAACAATTTTAATTTAAATATACACAGAGGCGTATCGAAAGATTTTGTCGCTCGAGGGAAATCATTAAGACGGGCGCCCGTAAACATCAACTTTTGCAACACTTTTTTTTTCAGTTTCGCAATCTATTTCCAAGTAGTAGGAATAAAGGTGCTTGTATAAGAGTGGAATTATGAATGCGGATGAAAGTGCGAAAGTTGCTTGTGCTGGATAGGAATGTTTGGAGGCGACTGATTTCGGAATTATGAAAAGAGTTTGTACCACACCCTTTTGGATATGATTGGCGTGATTGTGTATGTATGTATTAACACGACTAATTTGTGAATTATTTGATAATACGAACATAAAAATAAATTCTAAACTTTATAAACTTGTGACAGTTTTCAATACATTTTCATTTAGTTAAATTTTCGCCTTCTATTTGAATTTTTTTTTTCAAACAAGACAAAACTTTTTTGTTATACAATGTTTGATAGATGAAATTGACAAAGTCATGTCTTTATTTCGAAAAATAAAGAACGTATCCATGTTATTGCCTTATAAAAAAGTATAAAGTGTATAGAAACTTTTTTAAAGAACTTGTGACGAATAAACTTTGTAATATTTTTGACGTGATATTGAAAACTTGAAAATTTTGTAGCTGCTTCTTCGAAACTTTACATATTTTATGTTCTATACTTTATATTTTAAATACATATCTTCAAAATTGCTTCGCTATAACTTTTGTGAAAATCTGCGTGTATTGAATATAATTCTTGCGTTAAATTACTAGGTGCATATTTCGTACATACATACATACACAATCACGCCATGTACCCAAAAGGGTGTGGCACAAACTTTTTTCATCATCTCGAAATCAGTCGCCTCCAAACATTCCTATCCAAACAAGCAACTTTCGCACTTTCATCCACATTCATAATTCCACTCTCATACATGCTCTTTTATTCCTACTACTTGGAAACTTTTGCTCACGCAAGCCACCCTCTTAATCATACACCACTCCAACTACTCATCGGACGTCCACCTGCAAACGTATACCATCAAAATCATTCAAATAAATCTTTTTAACAGCAAACGTTCATTAGACGCATTCGCTCAACATGTCCGAACCATCTTAACTGACTCTTAACACGGGGCAACTTTTGCTACAACATTTTTTTCTGAATTTCACACTCATCATACACTAATCGTATTTCGTACCCGATCTCTCCTATTTACACCACAATTTACGACAATTTGCTTTAATGGAAGAATTTAACACTTGTTATTATTTTTCAATGCAGTAAAAATGGAAAATTTTGTATTAATTTTTTTTTTATTGAAGATGCGATTTATACAGATTTTTATCTGTTATTTTTGCTCAGAATTTGATTAATCACCAAAAATGAAAGTAAAGATTAATGGAAAGAGAAAAAATCGCGAATAATAATAAAAAAAAAAACTGATTGTCAAGATAGTGATACAAATTTGCATAGCAAATATGATGGTGGCTTGTTTTGTTTTTGTTTTGATTTAATTGCAGATATATGGTTGTAATTATATTTTTTTTTTTTTGATGCCATCATGTCCTTTATAATTAGCAACATTATTTCTTACTTCAGAGATCTTAGCGACATCTAAATTATTACAAAAAGAAAAAAAAATAATAAATCGTACTTGCATATGTTATGAATTGCATATGACAGATTTATAAATTTAATGATTTCTTTTTAGTTTTTTTGTAGTTTTTTTTATCATGTCAACTCTCAGGAGAGACGTGGTGTAGTCTTCGGTCTAGTGTCTATCATCATCAAACTTAAATAAAAATATAAAATATACGTATGACAGTTTTATGAATTAATTACCTTTTTATCACTTTGACTGCAAGGAAAAAGTGGTATAGCGTTTGGTACGGTGTCTGTGACATTTTCAAAAAAAAAATTTTTTTATAGAAATCCTTCATATAGCCTTTAGATGACGAATTTGAACTTAGTTTATAAGTGGGTGTATGGATGTGCGTCGTTAGCTCGGTCGGTCGTAAGTCAAAATTTTGTGGCCGCAACTCCTAGACGGTTCAACCGATTTTAATGAAATTTTCAGGACAAATTTGTATAGTACCCAAGATGGTCATGTGCTTTTATTTTTTTCCAGTGATGCCAACTTTCCGAGAAAAAAAATTACTAAAGTTTTTAAAAATTCATTATGACCATTTTATTTAACCGATTTTAATCAAATTTTCATAAAAGTTTCTCCTAGTGCCTAAATAAATTATGCAATTTTAACAAAATAGACTGTTGCCAACTTATCGAGAGAAAAAATCACAAATATTTAAAAAAATTTATTGTGGCTACATTATTTATTCGATTTTGAACAAATTTTCCGAAAAGTTTCTCCTAGTGCCCACATAAATTATAATATTATTAAAATACTGTGTTGCCAACTTTCCGAGAAATGTCAAAGTGGTCTATATATGGGTTTACTCTTTTTATTATATCATCTCTTACGGGGAGAATTCGCGTTTGTAGCATTGTTTGAGCGATATATATATATATATATATATATATATATATATATATATATATATATATATAAGTATTCTTTAGGAATAATGATAAATATACCCGTATAATGAAATGCTAGATCATGAATCTTATTAAAAATGATGAATAACACTTTAGTTTTCTTACTATTGTCTGCTGTACATAAAGTAAGCAATATTATCGATGGCACTTCATACTGCAAAACAATTGCAATTTGCAAAGATTACGTCATCACTATACAATTGCAATTTATATCGCGGTGCAAAACTATTAAAATTTAAATTTAGCTTATTTTATATTATTATTATTATTGTTATTGCTTTTTATTGCAAAATATATACCGTAAATTATATTTCACTTGGTGTTTGTTCAAGAAAAACAAGGCTTATTTAGAAAATTAGTTTTTTTCTATTGCTATGCATAAAATATAAACTATTTATTATTATTGTTATTTTTATTTCGTTTGAAGAAAATTATTTTGTAATGAATTATAAATAACATCTAATACAAGGGTAAACGTATTTATATATTTAATTTAAATTTATTTTTAAGCGTAAATTGCATATAGTTTTTAACTGAAATTTATTTTATTCTTATTTATTTCTGAGTAGCTAACACACGGCTTTGCCCGGGAACTGTAGATTTAATTATTATTACAAACAATTTTAATATCTAGTAAAATACTTTGACAGTATTTTTGTGTTAGTTGTTTTTTAAAAATATTTATTTGATTTGTTCGGACTCAAATTTAATCATATGTAAATTAATTATTTTTTCCTGTTTTAGTTTTTATCAAAAACTAAACATTTCTCACGCACTCAATGAAGGTTATTATTTGATATATTCAACATGTGATATTTTATAGTATTAATATTTATGTGTTTTTAATTTTTATGTACTAACAGGAACCTATATATTTTTTAAAAAAATATATATAAATTATACCGGAATTATAGGCTTTAAAGGTGACAAATACATAAATAATTATTTTACTAGAGATTTTATAAAAATAAATATTGTTGCAAAGGTATTTTTACCTCCTTAAATGTAGTCCATAAATATGTTACTGATAATACTAGAACTAAAGAAATAAAAATAAATTTAATATATAGAGCCAATTAGACAAAAATATATACATATTATCTTGAAAATAATTATATCAGTAAGTTTATCTAACGATTAAGTAATTATTAGATAAAGTAACCATTGAAATTGTTTCAGAATACTAGAAAATAATCATTATAAGTAAAGCTATAATATCGTAGTTTTGTAATGCGAAAGACATTTTCAAAATTGCACTTTCACCACTTCAATTCAAACTTTAACAAGATCGTGTTTTCAAGAGTTTATAAAAGTCGTTCCTGTAATGTGTTTTACTATCGTATCATAAAATGACGTACGTAGACACATATATAATCCATGTAATGTAAAATCATAGATGATGATTGTAAATAGATCACGCAAAATCGTAACTGTAATTGATACTTCTGTATCGAATAGGGACTTTCATATTTTTTTTTATCTATATATTATTATCTTCTAACTATTAGCTTTTTACCACTTTGACTGCAAGGAAAAAGTGGTATAGCGTTTGGTACGGTGTCTGGTAACATTTTCAAAAAACAAAAAATTGTATAGAAATCCTTCATATAGCCTCTAAATGACGAATCCGAACTTAGTTTATGTGGGTGTATGGATGTGCGTCGTCAGCTCGCTCGCTCGCTCGGTCGTAAGTCAAAATTTTGTGGCCGCAACTCCTCCTAGACGGTTTAACCGATTTTAATGAAATTTTCAGGATAAATTTGTCTAGTGCCCAAGATGGTCATGTGGTTTTGGTTTTTTCCAGTAATGCCAACTTTCCGAGAAAAAAATTACTAAAGTTTTTAAAAATTCATATTGGTTACATTACTTATGCGATTTTGATTAAATTTTCAGAAAAGTATCTCCTAGTGCCCACATAAATTATAATATTATTAAAATACAGTGTTGCCAACTTTCCGAGAAATGTCAAAGTGGTCTATATATGGGTTTACCCATATACTTCTAATCTTGTTTAAATTATTTTGTTTGTGGTTTAAGGGAAATTATTTTATAAGGAAATAGGCAATGAAATATGGGCCAGAAAAATAATCCTCATTACAAAATCAAAATACGTGAAAATAATGTTTAATTTGACAATTTGTTGATCTAGAATGCAATATCTATAGTTAATATAGATAGGTTGTCAATGGAGAGAGTGTAATATTTGATCATAACCTAATAGTACGTAAGTAATCGACGCGATATTATTTAAATGTTACTAGCTGTTCTGTGAGAAATGTCAGATGTAAAATCGTGACAGCTTTTGATTAAAATTGAAACGATGCTACTTATAAGTACTATCTTCATTAAATTTATTCATCTTTTATTTGCGCATGAGAAATCTTCTAATATTTGTAGTATTTTCTCTGATTTAGCATTTCATTATTTTGTATGTCAATATATTTATTTGATTTTATCGATTATAAATTTATATAAGTCTGTTTAATTACATCATATTTATATTAACAATTTATTGAAAAATTTTACTTATTGTGGATATACAAGGTGGCCGAAAAGTCGCTTTACCGAAAATAGCATAATCTCCAAAATGTTATAATCTATTTATAGCTTGATAAAAAATGTTCCTGAAATGGCATATTTACATATTTATGTATTGAACAACAAGGTAAACAATTTGAACATTTGTTGAAATAAATTATAATATTTTTGAAATTGTATTGTTTTTTTTTTTTTAATTATAGTAGTATTATTTTCCGTAAAGCGACTTTTCGGCCACGCCGTATATGCATATACATAGTCACAGTTTATTTGAAAAATTACCCACTTTAAATATCTAAAAAAAAATTTAAGAAAACGCTGAGACATGTCAATTTTTGATCGTAGGGAGAACCTTAAAAATAAATGTATGATAAAAACATATTCGTATTCATTCTTTTGTAAAAATCTTTTTTTAAGACAATTTTTTTGTGAAAAGAATTATGAATCATAATATCACAAAATAAAAAATGATTATAATTTCATAAAATACTTAATTTTAACAAAAAAAAACATTGCAAAATTTAAGCGAAAAATATGAAGAAAAAAATCGGTTTTTTCCAAATGACATATGTTGCTAAAAATGGAGTCATAATTTCACAGTTTCTATTCCGCTCCAGCTTGAATCTCCAGCTCCAGTTTCAAAGCCATGTTTACAAACAAAAGTATTACACTGTAATTTCACACGAATAAGCAAATACCAAATTTGCGCAGTTGTCCACTTTGGTAATATATACCTATCTATAAATGAAAATTAGCAAAATAAACTATTAGACGGTTTAAAATCCATTCATTCGAAATGAATTTCTCAATTTCAATTACCATATCTAGCTCCATATTTACTCAAATGAATCTGCATTTAGTTTAAAATGACTCCTCGGTAGAAACATAATGGGGCATCCGTATATTTTACTGCAAACAAATATACATTCGCCAATAAAATACAGAAATGCGTGTGTACGTGTGGTTGAATACACAACGCACACAATATGGCCATGCTGGCCATGCTTCACAGATCTGCAAACAAAAACAAAACAGAGACCGAAGATTTGAAAACAATGGATGTTAAAAACTATTGATTTACTCGTGACGTTATATGATCATTGTAAAAATGTTTTCTTCCAACGCAACGTAACGAAAGATGCAAGCTAAGCTAGATACGATATATACATGTAAAAGAGATTTCATCGTATGTTTTGTTTTTTTGTTCTTTCATTGTACTTTGTACGTAAATTACCATAATAGCTAAAGTTTTCTCACACACACACACAAATATCGTGTCTGTCACTTATGTACATAGATATCTACTGGTTAATCATTTATACTGTCATTTTAAAAGAACAAGATTAGAAGTATATGGGTAAACTCATATATAGACCACTTTGACAGGTCTCGGAAAGTTGGCAACACTGTATTTTAATAATATTATAATTTATGTGGGCACTAGGAGATACTTTTCGGAAAATTTCATCAAAATCGAATAAATAATGTAGTCACAATGAATTTTAAAAAAATTTTGTGATTTTTTTTCGCGATAAGCCTTCTAATCGTATTAGATGAAACATCTAATTCAAGAGTAGATGACTACATTTACATTCATCGAATGTAATTAGATATTTTCGATAGTTGTCGTTTATTTATCTATTTTTGTTCATTTATTTATCTAAAGTTCTAAATTATTTATCTAAATTTTATTCGAAATAACAATTTGATTATAACTAATTTATATATAGATGAAACAACTATTGTTTTTGGAAATATCATATAATTTGAATTAAATGAAATAATAATTTTTATTATTTTTTTTCTGTATAATACTTTTCTGTATAATATCTAGTTTTCTGTGATTATAATGTTTGAATAAAATATTAATATTTATATTTTTGACCAAAGTTTTTTTTATACACAATTTAGGTAGTTAATTATAAACCAAAAATCTAATTTTTTTCTTGTTCCAATAATAATAACCTTTTAAAGATAACTGTCTCTTTGTTTATACATATAAGAAATATTATCATTAAATTTGTGTTAAGTAATGTAATGTCTGTACTAATATAGAACTAATATTACTTTTATTAGTTTGTTCAAAGTGGTATTAAATTAATAGGTTTAGTTTTGAAATTTATGCTATATAAATTACATGTTTACGATTTGTAAAGTTGGTAATCCGTTGAGAAATTAAAATCATAAAATATATTTCTAAACTAACTATTTTGACTATCATAGTTTTCTGCAAGCTGTAGAATAAGATTTTTATAAAAGAAAAAAATTGCAATATATCTCAATACGAAATGAAATGAAGAATAAGAAGAGAAATGTGTAGGATTTTCTGGTGACAAATAACGAAAGAAATTATTATCACGTACTTGTGAAAAATACGTCTGGAATTGTTTGGTTACAGTGTTACTGTACAAAAGAATTCGAAAAATTTTCATTATGCTCAATGATGCAATATTTTACAAATGTTAAGTTTCAATAAATTAGCACATTTAACATTTTTATTACTTCATTGGATACAGTAGCGTTTTCGAAACTATGTTCTGTGTTAAAAATAAATATGAGCTTCGTTGGTTTTAAATGCGGTGATAAATTCGAAAATTTGAGAATAAATGTTTGGTTTCTCTTAACACTTATATTCTATAAAATCACCAAGGTGTTAAGTTAAAATTTCAGGATTTATTTAGTGTTCCGTCGTAGAAAAATGACTGCTGTGGAAATGAGATTTGTACGTGGGGTATGTGGTGTAAATAGGAGAGATCGGGTACGAAATACGATTAGTGTAGGATGAGTATGAAATTCAGAAAAAAATGTTGTAGCAAAAGTTGCCCCGTGTTAGAGTCAATTAAGATGGTTCGGACATGTTGAGCGAATATCTAATGAACGTTTAGTTAAAAAGATTTATTTGAATGATTTTGATGGTATACGTTTGCAGGTGGCCGTCCGATGAGTAGTTGGAGTGGGGTATGATTGAGAGGGTGACTTACGTGAGCGAAAGTTTCCAAGTAGTAGGAATAAAAGAGCATGCTATGAGAGTGGAATTATGAATGTGGATGAAGCGAAAGTTGCTTGTTTGTGGATAGGAATGTTTGGAGGCGACTGATTTCGGGATGATTAAAAAAGTTTGTGCCACATCCTTTTGGGAACATGGCGTGATTGTGTATGTATGTATTCGAGCAATACTGAACACCTTAGCTATACCTAATAAATATTCAAAACATATATGAGAAATTAAAACTAATGCGAATGTGCGCGTTTATGGCGTATAGAATGCAAAATAGCGAGAAATAATTTTTGTTGTTGAATGTACATTACATACATATATACTACGTACAGTAAGTGAATTCCTTTAGGAGTTTTCAAACATATGCAGGTCTAATATAAAATCCAATTGTCAATTATAAAGTACATACTTGGAAGGTATTTTACATTTTTTAAATTCCTTTGCACCGATGCAGTGTGCAATGAGCACAGCTCGCTTCTGTTTGGTAAACTTTTAAACTATCTTAGATTGGATAATATATGTCTGCGTCTATAATTGAGTTTGTAAAATTGTCAACTTTACTTATTAGAATTATAACTTATATGTATCGATGATTCTTGACTTTTCAAAAATAAAAGAAGTTTCAACTTTAATATTATTTATATTGAACTCAGCTACAGATTTTCTAATAAAAACAAAATATTGATTTGTAAATACGATTATAAAATCATATTTATCGAGACATCTTATTTGTATTTATATCATTTTAGCGAAAATATATAAAAATCTGCTGCTGAATATAATTTTTTTTAATAATTTAAGGATAACAGAGAAAATTATAAAAATTTTCTTCGTTGAATGATTTTGATGGTATACGTTTGCGAGGACGTCCGATGAGCAGTTGGAGTGGTATGATTGAGAGTGTTTTGCGTGAGCTAAAGTATCCAAGTAGTAGGAATAAAAGAGCATGCTATGAGAGTGGAATTATGAATGTGGATGAAAGTGCGAAAGTTGCTTGTGCTGGATAGGAATGTTTGGAGGCGACTGATTTCGGGATGATGAAAAGAGTTTGTGCCACACCCTTTTGGGTACATGGCGTTATTGTGTATGTATGTATTATGTATGTATGTTATTAAAAAACAAATTGGTGATTGATATTTTTAAAATGGCATTGAAATAATACTAGTTTAGTAGATATAAAAATTTATAAAATTTAATGAAATCTCAGATGCATTAAATTATTACAAAATAGATAACTGTTTATATATATATATATATATATATATATATATATATATATAAAATTACTTCGTATTTTGAATTCAATGATAATTACTTGATTGTTTTTGGAAATGAGTTAAAAATGACCGAACAATTTTTACATGTAAGAAATTATAAGAATGCATTGACAGGTATAATAATAATCTATGCTAAGAAAAACACGTAAATACAATCACTTTATCTAGATCTTACAATAAATTATAGAAAAAAAATAATCTAGATTAGATAATTGATATTAAATTTATCTAGATAAATTCTAACACTAATTAGAAAGCTGAAAATGATCAAATTAACAACTTAAACATTTATCTAGCGGATCTAATATCTATAGTAATGGATAATTCGACCTTGCGGATGGATATTTTTATAATATGAACATATTTTGTATACGTATACAAAAGAAAAGATCATGAAACAAATATAGGTAGTATCATATATTTTATATGAGAAACAATTTCTTGATAAAAAGGAAAAACAAGCCTATAAAATTAAAATAATAACTATAATATGCAGTATGACGTAATTTCTGACTTAATCTAAAAGGTTTCTCTGTTATTTTAATTTATTGGTTTGTTTGTTTTAGATCCAATAGTATATTGCGTAAAGTATTAACTTGAAATATTATTTCACGAAAATAAATTAATTACACTAACATAAATTGTTTTTCTTTTTTTTCTTTCTTCTATTTTCACATTCTTAAACATTTTCCCACTAATTCGTTTATTATGTGACTGTTTTACAAATACAATTTCGCGCTTACTTACGCAAATCTTTTTACCTTCTACATAAATATATATAAGTACAGTAGAACTTGTATAGAAATTCGTTGTAAAAAGTTCTATTAACACATACACTGATAAACATTACATCAATTAGCATAGTAACAAGATTAGAAGTACATGGGTAAACCCATATAGGGTAAACCCCATGGGTAAACCCAGACCACTTTGACATATCTCGGAAAGTTGGCAACACTGTATTTTAATAATATTATAATTTATGTGGGCACTAGAAGAAACTTTTCTGAAAATTTAATCAAAATCGAATAAATAATGTAGCCACAATGAATTTTTAAAAAAATTTGTGATTTTTTTTTTCGATAAGTTGGCAACACTGTATTTTGTTAAAATTGCATAATTTATTTAGGCACTAGGAGAATCTTTTATGAAAATTTGATTAAAATCGGTTAAATAAAGTGATCATTATAAATTTTTAAAAAGTTTAGTAAATTTTTTTCTCGGAAAGTTTCTATGCAAGTTCTACTGTACTTGTCAAATATTTGAAACAAATAAAATTATTGAAGTAAAAAAAAAAATTTAAAGCACTAGTATTTTTACGTAAAAAATTTTGTTTTGCAGTTTTTAAAAAAAAATATACAGAAAAAAATAATTTAATTATTTCATCTAATGTAATTAGATATTTTTTTCTAGTTTGTCCGTATATTTATCTATTTTTGTTCGTTGATGAGAGTGTATGAGAGGTATCACGAATTGTGATTGAAGCGAAAGTTGTTTGTCCAGATATGAATATTTGGCAGAAAATAATTTATATTTAAATAGAAAGAGTTTGTGCTACATCCTTATGAATACATGGCATGATTGTGTATATATGTTTGTATTTTATCTACATACAAATTAGTAGAAAACAAATTATTTTAAATAAAATTTAGATAAATTATATAAAACTGCAAAATAACGAACAAATATACGAAAAACTAGAAAAAATATCTTGCATTAGATGAATACATCAAATACATATATTTATCTACTCGTGAAGTAGATGTTTCATCTAATGTGATTTGAAGAAAAAAAATCATCTATATTTTATAATGTTTTTTTTTTTTGTTTTTTTTTTAGAAAAATCTAGATTTTTTTGTGTACAAACCAATAATTTATAAAATATACGTTCTTGAAACTAGGAAATTATATAAATAAACAAATAGCTAAAATACAAAAAAAAAGTGAGTTCAATGTATATTTATTTGTCAGAGAATTCTGAGAATAAATATCTGAAAGATTTTATAAGAAAAAAAAAACGAAAATTGATTATTAAATCTTACATAATTGGTTTGTTCGCCAACTAAAAATATTCTGAGAACACGTCATCAAAATATATATATGAATTATTACCGCAGAAAAAAATCATTAACTCACGCTAAAATAAGAAAAAATACAGATCAATGTTCGCATTATAATAAGTTGTTTTTATTCGCAACGAAAAACTAGTATAGTTTTTTCACATATCTTAACAAATATTTTTCCTGTTTTTAATCTTCAACATTATGAGATAGAAATCTTAACCTTTTTTTTTTTAACTCTATTACTGATCAAACTAGTTGTAGTTATAAAATGTAAATGATTTATTTGAAACAGTTTTTTTTTCCTCCTTTGCTTCTTTGATTTCTGATTTAGTTTTTAAAAAATGTTTGATCACTCAGTCCTTCAAAAAGACGCTATAGAATAAAATAATTAATTCTCATATAGGTTTTGTCTGGTATAGATGTTGGTGGAACGATCGTAGCTTACTTGATCAAAAAAAAAAACCAGACCCTGATCACTTAATATGACCTTGAAGGGACACCGACTCTCTCGATGTCTCTGTACTTCGCTTACGCATGCGCAACATTTGCTACATTCCCATTACAGAATATTGTATAATATGTTACCTCAAGTTATTGGTTTGTCGTTTTGTTTCGGTTTCCAAAGACTTTTTTTCCTTGGTGTCGTCGTCTGTTTGACTTGCTTTGGAGAGAAAGAAGAAGAAGAAGAAGAAGTATTATTATACCAAATTTATTCAATTAACTTGACAGAGTCGTCGGCTGTTAGTTAGATTGAAGTATCGTCTTCGTGACTTAATTTTTTTCTTGTTAATGTTACTGATTCATGATGATTGATTATTTTATTTTGTTTCTCATTTATAATTCGTTTCAATAGTTTTGATGATATAAAGTACACAATGGAGTAGCGTTAATGTGAACCACAAACAAAAAAAAACAGAAGGGTTTGAATTAATGGGAAGTATAACTACAGTCAGTATCATAATAAATACTCTAACTAAATTCGAGTTTAAGCTTTCAAAAAGGCTTTGTTTTATTGACAACAACAAATAATTTTACGATTAGAAGTGTAACAAGATTAGAAGTATATGGGTAAACCCATATATAGACCACTTTGACATTTCTCGGAAAGTTGGCAACACTGTATTTTAATAATATTATAATTTATGTGGGCACTAGGAGATACTTTTCTGAAAATTTGATCAAAATCGAATAAATAATGTAGCCACAATAAATGTTTAAAAAATTTTGTGATTTTTTTGTCGATGTATTTTGTTAAAATTGCATAATTTATTTAGGCACTAGGAAAAACTTTTATAAAAATTTGATTAAAATCGGTTAAATAAAATGGTCATAATAAATTTTTTAAAATTTTACTAATTTTTTCTCGGAAAGTTGGCAACACTGTATTTTGTTAAAATTACATAAATTATATGAATACTAGGAGAATCTTTTGTGAAAATTTGAGTAAAATCGGTTGAATAACATGGCCATAATAAAAATTTTAAAACTTTAGTAATTTTTTTCTCGGAAAGTTGGAAACACTAGATATTAATAAAATTATGTAATTTGTTGTTGTTGAAATTTTGAACTTATTATTTCAACCTGAGTTCATATACTTATGATTGTGTATTCCCCCCCCCCCCCCCCTTAAGGTCTTGTTTTAAAGCACCTTATTTCTTGCGCCCTTGTATAATAAATAATAATAAAAATTTGTTGACATAGTAAATATTAAATATATTTTGGTAGTAAACCTGAAGTTAAACATGATAACATAGTAAATAATATATTACGGGATAACATTAATAATAACATAAACATAACGCAGCATAGCATAGCATAACACAACATGTATATACGACCACCTTGTGTGTTTCATTAACTGAGCTCATAATATGAACTACGTTAAAATATTTTAGTGGTAGGGATCTCGCACCTGGTGAAATTATTCGTATCAGAATTTATTTCACCCCAAAATAACACTTGGGTCGTTCGGTTCATGTATAGTCGATTCTACATCACTTGGGATAAATTTTATTATTTATTTATTTATCCTACGTCTTAGTTTTTGGTCACTAAAATATATATGAAAGTAAATCTTGCACTATGAACCTTATTCTTAATTTGGATATGGATAAACTTTTTGAAAAAAAAAAAATGTTTTTGATAACGATAATTAAAAGTTTTTACAAACACACCAGATTGACAAAAATATTATAAATAAATCTGTTAGTGGATGATACTGTATTTTATAAAAATTACTACCTGATAATTCAGTCTGTATTGTCCTACTTTGGGCTTTTTAAAACATGGTAACCCTAGTTACGTGTGATTTGGAACGAACTATAAATTCAAAAAGATTGTAGTGTGACGAGTAATTTAAAGGTTTCCCGCTATTTTCGAACATATGCAGTGTATTTTTTTCCCAACTTCACAAACAGGCAGTTTTATCTGACAGGTAAAATGGAAATATCAGCATAAAGTGTGTGTGTGTTATTTTTTTTGTTCAACTATATTTTTATTTATTCTATTTCAATTTATATGAAACACCGAATTGGTTTGTATTCAACCGAAAATATTGCTGATCTGTAAAAATATTTATCTAACAAAATACATTATGTGTTTTAACTATATATTTTTATTGTATTTACAAATATAGTACTTTAAAATGTATATTTTTTTGTGATGTATTTATCTAAAGGATTTTTATGCAAAATTTATATTTTTTTACTAAATTTTTGTTAATTGCGGTGTAATTTTGTAAATATGTTAATATTTCGGGTGAGTCAAAAATTATATATTTATATATTTGCTTTACAAATAATTTAACCTAACATTTTTTTTTAATTATAAAAAGGGTTGAGTCTCAACTAGAAAGTGAACTACGATTTGACACAAAACGAGTAACTAGGTTGCTATGTACGAATCTGTTTAAACAATATCTACATCAGATGTTTTGAGATTTTTATTTTGTGTATTTCACATAGAAGTGTAACTTTGTACAATAAATCAATTTTCATCAAACAAATTAAAATTAAAGATACTTTAGAATATATGATTGGAGATTTTTGATAATAACTCAAGAACATATTTTAATTATATATTAATGAAGTAAGTAATACAAATTGAATGTGACTATACAGTAACATCGTTGTTTTTAATAAATCATCAAGAAAAATATACAAAATTTAACGTACGTAGTGTTTATCACGCCATGTACCCAAATAAAAAATATAAATATTTTTGTGAAAATTTATCTCTAAAATATATGGTAAACATGTAAAAATTCTCAACTATTATATTATTATTTTTCGATTTGTAGTATATCTATATAAAATAAAATTAATGATTAAGTCAAAGATATATATATATATATATATATATATATATATATATAATTATTAATAAATTATTGATATATTTTCCAGATGGCATCACTTCCTATGCCTCGAACATCATCACCGCGTAATGCATCGAGTTCCGATAGCGAAGCTTCCGACACGAATAGTGTTATGCTGGAATCATGCAGTTTGCAAGAGATTCGTCAGGAAGATCTGGCTGCCATCTTGCCCGATCAACAAGACTGCGACGCTTTCGGCGGATTCGAATGTGAAGCGCGCGCAGAAAAAACGGAAGCGGTGGACGTAGGCGATGCTTCCGGTTCCGATATGGAACTTCCTACCCAATTAGTAAACGCTGCAATTCAACGAGTTACGGAAAGTTCCAGTGAAACTGAATCACAACCTGCTGCATATGCTAGCTCTCTTCTACAGCAGTTTGTTCAGCAAGCACAGTTATTAAATACGGGCGTTAGTGGACCTTCCAATTTAAATGCTACAGATGCAATCGATAAGCAGAATTCTTCCAGTGGTAATCATTCCGGATCGTCGGAGATTCAAGCGAATGATAATAAAAATAATGAAACTGTTAAACGAAAACGAGGCAGACCGAAAAAGAATTTGAATAAAAAAACAGCAAATAATGCAAAGTCTAATAGTTCTAATACGAATTCCAAATCAACAGAAGGCAATACTATTTTAAACGCAGAATATTGTGTTGAACCGAATGTATCACCAGACTCTGGCATCCAAAATAGTCCTGATCATTTATCCAGTCCTGTACCTAGCCCTTCTCCTGTAAAAACAAAAACCGTTCAAGAAAATGGTAAATCGAAATCCTCGATAAATAACAAACCGAAAACAAAGAACGCTAATAAACACATGGAAGTTTTAAAATCAGAGAAAATGTTGTCACACAAAACGACAACGAAAATCGAAAAATTAGTACAAAAGCAAAAAATTGCAGTTACTTGTAATAATCTAGACAGGGTGCTTTACGCAAACACTGATAGGGTATTATATCCACCTCGTCGGAAAGTTGGAAGGCCTGCTGGGAAAGTTGTAAGAAAACCCGGCAGGCCACCAAAACATAGGCATCCAGTATTAACAGAAAATGTACAAAAAACACCAAAAACCGATGCAGACAAATCTGCTTCCATTAATAGTAGGTACAAAACCAATCACGAGAAAGTAACGAATGTTGCAACAAAATCAGATGCGAAAAAAGTACAAAATCACAACAAAATCGCTGTACAAAAAACGGCTGCAGCTTGTAAAAGTGATACAACTGCAACAAGGAAAGTGAAAAAATCGACAAAATTATCGAATAATGATAGTGATATCGTACAGTTAACATCAAATACTCTTAGTTTAAGTTTAGTAGGTGGTAAAGCGGACGTGAAAAAAGGTGATATTAATAGTGATGTAAGCGTGAATACAGTGCCTAAAAAGATAAAATCAAGTGGTGCCCTATTAAATGAAATCTGTGAACGTGTTAGTAAGCGATTAGAATTAAATAAGGTGGGTGGTGAACAAACGCAGAAAACAGAAAAAACCGTACTACAATCAGCAACAACTAATGCAAACCATACGAATATTGTTACAAAAAAACCAGTGAATAAAAAGCAGTCAATCATTAACAAAAAACCGAAATTAAATGCATTCAAATCAAAATTAACTACGTTTAAGCATATGAAAGTCATGCACACGAAACACAAATATAAAAAGCATAAGAAACATAAAATTAAGATTTTGAAAACAATTGCTACACCATCTGCAATACAAAAAGTCGATACCGATATCGATAAGTTAATTTTGGATTTCGTTAAATATTGTACATTAGGAACAAATAAAAGTCAAAAAGAAAATTTACCTGAAATGTTTCGCTGCGTAAAGAAATTGTCAAAAAAGCGTAAAGGTGTTGAGCAAGCAGAAGGTCGTAAAAAGAAAAAACAAACAAACACGAACAGTGGCGAAAATAAAGAAACAAATAGCAATGAACAAAGATTACCTTTAAAGAAACGCCATTACCATAATAATATTTCAACTGAAACAAATAATAGTAATTCTAAAGACGATACATCTACAATATCAAAAATTATTCCTGATATTAAAACTAATCCTAAAAATGGCGTAATAAATAATAACAAGAATACTACAGATAAAACTAAAAATCTAGTAATTTCTTCCAAAGAGCAAAATAATTCAACAGAATTAAAAGATATGCAATCGAATAAAAGTCCAGCACAAAATCTTCCACCTAAATCCGTTTTGGTGATGAATAAATCCCAAACGAATACAATCTCAAAAACGAACACGAATAATAACAATGTTTACAATAAAAAGAATCTAGATTCCGAAGATTTGATTGGTGTTCACATAGACGAAGCAATAGAAGCTTGTATTACAAGATACACCTCAAATCCTATTAAAATCTCGAATAATATCGCAAAACAAACTTCGGAAATACCAGAAACTGAAATTAAAAAACCAATTTCAACTAGTACAATTACTGCAACCACACCGAAAAAACGTCACCGATTAGAAGCGGAGAATATTAGTAGCAACACTAATAATAATCAGCTAGAGAAAGCAACTAAAAAATTAGATAGTGCCTTAAACAATACGAAAACGATTGATAATGCCATATTAACGGAACATAAAACAAATACACTAGAAAGTGTTGTAACCGAAATTAAAAATAAGAAAAATCTTATCGCTCAAGCTGAGAAAAAATATAATGATAAGAAAATTGAAACGGTTGCTCAAATGATAACACGCAAAAAGAATCGTCTAGAAGATTTAGCCTCGAATTTAGTATCAAAAATCTCAACTTCAGTCGAATCAAAACTGAAGAAATCGGATGAATCTGAACCGACAGAACAAACTACAAGAGCATCTGTCATCAAATCTCCAATTGCTAAAAAAATTAAACCGTCAGATAACGACAAACTACTAGATAGCATTGTCGATGAAAAACCAACTGGTATATTTATGCCATCAATCGATTTAGAATTACATATACCAGCTACAACCATTCAGACTGTTCAAGGAACCACTAAAAACGAGAAAAATGACTCCTCCTCCAAATCCGTACCAACTACCGATAAAATCCTAGAAAATAATCAACATAATTTAAGGAATAAAAAATCTGCAGAAATAATTGAAAGCGAACAAACAGAAACTAAAGTTAGTACAAATAATGTTAGTGCTGTAATAAGTAATTCAGTACAAGCCTCAAAACCAAATAATAAAAAGTCGAAATTAGCTAAAGATGTTGTTGTGCAAGTTGAAAAACTGAAACAAACCGAAACTGCAATTGCAACAAATCATTCCAGTGATAATAAAACAAAATCAGTGATCCAAGTCAAGAAAAAGGTACGTAGACGCAAAGCTATCAATCGTACTGGCTTTCCCACTCTTAAAAAGAAGAAAAAGAAGATCATTCCTATTAATAAAACATCGATTCCTTCAATCACTAAAACTGAACCGGCGGAAACTCTAAGTAAAATTACCGAAAATAATATCTACGATCGAATACCACGAATCGATGAAGAAGCAACTACGTTTATGAAACGAACCCAACAAAATTGCGTTCTATCAGTGATTGCATTAGAAAAACTTCAAGCTAAACCCGAAACTACAATCAATTCAGCCGATTCGGAAATCTCGAAATGGGAACTGTCGAGTGAATGTGATAGTTTACCGTTAGACGAATGTACAATCACGTCCGAATTGGAATCGATCAAATCGATTAAATCCGAACGATCATCGAGTCGTTTAGATAATATTAAACAAGAAAAAATGCATTTACGATTGAGAGATGTTAGTCCGGCAACTTCCATTGAAACTAAATCCAGTGATCGTGTTAAGAATAAGAGAGGCAATCGTGATCGAACACCAGATGTCAAAGATGAAACACGAATGCGTACTAGAGATTCGAGTGCTGGTTCGATATCGATCAATGACGATTTCGATAAGAAGATGAAACGAAAACGGGAAAGTAGTTGTGAGATAATCGAGAGAAAATTCAGGAAAATCGATGATTATCATTCGGCGTCCTCGTCGTTTAAGAGGAGACTTAGGGATTTGTCACCGGCAAGCAGTATCGAACCTCTGCCCTTTGATAAGAAACAGCGTAGCGAAAGTGTGGCTAGTAGTTCGGGTGATGATATGAAACGATCAAAGAAGATTCCAAGATGGCGGAAAAAGTTCCTAGTTGCTGGATTGTTTTCGGATTACTATAAGGAAGACGAGTAAGTATTTCCCCATCAACTAAATTAAATATAAAAGATTGGAAAATGATCTACTGTGGCGAAATTTAAATAAAAATAATATTATAAAAAATCCCAAAATCACACTTAAATTAAAATAAAGCTAAATACGTATTTCGGAAGCTAAGCTTCCATCTTCAGTAGCTAAATAAAATATACAAAAATCTTACCTGTGATCCAGAGTACATAAACACTTAAGCACTTGTCAAAGATCACTGATCAGTGATTAATAATATAATTATCATATAATTGTAATATTATTTTTATTTTCTGTGTTATCAAAGAGAATTTAGTATATTCTCTTTGGTAATATTAAATTTAAAAAAATTCAAAATTAATTTAGTATAATTGTGTCGTAAAGGTAATGATTACTGAAATAAAATGTTTTTATGAAAAAATAAAAGACACTTTCTTCACTATTTTATTTAATGCAGAATGTACATGACCACCCTGTGATCACAGAATGGTCGAAATGTACATTCTGTATTAAATAAAACAATAAAGAAAGAATCTTGTTTTTTTCTTAAATTCAATTATCTTCACATATTCAGATCTTAATTTATTAATATTACATAAAATGTTTATTATATTTTATTTAATTATTATTTATTACTAATATTTTAAAAAAACCAATAAAAGTTAGCAACAATGTTTAAAAATTAATTAAATTTTGAATTTATTTATTAAAAAAACTAATAATTTTTAAACAAAAATATACCATTTATTCAAAGTAATTTTTTAATCGAAAATATCCAAATGAAATGTATTAAGTGGATAAATTCATAGAATTAATAATATTTGTTAACAAAAATATTTATTTTACAATATTGTATCTTTATTTTGATCAGTGAATCAGCACGAGCACGTCGTGAATCTACATCAAATAAAACTCGTCTCGTTTACAATCCCGAAGAACATCCATACGGTCTACTACCGCCTCCTTACCATTGTGGCAAATATTTACGTTGCCGTAAAGTGCCATTTCAACTACCCTATGACTTATGGTGGCAACATATGCATAATCAATTACCAGGACGTGATCTAGTACCATCATGGAACTATAAGAAAATTCGAACAAGTAACGTGTTTTTCAAATGCATATTTAATAATAGAAAATATTTATCTGCTGATTTCCGTAGATGTTTATTGCGTTCGAATGCCAACGGGAGCCTGCGAACCGCAAGCCTGTAACTGTTCGGTGAGTTCGGGCTGTGAAGATGATTGCATTAATCGTTTAGTTCTTGCCGAATGTCCATCGACTCATCGATGCCGTAACCAACGCATACAGAAACACGAATGGTCGCCGGGAATTGAGAAATTCATGACTATCAGTAAGGTAAAATATTTGTATAAATTTTTCTTTCAATGATCTACTAACTTGAGGGTACGTTCAAAAACCAACAATCTTCAGGTATTGTCGAATAAATTTATCATGCTGGTTTCATAAAATATGATTTGTTGACTAAACATTTTTTAAAGTTAGGTTCCTGGTATTAGAGAGTTTTTGCAAACCGTATAAATGCTTACCGTATTACGGTAACATTTACCTTAACGTCAGTTTTTTTCATAGTCAAATATAGAGTTTTTGCAAGACGTGAAAGAAAAATACGTGAACAGATAAGTGACATTTGACAACATAACCTCACTACATATGTTGTATTTGACACTCGTAATAATAATATAATTTAGTTAATAATAAAATATAAATTTGAGTACTATAATTTAATATAAAATTAGTTTTAAAATGAATATGTTTCTATTTGTAGATGCAACATGACATTGAAGACTTTATGGTATTAGCCAAAATATTTAATTTAACCGGTGAAGAAATTGATGATATTGTATTTAATTACTTTTTAAAATCTCGCAATATATACGTTTGTCAAAATACTTTAGATTTAATATTGATGCTATAAATGATGACGATTGTAAAAATTTAGATTTTTTTAGGTTAGTATTTAGAAACCGTTTCTCGAAACATTACCGTAAACGTGAAACGTATACGGTTTGCAAAAACTCTCTATATTATTTTACACATTTATTTTTTCTTTTTCTTTTACTTCATATTTGTTTGAAACGATATCTAATATGTGGTAAAATATGACAGGGTTGGGGTGTTCGTACAAAATTGCCAATACGACAAGGTGAATTCATTCTCGAATATGTTGGCGAAGTGGTGTCCGATCAAGAATTTAAGCAACGTATGGCAACACGATATGTTCACGATACACATCATTATTGTTTACATTTGGATGGAGGTCTTGTCATTGATGGTCATCGTATGGGCGGCGATGGTATGATTATATTTTAACAATTAAAATTATTATTATAAAACATAATTAATAAATAATTAATCCTGTTTAGGACGTTTCGTGAATCATTCGTGCGAACCGAATTGCGAAATGCAAAAATGGTCGGTTAATGGGCAATTCCGTATGGCTCTTTTTGCTCTACGAGATATTAGAGGCGGCGAAGAATTAACTTACGATTATAACTTTTCTTTGTTCAATCCTGCAGAAGGACAGGTAAGGATATCGATAATAATAATAGAAAATGTTTTAATTATATCGCGCACTGTATGTAATTATTTTTGAAATAAATCTTATTATTGGACAATCAAAACATAATCTAATTTGAATTTCAGGTTTGCAAATGCGGTAGCATACATTGTCGCGGAGTTATTGGCGGTAAATCCCAACGTGTACGTCAATCAATTCTTCCCTCACGCTCAAATGACAATTCTTCTTTAGAGAATGGCAACGGTCATAGTCAAGTCGGTCGTGTTGGCCGACCACGGAAAAATCAAGCGCGTAGATCGACAACAAACAGTGGACCGTCGGAGAAAAATTGTACAGCCGGTTCGGCACAAACAGTTCCAACACCTGTTATTGTTACACCGCAAATTAAACCGATGAGTCACCAACAGAAATGTTTCGTATTGCAGCATCATTGTTTCTTGTTGCGAAATCTCGATAAAGTATTTGTTTTTTGTTTTCTAAATGAAAATGCACAAAATTAACGATGCATTTTTTTTCCAGGTAAAACGATTAAGAGAAAGATCGTTAAGTTCGGTATCACGAAATCAACCACATATAAATAATGCAGCCGAAAATAGTTCCGCATTTATGAGTCAGTTAAATGCATTACGTCAACCAAGAAATATGCGAACTCGCCGACTCGCCCAAGCACAAGATAATCCCGAATTAAATAAAGCTGCACGACTTGCTACCATCTTGAAAGATCTATTTGAATTTGTCACTAATGCTAAAGGTTTGTTCTATTAAAATACATACATACACAATCACGCCATGTACCCAAAAGGGCGTTTCTATTATCTCAAAATCAGTTCCCTCCAAACAAACAACTTCAGCTTCATCCACATTCATAATTCCTCTTATAGATGCTCTTCTATTCTTACTACTTGGAAACAACAAACGTATAGCTTCGAAATCATTCAAATACATTTTTTTAACCAAACGTTCACGGCAACGTTTGCTACAACATTTTTTTTTCAATTTCACACTCAACAATCATACACTAATCTCATTTCCTTAAACCCAACATTCACATTCATACATCAACGTAGGCACAATATAATGGAAATTAGAAATAAGAAATTTGTACTAATTATTGTTTTTGTTACAGATGAAAATAAATCAATATTATGCACACCGTTTTTAAATCTACCTTCTAAACGAAAACTACCCGAATATTACACACGTATTATCGAACCAATTGATCTGAATACAATCGAACAAAACATAGCAACTGGTATCTATCGAACTGTCGAACTTTTCGACACCGATATGAATAAACTCTTCGCAAATGCTGTGAAATTTTTCGGTCGTACCTCCGAACTGGGTATTGCAGCTACACGATTAAAGAAAGTCTACGGCAAGAGTAAACTAGATTATCTATCTCGTTTGGAAGATGTTATCGGGGAAAAAGTCCCGCTGACATTTATCGGCGGCAAAAATCCCGGTGATGAAGAAGAGGATGTAATACGTTGTATTTGCGGTCTGTACCGTGACGAAGGCCTTATGATTCAATGCGAACGATGTCTGGTGTGGCAGCATTGTGAATGTGTACGCGCTGATCCGTCAGCAGCCAGTTACCATTGTGAGCGGTGTGTGCATCGTGAAGTTGATTTGGAAATACCTCTGGATGAGTATACGGAACACGGACACAGATATTATGTGTCGTTGATGCGTGGTAATCTTCAGTTGAGACAGGGCGATACGGTTTATGTATTGAGAGATATTCCGATAAAGGGAACGGATAAAAAGCATACTTATGAAACGGTTGGCGATGTACAGTACACCGATTTAGATATTTTCCGTATCGAAAGACTTTGGAAGGATTCGAAAACTGGACAGCGTATTGCGTTTGGTCATCATTATTTACGACCTCATGAGACTTATCATGAACCTACCAGAAAGTAAGTTTCTTGTATTAAAATTTCATGCATATATGATTCTTGTGTTTGAAAATCAATAGTAATTAAAAAATTTAATAGATTTTAATCTTGGTTTTTATATCTCAACTTTCATGCAAAGTTTTATTAACGTCAATTCACACGGTTGTAATTGCTATATTCAGACACGTAGCTCAAATACAAAACATGTTGAAGTTAATTTATTCGTTTAATACAACTTATTTATTGTAACTGACTGTTCGGAAAATTACATAATCAATGTTGAATTAATAATTCAATAATTAATTTAATATTATTAATTGATTTATAGAAAATAAAAAATAGTATATTTTTTAACTGGCTCTATTTTCTACAAAAACGATAATTAATGTACCGAAAAAATACCTGAGATATAATATCCTATGTAGAATAATATATATTTTTTTGAAATTTTTTGTATTTTGGAAAATAGAAAAAAAAAATTTTTGCTTTTTTTTGGTCAAATTATAAATACGAAAAAATTCAAAAAAATATATATATTATTCTACATAGGATATTATATCTCAGGTATTTTTTCGGTACCTTTAAGATCGTTTTTGTAGAAAATAGAGCCAGTTAAAAAATATACTATTTTTTATTTTATATAAATCAATAATATTAAATTAATTATTGAATTATTAATTGAACGTTCATTATGTAATTTTCCGAACAGTCAGTTGTATTAAACGAATAAATTCAATATTAACTTCAACATGTTTTATATTTGAGCTACGTGTCTGAATATAGCAATTAGAACCGTGTGAACTAACGTTAATACAGTAATTAGTTTTGAAATATTAAACTAATACCAAACTTTTGTCCAATTGTATACAAATATCAATAACAAATAATTGTACAAAATTATTATTATTTTCATAAGCCCGTTTCAGATGATCATAATTTGTTTACAAATATTTATAAAATGTCAATACATTAACCTTCAATTTCTCACCTCCCTTCTAATCCCAAAAGTCCCTAGGAACTACTTTTCCCTACAATTAATATTAAATTCATTATTATGCTGATCTTCCAAGCTGGGTTTTTGGGTGTTTTAGTTCATTTTAGGACAGTTACGTTGTCCTAAAACCGAGCTCGTAATAGGGGGCATTATCTCCAAATACTTTTCATCAAAAGTAAAATACATTAAATTTTTTTCAGATTCTTCCCAAATGAAGTAATGCGTGTACCACTGTATGAAGTCGTTCCCATTGAATTAATAATGTCGCCATGTTGGGTTCTGGATCTGAATACCTATTGTAAGGGACGTCCGATCGGTGCTAGTGAAGAACACGTTTATATCTGCGAATATCGTGTCGATAAAACAGCACGTTTATTTAGCAAAATTAGCAAATCGAAATTTCCGGTTTGCAGTAAAAGTTACGCGTTCGAACGTTTCGAACAGCGTTTGAAAATCTCACGAACCTATACACCGCACGAATTGGACAATTTTCAAGTGAAGCCAAGGGGTAGGAAGCCGCATGAAGGTGGTGACGAAACTAAAATTGATATCAAACATGATAAGAATCATGATGTTCTACAACAAATACAGGAACATGTACCTATTATACGAGTTCGAGTAAGTATTTTTTTTCTTATTTATTCTATATTAAATCGATTATTTTACTCCAAACTAGATCATTTTCCTTTCTCATATTAGACATCCGTGTTCCTACATAGATAGCTATTAAAAATATTTCATTCTTAAACTTTTTGTTATTACAAAGAATTATGATTTAAAAAGATATATATTTTTTTTCTACTAATAATACATAGCAAGTATATATAAGCTGTGTTTTTTACCGAAAAACTCAGCTCAGATCAGCAAATATCAGTAACTTTGAAATAATAGCTGTTTTATTTATCGTCTCGTAACTGAGTTCTAGAAGTGAGTGAATTGCTTCCCCCGTTACCGATACTGAGTTTGATAGCTTAGCTAGTGCTTAACTGAGCTGAGCAAGTGAGCGCACAAGCGTAATTCAAATTTTCCTAGTTTCAGATTTGATAACGTGTTTGATACTGGCTGACATTTATATTTGAATATTTTATTTTGAAATCAAACAATAGATATCCGGCGGCGAGTTGCAATATAAATTATCAACGCAAACAATCCAAATACATCTAATATTTTAGGTTATATCATATGTGGAACTTACGATTTTAAACGTCACTTTCAAATAAAATGTTTCATTTATCAATACAACTCACTCAGCAAAACTCAAAATTCCTATACTAATCGTTTTTATGTTCCCATCCTCTTCTAAAACGTTGCTTTATTTATATATTTATATATTTTTCAACAATTTGAATTTAAAAAAATTGCAGAGTCGTGAAGAGCAAAGGGCCCACTTGAACAGCATTTTACTACGTCTTTTAGGTAGAATGCCAACTAAACAAACTTTAGATGTCTCTTATCTGTTAGAAGGTGGACGCAGACGCAAAAAGCAACAATCTTGACTAACGCATTGCGATTGCCAACAAAAATCGAATTAAAAAGACATGTCTTTTTTTTTTAATCGTGTTTCTCGAATTAGGCCATTCAAATTAGCGTTTCACCTCGGAATGAGAGATAATAAGCTGAAAATTCGTATACACCTTCATTTTGGCGTTCTAAAAGTTGTCTCAAAAGTCTCATAAAATCTCGTGTCTGCGTCGTAAGTTATTGAAGGTCAAAGGTCACAAAAATTGGTTTTTTGCGATTATCTAGGTTTCTATAGCTCCAATGATGTTAACATTTATTATAAAAATTGTAGAGCATAAAATTTGTGACAAATCTTGTTCCAAACATTTTTTTGTGCGCTTAACCGTTTTTGAGATAGAGGGCGAAGAGCGCGCAGCGCTCAGTCATTCACACTATAATGCAAGGTCAACTGTGAATCTCAGTGAATAATACCTTGTATAAAGTTATTAAATCATTAAAATATCATTAACAATAAATAATTTGTATTATTTATTAGTTATTACATTGTATTAAAAATGAGTACTATTGTTCCTATAATGAAGGTGCCTAATACTAATAAAGCCAATAAATTCCGTCCGGTAAATATGTTACCATCGATAGAAAAAATATTCGAAAAAGTTGTGTATATGCAAATAATACAATATTTGAATAATAATGGTCTTATTATGCCTTATTATGCCTCAGTATTTGTCAAATAGATTAACCTCATTTAGTAAAATTCATAATTATAGTACTAGGAATAGAAATAATTATTTATAGTTTGTCGCATAAAAATAAAACATTTACTAATATTTCGATTTTTAATAAAGGTATATATGAGTACAATACGTTACCAGTAGAGATAAGAAGCATCAGTAATATAAAGAAATTTAGAAATAAGTTAACAAAATTATTTAAAAGTGACTGATTGTATATCGATAATGGTTTAATACACATTTGTGAATATTATTGTATCAGAGGTCATACAATACTTTGAAGCATTACAGTGTGAATGGCTGAGCGCTGCGCGCTCTTCGCCCTCTATCTCAAAAACGGTTAAGCGCACAAAAAAATGTTTGGAACAAGATTTGTCACAAATTTTATGCTCTACAATCATCAAGATGTTCTTTGAAAAGTCAAAGTCTTTCAGCGCAAATAAAGTCTAGTGATATCGATACCATTTTAAAATATTGTACCCATAACTGTGCTGTAGGACCTCGAGCTCTTAACTCATTCAGTTTATCATGAAATTGACCAGTAAATGAGTTCGAATTACCTACACAACCTTCTACATCTTCATAGGAAACATCACGGCAAGTTACTTGTTCAGTTAACTCATCTAACACACAATCTTCCATCTTCATGTCTTCAAAATGATCATTGATAATGCAAGTCGTAACAGTGTATGACCTCTGATACAATAATATTCACAAATGTGTATTAAACCATTATCAATATACAATCAGTCACTTTTAAATAATTTTGTTAACTTATTTCTAAATTTCTTTATATTACTGATGCTTCTTATCTCTACTGGTAACGTACGAGGGCAACTATTTATGTATTGAGAATAGAAAGAATAAACAAATGAATTTGATGGAAAATACTTTTATTGTTTTTCAAAATAATCGCCTTTAAGATCGATACACTTTTGCATTCGATTGAACCAGTCTTCAAAGCACTTTGTCCAGGAAGAAAATGGTAGCGCTAGAACATGCGTTTTGAAGCCCTCAACCGCTTCTTCGGGCGATGAAAATCGTTGTCCACGCAGTTTATCTTTAATTACCGGAAACACGCAGAAGTCATTGGGTGCCAAGTCAGGGCTGTAAGGCGGATGACCCATCAATTCGATCTTTTGTGTGTCCAAATACTCGTTTGTTGCATGTGATGTGTGTGAGCTCGCATTGTCATGATGCAAAACGATTCGTCGGTTTGGGTTGGTTTCTCTCAATTTACCGAAAACTTCAGGCAAACAAATGGTCGTATACCACTCTGAATTAACGGTCTTTTGATTTTCGAGAGCCACAGTTGCCACAGGACCAGTTTTCGTGAAGAAAAACGCCACCATTTGCTTTTTAACGCTTCGAGAACGAACAACTTTTGTTGGCTTTGCTTCACATTGAAACACCCAAACTGCCGACTGACCTTTTCTTTCTGGCTCATATGCATAAATCCACGACTCATCACCTGTGACGATGTTGTATACCGCTTTGGATGCACCACACTTGTATTTTGAAATCATTTTACGGCACCAATCCACACGAGCTCGTTTTTGCGCATCTGTCAATAAATGTGGAATCCAACGCGCACACAGCTTCCGAACACACAAATGTTCGTGCAAAATCTTATGTATGCTGGTCATACTAATGCTTAAACATCTCTCGATTTCTTGATATGTCACATGACGATCTTCTTCAATTAGTTTTCGCACAGCATCGATATTTGCCGGCACAACGACCGATTTTGGACGACCTTCTTTAACTTCGTCCGTGAGCGAACTACGTCCACGTTTGAATTCAGTATACCAGCGATATACAGTGGCTATGGATGGCGATTCATCCCCAAAAGTTGAATTCAGTTGATTGATGCATTGTTCTTGAGTTAGACCACGTCGAAAGTCATAATAAATCATAGCTCGAAAATTTTCGCGAGTTAATTCCATATTTTGGCTGAGATGAAATTGTAAACACTTCAGAAAACACAAATAGTACTCGCACGTCAAAACGTTCTGAATACCTATAACCTCAAAAATGTCAAACTTTACGACGGCAACTTCAGATTTCACCTGGCAATACCAGTGTTGCCAGTTCTCAATACATAAATAGTGGCCCTCGTATTGTACTCATATATACCTTTATTAAAAATCGAATTATTAGTAAATGTTTTATTTTTATGCGACAAACTATAAATAATTATTTCTATTCCTAGTACTATAATTATGAATTTTACTAAATGAGGTTAATCTATTTGACAAATACTGAGGCATAATAAGGCATAATAAGACCATTATTATTCAAATATTGTATTATTTGCATATACACAACTTTTTCGAATATTTTTTCTATCGATGGTAACATATTTACCGGACGGAATTTATTGGCTTTATTAGTATTAGGCACCTTCATTATAGGAACAATAGTACTCATTTTTAATACGATGTAATAACTAATAAATAATACAAATTATTTATTGTTAATGATATTTTAATGATTTAATAACTTTATAGGTATTATTCACAGGTATTATTCACAGAGATTCACAGTTGACCTTGCATTACAGTGTGAATGGCTGAGCGATGCGCGCTCTTCGCCCTCTATCTCAAAAACGGTTAAGCTCACAAAAAAATGTTTGGAACAAGATTTGTCACAAATTTTATGCTCTACAATTTTTATAATAAATGTTAACATCATTGGAGCTATAGAAACCTAGATAATCGCAAAAAACCAATTTTTGTGACCTTTGACCTTTAATAACTTACGACGCAGACACGAGATTTTATGAGACTTTTGAGACAACTTTTAGAACGCCAAAATGAAGGTGTATACAAATTTTCAGCTTATTATCTCTCATTCCGAGGTTGACCCCATTTTTTTGCTAATTTGACTGGCCTAAATCTCAACTTTTTATCTAACCGAAATTGTTTTTTATTATTAATTCGACAATAATATTTGCGCAAATCAAACGAATTAAATTTGAAAGGAAAAATTTTGATGAAGTGTTAATGTTTTTTAATATTTGATTATGAAATTGTTAATATCGATTTTTAATTGCATTGAATTTTTAAAAACAAATTTTATTATTATTAATTTTTATTAAATGCACATATTCCATGTACGGTCTGTTCGTTTCATTTATTTCTAAATAGTCTTTCTTATAGAAACAATTCAAACGAACATGCTGTATAGTAAAATTGTACATATTAAGAATACTTGTGATATGTAAGTACTTAGAATATTATAAATATTTCACCATCGGTATTAATGCTTGCTATATTGTCATAGTTTATTTTTATACATAAATTTCGGAATTGTCTCCAATTTAATCATGAAAAAAAATTAATTTATATTTTAATTTTTGGTCTAATTTATTTTACTAGTCATTAGGTTTTATTTAGTAATTCTTCTTTGTCTTATTCACATCACATTTTAAAATATCCTCTTTATATTATTATTATTATGTTTGCTTTAATTGTTCACAATTATTATGGTATTATTCTATTATTTATTTGTATAAATATTTACAAAACAAATTAATTGTTAATCCAATTGTTTATTGTTAATTACATTTTTTGCCTATAATAGGATCATATGAACGAAAAAATTATGTAATTATATTAAATAAATGTAAACAAAACGTTTGTAAATTATGTATTTAATAACAAATCTATACATACAATTTTAAATATAATATCTTCCTACGTCATAAATTCCATTTAACAAAATATAAATATATATATATATATATTTATTTCTAAATATAATTAAAACTAATCTTGACTTGCTTGAACAAGGTATTTCATCATATTTACAAATAATTTAACCTCGAAATTTATTAATTTAGACGTTATTTGGAAGTAAACCAGAAGTAAACAGTTTTGTGTAATTGTTAACAGTGAAAATTGTGAGTTCCAGCATAAGTTTAGCAACAAAAATATCGAATAAGTGGACATTTTCTGTAAGTAAATAATTAAATTTCATATTTTCACTAGATTTTTATAAATTATTTGAAATAGATATGTAATTTTGTTGTTGAGGTTAGGTACAGTATATGTTGTCTTTCATTTCTATTTAAAATATTAATCTGTGTTTACAATGTAGATTTTATTTCATATTTTTCAACTTATGATATAACAGGAAGACTTTTATGAGTCTAATATTTTTAAAATTTAACAGGTATTTGCATAATTTTATTACAAATCTAAAAAAAAATTCTTGTAAATATGCAATATGATTGATTTCAATATACAAAGCCTTTTACATTTTACGAGTATTTAAATATCAAAAAACCAAACCCTAAAATACATTCTCTTGCACAAAAATTATTAATTAATCATAAATAATAATAAACAACATGTATGTCACTCGCTACAAATAATAATATTAAATAATGTCTTTATGTATTAACTTATATTGTCAGTTTTTCTAAATTTAACTTTCTGAACATGATTACAGACTAGTTATGGAACAAAGTAATTTATATTGAATCCAGAAGATTATACTTAATACCAATTTTTATATAAATAGAAAAATAATTATTACATAGATTTTTTAATGTGAGAAAATAATTTTAAAGTATTACTGGTCCGATTATTTTATATATCGATTACATTTTATTGTAAAATTAAATTTTACTAGCTTCCATTAAATCGTTTCCCGATATCATAGCATTACTACAAACAATAATTTTACAATTACATAATTTTTCCACTAGATTTAAAGCGGCTATTTCCGCATAAGTTAATCCACCAATTACGCACACTAAAAATGTTCGTTTTTGCAACGGAAAACTTTTCACAGCCCCTCGACTAGTAATATTACTATTTTCAAATAAATCTAATTTCATTTTTAAATCTTTTTCACTTTCTGTTTTCACCATTACAGTCACCAGCTGCGCTACTAAAGGTATATATCTTCCACCGAAAACATAACTAGGGCAAGTTGGCGCTCTGACGTTCACATCTTCCGGTTTATCGGGAAATAGTTTCAGTTTTTTCGAAATTGTATAAAAGTTGCTTTTAGCAACACCAGGTAACGAAATACTTAGATTTGATAATTTCGTTTGTACAGGCTCTTGAATTAATCCCGCTGAGATTAAATTATCGAAAATATATAGTAAATGATAACCGAATTGATGCAAATATTGTAATCTCAAATCGTGGTAATCTTCGTAACTCAATTTTTGTGTTAAAGTCATCAAACATAATAAGCGTAAACTTCTGTATTCCTCCTCGCGTAAAATAAAATATTCAATATTTTCGATATTAACTTTTTTATTCGTGTTTTCAATAAACGAATGTTCGGTGTCGAGAATTTTCTCAATTTTATTACCGAGTTTTTCAATGATCTTCTCACATGCCTGTAAATGTCCACTTAGCACTCGCGATTTATTAGAAACGTTCTGTAATTTACTCTGAACAAATGCTTTCATTTCATTTAAATCCATTTCGCGCGACATACCCGCTTCGGACTTCAATTGTCTTGCGCGATTACTTAAAATGTCGGACACTTCCGAAATGTGACGGTCTTTAATATCTTTATAAATATTATCGGTTTGAGTATCTAAATTGAATAACGCAGTAGTTTTCGGACTTTCCGAAGAAGTACTGGCAGATGTATCAATATTTCTGTCTTCCACAACACCCGAATTAACATTAAATATTTCGCTTAACAGACCCGTATATGTTGAGGTTGTTAATAGAGAGCTGACATAATCCACTGATCGATCTAAGATAATAAAAGTTTCAAAATCATAATTTTCTTTTGGTGGTTCGTTTAAATATTCCGTATATATTTCTAAATGCTGTAAAACTTTTGGTGCTAGTTTTCCGATTGAAACGGTAATTCTAGGTTGGCCACTAATACAAAATAAACTACATAAACTTTTACCCAGTGCAGGTAATAAAGTATAATCGTTATTACAAAATATTTCGCCGAAAAAATTCGATAATTCTAAACTTAAAATGCCACGATCAATTTCGATTAGTTCCCAAGAATACGAATGTAACTTAACAATATCATACAGACCGATTTGTTCCAAATGACAGTCGAAAGAAACTAGAGATTTTGGTATCGAAAGAATATGATAATTGATTGTACTATTCTTGCAACGTAATGCTTGAATTTGTTCTACTACCTTTAAAAACACCGGTAAAATGGACGGAATAAAATATATATGAGTTGTGTTCGAATGATTTGGTGTGGATTCTTCAAATTTATATATTTTCTCTATATCATTCAGCCTGTAATAGATAAAAACAAATTTATTTTAGAGAATTCATTGCTTCTACTTTTACGTACCTCAACCATTTTGCGCCACAAATTCTTTCCAAGGGACGAATTAGCCGTGGATCTAATGTTATATCCTTTGTTCCGGGAATACTTTTAAGAAAATTAGCTAATTTTATTCGTGATAAATCAATTAATGCGGTCAATTTTGTATATATATCAGCATCCATTGTGTATTGTTATCATTCTAACCTATATTTTAAAAACATATTAAATTACATTGATACACAAAACAAATAATGACTTATTTATTAGTAAATGTTTTAAATTTACTTACAATGCAAAATATGAAGTAAATTTACTGTTTTAATATCTGAAAAATCACAAATTAGATTTGACATTTAACTGTCAAAATTACTAATATGTACAGTCGACAGAGAATTTTTTGGCGAATAACTAAGATTACCAACTCTTTCATAATAATTGCAGTATTAGAGATTTATATTTCCTATTATTTATGCAAAAAGTATTAAGTATGATTCCTGGATTTTAAAATCAAAAATTAAAAATATAATTCAATATATATATCTATACATTTATAAACAAATTTAAAAATTAATTTTATAAAGTCAAACTTGCTTCGAAAACAATGCTATTATTGCTATTTTAATAAAATAAGTATATTTTCTAACTAATATAAATATTTTTACAATTTGAAATAATAATTGTTTTTACAAAAAATATTTCTTTGAAGAAGGCTTTTTCTTGTACAAACCTATATTGCTGGTTGCAGAATTTCGATTTTACTGAAATTTTTATTATTGTATAATAACATAAGTTAGTATAAATAGTACTAAAACAATTAAAATTAAAGTTACCATGAAAAATAATTGAAATAAATTATTGTATAATTACATAAATCGTATCTGAATCTGTCATTTTAGAATCAAAATTAACAGTGTTTAAAAATTGCCACAATGGTTTTTAATGCAAATAGAAAATGGTGAGTGTTTTTATAAATTTATAATTACAATAGACATTTTTTTTTAATTCTTTGTTGCTAAATTTTTTTTATATGTTTTTTATATGTAAAATTAAATTTTATGAATGTACAATAATGACATAAATGACCAATATTAGCAGTTAGTCATTATTGAAACAAAATTATTTTACGCATTTGGCAGAGACGAACAGTAATTACGAACAGAATCAGAACAGAACTACCATTTACATTATGAAACAAATACAACGTCTAAGTTTGAATATCATAATCTTATTGTTAATTACTAGGGTTAATTAAGTAATTAAAGTTAAGATTTAATTCTAAATGAACCATTATAGTTTGACAGTGAAACATTTGACACATTTATTCTGAAATATGTTTGTCATTATAAGTAACTTTTAAAATATTTAGTAAAATTTACTGAGTTTTTCAAATCAAATATATATTATCAACTTTTACAAATGTATTACAATAGAAATGTCTAACTTTCAGTAAGCTTCTTAATAGTAATAAGTAATCTGAATAAAACCATTGATTATATAATCAATGATGAAACTTATAAATTTCTTAGCAGCTACACGTAGGTAATATCCAAATAATTTCATTTACATATATATCGAAGAATTTTAATTGTATTTTTTTTATATTTACACGTCAAAGATATTTAATAATTAATGACACGTATATAACAGCAGAAACCTTAAGAAATTTAATGAATAAACTATAGTATACTAATAAAAAAATATTTACATCAAAACTACATTTTATTTTTATATAAAATATTTATTTATAACTATTATAAATATTTAGTGTTATATTTTATGATCAGAAAATCTAAATTCAAAGCTATATATTTTGTTGTTACTACTATATGGTTTGCAGTAAAATATGTTATGAAAATTCAGATTAATTTTAATTTTTAATGTTTCTATGGCGTACTAACAGTTATCTAAAAATTAATGTAACTTGGAGAAATCATATTAAAACCTGAAGAGAGCTGATTGCGAAAAGAAATTATTGAAAATTTTATATTAAGAATAAATATTATAGGGTTTTAATATTCTTATTGAGGATAATTAAGTAATAATCTATAGTATTATATGAATCTCTTTTTGATACAAATTTTTTTTTCAATTCTTTTCTTGAAAAGAAATGATCGTTTGACATTTTCGCAGAAGCGTTTATTGTAGTATCGTGTCTGTAGCTTCATTTATCATTTTGTCTGTCTTTGCTTCTCGTCCAATTTGTACGTTTTGTTCAATTTCGTTGAACTTATATGTCGCCAAAAACTTCTTTTATCATTGTTGTCTGCGTGTACAGACAAGTATAGATTGAAGATTTTATCTCTGATTAATAATATTAAATTTTAAAAAATATTAACGTACGGGAAAAAATTGTGTTAAATTGATAAATTTGATTTCGGAAAAATATTTGTTTATATACGATGTTTTAAATTTAAACTTTCTAACTTAGTAGATGTATTAAGAATTTGAAAATAAGGAAACAAATGTGTAAATATAATTTTGTTCTTAATGGTTTAAAATTTATAGCATTAATTCAAAATTTAAATAAATATTTGAACAAAATTTACACTACGCTTGAATTTAAATATTTTTCTTGTAATTAAAAAGATTTATTTGAATGATTTTGATGGTATACATTTGCGTGGACGTCCGATGAGTAGTTGGAGTGGGGTATGATTGAGAGTGTTTTGCGTGAGCGAAAGTTTCCAAGTAGTAGGAATAAAAGAGCATGTATGAGAAGAATTATGAATGTGGATGAAGCGAAAATTGCTTATTTGGATAGGAATGTTTGGAGGCGACTGATTTCGGGATGATGAAAAGAGTTTGTGCCACATTTTTTTGGATACATGGCGTGATTGTGTATGTATGTATATATGTAATTATTAAAAAACGTATATATAACGAATATATTATTTAATAAGAACTTTTAAAAATACATATTTAAATATATTTTAGCTATGTTTTTCCTTTTAAAAAAAAAATAAACGAATTTCACATCCAGTTCTACATTTGTAATTCTTTTTATTGACAGATTTTACATTACCGAGTGACATAAATGTATACAAGTATATATCACTGTATTTCTATAGTACGCTATAGTGGTTCTTGTCGGCAATTTTACCGCAGAGAGTACCGGTTTTGAGCTTAAAGCACTTTGAAAGCTTTCCGTGCTAGCGTTACAGCTAGGGAAAAAGTTAAAATTCAAACGATGCTTTTATATGGACATGTAAATTTCAAATTGAATTTATTAATGTCGATTTCACGAGAAATGTATTTAACTAGTGCGGAAGAATTCTAGAAAATTATAAGTGACATCTTTTTTTTCAATTTTAATGAGTTTGAAATTTTATAATTGTTATTATATTTGGAATTTTTTATATACTCGATAATGTATCAAAATTTCAACAGTTTAACTTAAACCAGTTAAATAACTTTATTAAAGTGCAAAACTTTTTTTTATGTGAAACGATTTTATATTATCTTATAAAATAGTATTTTTTTGCTGAATAATATACATTAACGTTTATAATATATGTTAAGTTATACTGTTTACTCACAACTACTCACAACCGTGAGTTATGAAATTATTACTCACGGTTTTTGACCAATCTCAACTTTTTAAAACTTTATTTACACGTTTGTAAAATAGATAGATAACCCGTAAATTAACACCGTTTCTAAGATACAGTGTTGATAAAAAAAACTTTGTCCTTGTTGAATTATTTTGAAATTCCTTATATAAAGTACAAAGCATATAAATCCAAAATAATTATATTTATATATATTTTTGAATTAAATGTAAGTTAATTAAATTTTATTAAATTTTTATGAAATTTTATTCGGCGCCTCCACCGTTTTTTTATATATAATGGTGGAGGTGCCAGATAAATTTCGATTAATAATTATTTTATAAAAATAAATGTAATATTGTTTGAGGATTACTGAGAGTCATTAATTCTCACAAATCACTTAACAGATATAAATAATCAGCCTGATTCTCTAACAAAGTTGCTAAGTTTTAGCAACGTTGTTATCAACTCCAACCAATAGAAACAAGTATAACAGTTCTCATTTTTATATTTTATTTAGTGTCAGCTAATATTATTGGCTAATGTTGTTAGCAACGTTGTTAAAATTTAGCAACTTTGTTAGAGAATCAGGTCGAATATATACTTACCGTTCTGTAACTGTCGTAACTGTTTGTAAAAATAGTATATGTCAGGCAGAGTAGAATGCTTTTTTGTGTTTCGTCTAGATTAGTATGTATTAGTAGTGTGGCCAAAGAAAGATTAATTTTTAGAAATAACGACAATTATAAATTATATATATATATATATATATATATATATATATATATATATACTATTCTACAACTGTTAGTTTCTGGTTAAGCTTATTTTTAGTTTAGTTTTGTTTAGAGCGCTTGAAGCTTGAAGCTACATGTCATTCGGAATAGAAAGCTCTTTTTGTGTTTTGCCCGGATTGTTTGACCTTGGTTTTGATTTGACTACAAATATCTGGGCTCAATACAATAATCATCGCTTTCTACTTCTCGGAACATAATATATACTATTTTTTACTATAAATAATTAATATTAACGTTATTTTTTGTAATGTAATATACAAGCTGGCCGAAAAGTCGCTTTACCGAAAATAGCATAATCTCCAAAATGTTATAATCTATTTATAGCTTGATAAAAAATGTTCCTGAAACGGCATATTTACATATTTATGTATTGAACAACAAGGTAAACAATTTGAACATTTGTTGAAATAAATTATATGTACTACTAATATTTTTGAAATTGTATTGTTTTTTTTTCGGCCACTTCGTACATCTAAACTAAATAAAGAAGTTTTTCATCTGTGACCGATTTAGTCTAATTTCTGAATGAGACTAGAATTAGTTTATATGCTTTGAGTAAAGGGACTGGAACTATCTTTATACAACAGGCAAGGGACATCCTGTCACCTTCACTAAGTGCGCTGACTTTTATTAATCCATTGAGCTTTCAATTCAAAAGGGTTTTACAATCTATACTATGCCTTTGAGAATATTTTATTTAGAACTTTGTCATTCGACTAGTTTTTTTATCTAACACTACCCTGTATATTGTGTGTAGTGATTTAAAACAAAATGAAAATGTAGTATTTATTTCAAATAACTATGGATGAAGCGAAAGTTGCTTGTTTGGATAGGAATGTTTGGAGGCGACTGATTTCGGAGTGATGAAAAGAGTTTGTGACACACCCTTTTGGGTACATGGCGTGATTGTGTATGTATGTATGTATCTATGTGATTTCATAGAGTATTCGTAATTTTGTCCGTAGTCTTTCAATTCAAAAAGGGTTTTACAATCTGAGAATATTTTAGTTAGAACTTTGTTATTTAACTAACTTTTTTATCTATCACCACCTTGTATATAAGTATTATTATAGTGATTTAAGATGGTTCGGACATGTTGAGCGAATGCGTCTAATGAACGTTTGGTTAAAAAGATTTATTTGAATGATTTTGATGGTATACGTTTGCAGGTGGACGTCCGATGAGTAGTATAATTGAGAGGGTGGCTTGCGTGAGAAAAAAATCACAAATTTTTTTAAAAATTTATTGTGGCTATATTATTTATTTTGCCCCTAGTGCCCACATAAATTATAATATTATTAAAATATAGTGTTGCTAATGTTCCGAGAAATGTCAAAGTGATCTAATATATGGGTTTACCCATATATTTTTAATCTTGTTTATTATGGGACAAAAAAAAATCATCCTGTACATTATATATTATTCAAAAATATTTGAAAAATTTCACATAATAAAACTCAAATGGAAAACGAAATGTAGATACATGAAAAAAGAAAAAAAGTAAAGAGACGAGAAAATAAAATTCCTCAATGTAACAAAAGAATTTAAAATAGTTCGCTGTTATAACACACATTTGAAATTCGTATAGAGACACAGGCCAATATTAAAGAGTCATTCTTATAAATTCAATTGAAATATTTGAAAGTTTATTTTGGAAATTGGTAATGCCATACGACTATTATTTTAAGTAAAACCAGAAAATGCATTTGGCATCAGAATTGCATACTTTAGACATTTTTGCCGATTGCATTTTTATATAGGTTATCATTTACAGTTATATGCAAATTTTATCGCTGTATTATTCACCTATGGTGGTTATTGCTTTGTTATAAAAATACTATAAACTTTAGATTTCATTATTTAAAAATTGAAGTACGTATTATAAAATGTAATAAAAATATTATTAAAATTATTGTAAATTGGTATTAGATTTTATAGCATTTTAAGTTTAATATATATACAGTAGAACTTGTGTTGTAAAAATCAGGAGTCAGAGTCGGAGTCATGGAGTTGAGGAGTCGAAGTATTTTGTAGAAGTCATAAGTCGGAGTTGATTTTTTTTATTGCGACTCCGACATTTTTCGTTAAGGCAAAAAATTAACAAATATAGAACCAGGTGAACAAAAATATATTTTTCCTTTTTTCTAATACTAACAAGATTAGAAGTATGTGGGTAAACCCATATATAGACCACTTTGACATTTTTTGGAAAGTTGACAACACTGTATTTTAATAATATTATAATTTATGTGGGCACTAGGAGAAACTTTCTTGCAAAATTTAATCCAAATTGAATAAATAATGTAGCCATAATGAATTTTTTTAAAAATTACTAAAGTTTTTAAAAATTCATTGTGGCCATGTTATTTAATGGATTTTATTCAAATTTTCACAAAAGATTCTCCTAGTGCCTTAATAAATTGTGCGATTTTGATCAAATTTTTAGAAAAGATTTCTTTAATGCTCCCATTAATTATATAATTTTATTAATATCCAGTGTTGCCAACTTTTCGAGAAAAAATTACTAAAGTTTTTAAAAATTTATTATGGCCATGCTATTTAATCGATTTTACTCAAATTTTTACAAAAGATTCTTCTAGTATCGAGATAAAAAAATCACAAATTTTTTTAAAAATTCATTGTGGCTACATTATTTATTCGATTTTGATCAAATTTTCAGAAAACTTTCACCCAGTGCCCACATAAATTATAATTTTATTAAAAATATTGTGTTCACCAACTTTCCGAAAAATATCAAAATATATATATATATATATATGGGTTTACCCATATACTTCTAATCTTGTTAGCAAAATAATCAGTCATGTTAGTGTCATAAAGTGTCCGTCAAATAAAGTAGAGAATGAAAATTCGCAACTAGTGTAATTTAGCGTGTTTAATTAAGAATACGTTAAACGTTTAGGGGATGGCCGTAATTCGACTTTATACGTGTGAGAAGGGGGTTGTATCTGTGAGCGAAGGCGTATAAGGGGGTTTGATGCAAGAGACAAAGCAAAGCTTTGCGCATAAATTTCATCTGACTTTGTCACAATTAAATTCTAGACTATATATATACGTACATTCGCATATGCTTAAAATCTCTTCCGATTTGCCAAACAAAACTGCTAAACTAAGTAAACATCACGCTATAGTTTTTGTTCGAGTCTACTTCGTAAATTTAAGACTGTTCTTAATAGGGGATTAAGGAGGGGCCTTATTATACCTAGAAATACACATTTGTATTATTAAAATCTTATGTAACATCTGTCAGAAATGGTAATCATATTTAAGTTTTGTCTTTTCAACTCAAGTTTTATTAACTCTGTTATTTTTTTTTAACTTTTTATGCAAAATACATTGAAAACTTTGTAGAACTTTTTGTTTAATAGTTGAAAAAAAAATTCATTTTATGATAACGAAGACAGTAACGGATTTTCTTTAGAGAGTAAAGAGAATTTTTTGAATCTATATTAAGCTTAGTTTACAGTAGCATACTTTTTCTACGAATTACATTTAAAAGTAATAGTTAATTAGTTTCATCAATTTTCCATGATACACTAATAGAAATCAAAGGCCCGTATTTCCACCTCTTTTGTTTACGAAAAAGTGCTTTTAATTTTTGTTTTAAAATCAATTTTTACTTCTACCTCTTATCAAATATATGAATAGTATTTTTATTTTTGATAGATTTTTTTATATCTAATATTATAAAATAAACGGAAAATGAGTGCTGTGGAAATGTGATTTTTACGTGGGGTATGTGGTGTAAATAGGAGAGATCGGGTACGAAATACGATTAGTGTATGATGAGTGTGAAATTGAAAATAAATGTTGAAGCAAAAGTTGCCCCGTGTTAGAGTCAGTTAAGATGGTTCTGACATGTTGAGCGAATGTCTAATGAACGTTTGGTTAAAAAGATTTATTTGAATGATTTTGATGGTATACGTATGCAGGTGGGCGTCCGATGAGTAGTTGGAGTGGGGTATGATTAAGAGGGTGGCTTGCGTGAGCGAAAGTTTCCAAGTAGTAGGAATAAAAGAGCATGCTATGAGAGTAGAATTATGAATGTGGATGAAGCGAAAGTTGCTTGTGCTGGATAGGAATGTTTAAAGGCGACTGATTTCGGGATGATGAAAAGAGTTTGTGCCACACCCTTTTGGGTACATGGCGTGATTGTGTATGTATGTAAAAAAAAGTCTTTCAGAACTCATCATATCTATAATAAAACTGCTTTATGTTAAAATATGTACAGATTTTCTTTAGGTTTTTTTATATTTTTTTTAATGTTTATTTTATGCAGAATGATTTATTTTCCATGATTTTTCTCAAAAAACTGTTTTATTATTAATAAGACAAATTGAATAGTGCAAATCGAACTTTAATTAAAAAAATTTAAAATATATGCGCATATTTCTATTTATCTATTATGTTATATAAGAAGTTTTATTTACAAAGTACAGAATTGTTATCTGATTATTTATATACGCTTTAGATGAAAAACTATACTAGACATCACGCTAACTTTTTGTGCAAACATTAAATAATCAGATGTTATAAAATATAGAATTCCTAGTTAAAAATTTTCATATTACAGGTATTGTTTTTAGCTAGAGAAAAAAATATTTAGCTAGAGACTTCATCCGTCACTGTAAAAACTTAAATAGCTCTGTATTAGAAAAAGGTGTTACTACATTAAAGCCATAATAGAAATTTTACAACCTATCTTACTTATTTAACAACAAAAACATGTCGTAATATGCAAACAGTATGTTTGGAAAACTCAAAATTAAATTCCCCACTCTTCAATTAATCATCTCATGAAAACCGTGTTTTTGCCATTGTATATCTACATGACATGACAAACGATAAAACACCACGCAAACTAACCTAACCTAAAATATTCATCATATAAATGCCACAAAAACATTTCACATTAATATACGGAAAGAAAACGCATTTAATATTTGCGGAAATTTGCAAATACTTAAAATGCAATAGGCCAAAAGTTTAGATAAATAATTTATTTTTTAAATTTTTAAACAATTATTACCACTTTGACTGCAAGGAAAAGTGGTATAGCGTTTGGTACGGTGTCTGTAAAATTTTCAAAAAAAATAAAAATTTTATAGAAATCTTTCATATAGCCTCTAGATGACGAATCCAAACTTAGTTTATGTGGGTGTATGGATGTGCGTCGTTCCGTCGTCAGCTCGTTCGGTCGTAAGTCAAAATTTTGTGGCCGCAACTCCTCCTAGACGGTTCAACCGATTTTAATGAAATTTTCAGTATAAATTTGTCTAGCACCCAAAAAATACTAAAGTTTTTAAAAATTTATTATGGCTATGTTATGTAACCGATTTTACTCAAATTTTCACAAAAGATTCTCCTAGTATTCATATAATTTATGTAATTTTAACAAAATACAGTGTTGCCAACTTTCCGAGAAAAAAATTACTAAAATTTAAAAAAATTTATTATGACCACTTTATTTAACCGATTTTAATCAAATTTTCATAAAAGATTCACCTAGTGCCTAAATAAATTATACAATTTTAACAAAATACAGTGTTGCCAACTTATCGAGAAAAAAATCGCAAAATTTTTTAAAAATTTGTTGTGGCTACATTATTTATTCGATTTTAATCAAATTTTCAGAAAAGTTTTTTCTAGTGCCCACATAAATTATAATATTATTAAAATACAGTGTTGTCAACTTTCCAAGAAATGCCAAAGTGGTCTATATATGGGTTTACCCATATACTTCTAATCTTGTTGTTACTTGTATTTGATTATAGAATGCATTCGTATCTTACAATTGGTGTACGTTATTTTATCATAATTCAAATGAGTACGATAACTATGATGCATTCATTTATAATTGCTTGAAATAATTATATCAACTTGCTATTGTTGTAAGTTTGAAACGTATCAGTTTTATAAGTTTGAATTATTTTAGTAACGCGTAAATGAATACAGGTATATGAAGACAGTATATAGCAAAAGGTTATTGATTGAGAAATATAGGCAACGCGCATGCGTCAAAATTAGCCCTACAAAGTTTCGGTCTCTGCTTGTCAAACGCAGTTCAGTTCAAAATCCGTGGAAACGTGTTACAGTACGGTTAGACAACTGCTTACTCATACCTGTTGGTTATTTGCCTACTAATAACAATTTTTATTTTACCTAACGAACTAATCTGTAGATCGATTTGAAATTATTACTTTCGAAAAATAACTATATAATATACATATATCATATGGCTTTAGAGTGATATTTATGGTACTTATCGAAAATATTGCAACAAGATTTTGATACGTCAAATAAGGTTAGTTGTGTTCTTCTTATTTTGTCGTCTTGATGTTTTGCTTGTTTTCGCGATGCGCATATGTTGTTGGTTAATTTATTTTATAATTATGTTTTATACATATAACATTAAATTAATTTTTCTGATTAGTTTTGTAATTTTAAAATAATTTAAAAGAATATTGTTCTATTGACAGCAAGAATATTTAACTTATAATATAATTAATTGTCAATTTAAAGAAAATTGAAACAGAGATTTAATTTTTTATAATGAATTTGACTAATTTTTTTAATGTTTATGTTTAACTGGTATTAGTTTATTGATATTTTTTTATTAATATTTAAATTAATGATTATTTTTACAATAAAACTTTAAAGTAACTTTATTTTAAAGTCTGACAAGATGGCATTTTTTGTTATTCATAACAAAAATACTTAACTTATTGCTTATTAAAAATTAATGTGCTTTTGTTACAATTGTTTTGCCAGTTATTTTAAACTAATTTTTTTGTTTATTACTAAAACCAAATGTAAGAATATGTAACTAAAAATATGTTATTGTTTTTGCAAATAAATTTTGTGGTAGTATTATATTTATATGAGAAGTAGCTAAAATGTTTGTAAACATGTGCAACGAGAAACATTTTACTTTAGATCCGAGGTTTTAACTTTCAACTAAAAAGTAAACATGTTTTTGAACTATAAACTTATGTATTTCTAATGAAAATAAAAATTTTCATAAAAAACTAATTATAGTAACAGTAAAATTATTTTTATGAAATTAGTTAAATATTTACTAACTAAATTTCAACTGAAAATTGTTAATAATTTTACAATTATATTTATTCCACTATCACCCGTAGTCTCACCTCAATTTTAATAGTGATTCTTGTCAAAAGTACTTTTAACGTTTACTTAAAATTACTTATTAAGCAATTTTATTTTAAAGCAAAAATTAGCACTTTTTTATAAACAAAAGTGGTGTGAATACGGGCCAATGTTTTCTAAACTAAATAGTAAATAATTTTATACAAATCTTTTAAACTATGAAATTTTTTGTTTCTATTTGAAATACATAAGTTTACATACCAAAAATACTTTTATTTTTTGAATTAAAAGTTAAAAAAAATTGAGTGTGAAATTAACCTGTTTTGATTACTGTATATATTGCATAACATTAAAAAAATAGTTAATACAAATAATACTCTATAAACTAATTAATTATGTATATTGTCAGCTTAGAGAAGAACTAGCTTAATTTCATTTATTAAGTTTTGAGCTATAGTGGTTTAACGTTAAAATTACACAGCATTAATATTCATATGTAGAATATTTTTACATAAACTGGCGTAAGTCGAAATTAAATAGTAATAAAGGCTGTAATGAAAATATAATTTATTTTTATGATACTTTTTCCATAAATATTTCACTTTGATTAAAAAATTGAGTTAGTTAGTTTTTTACTGCTTGTACGTTTTACCTGCTCTGACACAACTCTATATTGGTCGCTGTAATTCCTCCAAAAGTTCAAATTTTGAAACACCCTTATAACTTTCAGCTTTCAGAAAATGCTAAAAATTCGATATTTTAATTATTTTTCTTAACATAGTAAATATCTTTCAGAATTCATTATATTTTAATTAAACGGCTTTAGATTTTAGTTCTGTATTAATACTTATTAATAATCGATGTTTCGATGTACTCGAAAGATCGATTATTAATTAATATTAATACAAAACTACAACTTAAGCTGTTTATTTATTTTATTTTTAAAAATTCATTAAAATATTAATACTTTAAAGTTAACATTTAATTTATTTTAAGTTTAATTAATTTGTATTCATAAATTTTATGTTAAATATATTTCTACTATTTTATATATGAGTGTGAAATTGAAAAAAAATGTTGTAGCAAAAGTTGGTGTAGGTCAGTTAAGTCGGTTCGGACATGTTGAGCAAATGTCTAATGAACGTTTGGTTAAAAAGATTTATTTGAATGATTTTGATAGTTAACGTTTGCGTGGACGTCCGATGAGTAGTTGGAGTGGTATGATTGAGAGGGTGGCTTGCATGAGCGAAAGTTTCCAAGTAGTAGGAATAAAAGAGCATGCTATGAGAGTGGAATTATGAATGTGGATGAAGCGAAAGTTGCTTGTCCTGGATAGGAATGTTTGGCTGCGACTGATTTCGGGATGATGAAAAGAGTTTGTGCCACACCCTTTTGGGTACATGGCGTGATTGCGTATGTATGTATGTATGTATTAACAACAAATTTTATAACTTTATAATCTCGTTTTGTTTAAAATAAACTTCATAAATTGTTTATAAAAGTTTTAGTTTTTAATGCACGCAAATTACAATTTTCTTGACATTCATAAATCTGGTAAAATTATACAAAATTAAAATATGTAATTGCGAATATGCATGACTGATAAATATTATTTAAAACAGTTAAAAATAACCGAATTTGACCTATATCTGTAATCTGATATCTAGATTTTTTTTAACTAGATTATATTAAATACTTTTTTCTCTGAAAAATACATTTGTTGTAATTACCAATATTAACAGAATAAAAAACTTTTAAATGAAAATTAATTTTAGTTACAGATTTTTTTAATAAACCTATGACGTTTATTTAGTTTTTCCAAATATAAAATATTGACACAGATTTTTAATATGAATATTAATCTCTAAACTTTATAAAATTGAATTGAAAATTGTTTACAATTGGGAATTATGTGTCGATACTTTATAATCTGATATTAAATTTTATAATTATGACACCATGATTGATATAGAGTGTGGGATAAAATATTGAAAGATTTCTGATGTTATTAAAAATATTGAAATTAATTTTTGCAGAAAGATGTTTTAATTATTACATACGTACATACATACATACACAATCACGCTATGTACCCAAAAGGGTGTGGCACAAACTTTTTTCATCATCCCGAAATCAGTCGCCTCCAAACATTCTTATCCAAACAAGTTATTTGCGTTTAAAGGTAATGTTTAAAATACCTAAATAAATGGCAATTTATATTTGTATAGTAACTAACAGATGTATAATAATGTACATTATTGTACTAGTAACATAATGTCCTTCTACATATAGTAACGTAATATCAATATATTAATAGGCTTGAAGGAAAATATATTTTATCATTACATTCCAATTTCCCTTTGTGTAATGTAATAATTATTACTGATTTGGATGAATTACGACATATACTTGTGGATCGTATTGTAAATTTCATCTTCGTGAGTAATAACCATTATTACATATTCGTGCAATAACATAATAAATTCATATTTCATTTATAAATTACAGCGATATGAAAAATAAATTAAAATTTATTATGATCCATTTGTTTGTCTTTATTGACAAATATTTGTATATTTGCATATAAATGAAAAGCTAATTTAATTATGAAACTGAATAAAAAATTTCATATTTGCAATTGACGTTACAGAAATTTCATGAATAATTTTATCCAAAACTTTTTTTTATTTTCTCGTTTTTACATCATCTCTTATTCATATTGAAAGTTAATAGAAATGACTTTTGAAATGAAAAACAAACATTATTTTGTCAGCTATTGAAAATAAATATTTTTATTATATTTTCGGAGCGATAAATTTGAAAGTTTACTTACGAAGCAGTAAATAGATTCTATTAAAATTGTTTGTATTTATTTTGTTATATAATATTTCGGTTACATTTTAAATTGAAAATTTGATTTTTAAAATTAAAATTTACATTAGAAAAACTAAAGTTTTAAATGAATTACTATTTAAATAACGTTTGAATAAAATTTGTAATCACTTTGATTTTTAACTACTCGAAACTTTGAAATTTAAATTCATGAAATGAGTTTCGAATAATAATTATTGATTGGAAGTTTTTTTTTTTATTTTGTGTGACCTATTATACAACTAATTCTTACATTACATCAGAGACTTTCAAATTTTGGCCTTAGTGTATATTATATTCGCTAATTTAGTTTTTAAATGACAACCTATATTTTTATTATTGAATTTGGTAGTACTTTTATTATTTCGTTTCCAACCATATAAAATTATCAATATGTTACATTTGAAAAAAAAGAGAGAAAAGTAGTCTTAACATTCAAATATTAAAACTTAATTAAATTGGCAAAATGAATCTAGTTATCGGTGTATAAAGCAAAAAGCATTAGCTACAACTGTCAGAATTATGCAATTTATAAATGTCATAATAAAATATGTGTTATTATTTTGCTTTTTCCAAATTAGAAAAATTATTTTATTAATAAAAATAATACAATTGAGCCAAAAACAGAAAAAAAGCAATATTCTAGAAACATTTTTAAATAGTTTTAATTTATTTTTTTATGATAAGAAGCTCAAAGCTTCCTCCATGTAGCTTTTAATATTTTACTCACATGTATTATTTATTCGATTAAAATTCGACAGTCATCTACTTTTTGCGCTATTAATTTTTTGCTTATGAGTAATAACCATATTATTACAAGCTTGTTGAATAATACATTATTATCATAGTAAAATATTTTTCAGAACTCATTGTATTAATATAAAAAAAGTCATTAATAAGTCATTAATGTCATTGATAAAAAAAATTTGCCCTGATGAAGACGAGCGTTTAGCTTTCATCGAAACGTTGTGTTTATATAAATAATTAACAGAATTTTATCCTAAAACTGTTTTTATATTAATATAATAATTTTGTATATTATTTATTGTATAATAATAATTTGTCAAAATGGAAGATGAGAAAGAAGTTTATGCTTAAATGGGTTAAATCAGCTTCAAACAAACACTTTCTACAGTATATGCCAATACAGAATATTTATTATTAATATTATGAAGAAACATAAATATATTTTTATATTGTAGATAAAATAAATGTTGTATTTGAGTTCGATATAACATTTTTATAAATCAGATATCATATAAGAAATATTTTGTTCAAAAATTGATTCTCAATTTCTGGTATTGAAAAATATAAATATATTTTATCTTATTATTTGATAAAAAGCAACAGTGATATTTCGGTAAACCATTTTTATTTTTCGATAAGAGATAACAGACAATTTTTACAATAAAATTACATCATTTATTTGTATATCATCATCATTTTCGTTTTTTTTTTTTTCGATTTTTCACAGATCATCAATTTGATATTTGCACATTTTATCTAACCAGTAAGAATAGATAGATGTATTCGTTTCACGTATTTTCAATCTATAATACGTTTTCTGAAAATCGAATTCACTTTTTTCTACATTTTTACTACAGTTCTTTCAGGGTTTCGATTTTGAACGTACAGCGAAAAATATTTATTTTTTGTATGTATAATAACATACATACATACATACACAATCACGCCATGTACCCAAAAGAGTGTGGCACAAACTCTTTTCATCATCCCGAAATCAGTCGCCTCCAAACATTCCTATCCAGCACAAGCAACTTTTGCTTCATCCACATTCATAATTCCACTCTCATGCCATGCTCTCTTTTATTTCTACTACTTGGAAACTTTTGCTCACGCAAGCCACTCTCTCAATCATACCACTCTAACTACTCATCGGACGTCCACCTGCAAACGTATACCATCAAAATCATTCAAATAAATCTTTCTAATAGCAAACGTTCATTAGACGCATTCGCTGAACATGTCCGAACCATTTTAACTGACTCTAACACGGGGCAACTTTTGCTACAACATTTTTTTCTGAATTTCACACTCATCATATACTAATCGTATTTCGTACCCGATCTCTCCTATGGTTACACCCAGCTACCCCACGTAAAAATCTCATTTCTACAGCAGTCATTTTCCGTTTATGCTTTTGCAACCAAACTCAACATTCACTACCATACATCAATGTAGGCACCAAAACTGCATTATATATACTCAAATTATAACTATAACTATATTAGATATATGTTTTATTGCTTATTTTACTAGAACTTTATTCGAATATGAATATTATAGTACTGGACAAAAATATGTAGGTTATTAAAACGAAAAAACTTTAGGATTAACGACTAGTTTTATAATAAACATTTTAACTGAAGTTGGCTTTAAGTAGACACTAGTATATTATGTTACAAGGAGTAGAAAGCGATGATTATTGTGTTGAGCCCAGATATTTGTGGTCGAGTAAAACTAAAGGCATATACGATTTTTTCTTTAAACGTTCTAAACAAAACTAAAAATAAAAATAATTATTTAAATTAAAAAAAAAAATTAATATATAACGTTTTTACCATGGACTGAAAAGTAGAAAATGATATCTCCTATCCCTATACAGATTTATAACCCTCCATACAGAAAAACAGCTACTCCCTACACTCCTTACTATTATCTATTGCATGCGCCCCACGTATTTCTGTATATGTGTTTATAAATCTGTATGGCGCTAGGAGAAAAATTTTATACTTTTTAGTCCGTGTTAAAAACGTTATATATTCATTTTTTTTTATTTCATTTCATTTGATAGAAAACAAAATGAACATCAAAAGCGCTTTTAATTAAATGCGCTTTTTGAAAAGGCAATAAAAACGAGCTTATATTTCTGCAATATTTCGTTACTAAAAAATCGTTATGATATATGAACAGACACTAGTATATATAAAAAAAGGAAACAAAAATAATTACCTTTTTAGCTTTTGGTGTTATAATTGCTTATTTGAAACTGACATTTTTGAGCAATCTATGTGATATTTGATTCTGTTTTAATATCAGCTGTAAAATGTTACACATTTGATAATAATTAATATACAGGGTTATAAATACGATTTAGTGAAGCTATTGAATATTATTAATATTACAAGTTTATATTTTATATTTTTTAAATCCAAATACGAGTATTAATGTGGGAATCGAACCCATAATCTTTCGATCTCTGATTGAGTGTCTTGCCCGTTAGACTACACATGATTACGCTAGTTTTCAGTATTAATTTCATTTAATATTTGTTTTATTTCAAATACAAGTGACGTGATCGCACTGTTTTCTCTAACAAGTTTAGTCTTAAAACAGTAGTTATTGTCGAAGTATTGAAATATTTGGTATACATATTAAATATACATACATACATACATACACAATCACGCCATGTACCCAAAAGGGTGTGGCACAAACTCTTTTTATCATTTCGAAATCAGTCGCCTCCAAACATTCCTATATCCAGCACAAGCAACTTTCGCCTCATCCCATTAATAATTCCACTCTCATACCATGCTCTTTTATTCCTACTACTTGAAAACTGTTGCTCACGCAAAACACTCTCAATCATACTCCAACTAATATTGACGTAATTTTTTTCATTTAATATTTCGACTTTAAAAATATTAAATATAAAATTTGCAACATTTTGATAATATCGAATTAGCATTGTTTTACTACTATTTTACGAATTGGAATAATATTAATAAATTTATAAATTATTATATTATTAATTTATAATTCTATATGTGAAATTTGATAATAAAATTATTTAGTTAATTTACATAATATGCAAATGATGTATTATATATTTTTTTGTGACTTGAATTAATATTGTGCAGTGAAATTTATGATGAAATATAAACATAGACAAAATAAATAAATACTTCATACAGATATGTTGTGAAAATACAATAAAATTATACAATTTTTTTTATAATAACATACATACCTACATACATACACAATCACGCCATGTACCCAAAAGGGTGTGGCACAAACTCTTTTCATCACTCCGCAATCAGTCTCCTCCAAACATTCCTATCCAGCACAAGCAACTTTTGCTTCATCCACAATCATAATTTCTCTCATAAATGCTCTTTTATTCCTACTACTTGGAAACTTTCACTCACGCAAGCCACCTTCTCAATCACACACCACTCCAACTACTCATCGGACGTCTACCTACAAACGTATACCATTAAAATCATTCAAATAAATCTTTTTAACCAAACGTTCATTAGACATTCGCTCAACATGTCCGAACCATCTTAACTGACTAACACCAACTTTTGCTACAACATTTATGTTCAATTTCACACTCATCATACAGTTGAAGTATAATTCAAATATCTGAAAATGTACAGTGTTTTTTTTTTTCTTGAAAGAATCAAGTTGAATTCAATTTACAGAATAATACAAACCTTTTGTACAATAAAAATATATACTGATCATACATAGATAAAAAAAATGTTAGAGTATAAAAAATATTTAGATTTTTCAATCATTTTAAATAACTCTGTCTATCAACTATTAAACAAATATTCTACATAAAAATAATTAATTTGTAAAATATAAATTTGAAATTTAAATGATAATTTTTAGAATAACTTGGTTTGAATTATTGTTCCAGTATGCATGTGACAGTTGTAATGAAAATATAATGTTCGCCATGTTTTGTCATATTTATGTGCGATAAATTTGTTTCAACAATGTTGGCAATGTTGTTTTCTGTCGCGTTATACCTCAGATTTAAGTAATTGATAGCTGGGATTAATAAACTTACAGATATTTATGACTTTATTTAAAGTATCAACGATATATTAGAACAACTCTGTGTAACAATAAAGCTAGTTTTTTTTTTGTAGGATATTTGTACATTTTTGCATAATTGTACCACTTAAAAGGAACAATTACACGGGACGATAATAACTGTGAAAATTGCTTCAGTTATTTTTAACTTTTTAACAATGACTTGTTTTTAACAAGTTGAAAATGTACTCTTTTAAGTACTTGCAAGTAATGGTAAAAGTACTTCAATTTTTAAAATTTTTTGTTTTCAATATTTTATTGGTTTTGTTTTAGTTTTTTAGCACTTTGACTGCAAGGAAAAAGTGGTATAGCGTATAGCGTTTGGTACGGTGTCTGTAACATTTTCAAAAAAAAAATTGAGTATAGAAATCCTTCATATAGCCTCTAGATGACGAATCTGAACTTAGTTTATGTGGGTGTATGAATGTGCGTTGCCAGTTCGCTCGCTCGGTCGTAAGTCAAAATTTTGTGGTCGCAACTTCTCCTAGACGGTTCAACCGATTTTAATGAAATTTTCAGGATAAATTTGTCTAGTGCCTGAGATGGTCATGTGATTTTGGTTTTTTCCAGTAATGCCAACTTTCCGAGAAAAAAATTACAAAAAATTTTAAAAATATATTATGGCCATGTTATTTAACCGATTTTACTGAAATTTTCACAAAAGATTTTCCTAGTAATCATATAATTTATGTAATTTTAATAAAATACAGTGTTGCCAACTTTCCGAGAAAAAAATTTACTAAAATTTTTAAAAATTTATTATGATTACTTATTATTTAACCGATTTTAATCAAATGTTTATAAAAGATTTTCCTAGTGCCTAAATAAATTATGCACTTTTAATTTTAACAAAATACAGTATTGCCAACTTATCGAGAGAGAAAAAAATCACAAATTTTTTTAAAAATTCATAGTGGCTACATTATTTATTCGATTTTGATCAAATTATCAGAAAAGTTTCTCCTAGAGCCCACATAAATTATAATATTATTATAATACAGTGTTGCTAACTTTCCGAGAAATGTCAAAGTGGTCTATATATGAATTTACCCATATACTTCTAATCTTGTTTTACTATAGAAATGAGGTGAGAAATACTGGCCTATGGTGTTTATAAAATAATTTAGATACAAATCTCATCTCTAGAATGAGTTTATAAGAAATAGACAAGCTCATTTATAATAACTTTTAATGTTTTCTAGTATAATAAATAAAAATCATACACCATTCATTCAGCCAGTGAAAATTTATCAACTTGTGTGTCATCGTAAAATGGAATTTATCTAAGAAAATAGAAAATTGCGTCTTTTGCCAACTACAAAACATAAAAGTAACTAAAGTTACTAAAAAACGAAACATCCTTATCTCATCTGAACGAAAAATTTATTGACTTTTTTTGCGGAAAAAAGAATAGTTACAAATTTTTCGGTTTACTGTTAAAACTACTATGTCTGATAGTTTTTCTTTTCTATCTTATTTCAAATATCACATAGTAAAAAAAATTCAGAACCTATTATATCAAAATAAAACGGCTTCAGGTTAAAGTTCTGTATTAATATTTATTTATAATGGACGTCCCGACGAACTCGAACGTCCGTCTTCATCAGGGTAAATGATACAAATGATATTTACAGTAAATAACAGAACATAGAAACAAGTTATTAGGTAACTAGATTATAAAATTTATAGATTTTTAATTAATAGAAGGCACTAAGTTAAATAAAATTTGACTATGTAAAGAAATATTTAAAATATAAACAAAAATATTTAAATTTATAAAAAAAAAGAAATAATGTAGAAGACTTCCATTCGAAAAGTGTGTAACAAAAGCTAGTATTATTATACATACATACATACATAATCACGCCATGTACCCAAAAGGGTGAGGCACAAACTTTTTTATCATCCCGAAATCAGTCGCCTCCAAACATTCCTATCCACACAAGCAACTTTCGCTTCATCCACATTCATAATTCCACTCTCATACCATGCTCATTTATTCCTACTACTTGGAAACTTTCGCTCACGCAAAACACTCTCAATCATAACATTCCAACTACTCATAATATATTTTAATAAAATAATATATTTAAATTATTTTAATTTATTGCATAATTTATTTACAGTTGATTTTTTACATATTTTTAAATAATAAAGTTTGTGTGTATGTATTTTTCGTATATTATTATCAACTGGTTATTTTTATCAAAAACTCCCGTTGTGATAACATTAAGCGAAGTGCATTGTAGTTTTTATTTTTATAAAATAATTTAGTTTAGCGATAACATAAATGAGAATATACACTTGTTATTACCTTAATAAACTGTAAAATTCTTGTTGATTATTATTTTTATGAAAGAACATAAAGTTATAAAGTTAGCCAGAACATTATATTTTTGTTTTATTTTATACATTGTGTAGTTTTTTTTAATACGTTTTTCTTTTTCGCAAGACATAATTTACTGTTTGTTATAAAATATAAAATTATTACATGGAGAGGTTTTGGGAAAAAAAACAAAATTGTTTACAAAGTGGAAAAGTGTAAAGTGAAAAGTTAAATTAAAATGTTGTTTTAATTCTAGTTTTCTTCGCATGAAAATTTTTGAAAATATGATAAGTACACCCACCATACACAGAATATAATTTAAAATATTTTTTAAAAAATATGTTATTTGTGTTATTCTAAAAAATAGATGATTTTATAGTTTTCCAATCATATTAGAAGGAAATTTCTAATTTGCAAAAACTCTGTTAAGGGAAAACACCACCGTAAGCGCTCTGAAAATAGGCATAGTTTGAGAATTTTTTTCAGAAAGGAATAATAATTTAAATGTTCTGGGTTTTTGATATGTTATTACGGTATATTTGAACTACGTTTCGAAATTTTTATATAAAAAAAATATTTTCAAATTGTGACGTTAAGCGTGAATTTGTCAGCCCCTGACAAAAAAAACTTTGGCTATTTGTTCCGTTCCCCGGGGAAGTACTGAAATATAATACAAACGTTTTTTTAGATTAATGATAAAAAAATTATTAATCAGTGTGAAGACACTGATTTAAATAATAAAATTGGACTTTTTTAATTGATAGTTTATAAATTTTATAATCTAGTTACTTATTTTGTTACCTAGTAACTTATTTCTATGTTCTACTTATTTATTGTATATGTCATTTGTATCATTTTTTTATGATGAGTATGCAATTTTAACAAAATACAGTGTTGCTAACCTATCGAGAGAAAAAATCATAATTTTTTTTAAAAATTCATTGTGGCTACATTATTTATTCGATTTTGCTGAAATTTTTAGAAAAGTTTCTCTTAGTGCCCACATAAATTATAATATTATTAAAATACAGCGTTGCCAACTTTCCGAGAAATGTCAAAGTGGTCTATATATGGGTTTACTCATATACTTCTAATTTTATTTTACTGTGTAAATAGAATAGGACTAATGTTCATATGACATTTTTCACTCAAAATGACCTCCCTAACAAACTGTTAAAATTTGGTACACTCGTTACAAATCACCCTGTATATTATAACTACTTGTGTTTTTTGCGAGATAGTTTTCATATTTAATTATTAAAAAATATACTTAGATTACATATTAAATAGAAGCTGTTTTTGACACATTATTGACATTACAATTATTTTTCTATATAATGAATATTCATTACAGAAATATTATTTAAATTTAAATTGGAAAATTTATTTTATTTACCATATTTTTAATGTTAGAATTAACATAAAAATTTAACGGTTATTTTGTTCAGTAATAATCCTTTTAATCTTCTCTGTGTTCTATTCTGTATAAAGAAACAAGATATTATATTTAATATCGTGAAACAGCAAATATCAGAGATAATACAAAGAAACATTAACATTTTCTAATGGCCCATTTTTATTTTGTAACAAGAAAATGTCAGTATGGATTTTTGTTTTATTTTTTTCTGCTGTATAAAATGGTTCTATTCTTATAATGTTTATTATGTAGAATTATATTTAAGAATTTTCAAATAAAACTGCTTCAAGTTGTAGTTTTGTATTAATGTTTATTAGTAATTGACATAAAACCGTTATATTTTAATATGAGATCTGAATTCTTTTTTACTATATTAAGAATTTTGATAAGAGTTGTATAAAATATGAAGCAATGAACTTGTTTTATTTATTGAATTAAATTTTATAATTATTGTTTTAAAAAAAAAAAAAAATGAGAATAATATGAAAATAAATATTTTGTAAAGTATTTATATATGTTTGAATTATATAAACAAATTGTTTTTTGTTATTGATTTTGTGTTATCATTTTAACTTTGTGAAAATTTCTAAAAATATAAAAGAAAATTTTATACATATTCATACATACACTTTAAGTTAGACGTGTTAGAGTTATAACAAATATTCTATCTGAATTATTTTACACATTTTTATACCATATTAAAAAACTATATAATATTTTATTACGAAATTTGGTTATTTCGATATATTCAGTTTAAGTAACTTCCTTATTTTAAATGAAATATTTCATTTTTTTATTTTATCATTGGTTTTATAAGGAAATTTTTCATATATGTTACGTTAAAACATTTTACTTTAGTTCATCTGTTTTTGACGTATTTCAACTTTTTTTGATTTCTTTGTTTGAAAGGTACCTTTGGGCTATCTTTTCATAAAAAATGAATTAAAACTATTTAAAAATGTGCTTAGAATATTGCTGTAAACTTGAAGTTCAAAACACATTAAAATCCCATTTATTTTTCAAATGGAAATTCTCATTTTTTTTTTTACTTTACTGAAGAGTCCTGACAAGAGTTCCTATGTTGAAATTTCGATACGTTGTTGCTACACATGGGCAATAATCCTGTGTAAACCAAACTTACCCTAACAGGGTAAGTTCGGTTGAGTATTTTTCATCAGAACATTTCAAGAAATTTAACCCGCCACATCCTCAACTCATGAGCCGCCACTGCGCTTTGTACATCGCCTAACTAATGTCTTTCATAAACATACACAACAAATAGACCAAAACAAAACACATTTATAGTTATCGAAGTGTAAAGATAGCATTTGTAGTCGGTAAATATCCTACCTATCTACTTTCGTATTTCTCCTTGGTATACTGTTCGTTAGATAGGCATAAATACCAGAGCCATTTCCATTAAAGACTGTGGCGATAAAGTCCGGAGTCCCGGAGTTCCGGAGTCCGTCCATGCGCTCGGAAAAATATACCCGGAGGCGTTTGTTTGTCTGTCCGTTTCAGTTACAGAGTCTGTTGAAATTCATTTTGCGAAATCTTTGTGTCGAGACGAGAAAAGGTGAAAACTGTGAAATTCTTTGCGTATTGTCGAGAATGGAGGCTTAATTATCAGGGGGTGTAAATTACTTAGGTGTAATATTAGAGCGTTAAGCCGGGTTTATTGCTTTAGCAATGGCTGGAAAAAACAAAGAATAAAAGGACAGTGAAAAAAGAATGGTTGCTAGTGATACGAGAATAGAATGTTTTATTCGCACTTCTTTTGTGAGGCAAATGTAATCTAGTTAAATTGTCAAATTGTTTCTTTTACAATTGGATATTTACTGTTAATTACGGTAGAAAAATATTATTGCTCAAAAACGCTTAGTAACGACAAATTATCGAATTAGATCATTTTTTTTATTATAGTTTTAGGAAACAATAAAAAACAGAAACAAAAAAACCTAGGATATTTAACTATCACAACAGGTTAGGTCATGACTAATGTTGTAACAGATCATTTTAATCTTTTAACTACGTGTAAAATTTTACGCGACTACAATACCAAACGCAAAAAAAAACAAGATTAGAAGTATATGGGTAAACCCATATATAGACCACTTTCATTATCATATAAATAATAAGAAATAGGAATAAAAAAATTTTCACCGAAAATTGGCAACATTGTATTTTGCTAATATATAATATTATAGGCGCTAAGGGTATCTTCTGTAAAAATTTGATTAAAATCGGATAAGTAATGTAGCCAATATGAATTTTTTAAAACTTTAGTAATTTTTTCTCGGAAAGTTGGCATTACTAGAAAAAATTAAAACCACATGACCATCTTGGGCACTAGACAAATTTATCCTGAAAATTTCATTAAAATCGGTTGAACCGTCTAGGAGGAGTTGCGGTCACAAAATTTTGACTAACGACCGAACGAGCTGACAACGCACACACATACACCCACATAAACTAAGTTCAGATTCATCATCTAGAGATCATATGAAGAATTTCTATACACAATTTTTTTTTTTTTTAATGTTACAGACACCGTACCAAACGCTATACCACTTTTCTTTGCAATCAAAGTGGTAAAAATAACTAATTAATTAAAAAATCTGAATCGTCTATTGATGATTGCCGGAATACAATGCAGAATTACTAAGTCGTTTATTGACGATTAAATTTTTAATCAATGGAAACTAAATTTTAACAAAAAATTTCTAAAATTTATGTAATTTGTTACCTAGTAACTTGTTTTCATGTTCTTATAAATATTATTTGTATCAGTTTTCCTGATGAAGACGCACGTTGAGTTCGTCGAAACGTCAATTATCAATAAATATTAATGCAAAACTTAAAACCATTTTATTTTGTTAAATATTACTTAAATAACAATAATTATTTAAAAAAAATAAATTATTTGGACAAACCCAATAATGTTATATAAAATTTTATCGTTTATTTTCTTAGTAGAAAAAATTTGGCAACTACGTTAATATAGTAAATCATAATAATATTGTTTTTAGTGACCTATATTAATTTTCCACAGACGTTCTATTAAAAAATGTAACTATATATTTTATTTTAATATTAATATAATATAATGTATAATACTAATAATTTATTGTTAGAGGCTTTGTCTATACAAGAATATGTTGTGAATATAATATTATTATATAAAAATATTTACAGAAACATATAATTAATAATATAAATTATGTGTTGAGAGCAAAAGGCTCTTAGTTGAAAAAAATTACTAAAGTTTTCAAAAATATACGGCCATGTTATTTAACCGATTTTACTCAAATTTTCACAAAAGATTCTCTTAGTAATTATATAATTTATGTAATTTTAACAAAATATAGTGTTGTCAATTTTCCGAGAAAAAATTTACTAAAATTTTTAAAAATTTATTATGTTCACTTTATTTAAACGATTTTAATCAAATTTTTATAAAAGATTCTTTTAGTGCCTAAATAAATTATGCAATTTTAACAAAATACAGTGTTGCCAACTTATCGCGAAAAAATTACAAATTTTTTAAAAATTTATTGTGGCTACATTATTTATTCGATTTGGATTAAATTTTCAGAAAAGTTTCTCCTAGTGCTCACATAAATTATAATATTATTAAAATACAGTGTTGCCAACTTTCCGAGAAATGTCAAAATGGTCTATATATGGGTTTACCCATATACTTTTAATTTTGTCAAATTTAATCTCGAGTTAAATTTTAACTAGTGTTCATAAAACCAGACATTTTAGTAACATCAACCCGCTGTCTGTGACAGAATTCTGACAAACTAGATATCCCTTAAGCTTTCAAGCCTTTAGGCCAGGCTAACGCTAGGCCTGTTGACAAAACATATTGGTTTTTTCTTTTCGCTTGACATATTAAATATATATATATATATATTTCGATATATTGAAAGAAACGTAGAAGAAAACTAAGAATTTTCTTTAGACGGTATTTTACGGATGACATGAAATTAAATTCCGAATTCGATATCTGACTTGTCTTGGACAAATACAAGTAGACTGGCGATTCTATCTCATACATTTTGGACATTTTCATTTTCTTTATTTTTATTGAAAAGAAGTTTTGTTATTCATTTTAATATTAAAAAAAACTCAAAACGGGCTTCAAAAAAAAAATTGATTTTAATAAATGTCATCAACACCAACCTCAACAACATACCAAGTCATTTTCGAATTTGGTAACTCAGGCATAAAAGTACGATATATATGATGATATTTTATTATAGTACACACCCTCATACGCATTCCGTCAAAACTAGTAAAACTTCTCTGGTCACCTATTTCACTCTTCGGTCCTTTTGCCGTGCTATGTCTGTATTTTGCTGGCGTATTGCGTGTATTTTACTAGCGGTTATATTGGGTTACATGAAGCTTAAATCGGTCAGAGGTCAGCATTAAGCGCATGCTAAGCATTATTCTCTCGACATGCTGCAATGTTTCATGTCGAATAAGTTATAGGCGAACGGGCAAGCAAGCAAAGCGTATCCTATTTACCTGTATATATATATATATATATATATATATATATATATATATATACCGCAGAATAGTTAAATATGCTGGATTTTAACTGTTTAATTTACACGTGATTAACTAAGATATATGAATGCGGTTATGAGTGAAATATATACGCGCTTGCATAAATAGAGTGCAAGTAAGCTTTGAAGCTTTACTAGTATTTCGAAATGTTTTTTGTTTAGTAAAATAATGGGAGGGTATTAGCATTTGGTTATATATTAACGTTATTTATTATCTTGTTCTTTATTCGGTTGAAAAGATCATTATAAATATATCTTTGATAAGCATGTAATTTGAAACAGTTTTATTAATAGTAAATTAAAATATGATTTTACTGTGGCGAGAAGGTAATAAAATAATTTTCCTTAAAGGGAGATTCTCATCTAAATGACTAAAAAGTACGCAAAGTTTGGAAATTCTTTATTTGCAAATGAAAAAACATAGAATGAAACGGTTTTGGATTCGAAAAAATGTTATTTTGGTTTTTATTTTCAAAAATTGTCATTTTATAAAAAACAAACTGGCGCTTGTGATTCATTGTTTTCGTCGGCCATGTCAGCGCGGAATCGGTAAACTGCGAGAATTGCGTGAATTTAAATTACGAAATTTATGTGGGCTCTAGGGGAATCTTTCCTGAAAATTTGATCAAAATCGAATAAATAATGTAGCCATAATAATTTTTAAAAATTTTAGTAATTTTTTTCTCGGAAATTTGGCATTTCTGAAAAAACCAAAATCACATGACCATTTTGGGCATTAGACAAATTTATCCTGAAAATTTCATTAAAATCGGTTAAACCGTCTAGGAGGAGTTGCGGCCACAAAATTTTGACTTACGACCGAGCGAGCGATCTGACGACGCACATCCATACACCCACATAAACTATGTTCAGATTCGTCATCTGGATGCTATATGAAGGATTTCTATACAATTTTATTTTTTTTTGAAAATGTTACAGACACCGTACCAAACACTATACCACTTTTTCCTTGCAGTCAAAGTGGTAATAAAATTTGGCTTCATTTAATTAAAAATTTATAAATTTTATGATCTGATTACTTATCTTCTTAGTTAGTAACTATGTTCTATGTTAGTATCTATGTTCTGTTTATTTACTGTAAATGTCATTTGTATCTTTTTTCCTGATGAAGAGGAACGTTAAGTTCGTCGAAACGACGATTATTAATAAATATTAATACAAAACTAGAAAAGCCATTTTATTTTAAAATAAATAAATAATAGAACATTACTTATTTTTTATTCTGTCTAAAAAAAATCTCACAAAAATAACTGTATTTAACTAAAATATAAATAAATACAAAACCATTTGTGTGCGGTATTTTAAAAGAACAATAAATGTAAGATAAGAGACAAGTGCCTCCTATTGTGACAAAAATGGGGGAAAATGGAAAAGTAATTTTTCATATGTGAAAAATGAAACATTTGACAATTGACAAGTTGATAGCTCAATTTGTTTCGATCCGAGAGCGGAGAGCTACTTCAATCAATGTAAATTGAGTTAGTTCGTTTGTGATAGATACGAAATACTTTTTCATTATGAATAGGTAGCTATAGATTATCAAATATTTATGAGAGTTTATTTAAATTACAATTAAATAATTATTATATCAATTCGTTAAATGTAAAATTGTCGTTTATTACCACTTTGACTGTAAGGAAAAAGTGGTATAGCGTTTGGTACGATGTCTGTAACATTTTCAAAAAAAAAAAAAATTGTATAGAAATCCTTCATATAGCCGCTAGATGACGAATCTGAACTTAGTTTATGTGGGTGTATGGATGTGCGTCGTCAGCTCGCTCGCTCGCTCGGTCGTAAGTTAAAATTTTGTGGCCGCAACTCCTCCTAGACGGTTCAACCAATTTTAATGAAATTTTTAGGATAAATTTGTCTAGTGCCCAAGATAGTCATGTGGTTTTGGTTTTTTCCAGTAATGCCAACTTTCCGAGAAAAAAATTACTATAGTTTTTAAAAATTCATAATTGGCTACGTTATTTATCCGATTTTGATCAAATTTTCCGAATAGATTTCTTTAATGCTCCCATTAATTATATAATTTTATTAATATCCAGTGTTGCCAAGTTTCCGAGAAAAAATTACTAAAGTTTTAAAAATTTTATTATGGCCATGTTATTTAACCGATTTTACTCAAATTTTCACAAAAGATTCTCCTAGTAATCATATAATTTAATTAATTTTAACAACTTTCCGAGAAAAAAATTTACTAAAATTTAAAAAAATTTATTATGATCATTTTATTTAACCGATTTTCAACAAATTTTCATAAAAGATTCTCCTAGTGCCTAATAAATTATACAATTTTAACAAAATACAGTGTTGCCAACTTATCGAGAAAAAAATCACAAAATTTTTTAAAAATTCATTCTGACTACATTATTTATTCGATTTTGATCAAATTTTCAGAATAGTTTTTTCTAGTGCTCACATAAATTATAATATTATTAAAATACAGTCTTGCCAATTTTCCGAGAAATGTTAAAGTGGTCTCTATATGGGTTTACCCATATACATCTAATTTTGTTTTTTCAAAATTTCAAACTATCTCTTCCCGACTTGCAATCTTTCTACAGCTCGAACATAATAATTTCAGTGTAAAGCATTGCCAAACTAGCAAAATATTTGAACATCTACATTGAAAGTGACAGTAACAAATTTAGCGAACACAACCACACTGTAATAAATCGGTGGTTAGGTGGTTTTTGAAGGGAACCAGGGTGAACTTAACGTCAAGGGCAGATGGCCCTTAGCAGCAGCAGTAGGTTTTAAGCCATCGTCGCGCCCTTGCTAAAACTAAAGCACCCTAAACATTTAACAGAGAGTCACTATAGATCATTGTATCACTTTAGCTAAAGTCTCTAACGCTTAACGCGAACCTCTGTCGAGGAGTTTCAACGTGATCAACATTTAAATAGCTTTTCAGGATTTACGTTTGTTGATGACATATAAATACTATGTTTTTAACGGTAATTGTTATTGTAATTAATGATAATGTTTTGTGGTTTAGGTAGAATATTGTTTGTTATACAAGTAAATTTTCTTAAAAAGTTTTTGGAAATTTAAGTTTACAGTAATATTCCAGGTACAGTTTTACATACACAATCATGCCATATATCCAAAAACACAAACTCTTCTCTATCCAGACAGACAACTTTAGCTTCATTCACATTCATAATTCCTCCCATACATGCTTTTCTATTCTTACTACTTGGAAACTTTCGCTCACACAAAACATTTTTAATTATACTACTTCAACTACTCATCGGTCGTCCACGCAAACGTATACCATCTAAATCATTTATATAAATTTTTTAAACACACATTTATTAAACATTTGCTCAAGATATCCGAACCATTTTATTTTAATTTCACACTTATCATACATTAATCTATTTCGTACCCGATTTTTTCTAGTTACAACACATACTCCATGTAAAAATCACATTTCCGCAGCAGTCATTTTTTTTATGCTTTTTCAGCCAAATCCAATATTCACTACCATACATCAACGTAGGCACCAAAAAGCATTGTATATACTCAAATTGGAGACTTCTTTGGAAACATTTACATTCCTAGCAAAAATACCCGAAGCAATCAAAACTTTACAATTTCACGATCAAAACGACCATCCAGTTTTAAATAATGTTAATTTATTTTTTGACAATAATGTAACCCAAAGCTTCCTAAATAAGACTCCGCTTATAAATTTGAAAATTTGGTTACATTTTTGAGATACAGGCCCTAAAACTTGTTGCCAATTTCAGGCACAAAATCAAGTTGAAAAACGTCAAAAACAGTTGAATTAAAGTAAAATTATATCATTAAATTAATATGTAATTAAGCATTTCGTTTGGCAGAATTTCACAAGTATTAAACGTCGATTCTAAATAAACATTTATACAGAACTTTAACCTAAAGCAGTTTTATTTTAACAATTTACATTATCATCATCTTTGTAACGAAATATGTAGTAGTCAAAAAGAGAGAACTAAATACTAGAATAATCTATTAGTGACCACATTTGTTTTGCACTTTTACTAAGCGCTTATTTCTGTTCGAAATCCACAAAGCTTTAGGTCAAAGTTCAAAGCTGACCCGATAAAATACAATAGAAAAAAATATTACCATAGATATTGTGTGCCAAGGTGAATTTTGAAATATTTATGTACTTTTCCGGTCTGAATCCAAAATTTTTATCAAGTCATGCCTGAAACTGAAATACATTTCCCTGATCAATATCAAAAACAGAAGAGATGATAATTTTTGTTTTGTTATTTCATTTACTTTTTCTTTATATTTTTACGAGAATATAAAATTTTATATACTGATATATTACTAGAAATAAAATATTATTGCAATTTGTCATCAATAAATAATGTTTTATTAAAGTAAAACGGTTTTAGGTTTAAGTTCTGTATTAATATTTATTAATAATCGATGTTTTGACGAACTCAACATTCATCGTCATCAGGAAAAAAAGATAGAGATGTACGTTGGGTTCGTCGAAACGTTGATTATTAATAAATATTAATACAAAACTTAAATCTAAAGCCGTTTCATTTTTAATATAATGAATTCTGAAAGATTTTTTACTATGTTAATGTTTTATTATATTAAAAAAATGTTTGTTTAAAAAGATCTACTAATATTTTGTAAGATTAAAATTGTACTAGGTTTTCGATTAATTAAGGTTGACAAATTTTATATTCATTAATAATCTAGGTTCTTTTTATATCGAAAAATCGCTTTCTACTTTTCGTAATAATATATGGATAAAAATATTTGACCTACGAAAAAAACATGTGATCTACCGGATAGTACCTATGAAAATAATAGTTTACCTATGTATTAAATAATTAATGTATGGTTTTAATTTTTTACCTATAGAATTAATTATTGATCTATAGAAATATTTATCGACTTATGAAAATAATTATCGACCTATGGAAATAATCAAATACCTACTGATATAATTATCGATCTATAAAATTAAGAAAGTGGCTATTTATACATACGGTATGTATACGCAATTGGTTATTTATACATACAGTATTTTTACGTAATTGGCTATTTAGGGTAGGTTAGGTTAGTAGGTTGGTTTAGGTTTAGGTTTTTTTTTTTACTATAGATCATTTTTTAATTATTAATAGGTAAATGATTGATTTTTTTATAAGTAAAAATATAAAATTTCATAGGTAATATTTGAATTATTAATAGATCATAAAACTTCAAAAAAAATTTGTTTTTGAAGTTTTACAACAAATATAGTAAATAACAATAATACTGTTGGAAAGTATATGTATTTAAGTTTTGAGCAATATTTTTTTTTCAAAAGAGTCAAATTTTTACTTAAAAAAAAATGGCATTAAAGTGAACAGGTCAAAATTTAGATTTGCCAATGGTGGCAAATAAATTTTTTTATATTTATTTTTTAACTTAGAAATTTTGTAAATTACATTTCGACTATTAAAAAAAAATTCAATTTAAAAAATTACCACTGAAATATATAATTTAAGATGTCTTGCGAAAAGAAATTGCTCACTTTAAATTGCTTGAAGGAAAACAGGAAAAAAAAATATTTACAGATGCAACTTGAACTTAAAATGCAGGATGCTTTACAAAAACATTAGATTTATAAATCAACTTAAAAAAAAAGATGCAAAAAGGGGGAGAAAGTTGGGGCTTATAACTGCCAAAAGATGAGATAAATGTATTTTTTTTTCTATTTTAGGGTTTCGAATTTTTTTTACCAAAGGTTTTACGTAGAGCTATAAGTAAAATATCTGACACCGGTTTTTTTATGTGAATAGTAGCAAGTTTTTGTTTAAAGCTATATATAGTATTCGGTTCTGAATTGTGATAGTTTTTCAAAAAGGAAATCTTCCTTGAAATTAGGGATTGGATTTTTGTATAAGTTATTCATACTATAAATTTATTTACGTAATATATAGAATACGTAATGTTATTTTCTCATTTATTATAATTATTTCAAATATGTATACTGTGTATGGTGAAGCAAAACTATATTATGGTATTATGCAAAAATAAATATTATTATTATTATTATTATTATAGGAGAGATCGGGTACGAAATACGATTAGTGTATGATGAGTGTGAAATTGAAAAAAATGTTGTAGCAAAAGTTGTCCCGTGTTAGAGTCAGTTAAGATAGTTCGGACATGTTGAGCGAATGCGTCTAATGAACGTTTGGTTAAAAAGATTTATTTGAATGATTTTGATGGTATATGTTTGCAGGTGGACGTCCGATGAGTAGTTGGAGTGGGGTATGATTGAGAGGGTGGCTTGCGTGAGCGAAAGTTTCCAAGTAGTAGGAATAAAATAGCATGCTATAAGAGTGGAATTATGAATGTGGATGAAGCGAAAGTTGCTTGTGCTGGATAGGAATGTTTGGAGGCGACTGATTTCGGGATGATGAAAAGAGTTTGTGCCACACCCTTTTGGGTATATGGCGTGATTGTGTATGTATATATATATATATATATATATATATATATAAATATAACTGCTTCTGGTAACATAATATGCTATTTTATACAAGCTTTACTGTATTTTATTATTAAATTTATCAACATCAGTTACATTTTTATCTTTTAAAATTAAAATGTAAAGATGATACAAAATACTAGAACAGAATAATTAATCATATGTTTATATATATATATATATATATATATATATATATATATATATATATTGATAAGGATATTATTGGGATTAGAAGTCAATACAGAATATGATATTAATAACTCAATTCATTGTATACGTTGCAAGCTTTCGGAGGTTGCTTGCCTCCTTCATCAGGCTGACCTGTTTATTGTAAAATACAAATTTATGTAAAAATACAGTCAAATTATAATTAGTAATTACAATGTACAAAAAATTAGAAACTTACAATGGTAGAGAATTCTGTGTGTTCTCAATATTATATATATATATATATATATATATATATATATATATATATATATATATATATATATATTTCTTATGATAAAAATGGGGCCAGTGTTAAAATAGCTCCTTAATTAGTATTCATTTTACAATACGTGAGCTGTATTAATTCTAATTACGTAACTCTTGTTTATTATACAGGCTGGTTTTGTAGCCTTGAATTGTATCGCTAAGATAATTAGATTAGACTGAATATTTTACAAAAGGGTATGTGATAAATTTTTTTGTCGGTTTCAAGGTATTTACACTGGCATTTTGAAATAATAATAAAAAGAATCTTGAATTAAACATGTTTTGCGAATGTGACAGTTGGCGACAATAACTGTGTTTATTTATATCTTTCAGTTGGTTGAATTTTATGAATATATTTACGTAAAAATAACAGCTAGGCTGTTGTTCATTGTTTTCAATTTGCGGAGTTTATTTTCAAAAACATTATAAATTATGTTTTTGATAGTTATTAGAGTTTTTTGAAGAACTGAGACAGATCATACACATTTTAAAAAAATTATGTAAAATTACTTGGAAAATAAATTTTACAAAACCAATATTAACAGTAATTCAGTATTATAATAATTAACATACATACATACATACACAATCACGCCATGTACCCAACGGGGGTGTGGCACAAACTCTTTTCATCATCCCGAAATCAGTCGCCTCCAAACATTCCTATCCAGCACAAGCAACTTTCGCTTTATCCACATTCATAATTCCACTCTCATACATGCTCTCTTTTATTCCTACTACTTGGAAACTTTCGCTCACGCAAGCCACCCTCTCAATCATACCACTCCAACTGCTCATCGGACGTCCACCTGCAAACGTATATACAATCAAAATCTCCTAGTAATCATATAATTTATGTAATTTTAACAAAATACAGTGTTGTTATCGAGAAAAAAATCACAAATTTTTTTAAAAATTTATTGTGGCTACATTATTTATTCGATTTTGATTAAATTTTCCGAAAAGTTTCTCCTAGTGCCCACATAAATTATAATATTATTAAAATACAGTGTTGCCAACTTTCCGAGAAATGTCAAAGTGATCTATATATGGGTTTACCCATATACTTCTAATCTTGTTTTAAATCAATGTTAGGAAAATAATATTTTAAATAAATTTTATTATTATTTGTAAATAGATGATAAAGTAATGAATAATCATATAAAAAGTAATTAATTTCCATCTCAATTTTCATCTGATTATAAATGAATGAGGTAGAAAACTCTTGAAAATTTTGCAAACTATTCATCTTTGCAAAACAAGGGAAGTTTACCGACTTCAATGGGGGAGATAAAACAAAAGACGGGCAGACGAAAATAGAAAAAAAAAACAAAAAAAAAACACATCCAACAAATCTTTTGTGTTTCGCGCGTGTATATATATATATATATATATATATATATATATATATATATATATATATATATATATATTTTCCTATGTGCAATTTTTTTACGCTTGGCCAACAAACAACGAAAAATTCTTATATAAGTTGAGCTTAAAACAAAAGCCAGCATTCTCCTAAAGCTTAGGCTAAACGTAAAATCCATTGCTGACAGAAAGGGTGTAACGCTCTTAAAAAAAGTATGAAGTTCACAGAAAAAAAACAACAACAGAGAATGGAAAATATTAAAGCGAAAGCTTCTAGCTTATGTACAAAGATAGATGAAGGTGTATTACCCAGAATGCTTTGCATGTATCAATATGACGGTCTAAAATACAGTAATAACAAAGGGTTCTAAAGGTTCTATAACTTCAATCCATCTGTCAAATTCAGAAATTTAATCTAGTTATTTATTAATCATGAAAGTATAGTATATTGCTTTATATAATATATCGCTGTTATTAATATTTAATTAAAGTAACTTCAATTATAATTATATTTTGCACTTTGACGTTTTAAAATGAAATTTGGGAAAACTAACAAGAAAATGTGTAAAATAAGAAAAAAGTTGGTAATTTTTTTACTGCATATTTATGACTATCTGCTAAGTACGAAAAATTTTTGGTTAAATATTCAAACTGAAAAATCGATTATTTATTTTTTAATTTTTTAAATAATTTTAACAATTATAACATTTTTTTCTTTGTATTTGCTCACTTTATTCAAAAAAAAAAAAAAAAAATACGGTTCTTCTATTAGCTCTTGTTTAACATATAAAAAACTAAAATTTACTGGACCCATTTATACAGGTTGTTTACGGTCTTCTCCGTTATCCTGCCCTCAAAAGGAGTCGACAAACCTTAAAACGCCTTAGTAAAAGTCGTCTCATAAGCGAAATAATCATTCTTTTAGTTTTTGCTGTAAACGATTAATTTGTTTTAAACTTTAGTAATCTACTACTTAATCAGATATTCAAATTATCACCATGTTATTGCACTTCCCCAGAAATCAGCATCATATCGACTAATTCGATATTAAAATATCGATGGGACATTGCGATTTTCAAAAAACAAGATAAAAATAATAAAATTTTTAGTCAAATAAAGGTGATAGTAGCTGCACTGTTAACAATTTCACCTATCAAATAACAAACTTAATAACAATTGAACAATGCCGATTAAATAGTAGATTAACTAAACAAATTATTGGTTTAATATAAAAACTATAAGAATTGTTATCTCGCTTATGAGACGACTTTTACTAAAAGGATACAGAGAAAAAACCGTAAACATCCTGTATATTTTTAAGAGCTGCTTGTATAATTATTGTACATTATCAATTAGTGAGTCTCTTTACAGACAGTTGACACTCTAGTTGCCTAGTTTACTATTGATCAAAATAGCAATGTTTTTATGAAAATAGTCCGAAGTATTGGAATCTAAAATGGGGGCGTGGCCTATTCAATATGGCGCACCTAAGCGTGCACTTGTCAAAACTCAATTAAAGTGTATTGTTTTTTTTTTTAATTAAAAAATATTATTAACTATTGAAAAAATTTGCAAATGGGCCGACTTAAACCCTTGTCAGAACAATTCTACACAAGCTGAGCGCATTTGAAACGCTGGACATATTATACAATGTGGAAAATCATTAGAAAAGTGATGTGATGGCAAGATGACAGTCACATCTCTGTGTTTGAAAACAATGTCAAGTTTAAAAGATGTTCCACATGAAATCTCAATGACAATTGAGAGAAACGGTGCGATTAAGTCTGTAGTGTGTTCCTGCAAAGCTGGTTTAGGTGAAAAGTGTAAACACTGCATCGCAACCTTATTATATTGTTATAGGTTAGTTGACACTTTGCACAACAGAACTTTAAATCAAACGCATATTCAAATCAGTAACATCTAGAATTTAAATATTTATTATATTTATTTATTTATTATATTATTTATTAGAAAATAGCGTATTTTTCGCAAGCTGTCACTTTTGATCGTTGACACAAATGCACGCAGTGTTTTAGTTTCTCATTTCGCCACCTGATGCCATTCAGAACATTTTAGATCCCAATATTTAATTTATTTACGATTTTATTGTACTAAAATAATTTTCTAAAAAAAAGTTATCAATGCTTCAATTCAACACACTAATAATTTTAACTCCACTAGTAGTAAGTATATAATTTTCCAATAAAACGAAAAACAATTTTTCCATTACGTTCAATATATATATATATATATATATATATATATATATATATATATATATATATATATATATATATCTGGAAATGAGGAAAAACGGAAGAAGTATATTTTCTTTCAATTTGACAGGCTGTAATTTCTCTTTTCAACGCAATCGAAATGAAATAAAACATAGTACAGTTTCACATTGGTGAAAAAAGACGCGAGTCGGCGAGTACAAATATCCCTCTAACATTTATTTGCGGTTTGCCGCTGTGTAAATCTTGTGGGCTGATACTTAGTGTCAGTAACATTTAATTAAAATTAAGTACGCGAACAATTAATTACTGTTTATCACTCCATCATGACTTGCATACAAATTCTAATAATAATAGGTCTTTGGGAAACAAATATTTCCACTAAATATTGTGACAAATTTTAATTCATGTTACTACGTATTATTGAATTTTCAGACTTAATAACTGTCGCAATTTTGTTGTTGTTGCTGTTTTGTGTTTACACTTTATAAATATTAGAACCGTCAATATTAAATGTCATTGTAATGAGTTTTTATACAGAATTTTTCATGAAAAGTTGCTCAAATTAATCTCCAGTCATTATTAAATGTGTCTAGTTATTAAAAAAATAAAAATTGCGTTGCAAATGGAGATGTCCGCAGTTTTTAATTGGTATAAATAAAATTTAACGTAATATTTGTATATCAGTTTATTTAATTAATTAAAATATTGGTAATTATTTTTTACATTAATGATAAGTATGTATTTATTGAATTATTAGCATATTTTTTAATTTTATTCATATTTTAAAAAATTAACATTTTTTGAACGTTACTTCGTGAAACTTCATATTGAAATAATGACTGATAATGACTGTTTTTTGAAACTGCAGCCACTACAATTGTGTAATAAAGTGAATTTTCAAAGTTAATAAAAGTTTTTATTTTAATTTTTTTATTTATATCTATTTAAAACTATTGACATTTCTCTTTTTAAATGTAAATTTTTTTTTTTAACCGATTTTAATTAAATTTTCATAAAAGATTTTCCTAGTGCCTAAATAAATTATGCAATTTCAACAAAATACAGTGTTGTTATCGAGAAAAAATCACAAATTTTTTTAAAAATTCATTGTAGCTACATTATTTATTCGATTTTGATGAAATTTTTCGAAAAGTTTCTCCTAGTGCCCACATAAATTATAATATTATTAAAATACAGTGTTGCCAGTAGTCTATATATGGGTTTATCCATATACTTCTAATCTTGTTTTATTTGTATCTATTAAAACTGCAGACTTTTCTCTCGTTAACGCAATTTTTGATTTTTCAATAACAGCACAAATTTGAAAATAACTATCTACTTTCAGCAACTTCCTCTAGGACACCCTGTATTTTTACAGGAACCTAATCATCTTCCATAAGATCAATAGTTTCCGTATTTGTGTTCTAGTAACCTAGCTTTTGTAAATGTCGAGGATTTATTCTTCCATTGGAAGTTAAACATTAAAAATATTCTTTATATTCAGCATATAAAGTAATAAAAATGAAAAACTAGATGTATACTAATACGCTTATATTGCGCTATAAAATTTCTTTTTAACACAGAAATCATAGAAAAACCAGATAACCTATAAATGCTTTGATGGATCAGTAGGAATTTAGCTTAATATAGTTTGACTGGTAAGGTACGTTAAAGATTTTAACCTTGAAAATCCCTACCATTTGCTATGTCTTTTAAAAGGGATCAAACCTAATACTCGTCTCAATAAAAATTGCTCGCCGAATCAGAACTTCGTATATGTAGTAGATTTGTAGTACACTGTAAATAAAAAATTGCCATTTTTCGTTTTTCAGCAAAATGACTATTTACATAAATTTTCTGCAAAAAATAATATTATTTTATAATTTCAAGTAAAATAATTAATTTACCACATGATATATAAAAAGATTTATTTGAATGATTTTGATGGTATACGTTTGCAGGTGGACGTACGATGAGTAGTTGAAGATGGTATGATTGAGACGGTGGCTTGCGTGAGCGAAAGTTTCCAAGTAGTAGAAATAAAAAACCAAATTTTCAGGAAAGATTCTCCTATATGGGTTTACCCATATACTTTTAATTTTGTTGTAATAATGCCTAATTAATTAAATAATATAACTCAAACAAAATAACATGTTATGTCTACACTGATTATTTACTACCGTAAATATCCATTGTTAGTAGAAAACAGAATATGCTTAAATACAGTAATTTCTCCAGATTTTTATTAGCAACGTTAATAAAGTAAGTTGAAAAAGTTTTAAGCGGGAAGAAATTAAAAAATTTCAAAATTCTTTCATTACAAACTTCTACATTTGAATTTATTTCGAGTTCATATTTAAAAAAACCTTCTTTCCTCGGTAGTTAATAAGCGGAGGTTCGTAGCGAAACTTTCATAACTTTTCGAATAAATCTTGACTGTAAATCCGACACAATATTTTTCGGTGGTATTTAAAATTTTCTGCAATTGTTTGCCCCAAACGTTAATCTACCATTCGTGCTATCTTTTTACAATATTAACAAAATATGCATATTAAATACTAAAAAAGGTATGATTAAAATTCAACATATGTTGCGGAAAATTAACTCATTCTTTGTTAATATTCGTAGCATGCAGTGGCGGCTCAAGCTTTCATAATAAGATCAAAAAAATTTCGACTCTGGAAAATGTTGCAGATTTCAAACCAAAAATCAAAAAAGTTTAAATATGCCGAAAACAATTAAACTGAAGTCATGTTATTTAACCGATTTTACTCAAATTTTCACAAAATATTCACCTAGTAATCATATAATTTATGTAATTTTAACAAAATACAGTGTTGCCAACTTTCCGAGAAAAAAATTTACTAAATTTTTTAAAAATTTATTATGATCACTTTATTTAACCGATTTTAATCAAATTTTCATAAAAGATTCTCCTAGTGCCTAAATAAATTATGCAATTTTAACAAAATACAGTGTTGCCAATTTATCGAGAAAAAAATCACAACTTTTTTTAAAAATTTATTGTGGCTACATTATGTATTCGGTTTTGATGAAATTTTCAGAAAAGTATTTCCTGGTGCCGACATAAATTATAATATTATTAAAATACAGTGTTGCCAACTTTCCGAGAAATGTCAAAGTGGTCTATATATGGGTTTACCCATATACTTCTAATCTTGTTATAAGTACTTATAATTCTATAAATAGGTGGTATAGTATTAATGTCACAACAGTTTTGTATTTAGTTAGCATAAATTTATTTAATACGATGACGGTCAGTTCTGTTCAGTTCACAGCAAATTTTTTACACTATTATAGTGAAATAATACAGAATAGTATCAAATATTTTTCCTGTTTACTATACAAATATCTAAATAATCTTACAAGTTCACGAGCCGCTACTGACATCTGCTGTTTGTGCCAGTCTTTAGAATATTAAACGATTATGCATACCAAATACCAAAAACGGATTATTAAAATTTAACATATGTTGCTCAAAATTAAGCCATACTTTGGATAAAATTTCATAAATGCGAAAACAAAAAAGTTTTTGATATTCATATGTAAATCACGTAGGAGGGAAGAAAACCTAAGGTTTTAAGAACAATGTATAACATGAATGTAAATTTTACGGAATTTCAATCTCTGTTGTTTTGTTCTATTATGCCGGCTTGTATTTATTTAAACGTGTTTATTTAGTTGTTTACATGATAATCCAATTTAGCGCCCTGTTAGATACGTACCGTCATGCCTCAAATCATCCTTAATTTTCTCACACGGTTCCAGAGTCAAGCTATTTTGTACACCAACCCATACAGTAAAATGATGGCTGAAGTTATAGGTTAGACATTTTGTATTTACATTATTCAGTATTTTATTTTATCTAATCCTATTCTGCTATGTTTGTTTGTTTGTTTGTTTATTCGATTGATTTACATTCTACTAATGGCGTTTAATTTGCGAAGAGAAAATAGAAAAAAATTCCCGTTTGCAAAACAAATGGTTTTGTTTTTCCAATTGTTTGATTAAATTGCTTTTTTTTTTCAATATAATAATATTGTATAGTTTGTATTTGCAAATTAATTATTCGTTTACTATAACATTTACTTTACTTTATATTTACGTTTATTATAACAAATATTTAGTGAATAATTAATCTCAATTTTTTTACAAATTATTTTTATCTAAAGTGGTTCTTAGAAAATAACTTTTTATGATCATAAAATTGAATCGATGGGTGCAATAACGACTTAAGGACATTTAGGTTGTTTTTCCGGAGTATATAATTTTGGAAAGTACACATCCATATCTATTCAATCATCAAAACTCCGAGTGATTTGCGATTAAAAATTTGGAAAATCGGAGCAGGTAAATTGTTCGCCGCGGTCAGACACTTCAAATTTGAATAACCAAATAACGAAACTTCGATTATAAATAGATATTAATACAAAACTTCAACCTAAAGCAGTTTTATTTTAATATAATTGATTCTGAAAGATTGTTTACTATGATAAAAATTATAAATGATATTCTTCTAACCAACTTTTAACTTAAAAGTTCTAAAAAAGAAATAAAGAAGATTTGCATTGAATAATCAATCAATTATTATCGAAAACTTGAGAAACACATCTCTATTTCTTAACTTTATTTGAAAGATTGATACATTTAAAAAAGTTTTGTAATTTCATTTGACACCAGAATCAAGACGATTTGAGAGTTTTAAGATATGATAGGAAAAGTTTCTTTCTAAATTTTTTCATTTGAAACTTTTTTAAATTCTGAAATATTTCTGAAATTATTAATAATATTAATTGATAATTAAATAAAAACACTTGGTTTGAGTTTGAGTTTTACAATATTTATTTAATACACAATTCAAAAAAAAATAAAATTAAGAAGTGTTTATATAAGTGTGTTTTCTGAAAAGGGTAAATAGTGTTACCCTAATAGGTAATTTTAACAAAAGTACTTTTTTTACTTTAGAGAAAGTGTAAAAATGTAAAACACTTTTTGGAGCAATTAAAAACTGTCTATTAACATCGCATAACAACAACTTTTATATTATTAAAAGGTAAAAAATACGAAAAATATGTAAAATAATTACCCATTCATGTATGGGCAATTATTTACCCTTACTTTTCATAAAAATTTTGCTCTTTTATTAGTGTAAAAAGTTACATATTTTAAAATACTTAGAGAAAGAGTAATATATTACATTAATAAATTTTTTATTAGTGTATGATGAGTGTGAAATTGAAAAAAATGTTGTAGCAAAAGTTGGTGTTAGTCAGTTAAGATGGTTCGGACATTTTCTGCGAATGTCTAGTGAATTTTTGTTTAAAAAGATTTATTTGAATGATTGTTGATGGTATACGTTTGCAGGTGGACGTCCGATGAATAGTTGGAGTGGTGTATGATTGAGAGGGTGGCTTGCGTGAGCGAAAGTTTCCAAGTAGTAGGAATAAAGGAGCATGTATGAGAGTGGAATTAAGAATGTGGATGAAGCGAAAGTTGCTTGTTTGGATAGGAATGTTTGGAGGCGATTGATTTCGGGATGATAGAAAGAGTTTGTGCTACACCCTTTTGGGTACATGGCGTGATTTTGTATGTATGTATGTATGTATGTATAAATTCAGCTCCACCTTTTGTGCTAACCCTCATACAAATTAAAATATTGAATGTAAAATACTTAAAATTACAACACAAATTGAAGCTGATATAATTTTTAGCTGAAAAAATTTAAAATGTAATAAATTTTTTTACTACGTTGCACCTGTAGCATTTCACACGCGATACCCGAATAAAAAAAATGGGAGAAGGAAATAGAAGAAAAACGAATAAGGAAAAGTTCAAAAGGGAAAATCCAATAGACGTACATGCAATAGTTATATATATATACTAGTAAAGTTTTTACCCACTTTAGACTTTTCCGACAGTGTAAAAAGTTTTTCTCTGTCACAACAAAATAAATAATAATAAAAAAAAGAAAATTGGTAACAGAAAGTTAAACTTTGTTTTATTTATTTATATGTTATTTTTGTTGTTCGTTGTTGTTGTATGACAAACAACAGAGATAAAATTAGAGTTAGAAACAATGAAAAACAATATACAATGAGTTTGTGTTTATCTACTTTTAATTTAATTAAAGTTTACAGCAGAAATGTGTATAAATTTAAAATATAGGTCCACAAATAATATATAAAATTGAAACAAACTTTTAGTTTAAATTGTGTATTGTATTGATAAATAACGTAGCCAATATGAATTTTTAAAAACTTTAGTAATTTTTTTCTCGGGAAGTTGGCATCACTGGAAAAAAATAAAACCACATGACTATCTTGGGTACTAGACAAATGTATCTTGAAAATTTCATTAAAATCGGTTGAACCGTCTAGGAGGAGTTGCGGCCACAAAATTTTGACTTACGACTGCGTGAGCGAGCGAGCTGACGACGCACATCCATACACCCACATAAACTAAGTTCAGATTCGTCTGATCTAGAGGCTATATGAAGGATTTCTATACACACATTTTTTTTTTTGAAAATGTTACAGACACCGTACCAAACGCTATACCACTTTTTCCTTGCAGTCAAAGTGGTCAAAAGATAACTTCAATCAGTTTAACTAGTAACTGATTTAAATAAAATTTGGCTTTATTTCATTAAAAATTTATAAATTTTATAATCTAGTTACTTATTTTGTTACCTAGTAACTTTTTTCTATGTTCTGTTTATTTATTGTATTTGTATCATTTTTCCTGATAAAGACGTATGTTGAGTACATGGAGTGTCGATTATTATTAAATATTAATACAAAACTACAAATCTAAGACCATTTTATTGCAACACAAGTAACCATTTACTGTCTAGACTTAAATATTCGCTAATTTTTTTTTTTATAGGAAATCTGTAAACATTTTGAGGTAAACTGGGTGATTAAAATGGTTTTCTAACACATTTTGCACTTAATCGCACTTATTCGCACACCTAATGACTTGGGCCAACCATTTTATAGACACGCTTCAATAAATCTTTCTGCTAAATTTCCCACCAAATACATTAATATGCAATTTTCCTAACGTACCCGAAAATCTATTTTCCTCCCATATCATTTACATGAAAATCTGCTTCGGTCAGCATTCAAACATATATCACATTTTTTTTTATCTACACTGCAATATTTATATGAATTTATCAAACGATAATCTGGATTTTTATTTCCCGTTTTTTTCCCCCAGTTTTATTTTCCCAATTATCGAACCACAATTTTAATCGAACATTTGATCCATTATTTAACGTTAGCTTTACCCTCGTTTATTGATATTGGCTTTTATACATACCGGGTGTAGAAATGAAATGTGAACCATAGGGATTTCAATGTTATTTTTTAAATACGGCTGTATCTCTTTCCCTATTGACTTTAGAGCAAATATTTAAATACAAAACTTGTTCAAAATGTGAAAATGCATGGTATAAAGTTATTTTTTTTTTACATAAATATTAATATTTTACGATATACAGGGTTAACCACTAAAAAATGAGCTATAACATTGGGAAACGGGAATGGTATCAAAAAATGCGGAATAATGAGTTCTATAATTCGGTGAAAAAATCATTGTTCTACGATACTTCGTTTAGGAGAAAAAAATTAAAAACTGATTTTTGAAAAATTTCGTAAGGGGGTACCCTTGTGCTTTGTTTAAAAAAAAAAGGATTTTGGATATTTTTTCACTGGCTTTCGTTATCTACTCTTTTATCCTACTCTTTGTACCTGACACTTTTTTTTTTCCTGTTCTTCTTTAATTTTTTATTCACGTTTTTCTGATTTTTCGAAAAGTTGATAAGGGGGGACCATTGGCATTTTTTTCAGAATAAGACTTTTTTACAAAATTTAGTCCAAAAAAAAAAGTGTCAGGTACAAAGAGTAGGATAAAAGAGTAGACAACGAAAGCCAGTGAAAAAATATCCAAAATCCTTTTTTTTTTAAAACAAAACACAAGGGTACCCCCTTACGAAATATTTCAAAAATCAGTTTTTAATTTTTTTTTCCTAAACGAAGTATCGTAGAACAATGATTTTTTCACCGAAATATAGAACTCATTATTCCGCATTTTTTGATACCATTCCCGTTTCCCAATGTTATAGCTCATTTTTTAGTGGTTAACCCTGTGTATCGTAAAATATTAATATTTATGTAAAAAAAAATTGACTTTATACCATGCATTTTCACATTTTGAACAAGTTTTGTATTTAAATATTTGCTCTAAAGTCAATAGGGAAAGAGATACAGCCGTATTTAAAAAATAACATTGAAATCCCTATGGTTCACATTTCATTTCTACACCCACAGAAACACATGTGACCCGTTCCGCTACTTTCCATCATGCACACATGATCCACCATAGGTATATCTATTGTAAATAGCTTTTCAATTTTGTAGTGTTTTTTTTTTATGATTTTGGGTTTTATTTGAATTCGACGTTTTGTAAACAATTCGTCAATTTGTAATCAAAATATTTTTTGTTTGAATAATTCTTCTTTCAATAAATCTACTAATCTATTTTTTTTTTAAATTTACAATGGACAAGCTATTTATATTCTGTTACATTTAAGAATTGAAACACACTTATACAGTGTGTAAAGTGATGAGGTTTCCTATAGGGAAAAAAATTTTAATATGAGTTTTAGGAGAAAAACTTATTTTTTATAAAAAAATTTGCTTCTATCAAAACCCCTAATAGTCAAAGAAAAATCCAGTAATCACTTAAGATAAGATCAAAAACTTGATATTATGTCGAGTTGTTGATTTTAAATATGACTAGTCCGAATGTTGCATCAGTAAGTAAGTTGTATTAAATTCAATATTAACTTCAACATGTTTTGTATTTGATATATATGTTGTATAATAATATTATTATTATACTAGTAACATAATGACCTCTTTTTATATAGGCAATATTAATATTATAGTGTTGATACACTAATTATCAGGCTTTTTTATTTAAAAAAATGTTATTGTTGAATTTTTATGTTTCTATTTTTTATAATAAATATTGTCTAAAAATCGCCTGATATAATTATGCACCAACTTAATGTGATACGTTTGAAAAAAAAAACTTATTATTTAAAATGTCAAATATGTAGAATATACAACATTTTTCATACCTAAGCTTAAAAATTGTACAGTACATAATTATTTTCTGTTGAATATAACTTTTGTATTGTAACATGAAATATTTCGCCTTGTTTGCTACCCGTATTTTATACAACGCGAATTCTGTAACATAGCAATTTTGAAATATAAACTTTTATTATAACGCAGTATTTACACTTCACTACATTTTTACAAAATTAATTTTATGTTTCAGTCGTAAATGTTATTAGTTCTCATATTCGCAATCTACTAGTTTGTGAAAATAATAAAATTTATAGAAGCCTAGTTACAGGACCAATATCATTATTATTAATTATATCGGCATATAATAATAATAATAATAATGCGAATGTCTAATGAACGTTTGGTTAACAAGATTTATTTGAATGATTTTGATGGTATACGTTTGTAGGTGGACGTCCGATGAGTAGTTGGAGTGGTGTATGATTGAGAGGGTGGCTTGCGTGAGCGAAAGTTTCCAAGTAGTAGGAATAAAAGAGCATGCTGTGAGAGTGGAATTATGAATGTGGATGAAATTGCGAAAGTTGCTTGTTTGTATAGGAATGTTTGGAGGCGACTGATTTCGGGATGATGAAAAGAGTTTGTGCCACACCCTGCTAGGGTACATGGCGTGATTGTGTATGTATGTATGTATGTATTATATTATTATTATAAAATTTATTTATATATAAATTTATGAAAAGAATTCACGCATTATATATCAATCTTAACAAGGTAAAATTTTGACAGGCATCACCACGAGAAAAAAGAGAAATCCAAAACATTCTCCAATCATTTCACAGCCACTGTCATCGTTCAACCCTTAATTTTCATTCCCTCCCCCGATAAGAACCATTAATCATCCACCTTTTACTGTTCTTCCACTCGTGTCCTGTCAGTGAGTGCCTAATCGCTTGTTCTAAACGTTTTCAGTTCTCTGGATTTTTTTTATTTTATTTCACAATTTTCCTGATATATTTTACTACAGGAGTCTGTTGTACTACGCCGTATATTAAAGATCTGTTTAGTTAGCTGCAGTATAGTATAGTAACAAGAACGCAATACATCTTATATAAACAAAATAGACAAATATTTTTTTAATATCAATTTTTAGTTTTATAGAAAATTATATAGTTTAATTTAGATTTTATATACAGTGTGTAAAGTGATGAGGTTTCCTATAGAGAAAAAAATTTTAATATGACTTTTAGGAGAAAAACTTATTCTTTATAAAAAAATTTGCTGCTATCAAAACTCCTAATAGTCAAAGAAAAATCCAGTAATCACTTAAGATAAGATCAAAAACTTGATATTACGTCGAGTTGTTGATTTCAAATATGAGTAACAATAAGTCCGAATGTTACATCAGTATCGTGTTACCCATGAAAAAAAAATAATAATATCAAGTTTCTGATCTTAACTTAAGTGATTACTGGATTTTTTTTGACTATAAGGGGTTTTGATACAAGCAAATTTTTTATTATTATATATTATATCATCATCAGAAAGCTACAATAGCATACATGTAACTAATATAACATTCTTATTAGTTAAGTTAACAAAACATGTTAAATTTACAATTTGCAAAGACAGTGAAAAAACTGAATTCCTGAAAAAACCATTATACGAAATGATTATAACATAACACTATATATAATATAATATCACTATTAAATGCAAATAATACCTAATCATTATATGTAATTAGAAGATGATATGGGTATAGTAGAAATATCTTAGATTTGTGTTTTGTTTTCATGTAGTAGGAGTGCCAGAATGAGTCACGAGGATAACGGCAATCTTTTTACGAGCAGTACATCATCTTCATCGCCAAGTAAAAGTACTGGACAAATCCTACTTAAACCTACCTCGAGCAGTACCGAAGACCTTAGCGAATATACGGATGCCGATGAAAGTATTTCAGCGCCAACTGAATTTTTAGCTGAGGTAAGCTATAGCCTTTCCATTATTATTAAAAGATATTGTTTTGAAATCAACTAAAAAAAATGAATTATTATTGTGCAAAATAGATTTTTTTAATTTTTCATGTTATTATTTAAAATAAAGTAGTACTATGTTATATCACTGGAAAGAGAAAAAATAAATATTTTTAATGACACTACATTGAAATACTAGTTACATAAGAAAAATAAAAGTTGCATTATAAATCTCGAAAACAGTACATGGCACAAAAATTCTGGTTACTCCTGGAAATTCTGTGTAAAAAAGTGTCTTAAGAAAGTGCAAACCAAAATAATGGTCTGTTTTGGATGCGAAAGTTATAAGCGAAAATATAAAACAGCAAAATTTACATTTTTGTCCATATCTAGTAACTTAGGGAATTTTTTGAAAAAAACAAAAGATGACTAAACTCGCCTACTAATAAGGCAACTTTTATCTAATTTAACCGAGGTCGTATCTTTAACAGTTCCGGAGATCCCCATGCATACAGAGTTATCTTGGACACTCTGTATATATATATATATATATATATATATATATATATATATATATATATATATATATATATATATATATTGAAATAAATAATGCATTACATATAATTTCAAGATCTTTATCTAAAAACAGCCACCTTAAATTTAATTGTGGCACACGGTATAATTTCTGTCTACCTTTTTAATAATTTTTTTGTGTCATACTTTGATTTCAGTTTCTTTCAGCGGTAATGCTGAAAGATTACGAAACAGCACTTAAATACTGCAAACTCAGTAAGTATATACTTATTACGTTCTTAATTTTTTTCAAGTTTATTATTCTTTACCAAAAGAAAATTCATTTGGTTGGCAAAATTTAATAAGCTTTCTTTTTTACTGCAATTTTTTTGTAATTATCAGATTTATCTACTGTAAAAACGAAAAGCAATTTTAAACATTTTATAATATAATTATACTAGATTTTTAACTAAATATTAAAATTTATTTAATCAATTTGTTTTGTATATTTACGCTGTATTGATAATATAATAACGTGGTTACATAACCTAATTTATGTTAAAAACAATTAATTATTTTATTAATAATTGTCAATTAATAGAAATTAAAAATGCGACGCAATTATAATTAATTTAATTAAATTTGATTTTATTTATTGTTTATTTACGAGGATTGATCAAAAAGTAATTCAGTGGAACTCTGGCAATCGTACGTAATTGATTCCTGAGAGCTGATTGAGTAATGAATAAATTAGTCAAATACCAAATCTTTTTTTTTTATAAAAATAGCGCGAATTTTGAATAATTTTTTTTGTTTACCAAAATTTGACGTACAACTCAAAAGTGCAGCGATATATTGTAAATATTTGTTTTTTTTTTTTTTGAAAAAAAAATTTAAGTTTTGTTTAATTTTATATTAAATATCGACGTTTCGATATATTAAAGCTTTTTTATTTTAATATAATAAGTTTTGAAAGATTTTTTATTTTGTTTTTCAATGTTTGAGATATGAAAAATTGCTTTATAGATGGCTAATTTTTAAATCTGTCTTCATTTACTCTTTCATCATCAACTTTTGTTATTTTTGCAACAAAATATTCTTAATTTAATCTGCCAAAGTTGAATAATTTCGAACAAGCTCAAATTAGAAGATTTAAATTATCATGACAAACAAAGTAATTAAGTGAAAACTTAGCTAATTATATAAAATATGTAGACAACAACGGAGAGGAAAAAAAATCGTACTAAATTAAATTTTGTTAAAACAAAATTAGATAATTCGATATCAAGTTTTTTTTTCTCTCTCTCTCTCTCTCTCTCTCTCTCTCTCGTCCATCTATAAAATATTTGAGGGGATCTCGTTACTAATTGATCTATCTCCGTTTATTTCATTTGACCTTTAACCTTCATCTGTATTGGGGGTTAATTATCCCTGTTTCTCATTCCCGTGCTGTTTTGGCACCCCACTCTTATCTAACAGAGATAGAAATAGACTCAATTTTATCTGTTATACGGGAAGTAATTACTGCATAGCAGATTGCCAAATGTGTGCTGAAATTATATCAAATTAAGAGAGAGAGAGAGACAGGGTTTGTTAAAGAGAAGAAAAAAATCTCATCTCGTTTCATTTAAGGACTGTAATAGGGGTAGTTTCCTTTTCAGTAGTTGTTTTAATTTTCTTTTAGTTTAACTTGTGTAATATCCCATGAAATATCGTATTTCATTAGGGGTAGTTTGCTGTTATTAAAATATGGACTGTTTATTTTTCAAAGTGATATAAATCCAATTTTTACTGATAAAGACGAACGTTGAGTTTCGTCAAAACGTTGATTATAAATAAATTTTAATACAGAACTGAAACTTAAAAAAATATTATTTTAGTTTCTTAAATTTGCCTTACCGAACAAATAAGTCATCTTATTTTAAACAATATCGTTAACAATTTAAATACATTTAAATAAAACGGTATACGTGTTACGTGCACAACATACTCTTAAAATTTGCTACTAACACAAAAAGATGATATAACATATATAAATTTTAAGTCACAAATTTTAAATTTCTAAATTAAATCCATCATGCACCAGACTTTACAGTAGACAAATTATCACTTGAAATAAATAAGTTATTAGTTTTTTTTTTTTCAGTTACTTTAACAAAAGCTTTAAAAACGAGACAAGTAAATTTGTTTGATTTATACAATAAAAATGAAATAAATTTATTCAACATAGTGTTATTTTATGCTACATTAGATTTAACTAGATAAAATATAAGCGAGTGTTTGAAAAACTTTTTTAACTTTCCTACATTATCATACAAATGAGAGTTTAAGTTTTGGAATATACTTATATGCGGGCGCAAGAAAAGATTTTTTTCTCGAAAGTTTTTATAATAAAAACACAAGTTGACTATCTATACTTGAAACATATTTTGTTTTAAATAAATGTTTCGTACAATTTCTCTAAAACAAATTATTATATTAGTTATATATTAATTTTGTTAAAAATGGAAATGTATTTTGTGAAAGATAACGTAAAATACGACGTATTATTTTATTGAATAATTCAACTGTATTTATGAATGTAATTTTACGAGTTAATGTGTATTTTGCAATTAATAATAAATGATGTATGTGTCACAGTTATAACATAAATCTAATTGAAGATATTTTGTAGAATATTGATATTTTTATATATTTCATATTTATGTTTCTATATTTCTCTCAATAAATTTCAAATTTATTTATTATTAGTTTTTAAATAAAATTAATCTTAAACGAAATTAATTGTAAAACTAGATTATGTTTAAAATTTATAAATAAATTAACCAAAACATAATTGTTTACTTCATTAAAAATTTATTTCTTTAATATTATTTTAATCAAAAAAATACAAAATAAACAAATTACTTGAAATTAAATCATTAGTAAACATTGCGTCTTATTTTTTGGATTAAAGATTAAAGGAAATTTTATTGTTAAACAAAAAACAATAAATAAGTAAATATTTTCGAGCGATATTCATATACATACATACACAATCACGCCATGTACCCAAAAGGGTGTGCCACAAACTCTTTTCATCTTCCCGAAATCAGTCGCCTCCAAACATTCCTATCCAGCACAAACAACTTTCGCTTCATCCACATTCATAATTCCACTCTCACAGCATGCTCTTTTATTCCTACTACATGGAAACTTTCGCTCACGCAAGCCACCCTCTCAATCATACCCCACTCCAACTACTCATCGGACGTCCACGCAAAAAAAAAATAAAAAAATAAAAATAAAAATTTAATAATTAAATTAAATTTAATTTAATCTAAAACTCTATTTAAGCATTATATACCTGTATCTAGTGGTTGAAATATAAAATCTTAGTACTTAATTAATTTTAATCATCTACATGTAATTAGGTTTTAGTCGAATTTCCTCATTGCGCTTGCTACGAGATTAATTAACCACCTCGCATTAAAATGAAATATGTGGACAACAAATTAAAACCAATTTTCATTAATTTTCACTTGCTGAAAATTGAACATTTTGTTACCACTATATCCTAGTTAAATAGTCTAAAAACTTGTTTTTTACTTCCTGTACAAAGCATATACCTACAGAGTGAGTTTTCCTTTGAATATTTTATACAGGATGGTTATCGTGAGCAACGACAAACATTTGCTCATTTTTATGTACCAATTCCATTGCTATAGTTATTTTTGAGATAATATTTGATATAGTAAAAAATTCTTTACAACTTATTAGGTTTGTTCGATTGACTCTCTTGTGTTTTACTGCAAAACGCCGGTTTAAATGATGCAGTAGTTTGACGTTTACATAAAATGTAACTGCGATTTGAATAAGACAATAAACATTGACGCAGCAGTAAAGAGTAGACACAAGGGTGCAAATCGAACAGGGCTTTTATATTAAAATAAAAAAGCTTTAGGATTAAGTTCTGTATATACTTTATTTAAAAATCGACGTTTTGATATACTCTACGTAATATCATCATTAATAATTAATTAATAATTTATAAATATTTTTTTAAATAATTTATCTAGTTACTTTGTTACCTAGTAACTTTTGTCTATGTTTTAGTTGTTTATTATTTATGTCACTTGTATTATTTTTTCTGATGAAGATATACGTAGAGTATATCGAAATGTCGATATTTAATATATATACAGAAACCTTAATGCTAAAAGTTTTTTTTTTATTGAATTAGGTGTTTTGAACCAGTAGTTCGAAATATTTTGTTTTTTTCTTTATTTAATATTATATTATTTTATATTTTTTATATTAATTTTAATTTAATAACAAATTAATAATTTTATAGCAATAATACATACTCAATTATCAAAAATCTCTACCTAAAAATTGCCAAAATTTTGTTAAAAAGTAAAATTTCAAATGCACGAATATGTAGTTTTTACTGCAAAATTTATAATTTTGTGTTCAACTGTACACTACAATAAAGACTGCGTTACAACACTGTCTTATCAATAAAAAGTTTATTTATATAAACATTTTAAAAAACTCACTTTTATAATTGAATATACATATATCATTACTCGCAACTCTAATTTAAATAGTATTTTATATCATTTCATAAAATCAAATTTTATTTTCAAATGCGTATATGTATATGGTTTTTTATCATTTTGATACATATCACCATATACATATAAAGTTATATTTCCTATTTTTCGATTCTCTCGCAAACATCTTCCGGGGGAAAAAGGAAATATAAATAAGCTCTCATCTGTCAATTTATATCTTACATATAACACACATAAAAACATTCTTTCCGTCAACGTGTTCTAAATAAAAAGAAATATAGAAAACCTCGTCTACTCCGTGTTTGTTCAAAGATAAAACTTGAAAAACTCTCAGTGCTTGTGTGTGTGTGTGGGTGAAGAAAACTTATGAAAAATCCACTCACTAGACTATTTTTCCACACGATTTTTTCTCGAGGTTTTCTTGTGAAAAACGAGTTCGGTAACCCAATACCTACACAAGTGAGCAAGTGAGTAGTGCGTATGTGTGCGTGTGTGTGTGTGTGTGTGTATGTGTTTGCACACTCACACAGATTACCCCCATAATCCCACAGGAGTCTTACAAATCCCAAAAACACATCAACATAACATTGAAGGCAATGAGGCTTCTCCCACAGGAATTTACCCATTGCTTAGATAGATAGATAGATATTTTTAGGACACACTATATATGTCTATCACATCGTGTAGGTAACTTTTGATATTGTAGATAAATTGAATTGATTTTTAAATGTACAAAAGTATAAAGTATAGTTCTCCAGAGCTAAAGAAACAAGATTAGAAGTATATGGGTAAACCCATATATAGATCACTTTGACATTTCTCGGAAAGTTGACAACACTGTATTTTAAAAATATTATAATTTATGTGGGCACTAGGAGATACTTTTCGGAAAATTTAATCAAAATCGAATAAATAATGTAGCCTCAATGAATTTAAAAAAAAATTGTGATATTTTTTTCTCGATAAGTTGGCAACACTGTATTTTGTTAAAATTGCATAATTTATTTAGGCACTAGGAGAATTTTTTATGAAAATTTGATTAAAATCGGTTAAATAGTGATCATAATGAATTTTTTAAAAATTTAGTAATTTTTTTCTCGGAAAGTTGGCATCACTGGAAAAAATAAAACCACATGACCATTTTGGGTACTAGACAAATTTATCCTAAAAATTTCATTAAAATCGGTTGAACCGTCTAGGAAAATTTGACCACAAAATTTGGCCACAAAATTTTGACTTAAGACCGAGCGAGCGAGCTGACGACTCACACACATACACCCATGTTTTATGTAAACTAAGTTCAGATTCGTCATCTACCGGCTATATGAAGGATGTCTATTCACAATTTTTTTTTTTTTAATGTTACAGACACCGTACCAAACGCTATACCACTTTTCCTTGCAGTCAAAGTGGTAAAAAACTGTTATTTTCAAACGCGCACAGCGCAAAGGGGAATTAATATTTTAGAATGGGGTAAAAAGCACTTTATTATACGTTATTCGAACAACAAAATAACATCACAAATGTTATTTTTTGTTGCTGCATGCCCGCAAAATGGCGTCGTCCAAAGGTCCTCCAAAAAAAGTTGGCCTGATTGCTCAATTATATTTTCCGTCGGCAGAAATGCCTAAAGATTGAAAATTGTTCGAGTGCACCCGTTTACGTTTTTGGCTATAACTTCGTAATTTTTTCAAATTCGGGAAATCCACTTTGGCCACAAATTCTACAAACCATTAATTGTATGCAAAAAAACAAAAAATCGATTTTTTCCATTCAGATAACTGGGCTACCCCCTTTATTATTAACAATTACTAATATTTTATATCTAATTCTGTTCCTTTGCGTAAAATTACAATTAAAACAACAAAAATTACATTCAAAATTAACATATTTAATCTCAGTTAATTATTTGAATATTTATATGATTCTGCTTTAATTACTGTTATTGTAAAATATTTTATTATATTTGAAAATATTGTTCTGCAAAAATTAAATAGAATGTATAGGTTACAAAATTGAAAAGAAACATTATATATAATGTTTCTTGATTTAAATTGAAAACTAAATTATTTGTATTAAAAATATTTATATATTAAAATTAGAAACAGAAATTTTAATTATTAGTTTCAAATACTTAAAATTCTATGTGAAATGTATCTGACAATTTTGTTTCAAAAATTTTGGTTATTTTTCTCAAAAATATAGGTACATATTGCTCAAAATTATTTACTTATTACTTTTGATGCAAATATGATTTGATTTTAATTAACGTTCTTTGATATTTAAAACAAAACATTTTTGTTCAAATCTAAATATTTCTTTTTACAAAAATTAACTTAAATTTTAAATTTAATTTAATTCTTATTGCAAAATTTCATTACTAGTAAATCTTAAGTTTTTATGCAGCTCTTCCTATAATAACTCCAAATAATCTATAACATTTATTAAAGCATCAATCTTACAATTTTTTTTTTTTATATAATCCATCATCTTCTCACACATGTACCCACAAACATTTATTTCTAATAATCAATAGAATTCTCTTCTAATTCTAAGTAATATTTTCTGCACAAATATTTTTCATAACTCGTATATATATATATATATATATATAATATATCATTTGATATGAAATTTTTCCCCAACTAAGGAATTTTAGATATTCTCAATAAATATTTCTGTTATAGTTTTATTGATTACAAATCTTATTGAAAGTATTATTAAAGTAAATTTATAAGTAATTTATTTATGTAAGTTTTGAATAATATATCAAAATTATTTAATTATGTATATGCTTTTGCATTTTGGAATAATATATTTTTATGTCTATTAAAACTATTAAATAACTAAAATCTACATACTATATATATATATATATATATATATATATATATATATATAATTTTTATAAATAATTATGCAATAATTTATTCGTATTACTGGTGGTTTCTAAAATAAACAAATTGAAAGAAAATATTTAAAAGAATTTTATTAACAACAATAATACTTTTCTTTTGTTGTACATCGTATTTTGCAATTGTAAATTTCATGTTATAATTACAAGTTTATATTTAATATTTTTAAAGACGAAATATTAAATAAACAAATTTTGGAATCTGGAGTCTAGCGGACAAGACCACTCGACCGGAGCTCGAAAGATTGTGGGTTAAATTCTTGCCAGATTACAGAATTTTTTCATTTAATATTTTGACTTTAAAAATATTATTATTATTAAAATATTAATATTATTATTAATAATATAAACTTGTAATATTAATAATATTCAATTGATTCACTAAATCGTATTTATCATCAATATTTATCAATATTAATGTATAATATTTAATAATCTGTTTTAGTCCTCCAGTATGAACCAAACAATATGACAGCGAAAGAATTTTATCCTTTAATATTGGAGAAATTACAAAACAGTAAGTTATAGTAATAATAACTAATATCAAATTATCTCATTATAGCACTGTAGATTAAACGGATTGTATAAAAAGCATAAACATACTTTACATATACAATAATAGTACTTGCAAAAAAAAAACTAAAATTATTAGAAACTTTGTTAGTAAGTTGTAAGAACAAAGCAAAATCATTAATTTCTAATTTCAGCCTACAACAAATCGAAAACTTCGAAACATTCAAACAATGACGACAGCTCCTCGTCGGATTCCGAATCAAATGATGAAAACGAATCCGGTAATAATACCTCAAGCTCTTCGTCCAATTCAGACGACGAAGATGAACCAGAAGACGATGTAGAAGACGAAGAATCATCAGCGGGAAGTGGTGGCAGTGGTAAAAGCGGTAATAAACATTCTTCAGACGGCGATGGTGACGCAACAACTGCTAGTTACTCGAGTTTAGAAGACGAGGAAGCCGAAATGGATCAGCTGACAGCACTAGCTGCTAAATATCGTGTTGATAATGTTGATCTAGGTAATGGTAATAAAATCCTATATTCGACTAATGCAACTGGAAGCACTGGAAGTAAGACAGCACCACCACCACCATTGGTTAAGTCTCTCAGTAGTAATATTACTACTTCCAATCTGGTTACAAGTCGAATTAGTTCGGATTCAGAATCACCTACGGAACCGATTAGTCAGCAAACTATTGCGATTCTACGAGCTAAAGTTACACCTGCTAAGCATTAAAGCAAGGAGATAAAATGTCGAAAAAAATCGCTCATTTCTTTATTTCAAATAAACTATAATTTTTCTAAAACAGTTAATTACAATTTTCTGTTATCAAAAAGTATTAAAGTGTTTTTATTTATTATCAATTTATTTATTTAAAGTATTTACAGAAATAATTCATTTTAGGGTTCACGATAGCCTTGCAGCAAAAAATAAAAGGTATTTTTTTATTTGTAAAGTAAAATATATATTTTTTCCTTAAGACACTTTCGATGTACAAATTTTTGTTTTGTTTTTTCAAATAGTAACATAATTATTTTTACAACAAATAGACAATTTTCATTTTTAAATATGAAATTTATTTGAATAAAAAATGTTTTATTGTAAGATACAAAACAAAAATTGAATTTAATTAACATAGAAAGTCTATCGAAAAAATTTATCGTATTTTCATAATAAAATATTATTTATTTAAATAAATTCCATTGGAAAATTATTGTCTTTTTGAACTGAAAAATAATTATATGTTACTATTTGAAAAAAAAAAAAACGAAACAAGAATCTGTGTTACAAAAGTGACTTAATAAAATATATATATATATATATATATATATTTTACGCTACAGTAAATTTTATTAAATAATTTTTTTTTACATACAAAATGATTTATATATATTATTTAAATAATTTCGAGTATTAAAATTTTTGATTTTGGAATAAAAATATTAATTATTATTGTTAATTTTATGTAAATATATTTTTTTCAAAATAATCATCTTAGAAAGATAGACAATCAAATCATTTAATAAACTAAACTTAAGTTTTATTTGATATTTAACGAGCGATTTTGATAAAAAAAAAATACGACAAAATAACTATATCATTTCTACAAAATATCATTGACAAATTTTTCCGATACCTTATCTAGAAACATAGATAATAATATATAATAGTTTTCATTGCCTAGATATGTATATCCTATTGTAGATGACAGATACAAACAGATTGTAATACAAAATAAACAAGAATTTACGTTTTCAAAGACTGTTAATGCAGTGTTTAGATATATTTTTATATTTTTGGTAAAAAAAAAGTAGTTGAAACATTAACATAGAATTAGGTTCCAAAATGGACCAACCTTAACTAGACAGAAACTGAATAAAGAATGATTTAAAAATATATGGACTGGGATTAAGCCAAAACAAAACATTTTTGAAGATAAAGAAATATATTGAAGACTTTTTGTATTGTAGAATTTTATAGATGTAGCTAGTTGAAAAAAAAAACGAACATATTTTCATAATTCCAAAATACAGCCTAATTTTTCTATTGACTTACATACAACTATATTGTTTTCAAACGGCACAAATCTTTTTGAAATTTTTCAAATTGGACGTATAAAATTATGATTGTACGAGAGCCACTCAAAAACTAATGCCATTGAATCCAGTTATAGTAAATAGCGGTTTCAGTTGAATAATGTAAACGTGGAAAAATATAGATAGAAATTATTTACATATTAGAAATAAATTGGTTAGAAATGAAAAAATTATAACACTAAAGCAACACAAAAAAATCATAAAGATATATGTTATAATATCAAATTATTTGGGATTTAGACTAAAATATATGTACTACATTGTATATCTGGATATTGATAGTAAAAATAATTCCGAAAATTATAAACTAATTCGTATTTATTTTTTAGTCTACTGTTTTACTGATTACAAGATATGGATTCGAAGAATTTAGTTTTAAAGAAAGCCTCGTAATAACAGAACTAAACTTTTTAATTAAAATTTTTCTGGGTATTTAAAATAAAAATTATTAGAATTATTTTAAGAAATTTGTGCTACATTTTTCCATAACTATAGCAATGGAAAAAAGTTAAAAAAGAAAAATGTGGATAGAGAATGAACTTAATTTTTGATATTTGAAATTTGCCAAATTAAGTATAAAAATATTTGAAAACAGCGTTTAAGACTGAGGGAATAGATACATATGTAGTAAACATTTATTATATATACATATATATAGAATAAACAAAAATATTTTGTATTTTTCCATAAAATTTAATAAATTTTTATTTCAATTGCGTATTGAATAGATTATGTAAAATTTAATGTAAAAAGTATATAAATGTATATAGAAATATTTAATGTTTTTATTGTATTATGTATACATAGTAAATTGTGATAATTTTTTTTATTTTTAGTTTTTAATATTACTTATTAAAATATTATAACTGTGTAACTTTAATAGTATTAATTTTAAATGTTTATTCAAACAAACAATTATTTGTAAAAATTTTGGTTTGTATACATAGTTCCTTTTGGAAAGATTTTTAACTATAATATTTGATGTTTACTTTATAATCTCCACAATTCCGTAACGAAGTTGTTAATCATACAATTAGTAACGTTGCTAACGAACATTAACCAATAAATTAATAAACACTAAACTGGTTATAGATGCTAGCGACATTGCTAAAACTTAGCAACGTTGTTGCAACATTAGTATTTGTTAAATGAAATAATTTAACATCATGTTATTTCAATAAGCTAATAAATTGATTACATTATTTAAGCTCAAACATCTCAAACAAATTAAAATTAAAAAAATACAATTTCAAAACAGACTATAAAGGACTATGAATAGGAGCCATTGTATTTTCAAGTATATTTTTTGAAAGTAAAAAAAGAAAATAATACTTCTTTTAAATTTTAAATTATGTTTCTAAAAACTTTAAACTTTCATATCAATATTTAAGTGTAGTTTTTAGATTATAAATAATTGTAAATTAAATACGATGTATCTACTTTTAAAAAGTTAATTATTGAATTTAAAATATTTATATAGAAATTTCAAACTTTTTACAATAATATTAGGTTTGCAAATTTTTAAAAAAAATTAAAACCCGTCCTTAAATTTAACTTTTACATTATATAAAACTTGCAACGTTTTTTTTAAATAAAATTGAAAATTTGTATACTGCCTTTATGAGCTTATAATACTAAATAATTATTGTTTATTATTTGTTTTTCAGTAAATGCGCAGTCTATTCTTCTTATTGCACAAAATCTAAACCGTCCAAGTATATGTTTTGAGCAAATATAATATAAACTTCGTTTATATACATTCTAATAAGAAAATTTGCAAACAAAATATTGTTAATTTTATAACGTTCTATGAAAGGTAACATAAGAAATACTTGTAATAGTTTAATTTTTTGTTTAGATTCTGTACATTTTCTGTAAATCTATATATTTATAAAATAAGTAATAAGTTAAAAAGCTGGTACCACAAGCAACGTTTTAAAACACCGTAACTGTCATAAAAGCCAGGACTAAACAAATGAACTAAAACACCCGAAACTGAATTGTTTATTAGTAAGGATACGAAACAAATTAGAATTAATATTTCCGAAACTATTAAAATTATAACATCCACGATTGTTAAAATAGATAGAAAATAAACATATATTGCTATAATTAGCAATAACCCAATTTGACCAAAAAATGGCGTACGGCTATGAAACAAATAAAAAATCGACTTACGCTATGTTTAATTTTGCAAATTTGTTTGCAACTGAAATTACTTATGGGATATCTAGTGACAATAATTGAAATTAAATACTGTTTAGTCGGATGATTGGTTTATGGTTGCATTTTGTAAATATAAATTCCGAAAACAAATTATTGAAGCTAAATATATGAGAATTTCTAGAAATATAAAATATAATTTTGGTTAAATTAGACAGAATTATGTTTCGCGATTAGATTTATAGAAACAGTACAGAATAGATCCATAAAAAGAGATATATAATATGTATACTTACAGGCGGATTTTTTTTTATTATCTATTGATTCTAATGAAAACTGATATTCCTATCAAAACTTATGTGTATTAGAAAGAGACTATTGGAAAGATTTAATACAGAATTTTATAATATCTCTAAAATAAATTCAGATACATTAAAATATATAGATTAAAATTATCTGTACATTTTATCAGAAAAGTATATAGATTTTTTCTCGTATTGAAATAAAGTTAAAATTTAATTGTATATAGTACATTTTCAATGTTGTTCGAAAATTATATCTGTATAAAAATTATATTTGTCATAATTATAGCATAAAATTGAGTTAAAATTATTTTAAATGTACGTTAATAAAAACCTTGGCCCGTATTTTCACCGCACTTTTAAAAGTGATTTATGTCAAAAGTACTTTTGAGATTCACTTAAAATTACTTATTAAGCAATTTTAATTAATTTATTTTTATTTTATAATATTAGATATAATAAAAAATATCAAAAACAGAATATTATTCATATTTGATAAAAGATAGAAATAGAAGTTTATTTTGAAGCAAAATATACTTATCTTTATATTTTTAGCATTTTTTAAAACTGCTTTTAATTAAAATTACTATGTTGTATATACTTCAAAGATTATATTAAATTATCTAATAGTAGTAAAATTTTTTTGCCTGCACAATTAAAGATATCGTATTCAAAATTAAAAATTAGTTCACCCCAAACCGTCAGAGGGCGCCACAAATTTTCACTAGCTCACTGATAAATTTGTGGTGCCCTCTGCGGTTTGGGGCGAACTAATTTTTACTAGCTTACTAATAAAAATTATTTCAGCCCCAAACAGCCAAAAGTTGATTGGTAATCTCTATGGTAAGGCCTAATTATACAGTGGAAATTTTGATTGATTTAACATGCTGAATGCAAAATTGTTATTTAACCTTTGTAAAGTCTATAGTTTGCAAAATAATTGAAATTGTTTCGCAAAAATAACTAAATTTGCCGTTCCCTTACAATTCCTCGATAATCCAGGTATGTACTACGCCATGTTAAAATATCAACCCTCTACGACATCCCTTTATTAATTAAGTCAACCCCCCAACACTGTGATAAATAATTAACAAATTTGTGTGTACAAATTCAAAAACTAAAATTGCAAGTATTTTGCAAACGACTGCAAATTTCGCATAAATAACGAAACCTTCCCGAAACACTTAGTGTTACTATAACATATTTCAATCCCAACCCCATTCGACCCCTCGCTATTAATTATTCATGTTTGCAAAAATAAATCTTGAATTGCAAATATCTCGAAAACGGCCGGGAATTTCGCAAAAATATCAAAATTTTGCCACCCCCTTACGAACTTCTAGATAAACCAGGTACGTACTACAACATATCCAAAAATCAACCCCCTAGGACACCCCCTTATTAATTAAGTCAAGCCCCCAACAAAACTGATGAAAATATTCAAATTGAAATTTTGGTGAAATGTATTTTTTCTTATTGTTGAATAAAGTTCGTTAAAAACAGATGCTGTGTTGTATTCATGTTTTTCCCAATTTCATCCCTTAAAATTAGTTAAAATCTTTAATCGCAAATATCTCGAAAACGGCTGGGAATTTCGCAAAAATAACAAAATTTTGCCACCCCCTTATTGAACCCCTAGATAAACCAGGTACGTACTACAACATATCCAAAAATCAACCCCCTAGGACACCCCCTTATTAATTAAGTCAAGCCCCCCCCCCCCACAAAACTGATGAAAAAATTATTGAAATTGAAATTTTGGTGAAATGTATTTTTTCTTATTGTTGAATAAAGTTCGTTAAAAACAGATGCTGTGTTGTATTTATGTTTTTGTCAATTTCATCCCTTAAAATTAGTTAAAATCTTTAATCGCAAATATCTCGAAAACGGCTGGGAATTTCGCAAAAATATCAAAATTTTGCCACCCCCTTACTGAATCCGTAGATAAACCAGGTACGTACTACAACATATCCAAAAATCAAACCCCTAGGACACCCCCTTATTAATTAAGTCAAGCCCCCCCAACAAAACTGATAAAAATATTGAAATTGAAATTTTGATACATTGATACATTTTGATACATTGATACATTTTGATACATTTTTACTCGGCTTTTAATTATTAATGTTTGCAAAAAAAATCTTTAATCGCAAATATCTCGAAAACGGCTGAATAAAGTTCGTTAAAAACAGATGCTGTGTTGTATTTATGTTTTTCCCAATTTCATCCCTTAAAATTAGTTCAAATCTTTAATCGCAAATATCTCGAAAACGGCTGGGAATTTCGCAAAAATAACAAAATTTTGCCACCCCCTTACGAACCTTAGGATAAACCAGGTACGTACTACAACATATACAAAAATCAACCCCCTAGGACACCCCCTTATTAATTAATTCAAGCCCCCAACAAAACTGATAAAAATATTTAAATTGAAAATCTCAATTTTTTTTCTTGTTTTCCCGATAAAATTTCGTTAAAATGTTTCATTTCTTGCTTTCCTGACAAAAAATTTGCATTTAACGCTTTCCTGATACAAATTTTGCATTTTACGCTTTCCTGATACAAATTTTGCATTTTAGGCTTTCCTGATACAAATTTTGTTAAAACTCTTCAGCTTATACATTCCCGCAATGCAGCGGTGTTAAACTGGTTGCCTAAAGGCTTTCCCAGCAAGGAGTTATTGCACTTTTTGTGCTTCATTTAGGAAGAAAATTAACCTCTAAAGATTTATTTAATAACGGTTTTCTAAAGAATATTAAACAAATTTGACAAGAATTTTGACAATTTTGAAAGATTTACTTAAATTTAATGGACGCGGTTATGTTTTTAAAATTTGAGGAACTGGGGAAAATCAAAAATATACAGTTATTTATTTAAGGACTTTATTGAAAAATAGAAAAAAATACATTTATTACAAAAAAAATAAGTATAATACATACATATATAAATTTATTATTTAGTTAATCACATTGTTAACTATGTGATTAAGTTTGCAAAACACACTTAATTATCTTGTTAACTTAGCAATGTAATTAACTATGTGATTAGTTCTAATACTAATAGATTTGGGACGCTCTCTGGCGGTTTGGGGTGAACTAATTTTTACTAGTAAACTAGTAAAATCAGTAAAAATTTGAGAAACTTAAATATTAGAAGAATGTGACAAAAATTATATGAAAAAAAACAAACTAATTTTTTGTTTAAAATAAAATTTATTGAATCAATCACAGCTAATTATAGAATGTACAGTATTTCATTTTGTATTTAATACAAATGGCACTAATTTAATTATATAAAATATAATTTAATAAAAACATAATTTTTCTTTCAACCACATTATAACATTAAGTTAATGCATAATTTCGTGCGCTCATTTTTATTTGTAAAATAAAAATGCAGTTTACATTTACCTACTCTCGAATATATATTTTCATTTAATACTTTTTCAATGAAATTTGACTTCTTTACAAATAACAATGAATTTGCAAAGCAACAAAACAGAGGATTTAAATGATGCGTCTATGAAATTTTCATTCAATAATCTTCCTCATTTTTAGATATGTATAACAATTTTTTCATGAATTATAATCTGCGTTGCAAACGGTCATCTATTAACTGATATCTAGATGCTACAATCTGCAAGATTTTCTGTCAAACTATTAAAGATTTAGCCAGTGACAGAAGCTGTCGCAGTTTATCAAAAGTTATTCTATGTACAAACTCATATGCAAGTGACATATACATTATCGAATTGCAAATATTATCTGTTTTGTTTACAGCTTTATCAGTACGTAAGTTTATAATTTGACCATGTGTCGAAAGACAAATTATTTCCATAGTAATCCGTTTATGTAAAAATAATGGCCCATATTTCCACCTCTTTTGTTTACGAAAAAATGCTTTTATTTTTTGCTTTATGATAAATTTTTACTTCTACCTCTTATCAAATATATAATATTATAAAATTCAAATAAACTAATTAAAAATAATTAAAAACTAATTTAAGTAAACAACAAACGTAATTTTCACAAAAGTGAGGTGAGAATACGGGCAATATCTTTTGCATATGAGATTGTAAAAACCACAAGTACATAAAATGCTACATATTTTGACTGAAAACCTATATTGTTTTTGTTCTGTTTTGTTACTGGCTATAAATATACAACGAATTTTTAAACAAATAAAAAAATCTTTAAGTTAATAGTATACATTGCAAAAAAATGCAGTAACTTATGCACAAACCTAATAATTAACATAATAATTTATTGATATGTATCTCTCCTACTTAAAAAGAAGCGTATACTAAACTAATACAAATATATTATTTCGATTTTTAGAATAAATATGAAAATTAGTGTTAAAATTAGTTGTACTGTGCATAACACTAATTCGCATTTTAACATAATTTGGTTGTAGAATTATTAATATAATGTTCTATAAACTAATTCAACTAATTCTTGATACAAGAAACAGCTTCGATTTGTTGGCTTGCATATTTCTCGATGATCTAAGGGAACACCCCATGTATGTCCAACACCTGGATCTAAAACAAAAATAAATATTTTAGAAATTAGTTTCACTAGAATTGTAACATTGAACGACCTTCTATAGTTTCACTATAATCGTATTAATTGCTGAAATTCATGCCTTTGCTATAAATTTATAGACTTATGGAAATTAATTCACTTATTTATTTCTTTATAAACAATGTAAAAAATTTAGGAATAAATTCCCTAAACAACAAAATTTAACTAAAACAATAAAACTAAGAAACTAACTATGTATTTGAAAAGCTATGTTTCTATTATCAGTGACAATTGTTTTGATAAAACTAAAATCTAAACAAGTAATATAAGAATATACAAGTAATATGTACCTTTTTGCTTTTAGAAAAAAATGCATAAAATTTCAGCATATACTATTAATAAATACTAAAAACGTGCGTTCATGCTAGTTTTCATGTTTTTCATTTTTCATATTATACAAAATTGTATTATATCATTTAGTTAATTATATTCTACGAATCAATTCTTTTATAAAATAATACTCAAAACAATTTATAAGCGTGTCTTTTTAAAATGATACAAACATAGTGAAAAATTGTTCATAATAAAAACATTATTTATTTTCTATTACAACACGATTGTTTTTACTAGTTTAAATATGAATTTTACATTTAACATACCTGCAGAGTCATAGGTGACAATTCTTAGATATACGAAAGCCATAAATGTTAAAGATGTTTCAATAAAACTAAATATTTCTGGATTGAAATTTTCATTATTTATTAAATCTAGAAAATTTTTATGTAGCTCTAAAACTTTATCACAATCTGAAACAAAAATTAAATTAAACTGTTACTCTTATTATTACCATTATCATGTTTTCTAAAATAAAATATCTGATTTTTAAGCAAAGTATTATTTTTATAATAACTTACAAGATTAGCAAAGTTAAAGTTCAAAAACTTTTCTTATAATTTTAATTAAAAATATTAACTGTCATTTACTATTTAAAATTATTGCCATGGAAACAGATATTAAGATTTTGAAATAAAAATATAAAATCACCTTTTCTTATTTCTAATAATTCGACTGATCGTCGAATAAGTGGAAGACTAAAATCAGCCATTGAGGAACCACGATGAGGTACACTGTAAAACATTATTGCTTTGGTTTGCAGACATAAGTCAGCCATTATTGGTTCTTTTCTACTTCTTTCCCAAGCTGAAAAATATACGTGCAGACAAATTAATTTTCGATAAATTTCATTTGAATCATACCAACATACCATCGACTAGAATTTGTTTAACAAATAAACCACCCTTGGAATGACCAACCCATACGATTGGACGTTTTCCAACTCCTAACTTCACTAATTGCTCTGTCATTTCAATACTTCGCGTCTCCATTGGTGTTCTGGAAACAAACAAAAAAGCAAGTTATTTTTACATATCATTCGTAATTTAATAAAAGTTTTAGAATAAGATTTATAACTAAAACTAATTAAAAAAAGTTCTATTATATTTTCCTAATCAAGCTATCTCTAAAAAGAAAAACTAATTAATAATTCTACTGTACCTAATACGTTTTTGTATCCAAACTGGTCTCCATAGATATGGATCAGTTGTATAGGTAATACCAATAACACGAGCATCCGGTATATCTTTCGGTAGCCAATCACGTGGCCAGCATTCCGATTTTGGTTCCTCTTCAATTACTTCAGCTAGTGCATCATCTTCCTCGTAGAGACATGTACAAAATTCATCTTGACAATTGCACATTTTTCTTTTACCGAAATTATCTTTCGCTATTTTACTATTCGGACAACCGGTGGTGTTTGTCGACGCGCTGCGTTTTAATGCCTGGTGAGATGGTTTTGTATTCTGGAAAGAACAAAAAAATATCAATAATTTATTGTCGGTATTTTAATCATCTTGTTAAAATAATGATCAAAAAGAGGAATATACTTTCTTTCCTCTGTTTTTATTAAATTAATTAAATTAAATTAAATTATAAAAATTCTCACCTGTAAACAGCTAGTTGATGCTCTTCGTCTCAATTCCAAACTTTCAGCCCGTTCTTTCGCCATTTTCCAATCGCCTTGCCGCCATGTCTTCACTAGCGATCCATGTAAACCATGGACGAAAACTATATCAACGGTTGGTTGTTGTCCACTAGATGGTTCACATAATACCGTACAAGTGACAGAGGATTCTGGAATTTCATCAGATTCCTCCTGATCACCTCCCGTATCTTCTAGGTCTTCCTTGCTAGTAATGCTATTAGCATTATTAATAGCGTTCGGACGATAACGTAATTTGATTACCCGTAATATTGGATTGATTGTTGTCGTTGGATTTGTTACAGCACCTGTAAGAATAAATCGGATTTGTTAAAAAAAGTATCTCATTGACATTTTATTGACTTAATCAATAAATTCTTTTAGAAGATTCTTATATATACTATACATCCTAACGTAATTTGTCAAAATTTAAAAATAAATTCTTGTTTTCTTTCGCGTTGAATAAACATTCTCAAAAATTTAAAACAAAAAAAATAATAAAACCTGACACATTTTCTACACGTGTATAGGACAGAGATATTTGATAGACAATATTTATTTTGTGCAGATTCAAACCACAAAATAATAGTTCATTTATTTTGTTTTAGATTAAGTACAGTTCATCTCCATAATACACACACTTTAACTATAGCCCAACAAAACTGCATTGTTTTATTTGGCAACAATAATAATATTATTATTCGATTAAAATTATGAAAAGTTAAAAAAAAATGAGTGGTTTTATTGACAGTAATCATTATAAATATGTCATTATAAATTTTAAATCAGCTTTAGTTAAAGTATTTATGATTTGGAAATCATTAACTATATTTCTGATAGTTGATAGTTTTTTAATTATATAAAAGTTATTCATATATATATATATATTTGATCAAAGCAATTGTATTATATAATATACAGCAAAAGGATAAAGAGAAGCTGTGCTTTCCTCATCTCTATAAATAATTTTTCACTGCCAAAAACAAATTAATTTATAAATTTTGTTCTAATTAATAAATTAATTTCATATGCAAAAAAAACTTAAATAATCATTTCTATATTTATATTTTTTAATATTAAAAGTTGAATATAAGTTATACATTCTGTATATTTAATTCACGTACAAAAAATGCCAGAAAGTTAAACAGTGAACAAAATTTTTAAAAGATAGAAAGTAGAAGAAAATAGAAAGTAAATCGAGAATCAAACTAAAGATGGATAACGTGATGAATGAAGGGAAAATCACTTCATCAAATTTTATGTATAAGATTGCAGAAATTTTAAATATGCTTGTTGAGATTGTAATGATTTTTCGTTGATTTTACTGTCTTTAACGAATTTTCTAAAATTATAGGAATTTTTCTTGAAACTTTACCCGATTTTAATAAAATCCGAGGGGAAACCCACTTCTTCAAATTTTGTACACCAGATTTTACAAATTTCACGTATGATTGTTGAGATTGTATAGTTATTCTTCGTTGATTTTACGGATTTTATACAAAATTTCCAGGATTTTAGAGATTTTACCAGATTTTTAAGAATATTTTTAATAGATTTTAAACGATATTAAAGGATTTTACTAAGATTTTAAGAGATTTTAATTAATGTGCAAACCAGATTATACAAGTGGTTTCCCCCTCGATAAAATCTTTAAATTATTTTACCACAATTTTAAAGAATTTTACGAAATGAAAAATTTAAAGCGAAAAACTGGATTGTTCAAAAATTCACAGGCTGTGAAAAATGAAACATATGGTGTGTGTGTGTGTATGTGTGAATGTAATATAAATAAGAAATATGTATTTCTTTTCTATTTTAAATGTTTTAAAATTAAATTAAATCAATACTTCATAATATAACCTATTACATTATAAATGAATATTTTGTGACTAATAGTTTGAAACAAATAAAAACTTTTAAAATAATTTTTTTTTCGTAAAAATCAATAAAAAAGTAGCATATTATTCAACGAGCATGTAATATTGGTTTTTACACATGAAGATAATATATATATATATATATATATATATATATATATATATATATATATATATATATATATAATGAATATATTATTAAACAAAATTTGAAATTACAATCTCAGATATATGATATGACATACAAGCTGTTTATAATTTTGAAGTTATATTATTTTCTTACACCTTCAAAAAAGTACAATATATAATTAAAATAAATATATGTAAAATAAAATCAAATAAATTATTGAAAGTGGTTATTTATACATACGGTATGTATACGCAATTGGCTATTTATACATACAGTATTTTTACTTAATTGGCTATTTAGGGTAGGTTAAATTAGTAGGTTGGTTTAGGTTTTTTTTTTTCAGTATGTATAAATAGCCAATTTCGTAACATACCGTATGTATAAAAGCCGCATTCTAAATTATTACCAAGTTTATCATAATACTATATTAAAAAAAAACTTGAAGATAACCTTTCTTCAAACTATATGAATATTTATCAATAAGTTTTTGTCACAGCTGCAAAAGTTTATCAAATATTCTTTTTATTTATTTATTATAACAAATTACTTAAGAGAAAATATAAATATAACATCATTAGGAATTTACAGATTAACATTATATATATTATCAATGAAATATTTTATTGAAAATCAGCAAATTTAAATCAAAGGAAATATTATTTCGAAATTATTTTATTATAGTTTAATGACATTAATAGGAAAGATGATAAGAAAAATTATGATACGGAAATTCTATATTAGTTAATTGTCAATTGATTAAATTTAAACTTGATATAGTACATTTATTTTACGAGTACTTTGATTAAAACAGAAAAATTTATTTTAATCTTATTAATATGAATAATAGTTTAATAATTTAAAAATATATCTTGGATACACAACAAAATTTAATGATCGCCTGATTCATACAGCCATTATTAAACATTAATAGTGATAAAGAATAAATAAATATATGCAAACCAAATATGTTTTTTTTTATATTTATTTCAAGAAATCAATAAAAAATTATCGGAAACAAAATTATTATTAAACGAAATGTTTATTAATAATTTAAAAAAAATTGCTATAACAGTCACAACGCGAATGGATAATAAATTAAAACAAAAGCTGTGTGTTAGGGGTTGACCGTTATTATCCCTTAGATAATTAATAATTAAATTATCGTTCATTAGGCTGTGTGGTGTAGCCAAGGTATTTTTGCTTTTACTATTTTAATATGTATAAAGTTCAAATTTTGATATCAATTTTTTTCCGTATTTTATATACAGATATCGAATTAGTCGATAGCTATTTTTTAATTAGTAATACAAAATTAAAGAACCACATTATTATTACGGTAACTATCACAAGGAATAAAAGCTAATTCTTTACTATTTATGTTACAAAGTAACTGAAAGTATCTAAAAATGACTTGCCTACACTGTAAAAAATCGGTGTAAATTTACAATGATAATCATGGTAATTTTACAATGAATTTCACTGTAATTTTCATTTTTTTTAATTTACTAAAATCTGTAAATATTACAGAAATTTTATAATATTATTTGAATTTTACAATTTTTATATATTTTTACAATTGAATACTTATTTTATGTAATTATACAAATATTGTTATATAAAAATGTAAAAAATTATAAATGTAATAATGACATTAGTAAATGTAATAATTACATTAATAAATGTAATATTTATATTGATAAATGTAATATTTACAACAGTAAATGTAATTGTTACATTTATTAATGTAAATATGTACGCATAAATGTAATATTTACATTCACAAATGTAATAATTACTTTAAATAGTGGAAATATTCCAAGTAGTTATGTAAATTTACTTAGCAAATATAATATTAAAATGTGTTACATATTTTAATTGTAATTTTACATATAAAAATAATTTTTATAAAATGATATACAATGATTATCGTTGGCAACAAAGTGTCCAATAATTTTCATTGTAAAATTTTTTTACAGTGTAGTTACCATTAAAATGTGGTTATTTCCTTATCTATTACCAACTTATAAAAATAGCTATTGACTCTCTCTTGGTTGAAAACTAATCAATTACCTTGTACAGAAGATAAAGATTTCGCAATAGTGTTTGTGAGGAATGCAAGTACAGCGGGAAGAACTTCCACCAGGGATTGTTTATTTCTTAAATATGCGTAATATACTCCTACGACGGCTGGTAGAACTAATTTTCCAACTAAAGATACCACTACCCTCACCCTCCTGCAAACAAATCAAATTTCAAATTTAAAAAATAAAATATAATCTCATTCCCCTTCGAATGTTCTCAAAATTAGAACTAAATTAAAATATGATGATTTTACTGTGACCAAAAAACTAATCAAATAAAATAATTTTCCTAGATAATTATATCGAAAGGGAAAGCTATGCTTTCATTATCAGTAGCAAAAGATAAAGCTAGTATCCTAATCAATGATCTAAGGTTACTCAATGGTCAAAGATCGCTGACCAGTACTCAACGTGTCAGTGATCTTTGACCACTTTTTAAATACTTTTTAAAAGTATTTAGTATTTTAATAATTTTTTTTTTAGTAATAATCCTGACTCGAAGACATAGGCTCGTTTTCTCACCTCTTTTGTTTATGAAAAAGTGCTTTTTTTTCACTATAAAATAAATTTCTACTTCTACATTTTTTATCAAATACGAGTAGTATTTCTATTTTTGATATATTTTTGTATATTATAATATTATAAAATTCAAATAAATTGATTAAAATTGCTTAGTAAGTAATTTTAAGTAAACGCCCAAAGTAATTTTGACAAAAATCACGTATAAAAGTAATATTTGTCAAAATGTTTACTTAAAATTACTTATTAAGCAATTTTAATCAATTTAATTGAATTTTATACAAAAAAAATTATCAAAAATGAAATTAATACTCATATTTGATAAGAGGGAGAAATAAAAATTTATTTTAAAACAAACAATAATAGAATACATACATACACAATCACGCCATGTACCCAAAAGGGCGTGGCACAAACTCTTTTCATCATTCCGAAATCAGTCGCCTCCAAACATTCCTATCCAAACAAGCAACTTTCGCTTCATCCACATTCATAATTCCACTCTCATACATGCTCTTTTATTCCTACTACTTGGAAACTTTCGCTCACGCAAAACACTCTCAATCATACCACTCCAACTACTCATCGGACGTCCACAATAATAGCACTTTTTTATAAACAAAAAGATGAAAATACGGGCTATAATCTTCAATAAGTGTTTTTTTTTTCTGTCTATAGTATTTAGTTATTTGTAAAAATCTTTAATAAGAGCAATTGCTTAATTTTTAACTGGAATTTTAAACTACTATAATTATCAATATTATCATACTATATTATTAAATATTTTGAACAATTTTGTAATAATATAATTAATTAAAACATCTAGGTCAATATTTATATCTTAAGTGAAGGCAAAAAGTTGATAATTATATTTAAAAAGATTCTAAAATAAGATAAAAAATATGAGTTAAATTTAAAGGAAATTCAGAAAAACATATTTATTTAAGATCGATATCTTATTACCAAGTGTTATTAATATTGATGTAATAGTTTTAAGTGCTATAAAACAAATTATTAAGAGTGATGATGTCAATGATGAAAAGGATATAAAAAATTTATTGTTTTAAATTGAATCAATTGTCTAATTTGTTCCAATCACTTGAATAAAGCGTGAGCAAAATTTGATAATTTTATTTTTCGAAAAAAACTTGAAGAAATTAATCTTTTCAAGATAACAGTTTCTAGTCAAATATTGATAAATACTTAATATATATATCGATAATATTAATTTCCTATATTTATTTAAACCTAAACTATTTTTTACATGTTAGTTTAATTTGCAACTGAAAATAATCTTCATTGAAACATGTTCTACTTTCTCCTTGATCTTTGAGAAAAACTAGTTTGAAACTGAACAAATAATTAGAAAGAAATCATTTTTAAAGATAAAACCATTTTTTCTCTATTGAAATTTCAGATCTCTTAAAAATATTTAAATATATTTGTATGTTTACTTGTTATTTCCAATTAATAATTAGTACAAAAATTGATTGATAAATAATATATATATATATATATATATATATATATATATATATATATATATATATACATATACATTATATATATATATATATATATATATATATATATATATATACATAAAAATGAGTTTGTATAGTATTCCAATATAAAAATTAATTATTGTTTACATAAATAATATATAAATTCGTGTCATAATTCAAAATATTCATAAAAATTTTAAAAAATACATATAATACGTGATTATTTTAAAAACAAAAATAAAGTAGATAAACTCAAATTAGTTATTAAAACTGATAAAAAAATTTATTTTCCTCTTTTTAGTGCATTTAAATATAAGCGTGGTTTTTAAAAAGTTTTTTTTATATATTTTATTTTCTGCTTTTTAGTCTTGTCGTCTTGTCATATCTTGTAATCGGTTTTTTTATTTTTTTAGTTAAAATATTGTGCTGTCTTCTGCAATGAAAATATATGCAAAATTTTAGTGAGATCAGATGATAGGAAGTGGTCTAAAAATTGGTTACAAGATTTGACTGACCGTGACAACAACAGTGTGAGCTAATATAAGCGTGGTAAAAAATTAGGGAAAATTTTATAAAACACCGTTTTTCTTAGTATATTTTTGCTTATATTCTATTTTAATCAAAAAAAAATTATTTTGGAAAAATATCACGGAGTTCGTTATACTAGGGTGTTAAGATATGTCAAACAAATCATACTTTACAATATTTCAGAAATTTTCAAACCAATAGGCATGTAATCAGAAAAAAAAAAACTTTTGGGGTCAATAATGGCACCAAGTTACCCAATTAAGTTACAAAAAATGTACGCCACCAGTAAAAGGTTAAGGGGGGAAATACATGTAAAATTTTTTTTTTTTCATTTTGCTGATATAATTGCTTATACATCGAAGATTTATCCAGCAAAATATCTAACCAATCAGAAATGTATTTACCGAGAAAAAGGCATTTTTCTACCTGCGCTTCGGTAGCCGCTTTGGCTAACCGGCGACTTTGAGGGGGGAGATACATGTAAAAAATAATTTTTTTTTATTTTTTTTTAAATAAATTAATTGCTTATACATCGAAGATTTATCCAGCAAAATATCTAACCGATCAGAAATATATTTACTAAGAAAAAGGCATTTTGCTACCTGCGCCTCGGTAGCCGCTTTGGCTAACGGGCAACTTTAAATGAGTTTTTCTCGAATCGGTTTTTTACAAATGGCGGGCGTGATAAGTCGAGCAATTTTCATACAAATGAGTTGAAACTTTGTGTGCTTGAAAGAAAATAGAATTTTATTCTATATGAACTTTTAATATAACGAAAAGATTAACACTAAATTATTTTTAGGGGTGTCTAAAGTAAAAAAAAAATGCTGAAAATTTGACCTTTTTTTTCACAATGAGTTAAAATGATAAAATATTCGTTTTTTTTTGTAGTTTTAAATGTTCATATAGAACAAAATACATCAGAGAATCATGATCAGTGACTAAAAATAAAAAAAAAAAAATTTTCCGGATCCAGGAATTCCCGCCATACGACCGGGCAAGGCGGACGCGACATCAATTAAAATTGGTTCCGAGATCTCCCAAAGGTCACAGAAAGTTAAAAAAATTCATAAGTGTAGCTGATTATATGTCACATAGAATAAAAGAAGCTACAGCATTGTAGCTTGTTTCATTCAGCCAAAAAAAACCTAAAAAACCTTATTTTTTTAGGTCGTTACACGTATTTCCCCCCTTAACTATAAATTTGGAGATTTTTTTTTTGATTGATGTTTGTTATATTCAGTTACAAAATATATTGTTTTTTTATTTTTTTGTATCCAAGTATTTTTCACTTTTTAACAAAAGCAATAAAAATTGTATTTAATGTAATTTTACAGAAAGAACATTATACAAATTAATGTGTTATGATTTTTTTTTCATACAGACTTGATAACATTAAAGATAATGTTTATCATGGGATTGTACTAGTTTGTCCTTCAAAATATTTTACAATCTGTTTTATTTTCACATTAAAATTTCCTTACGTTTATATTTTAAGATTTTTTTTTATGCATAACAACAGAATTGCTTTGACTTTGAGAATTAGGTTACTACAATTCTTATAATTTCGAATTTGAAAAAAAAATAAAAATATTTTCATTGTATATGCATTATTAGACATAACTCGCAAAATAAAAATAAAAAATGAAAAGAAAAACTATAATAGAAATAGGCATTAAAATAATTTGATTAATTTAAAATATTGCAAATATTATTCTGTAAATATTTGCTTATTTTATAAAAATTAATCTTAAATTTTATAAATGAATATATTTTTGACAGCTTGTCTCTTAATTGTCACATAATCAAGTATTACGGCGCAATTCTGGTCATTAAATTTAGCTTAAATCTTTAAATTTAAAGAACTTTAAGTAAATCACTATCTTGCATTTACAAGAACTTCTTAAAAAAAAATTTTAATTTTATTATAAATGTTTGAAGAGAATTTGTATCTAAAATATTTTGTAAACATAATATATATTTAAAAACATTTTCGCATAAGTTCTATTAAATGAGTTTGTCAGTTTATGTTCTGTAAACTGTAAAAAAATCGGTAATTTTACATAAAAATCTGGGGCAACTGATTCACACCAGTTTAATATGTAAATTTGCAAACATCACAAGAAAATTTTATGTAAGTTTACTAACTAAATCGATAAAAAAAACCTATATAATATGGTAAATTAATTATTTTACTTAAAATGACTAAATTATATTATTTTATTAACTACGAAGTGAATAAAACAACAAACATTGAAGCAGCAGTTAACAGTAGACGCAAGTGTTGGAATCGAACAAGACTAATATGTAATTTTTTACTATGGTTTTTATGTAAAATAGTAACTTTTTTTATAGTGTAAACACACTTTACAAGACTAGCTGGTATAGGATAAATAATTATAATTATACAACTATAACTGTATAACTACACCAAATAAAAAAATCAGTAACAGCGTAACAGTAACACACTCTTACTCAAATTATTGAACCAAATAACTACAAAATAAAAACTTTGTATAAAAACTAAATACAGTATTCACCGAAAGTAAACTATGTATAATGTCCTTGAAATCTTTACAAATTGAGAATAATTATTACCTTCTAAACAAGGTATTACAGACAGGTGCAATTATAAACAAGATTAGAAGTATATGGGTACACCCATATATAGACCATTTTGACATTTCTCGGAAAGTTGGCAACACTGTATTTTAATAATATTATAATTTATGTGGGCATTAGGAGAAACTTTTCGGAAAATTTCATCAAAATCGAATAAATAATGTAGCCACAATGAATTTTTTAAAATATTTGTGATTTTTTCTCTCGATAAGTTGGCAACACTGTATTTTGTTAAAATTGCATAATTTATTTAGGCACTAGGAGAATCTTTTATGAAAATTTGATTAAAATCGATTAAATAATAAGTGATCATAATAAATTTTTAAAAATTTTAGTAAATTTTTTTCTCGGAAAGTTGGCAACACTGTATTTTGTTAAAACTACATAAATTATATGATTACTAGGTGAATCTTTTGTGCAAAATTTGAGTAAAATCGGTTAAATAACATAGCCATAATATATTTTTAAAAATTTTAGTAAGTAATTTTTTTCTCGGAAACTTGGCAACACTGGATATTAATAAAATTATATAATTAATGGGAGCATTAGGGATATCTTTTCTGAAAATTAAATCGGATAATTAATGTAGCCAATATGCAATTATAAAAAAGCTATACTGATATATTAGCTTGTTCTATATTATGTATGTATTATGTATGTATGTATTATGTATGTATCATCAGAATTCTTTTTTCTATGAAACAATAACGAAAAAAAAAAGAACATCGATCCAAAACAGGACGACATGTTTTGAATAACAAATGAAAATTTATTGTACTGTAACAAATTACTGACAATTTTTATCGAGAGTCAACAAAAGATGATTTGATGATTCTATGATTAATGTATAATAGAAATGTAAATTTAAAAGTTTTTTTTCAAAATGTAGAACACATTAATGACAATGGACATTTCGAATAATAGTATTTCTAAATTACTAGTTATTTATGTAGTTTAGATAAAAAGTTTTTCATATTTCCGCTGATATTTCTGTAACCTAAATATTTTTCTAACATGTTCAGAATAAACTAACTAAATCAATACAGAAATTTCGAATAAATAATTAAATAAAACATAAAAAAATATTACAGAGTTAAATATTTATATCTATGTAAGAAAAAATATGCAATTATTTTTAGTTAAATCTAATTAAAATAAAAATATTTTACATCTGAAGAGGAACTAAGAAGGATAATTGATAGAATTAATATTGTAGATAAGAATATGAATCACGAAAATTTTTTAAATAATTTTTATTGACCGCGTATGATTTTTAAACAATATTAAATTCTAAATGATTATCATTATCATGCAAAAAAAAACTTAAGCAATGCATATATGTTTATATTTAAAAAAAAAACCGATAAGATTTGACCTTTATATATAAGAAAATTATTGACCCGAAAAAAAGATTCTAAGAAATTTATTTTAAATATATAGTTTTAATAAAATATTACAAATATTTTCCAAACAATAAAAGGATAAAATTATAATTATGTACTAACATAAATAAAAACAAATATACGAATTGCAAATATAAGAATATGAATAATTAATTTAATAATATATTATTTATAAAATTGTATGTCAAATGTTTCGTTTCCATATTTAATATTTATTATGAAACTTTTGTTTGAATAATCCTTGAACTTCATTAAAAATATTCTAATTGCATAATTTTCGAGATAATAAACAAACAAACTAATTTCCAGAAACAATTTATTCTTTTTTCTGCATTTTTATCTATGTCTTTATCTGTGTCTTTATCTGTGTTATTTGTGCAATTTTAATTATTAATTATAAAGAAACTAAATATAATATAAATTAATATTTATCTTTCTAGAATAAACAACACAATTTTCCGTAATTTTCCTTGAAAATTATTCTTATAATCGCAAAACATTAATTATTTTCTGCATGTTACTTCGTACTTCAAATATTTGAAATTTCTGGATTGCTTTAGAATGTTCTGGATCAACATTTTCATGTCATTTCGACATTTTTAAGAAGACGAAATCAAACATTGTGAAAAAAACAATATAAAATTTATTTCCAAAAAATGTGTTTTCCGTTTATAAAAGAATAAATGTAAATTATTAATAAATAAAAAAGTTATTTCGTTTTAAAATGGTCTAGTGATTTTTGGGTCCACCTGTACCAACTGAATTTTGATGTTTTATGTAACAAAATAGATAATGATGTAAATATTTCACAACAAAAGTTGTTGCACAATCTTATTATTTAAATATTAACAAATATTTATTATAAAAATAATAATAATAATTCAGAATACAGACTTTTTTCGTATCTTATTTAAATATTTATCTTTATTATTAAACAAATTAATACGATAAAATTAACATATGCAAATATTTTTCAAAAAAATTTTATATCATACCTCTTCATTATATCCACAGTTAAATATTTTTTCACTTCTAACAATTTATAACACAAAAACATAACTGCGATAAACAAAAAAATACCTAAATTAATAGGCATAATTAAAAAAACAAACTAATTACAATCATGGCACGTGTTACACTAATTCCGCATTTACAATAAATTACTTGTTTATAAAAATTTGATATTTGCAATCGTCAAATGACAACAACTTAGATATAAAAAGATAATATTATTGATATAAGATATACTTAGATACTTTTTAAATAAACTTATTAAATTACACGATTTTTTCTGAATACTTGTTTCACACATCTCGATATTAAACTTAATAATAAATAAGAAACACTATTGTCATTATATTAAGCACTTGCTCACTTGTGAAGGTCTTTTTAAAATATTAGATATTATATTCTTATAATTTGCCATGAAGAGAAAAAAAAAACACGATGAATCATATAATTATATTTTATCAATAAATTTTATTGAAATTTGTTTAATTAAAATAATTTATATTAAATAACAAAATAAGGAAAATTTCGTCAATTTCTTAGTAATAAATTCAAAAACAAATCACTGAAATGTTTGACCAAAAATAATGTCAACGAGCCAATATCTTAAGGCCATTTTGGACGATAATAGTTTATGAATTTATGTATTTATTTACTATGAATTTATTTATTTATGTTTATGGATTTCTATACAATTTTTTTTTTTTAATATAATATGGTAAATTAATTATTTTACTTAAAAATAACACAATTACATTATTTTTACAGAAAAACATCTTTAGATTTAAATTAAATTTAACAAGATTATAAGTATATGGGTAAACCCATATATAGACCACTTTGATATTTCTCGGAAAGTTGGTAACACAATATTTTTATTAAAATTATAATTTATATAATAAATTTTTAAAAATTTTGTGATTTTTTTCTCGATAAGTTTGCAACATTGCATTTTTTAAAATTGCATAATTTATTTAGACACTAGGAGAATCTTTTATAAAAATTTGATTAAAATCGGTTAAATAAAGTGGCCATATTAAATTCCTTAAACTTTAGTAATTTTTTTCTCGGAAAGTTAGCAACACTGGATATTAGTAAAATTATATAGGTAATTAATGGGAGCATTTCTTTTCAGTCAAAGTGGTAAAAATAGTTTTAGCTTAATCACTTATTTGATATCAAAATTGCAAAGATATTACTTTTTGCTAAACCTTAGTTTAAATATAAGTGTAATTAAAAGATGTTAAATTCATCTAGAATAATTAATATGTAAAAGTGTAATATTTGAAATTTGAATGAAATCCAAAATAAAACGTATTTTATTTAAGAAAGAAAATATACTAAAATATAATACTGAATGAATTTATTTTGAAATCTAAATTGTCTATGCCAAATTTCCAAATTATATACATTGTAATAAAATTGTATAAATTTTAGTGACTATGTTCCATTAGGCTCGGTATTTCCAAATGTTGGAGTAAATTTATTCTTGTAATAATTTTCAATTTGGGCAATGAAATGTTATCATTTATTCTAAGAATACAACTACATATGGTTTTCTTTACTTATCTTTAGAATAGATAAAATAAATTGCATTACTCTAAATATATCAATTAAATTTAATTATTATTAAAATAAAACATAATTCTTACAAAATTAAATATAGTTGAATGAAAGCATTTAAAAATAAAATAACTGTTTTAAAATTAAACAAATATTTGTACAAATATCTTATCGTAGTAAAAGTATTAATTTCAAATATATATTTAGAAATGTATCGATAACGAAATTAAATATTTAAATTGAAAATATAAATTTGTTAAAAGATTATTAACTGTAATCATAAAAAACAAGAAATTGGCATTAGTTAAATAAAAGCGAAACTCGAAAACTAATTATAAAAGATATAAGATTTTTTGCGGTCGTTGAACCTAAACCTTAAAATAACTAGACCAACAGCCTTCCATTCTTTTCTATTTAATCTATTTCCATATTAGTTATCTCTGTCATACACTGCGACATTTATCAACATAATGAAATATTACTTATATTCGAATTTTGTATGTGAAATATTTAGATTCTAAGTATTCTATTATATTCATTCAATGTAATAATAAATATCGATTTTTACCACTTTTACTGCACGGAAAAAGTAGTATAGCGTTTGGTATGGTGTCTGTAACATTTTCAAAAAAAAATAATTGTATAGAAATCCTTCATATAGCCTCTAGATGACAAATTTGAACTTAGTTTATGTGGGTGTATGGATGTGCGTCGTCAGCTCGCTCGCTCGGTCGTAAGTCAAAATTTTGTGGCCGCAACTCCTCCTAGACGGTTCAACCGATTTTAATGAAATTTTCAGGATAAATTTGTCTAGTACCCAAAATGGTCATGTGGTTTTATTTTTTTCCAGTGATGCCAACTTTCCGAGAAAAAAATTACTAAAGTTTTTAAAAATTCATATTGGCTACGTTATTTATTCGATTTTGATCAAATTTTCAGAAAAGTTTCTCCTGGTGCCCACATAAATTATAATATTATTAAAATACAGTATTGCCAACTTTCCGAGAAATATATGGGTTTACCCATATACTTCTAATCTTGTTGATTCAAACATAGTTTTCCTTAACGTTTTATAAGTGTCATTTTGACCAGATTTTATTGCAAATATTGTACAAATTTTCGTGAATTTTCTCAAGAAAGCCTGGATGAAAAACTAAGTTTTAACACGAATTTTTCACAAACGATAAATTAGCAATCACAATTTCCATTATGTTTGAAATAATTATAATGAGTTTTAGTCACGAAATTTACTGGTTACGTTTTTATTTTTACGTTATATAAAAAATATTACCTACAAACACATATAACTTGAACAGATTTTGTTAAAATTATACAGAAAATTAATTAAAGTAAAAAAGATAAAAAAAAACCTATATTCGAATAATAAAACACTAATGTTTATTTGATTTAATTTTAATTGCACATATTTATATCAATATTTTTTCTATTACAAAAAAATTATATTTAGTAATACGTAAATGTATAATCAGACATTATGTAAAATACTAGTCTGTATATGTAATTACATACATCAATTCAGTTCAGTATAAGTTAGGCAAAAGATTATTATTTTATTAATATTATTAATTTATTAATGTACATACATACATACATACACATTCACGCAATGTACCCATATGGGTGTGGCACAAACTCTTTTCATCATCCCAAAATCAGTCGCCTCCAAACATTCCTATCCAAACAAGCAACTTTCGCTTCATCCACATTCATAATTGAACTCTCATAGCATGCTCTTTTATTCCTACTACTTGGAAACTTTCGTTCACGCAAGCCACCCTCTCAATCATACCCCACTCCAACTACTCATCGGACGTCCACCTGCAAACGTATACCATCAAAATCATTCAAATAAATCTTTTCAACCTCAAACGTTCATTAGACATTCGCTCAACATGTCCGAACCATCTTAACTGGCTAACACCAACTTTTGCAAAATATAATAAAAGTAATAATTAAAAATTCTGTATTTTCCATCAATATATCACCAAAAAAACGTTCAACACTAAATGATTAATTTATATATGTATGGTATCAATTGAAAAGAATATTTATAGATCAAACGTTGTTAGCAACTATATAAAATAAATATTTAATAAATTGTAATGTAGTTGTATAGTGTGAATAGTCTCTGTCTGGCCGATACATTAGTATATAACAATCTAAACTATTGTATAAGTGGTCTATGTGTTGTATATAGTGTCGAGGTCATATTAATAATTAAACCTAACTTTGTTGCTGAAAAGATTTTTATATTACTAAACATACTACCGCTTAACGACTAAATCCAGGACCGAATTTAGTCTTTAACCGATCAATAATACTATCAGTATTTAAAAATGGGTCTATGATAGAAAATAGGCTCACTTGCGTACGTGTCAGATGCGTACAAACATTATTCAGTATCACTTGCGTACAAATAAGGGTCGGCTCAAGCCCAGGTAGTGAAGGTACTTAGGCCAAGTGTCAGATGCGTACAGAGGTTTGGGAAATGTCGAGTTGTCATTTGCGTCAATAGTGGTTTATCATTTGCGCCACGAAACCCTATCATCTGAGCAACTGTTGGCTTAGGGTAGGTTAGGTTAAAGTTTAAGGTTTAGTTATGTTATTATTCAATATAGGCGCTTATCTCATCGGCGCAAATGACGACTGGCGCAAATGATTGGCTTTAGACGTACTCAACGTAAAAAGATGTAAGTCGAAACGTCGATTAATATAATACAGAACTACTACTTAAAGCTGTTTTATTTTAATATAATGAGTCCTGAAAGATTTTTTACTTTTATTTTATCTTTTTTTGTTTGTTTTTATTATAATCCGGCCCTGACTAAATCTAACTATAATAAATAAAACACATGATACCAATGAACATCATCATCATCATTTTTCATAATTCTAGGAGTCATATCAATCATTTGAAAACTAAATTACTCCTTATGTAGGTTTCTGTCTCAATGTAATTATGGCAAACAAATAACCAAAAAAAAAAATGAAAGTGTCAATTCCACATTCAACTGTTTTGGAATAAGAAATAAAAAAAAAAAAATTTTGAATCAAGGTTATATTCTCCGTTATGTAATAAAACGATTTACAAATTTTAAATTTATTCTTTGAGTTTACCTAATGTTAGCGCATATGCAATGAAAATTTTTATTTAAATTTCAGTTTTACCAGTTTACTTATTATAATTATATACAAATAAAAAATTATAAATACCAGAATTTATTTATTTATTTATTTATTTTTTATTAATGAACATTTTAACTAAAGTCGACTTTAAGCTTACCAAAAAGCATTATTTTATTAACAATAACAAATAATTTTACTATTAAAAGTTTGACAAGTTGATAAAGAAGCATCGTTTTCTTAACAGCAATAATAATTATGCTGGTAGAATTTAAAAACGATGCTTTTTTGTCGGCTTAAAGTATACCAAGCCTAAAATATAAAATTAAATAATAGACTTACCTTACAGAAATAGATGTTATTGTCGCCGTACAAGTAGTGGTTGATTTTTCTTCATCTTTTAATTCCGTAGATAAACTATCTGATATAGTTTCAGATAAGCTATCTATATCTTCTGTTAATATTCTCGTGTCACTCGTGCATGATAGTGTAATTTCACTGGAACAGAAAAAAAAAATACAAATTAATTATTTTCAAAGATACAATAGTTTTAAACATAAATCAAAAAGTGACTATAACTAAAAACCTTTTTAGAATTATAGTGCTTCTAAACGAACAAATTCTCTGTGTGGGCTTATCCGAGAGCGCTCTGAATATATATATATAGTTACAAGTATAAATACACTCAGATATAAAAATTGATGAGTAGTTGGAGTGGTATGATTGAGAGGGTGGCTTGCGTGAGCGAAAGTTTCCAAGTAGTAGGAATAAAAGGGAGCATGCTGTGAGAGTGGAATTATGAATGTAGATGAAGCGAAAGTTGCTTGTGCTGGATAGGAATGTTTGGAGGCGACTGATTTCGGGATGATGAAAAGAGTTTGTGCCACAACCATATGGGTACATGGCGTGATTGTGTATGTATGTATAAAACACGTAAGTAAATTATCAAAATGACGTAATTATCATTATAAAACATATTTAGAAAAAACATTATAAATTTGCTATAACATAAATTATATAAATATATATTTGTAAATATAGGTATCTTCCATTTTAATATTAAGATAATATTTATATAATATTAAACACAAAATAATGAAAATACGTATATGATTTTAATTTTATTTGTTTTTCTTCATTTGATTGTAAATGACCCGAAAAAAGATCACGCACATGTAAAAAGTGATATAACATTTTCATAAACAAAGTAAATGAAATAATTTCGTGCATCACATGCATAATTATTATACACAGTGTAATAGAAAATTTGTTCTCTTTAGTTCTATTCGATTGGGTAACCTATAGTACACCGTGAACGGTAAACTTTGCACGCTAACTGAATTCAGTCACCAAACACTGAGGATATCATCTACACTGTAAAAATTTTATGTAATTTTATAAATATATGTATAATATGTAATTTTTCATAAAAATTGTAATATTACGTTAATTATCACAGTAAAATTACAAAATGTTGTTATAGTACTGTTAAAACTTATGTAAATATACATTTTTTTTACAATATACGATGTATGGCAAAACGTCTACGCCGAGGATAGATCGATCACGACATACCAGCCCAGAAAATTCTATAAATTTAATGGATATCGACAGAAAGCTTGAACATACATACATACATACATACACAATCACGCCATGTACCCAAAAGGATGTGGCACAAACTCTTTTTGAACATTACTATTTATATTGTAACATAGTAAAAAAAAATCTTTCAGAACTCATTATATTAAAATTAAACGGCTTTAAGTTCTAACTCTGTATTAATAATTAGTAATAATCAACGTTTCGACAAACTCAACATACGTCTTCATCAGGAAAACTGATACAAATAACATTTACAGTAAATAAACAGAACATAAAAAAAAAGATAACATAAATCAGTGTGAAGGCACTAATTTAAATAAAATTTGACTTCCTTTAATTACAAATTTATATATTTTATGATCTAGTTACTTATTTTGTTACCTAGTAACTTGTTTCTGTGTTCTGTTTATTTACTGTTAAATGTCATTTATATTTTTCTCTCCTAATGAAAACGTACGTTGAATTCGCCGAAACGTCGATTATTAATAAATATTAATACAGAACTACAACCTAAAATCGTATCATTTTTATTTACATTGTGTTAGTAATGGAATAGTACGCACTATACCGCACTCTACTACCCGCACTCTACTACTAACTCTACTAATGTAAACTAGGCTTAACACATAATTTTATGCTAAAGAAGAGTAGTCTGAACTTCAGACTTCAGACTCTGAAGTCTGAATAAAGCCTAATTTATTGCTGATCTTTTTTTTTTGCATGTCTCACACGCGTACAGTTATTTCAGTTTCAGTTATTTCAGTTTTCAGTTTCATTCAGTTTCGATTACTAATATAATATTATTCAAACTTTTTTAGTTACGTGACTTTTTGATAGCCTTATAATCTATTAAATTAAGTGCGCATTGAAGAATATTGTTATATATATCTATCTCTTTTCATCTGTTTAAAACAAGTAGAATGAAACAATGAAAAAGTCACGATTTCATTTCATTTTAAAAACACTTACAACATATTTCAAATATTTCTTAATTAAATAAATCTATTGTTTTCGGAAAAATATTGCAAGGTAAACTAGTTCGATATTTTTCCGTATTTATAAAAAAAAAAAATATGAAATGTTTACAAATATTATAAATTATTTATGTAAATATATTTTATGTTAAAATAAAAAGGCTTTAGGATTAAGTATTTACGTATTTATTTTAATTTTATATAATATCACCTATAGCTCCCACGCTAATAGAAATTCCCACCTCTTTTATTTACGAAAAAATGATTTTATTTTTTTTGCTTGAAATAAATTATTTTCTTCTATCTCTTATCAAATATGAATAGTATTTCTATTTTTTGATATATTTTTGTTTATATCAAATGAACTAATTAAAATTGCTCAATAACTAATTTTATATAAACGTCAAAAGTAATTTTGATAAAAATACGGGCTATTGTTTTTAAGAACTAAATATTATTATAACAATATTAAAAACAATAATAATAATAATAAATTTATGAACTAGCATCATTTCAGATTTAAAAAGATATGTAAAATATAATGATCCTATGTTAGTGGTCGTAGAACTACTTCCTTAAAAGGGGGACACCACCCTGATATCTTAAAAAAATATTTTTTTGCATTTTCTGAAAGCTTATAGTGTGTAAAATACTCTATTAAAACAGTTTTTCAGAATTCCAACTTTTAACGGAGTTACAGCGACCAATACAGAATTGGGTCAGATCAGATAAAACGTACAGAACTAACTTCAAACTTTAAATGCATTTTTCTCGAAATCATGTTTTTCAACCCTGCCTAAATCTTGGATATTATGCATCTGATTTACTTCGGTTTAAGACGTAATTATAGAGAATTAAATTCTCTAAAATGATATGTACGATTTTTCCGATATACTTGATATTTGGACAAAAATAACATCGACTGTAAAACATTCATGCGCTACTAGATTAAAATGTTAGTTTGCTTTTTGATAGGGAAAGAAATGAATTTTCAAGAAAAACCAAATACTATCGTAAAAACAATGTTTTTAGCTTTTAGGATATCAATAATAAAAAAAAAATTATGACGTCCCATTTAAAAAAAAATCTGATATCACCATCGTGTAGAGAATGTCCTGAAACATGTTACTGAAAAATATTTTGAAAGTAGTACCCAAGTGTGGCTAAACAAAAAATAAGGCGCTTACTCTGAAACAGGCTGTATATTTCATATATGTCGTTGAACACATAATATACATAGTTAATTTTAAAATGTTACTTTTGGCAAAAATCCAGTAATAATATTAATGAATTGTTCAACTTTACAGAAAAAAAAAACTATAATAAAACTGTCTCTTGTTTGAAATATAAAAAAAAATATATATTAAAATTTCACAAATTGTGCTAACACAAAATATATTTCCAGATTACATTCTATTGCTGAATTTTTCTACATATAGATACAATTATTATTTTTACCACTTTGACTGCAAGGAAAAAGTGGTATAGCGTTTGGTACGGTGTCTGTAACATTTTCAAAAAAAAAAAAAATGTATAGAAATCCTTCATATAGCATCTAGATCAGACGAATCCGAACTTAGTTTATGTGGGTGTATGTGCTGTGTGCGTCGTCAGCTCCTCCTAGACGGTTCAACCGATTTTAATGAAATTTTCAGGATAAATTTGTCTAGTACCCAAGATAGTCATGTGGTTTTATTTTTTTCCAGTGTTGCCAACTTTCCGAGAAAAAAATTACAAAATTTTCTAAAAATTCATATTGGCTACGTTATTTATTCGATTTTGATCAAACATTCAGAAAAGTTTTTCCTAGTGCCCAAATAAATTATAATATTATTAAAATACAGTGTTGCCAACTTTCCGAGAAATGTCAAAGTCGTCTATATATGGGTTTACCTATATACTTCTAATCTTGTTATATAAATTAAAGAAGAAAAATTAAGTAACACATTTTAAAAAATAATTATGTATATTCAAATAACAAAAATATCCATCATATAAACTCATCTCTTAAAGTAAAGAATAGTTTATAAATTTTTAAATTTAATTATACAAATAAACCAATATGATAAATGTTGTCAGTTTACATTCTTAACTAATATAAAATTATTCAAATAAATTGAATTAATGTAGTATTTATTAAAAAAAAAAACACAATAAACTACCATTTGAAAGTCATATGTTAATGAATTAACTAGAAAAATGATGTTATTAATAATAAATCTAAATTCTTGACATAGACATAAAATTATATTTATATTTTTATTCAGTATTTTTCAATATTTATTGTAAAATAATATTATTCAAGTGTATCAAAATATTTATATTATGCTACTACATTCCTATATGTAAAAGGAAGTCATTATGGCTAATACTACGAGTTCTGTTTTAAAATCAATTTAAACTACACTGTAAAAATTTTTACATGTTTTGTAAATGTAATTTTTCATTAAAAAAATGTAATATTACGTTAATTATCAAAGTAAAATTACAAAATGTTATTATATTTACTGTTAAAACCTATGTAAAATTACATAATTTAAGATATGTATATTTTTTACAGTGTAATATCGATTTTAACTATCATAAACAAATGAACTAAAACAGCCAAAAACCGAATTATACTTACATACATACATACACAATCACGCCATGTACCCAAAAGGGTGTGGCACAAACTCTTTTCATCATCCCGAAATCAGTCGCCTCCAAACATTCCTATTATGTGAATTATTAAGAAAAAAAAAGTTATTTTATTTTAAAATGGTCTAGTGACTATTAAGCTAGCCTGTACTATTACTTTAATATTTTAATTCTAAGCCAATTTGAAATACAAATAAAAAAAATCCAATAATTTAATTTCCGAAGACAAAATTCAGAAAGCCTAACAAATCCAATCCTAAAGTTCAAAATACATGACGTCTATCAGAACCTTGAAAATGCTTTTTAACTTAAGGCTTCCTACTTATCTATATCTATAGAATAGACATTATTCATAGAAACTATGCTAGCAGAATTCAATTATTACAAGGGTGGTTTTAAAATAATAAAAATATGGTAAATCGGTCCGGCTTTGAAATAAAATTTTCGAAGATAATTAAGTGTGTCTTTTGACAACTTAATCGTATATAGTTAACCGTGTAATTAAATTACTAAATTTGTATTTTTATATATACATATTTATTTTATCAGAAATTTTAATTAATTTTTTTACATTTTTATTATTCAATCAATATAAAGTGTCTTTTTGATAATCTAATCACATGATTAAGTTAACAAGACAATTAAGTGTGTGTTTCGATAACTTAATCGTATAGTTAACTAACCATCACGTGATTAAGTTAGTAAATTTGTATTTTTATCCAGAAATTTTAATTCACTTTCCTACGATTTTATTATTCAATCAATGATTGATTAATAATTAAATGATTACCATATAAAATTTTCATTGTTAATGAATATAAATTATTAGAAAATATTTTAATATGGTAAAATTGTGCTTTCTTTAATTAAAAATGTATAAAATTTTATAATCTATAGTTACATATTTTGTTGCCTAGTAACTCGTTTCTATGTTTTGTTTCCTAATGATGAAGTACGTTGAGTAAATGAAAGCGTTTTTACCACTTTGACTGCAAGGAAAAAGTGGTATAGCGTTTGGTACGGTGTCTGTAACATTTTCAAAAAAAAAAAATTTGTGTATAGAAATCCTATAAAACATTCACACAGGGTTTGCTGCATTAATAAATTTTCCTGTTATTTCGTTGAACTGATCACAAAAGCAGACACGTGTGTAATTCTCAAATACACTTACACTTTTATTTCTGTATTTATCTATATACATATCTCTTTCTAGTCTAGATAGACTTTATATATTACGTACATAAAGACGAGATTAATATTACAAGGTCATCCCAGTAACATAAAATGTGTGTAGGAGAACTTATGTATGCACAGAACGAAAACTTTTACTTTGTTTTTTTGTTTATGCACGCATATGTTTAACTTATTTGTAAATATTGTTTATTGTTATTCGCGAAGTTTGCTCAATTTATTATTATTTGACTATTTATGGTAGTTGTTTATATATCTGGGCATGAATAAGACGTAGTAAAAAAATGTGTTGTATGCGCAGACAAAATTATAGTACTAATTATTCGAATTAAAAAATTACAAATTTCCTTTATTTCACTATCACATTGTATATTTATGACAAAATTTCTATACGAAGTAACAGATCATGAAACCGGTTAACTGATTTTGTTTGTAAATATTTTACGAACGTGTCGTGCCACTTGCGTACGTGTCAGATGCGTACAAACATTATTTAGTATCACTAGCGTACAAATAAGGGTCGGCTCAAGCCCAGGTAGTGAAAGTACTTAGGCCGAGTGTCAGATGCGTTCAGAGGTTTGGGAAATGTCGAGTTGTCAATAGTGGTATATCATTTGCGCCACGAAACCCTATCATTTGCGCTACTGTTGGCTTAGGGTAGGTTAGGTTAAGGTTTAGTTTTTGTTATTATTCAATATAGGCGCTTATCTCATCGGCGCAAATGACGACTGGCGCAAATGATTGGCTAGGTCAGGTTAGGTTACAACTCGGTCATGACCTTTTTTTATGTCTCAGGTATAATTACAAATTTTGGAAGACAACTCGGCCCTGCCCATTAATCTACACAAATTCAATTTAAACCACTAAATATAAACTTGATCAATATTAAAATTGAATACTAACTTGATTATTTGTAAAATTGCTGTACGCATCTGACACTCGGCCTAAGTACCTTCACTACCTGGGCTTGAGCCGACCCTTATTTGTACGCAAGTGATACTAAATAATGTCTGTACGCATCTGACACGTACGAAAGTGAGCCTATTTCATTAAAAAATACTTAAAGACCGGTAATCTTTAATCGAAATATGAAATTATTTTATATAATGTATGTTTTTTTTTTTAAATTTAAACCAATAACATGACTTAGGTTCCGAAAAAAAAAATTAATAAATTGATCTGTAATAATCTGCTTTTAAAAATGACTACGATTTACTTCGACAATATATTTTAACAAATTAACTAATGATGATATTAATTATAATGTTATTAAATTCCCTATCAGGTTCGTTATTGTTTTTAGCAATGACGCGACTTTTCAGTCATCTGGATGACTTGATGACTGAAAAGTCGAAACGCGTCATTGCTAAAAACAATAACAAACCTGATAGGGAATTTAATAACATTAGAATTAATCATAACGCAGGTTCAGGACCCAAAAACAAAAGTTTATCTTTTGACATTAATATTCATGATGATATTTTAAAAATTCACTTCCTATCAAGATAACATGTGATAAATAACTTTCCGAGAAAAAAATAACTAAAGTTTTTAAAAACATATTATGGCCATGTTATTTAACCGATTTTACTCAAATTTTCACAAAAGATTCTTTTAGTAATCATATAATTTATGTAATTTTAACAAAATACAGTGTTGCCAACTTTCCAAGAAAAAAATACTAAAATTTTAAAAAATTTATTTTGATCACTTTGTTTAACAGATTTTAATCAAATTTTCATAAAAGATTCTCCTAGTGCCTAAATAAATTATGCAATTTTAATAAAATAAAGTGTTGCCAATTTATCAAGAAAAAAATCACAAATTTTTTTCAAAACTCATTGTGGCTACATTATTCGTTTTTGATTAAATTTTCAGAAAAGTTTCTCCTAGTGTCCACATAAATTATAATATTATTAAAATACAGTGTTGCCAACTTTCCGAGAAATGTCAAAATGGTCTATATATGGATTTACCCATATACTTCTAATCTTGTTTTTCTTAAAATCAGAACAGATATGGAAAATCTTATAGTCAACTTTATAAGTATATAATATAATAAATATATCAGTAACAAAAATTATTTATTATGGCAGATAAGTAATGTCAAAAATAATTAGGTATTTTAACTATATACATACATTAATTAAATATAATTGGTAATATTCATGTCTCAAAGCTTAAATACATAAATTAAATGTATGGTTTTTCGCAAAAATATTCACTTCCTCATATAAGTATCTAAATTACCATTTATGTAATTCTAGTAAAAATTATTCAAGTTCCATATTTATAAAATACAATTTAATATTGCAATAATACATAATACAAATAAATTTACATACTTAAACATACATACATACACAATCACGCCATATACCCAAAAGAGTGTGGCACAAACTCTTTTCATCATCCCGAAATCAGTCGCCTCCAAACATTCCTATTCAGCACAAGCAACTTTCGCACTTTCATCCACATTCATAATTCCTCTCTCTCATACATGCTCTTTTATTCCTACTACTTGGAAACTTTCGCTCACGCAAACCACCTTCGCAATCATACCCCACTCCAGCTACTCATCGGACGTCCACCTGCAAACGTATACCATCAAAATCATTCAAATAAATCTTTTTAACCAAACATATATACATACTTAAACATTCCTTTATAATAAATAATAATCCTATAATATTATTTTATTATAAGCATTATATTTGTAACTTCACTTATTTGCACAAAATAATGAATAAAGCGCGTATTAAGGGGGGGGGGGTTAATAATAAATGTAACTACTTAAAAAAATCAAGGTTTTTCAAAAAAAAATTTGTGGAAATAAAACGGTGTATAATTTGATTTAAATCAAAGCTTATCTTATAATGTTAATAGCGGTTGATTAAAAAAAAAAATTATTAATCAACAATTTTATTAATTATTATTAAATCATATGAGAGGATTTATAAATGTGCATGAAGCGAAAGTTACTTGTACCCTGTTGGGTACATGGCGTGATTGTGTATGTATGTATATAAAAGTATTTATATTAAAAAATCTATAATCATAAACCAAATATGTTGTAATTCATTTACCAATACAAATGGAATATAATTATTATAACCTTTAAAATATTGGATATAAAAACTTAAAATATTATTTCAAGCATTACTGACTTTAAGATTTTGTAATAGTAATGACCTAAATAAAATTATACTAGCACTTCCAGTATGTGACCTGATTTGTTCAATTTTATTTCCGAATCTAATAAAAAATCAAACAATCATTTTATCGTTTCTGATTTTTTTGTTTTTTTTTTACGCACATACCAAATGATTATTCACATTACATCATCGAAAGTTGTTTTTTGTAGTCAATCAAGCTCATTAGATAATTAATTAGAGAAAAAAAATAGATATATACACTTTCACCAGTTTGTAACTGCAAAATTGCATTTGAAATTGTTGAAAATAAAAAGAAATAGTCAATATCTTGTAATTTCTGCTGAAATAGTTGGATTTTACTATATAATTTATTAACTTATATTGTTAACAAAGTAATGTTAAAAAATTTCTAGACTAAAAAACAAATAACAAACATAGTAAAAATGATAAAATTCTTAGTCATTCGAAACAAAGGCAGATAAGTTATATTTACCACATATTTTTAGTATTTTAACAAATCAGGAATTTTCAACAATATTGTACTTTGTTTGATTACATTATTTTTGTTGCTAAGAGTCTATTAAATTAAACAATTAGTTTTCGATTAAAATATAGATTGACAATTAGATGTTCGTAGTTATTATCTTATCAATAAATCTACTTTTTGTTTACTATTAATTAATATAATTATATTATTAATTAATGATAAACGCTTGATACATTTTCTTTGAAAAAAATTAAAAATTCGTAACGATACGTTGTATTTACATTTATCTATGCAAATTTATTTGAAAATAAAAAAAAAAATCTAATAAAACATATCAAATAACATTTAAATGAAATAACGTAATCTAGTTAAATTCCAAATGCAATATAGATAAATATTAAGTATGTACAAAATATTAAATGTAAACTAACCTAGATATCACAGTAAAATGTTGTTAAAAAAAATATACCAGAATAATTGTAATAAATACATAATAAATAAAACACATAACTCACCTAGAATTCGATATTTGTAGCTCCATTTTTTTGCCAACAATTTGCAATTAACACAAACCGAAGAAATTGTTTAAATTAGAACAATAATAAAAACACCTTTAATTAAACAAATTTATCCACTAACACAGTTCTCATAAATAAAAATTGTCATTAGCAACGGTAGACAAATGAATAAATTAAATATATAGTATAATAGTACATTTTTATTAAACGTTATAAACATAGCAACAATACGTGTTGTACAGACAGCATTCAAAAGTCTAATGACATTTCCCAACTTGCGTTAGAACACGTGCTGAAAAAATCTTGTTTTGAAACAGACAGAGCCACACAGTGGAAAAATCGCGAACTATTCTAGCAAAATAATGATTTTATTTCTAGTTGTTCGGACATGTGTGTATTGCGTAATAAACTCTATTCATTTATGTAGAATGATCTTTCGTATGTGTGTGTGTATTGTGTTTTGATAAAAACTAGTTTCTAGTTTTGAGGTCATTGATTCGTCGTTGTGAAAAAAATGTTTGTTGATATTATGTTAAGGTGTATACAACATAACCTATGAAAATGCAATGTTTTTGCAGGATTTTTTTTATCCAATTAAGAACTTTATTTTTGTTTATTTAATTTAGAAGTAAATTTCTATGACATCATAGAATGTATTATCAAGTTTATGTAATCTCTTATTTACTTTAGAAAACCTTTTTAAATATTAGTTTTTATTTTCGTACTGTTGAAGTTTGACATCAAAATAGCCAGAACTGTAAGACACACCAAAGAAACTAGAAACGTAAAACATGAAATACGAAACTGGAAATATGAAACACGAAATATGAAATTTTTTTTACAGTGATACACAAATTGAAGAAACAAAAATAAAATTGGTTTCGATTCACAATAACCTCACATTTTGGATGACATTACGCCGAAGTTTGACATCAAAATAAAAGTTATAAAAAATTTTCTATACGCGCAACGCCGTCCAATGGGCCTGTGACAAAATCATAGACAACATTGTCTATGATTTGAATGGTTAATAGTGTTTGATTACATAAATAAAATTACAGGCCCGTTGGACGGCGCTGCGCATATAGAAAAATATTTATAACTTTTATTTTGATGTCAAACTTCGGCAAAAACTTCCTCAAACACTAATGAAAATCTTTGTCGCTGTAAGTTTTATGAAATCGAAAATTCCATCGAACTTTTTTGTTTTGAAAGTAAGAGTGGACGAGTGCAGTATTTGGCCCAATTAATAATTAAATAACAATTTAGTTAATTTGTGTAGTTTAACTCGGTGTGTACATAGTATTAACACATCTTAGAAAATGGCAATATGTTATGTCGCTGTTGATCTTTTATGAACAATTACATTTGATTTTAAAATTATCCGAAAATACACATTCTTGTTAAATATTATTATATGACAACATTATCAGAGTACAGAATTTATAAGTAAATTTAACCATAACGCAAATAGTTATGACTTAATCAAGTAAAAGTAATATTCACCAATAATACTTACCAATTCGTTCAACACAGCCTCCTAATAACGCGGTTGCCGCAACAAAAATATTGTGCAGTTTGAATTTCTATGTAATTTAAAATAGGGTTTTAAAAATACTCGTTTTCAATCGCTTATTGTGAAAATATAAAAGATATTTAAGGGGGCATAATGATGATGGTCTGTTTGTTAAATTGTACCATCTTGGTGTTACAAACTGTACATTACGATACAGGTCTGTCTTCGGCATATAAGAGAATATATGCAAAAACATTTCATTGGGCAGATCTTCAATTTGTATTGACTTTGGCAGATTATTGGAATCAGGTTTTTTAAAAGGAAAAAGGAATTTGAAAGGTAAAAGGTTTGTAAGATAATTCATTTTCGTAAAATTTTATTTGAAGTTTAATAAACGATTTAAAAAATAAATAAATGAATATATGTTGATATGCTGTCATGGTTATGTGGATTATTTGTTATTTTCAATGGGAAATTTTCATTTTTTTTTTTTTATAATGTCACTTAATTTCCAAGCAGATTATAATAGTGTAACAAAAAAAAAACAAGAATAATTTTGTATATTTATTGGCATTATGTAAGTTATATACTAATATTAGCTTAACATCAATTCTAAATTTTTCATTACAAAAGTAAAAGATATTTACAATATGGTTTACAATTAAAAAATATACATAACTATTAAAAGAGGAGGCAGGTGTGGGACGGGAAGGAATTCAAAAAAACGAAAATTTCGAGAAAATAAAAAAAAAAACGTAAGATGGGTTGTACATTACAAAATATGTGATTTGGTATCTATCATGAAAAAATCACAGATACATATTTTTCTTTTTTCTTTCAATAACAAATCTGGCCATATTCTTCCATACATATAATAATATTATTATAAAATAGATACCTATTATAAAAAACAAACTAAAAAAATAATATGGCTTATTATATTTTAACTTAACAACTGTACAATTATATTACTATTATTAATTGTATTTTAGGTATATCAAATATACTTTTTTCCATTTATTTATTTACTATTTTTGAAATTGAAATGCTCCTTTTTATTCTCAGAAATGTTAACAAAAAAAATCGTAAAAATATATATTTTTATAAATATATATATATATTTTAAAAATAGTTTTTTTTTTGTTACAAATTAAAACAGATATTTAAGTGATTTTTTTCCCTAAATTATTCATATTTTGATTTTTATTATTCATATTTAATAATCATAAACTAACTTTAAAAATCACATTATTAATTTATGATTGTATATGTAAGTTGCGACGTATAAAAAATTCAAAAAAAAAATGACTTCTTTGGCATTTAGAAAAAAAAAAGGAAAACGGAAAATAAAAATATAAAATACATATCATATTATAAAAAGGAACCTTTTGAACACAATTATTGTATATTTATTTAGTCCAGTTACGGTTATGACGTCATAAGTTATTAAATTGAAAAGAAAAACTGTTATATAGATTAAGTTCAATAATAAATATTTGTATTAAAAGAAAACTTGTCATAAATTTTAAAAAAATATTACTGTATTATTATTAATAATTTGAAAACTTGGCAGCGTTTTTGTTTAAACCAATGACGTCACACCATTCAAAAATATATTTTAATAATAGTTTCAATTTAAAATACCAATGTAAACTATTAATGTATTCATTTATTAGTAACGTTCTTAAGTCCATTATTATTTATTTATATTCATTAAATCCATGCACACGAATTATTTATACAAATATTTACAAATATGAACTTAAAAAAATTCTATGAAAAAAATTTGCACTTTCCAAAAGAAACAAAAGGGGGCCAGGGTTTATTTCTTTAAATTGGGATCTGATTGGCCAACAGCTGTCAATGTGGCAGAAGGCGTAGCTTCCGGCGGAAGTGGAAAGGGAAAACGTCCTCTTGCAACTAGATCTTTGTATAATTGTAATTGATCCATAGTTGGTACGGGAGGAAACATATTTGGAGGAGCTACTCCTGGTGGCGGATACAAACCTTGTGCTTGCGCAAGCGCAGAATAATACAAGGGATCTAACATCTGTAGGTAAGCTGCATTTTTACTTGCAGCAGCAGCTGCTAACTGCGAAATATATAACGGAGATGTTGCTGATAGATACTGATTAGCTGCATTTGAATGTTGTGATTGTTGATGATGACTTTTATGGTCATGTTTTGGATCTATTGTCCGACCATTTGGCGAAGGAATGACCAAATTTGGTGGTGCGCCATTTTTCGTAGAATGCTGCTGGGAGGGAGGTAATGCATGATGATATAAATTCGCTGGCGGATAATCCGTCATTGGCGGTCGACCGTTTTTAACAAATTGACCACTCGAATTTCGTTTCTGTGTTGGTCGTTGATTTGTCGAACCAGACGATGCTCTATGCGTTGAGGGATGATTTTTCGTACCCGGTACTAAAGTTATTTCCAAATTTGAACCTACCCTTGCATCTATTAAAGGTATACCGGGAATAGCAGCAGTATTCGATTTTGCGTAATTTTTCGGTAAGTCTTTCACATGCATCATCGGTTCTTTTACATGATGCATTTTTGGGAGAAGATTTGGAACTCGCACAATTTCGACAATTGGTTTTTGTGGACTTTTTACCGTTAAGTCGAGAACTTCGCCGCCAGTGGGCCGGGCAACAGGACTTCGCATTAAATGCCTCGGTGCTTGTGCTATATGTGGAGGAGGCATAAACGGATCCTTAGGATTTCCATAAACAGTTCTTTCGGAGTAACTATAAATAGAACGACTCTGTAATACTTTTGGAGGAGTAGTTCCATTAACAACCGGTTTATTCGTTGGAGAATTTGCGGGAGAATTAGCGGGAGAATTAACAGGAGAATTAACAGGAGAAGATGAATTATTAACGGGAGGATATTTAGCTCCAATTATTCGCACATCCATAGCTGGTTTCCTAGATAATTCTCGTGATAAATCTGGAATAGGAATCGGACGAATTCCGTATAAACTAGATATCGCAGATTTTTTAGGACTTTGCGATCTTGATGTTATAGGTGGTGGCATTCTATGCGAATCTGTCGTCATCGTAATGGATAGATTACCAATTTCCGTTTTGGAAATAACAGGACTTGTTGGTACAGAATGTTGTATAACACTTGGACGTCCATCTTTATTTCCTCCAGATTCTGAAAATCCACCAGTAATTGCTGTCACTTCTAATCCACCTTCTTTTAGTATATCTAATTTTCGTTTTTTCACATCACATATTATCGTACTACTACTACTACTACTTGTTATCGTTAAACTTGGTTCAGGTTCTGCATCTAAGTCAATGATTTCAGGAGTAGGAGGTTTATAGGGTATTTCTATTGGCTCATCATCGTTTAAGTCTGTTCGAGTCTGGCTCATAGATGTCTCTGTTATCATAACAGGAATGTTTTCCTTGCCTTCGAAAGGCGATATAGATTTTTCTGGCACTGATTTTTCAACAACAGGTGCAACTGCCGACGTAACAGGGATATTTGACGAATTCTTTTCAGGGAGACTACTTGTAGTTGGTAGTCCTGAAGTTGCTGGCGTCAATGTAGTTGTTGGAGTCATTGCAGTGGTTGGAGTTAGAGCCGTGGCTGATGCATTACTAATTGTTGTTATTGTTGTTGTTACCACAGGACTTGGTTTATCCGACGTTGATGTGAGCGGTAATGATTTGTCTTTTAGTGAAGTGTCTCTAAGCCGTTCCGGTTTCACGCGAACACTTCGCAAAGATGATACTTTACCTTCAGTTTTGATTGCCTTTTCAGGCACACTGAATTCCTAGAAAAATATTAAGAAGAGAATTAAATATACTCTACTAAATAAACGTTTTCTTTTTACTTTGATTTCATTAGGTGTAGATGGCGTCGTACTAGGTGTTGTAGTTGAAGATATTGATAATGTTGGAATCGGTGTACTAGTTCCACTGTTCGAACGATCGCCTTCATTTGATTCAGCATCACTAAAACTGGATGTTTTACTTTTCAGTCTACGTCTTTCCGAAACTGGTAAAGGTTTATATTCTTCTCCTTTGATATGTCTTTCAAAAGATAAAAGCAACCTAGAAAAATAGAGCAAATTTTTTTTTAAATTATCTCCATTATACCTTCTTATACCTTTCTTTATACCTTTCATAATGTCGTCGCATAATAGTGGCAGCACTTGTACTATTCGTATGTCCACCCATTTCGTCAAAGATTATTTTCCACATTCGGTTAGCTGTACAGCTATCATAACCTCCTAATTTTTGTACTTTATTATAAAGATGATATACGTCAACTGGAAGAAAACCAATCAAAGATTATTTCAATATTAATGATATTTAAATAAATAAAAACCTACTTTCTTTGGATCCTATAGAAGGTATTCGGCCAATTGGCGTACGATGCGATTTCATAAATGCATGTAATTTATTTAAGAAGTCACGTTCTTCAACATTTTCTGTACTTCTTGTACTTCTTCGGGGCGATGTTGTACTGTTGCAGCGTAAACCGTTACGACCTCCGGCTGTTGTCAGTCTTGTCTATGATTTACCAAAAAAAAATATTCAATATTTGTCAAAGACAATTAAAACAGAATTAATAAATACCTTAATAGTAGTGGGTATAACAGAAATACTACTTTCTGATTCATTACTTTCAGAACCTCCCGGTGAAATACTCCTCTTTTTTCGTTTTCCTCGAGGTCTGCCCTTCAATTTCGGTGCAAGATGATTGCACAACAACTCGTGTCCTTCCAGGTCTGGATAGTCAAACGTATCCCGGCAGAAGAGGACACGTGTGTTTTTACCGGGTGCAGAAAATCCGCCTAAAGCTACGACGAGGGAATGACGTAGCCAGCGTGCTTCTACACTTTCAAGACGCTTCATAAGGGTGCGATAGCGACAGTAACGAGGATAGCTAAGGACAATCACCGATGGTGATGACAAAATTAAGGAGATTTTTGATGATTGAGCTGGTTTTTCTATTGGAGTTACTTGTTCATCTGAAAGAAGAAATAATGATTTTTCAGTATTTGACTACATTCTATTTATTTTTAATAAGTAAAATAAATAATATTGGGATTACAAGCTCAGTTTTTAAATGGTTTTGGTTTTTTCCAGTAATGCCAACTTTCCGAGAAAAAAATTACTAAAGTTTTTAAAAATTCATATTGGCTACATTACTTATCCGATTTTGATCATATCTTCAGAAAAGATATCCCTAATGCTCCCATTAATTATATAATTTTATTAATATCCAGTGTTGCCAACTTTCCGAAAAAAAAATTACTAAAGTTTTTAAAAATATGTTATTTAACCAATTTTACTCAAATTTTCACAAAAGATTCTACTAGAAATCATATAATTTATGTAATTTTAACAAAATACAGTGTTGTCAACTTTCCGAGAAAAAAATTTACTAAAATTTTTAAAAATTTATTATGATCACTTATTATTTAACCGATTTTAATCAAATTTTCATAAAAGATTTTCCTAGTGCCTAAATAAATTATGCAATTTTAACAAAATACAGTGTTGCCAACTTATCGAGAAAAAAAATCACAAAATTTTTAAAAAATTTATTGTGACTACATTATTTATTCGATTTTGTTCAAATTTTCAGAAAAGTTTATCCTAGTGCCCACATAAATTATAATATTATTAAAATACAGTGTTGCCAACTTTCCGAGAAATGTCAAAGTGGTCTATATATGGGTTTACCCATATACTTCTAACCTTGTTAAATATATAATTTGTTAAAATTAATTCGAGAAAAAAGTATCTTGTATATTGTTTATTTACGTATCTAAATACATTTTTTTTTAATTATTTTGACATTACATTATCAATTACTAGGCTTAAAATTGTATTCAAAATATAAATTAGTCGTCAACATTAAAAACCAATTATGTTTCAATATATCACTATAAAATTAGTGTACTGTCTGACAGTTTAAAATAAAGATGTTACTAGTACATTTATTTGTTATTTGCATAGCAATATTTCATATTGCTTCAGCAAATCAACCAAAATGTGTTATTATTGAAGATTGTCAAGCTCCTAATATCAATACTTTATATTCGTGAGTAAAATATACATCTTAATAATAGAAATAAATCAATAATGAAACTATTATAATTATTTTTAGTTGTGGTTTTGATTATGAAGTTAATAAAAATATTGTTTACTGTCCAAGTGAATATATTAAAGAAGGCGAAAAAGTTTGAAAATTCTGAAACAATTATCATTAAAATTTTCTTGTATTTCAATATATTTATATAATAAAATATTTTCGTATATCACATTCTATGTAATTATTATTTGATATTTATAAATCTAAACTAGGGCTGGGAAAAAAATAACTAAAGTTTTTAAAAATTTATTATGGTCGTGTTATTTAACCGATTTTACTCAAATTTTCACAAAAGCTTCTCCTAGTATTCATATAATTTATGTAATTTTAACAAAATACAGTGTTGCCAACTTTCCGAGAAAAAAATTACTAAAATTTTAAAAAATTCATTGTGGCTACATTATTTATTCGATTTTAATTAAATTTTCATAAAAGATTTACCTAGTGCCTAAATAAATTATGCAATTTTAACAAAATACAGTGTTGCCAACTTATCGAGGAAAAAATCACAAAATTTTTAAAAAATTCATTGTGGCTACATTATTTATTCGATTTTGATCAAATTTTCAGTAAAAATTTTCCTAGTGCCCACATAAATTATACAGTGTTGCCAACTTTTCGAGAAATGTCAAAGTGGTCTATATATGGGTTTACCCATATACTTCTAATCTTGTTAATTTTAATGCTATAATGTTAAATATTTAAATTTTTTGCGTTATTCCATTGAAAATAATTGTAATATTTGCAAATTTTAAAGCAAAAAAATCAGTCCTCTTACTTTATTACCACACCTCATTAGAAAACATATTAACAGTTTCAAATGTTTTTTGTTTAATATTTATAGTTTAAACGTATAAACATGTTTTTGCATCAGCGAATAAAATTTTACCTTCAGTATCAGATAAAACTCCTTGCTAAAAACTAGTTCTACAACTTTAGTAATTCTCTCTCGCTAATTTAACGAGCTGCATATACATATATTAAATATAAAATCATATAAATAAAAATATTGATACATCATTGATTATTTATAATCATGAAAACATCAGTGTTATTTCTGTTAGTTATTAGCTTAGCAATATTAAACATTAGTGATTGTGCATCGAAAAAGAGGGTTCCTACCAAAACACCAGATCCAAATAAAAATAACTATGAATGTGTTTCGGAATACGATTGTACTTATCGTGGGCAAATGTCTTTGTAAGTATTTTAAATACACTGTCGTTTGAAATTTTTAATTGTAAATTAATTTTTTTTTTTTTTGTAGATGTGGAACAGAACAAGGTATAAGCTATTATCTATGCCCAAAAAATTATGTTAAACAAAATTCGAAAAAGTTTGTACCAAATATGTCAGCAATATCGAAAACTGGTTAAATATTATTTGTAATTATAAGCATATGTATAATAAATATTTTTAATGAATTAATAAAGTCTTTTTTATTAATTATCTTATATAAAATGGTAAATATAACCTTAAATTTTTGAAATTAACTATTATTTTATTGTAAGAATTTACTTTAAATTAATATTGTAGTGAAAAAAAAAACAAATACTTAGATGTCTGAGCAATAAATATAACATAATTACTTTACAAAGTCAATGATATTATCACCACTTTGACTGCAAGGAAAAAGTGGTATAGCGTTTACGGTGTCTGTAACATTTTCAAAAAAAAAATTGTGTATAGAAATCCTTCATATAGCCTCTATCTAGATGACGAATCTCCCATTAATCATATAATTTTATTAATATCCAGTGTTGCCACCTTTCCGAGAAAAAAATTACTAAAGTTTTTAAAAATATATTATGGCCATGTTATTTAACGGATTTTACTCAAATTTTCACAAAAGATTCTCCTAGTAATCATATAATTTATGTAATTTTAACAAAATACAGTGTTGCTAACTTTCCGAGAAAAAAATTTACTAAATTTTTTAAAAATTTATTATGATCACTTTATTTAACCGATTTTAATCAAATTTTCATAGAAAATTCTCCTAGTGTCTAAATAAATTATGCAATTTTAACAAAATACAGGGTTGCCAACTTATCACAAATTTTTTTAAAAAATTATTGTGGCTACATTATTTATTCGATTTTGATTAAATTTTCAGAAAAGTTTCTCCAAGTGCCCACATAAATTATAATATTAAAATACAGTTTTGTCAACTTTCCGAGAAATGTCAAAGTGGTCTATATATGGGTTTACCCTTATACTTCTAATCTTGTTATTAGTTATAATTAGCCAGAAGAAACCTTTATTTAAAAATAAAAAGATTATTTGTTATTTATAATTCTTATTTAAAAAAAAAAAAAATAATAAAAAATTTTAACAGACAACTTTATAATCTAATCATTGTCTACATGAGCCTTATTCGTTCATTTTTGATATCAATTTGAAATATGCAGCATATTATTATAAGACCAGTTATATAAAATCTTGTTATAAGCTAAAATTTTCATTAAATAGCCAATTGATCAATGAATAAGGTGTTTCAAAAACAATTGCCAATCTAATTACCTCGTTAACGCATTGATTAAGTTAAAAATATTTTATGTATTTGGCCAATTCGTCACATAGAAATTAATTTCGACAAATTTGTTGCAAAATTTCATTCAAATATATTTGTTAAATATTTACTCAACTGTTTTCAAATTTTTGTCCTCATACTGTATCTGAACTAAAGTTATTCAAAAAAATCTTAAATTGGCTGTATTAAAAATAAAAATAAAATTTAGCAAACAAGTTTAAAGTTCCCGTTAACTTAACGGAGATTATATAAAGGAAATTTTACTCGTGTTACGTTAACAGTCAATAAAGTTTTGTAAAAGAAGCATATTCATTTAATATTTTGCAAAATGCAACAAATTTTCTTATTTCTCGTAACTTTGTTATCTGTAACTCAAATATTTGCGCAATCTGCTGATAATATTAGCGAAAATATCGAAGAAAATTTAACACAAGATTGCTTTTGTACACCATTTTATAAGTGCGAACCAAAAGTTATTGACCCTAAAGTCTTGGTTAACAAGAGAATGTAAGTATTTTTTCATATTTATTGATAAAAAAATCAAAATATATATTTTAATATGTCCCTATTTATAGCCGCTTACAGAATTTTCTTTAGATAAGCGTTTTAATGTTTATTTCAAAGTAGTGGGCTTTGACCACAGAGTCGGAATTAAAATATTTGAGACCCCTAGCTATTTTTTGAAATCCCTCTCAGGTTTAGACATATATATATATATATATATATATATATATATATATATACATATGTTCAAATTAGTGTAGTAGTTCTTGAGTTTTTAGCGATTACTTATATATAAAGTAAACAGAATATATAATATTCTTTATTGAGCATTTATATGAGATTTGTGTAGCTATTTTTAGCTTCAGAAATACCAAACCCAATAAAACTGTCAATCAATGTTTTTTTATAGGTTTTCGACGAAAGAAACAAAAATCTAAAACGCAATTTAAAACACACTTCTAAAAAATATACTTTATTATTTTACATTTAAAATTCCAAGATAATTTCTTATTAATTAACATTATTTTCATTAATTTTTAGGTGTCCAGCATTATTTGATGTCTGCTGCAGGAAACAAGATATGCAAATAAGTTAAAATTATTATTGTAAAATTAAAATATGCTTTACTACAGTAGAACCTGTATTCAATCATATTATCGTAGTATATCTGGAAGAAAAATTATGGAGAAACAAGGCTATTCAAACTGCACTTACTAACATCAGATGTAAGAAAAAAGAAAGAATTGACAGTAAACAAAACACAGATAAACTTGGAACAGTCCGAAATACTCAACGAGCAAACTTTATTTACAATTTAAATTGATTGAAATTAACACTTAGCTATAACTATATAGCTATAGAACACTATAGCACTGTAAAAAATCGGTGTAAATTTACAATGATAATCATGGTAATTTTACAATGAGTTTCACTGTAATTTTCATTTTTTTTTTTTTTTGTAAATTTACTAAAATCTGTAAATATTACAGAAATTTTATAATATTATTTGAATTTTATATAAAAATGTAAAAATTTTGTGGCCGCAACTCCTCCTAGACGGTTCAACCGATTTTAATGAAATTTTCAGTATAAATTTGTCTAGCACCCAAGATGGTCACGTGGTTTTGGTTTTTTCCAGTAATGCCAACTTTCCGAGAAAAAAATTACTAAAGTTTTAAAAAATTCATTGTGGCTACATTATTTATCCGATTTTGATCAAATTTTCAGAAAAGTTTTTCCTAGTGCCCGCATAAATTATAATATTATTAAAATACAGTGTTGCCAACTTTCCGAGAAATGTCAAAGTGGTCTATATATGGGTTTACCCATATACTTCTAATCTTGTTTATTACACAAGTTCTACTGTATTAAAATATGTCTTACTATAAGTTTGTTATTTGTATATTGTAATTTTAATAAAAATATTCATAAAAACAATTCTGAATAATTAATTTCACTCCATTCATCATTTTTCCAATAAACGCATTCAAAACAATGACGCGTTAAAATTAAAAACATAAAAATTCAAATATAATAATTCTTTGAAGCCGCTATTAGTTAAAAGAGGTATTCCCAAATGAAAGAATTATATATATATATATATATGTACAACTGTTAATAAAATAGTTCATTAATAAATAATTTTTAACCGCATCCATTGATTAGAGAAAAAAAAGTATAAAATTAATAAAACAGGAAAATCCACATTCATTTACATAATTAAAGTCATTTACTAGAAATATTCATCTTAAATTAATTATAGAGTGGGAAACACAAATGGCCTTGAAGAAAGAACATTTTGTATAAATAAATAGAAAATATATTCTGCGGAGCATTTCAGTTTAGAAACTAGTTCTGATAGTTTCGAAAATAGAAAAGAAAATTCTATTATAGAAGGTTAAATAGAGGATTAGTATATAAATTTACAATGGCGAGAATATTTTTTTATCTGACAGCATTTTGTTTAGTCGTTAGTGTTTTGTCTGCACCAGCTGACCAATCAGAAATCGCAGTACTGGAATGTGTTTGTATTGAACATAAAAATTGTGATATGTCAGCGATTAAAAGTGATAAGAAGGATTTAAAAGAAGAATCGAAATTAAGGTAAATTTATTTTTAGATTTATTAATCTAAATTAAATCTTAAAACCTTCTTATTTTAATATTATTGTGTTATATCGTTCGGTAATAAGTTATTGAAGTTTTTTAAACTATTATTTTGTCTTTGTAAATTTTTCATTAAAGGTTCTTTATCTATTTTTGAAGGGTTGTTTTATAATAATTCTTCTCGCTATTCTTACTAAAAAATTTGTCTTATCTATGATAAAAAAAAAACGCATCTCTATAAACAAACTAAAACAGTGTTTTGCAACAGATTTTAATTATATTTCTCAACACTATTTTTATATTGTAAATAAAAACTATATATTAAAATCTTTATTTTTGTAATATTTACTTGCAAACTATTTAATTATCTTAGGCCCAGTATTTCCAAATGTTGAAATAAATTTATCCAATAGAATGTTGTTATTTATTTTGAGGAGACATTTTTAGTCAATTACAAACAAATTTTTACTTATTTTAAGAGTAAATAATTGGAAATACTGGCCCTTATACATTTTATCAAAGAACTAATATTTTAAATTTGCATTTTACGAATGTTTTACACGGCAATAACTCCAATTAACTTGAAAATAAAATTAATTACTTGCTAAATGAACTTTTAGACATTAGGACAAAAGATTAACAGCCAAGGAGATCTTCATTTACAAGGTGGTAATACAGAATTTACTAATAAATTTTATTACCAAACTGTTGCCCTGTAAAACAGGCAATGAAATATCTAATAGCCGATTTCACTGATTATGGAAAAAGATTATTCTAAACAGTGTAGTTTTTGGCTTTTATTGGTTTTCAAATAAACCTTTTCACTTTTCCTCATAATAACTTAACTACACTTGGGATATAGCAACTTATTTATAAACCTGTAAATAGTTGTTTGCATATTTTAACAATTATTATTAGAAACAACAAACTTTTCTAAAGAAAATTATCTTTTGTTGCCGTCAAAATTGGAGTTGCTTGATTTTGCATAATACAAGTATTTAAAAGCACTTACTAGAATATAGTATATTATTAAAATTCACAATCATTTTAGGTATAACGCTCTTGTTTTATTTATAATAATGTCAATAGCAAACAAAAGTTTTGAAATAGATAATTCATAGCTTCCTATTTTGCATACTTTATAAATGTTTATTATTAATTTTTTCATAGTTACCTAATAATTACTTATTTTTATGTTTAGTATGTGTGAGTTCTTGCTCTGATGAAGGCATACTTAATATATAGTGTCGAATCTTTGACCAATTATAAATAAAACAGAACGTTATACCAAGAGTTATTTCTAAATCTTGAAATAAATTTATACTTGGAATAATTTTAAAATTAGCCAATATAATGTCATTTATTCTGAGAATATATTTTTAGTCAAATACAAGTGATTTTTTTACTTATCTTAAGAATAAATAAAATTGGAAATATTGACCCTCAGTATGTTATTGTTTATTTCCAATGGTTAATTAAATAAAAAGTTATATTAATATTTTATATAATTTACCGAGCGACTTTAATAATTTTGATGACGTTAATAATTAATTTGTTTGATAATTGTAATTGTCATATTAAGAGCTAATTTGTTATTATAATGATATGTGTACAAATAAATATTAATTTTTCTATAATTTCAGATGTGAAAAACGCGAGATATGCTGTCCTAAAAATCATATCAAAGAAAGACAAGACATTGACCAATTAATCCCAGAAAGCTACAAATACTAATTTATTGTATTATAATAATATTATTATTTTATAAACTTTACTGTAATTTTGTGATATTTTTATAATAAACATTTAAAATATTTATTTATAATTACTTATTCAAACACATTATTATAAACTTTTTCAATTTAGTTACTTCGTCACCTAGTAACATGTTTCTGTTTTGTTTGTTTATTACATACATACACACACAATCACGCCATGTACCCAACAGGGTGTGGCACAAACTCTTTTCATCATCCCGAAATCAGTCGCCTCCAAACATTCCTATCCAGCACAAGCAACTTTCGTTTCATCCACATTCATAATTCTACCTCTCATACACGCTCTTTTATTCCTACTACTTGGAAACTTTCGCTCACACAAGCCACTCTCAATCATACCACTCTAACTACTCATTGGACATCCACGCAAACGTATACTATCAAAATCATTCAAATAAATCTTTAGGAAAAACCATTATAAACATTTCCAATCAAAATCAAACAATAAAAATTAAACACAAATTTGATTACCTCTTGACAAATAAAACAAAATATAGAAAATCTCTTGCTATGTAATACGAAAAAAAATCTACATTTAATTCCAATTCAAAACTCGTTTCATCATACTACATTGGAAATACCTGAATATCAAAAATAAACAAAACAACATCGACAAGAGCCTGAAGTAAGAAACAAAAAAACAAACAACCGACAATCGCAACGTATATAAATGAGTGTTAGCCGAGGTCAACCAGCACTTGTTTTGTTAATATTATAAATCTCAGTTTAGTTTGCATTATAGCTCAGAACGAGTTAAGTCAATTTTTAAATTGTTATTATATTTTGACAATTGTTATTCAGTTAAATTTCTAAATAAACACAATATGAAAATAAACTTTGCATTTTTATTCTTCATGCTATTTGCATTGTTTAATGCTGTATTTGCTGGAGTAGCAACGAATAATAATCAAAATTGCGTATGTGTTGCGGAAAATTCCTGCCGAAGAGATGGTGTTGTCAGTAATGAAAGGTAAGTTTAAAATTTTGAACATGCAAACATTTTTTTTTAATTGATTTAAATATTTCTAAATCAGGAATTCAATAATGAGCAAACTTCAGTTTTTAGTTAACAAATACACAACATAAATTTAGAAGAATTGTTTACTAAATTAATTGCCGAATTCAAGATTTTTTCATCATATAAGCAAGTTTAATTTTTAAATTTCGCATAATATGGAATTGCTTATAAATTTATATTGGATAAAAATATTTGACCTATGAAAAAAAAACATATGATCTACCGAATAGTACCTATGAAAATAATAGTTTACCCTATGTATTAAATAATTAATCTATGGTTTTAATTTTTGACCTATAGAATTCATTATTTATCTTTAGAAATATTTATCGAACTATGAAAATAATTATCGACCTATGGAAATAATCAAATACCTATTGATATAATTATCGATCTATAAAATTAAGAAAGTGGCTATTTATACATACAGTATTTTTACGTAATTGACTATTTAGGGTAAGTTAGGTTAGTAGGTTGGTTTAGGTTTAGGTTTTTTTACTATAGATCATTTTTTAATTATTAATAAGTAAATGTTTTTTTCTATAGGTAAAAATATAAAATTTCATAGGTAATACTTGAATTATTAATAGATCATAAAATTGGCATCCATTTAGATTTCCTTGCTAATAGTTTGCTAGATTAATTGTTGTTCAAATATATTCAAGATTATTTTTATTATTATTAAACGAAGATTTATCATGCATCAATGAATCCATTAGTTCTATCGGCTTTGGAGTTCAATGAGTCTGATAAATTGCGATAAATAGCAGTGGGGGGGGGGGGTTAAATATATAACATATGTCAAATATTAAATTTATAAAATTTTCTGGGTAGATATTCCGTGGTCGATCTATTCTCGTCGCGATAGCTATTCTTGCATGACAAGTTGCATTTTTGTGCAAAGAAATATCCAGTATTAAAATGCATAAAATTATGCATCGTGTCCTTAATATATTTAAAAAAAAAACAACTGAAAAACTCATCTTCGATTATTGTTAAAATTTATATACTAAATAAATCATATTTTTGTACTAAACTATTTTGATACACGCTACAGTTATTATTGTAAACATAGCGAGAGATAACTTAATACTTATTTTAAGTAGTCTCAAACTGCAATAAATGTTATCATTGAATTTTTTATCATTCTAAAAATAAATTGATTAGTTTACAAATCAAAGATTGTTGTCTGTCTGAGAGATTTTCAAGTATGCAATTTAATTAAAACCAATTTCGTATTTTATAACGCACAAAATTTTAATAACTTTTACGTATTTCTAGAAATATATATTACTAAACTGTGTACTTGATAATCGTCGGTATCATATAATCCTACAACATTATTGCTTTTTTTAAAATTAATAAAAAAGTTATTTATTAATAGATACGTATAATATCAATATCTTACAAATATTTGTTATTAACATAATATTAAAGCAATGTTTCCTGCGATGACACTAATGTCTATATGCTGAAACATTTTTGTTAAAAAGAAGTATAACGTTTCGTTAAAATGAAAATTATTGGATTCCGTAAGAAATCTTTCTATGTATATTGCAACGAAATTTCTTACGAGATTCAAAGATTTTTATTTTAGCGAACCGTTATTTTTAACAAAAATGTTAGTTTCTAATATAAAATTAGAAAATTTAATAAATTTGGAATTTAGAATCTGCTTTCGCGGCAGACTAGACTAACTAGACTACGAGCCTACAACGAAATAAACACATTTTTTTCAATTATATTATGTTTGACCAGTCATAGCTAAATCATGCGTTAACCTGGTTAGTTGTTTTACAGTGGCTAGTGGTTAGAACGTTTGCCTTTAAGCAGAAAGTCTCGAGTTCAAATCCCGGCGAGGCCAATACAATTTTCCAAATTTATTAAATTTTCTAATTATATATTAGTTCACTGCGATTGAGTGGAAATTAAAATATTTGTAAAAAAAAGGATATTTTAATTCTATATTTACTAAATCAACTTATAGACAGTAATGTAACTTTTTTTTAACTCATTTTTATTATCACAAAACCATTACCAATGCTAAAATTAGCGCGAAAATCGAATACATAAAATTCCCTATGAATATATCACTAGATGGAAAACATTGACGTCATATTACAGAATCACCTATGTTCTATGACAATAATACAACCAAATAAATTGGGCCTTACGCATTCCTTTTACCCATGTGACAAGTTCACGTACAATAGGTACAAGGTCGTAATATTAATAATAATAATTTATTTAAATTCTGGCAATTTCGACTGACGACCTTTGTGTACCAATTAGATACGCTAACACACAACTGCTTAGTAACACAATCATAACTTTTGCATACATTTAATTTAAGAAAATGAAAAGATTTGTTTTGTTTGTTTCAGATGCCAAACCTATTCAAATCAAGTATGCTGTTCACAAAATTTAATTTTGGGGTAAAATTTGAATATTATGAAGAACATATAAATACAGATTATTTTTCTCATATTCATTGTAAAACTATGTAACGCTAGAATTTTATCTAGTTAATATATTGTAAGTTTTAAGTAATTGATATAAATAAAAATATTACAAAATAAAAGTTGTTATTCTATAAATGAAACCTTATTATTCATTATTTAAAATTATAGTTATTAAAAAATTATCTAAAATCAAGGAAAAATAAAATACGGATATAAACATTAATCCTAGCATTAAATTTGAAAGATTTAGTTTATCTGCATGCATGTTTATAAAAATATTTATTTAAGGAAACAAAAAAATCGTATAGGGGCCTAAAATGTTATTGCATAATTATCAGGCGTTTTTGAATGTTTTTATTTGTTAATAAAAATTGCTGTTTTGTTTATTTGTTTTTAATAAAAATATTTAAATAAATAAATAAATAAATAAATAAGTTTTAGTTTTTGCTAACAACAATAGCCAATAGAAATAAATGTAACAGCTGTGATTTTTATTTTTTATTTAGTGTGTACTAATATTATATTGATTAATGTTTGTTAGCAATGTTCCTAACACTAACAACTTTGTTACGGAATTAAGGTAAATATTATAAAATTTGTTTTGTGTTAGAGTTAACGTCGCCTATCCTATTATCCTGTTCGTATCGCGTACAAGGACGAACCAAATATTCAAAAACACATTGGCACTCTTAAATATATATATATATATATATATATATATATATATATATATATATATATATATATATACCGGGTGTCTACTTTTTTTTTGTTACATAGGGAATAAAATGCTAAAATTTTCATTTGGTGATAAATTTTCCCCTAATTATTATAGAACAAAAGTACAAATACAAAAGTTGTTTAGAATTCAAAAATGCATCAAATGATGCCAAATTTATCAATATAGGATGTTCTGATCAAGAATTAGAAGCAAATTAAAATTTCCATTTTTGCGCTCTTTACATCAAAGTGCCACGGAAATTAAACAAATAATTTCATTTCTTTTGGAGTTTGAGTTTGACAGATCGTATTTATTTTATTGTTACGTTCTGTATTATTATTATTATTATTATTATTATTGAAAATAATGAATAAACTTAATGTAAATGAAAAGCTATTAAGTATAAAAAGTATTAAGTATTTATTATTTATTACAATGAAAGGGTATTTTACTCGGCTGTACACTACGTACTAGCTGTGGTTTTAAATTGTGAATGTCTCCATTATAATTTTAAGTAATTGTTTAATTTATTTATTAACTTCAAGTTATAAAAACAATACATTTGAATTAGATGACTGGCATTATGCCTAATATATTTATTATAATAATTTAAACTTATCCCTGAGGATGCTGTAAGTTGTGCAGTGAAACGTCGGATAAGAGTTTAATAAATAGTAAATAGCTGAACTCCGTAAAACTTTCTTTATTTATTACAATATTCAATATACCTATAAAACAGAAAAATTCATGAATACAAGATATAGGAGAACAAAAACGAAACTAACAATTTAAATTAAATGTTCAAATAAATCGCCATTAACTGCCAAACAATAACCTAATCTGTTATAAAATTCGTGACGTACAGAGCTTAATTGTGTTTGTGTTATATTATTGCACTCTTCAACAATGGCATTTTTCAAATCAACAAGATTTTTGATATGTCGTTTATAAATTTTCTCCTTCAAATATGGCCATAAAAAGAAATCGCACGGTGCTAAATCGGGCGATCTAGCTGGCCAATTAATTGGACCACCTCTACCAATCCATGAATTTGGAAAACATTGATCCAAATATAATTTAATGTTGCAGCTGTAATGTGCCGGACATCCGTCTTGTTGCTACCAGACAACATTATCTTGAGTTGCACACTCTTCTAACTGCGGACCAATATGATTTTGCAACATATCCAAATATTTTTCGTTGTTTAAATTATTTTCAATAAAAAATGGCCCAATTATACACCTGCCAAAAATTCCAGCCCATACATTAACTTTTTCTGGATATTGGGTACGTGTTGCTACCATTAAATGAGGATTTGTTTGGCTCCATATTCTAAAGTTTTGTGTATTAGGTTCGCCGTGTAAAGTAAACGTAGACTCGTCAGTAAAACAAATAGATTTCAAGAAGTTTCTGTCTAAATTGGATTTTTCCATAATAATGTTACTAAATTCGCTTCTAGCCATTTTATCCGCTTCAAATATCTCTTGGTGCGTGGAATATTTATAAGAATGATATTTTTCATTTTTTAGTACCTTATGTATTGTTGAAGGATGCAAATTTAATTCAGCACCAAGTTGACGCACACTAACATTTGGGTTTTCCGTTACACACAAAAGTATATTCAATGTATTTTCTTTAATTGCATTTTGATTTAAATTCTCCTCCTGATCTTCTGCGTTGATTTTTCTACAATTTTTACAACGTTTTAACACACTTCCAGTTTCTTCGAATTGTTTAATTATCCTACGAATAGTCATAGCGGAAGGTATGGGACGGTTTTCAAAGAAAGCGCTGAATAAATCTCTTACTCGTCGTATCGAATTTCCAGTAAAATACCATTTTACGCACTGAACTTTTTCATTTACCTTAAGTTTATTCATTATTTTCAATAATAATGATAATAATACAGAACGTAACAATAAAATAAATACGATCTGTCAAACTCAAACTCCAGAAGAAATGAAATTATTTGTTTAATTTCCATGGCACTTTGATGTAAAGAGCGCAAAAATGGAAATTTTAATTTGCTTCTAATTCTTGATCGGAACATCCTATATTGATAAATTTGGCATCATTTGATGCATTTTTGAATTCTAAACAACTTTTGTATTTGTACTTTTGTTCTATAATAATTAGGGGAAAATTTATCACCAAATGAAAATTTTAGCATTGTATTCCCTATGTAACAAAAAAAAAGTAGACACCCGGTATATATATATATATATATATATATACATATTTGCAAAATAATTAATTTTATTGTTATGAATCAGACTGAATGACAAGTACAATAATTTGTTCCACGCAACACTAAATTATTTTTAACTAACAAAATGAGTAATAAAATTAAATTATGTCAATAATAAAAAAAAAAGTTACAAATATCGTAAACATAGATAAAAGAGAAACTATTGTAATATGAGTAGTATATATATGTATATGAAATATGTGAAAATATATACTACATAAAAATAAAATCACATATTGTTCATAAAAATGTGTCAAGGATTTTTCGAGAAAAACGAAAACGAAAAGAATAAATAAAATTAGTTTGAAACGTATGAGTCAAAACCAGTGCTGGACTGGCCCACCGGAATACCGGGAATATCCCGGAGGGACCTCAAATATATTTAAGTGTTTTTTTTTTAATGAAACGAAATTAAATATTTACAATTTTTACAATAATATTGACAATAATCGAGTTACTGATATAATGAAAGAAAAAAGTCAAATATTAAAAAAATGTTTATTTAATTGGTTTTAATTACTTCACTATGAATGTATAATAAACGTCTGGTTAAAAAGATTTATTTAAATGATTTTGATGGTATACGATTGCGTGGACGTCCGATGAGTGGTTGAGTGGTATGATTGAGAGAGTGGCTTGCGTGAGCGAAAGTTTCCAAGTGGTAGGAATAAAAGAGCATGTATGAGAGGAATTATGAATGTGGATGAAGCGAAAGTTGCTTGTGCTGGATAGGAATGTTTGGAGGCGACTGATTTCTCGGGATGATGAAAAGAGTTTGTGCCACACCCTTTTGGGTACATGGCGTGATTGTGTATGTATGTATGTATGTACTATGTACTTAATTTTGTTGCAATTATCCAAAAAAAAAAACTTTTTTATTAATTAATAAATATGTTTATAAATTACTAACGTACTTTCTTGTATTTTTTTTTAAATTTAATATTGTGGGCCTACTTCACCGATATTTCCCGGGCCTAAATGTGTTTCCAGTCCAGCCCTAGTCAAAACCATATAAAATGATGTAGTAGGGCTGCGTTCAAATCAAGAAAATATGAGTGTTTTGTGTTTACAATTTACGACAAGTTTTATCTTCAAATTCGAAAAATGTATTTATGCTGAATAAGTAAATCAATAATTTATGTACTGATATAAGGACTGATCATACCTATACGGAATCCAATGTCTTACCATTCAATACTTGTCAATTTAAATGGAATAAATTATATTTTAATTCGATTTATTAACATTTTTCTTTTTATTAATAAGAACAATTTCTAAATTGATTTACTATTAATATGAATATTTAGTTTTATTTTCACGTAATGATATCGAATTTTTAAAAGCAATTTCAAAAGGGTGTAAAAAGAGGTTAGCTGTAAATCTATTTAGTTCGACAGCAGTATACTCTGCGTAAAAATTATTATAGGATTCAAAAGTACATTAAGCGGGCGAGTACTTGACAGTTAATTTTGAAAAACTTTTTAAAAAGATTGTACTTTTGTGTTTGCTTTCTTTCTCTAAAATAAAAAAAAAATTAATCATAAAATATAGTCAATTTTGTTTTATTGTTTTTAAATAAAACTAATTTACTTAAAAAAAAAATTAATCTAATGGTTTAAAAAAATAGCACTTAAATAGTTGAAATAACATTTGCTTAATGGCTTTGGTGCCCACAAAATGACATAATTTTATTTTTAAACAATGTTATCAACCTTGGAAGTAGTTTTTTTACCACTTTGACTCCAAGGAAAAAGTGGTATAGCGTTTGATACATTGTCTGTAACATTTTCAAAAAAAAAAAATTGTGTATAGAAATCCTTCATATAGCCTCTAGATGACGAATCTGAACTTAGTTTATGTGAGTGTATGGATGTGCGTCGTCAGCTCGCTCGCTCGGTCGTCAAACAAAATTTTGTGGCCGCAACTCCTCCTAGACGGTTCAACCAATTTTAATGAAATTTTCAGGATAAATTTGCCTAGCACCCAAGATGGTCATGTGGTATTGGTTTTTGCCAGTAATGTCAACTTTCCGAGAAAAAAATTACTAAAGTTTTTAAAAATTCATATTGCCTACATTACTTATCCAATTTTGATCAAATTTTCAGAAAAGATTTCCCTAATGCTCCCATTAATTATATAATTTTATTAATATCCAGAGTTGCCAACTTTCCGAGAAAAAAATTACTAAAATTTTAAAAATTTTATTATGGCCATGTTATTCAACCGATTTTACTCAAATTTTCACAAAAGATTCTCCTAGTATTCATATAATTTATGTAATTTTAACAAAAGTTTACGCATCGTAGGCACTAAAATAATTTTCACAGTACGATTATGAATAACCAGTGCACGGAATTCAATTAAAAACAGCCATGAATTATCACTAAATAATTAGATGTAACTTGTGCATGTATCATGCACATATTTATTATATAAAAGAAATTGTTGAAAGCAGAGATCAGTTTCGAAAAAACATTCACAAAATATACAACACAGTGATACTTGTTTAATAAATGCATTTTTGATCACAGCGATATCTAAAGGTAAAGTAATAATTTACAATTTAGTATCAAGAATGTTTAATATTGTTCTGTGTGATGTTAAGTCATATTATAATTATAGTATAAATTTATAAACAAGACTATGTTTTGTTGGACATCCTGTACAACATGGTATAGTAATCTAAATTAGATTTCATAATATTAATGTTGTACATACAATAGCATTTAGTAATTAACTTAGGCTTGCAAAGCACGGCTGCGTATTTGCAAAAATATATATACATATACTTTCATATTTACTTTAAACTTATAATAATTAGTGAATTCCTTGTTAGGTTCGTTACTTTTTTTTTTATCAATTACGTGATATTTCGATCATCTTTAGATTAGTCAGTGATTAGTTTTATCTTATAAAGAAAAAGATAACATCAATCACTGTGAAGACACTGATTTAAATAAAATTTCTTTTAATTAAAAATCTATAAAATTTTTATGATCTAGTTACTTATTTCGTTACCTAGTAACTTGTTTCTATGTTTTGTTTATTTACTGTAAATGTCATTTGTATCATTTTTCCTAATGAAGATGTACGTTGACTACGTCAATTATTAATAAATATTAATACAGAACTGATAGCGTTTATTTTAATATATTTAATATATTTTTTACTATGTTATAAATTTGCTGTTTATTTCATTATATTCTCTTGCTATTAATTTACAATTATTAGCATAAAGATGTGAAAATTTTTTATATTGATTCTCGATAATATTTTAATTTGGAAGGTTTCAAGGCAAAAATAGATAATTTAAAAAAAATATTTATTTATTTATTTGGACGTTTCGGTCATTGTATCATGGTAATCTTCAGCTATGTGATATATAAAAGAAGAAAAAATACAAAATAATGCAAATGGATCACATAATAATGTAATATAGTAATATACAATTTATTAATGTAAAAAATTGGTACATATCAATAGTTTTAAACAATAAACAAATAACGAAACAACTATTTAAAACTATTGGTACAATTGTAATTGTATACGTATTATTATATTATTATATGATGAGTATACGTCCGATGAGTAGCTGGAGTGGTATAATTGAGAGTGTTTTGAGTGAGCGAAAGTTTCCAAGTAGTAGAAATAAAAAAGCATGTATGAGAGTGGAATTATGAATGTGGATAAAGCGAAAGTTGCTTGTTTGGATAGGAATGTTTGGAGGCGACTGATTTCGGGATAATGAAAAGAGTTTGTGCCACACCCTTTTGGGTACATGGCGTGATTGTATGTATATATATATATATATATATATATATACATATTAAATGATTCATTTTTGCCTTGAAACCTTCCAAATTAAATTATTAGCATAAAAATATAGTAAAATTAGTTTAAGAAAAAAAATTAACATAAACGAGGTAAGATTGAAAATACGCATCCGGGTCGATTTTAGCGCCACACAACGAGCAAAACACGCAAATTCACAACATCCGCGCATCAACGTTTGATGTAAACAAAACTATATATGGTATTCAGTGTAAAACAACATAATACTGGATATGTAGATATGAGTTCTACCTAATACCATCCTCCAACATGAAACGTTATATACCAATCCACGAATTGATTCAATAATTGTCGCACATTTGAAGTTTGATCACCGTTCGATATTCGGTCATGTTCGGCTAAACTCGTTCGTCATAAACACCCTTCCCACTCCACCTACCCTCTCTTCACTAAATCCTTTAATTCGTCAATTTACCAATCAAATTATTTGATGAGATTCTCCGAAAACGTTAACTCCAAAGGTAACTCGAAATATTTTAAACCAGGAATTCTGCGGTTTCCCATTTATGTAATTATAATTTATATAATTTGTAAATAGTTTAATAAAAATAATAATATTTAATACATACATACACAATCACGCCATGTACCCATATGGGTGTGGCACAAACTCTTTTCATCATCCCGAAATCAGTCGCTTCCAAACATTCCTATCCAGCACTAGCAACTTTCGCACTTTCATCCACATTCATAATTCCACTCTCTCACAGCATGCTCTTTTATTCCTACTACTTGGAAACTTTCGCTCACGCAAGCCACCCTCTCACTCATACCTACCACTCCAACTACTAATCGGACGTCCACCTGCAAACGTCTACCATCAAAATCATTCAAATAAATCTTTTAAACAGCAAACGTTCATTAGACGCATTCGCTCAACATGTCTCCGAACCATCTTAACTGACTCTAACACGGGGCAACTTTTGCTACAACATTTTTTTCAATTTCACACTCATCATACACTAATCTATTTCGTACCCGATCTCTCCTATTTACACCACATACCCATTTGAGAATAAATACTTCATATTAGAAAAAACCGAACTTTGTTCGTTACAGAATGGCAAGACCCCTCAAATAGTTAAAATATTTTTATTAGTTTAACAGTATTTTTGTTGTTTTGTTATATTAACAAATAAAATTACCTAAATCTTATGCACTCCTGCAAATAAGCATAATTAAGCTTCATTAAATAATTCATTTGCATTTTCATTCACGATATTTTCTAGGAATTTAATTTCAATAATCCGCGAATAATAATAAATAACTAGTGCTGTCAATATTTGAAAAAATTGGATCCGGATATCCGGATCCAAAAAGATTCGGATATCCGAATATCCGATTCTCGGATAATTTAAGATCCGGATCTGAGATCCGGATCCGATATTCGGATCTGAGATTCGGATCCGATATCCGGATCTGAGATCCGGAACCGATATTCGGATCTGAGATCCGGAACCGATATTCGGATCTGAGATTCGGATCCGATATCCGGATTTAAGATCCGGAACCGATATTCGGATCTGAGATCCGGATCCTATATCCGGATCTGAGATTCGGATCCGATATCCGGATCTGAGATCCGAAACCGATATTCGGATCTGAGATCCGGAACCGGTATTCGAATCTGAGGTTCGTCCGACATCCGAAACCGATATTCGGATCTGACATCCGCATCTTAGATTTGAATTCGATATTCGTTTCTTAGATTTGGATAATACATTTGAAATGCGTAATCTAACAATTACACAGAAACAGGTATTGTATTTTTATTTCTATTTAGTTTATAATAAAGTTTATAATTTTAGTAATTTATTATATACATGTTTTATTGGAGAATATAGAGTGTTTTATATAAAAGTAAAATTTGGTTTTACAAATAGATATATTAAAATAGTTATTCTGTCTTGTTATGTCTATAACTTCAATATACATAACTTTACTATACATTTATGATGTAATATAGACATGCACTCATCATACGTTTATTGATATAGTGTAGAAAGAGACAACTTATAATAATATATGCCTAGCTATGGTTAGGTGCAGTTATTTGAGTTTAAATTTTTCAGTGTTTACGTTAAGATATTATAAAATCTTTTGTTCAGTATTTTTGTGTTATTATATCACTGTTATAGTATGGTTATGGTGCGCTACACGCTATATTTTACTAGATTATTCAATTATAGTTCAAAAAATTAAAATATTTCTGAATTATTAGATGAAGCAAATGAGTTAATATTTGAAATGTATAATATGTAACAAATATAAATAAATAACTTAAATAATTTGTTTAGTAATTTTGTGAATATTAAAAAATAGATACATCTTTCAAGAAACACAATAATATACCATAAATTAAAACTTAATATAGTTTATTATAGGAGAAGTATTGAATGTTTGCTTTATTTTTATTCAAAAACATAAATTGTCTTACTTTAGAGTTTACATTTTTAAGGGCGTAATGTAAACATCTATAGAATAAAATCAGACTATTATTCGATAGTTAGTAGTTACATAAATAAACAAGATTAGAAGTATATGGGTAAACCCATATATAGACTACTTTGACATTTCTCGGAAAGTTGGCAACACTGTATTTTAATAATATTATAATTTATGTGGGCAATAGGAGATACTTTTCTGAAAATTTGATCAAAATCGAATAAATAATGTAGCCACAATGAATTTTTTAAAAATTTTGTGATTTTTTCTCGATAAGTTGGCAACACTGTATTTTGTTAAAATTGCATAATTTATTTAGGCACTAGGAAAAACTTTTATAAATATTTGATTAAAATCGGTTAAATAAAATGGTCAAAATAAATTTTTAAAAATTTTACTAATTTTTTTCTCGGAAAGTTGGCAACACTGTATTTTGTTAAAATTACATAAATTATATGAATACTAGGAGAATCTTTTGTGAAAATTTGAGTAAAATCGGTTGAATAACATGGCCATAATAAAATTTTTAAAACTTTAGTAATTTTTTTCTCGGAAAGTTGGCAACACTGAAAATTAATAAAATTATGTAATTAATGGGAGCATTAGAGAAATCTTTTCTGAAAATTTGATCAAAATCGGATAAATAATGTAGCCACAATGAATTTTTAAAAACTTTAGTAATTTTTTTCTCGGAAAGTTGGCATCACTGGAAAAAACCAAAACCACATGACCATCTTGGGCACTAGGCAAATTTATCCTGAAAATTTCATTATAATCGGTTGAACCGTCTAGGAGGAGTTGCGATCACAAAATTTTGTCTGACGACCGAGCGAGCGAGCGAGCGAGCGAGCGAGCTGACGACGCACATCCATACACCCACATAAACTAAGTTCAGATTCGTCATCTACAGGCTATATGAAGGATTTCTATACAATTTTTTTTTTTTTTTGAAAATGTTACAGACACCGTACCAAACGCTTAACTACTTTTCCTTGCAGTCAAAGTAGTAATAATACCTTACAGACAGCATTCATTTAAAATTACTATTGTATACTAAAAAGTTAAAGGCGATGATATGAAATACAAACAAACAAAGCCAATCATATCTCAAGTAATATATATAATATATATATATATATATATATATATATATATATATATATCAGAATAAACATTAATAATAATTTTAAAATAATATTTTTAGATACAAATTTTACATTTCATTAACTCAAAACCAAAAAAATATTAACTTGTAATAAAATATATAATTTGAAAAATATTAACAATCTGGAAAATTTATTGAAGATTTGACAAAATGCTAATTTTTTTAACAAAATTGTATAATTTAAATTAAAAATTTATTCTCAATATTTGACAGTTTTATACTAAATTTCAAAATTTTTAGCACATATGAATCGCCAAGAATTTTAAAACAAAATTTTCAGAATTGCATATGTAAAAGAATTTTTCGTATTGCCAAAATCAGCTCTTTTAGTATTCCCAAAAACAGAACTTGTAATAACATCCATTGTATACAAAATTCTTTAGACACAATGTATATAATTAAGTACTTTTATTTCTGAGACACACTGCATATTTATATGACATATAAAAAATAAGTATATTTTATATAAAATTCTTGAGACACATTGTATATATAATTTTTTAGACACATCGTATATAACTGCAGTCGCACACTTATTTGGCATTTCGATAAAATAATACAGCTTGTAAAATGTTTTTAATATTCGTTTAAAAAATGTGATATGTATATGATATGTTAAAAAGAAAACAGATATTTCAATAATATAAATATATTAAAATAATGTGTGAAAAACCTATATAAAAATAAAAATATAAAACACTTTGGCCCGTATTCTCACCTCACTTTTTCGTGAAAAAGTGCTTTTATTATTTATTTCAAAATAAGTTTTTGCTTATGTTTTTCATCAAATATAAATAATTTTACTATTTTTGATCATTTTTATTATATTTGGTATTATAAAATTTAAATAAACTATTATAAAGTGCTTAATTAATAATTTTAAGCAAACGTTAAAAGTACTTTTAGCAAAAATCACTTTTATAAATGAGGTGAGAATACGGGCCATAGATTCGAAACGATTCAAATTTGAAATCCGGATCTTTAGATTCGGATCCTAAATCCGGATCTGAAATTCGAGTCCGAGATCCGAATCTGAGATCCGGATATCCGAATCTAAGATTCGGATCCGAGACCCGAATATTCGAATCTGAGATTCGGACCCGAGATTCGGATATCCGAATCTGAGATTCGGATCCGAGATCCGGATATCCGAATCTTAGATTCGGATCCGAGATCCGGATCTGAGATTCGGATCCGAGATTCGGATCCGAGATCCGGATATCCGAATCTGAGATTCGGATTCGAGATCCGGATATCCGAATCTGAGATCCGGATCCGAGATCCGGATATCCGAAAACCTAATTATCCGGATATCCGGATAATTTTGGATCCGGATCCAAAATTATCCGGATTCGGTTCCCAGCACTATAAATAACTAAACTTAGTTTTACGTGTTAATTCCTACGTACTAAGAAATGTCATAAAATATAAAATGTATTTGCTATTAAATAAATATAATAATATTTATATTTTATTATATCTACGTAGAACTAAAAGTAATAAAAAATTATATTTCATATATTTTTACGGAATTTCCGAAAGCAAGATACGTATATTAATTTATTTAATATTAAAAAACATTCCAATTAGTAAAATTAGAAATACAAATTGCGTATAATTTTTTTTATTGAACATACATACTGATTAGTATCTTTATCAGAAAAATGTGATTTTAATTGAAAAACTATACATACATTTGAAGTGGATTAGTCGTGTGGCCCTAAATTAGATTATAATCTTATCAAAGTAATTATATATTTTTTGTTTCTACGCAAAAAAAAATAATAATAATAATTTATTATTTTAATCTCAAGAGAAAATACAGACTAATATTAATCATTATACTGATTTCATATTAATTATTAACATAGAACTCATTATATTAAAATAAAAAAGCTTCAAGATTAAGTTCTGTATAATTTTTAATTAAATAATCAACGTTTCGATATACTTTACGTATATCATCATCAGGAAAAAAATATACATATGACATAAATTATAAACAAACAAAACATAGAAACTAGTTACTAGGTACTATAGATTATAAAATGTATAAATTATTAATTAAAAGTAGTCAAATTTTATTTTAATTACTGTCTTCACACTGATTGATGTTCTCTTTTTATTGCTTCTCTTATCAATCTTCTGTTAAGGCCATTTCAAGGCAAACAAAAGGCTATATTCAGACAGGTGGTGAGAATCAAAAAATGAATAATTTTACATTCGATTTATTCGTTTAATACTACATATTTATGGTAACTAATTATTAGAAAAACTAGTTAATTTATGTACAATTAATAATTTAATAACAATTTTTATATTCAGACAGAATTAGCATATAAAAAAATTAATCAAATATTTAATTGTTAATATTTTCATTGTTTATTATTATTTTGATTTCCAAAAAATATATATGTTGTTAATTGTTATTATAGTACTTATGTATTAATTTCAGAATTTATTTATGTGTAGTTTATTTGTAAAAAAACACATTTGAAAAAAATTATGATTAATCTTTATTACAATTAACAACATATATATTTTTTGGAAATCAAAATAATAATAAACAATAAAAATATCGACAATTAAATATTTGATTAATTTTTTTTATATGCTAATTCTGTAAATAAATAAAAATTGTTATTAAATTATTAATTGTACGTAAATTAGCTAATTTTTCTAATAATTATTTACCATAAATCTGAAGTATTAAACGAATAAATCGAATGTAAAATTATTTATTTTTGAATTCCCACTACCTGTCTGAATATAGCTTTTTGTTTGCCTTGAAATACCCTTAATATAGTTGGGTCTTGAAATTATTTTTATTATTTATTATCGAATTTTACATCGTGAGAAGTTATAATTTTTAAAATGTTATTTTGGTTTCACTGTTTATTCTAGAATAATAAAAATTTGATAAAAAATTCTTTTAGTGCCCACAAAAATTATATAATTTTATTTTTAAACAGCGTTGTCAACTTTTGGAAAAAAAAATAAAATTTCTATTTCTATTTCTTAGTATTTATGTAATTTTTGTACCGAAAAATGTTACACTATTTCTATGTATTGTTTTGAATAAAATATTTTATTTCTAATTATAATTTCTCATTAAATTTTTGTCCTACAGGATCAAATACTTTTGAGCGTAACTGTATAAAATTTATTTATCATAACTTCAACATCTTTTATTATTGGTAATAGAAAAAATATTATACGTCAGTGGGTAATAAATGATATATTCTTCTCAGCACATTATTCAAAATTTTATTTTATAATATAAAACTAATATTGATTTTAAACAGAAATCATTAATCATTTTTCATTTCATATTCAGTATACATATAATTTATTATATATTATAGGTTATATTAGAAAAGTTAGATTCTGTTAGCATAGTAAAAAATCTTTCAGAACTCATTATATTAAAATAAAACTGCTTTAGATTAAAGTTCTGTACATACATACACAATCACGCCATATACCCAAAAGGGTGTGGCACAAACTGTTTTCATCATCCCGAAATCAGTCGCCTCCAAACATTAATATCCAAACAAGCAACTTTCGTTTTATCCACATTCATAATTCCACTCTCATAGCATGCTCTTTTATTCCTACTACTTGGAAACTTTCGCTCACTCAAGCCACCCTCTCAATCATACCACTCCAACTACACATCGGACGTCCACGCAAACGTCTACCATCAAAATTATTCAAATAAATCTTTTTAACCAAATGTTCATTAGACATTCGCTGAACATGCCCGAACCATCTTAACTGACTAACACCAACTTTTGCTACAACATTTTATTCAATTTCACACTCATCATACACTAATCTATTTCGTACTCGATCTCTCCTATAGTTACACCCAGCTACCCCACGTAAAAATCTCATTTCCACAACAGTCATTTTCCGCTCTTATGCTTTTGCAACCAAACCCAACATTCACTACCCTATACATCAACGTAGGCACCAAAACTGCATTGTATATACTCAAACGGGCTTCTTTGGAAACATTTTTCTGTATTAATGTTTATTTATAATCGAGGTTTCGACAAACTCAACGTCTCCATCTTCATTATTTTTCCCGATGAAAACAGAACTTTAACCTAAATCAGTTTTATTTCAGATATTTAGGTTATAAACCTACTCGTATATTACTCATTTGGGACTATGGAATTATGGGTAATAGTAATAAACTAAAATTTAAGTTGAATATATTGTTATATTGTTGTATATTGTATATATTTTAAACTTGACCTACATTAATTTGAAAAGAATAAAAATTACAAATTCAATATTACGCCATACGTTATCTTCAATAATTGTGTCACTAAGTGCAATTAAAAATCACCTATATATTAATGAATTCATTAGTAATAGTGAATTTCCCCACAAATGTACAATATGTGCTAATTTGAATATTATCTTTATGTCTCAATGAAACTATTGATAATCAGCAATTATACTACAATCTTTACTACCTTACTTCGGCATAGATAATTTAACGTAGCGATTACTCATAATTTATAGTATAAAAACACTGAATTAGAACATTGTAGTCACTTCACATTTTGACATTGTTCACACTGTATAAGACAAACTTCAACAAAACCATTCAAAGTAAGTAATTTTATTTTTTTAAAGAAGTATTTAACTAACTTTTATGTATCCATATATAGAATATTTTGAGCTGGTATGCCATGGTTGATCTATCCTTGTCGCAGACGTTTCGCCATACATCCTAGATGGTATCCTCAGTCACCAAGCACTGAAGATGCCATCTAGGATGTACGGTTAAACGTTTGCGACGAAGATAGATCTATAAATTTAATAGATATATTATCATTATTATTTATTTTAACAGTATTGTGTAATTATTCGTCAGATATAGCTTTTGTTATTTTTATTCTAAAACATGTTGATCTTAAATTATAATGGTTTTTTTGGGATTTTAGTTCATTTGTTTAATCTTGCGCTAATGGTAGTTGTATTGTTTTAAAACCGGTATTAGTTAAAACCAATATTAAAATCAAGTTCGTAATAAGAAACCATTTTTTATTTAAGTATATATTCTTTATTACACATGGTGTATTAATTAGGTTATAGTATTTTGATTTTGCTTAAATCGCCATTAACTTATTTTGATAAACTAATTAAATCATTAGTTAATTTTCAAATAAAAAAATTAAAACTATAGATTTAATTTAAAGATTCAAAATAAATTAATGGCGATTTAAGTAAAAACAAAAATACTATAACGTAAGGAATTATGAATGTGGATGAAGCGAAAGTTGCTTGTGCTGGATAAGAATGTTTGTAGGCGACTGATATCGAAATGATGAAAAGGGTTTGTGCCACACCCTGATTTGGGTACATGGCGTGATTGTGAATATATGTATGTATGTATGTAAGAAACTATTATTTTTAAAATCGAATATTAATAAAATATTTTTAATGTGTTTATTAGATGAAATTCGTTATTGCTTTATTGGCCGTCTTCATCACATTGGCAGCAATTAGTCAAGAGGGTGATGCAGCCATTGTACCTTTTGCATTCCAAAGAATTGGCGAACAACCACAAGGTGATTGCAGATGCGAGAACTGTGTATGCAAAAGCAGATTTGGTTGTCCACAAGACAACATTGAAAAGTAAGTTTATATGTAAAAATAATATAATAAAAAAATCCCGAAACCACACTTAAATTAAAATAAAGCTAAATACGTATTTCGGAAGCTAAGCTTCCATCTTCAGTAGCTAAATAAAATCTACAAAAATCTTATCTGTGATCCAAAGTACATAATACTGAATACGTATTTATAAAATATTCTGTACAGATTTCTATATAGAATATTTTATACAGAAAACTTTGTATAGAAAAACTATACTATTTTTTTGTATAGAAAAATGCATCGTGTAAAGTCAGCATAAACCATACAAATATATTATTAGATAACCAAATAAAACATTTCAATATTTCAGACAAATCTTGCATACGATAAAATCAAATATTTAAAACAAAAAGCTTGTGTATTTTGAATATTATTGTCATATTTTTTCATTTGAGTGACATTTCATATGAGATTGACAAACAATATTTTTGCTACATGTCATACATATTCAACAAAAAACATTTTTAAGAAATATATTTTCTTTCGTTTTCTGATTTTCGAAAACAATCTAAATGCTATTTTTATCGTTCTTATTCTAGTTATTGGTGTCCAGGAAGTTATATCTATGTTTGCTGTCGCATTGATACAATTAAAAACTAAAAAAACCAGAATCAATATGTACTAACATTTTGTATTTATTATTTTTTTATATAATTATGTAAATTAAGAACTACTAAGAAGAAGAACTAATTAAGAATAATTATTGTATATTATATTTGAACAAAATATTTTATAAACTAAAGATTAAAATAATATTATATTTACTAATTATGAGTATTTTATTTTATTAAAGTTTCCTCATGTATTACTATATTAATATTTTGTAATAAAAATTAATTTATATATATATATATATATATATATATATATATATATCTCAAAAGTTCAAAATAATTAAATACATATTATAATTAATTGACAACTGTACAAAGTATTGTATACTTTATGTGAACAAAATATAATATTTTATAAATCAAAGAATAAATTATTATAATTATTAAAAATATAAATATTCCTTTTTATTTTTTCCTTTACATACATACACAATCACGCCATGTACCCAAAAGGGTGTGCCACAAACTCTTTTCATCATCCCGAAATCAGTCGCCTCCAAACATTCCTATCCAGCACAAGCAACTTTCGCACTTTCATCCACATTCATAATTCCTCTCATATATGCTCTTTTATTCCTTTACAATCGTTTTATTATTAAAATTTTCAATAAAATTAATAATAAATAAAAATATATATTTACATATTTAATTTTAATAACTTATGTATGTTGCCAGATGATCAAATAATTTGATAAATTTGTTTTCAAATCTTGTTATAACTTACTATATATATATATACTATATACACATATATACTATATATACATATATACTATATGTGTAATATATACTATATATACTACCCAATAAAAACATACACAATTAGTATTAAATGTCTCAAATTCTTGTTACAACATCAATACTTGTAATTTAAAAATATGAATATTTATATCAGTCCAACATACATATTTTACTTTTAAAAAAAATATTGTCGAGAATAAATTTAAAATTTATTTCGCAATAATAAGTGAATATCTCGGTTGTCAGTAAGTGCAAAATGAATGGCAACCTAAATTAATTAGTATTAGCAATAAAGTGGCAATTTGATTGCTATTTTTTATGTTCCATTGCTAATCAAAAATTATAATTCTTACCGAATTCTTCTGACTCAAATAATGAATGCGTAGTAATTATTTGTTAAACCCATAATTTTCTACTATAAAAACACTGAATTTGAAAATTAACCTCATTGCATATTTAGATTTTAGTCACTGTAAAAAGTACACTTCGACAAAACATTCAATGTAAGTAATCCATAATTTAATTCTGATCATCAAATTTGCCATAAATACTTTAAATTTAAAGAACTTTTTGTAAATATCAATTCTAGTCATTATTTCAAATATGAAATCTTTAACTAAAATTTCTCTAAATTTAAATGAATTGTATGTTTAAAATTGCTCTATTAAAATTTAATTAAATCGACAAACTATTTTACATCCTCATTTCAGCTAAAGATCTTTAAATTTAAATAATTAATATTAATAATAATTAATATTATAATAATATTATTATTATTATTAATTAATAATTATTATTAATAGCGGCACAGAACACCTTTATTATAATTTTTATAAATATTAAATAATGAAGAAAAAAAATCGCGATTATAAACAAATAAACAAAAGTTTGTCGTTTATATCAGCAATGTATATTTATAGATAATAATTTATCTAAACTGAAAGAAATTTATGTAATTTTACACGTTTTGCGAATGCAATTTTTCATAAAAATGTAATATTATGTAAATTATTACAGTAAAATTGTTATTTTTACTGTTAAAACCTATGTAAAATTACATACATACATACCTACATACATACACAATCACGCCATGTACCCATATGAGTGTGGCACAAACTCTTTTCATCATCCCGAAATCAGTCGCCTTCAAACATTTCTATCCAAACAAGCAACTTTCATTTCATCCACATTCATAATTCCACTCTCACAGCATGCTCTTTTATTCCTACTTCTTGGAAACTTTTGCTCACGCAAGCCACCCTCTCACTCATACCCCACTCCAACTACTCATCGGACGTCCACCTGCAAACGTATACCATCAAAATCACTCAAATAAATCTTTTTAACCAAACGTTCATTAGACATTACATATATTTAAAATATATATTTTTTACAATGTAGAGTGAAAATGAATAATTTATAGCACGAAAATAAGCTATCGTCCGACGCGTAGCCGCGAGCAACAAAAAAATTTCTGCTCATAATGAGTAAAATATTTTTTATCTTTTGTCCAAATTACAAGTATGCGAAAAATTAACAAAACAAAATATTTGATTTTCTAGTTATTTTTACTTTGGCGCACACAACTCAAACTTCATAAAAATGTTTTTTTCTAATAAGGTGGTAAAAAACATAAATCAGTTTTAGATAATAATCTACGTACTCAACGTACGTTTTCATCAAGAAAAAAGATACAAATGATATTTACTGTAAATATACAGAACATAGATACAAGTTACAAGATAACTATTAGGTGACAAGTTACCTAATATTTTTTCCTGATGAAGACGTACGTTGAGTACGAAGAGTACGTAGAGTAGTAGGAATAAAAGAACACGTATGATGTATGAGAGAGTGGAATTATGAATGTGGATGAAGCGAAAGTTGCTTGTGCTGGATAGGAATGTTTGGAGGCGACTGATTTTGAGATGATGAAAAGAGTTTGTGCCACACCAAGTGGGTACATAGCGTAATTGTAAGTAATTTTATAATTAACTTTTATGTATTTATAGATGAAATATATAATTATTCTACTGGCTGTTTTTATCACATTGGCTGCGATTAGTGAAGCTAGTGAAATTGATGTGCCTTATTTCTGGATGAGAAGGTATGGCGAACCACAAGGTAATAATTGCAACTGTGAAAACTGCGCCTGTACCACTAGAATATCTTGTCCACTAAAAAATGTAGTCAAGTAAGTATAGAAAAATGTAGTAGCAAAAATTGGTGTTAATCAATTAAGATGGTTCGAACATGTTGAGCGAATGTCTAATGAACGTTTGGTTAAAAAGATTTATTTGAAACTACTTAACCTTGATAGTTTTGTGTACTAATTTATAATGTTCGCCGCCATTTTGGAAAAAAAACAAGGAAACTATTTTCTTTTGATAGTTCTGTATTAATTTATAATGTTCGCCGCCATTTTGAAAAAAAAAAACAATAATTCATTCCTTCTAAAATATCATTTTATTTTTTTGTTTTTAATTATTTTAAGATTAATTTTCTATTGTATATTTGATTATTTTTGGATTAATATAATTCAGTTTATATTTGATATTTGGTTAAATCTGTTCATTTATAAATCAAAACAAAGTCACAAAAAGCTTTCAAAATTACTATAAAATGATTGAAATACCATAATTGCAAAAAAACATAATATAAATAAACAGAGTAGCTTTAATTGCATAAATACGAATAAAAAAATATCAATCAATCTTCTAGATAATATCCAGATAAAATATCAAATATAAGGGAAAAAAGTGAATAACTACATACTTTATATGTCAGGTTTCAAATTCATAAAAACTTATTTTCATTTGAGTGACATTTTGAAAAATATTCTTTCGCTGAAATGAGAAAAAAAAATTGACAAAAAATATTTTTGTTACACATAATACGTTACAGAATTGGAAAAAAAGTTTTCATGAAATATATTTTTCTTCGTTTCTGATTTCTGAAAATACCAACTGAAAACATTCTGACTAAACGTTATTCTTTTTTTTTTCTGTTACAGCCTGCCCTGTCCGGGAAGTTACTTTTACACATGCTGCCGCGTTTAGCCTAGTTTTTAAATGAAATCGAAAGAAAAATGGATCAATACTTAATGAAATGGTGTAGGTATTAATATTTATTATACATTATGTATATTAAACCGTATATTACATGTAAACAAAATGTTTTATGAACTATACTTAAAGAATAAATTATTATAGTTACTAAATTTAAGTAATTTATTGTCCCACAGATATCCTGTTTTTTATAAGTATTTATTTGTTGTAAAAAAATTAAAAAAATAAATAATAAAAAGGCTTTAGGATTAAGTTTTGTATAAATTTTTTGTATAAAATCATCACGAAAAATTATACATTTTCTTTAATTTTGGCAAAAATAATTGTTACCTGTTATATTATTCCAAAATCTAAATTACACAAAAATTAAAGTACAAAGATTTTTTTCCCATAGCATTAGGAAATTAAGAAAATCCTATTTTAGTACTTTGCTCCATAGTTTTACACATTCTGATACCAAAATCTGATAAATATATAAACAAATAGTAACAATATTATCACTAATTATAATATTAATTAAATTTAACTTAAAATATGTAAGTGCGCCTCATTTTCTCCCATCAACAATTATTTTTTATCTGTGATAATTATTATTGTCAAGTGTACAATAATTATCATTAGCCCAATTAAAATTTTATCTAATCAGATCCTAATTGCATATAAAAGAAATATTAGTGAAAATTATTTACTTTCAAACAATCTCACAAAAGATTAATATTAAACAAGGTAAGATACATTTAAAATATTAAATACTAATATTAAAATATTTTATGACTAGAAATTTTTAATTACAAATTTATTTTAAATAGCACATAACACTAATTTTTTTGATAGAGTTGTCTAAATTAGTCTTAACGGTTATTATTTAATGTCATTTATTTAAAAATAATAATAATAATAATAATATTTAAAACTGATCAATCGTGCATAAAATTTTGTATGTAGTAGCATCATCCCTAGGGCTAATAATCACAACCCTAATACATAAATAACTATTGCAAATATTGCGTATTTAAATTATTATATTCTTTTTGTTTTTAATTTAGATGAAATTCACCGTAGTTGCTTTAATCGCCACTTTGGCATTGGTATGCTTGTGCCAAGAAGCGCAAGCGAAAGCCCAAGGCTACCACGCAATTCCTATACCAAAAACAAGACCCATGGCCCAGGTCCCACATCAACCCAGAGCCGGGTTCTGTGATGATTGTGGAAACTGCAAATGCGTATCGCGAACTCTTTGCGAGAGCGAACATATTGTTCCCTAGTAAGTATTTATTATCCTATTATTTAGTTTCTCAATTAATTTATTACACTTTGATTAGTCACAATTAAACAATCATACAACGCTTTGAAAATAGTTTTATATTCACCAGAAAAACATAAGTTCACAGTTCACAGTGTGTGAAGTGATGAGGTTTCCTATAGGGAAAAAAAAATTTAGTATGAGTTTTAGGAGAAAAACTTATTCTTTATAAAAAATTTTGCTTCTATCAAAACCCCTAATAGTCAAAGAAAAATCCAGTAATCACTTAAGATAAGATCAAAAACTTGATATTATGTCGAGTTGCTGATTTTAAATATGACTAAGTCCGAATGTTACATCAGTATCGTGTTACCCATGAAAAAAAAAATATAAATATATATTTTTTTAAATTATATTTTGGCAAATTAATAATAATAATTAAAAAGTAAGTCTCTTGTATGACAAATATTTTTAACACTTTTCACACGATACTGATGTAACATTCGGACTTAGTCATATTTAAAATCAACAACTCGACATAATATCAAGTTTCTGATCTTATCTTAAGTGATTACTGGATTTTTCTTTCACTAGAAGAGGTTTTGATAGAAGCAAATTTTTTTTTTTATAAAGAATAAGTTTTTCTCATAAAACTCATTAAAATTTTTTCGATATAGGACACCTCATCACTTTACACACTGTATATTAGGAAATAATGAATTTAGCTCAAGCATTACTTAAGTGATTACTCTAATACCGATTATAAGTGTAATACAATTTCATTCAATGCCATAAAAATTACTAGTTAACAAGTTTGTTTATATTATATAATTTTATTTTAAATTCTAAATTTTAAAATCACAGTATAAAATTATTATTAAAAAACTATATTTTCCATATGATTCAATTATACCTACATATTACAATAATTTCATCTTCAACATTTTACAAATGAAAATTTAATAATAAATTGAATATGATTTCAACTTTGACTTTTTAGCCATTGTTTTGGAACTTTGACTTTTTAGCCATTGTTTTGGAAGTTTATGACTTTTTAGCCATTTATGACTTTTAGCCATTTTATGACTTTTTAGCCATTGTTTTGGAACTTTGACTTTTTAGCCATTGTTTTGAAAGTTTATGCTTGCTGTAATATGGACGCCTACCAATAAATTCATTAATTAAATATATTATAATTATACTGAATTAATATCTGCATTATATTCCTGTAACAGACACATATTTAAACCATAATAAAATATGAATTTTTGCATATTGATTAATATTACTAAATTACAAGTATTAATTAATTTTTCTTTGTTTAGCCAACACTGCAGTGGAAGTTATATCTATGTATGCTGCAATATGGATTTGTAAAATCCGGAAAACAAATATTAATCAACTAATTAAAAGTGTATAAATTATTGTAAAATGTGAATAACATTTAATAATGTATGTATCAAAAATTGTAATCTATCAATACTAATAAAATGATCAAGTGTTAAGAAATAATTTGTTTTCAATATTTTCCTTTCTATTTTTTTCTAGAAATTACTTAAAAAATAATTTAAATAATAATAATTGTATCAAACTAAAATTTGAATTGCTTATTGATGACTGTCAGAATACAAGTCAGAATTGCAAAGTCGCTTATTGACGACCGCCAGAGTTAAAGGGTTAATATTGTATTACAAGAGATTGTATCATAATAGTAAATAGTTGTGAAATTATACGAAAAAGGAGTAGCAAATACGGATACAGCTTCACATTATTCAAATAATTAGCATTAGTATTAAATATCAGCCACGCTCTCAATATGTAATATAAACGTTGTAAAGTTTGAAATATTCGTCATACATGGAATTTGAAAATCAAATTAAAATTAAATTAAATTAAATAGTTAGAATAGATAGATATGATAGATTAGTGTATGATGAGTGTGAAATTGAAAAAAATGTTGTAGCAAAAGTTGGTGTAAGTCAGTTAAGATGGTTCGATCATGTTGAGCGAATGTCTAATGAACGTTTGGTTTAAAAGATTTATTTGAATGATATTTTGATGGTATACGTTTGCAGGTGGACGTCCGATGAGAGTTGGAATGGTATGATTGAGGGGGTGGCTTGCTTGCAGCGAAAGTTTCCAGGTAGTAGGAATAAATGAGCATGGTATGAGAGTGGAATTATGAATGTGGATGAAAGTGCGAAAGTTGCTTGTTTGCGGATAGGAATGTTTGGAGGCGACTGATTTCGGGATGATGAAAAGAGTTTGTGCCATACCCTTTTGGGTACATGGCGTGATTGTGTATGTATGTATGTCTTCATTAGGAAAACTGATATAAATGACATTTACAGTAAATAACAGAACATAGAAACAAGTTACTAGGTATCAAATAAGTAACTAGATTATAATTTCTTTTATAAATTTTTCATAAATGCAAGCCAAATTTTATTTTAAAAAAATATATGATCTAGCTACTTATTTGTTACCTAGTAATTTGTTTCTATGTTCTGTTATTTACTGTAAATGTTATTTGTATCAGTTTTTCTGATGAAAACGGACGTTGAGTTCATCGAAACGTCGATTATAAATAAATATTAATACACAATTTGAACCTAATGCAGTTTTATTTTATATAATGACTGCTGAAAGATTTTTAACTACTGTTCGAAAAAAAATGCCCTTATTAGTGCCTATATAAGTCCGTTCCCTAAAAAGGGTAAATATGATTACCCTGAATATAGATAAATTTAAAAAGAGCACTTTCTTATCCCAGAAAAGAGTAAAAAGGCAGTTATTTATCTTTATTTTTCGTATTTTTTACCCTTCCAACAAGGTAAAAAATCAAATATTTTAAAATACCCAAAAACAGGGCAATTTTTTGCAGTAATAAGGCTACAAATTCAATTACCCTCGAAAATTTTTACTCTTTTACCTTACTATTTTGATTGGTAAATTACACGTATTCTGAAGCAAACAAATTACTATATTGTTGAAAGTTAAATAAACTAATTTTTATGCAATATAATATTGTTTTTTTTTTTATTCAAAAGAAAATAATTAATCCTGACGGAAAGTCATAATATGATAATATCAGTAAAATATTTTTTATGAATTATATCAATTTCTAATGCATATTATTCAACCTGTAAATATCAAGAATGTTTATAATCCTTTTATACTATAAATAAATTCATAAACGTAAGTAGAGTAAAACTAAATCGCATAAGGAAGTGTCATATTAGCAATTTGAGGACAACGCCGAATCTATTTCAGTACAGGATCGCATTCGTAAAAAATATTCAACAAAAACATCATATAATTTGTTTGTTAAATACGTGCTTGCTAAAAAGTAAAAAGTACAAAATCTTTAATCAAGACAAAAAAAAATTATAATGTAATTCAAGCTTAAAATTAAGAGATTTAATCATTTCCTCTCAACATTAGATATTTTTTATGATAGTGGTAAATTAGTAGTTAATATTACTTATTCTTTTTAAAATGTTTAAAAATTTATTACGGCCATGTTGTTTAAGCGATTTTGTTCAAATTTTCACAAAAGATTCTTCTGCTATTCATATAAATTAGATAATTTAAACAAAGTACAGTGTTGCCAACTTTCTGAGAAAAAAATTACTAAAATTTTTAAAAATTTATTATGACCACGTTATTTAACCGATTTTAATCAAATTTTCACTAAAGATTCTCCTGGTGCCCGCATAAATTATGCAATTTTAACAAAATACAGTGTTGCCAACTTATCAAGAAAAAAATTACTAAAATTTAAAAAAATTCATTGTGGCTACATTATTTATCCGATTTTGATCAAATTTTCAAAAAAAGTTTCTCCTAGTGCCCACATAAATTATAATTGTATTAAAATACGGTGTTGCCAACTTTCCGAAAAAAAAAATTAATAATTTTCTAAAAATTTGTTATGCCCGTATTATTTATTCAAATTTAATGAAATTTTTACAGAAGATACCCTTAGCGCCTATAATATTATATATTAGCAAAATACAATGTTGACAACTTTCGGTGAAAAAATTGTTTATTCATATTTCTTATCATTTATGTGATAATGTCAAAGTGGTTTATATATGGGTTTACCCATATACTTCTAATCTTGTTCCTGATAAATATTAATACAGAAGTGCAACCTGAAACCGATTTATTTCAATATTATGAATTCTGAAAGATTTTTACTACATTAAAAACAATTTTGTTCCTGAATCCTTTCCTGTTTTGTCACTTTCCAACTAGGAATCATTACCAAACATCATACGCTGTCATGTCGTCATTATTTTGATTGAGCGAGATGTGTAATATGTATGTAAAATATAAGTGAAGCATAGCAGTCAGATCTATATAGAGCAGTACACCATTTATCACGTATACTTCTTGATCTTACTGACTCCCGCTTAAGAGGTGGTTACATATATTTCGTCTGATAGAATAACGACGCACTTCAGAATCGGAACCGATTCATTAATAGGAGACTGCTAACGGATAGAGATAAATAAATAAACACGTATGTACATTGTCGCATACAGTGTGATCTGAAACAATCTACGAGTTTGACGAGAGAGAATATTTTGTGAATTTATTTGTTTTTTTGGTGCTTTAACTCAAAGTGACTGAACACACAGAAAAAAAGTTTATTAGATTTGTGATACTGCTTCAATATTCATCGAAGAAAGGTATGATATTAACTTTTCTTATTAAACTATTGTTTTCGAAATAAAATCTGAATTAAATTAATAAAACACTTTTTAACTTTGATAATTTCACACTTTATTTCACAAAGTAACGGCCGAAAGAGTTAATTTTTTAAAATCTGAATATTATTTTTGTTTAGGAAGACACAATTACCTATTATATTACTATATTTTTAATATGTTTCAATAAATTTTAAATAAAATTATTTTACGTATCTTTAGTTTATTAATATTTATTTTATTTAATTTGTTACGAATGTTTTTACATTTGAATTAATATAAAAATTATGATACTTATTTGTAATATTAAAAAAAAATATATTAAAATTTTTAATATAATAAATAAATGGTGTAATAAGTTATGTATGATGAAATATATATTTTTTATTAAAAGTTCTTAAAATATAAGTAATGAATTTAAAATAAGGAAACTTAATTTAAATAAATACAAATTTATGTTGAAAATCGAATAACTAAGAAAAATTATATTAATTTATAAAAATTATTAGAGCTGATATGTATAAGAAAGTTATGTACTATATTTTTAGAATTTTCACAAATTTATTGTTAGCCCAGAACACAATTCTATTGGACTAATTTATTAGCATGTTTTTAATCAAAAAATAATTAGGCATATTTTTTCTTTATTTTATAAATAAAATAGTATAAAAAAATAGAAAAAGGAAAAAACGAAAAACTCCCAGAACTCGAATATTCTAATAACTTTATATAAATATATAAAAAACTAAAGCACTTAAGTTTAAGTTTTAAGAGTAAAATATTTACAATAAAACATTAAAAACGCAAGAAATATTTGTCATATCTAAAGAAAAACAAATAATATCACCGAACTTTTTATTCTATTAGTATCAGATTAGAATTTGAACATTTCTTAATTTGTAAAATTTGTCAAACTGTAAAAAAAATATATTGCTAAATAAAGTAATCTAACCTAAACTTAATTTAGCATCTAAATCTGTATTCATTAATAAATTTCATATTTTACAACTTTCTTTTTATTTCTCTTTCTATAATTATGATCTTATTAGATTAAATTATTCAAGAATATGTCTTTTTTGTATAAGTGTTACCAGTCTATTGTCTATTGTCTATATAGATTGTCACGGACAAACTGAGAATGCGCATACATATATTTTCTACATATTTCAATATAGAATCGAATATTGGATCGTGTAATAGAAAAATTTTTGTTTGTACAGAAAACTATACATTTTTTTCTACAGAAAAATGCATTGTGTAAAGCATGAGACAGAACAGTTCAAAATCAAAACTTTAATTAAAAAATAAGTATTTTAGTAATTTTTAATCATTTTTAAGGACACTTTAATAATAATTTTTTCTCAATATTTTCCAGATGAAATGCCTGACGATTATCCTGCTTGCCCTGCTGATTTCAACACTAGATCGCGCCACTGAAGCGGGCCGGCTATCGCGGAGCCATCTATCGTGTGATTGTTGGAACTGCAAATGCATGCACTACACACGTTGCAGAAGTCAAGATGTCGTGCCTTAGTAAGTATAATAATAATATTAATAATATTAGGCCTGTCCGATTCTCTAACTTACATATTTCGACTGTTTACTGTTGCGACAATGTTTGTTGTTTTATTCACTTTACATGTTACATACATACACAATCACGCCATGTACCCAAAAGAGTGTGGCACAAACTTGTTTCATCATCCCGAAATCAGTCGCCTCCAAACATTCCTATCCAGCACAAGCAACTTTCGCACTTTCATCCACATTCATAATTCCACCTCACAGCATGCTCTTTTATTCCTACTAGTTGGAAACTTTCGCTCACGCAAGCCACCCTCTCAATCATACCCCACTCCAACTACTCATCGGACGTCCACCTGCAAACGTATACCATCAAAATCATTCAAATAAATCTTTTTAACAGCAAACGTTCATTAAACATTCAGCTATTACGATTAGCTTTACACAAATCGAATATAAGTAAAGTGATTACTGTTTTGAATTTAAGTTTACGTTAATGATAATATTTTTCTGAAATTTTTCTAGATTTAGTAAAATTTTGTTCACTGTTTGAAAAATATTTAATAGAAATCTCATCGGGTTTCCGATTTTCATTCAAAGTTAGAAATTTTAACGGAAATTCTAAGTAAAATACACTAAAAATTGAGGCACTTTGGGGCCCCCCATTAAGTCGGGGGCCCTGGGCTCATGCCCCGCGTGCCCTTATATAAAAAAAAGGAAACTGCATCTGCAACATTTACGGCGGAGTTTTGCAGTAAAACGGAAGAGAGTTAACATTTTCGAGACGGAATAGATTTTTCTGAATAATAATAACCACTGTTAAAATGTAACTTAACTTTATATTAGTTTATATAGCTTTTAACAGTAAAATAACAACATTTTATAATTTTACTGTGATAATTTACGTAATATATTTTTTATGAAAAAAAAAATCACATTCATAGAAAATATAAAATTACATGAAACAAATTTTCTTATTTGTGGTTCTATGGAAATACTTCTAGGCCTGAAAGGGTTAATCGAACAAACCCTATTATGCACATGTCCACTCGAGTGCATTGAGGCAAATACACAATGAAATCTATATTAAAAGGTACAATTAGAAATTGCAAACATTCAATTCGTTTGACCTTTGACACTCGAATGCAATTAGGATGAATGACAAACCGGATAAATACTCTTCAGAAAGTTGCGTACACTGACCATATCTATTAAGTCGACCCAATGTTGTTTTCTCTGTATTTATTTAGTTGTTTAGCTGGCGGGTGTTGAGAAGTTTCATTCAAGTAGAAGACTTCAATTTGTAAGATAGAATAATTGAAATTTATTAAATTTAATTTGAAATTATTATATGATTCACACTCTATTGCATTATATATTTTAGAAAATATTATACGAGAATAGTTTTTACGAAATATATCCAAATTTAATATATTAAAATATTTTTCAGAATTCATTGTAAATAAAAACTGTTTTAATATTAGATTCTGTCTAATTATTACCACTTTGACTGCAAGAAAAAAATGGTATAGCGTTTGGTACGGTGTCTGTAACATTTTCAAAAAAAAATTGTGTATAGAAATCCTTCATATAGCCACTAGATGACAAATCTGAACTTAGTTTATGTGGGTGTATAGATGTGCGTCGTCAGCTCGCTCGGTCGTAAGTCAAAATTTTATGGCCGCAACTCCTTCTAGACGGTTCAACCGATTTTAATGAAATTTTCAGGATAAATTTGTCTAGTGCTCAAGATGGTCATGTGGTTTTGGTTTTTTCCAGTAATGCCAACTTTCCAAAAAAAAAATTACTAAAGTTTTTAAAAATTCATATTGGCTACATTATTTATCCGATTTTGATCAAATTTTCAGAAAACATATCCGTAATGCTCCCATTAATTATATAATTTTATTAATATCCTGTGTTGTCAACTTCCTATCCAAACAGACAACTTTCGCTTTATCCACATTCATAATTCCTCTCTCATACATGCTCTTTTATTACCACTACTTGGAAACTTTTGCTCACGCAAGCCACCCTCTCAATCATACCCCACTCCAACTACTCATCGGACGTCCACCTGCAAACGTATACCATCAAAATCATTCAAATAAATCTTTTCAACAGCAAACGTTCATTAGACGCATTCGCTCAACATGTCCGAACCATCTTAACTGACTCTAACACGGGGCAACTTTTGCTACAACATTTTTTTCAATTCCACACTCATCATACACTAATCGTATTTCGTACCCGATCTCTCCTATTTACACTACATACTCCACGTAAAAATCTCATTTCCACAGCAGTCATTTTCATAGTTATGCAAAATTACATAAATACATATTATAGTTTTTACAGTATATTTATCTACATAACATGTAACTGTGATGCAAATAAAATAATAAACATTGACGCAATAGTAAACAGTAGACGCAAATGTGCGACGTTTTCTTTAATTGAATATAATAATTAAAAATTAATATAGGTAATTTTCTATTATTTCAGTAAACACTGTCCAGCCAATAGCGTTTTCGTCTGTTGTAAGCCAAGTCATACTACGAGCAACCACGAACCTCATTGGAGATACAATGAAATACAGTAAAAGTTAATTATTAATAATTTTGTTTCATTAATAATCATTTTTTATGTAAAATCATTGTTAATTTTTTTTTTATCATTTCGATTATCGGATTTTAAGTCAATTTATATGGATAAATATATAAACATATATCTCGCTAGCCAAATTAATGTTATCCTTTTATTTAAGTCTGATAGTGATTAATGTGTCCTAGATACTAAGTATAAATGTATTTTATAATTATGTTTGTAAGAATTAGATTTAAGAATTTTTATATAAAAATATCAATTTATTATACATATAAACTGTATATTGAAGGACATATAAAAATGATAATAATTTTATGTACAATACAAATTTTGTAAAAAAAAAAATACGAATAAAATATGAAATAAATAAAGAATATAAATTATTTTAAATTAGTCACCAAGTACTAAGGATGTGCCATCTATGATGTATGGCGAAACGTCTGCGACAAGGATAGATAGACCACGGCATATCAGCCCAGAAAATTATATAAATTCAATGGATACCGGTCGTGAATGCCTGAACATTACTTATATGAGTAGTTGGAGTGGTATGATTGAGAAGGTGGCTTGCGTGAGGGAAAGTTTCCAAGTAGTAAGAATAAAAGAGCATGCTATGAGAGTGGAATTATGAATGTGGATGAAGCGAAAGTTGCTTGTGCCTGGATAAGAATGTTTGGAGGCGACTGATTTCGGGATGATAAAAAGAGTTTGTGCCACACCCTTTTGAGTACATGGCGTGATTGTGTATGTATGTATGTATATATAAATTAATCACGTATGTATTCTGTATTGTTTCTGTTAAAAATAACATTGCATTAAAATAAACATTCTGAGATTCCGTAAGAAACCTTGTTGCTATATACCAACGAGATTTCTTACAGAATCTAAGAATTTGTATTACAACGTACCATTATTTTTAACAGAAATGATACAGAATATACCCATCAGTATATTAGGTTAGGATTAGTTATTGATCAAACGGTATTAAAAAATATTGATCGTTTTTAATAAAATATTGATTAAAAAAGTGACACTTATAAATAATCACAACGAATTATTCATTAATTGCACTAATTCATTATCTTTATTATCACTTTGGAAATTTTTTACCTGCACCTAAAATACCTACATATCTTTTTTATCACTGACTACAATTAGTAACAAAAAAAATGACGCATTAAATAAATAAATAGATAACTTTACAAGTACTTAAACAAGTACTTAAACCAAAAAAATACTATATAAACATCAATCATTTTTAGACTCATTCACTTTTCTGTAAGATTTACTACAGTGCCTTTTACTCAACTTTAAAGCAAGGTAAAAATATATATTTTAATTTAACATAAATAAAACGCCTTTATCTTAATGTTCTGTATTAATTTTTACATCGAAACGTAGATTATTAATAAAAATTAATTAATTAATTTATTTTTTTATTAAATCCACGGTTCAATTATTATAGAACCGGAAAAAATCCATATGTTTATAAAGTACAGTATACACAATAAATTAAACTACAAAATAACTTAAAATAAAAACAAATAGTAGTAGAACTGTTTTGGAAAGTAGTAGTATACAGAACTTTCTTGAAGTCATTTTATTTTAATATATTTTTATTAATTTTTAATATGAGATTATATTATTATATTATACACCATGTATCAATAAGGATCAATAAATATTCCTATCCAATCAATTTTAGTTTTAATCGCATTTATAATACCTCTCATATATGCTCCATTATTCTAACCACTTATCATTATGTTATTATAGTTAAAAATGAACTTTGATTATAGATGAAATTCGCAGTAGTAATTGTGGCCGTAATTTTATTAGTAGCTTTATTTGAAAGCTCAGAAGCTGGCATTCTCAGAGGTACGGATTGCGACTGCGAAAATTGCAAATGTATTGCTTGGTCCAGCTGTCCATCAGAAAATGTTGTACCCGGGTAAGAAATATTACTTAGTACTGTACTAATAATTCGTATTGTTTTCGCATAATTGTTACAGCATTAACTTTATAAAAGTTAAAACCCAAACATTTTATTCTAAAATTTACACAAAATTATCTCTTATCAAATTTTTTAAGATTCATATCTTTTTTTTAAATATTTATTTCACTTGAAATGTATTACAATATTTGTGAGTTATTTAATTAAATCAATTGATTCTCGTGTAAAATTAATTAATTTATTTGCATTTTCAGAAAATCCTGTCCCGGTAACTTTATTTTCGGATGTTGCCGCTTAGAACCTGGATACAAGAATGTCGATATTTCGCATATGTTCCGCTTATAAATATTTGTGTACCTATATTATATATACGTATGCTGAATCAATATTTATGAATCATTTGTAATTTCATTGTATATTCATTTTTCATTTTAATAAATTTGTAATGGATTTCAGAAAATAACATGTTATTACTTCTATTTTTTACCTTTTAATAATTGATTTAAATTAAATATTCGAATAATTTAAATGCATAAATAATAACTTACGTCACATATAAATCAGAAATCAATTGTAATTAAGAATACGCCATTAACATGAATTTTATTTAGATATTTATCAGTCTTTAGACATTTTTTATCATTAAATCTTGATTTATTAAAAAAAAATTATTATTGAAATAAAAGTGAACTTTTTAGTTCTATTTACATTTTCTTACTACCCATAAGCAAAGAGAATATAATATTCTCTTTGCTATAAGTAACATAAACTTACACTGTAAAAAAAAATAAAAATAGCGAAATTACGGAAAAATATTAGTAAAATTTTACTATAAAAAAAAATCTGTAATTATATTTTCCTATAAATATTCTGTATTTCTACCTCAAAATTCTGTAATTTTTACATAATTCATAATAATCACACAAAGTAAGTAAAAATGACCTAATAAGTATGTAAAATTACAGCCTGCATATTAATATCTATAGTAATTGTAAAATATATCCTTTATGTAAATTTCCAAATGTATGTAATTATACCAACAATAATATTACAGAACTAACAAATTTTACCTATTTATGGAAAATTCCCGACAGCAAATTTACTGAAGTTCTCTAAATTTACTAACAGAGACTTTACTAAAAAAAACTGTAAAATTAGATACATTTGTAGAATAAGTCATTATAAATAAAATTGTAATAAAAACTAAATTATATAATATTGTTATTTCGCATAATGTGGAAATCAACAACTTTTAGAATTACGAAAAATAGGCTATATCCTAATAGTCATAGAAAAAATTAATTCCATTAAATTATTTAATTGTTTTGTTTTCGATCTCAAAATGCAGTCGCATGTTTTTCTGTAATCCAAATATAGAGCTTGTAATTCAGAGTATATTTTTAAATCTTCCAATCTTGAATAAACTTTAATTTTGTTGATATTTACTGAGATTATTATACTGAGATAATTATAATATACTATGTATATCTGTATATTTTGTATCATTTTCGTTAAAAATAACAGTACGTTTAAATTAATACTGCTTTTTAAAGGATTGACTTGAACGTTTAAAGCAGTTTGGAATTTCATTCCTCATTATTTATCTCGAAAATCAAAACAAAATTTACTAATTTTCAGAAGTTTCAAATGCCAAGACAAACGTAGTCATAGTTAAAGATTTAACCAATATCAGCTAAACAATCAATTAATTCCTGTAATTCCTAGATGGAACATATAGATTCTTCACAATATTTACTTGCATTGTCAATGGTGCGGGTCTTTAGCCCACAGCCAAGTAAGAGAACCTACAGCTTATAGTGGGTTCCAAATCACGCCGAATCACTCACACTCAGCCGATATCAGTTCAATGGTATAAGGTTTCAATACCAAAAATAATATTTAATTTAATTTTTTTGGGATTTGAGTTCAAAATATCGAAGGATAAAAACTTACCAAGAAGTTTTCGTTCTTTTTCAACATCGGTAAAATCGAGAGCGCTGTCCGTTAAAGGTGTTGCATTTTCATGAACCAGCTCGTCATCTTTAACTGGTTCTGGTTCATCCATGTCCTTCTCCCAGAAGACGGATTTGCCCCAAGTCCATTCCGTATCTACTGTGAGCCATGTTAAAAGATCTTCTAAACGAAGAACCACTTTTTCGCTTATAGCTAACACTTCATCCTACAAACAAACAAAAACAAAACACAATTATATAAAAATATGTCGCATTCAAAATGGTTGTTTTAAATTAATTTTTATTTATTAAATAAAATAAGCTATAAACTATAGGATTAAAGGATGGGACACCATCCTGACAATTTCAAGAAAGAATCATTTTTTTTTACATTTTCTGAAAGTTTATAATGTGTTAAAACGGTTTTTCAAAATTCGAACTTTTTTCGAAGTTACAGTGACCAACACAGAGTTGGGTCAGAGCAGGTAAAACTTCTCGCTGAGATATCGAAAATTATTCTTAGCTTTAAAATGTAATTATAGAGAATTAAATTCTTTAAAATAGTAGCTAAGATTTTTTGATTTTTCATAAATTTTTCGAAATTGAAAAAATCATATCATGGTAGATTTTTGTCAGTTTTAAAATATTCTAAGCACACTTTTGTATTATGACAATTGACAATTGGCTAGGTTTTTTTCGACAGGAGCTGACAAATTCATGGGTGACGTGACAATTTGAAAACATTTTTTGACATATAAACTTGAAAACATAGTTCAAATATATCGTAATAACATATAAAAAACCCAGAATATATATACAATCACGCCATGTACCCAAAAGGGTGTGGCACAAACTCTTTTCATCATTCCAAAATCAGTCGCCTCCAAACATTCCTATCCAAACAAGCAACTTTCGCTTCATCCACATTTATAATTCCACTCTCATACCATGCTCTCTTTTATTCCTACTACTTGGAAACTTTCGCTCACGCAAGCCACTCTCTCAATCATACCACTCCAACTACTCATCGGACGTCCACCTGCAAACGTATACCATCAAAATCATTCAATTAAATCTTTTAACCAAACGTCCATGAAAACAATTCTAAATCACACTGTTTAAAATATTCCTGATATATTAATTTTTGTAGACGAAAAATTTTTGTATTGCCATTTTTAATAACTATTGAAATAGGAAAAATATTTCTAAGTTTGATAAAAATAACAAATAGTACAGAACATAAAAACAGACGTAAAATTTAATGTTATAAACTACATGATACGAATTTTATTTGTCTCATTATTCAATAAAAACAAAATAAGCCATTATTTCTGTATATAAAACATATGGTGACTCGGGTCAATGAACTCTGAATATAAATTATACTGTCCCTGCCTCACACCAATTCTATTGCAACTTGCAAATTCTCACACAATAAATTCAATTATTTATACAGATAATATAGTTCAAAGAAATACCAGTTACTATTATTATAATTATATAATCATTTTGCAAATTATTTAAATTTTAAATAAAACTTTAATTAGAGCAACAAGAAAGTTATTCAATTTAGAATTAACTATGAAATAAAATCAACTGTACAAGAAGTAATTAATTAAAAGACGTGTTTAAAATGTAGAATTATTAGTAAGTTGTATTTTATAAGTATTTTATATTTAAAATTAAAGAATATTGAAGTTGTGTATTTATTTCGAAAGTTGAATTTTAATTAAAATATTACAGAACTTTGAAGTTTTTTTTTTTATTTTAATATAATGAGTTTTAAAAATATTTTTATTATATTTCATTTTAATTGGTATTAAGCCTCATTTAGACTGACGCACAAGCACAAGAATACCATGTATCTAAACTAAATAGTAAATAATTTTATACAAAACTTTTAAAATGGTTACTCTGTTATATTTATTACTTATTTTTTTCTGTTAACTTTTATATTTCTAATATAGTAAAATATCTTTTAGAACTCATTGTATTAAAATAAAAACTATTTTAGGTTAAAATTCTGTTTAATTATTACCTAGTACTGTTATTTACTTTAATGTCATTAGTAACTTTTAACCTGATGAAGATGAGCTTTCAGTTTTGTCGAAATATCGTATTTATAAAATAATTAAATAAAATTTTATGTCTTAAACAGTTTTTATTTTTCATTTCTATTACAAAAACATATTACAGTTGTCACGGCTATTTTTGAGTTAAAATAACTATCTTGTTGCTCTAATTAAAGTTTTATTTAAAATTTAAATAATTTGCAAAATGAGATAAAAACTTTGGATCTCAAGTAAAATTTTTCCGAGTGTATAAATTTTATAGTAAAATATTTTTTTTAAACACATATAGATTTAGGAGTTATTACTTTTTAATACTTGAATAAAAAGTTAAAAAATTTATTAAAACATTGCTACAAAATTAGTGCTTTAACTTTTCTTATTAATTTATTTCAAAACCTTCACAAATAACATTTTAAACCGAAAGATAAGTGACATTTTTCAACAAAATTAAATTCATTATCATAGAAACACATTCAGCAAAAATAAAATTATCAATATAAAATCTTTTTCCTTTTTTTTTTTTTAAACTGTCATATTAAAAGAACAAAACATTTATTCTGAAAAGTTCAAAATAAATTCTTCCACCCGAGTAAGTTATCTGCGGAACCTTCAGCTCGTCTCGCATTTTTATTTGACCCTTAAAAGCATATTCCGAAACTTTTTTTGGTCTGTTCAATTTCTACAATCCTGTCAACTGTATAACAAAAAAAAATCAACATCAAATTATGTATGAAATTTTTTCATACATATCGTTTGACAATTTCAATTTTTTATTTGAAATATAATAATGTTGTTATTGATAATAATTTTATGTGGTACAGTTTTTTAAGTGAAAAGATGTAACAAAATTCTGATACGAATAAATAAATAAATACATACATACATATACACAATCACGCCATGTACCCAAAAGGGTGTGGCACAAACTCTTTTCATCATCCCGATATCAGTCGCCTCCAAACATATTCCTATCCAGCACAAGCAACTTTCGCTTCATCCACATTCATAATTTCACTCTCATACATGCTCCCTTTTATTTCTACTACTTGGAAACTTTCACTCACGAAAGCCACCCTCTCAATCATACCCCACTCCAACTACTCATTGGACGTCCACGCAAACGTATACCATAAAAATCATTCAAATAAAAGGTGGCCCAAAAATCGCTAAACTATTTAAAATTCGAATGAAAGAAAAAAAAATTAAAAGTGAATTGATAAAATAATGATATTTTATTTTAAAATGGTCTATATGACAAATATATATATATATGTATATATATATATCCTATATCACAAATTGTAATATTATTTTTTCTCGTGTGCAAAGTTGTGTACGTCTTTCGTGCTATATTCTAGTGTGTCATTGTGTTCGCTGTCATCTTTAAACGTGTCCCATTTTGCTCGCGTGCAGTCAAGATATTAATTCAGTATTTTAATAAGCTTTTGCATCTGTATCCGTATACGTAGCTCATCCATCATTGTTGTGTTTGTGTTCTATTGATTTTTCGCTTCTTTAAGCCATTTTTGTCCCTTATGTATGTATGTGTAATGTGTGTCACCCTATGTATGGATGTATGTTGAATTAATATTGGTTTTCATGTTTGACATCGAAAATGACTTAATATAGAAAAGAAAAAAAAATATTAGAAAAATTGATGTATCATAGCGAGATTTAAAGAAGATATTTTTTTTAAATGATATTTTGTAAAAGTAATTTTTATTACATTAATACTTTATTTATTTAATAAATTTAAAGGCGTGTAAATGTAGATTAATTTAATATTTGAAAGCTGAAATCGTTATTAGAAAACTAATTTTATAAATTAAGAAAAATGTAATTAAAAACGGAAAAATGTATTTGCAGTGCCCTGAAATAGATTAACAAAATAGATTAACGCATCTACCGCGATAGTATTCCGGGTTCGTATCCCGGCAAGGTCACATACATTTTTCTTACATACATACACAATCACGCCATATACCTAAAAGGGTGTGACACAAACTTTTTCCAATATCCCGAAATCAGTTTCCTCCAAACATCCCTATCCAGACAAGCAACTTTGGCTTCATCTATATTCATAATTCCTCTCATACATGCTCTTCTATTCCTACTACTTGAAAACTTTTGCCCATGCAAAACACTCAATCATACCACTCCAACTACTCATCGGACGTCCACGCAAACATATAGCTTCAAAATTATTCATATATTTTTTTTAATCAAATGTTTACTAGACATTCACTTAAGATATCTAAACTATCTTAACTGAGTAATACCAACTTTTGTTACAACATTTTTCTTAATTTATAAAATTAACTAATGATATAATTAGTTCACTAATTTACGACTTCAGCATTCAAATATTAAATTAATACTTTATATTAATTCAACCTAAGTTTTTTTTTTTAGGTTAGGTTAGTTAATTAATTTTATTTATTCAATAATTTTTAAATTTTTTTTACACTGAAATTAAACTGAAATTAAAATATGAAACACATATTTTTTTATTTTTTATAACTGATTGTGATACAAAAATTAAATTTTTGCTTCTGAAAATTTAAAAAAAATAGATGACTAATTGTTAAAAAAAGTATGATTAAAGAATTACGGAAAAAAACATTTAAATAATCTGTTCTTTATCGTTAAAAAATATTAAATTTAAATTTCATCTAATTAGTTACAAAACTATAAACTTGAATTACCGACTACACAAGAAATGTTAAATTGGTAGAACAAAATTGTATTTATGTTCGAAACAAGATACGTCAAATTATGTTACAATAAATTACTTAAATTATTTTTTGTATATTCTTAATTACACGTGGCGTATTATATTAGGTTACAGTATTTTTGTTTTTTGCTTAAATCGCCATTAATTTAATTAATTACTTTAGCTAATTTTTTGAAAATCAAGTCAAGTACATCACAGGATGTGTCTATAAATCTTGCGATGTTAGTATATTTTTTATATTCTTAATTAGACACGGCGTATTATATTAGATTATAGCATTTTTGTTTTTTGCTTAAATCGCCTAATTGATGAACTAATTAGACCATTAGTTAATTTTTTTAAATAAAGAAAAATTGCATTGACCTTACCGGGATTTGAACTTAAATTAAAACAAAACAATTCTATACCAATCCACTAACAAATGAAATTTAATTGTATATCAAAATTTCTGAAGGAAATATATTATTATTATTATATTGTTATAAAACTATATAATAAAATGTGTATACAAAATCTCTATTATGTAGACGAAAACTTTATTATATACTACAAAATAATATTTTTGAAACTAAAACTATAATAGAAAAAAACTAACTAAGAATGCAGTAAGTAATGCTTAAAAGAGTAAAATACTGTATAGTATACAATGATAAAATGGGGGTGGTTGGGGCCATCTTTTCGCAAACTTTCCACCGCTAGAGCCCCCGCCAAACTGAACTGCAGTTTTAACTACAAAGTTTAGAATTTTAATTAAGGATAAAATGAGGAGAAGACAAGAGATATAAAACATTAACGTCACGGATGCGCGGCCCAAGCCACGTATTAATTACTTCTATGGCCAATAAATAATAACACAAAAGTCACAGTGTGCCATGTCAGGGAAAAAAAGGAACATCAAAACAGGTTAAATGCTACAATGGTAAATTAAAAATTAATTTTCGAAATTTGTTTCAAATTAATTACTCTTACAAAAATTATGTTTTTTCATATATCGAAATATCAAATTATTTTTACCACTTTGACTGCATCTTTTGATAATTCACTATGTCAATTATTGTTTTTAATGATAATTTCTTATAATTATTTAACTACTTTATGGTGGTTGGTTCTGTGGTGACCGCAACAATTTTTTTTGCATTAAATCCAACACATTTTTTTTAGCTATGTAAGAATATACTAATATATATATATATATATATATATATATATATATATATATATATATATATATATATATATATATATATAAATTAGATTTTAAAAAATACATATAAATTTCTGACATAATATAATAAAGCAATGAAAAACTTGATTCTAATAAATATTTATACAAAATATAAAATATTTAAATAAATCATAACGATTTGGATACAAAAATCTATTTGAATTTCATACAAAATAAAAATGGGGCAGGAATTTAACTGTTAACAACAAGAAAAAGATCTAATATGAAAATATTCAAAGTATACAATTTATATAAAAGGTACTTCAGAATGTTTGTAAATTATTATACGAAAATTCCGCGAGTTAAAAAGATGATGGCGGGAGGGGATGGCATGAACTCTCTCTCTCCTGCTGCTGTCAAAGAGTGGGGATGGACAAACAGTTGTAAAGCGCATGCGCTAGCTCTCCGATCACCATGGCAACATCAACTGCCAGGCTCTATCTCTCTCACCCTCACCCCCCACCCCTCCATATCTGAAAACCTGAAAATCCCCTAGCCACAATTTGTTATTTCACAATTCCTGCTATATGAGATTTTCTATCCTTTATCCTGCTTGCGCCAAACAATATCGAACTATCTTTGTCGCACACACTTTTACTTCAACCTAAAATACATTTATACTATGGTTCACTGTTTATAAAGAGCTTTTTCGGTTACGGTCAAAAGTTTTGTTACCATTTTGTCAGCTTGAAGAGTGAGGAGGTGGAGGGGGCAGGGGGGTTGCCGCCGATATGTGTTCTGACCCGTTTAAATAGTGGTAATAGCTAAGATTGCAGACATAAAAACTCTATGAAAAATATATACCCTCTTCCCCACTACCCCCCCCCCCCTCCACCTACCCGTTCCATTCCGTGGGCGTTTCGTTTCTACTTTTATAATTGTTTAATTTTATTATTAAGTTGTCTGTTTGGAAATTAATTGGTTTTTGTTACAAAAATCTTTATTTTTGTTCCAATTTAGTTTAATGTTTTATTTTAATTAAAAACATTGTTTTTATTTGAATAAAACGGCTCTAGACTTAAGTTCTGTATTAATATTTATTAATAATCGACGTTTAGACGAACTCAAAAAAAAAAATTTGTAATTAGATTATAGTATTGAGTTTTTGCTTAAATCGCCATTAATTTATTATGGTGAACTAATTAAATCATTAGTTAATTTTTAAATGAAGAAAACTGCATTGACCTTATTTCTTATTTAATAACTTGTTTCTTCTTCAGTTAATTACTGTAAATGACATTTGTATCATTCTTGTCATTGCCCCACGTTTTTCTGTATGGGGTTATAAATCTGTATGGGTCTAAGAGAAATTATTTTATACTTTTTAGTCCATGTTAAAAACGTGGTATATATATATATATATATATACAGTCGATTCCGCTTAATTGGGACACATCGGGACTATGGCATTTTGTCCCAATTAAGCGGCTGTCCCAATTAACCGAATTTTACATAAAATTAAGCAATCCATATTTTTCTTTCAATTTTATAAATTCTTGGAAAATACTATAAACTACATTATAACCAAAAAAATATAAACTTTTAAGAAAAAATAATAATAAATTCCAAAATAAAATAATAAATAACGAACCTTACACGCGCGAGGTGTAGTGGTAACTGAATCATAACTGAATACGTAACGATTGAGACAGCAGGGTAGACTCTCACAGCTTTAATGACCGGTGCCGCGCCACGCCGACGCGAGAGTAAACATTAACCTTTGAGCGCGCGTGGGTCCGTACTTCATACGTGAATGAATGTGTTGGGAAAAAAGTTCACAGCGCGCGATACTAATGTAATTAATTGATACATATTTGCTAGTTTTTTAAATATAATTTTCCATGTTGTGAATCAAAAAGATATGAAGCGTATCATATTAAATTTTTTGTAAATATTTTTTCTTGTGAATACATATTTGTAACATAATATATACTGTAATCTTAAATTTACTGTCCCAATTAAGCGGAATGTTGTCCCAATTAAACATGTAAATTTACTGTTAGTTCCTTGGTTTGGTTTCTGTTCTTTGAGATTTGTCCCAAATAAGCGGCTGTCCCAATTAAGCGGTGTCCCAATTAAGCGGAATCGACTGTATATATTAATATAATTATTTAGAATATATATTTATTATATTAGATACAAAATTATAAATGATAAAAAGCTAATTTTTTGTTATCATAACTACTTATATAACTACTTATATATTAAAAAAAAATTGTTAAAATTTTTCTATTTTACTTGTATTAAAAGTAAAATATTTGAGAATATGCAACATATTTTTATTTTAAATATTTTCTAAATAATTTGGTTTACGCAATTTTAATTTACATACATACATACACAATCACGCCATGTATCCAAAGAATGTGGCACAAACTCTTTTCATCATCCCGAAATCAGTCGCCTCCAAACATTCCCTTCTAAATGGAAGTATTACTGAATTATTTATTGACGTTATTTATTTTCAAATATCAATAGCCATATTTATATTTTTATTTATTTTATTTTTAATTTATTATAGGCCTTAAAACTTTCGTTTACTGACCTGGCGTTAGAAGCTATTTATACACCCTTAAAGATTTTTAAATTAAAGATTATATAATTAGGTGTTAGAATATAAAGCCGGTTGCGTAAAATATTGTTAAATACTTTCTAACCTAATTGTAATTATTGATTAACTTAACAATGTAGTTATGCAATTGATCCCTATGTCTACAAAAATTATGATAAAAAAATCTATATAAAAAAAGTAGTTAAAATGTAATAAACGGAAAAAGTGATATGATATAAATTAAATGTCAAAATTTCTCATTGCTTTAATAATTAAAAAGTTAATTTATATTTAAATTTTGTTATTGAAAATATTTTTACATAAAATTCTACAAAACTGTTCAACTGACAAATTAATGAATTTATATCAATGTTAAATTATTTTATTTAGTACATATTTATCGTAATTTTAATTGAACTTAAAATCATACATTTGGTATACTTTTACATAAGATTTAATTGTTTAATTATCAAATAGAATGAATTAAATATTGATACAAACAAAATATTGCTGACCGGCATGGTCGAGCGGTTTAAGACGCCCCGGGTTCGATTGCCACTAAGGGCATTATTATTTTTGTTATTTGTGTGCATTTTTTCCTGATGATGATATACGTGTTGTATAGCGAAACTTTTAATATAAAATTAAGCAGCACTTCAACCCAAAGCTTTTTCATTATTATTATTAATTTGATTGAAATTTATACAAATATCAAAAATTTAAAAAAACAAGATTAGAAGTATATGGGTAAACCAATATATAGACACCACTTTGACATTTCTCGGAAAGTTGGCAACACAGTATTTTAATAATATTATAATTTATGTACGCACTAGGAGATACTTTTCTGAAAATTTGATCAAAATCGAATAAATATTGTAGCCGCAATGAATTTTTTAAAATTTTACTAATTTTTTCCCCGGAAAGTTGGCAACACTGTATTTTGTTAAAATTACATAAATTATATGAATACTAGGAGAATCTTTTGTGAAAATTTGAGTAAAATCGGTTAAATAACATGGCCATAATAAAATTTTTAAAACTTTAGTAATTATTATTAATAAAATAATATAATTAATGGGAGCATTAGAAATATCTTTTCTGAAAATTTGATCAAAATCGGATAAATAACGTAGCCAATATGAATTTTTAAATACCTTAGTAATTTTTATCTCGGAAAGTTGACATCACTGAAAAAAACCAAAACTACATGACCACCTTGGGCACTAGATAAATTTATCCTGAAAATTTCATTAAAATCGGTTAAACCGTCTAGGACGAGTTGCGGCCACAAAATTTTGACTTACGATTACGACCGAGCGAGCTGACGACGCACATCCATACACTCACATAAACTAAGTTCAGATTCGTCATCTAGAGGCTATATGAAAAATTTCTATACACAATTTTTTTTTTGAAAATGTTACAGACACCGTACCAAACACCATACCACTTTTTCCTTGCAGTCAAAGTGGTAACAATCTTAATTACATTGATTTCTGAACGACTCATTTTAATGTCCTATATTCAGAAATCTGTTTGCTAAAACTGAAAATAAAAGTTGTGTCAAAAAAATCAGTAATAATAAACATCATAAACACAACAGCATTTTAACTTTCAGTAAGGATAAATTTCTCGCTGGCGGTGTGTGTCTGGATGAACGTCGGCGTCGGCGTCGAGACGACAAGCGTTCTCCAGGTTCAATGTGTTTACTTTTGATCTTATAGCGCCTCGGGAACAATATGGCTTCGGTCGCCGTTACGACCTGACAATATTAACTTTAATTGGAAATTGCTCCGTATAATACGGGTGTTATTAGTTATTTACATTGCCTCAATGTTTCAACGTTTTGCTATTGACATATAAACTAAAGCTATAACGTTCATAATGCTGTCACTATACTATTGTTTATATAAATATGTTTATTAATTATTGTGATCGAACATATTTATAATATTAATAAAAATAATCTAAGATAAAACGCCTTGAGATTGTAGTTCTGTATTAATATTAAATATATAATTAATTAATGTATTAAAATTATACAAATCTTAGTTATTTATCCGATTTTAATCAAATTTTCAGAAAAGATTTCCCCAATGCTCCCATTAATTATATAATTTTATTAATATCCAGTGTTGCCCCAAATTCCCGAGAAAAAAATTACTAAAGTTTTAAAATTTTTATTATGGCCATGTTATTTAACCGATTTTACTCAAATTTTCACAAAAGATTCTCCTAGTATTCATATAATTTATGTAATTTTAACAAAATACAGTGTTGCCAACTTTCCGAGAAAAAAATTACTAAAATTTTTAAAAATTCATTATGACCATTTTATTTAACCGATTTTAATCAAATTTTTATAAAAGTTTCTCCTAGTGCTTAAATAAATTATGCAATTTTAACAAAATACAGTGTTACCATCTTATCGAGAAAGAAAATCACAAAATTTTTTTAAAAATTCATTGTGGCTACATTATTTATTCGATTTTGATCAAATTTTCAGAAAAGTTTCTCCTAGTGCCCACATAAATTATATTATTAAAATACAGTGTTGCCAACTTTCCGAAAAATCTCAAAGTGGTCTATATATGGGTTTACTCATATACTTCTAATCTTGTTTTGTAACTTATGCGACATTTATTATTAAATACAAAATACATATACAAAAATTTTTTTTTTTAATGTTACAGACACCGTACCAAACGCTATACCACTTTTTCCTTGCAGTCAAAGTGGTAATAAGCCAAATTTTATTTAAATCAGCGCCCCTTCACACTGATTGATGCAAAGGCACTGATTTAAATAAAATTAATAAAAATCTCTGCTATATGCAAACGCACGACTTTCAAAAGGTGTTTAAATGAATGATTACAGAACAAGTACTTTGTACTTGTTCTTAAATCTCTCCTAGATTTGTCGTACCAAATAAATGATGATGAATTATTATAATATAATACATTACAATAAAATTACAATAACAAGCAAATAATTCGAAATGCAATTAATGAGATTAAACAATAGTGTAAACTTTTACAGATTCTAATTAAATATAAATCTCCAATAACAAAATTGACAAATACACAATTACATAGGAGAAGATAGACAGAAATATATTCACTGTCTATATATATGTATTTCTATATACACATAGTAAACTTCGTGTCTCACATACATATATGGTCACATAACAAACATTATCGTATATATTCTCCAGTTACAAAACTATGCATCATATACAGTGTGTCCTATATTAAATAATTTATTCCATATGTTACTAAAATATTGAATAAAATATATTTTTAATTTATTTTCATTTCATTGCGCAAATAAAACAATGCGTAAATATTCAAATAATAAAACAGAAACACTAAATTAGTTGGTGTTAGTCATTTAATCCTTTCAGGATGGAATTGTTTTTTACCACTTTGACTGCAAGGAAAAACCGATTTTAATGAAATTTTCAGGATAAATTTGTCTAGTGCCCAAGATAGTCATGTGGTTTTAGTTTTTTTCAGTAATGCCAATTTTCCGAGAAAAAAATTACTAAAATTTTTAAAAAATTCATGTTGGCTACATTATTTATCCAATTTTGATCAAATTTTCAGAAAAGATATCCCTAATGCTCCCATTAATTATATAATTTTATTAATATCCAGTATTGCCAACTTTTCGAGAAAAAAATTACTAAAGTTTTAAAAAATATATTATGGCCATGTTATTTAACCGATTTTACTCAAATTTCCACAAAAGATTCTCCTAGCAATCATATAATTTATGTAATTTTAACAAAATACAGTGTTGCCAACTTATCGAGAAAAGAAATCACAAATTTTTAAAAAAATTTATTGTGGCTACATTATTTATTCGATTTTGATGAAATTTTCCGAAAAGTTTCTCCTAGTGCCCACATAAATTATAATATTATTAAAATACAGTGTTGCCAACTTTCCGAGAAATGTCAAAGTGGTCTATATATGTTTTTACCCATATACTTCTAATCTTGTTTTTTAATAATAATAGTTCCAGCTTGTATTAATAATGCCACTATGAAACAAAAATCTTATATTTGTGATTTTATTGAAATACTTCTAAACCTGAAAGAGTTAAAATGGTTCAGACATCCTGAACGAATGTCTAGCGTTAAACTGTTTAATGAGTAAACACTTAAAGAAAAACTCAACTTTCAAAATCTAGAAAAATCGAACAAAATTACAAGAAAATCTGAGCACCCCTGTACATGCAAAGGCAGAACACATATTCTCAAATAAACAAACATACAGACACACATATACAAAGATATATACAGCGTGTACCACCAGCAATGGGCACTGTTTATATCGATTACTGGATTAGAGAAACGTCGTTTTATACACACACAGGCACGGATTCAGTAGATATTTTATTACCGCACGTTTCCACCACTAACTTAATAAAAAAATAACCGCAGCAGTTACTCCCCGTTAAGCCTTCTTTACGGTTTAGCGTTCAAAAGTTAAGCGAAGTTGTTGTCCGAAAAACAGATTTGCTAGGTTGACTTTGTGGACATATGTAATTTGTTTGAATTACATAGAAAAACAAAAAAATAAACAAAAGGTTTCAGAAAAGTTTCTCAAATATATCTTTTTCAATCTTTTTTTCCTTGTTAATATTAATAGCATATTTAAACTATTTTTATTTATTATTAATTTGTACGTGTTTAAGATTCTGAATTAAATAAATTGAGTAATAATTTTTACTTAAGCTTCGATGGCAATGAATTTAATTGACAAATTAATGATTCAAAATTTGATATATATATATAAATGATATGAAATACAATGTTACATTATTATCGTGTGAAAAATGTTAAAAACATCATACAAGAGACTTACTTTTAATTATTGTTATGATTAATTTGCCAAAATATAATTATTATTATTACCAAGTCATCCATGGGTAACACGATACTGATGAAACATTCGGACTTAGTCATATTTAAAATCAACAACTCGACATAATATCAAGTTTTTGATCTTATCTTAAGTGATTACTGGATTTTTCTTTGACTATTCGGGGTTTTGATAGAAGCAACATTTTTTATAAAGAATAAGTTTTTCTTATAAAACTCATATTGAAATTTCTTTCCCTATAGGAAACCTCATCACTTTACACACTGTATATCATGGACATTATCTTCATGAATATAATAGATATTATCTTCAAAAAGATTTGTGCATTAGGTGGTAGATAAACTGTAAAATGTATTTAAGTAAAAAATTTGACTAAAAATTTAAAAAATATAGAGTTGCAGGTCCTAAAGTAGTAGGTTTCTGTTAAATATTACATGTATAAAATTATATGTTATATTTATATTTATAAGTTCATAAAAATAATAAATAAACTCTTATTTTCGAAAATCGTAAATCGCTAACAGCCCAACCCTGACTAACTACTTCTAAATTTTTGTTGACTGCGACAATGTTATTTCATATAATGTTATATATTTATTTATTTTTCTTAGAATTTCAACATTACTATCAAAATACAAAATAAAATCACACATAAACAAATAAAAACAAGGTACTTGAAAAACTTAAATAAATATTGTCATTATAAAAAAACTAACAAATACTGGTAACAAAATTACAGTAACAATTGAGAATCAAAATAATGAAAAAAAAAATGAAAATAAAATACACAAGTTTCTGTAGCACAATGCGCACAGTCGCAAATACATACACACAGAAATAAAAAGAATAAAAAAAGAAAATCAACAACAGAAAAATAAATAAAAACAAAAGAAACTATAAAAACTTCTAAATCGAAAACCTAATACACTTTTAGTGCAGCCATAGCACAAGGCAAGCGGGAAAAGTGTTCAGCCATAGGCGGAGGTATCAATTTTGCACACACACACACACACACTGGGAACTATTTTCGGAGAAAAACAATTGCCAGATGAATCTGGATTTATTGCAAAAGTGGTAAACGATAACCAACGTGTTTTCAACGCTTAGAATCTGGTAGTGGTGATTTCCGGAACTACTTATTTGTGTAGTGGTTGTTGCTTTAAGGGTATCAATAGACGTACGTTTTTAGTAGAGGTGAGAGTTAAAAAAAAATCTAATATTATTAAGAATCAATATCATTTTGTAAATGCAAGATCAGACCGGATGTTACTTGTTAACAAAATTGTAGATGTTAACTTGCGAATAATCAAACCATTAAAATTTAATTATTGAAAATTCGAAAATGCTTTTTAGAATTTTCAAAAATTTTTCCTGCAAAATCATTGAAAATTCGAAAATGTTTTTTAGAATTTTCAATATTTTTTCCTGCAAAATCAGAATGAGGTAGAGAAAAAAGTTACTTAGCTATTATGTAGCTAAATTTTTTTTCTATTTTACTGAATTTTTTCAGATTTTTTTGAGCAAATTTTGAAAAAATCCCAAAGGTTCAAAAATTCAGTTTTTTTTTTACTGTTTTTTTTTTCTACTAAACGATGCATCGTAGAATAGTGGTACTCATTATTCGGCGTTTTTCCATATCATGCTTATTTTCCTAGACCTCATAGTTTTTGAGAAAAAAAAAAAAACCAAAAAATCAAAAAAAAAACATGGTTACATGGCGTGATTGTGTATGTAAGTATTTCCAGTGTTTATTAATTTAAATAGAATCAACTTTTTACACAAAGTTTGTTTCGAATGTTATAAAAAACATTCAATAAATTATTTACATAAAAAAATTTAATTACAATATAGTAGAACAAACTTAGTGGAAAATTTTAAGCTAGCAAGCAAATTTTAAAGGCAACCTCATTAAATAGATAATAAAGTTTTGCGAGAGTTGTTGCCTTACCCACTATTTTGCGGTTTCGCAAAAACATGGTTTTTGATCTAATATATTAATATACAGTATGGTTAAGAAACTATTATATAAAGTATAAAGTTTCGGTCATTTATTTCATCTCATTTGATACCTGATGGAGGGTAATAAAAATTAAACAATGTGTTTTATTAGAATTATATAAATAAGGAAGCGAAGGGAAACATTTCATGTTAATACGGTTATTTCCGGATTTACGCTATTGGCGACCGCAGAGCCCTCACTAAGCAGCAAAGACAACTACTAAGAACTTCGTGATGCACAGTCATAGACAGGATCGGATTCAATTGGAATATATTTCTTATAAAAATTTATCGCATTCATTCGCGAACTTTTCAAATATATTTGAAATTTATTATTTTTTTCATAAAAATATTAAAAACACAAGCTCAGGTTTCGGATGGTTGAAAACCAGTATTAGTTAAAATTGCAAATTATGTATTCTACTGTATTAAATTATATATATATTCATAAATATTTTTTGGTTGTTACAATTAAAATTATTTTTTACGTTTATTTAAAACAAGATTAGAAGCAAATGGGTAAACCCATATAGACCACTTTGACATTATCACCTAAATACCAATAAACGAAAATACAGTGTTTATAGTTATTTCTCCAAAAGTTAGTAACACTTTTTGTAAAATTTTATTAATCTTGGATAAATAATAAAACCAAAATTTTAAAACTTTTAGTATTTTTTTCTTAGAAAGAAGACACTAAAACTATACAATTTATGTGGACACTAATAAAATCTTTTGTAAAAATTTGATTAATCTCAGATAAATAGTAATGCTAGAATTAAATTTTAGTAATTTTAAAAATAATAATAAAATTAATGTATTAATTACATAGGCACTAGAAGAATCTTTTATGAAAATTTGATTAAAATCGGATAAATAATGTAGCCATATTAAATTTCCAAAAATATTAGTGATTTTTTTCTCAGAAAATTGACAATAAAAATCATTTCTTTAGTTTTTATAGTACCATTGTTCATAATGAGCACGAATATTGAATAATTAATATGATCTATTAAATAAATAAACTAAATTAATAAATAAATTAGTGCTAATGACAGAGAGAAGAGTGAGAGAGTCACAATATCAAATAAAGTGGTTGAACCGCTTAACGGAAATACAGATGTGTTTAACGGGTTGCCAGATCCGAGGCGTTTATAACACACCAATCCGGTATAAAGGGCTTCGGTATCAGTATCAGAACAGTGCGGCCACAACATACTGGATATAGAGAACATAGTTGGAGAACATAGTTGGTCTAGGTATGTATCTAATCTATTGCATGAGTTTATATGTGCGTATTAATTTCCTTAATGCAATGATTGTTCATCTAAATCATCATCTAAATCCATTAGCAGCGATTTCAATTTTTTTTACCATGTAAATTTATTTTTATCGTATTTATTGAAAATATTAATTTTTGTAAATATAACATTTTATTTTTATTTTTTTTTCAAATAGATTAGTGTATGATGAGTGTCTAATGAACGTTTGGTTAAAAAGATTTATTTCAATGATTTTGATGGTATACGTTTGCAGTTGAACGTACGATGAGTAGTTGGAGTAGTAGATGATTGAGAGAGTGGCTTGAGTGAGCAAAAGTTTCCATGTAGTAGGAATAAAAGAGCATGGTGTGAGAGTGGAATTATGAATGTGGATGAAGCGAAAGTTGCTTGTGCTGGATAGGAATGTTGAAAGAGTTTGTGCCACACCTGTTGAGTACATGTCGTGATTGTGTATGTATGTATGTAGTATTTACCTAATCAAATCAAATTAAAAAAAATAATAATAATTTACAGCTCTAGAATAAGTTTTTCACTATAAACTCGTTTTTGATGTTTATAATTATCTCATATATAATTATATTAATTATTGCGTAATTCCCTAACTCTATTATGACTTATATTTTATACCTATTACATATCCTCTAAACTAATTTGCATAAATTAATATAATATTCGCTGGCGACTCGTAAACTACATCCTCGTGAGTAATAATCGTCATTACATGCTCGTTGAATAATATAAATGCTATTCGTTTCATAAACAGAAATTGAACAATTTGTATTTTTTTTTTGTTTCTGAAGTAAAATGTCGAAAATGTCAATTGTGTATTTAAAGAATTTCGCTCCTACGAGAAGCGAAAACAAAAAGAAAAATTAACTAAAATTATTTCAGTTTCAGTTTTCAGTATTTCAGCATGTTAGCTTCAAAAAATAAAATTGTTTTGGCTAAAAATAAGCAAAGTAAAACAACAAAGTAAAAAATCTTGCAAAAATATTAAAATAAAACTGCTTTAGGTTAAAGTTTTGTATTAATATATTTATTTAAAATCGACGTTTCGACAAAACCCAATGTTCCTCTTCATCAGAATAAATGATACAAAATCATTGTGTCATTTATTCTGACGAAGACGGACGTTGAATTTCGTCGAAAAGTCGATTTTAAATAAATATTAATACAGAACTTTAACCTAAAGCAGTTTTATTTTAGAACAACAAAATTTAGCATTTTTTTTATTTCTTATTTTAGAATAAAAAATTTCCAGATACTTAATAGGTAGTATTATTTTAGCGTTTATATGCTAATTATGGATCTAAAACTTGCAAATTAGATTTAATTTTTACATAAACATTAATTCACTGTTTGTAATTTACATAATATTATTAAAATAAAAATACTATTACACTAGGATACAAATTTAGTTCATTGTTTTAAAAAAAACAAAATAACAAAAAATACCATATTATGATTAGCACTGTAGAATTATGTATATAACTCTTGGAATAATAAGTGTTGGAATTTTTTATTATTTCCGGAGACAGAGTAAATTAGATTTCAACCTATTATATATCTATCTTTCTCTATCCTTCTGTACTATAAATACATTTGGTTAAATATGTTTCGTAGTTTTTTTCAAACACAATCTGAATTTTAATAACATTACAAAAATATGTATATAATATAGAATATACCAAATGTGTGGTGTTTTTTTTTTAACATAATTTTTTTATTTACCGGGACAAGAAAACAATTCTCACCTCACTTTTAAAAATAATTTTTGACGTTTACTTAAAATTACTTATTAAGCAATTTTAATCAGTTTATTTGAGTTTTATAATATTAGACATAAAAAAATATATCAAAAATAAGAAATAAAAGTAAAAATTTATTTTAAAGCAAAAAATAAAAGTTTAGAATAACAAAATATTTCACGAATAATAACAACAAATAATTAAAAATTAAGTAACAATTAACAGCATTAAAAAAAATAATTGAAAAACGATATTATAAAGTAAAATTAGACAAATAGCGAACTGTCAACTACTGCCCAGACTTTTTCTATAAACTGTACAATCGTTTCTGATTTTCGGAATTTTTGTTTGCTTAGAAGCACTATCTACACACAAACCACTTTTGATAAAATTTGAAAAATTCTAAAATACATTTTATTTAGTTTTAGCTACACACAAGCATAAAATATATTTATTATCTAAATTAGAAATAAATATAAAATAATTTGATAATCCAAGATAAAAAATAAATGGTTCCGTATCTAATTGAAGTTATTCTAAATTCTAAATTTTTAATTTTAAACGAAATTTTAAAATATTTCAAAACTGAAACGATAAACTAGGGAGCTGTCCATAATATTTTATATAAATTTTTGAAATTCTGTTATAAATTTTTACATATATATATATATATATATATATATATATATATATATATATATATATATATATATATACCTATATATGTATTGTAAAACAAAAGAATGTTAATTTTAAACATGGCAGAAACTTTTATTGACTATAATAATATAAACTGATACGTTATTGATTTAGAAAGTTTAAATTAAATTATAAAACTAGTCATAAATTTAACAAACTTTACATTAAAACAAAACAAGCATATACACATTTATTTTATTTTTTTTTGGTGTCTTTGTCTTCAATTCTCATAGTATTCTAACTTCTCAACGTTCTTCAACGAAAAAAAAAACCAGATAAGAAATTTTGATAATACTCTCGTATATTGAAAGCGAGAAATCTATCGAAATTCGTATCAAAATTTCTTTCCGAAAGCGACGCATATACACAGACATTTAATGAATGCAGTTACAACGTATATTTGTAATATAGTGACATTATTTTGACGGAGCGGACTGCCTTGTTTCTGCTATAATCGGTTTCTTATTGTTTATCCTCCGCTCTCTCGTATTGTTATTATGTTAGGAAATTGAAAATTAGATTAAATTTCGGAATTTCGATTTGATTCAATTCAATAATATTGTTTTGCTGTGATTAGTAAACTAATTAAAATGTTAAGAATAATTATTATTTGTTTATTGCGGAATTTACAAAATGGATATTTTTAAATATGCTCTCCTCACTGTAAAGTTTTATAAATTTACATAAAGTTTTATAGCAAAAATTACTATATATATATATATAAAATAAATATATTTCATTAATTATGTAAATTTACAGATAAAATTAAAAAAAAAATTAACAAACAGATATATATGATAATACTAGTAATATGTAATATTTCATAAAAAAAATGTATTTTGTACTTGTTACAGATAATATTACTTATTTTGACATGCTACATAAAATTACATAATGTTTCTGTAATTGTCCAAATTATTATTGAAATTTACAATAAATAATGTAATAAAAGTTAATTATAATTTTATACATACATACATACATACACAATCACGCCATGTACCCAAATGGGTGTGGCACAAACACTTTTCATCATCCCGAAAGCAGTCGCCTCCAAACATTCCTATCCAGCACAAGCAACTTTCGCACTTTCATCCACATTCATAATTCCACTCTCATAACATGCTCTTTTATTCCTATACTACTTGGAAACTTTCGCTCACTCAAGCCACCCTCTCAATCATACACCACTCCAACTACTCACGTAATTGTACATAATTATAATTTTACAATTGTTAATTATATGTATGTAGTACTGCGAAATATGATTTTGCATTATATTTATAAAAATGTACATGCGAATTTACTAAAATATCAATTATTAAAAATCTAATTGCAAAACGTCAATAAATCACACAATTTTAAACGTTTTGAAATTAATAAAATTTTATATTACACAAATTTTACATACATTACGTAATTTTACATTAATTTCTTAGTATTATAACTATCATTTATGTGCAATAATACATATTGTTTTATTAATTTTTAATATTGTAAAAAAAATCTGCTGTGGCCACCACAGAACCGACAGTAAGTTATCGTATTAAATAAATTTATGGAATAGAAAAATTTGTATAACAATTTATATAAAAACAAAACTGTCTTAACATAAATCATCTATTTACAGAATTATATATGTATCACAAAAATAATAAATTTCGACAAAATTAAAACTAAAATAAATATTTTATGCATCTCGTACAGAAAATGCGGTATCAAAATGAAAAAATAAATGGATAAAATTTTAATTAAAACAAATGTGTGCCGCATATTACACTGGTGAATCGTATTATCAGTCTGTTATATATTCATATAATCTACAAAACTTCATAGTGTATTTTCGAAATTTATTTTACGAAAAGTAGTTTTATTTATTTGTGTGCTCATGTGCCGCCTTTTATGAATTGTGTGTCGATATTTATCACACGGTTCTCGACTTCAATATCACATTTTATGGTCCGCTTCATACAGATTATTCACACATTTAAAAAATAATTTTGTGTGTAAAAAAAAAAAAGAACAAAACAAAGATAAAACGATATGTTTGAATTTATTTAGTTTGTATTCAAATATTTAAAATACTGGCATAAAAATATTTGTAAAATATATCAAATTTAATCACAAGGCTTAATTAGCACAAATTTTTACTTTTTGCAGTCAAATATTTAATACACACATTTTTTCTTGACGATTTGTCTTATTCACTTGTCTAATTTAGTACGAAATGTGTATGATGAGTGTGAAATTAACAAGATTAGAAGTATATGGGTAAACCCATATATAGACCACTTTGACATTTCTCGGAAAGTTGGCAACACGCTGTATTTTAATAATATTATAATTTATGTGGGCACTAGGAGAAACTTTTCTGCAAAATTTAATCAAAATCGAATAAATAATGAAGCCACAACAAATTTTTAAAAAAATTTGTGATTTTTTTTCTCGATAAGTTGGCAACACTGTATTTTGTTAAAATTGCATAATTTATTTAGGCACTAGGAAAATCTTTTATGAAAATTTGATTAAAATCGGTTAAATAATAAGTGACCATAATAAATTTTTAAAAATTTTAGTAAATTCTTTTCTCGGAAAGTTGGAAAGACTGTAATTTGTTAAAATTACATAAATTATATGATTACTAGGAGAATCTTTTGTGAAAATTTATGTATGAAAACATTGATTATATTTTGAAAACGAAAAAATAATAATAATAAAAAAAAAATTAAAAAACAAAGATGAAATATCTATTTTAAAACAATATAAATAAAAACAAATGAATAAAACGACTGAATTCGAAACATTTAAACAGTTGACAATCAAAACAAATTATTTTCCGCTCTATAAAACAATAACCGAACGTTATTAATATAAAACGTCAAATATATTTATTGTTATATATATATATTTATCAGAGATCAAAATATTACCTACAATTTTTTTTTTATTTTATTCAATTTTTATATCACTGTTTTAACGTAATAAATTATTTTATATATGTTTGTTCATGCAAAATTTATATGACAGTGTACACTGTCAAAAAAAATTCCCATTTTACATAAATTTTCCGTTAAAATAACAAATTTGAAATTTTAAGTAAAATAATTAATTTATCATATATTATACATATTTTATATTTATGTAATGTAAAAATTTCCCTAAAATATCTGTCAATAATACTACATACATTTTGCAGAAAAATATTGGCGTCTGTAAATTTACATATTCAACTGCACTGTAAAAAAAGTTCAGTAATTTTACATAAAAACCTGAGGCAACTAATTTACACCAGTTTAATATGTAAATTTACAAAATGTATGTAATAATATTATTTAGATATTTTAAAAACAAAAATTTACATTATGTAAATATAAAATATCTATATTTTATGAATATAATTACTTATTTTTTCGGTAAAAAAAAAAAATTAATTATTTTACTAAAAATTATAAAATTATACTCCTATTATTTTTACAGAAAATTTCTATAAATCATAACACAGTAAAAATATTTCAGAATTCATTTATTTTATGTAATAATTTAATAATTTAATAAAACTTCTTTAGGTTGAGTTCTGTATTAAAATTAATTAATTTAAAATTGAATTAGACATTTCTTAAGGTAAAAAGTGGCCAATATTATTTTGGCGCACATTAAACTATAACTAAGCATACCCCCTAACTGCTGAATAAATAGATTTTGCTGCAAGAATGCTGTACAAGACGTATTTTGATTATTTTTATATCATTTTAACATTTTTCAAAAAACAAAGTTCAATATTTCCATTATAAAAATTTTAATACAGAATTTGAACCTAAAACAATTTTATTTTAATATCATGTGTTCTGTATGTATTTTTTTTATTATGGTTTTTATGTAAAATGGCAATTTTTTTACAGTGTGGTGTAAATCAGTTGTCCCACGTTTTCATGTAAAATTAGCGAATTTTTAGTTTACAGTGTACGTGCATTTTATTATATTAAATGTTTTCTATGTACATAATTTAGTTTGTAAAATATTTATTACTGAAAATGTAGTTAAGAATTGTTTTATTTAAAATTTAAATTTAACTTAATACGGAAAGTTGAACGTTGTTCAGAATTAGTTTAAGGTAATTTATTCGCTATCGTTAATTTTAACGATAATTGTTATGTTAGCGTGAATATTATCGAGAGAATTGTTCGTTAATTGTATAGTTAAATATGAAAGACTTCAATGAATATACTAAAGTTCTATATGAAACTTTTGTTTAAAGTTTATATATTTTAAAAAATATTTTGGCGTAGAAAATTGTTTGAAGTGAATATAAATGCATTAATCGCCGTATATATTTATGACAAAGAAAACTAATTAATCATTAGTTATTTTTAAATAAAGAAAAGTATTGACTCTGCCGGAGGTTGAACCCGGGACCGAGAAAGTTGCCAGAAAAATGGTTAAAGATCATCGAACAATATGAAAAATATATAATTGATTAAAGTTTATTTTTTTATATAAAAAAAATGGGTGTCGTGTCACTTGAGTACGTGTCAGATGCGTACAAACATTATTTATTATCACTTGCGTACAAATAAGGGTCGGCTCAAGCCCAGGTAGTGAAGGTACTTAGGCCGAGTGTCAGATGCGTACAGAGGTATGGGAAATGCCGAGTTGTCATTTGCGTCAATAGTGGTATATCATTGCGCTACGAAACCCTATCATTTGCGCCATTGTTGACTTAGGGTAGGTTAGGTTAAGGTTTAAGGTTTAGTTATGTTATTATTCAATATAGGCGCTTATCTCATCGGCGCAAATGATTGGCTAGGTTAAAATAAAATTACATATCTTGTAAATATTCTATAGAATAAAATAATACAAAATCAAAAATAATATTTATAATATATGCTCTCATTAACTTATAATATTGTAAAAACAAATACGTCAGTTATAAAGTGAAGAAAACTATACAGGGATATAACAAGTGTACGACTAAAAGCAGAGTCTGCAAAACGTTTCCATAAATTAGATAAATTATGCATGCACTTGTATAGTACGTTATATTCGCCGTGTAGATGGCACTACCATACACTTCACATACCGGACGAATATATATTTTCATCGTTGCAAACTTTTCAAAATGCATTTATCTTTATTTATCTCTTTCCACTTCTTTTTCTGTTCGTTTTTTTCTGTTTCATTCTTTTATATTTTTTAACGATTTTCCATAGAAATAAGATGAACTAGTTTGTTTATGAAATACAATCTACTGTGGTAAAAATCAATTTTAAAAATTTGGAATAAATATCTTATAAACCAGAACATTAAATTAAGTTATAAGTTTACCTAGTAACTTGGTTCTATGTTCTGTTATTTACTGTAATGTCATTTGTATCAGTTTTATTGATGAAGACGGACATTGAGTTCGTCGAAACATCGATTATTAATAAATATTAATACAGAACTTTAACCTAAAGCTTTTTTTTTTAATGAATGAATAAAAATACTGTTATCTTTATCTGGATTATTGACAATATATTGATTGCTTAATCTATATACAGTGTGGTAAAGTGATGAGGTTTCCTATAGGAAAAAAAGAATTTAATAAGAGTTTTATGAGAATAACTTATTCTTTATAAAATATTTTGCTTCTATCAAAACCTCTTATAGTCAAAGAAAAATCCAGTAATCACTTAAGATAAGATCAAAAACTTGATATTATGTCGAGTTGTTGATTTTAAATATGACTAAGTCCGAATGTTACATCAGTATCGTGTGACAAATGTTAGAAATATTTGTCATACAAGAGACTTACTTTTTAATTATTATTATTATTATTATTATTAATTACCAGAATATAATTATTATTATTAACAAGTAATCCATGGGTAACACGATACTGATGTAACATTCGGACTTAGTCATATTTAAAATCAACAACTCGACATAATATCAAGTTTTTGATCTTATCTTAAGTGATTACTGGATTTTTCGTTGACTATAAAGAATTTTGATAGAAGCAATTTTTTTTATAAAGAATAAGTTTTTCTCTTAAAACTCATATTAAAATTGTTTTCCCTATAGGAAACCTCATCACTTTACACACTTTTTTATATGTATATGCTGTTTTTTATACATTTCAAAAATCTGGTCACCCTATAAATAAAAATTGTATTGAAATCAATACTAATCAATAATGTAAAGTGAGTATCGTTCAATTTGCAGTAAAAACATTTCTAAAACTGGTCAGTCTAGTTGTGGCATTCCATAGCCACATACAAACGGATAAACAATGAACTTGCGGGAACTTAGCACAGTTTTACATAAAATAACTGACTTACCGCCGCTTTTTCTATTTGCCCCTTGTTTTTCTTTTTCATTTTTTTTCTTTCGATTATGTTTTGTTTTTGTTCGTCGTCGTTGTTTAGTAACCCTCACCCCCCACCCCATCCCAACCCCACCCCTCATTCCATTTCTCCTCCAGCAAATAGTTGCTGTTTTTTCATTTATTTTAATGTCTGCTAACAAACTTGTTTTGAATTTTTATGATGAGCGCGGATCAAATAGGTTGTTTTTATTTTTGAAAGTTTTTTTAATGGAAATGTATATTTTATGCAGTTTATTTTATTTGATTTTTTTGTGCTGTATGTTTTGTGTCGGTGACTTTTTATTAAATTGAATTATTGATTTTGTTAGTAAAAGTTTACTTGTTAAACTTGTATTAAGGTTTTTATTTTTATTTTATTTACTTGCTTAAGTACATGTATTTTCAATTTTATTTATTTTTAATAAATATAAGTATATAAAGTATATAAGTATATAAAAGTATATATAAGTATATAAATATAAGTAAATAAGTATAAAATATAAGCCAAAATAGAATTAGGAAATTATGCAATAACTTTTTTACTATATGAGATATAAACAAAAGGATGCTAGTTTTATGATCTATTAATAATTCAAATATTACCTATGAAATTTTATATTTTTACCTATAGAAAAAATCAATCATTTACCTATTAGTAATTAAAAAATGATCTATAGTAAAAAAAAACCTAAACCAACTTACTAACCTAACCTAACCTACCCTAAATAGCCAATTACGTAAAAATACTGTATGTATAAATAGCCAATTGCGTATACATACCGTATGTATAAATAGCCACATTCTTAATTTTATAGATCGATAATTATATCAGTAGGTATTTGATTATTTCCATAGGTCGATAATTATTTTCATAGGTCGATAAATATTTCTATAGAACAATAATTAATTCTATAGGTGAAAAATTAAAACCATAGATTAATTATTTAACACATAGGTAAACTATTATTTTCATAGGTACTATTCGGTAGATCATATGTTTTTTTCATAGGTATTTTTATCCTTAGTTAAAAAATATTTTAAAACCGATCTCGTAATATAAGCCTTTTCGTTTAAATTGTCGCTACAGCAGATCATATTGTAATTTAATAGTAATAAATACACTTTGCGCAAAAAAACATGTAATTTAATTATGATTTAAACAATTAGAAATAAGTTTTTTGTTTTTTTGCAAATTTACCACAAATTATCTGTGAAAATAGTAGTTATAAATTTTGCAGTATGCTTTTCTTTCACACTTTCTTATACTGTATTTCATTTTCTGCTTGACTTGTCGCTTCAACATAGCATTTATTCGCATTTGTTGTCATTTTATTTACTGCATCCTCTCTCCCTCTCTCTCTCTCTCTTCTTTCTCCTCGTACTACTTCTTTCTGTCTCCATTTCACCCAGTCATTGTCTTCATTTGTTTACCCCGTTTTCATTCGTTTTTTTTTTTACATTTTATCTCTTTGAATTTGTTTAGAAGCAAGAAGGCAAAAAAACGTTTTATTTTTTTATTTATTAAATTAACGCCTTGCTATTTCTTTGTAGACTAATTTGTATTCTTTATCGCAAAAATTTTAGAAGTTTTATTTCATTTTTGTTTACGAGATAGTCATTTTAACCTACACTGTAAAAAATCAATGTAAATTTAAAATGATGATAAAACACTTAATCATGTTATTGATTGGATTCTGAACAAATCTGTAATATTACAGAATGTAAAATATAATTTTTCATTCGATTAGAAATGGATAAAAATATTTCGTAATGCTGTTTAGAATTTTACCATAAAATAAAATACAATATAATGTAAAACAAGAAATTAACTTTATGTAGGTATATATTTATATACACATACACACGAATATATTAAATGTGAACAAGCCATAATATCCGTCATAGTTGCTCTCTGGCATGTTGTTGTGAATCAGCCAGAAAATAGCTAAAACAGTAAAACATTTTCGCGCATAAATTTTGTTTATTATCTTGATGGAATAGGAAGAAATGTTACTCTATAATAATAGAACAAAATAACATACATTCAATTTTATTATTATTCATAGAAGCTGAAACATATTTTACTAGTATTTTTTTGCTTGTTGCTGTTTTCATATATATTTTAATTTATTTTCAAAGCTACATAATATATTTGTTTATTTAGAATTTATGTGTTTTAAATAGAAAAGTTTATTATAATAACCATTGAGGCCCTACATACTAGCCTAGATGTACACTGTAATTTTTTTTTGTTAATTTTACATAAAACCTAAAGTAACTGATTTACACCAGTTTTATATGTGAATTTACAGACACCAAAGAAATTTTTTATCTGTAAAATACGTATATTTTATATAAGTTTACTTATTTTTTCAGTAAAAAATACATATATAATATGGTAAATTTATTATTTTACTTAAAATTACAAAATTATAATATACAAAATTGATCGTTTTGCTGAAATAATATGTAATTTTCTTACTATGGTTTTTTATATAAAATGGCAACTATTTTTTTACAGTGTACGTTAAAAAACCAACACGTATTCAATTGTATAGACCTTATAACCACGGTTATACTGATAGGTATCATAAATCCCTGTATCTGATTATGTATAAATAATACATAAATTAGTTAATTTAAATGTCGTCAATGTATAGAAATTTTATTAATATATTTTCTCTAAATGAAGATAAATTTCTGTTTCTCGAAAATATTTGATCATAATTTCAACTTAATAATTTTAAATTATATCGTAAAGTTTCAGTGAATGCTTGAAACCACGGCAACGATATTTCTTCATTATTTAAGCATTTAATTTATCATATTTGAATAATTGTTTTAGTTCCTAAAACAAATTGAAAACACCCCCTCACGAAAAGTCACAGAACTAAAGATTGAGTTAATATTAAATTTTTAATGAAATTAAACTTGTAAATAAAAGATTTTGACGTAAGATGCTTTATTTAATATGATATTAAAAATATGTATATTATGTTACGAGGAGCAGAAAACTGATTGATTTTCTAACATTTTGTTTAAACACTAGTAAACCAATTTACTAGTTATGACTTACTTCGTACCCGACAAAAATTGTCTTCGATTTTTAATTATTGTAAATTGTTTATTAAATATTTATTTATGTGTGTACAAAAATTAACAAACTAGTAAATTGGTTTAGTAGTGTTTAAACAAAATGTTAGAAAATCAATCAGTAATTTTACAATTATTCAGAAGTTTTTGACTAGTTTTTTTTTTTCTGATATAATAAATAAGATTAACGCGATTGATGTTGCATGTAATAAACTTCTAACGGCTACAGTTCCGTTAGAAAGCATTTTCGGACATATATTTATTTGAAGTTTTTTTATTTAGATTACTCATAGGAATCATCCGGTGTAGTTATTCCCCAACGTCATAAATCACCCTGTATAGTATAATAATGTCATTATTGTACTAGTAACATAATAACCTCTATCTATATAAGCAATATGGTAACGTACGATACGCTCAAAGAAAAATATCTTTATTTTATTTTAAATTGAAAGTAACAAAAACGTTGTTTTTTTTTACATTTTTTTAGAGGACAAAGTTTTCAGAAACATCCAAGTAATTTGCATTTTCAGTTTCAGTTCAGCGTAAGTTTCCTGAAAGTACATGACGTCGTAACTTATTAAATATAACCGACTTGATCTTTCTTCGCTTCACGTCTCTTCTAAACTCTTCCTCTGAAATCTTTTTATTATTTGTTTTTCAAGTTGATAATTAATTATATTTTATTAGAATATTAAAATTTGTAGTAAATCAAAATAAAATATTAAAGAATAATAAAAATGCATTTATAAACAAGATTAGAAGTATATAGGTAAACCCATATATAGACCACTTTGACATTTCTCGGAAAGTTGGCAACACTATATTTTAATAATATTATAATTTATGTGGGCACTAGGAGATACTTTTCTGAAAATTTGATCAAAATCGAATAAATAATGTAGCCACTATGAATTTTTAAAAACTTTAGTAATTTTTTTCTCGGAAAGTTGGCATCACTGAAAAAAAAAAAACCACATGACCCTATCTTGGGTACTAAACAAATTTATCCTGAAAATTTCATTAAATCGGTTGAACCGTCTAGGAAGAGTTGCGGCCACAAAATTTTGACTTACGACCGAGCGAGCTGACGACGCACATCCATACACCCACATAAACTAAGTTCAGATTCGTCATCTAGAGGCTATATGAAGGATTTCTATACAATTTTTTTTTTTTTTGAAAACGTTACAGACACCGTACCAAACGCTATATCACTTTTTCCTTGCAGTCAAAGCGATAAAAAGGTAGATTTTTTTATTAAAGTTTTATTTACATTTTATATTTAAATAAAAATTGTGTAATTGGCTATTAAACTGCAATCAGTAAACAAAATTCATGTAATTATTCATTGTTATCTATAAATATAAAATCAATTAATAATATCATAAAAAAGTTACCTTAAAAAAATACTTGAAAAAGTTATATATCTATATCAATCAATAATTCTTTTTCAAAAAAACATTTGACCGATTTGACGTATAAATATGATATCAGTCAGATTAGTTTAACTTATTTATTTATTTTTATGATTTCTTTTTTCTTCAAGTTTCATTTTTTTTTGCTGTTAATAGTGACGTCATATGTTACTGATGACGTCAAACATAAAATTCAGTATAAAAGTTTTTATTTCTTTGTTTTCTGTTTTATTTCGTTACGAATTGAAAAATGTCCAGGCTTTTATATCTTGACATTTTCTGATGACGAAACTAAATGTATTAAAAAGTTGATTTTTCCGTAAGTTTTTGTTAAAATAAAGATATATATTAATAGAATTTAAAAAACTACACTGTAAAAAAAGTTGCCATTTTATATTAAAAAAAAAAATAGTAAAAAATTACATATTATTTCAACAAAACTATGGTTTACATAAATTTTCTATAAAAATATTAATTTTGTAATGTTAAGTAAAATAATTGATTTACCATATTATATGTTGTTTTTTTTACCCAATATATATATATATACATACATACATACACAATCACGCCATGTACCCAAAAGGGTGTGGCAAAAACTCTTTTCATCATCCCGAAATCAGTCGCCTCCAAACATTCCTATCCAAACAAGCAACTTTCGCTTCATCCACATTCATAATTCCTCTCATACATGCTCTTTTATTCCTACTACTTGGAAACTTTCGCTCACGCAAGCCACCCTCTCAATCATACCCCATTCCAACTACTCATCGGACGTCCACGCAAACGTATACCATCAAAATCATTCAAATAAATCTTTATATATATATATATATATATATATATACCGGGTGTCTACTTTTTTTTTGTTACATAGGGAATACAATGCTAAAATTTTCATTTGGTGATAAATTTTCCCCTAATTATTATAGAACAAAAGTACAAATACAAAAGTTGTTTAGAATTCAAAAATGCATCAAATGATGCCAAATTTATCAATATAGGATGTTCTGATCAAGAATTAGAAGCAAATTAAAATTTCCATTTTTGCGCTCTTTACATCAAAGTGCCACGGAAATTAAACAAATAATTTCATTTCTTCTGGAGTTTGAGTTTGACAGATCGTATTTATTTTATTGTTACGTTCTGTATTATTATTATTATTATTATTATTATTATTGAAAATAATGAATAAACTTAATGTAAATGAAAAGCTATTAAGTATAAAAAGTATTAAGTATTTATTATTTATTACAATGAAAGGGTATTTTACTCGGCTGTACACTACGTACTAGCTGTGGTTTTAAATTGTGAATGTCTCCATTATAATTTTAAGTAATTGTTTAATTTATTTATTAACTTCAAGTTATAAAAACAATACATTTGAATTAGATGACTGGCATTATGCCTAATATATTTATTATAATAATTTAAACTTATCCCTGAGGATGCTGTAAGTTGTGCAGTGAAACGTCGGATAAGAGTTTAATAAATAGTAAATAGCTGAACTCCGTAAAACTTTCTTTATTTATTACAATATTCAATATACCTATAAAACAGAAAAATTCATGAATACAAGATATAGGAGAACAAAAACGAAACTAACAATTTAAATTAAATGTTCAAATAAATCGCCATTAACTGCCAAACAATAACCTAATCTGTTATAAAATTCGTGACGTACAGAGCTTAATTGTGTTTGTGTTATATTATTGCACTCTTCAACAATGGCATTTTTCAAATCAACAAGATTTTTGATATGTCGTTTATAAATTTTCTCCTTCAAATATGGCCATAAAAAGAAATCGCACGGTGCTAAATCGGGCGATCTAGCTGGCCAATTAATTGGACCACCTCTACCAATCCATGAATTTGGAAAACATTGATCCAAATATAATTTAATGTTGCAGCTGTAATGTGCCGGACATCCGTCTTGTTGATACCAGACAACATTATCTTGAGTTGCACACTCTTCTAACTGCGGACCAATATGATTTTGCAACATATCCAAATATTTTTCGTTGTTTAAATTATTTTCAATAAAAAATGGCCCAATTATACACCTGCCAAAAATTCCAGCCCATACATTAACTTTTTCTGGATATTGGGTACGTGTTGCTACCATTAAATGAGGATTTGTTTGGCTCCATATTCTAAAGTTTTATTTATTAGGTTCGCCGTGTAAAGTAAACGTAGACTCGTCAGTAAAACAAATAGATTTCAAGAAGTTTCTGTCTAAATTGGATTTTTCCATAATAATGTTACTAAATTCGCTTCTAGCCATTTTATCCGCTTCAAATATCTCTTGGTGCGTGGAATATTTATAAGAATGATATTTTTCATTTTTTAGTACCTTATGTATTGTTGAAGGATGCAAATTTAATTCAGCACCAAGTTGACGCACACTAACATTTGGGTTTTCCGTTACACACAAAAGTATATTCAATGTATTTTCTTTAATTGCATTTTGATTTAAATTCTCCTCCTGATCTTCTGCGTTGATTTTTCTACAATTTTTACAACGTTTTAACACACTTCCAGTTTCTTCGAATTGTTTAATTATCCTACGAATAGTCATAGCGGAAGGTATGGGACGGTTTTCAAAGAAAGCGCTGAATAAATCTCTTACTCGTCGTATCGAATTTCCAGTAAAATACCATTTTACGCACTGAACTTTTTCATTTACCTTAAGTTTATTCATTATTTTCAATAATAATGATAATAATACAGAACGTAACAATAAAATAAATACGATCTGTCAAACTCAAACTCCAGAAGAAATGAAATTATTTGTTTAATTTCCATGGCACTTTGATGTAAAGAGCGCAAAAATGGAAATTTTAATTTGCTTCTAATTCTTGATCGGAACATCCTATATTGATAAATTTGGCATCATTTGATGCATTTTTGAATTCTAAACAACTTTTGTATTTGTACTTTTGTTCTATAATAATTAGGGGAAAATTTATCACCAAATGAAAATTTTAGCATTGTATTCCCTATGTAACAAAAAAAAAGTAGACACCCGGTATATATATATATATATATATATAAAGTATATAATGTAAACCGGTTTTTATGTAAAATTACCAAATTTGTTTTACAGTGTAGTTGATATGGCTACCTCATAATTTAAATTAAAAATAAATATTTTATTAAAATCACAATCGTTAAAATATAGTATAACATTTATAATAATTTACATAATATTATAAAAAATTTGGAATAAATTTCCTAAACCAAAAAATTTGATTAAATGTAATAAGCACAATAAAACTAAATAAGTAATCGGAAGCTAAATTTTCATCATCAGTAGCAAATTTAAAATAAGGCTACATTTCTAAACAACAAAGCTAACGATACACAAAGTACTCAACATATTATTGAGAGGGAAACCATCTTGATACTTTCAAAAAATCAATTTTTTTTTTTTGATTTTCTGAAAACTTATAGTGTGTAAAATATATTTACATGGATCAGATTACAAAGCAGAAACTGTCTTTCAGTCATCAAGCACTGAGGATGCCATCTACGATGTCTGGCGAAACGTTTGTGACGCGGATAGATTGACCACAGTATACCAGCTCAGAAAATTCTATAAATTCCATAAATACTAGCCGTGAAAGCCTGAAGATTACAATCAAACTTTATTATTTGCCAGTCGGATAAAAAATCTCATAAATTTATTTAAGTATAATAGAATTTATAATAATAATTAAAAGTTGATTGCACTGTATTTAAACAAGTAGTGAAAGGGCGAAAGAGTTATGTAAGAGGCACAAGTAAAACTTTGAAAAGTGTTTTTGATGTACTTTTCGTTTGAGTTTGTTCCTAACTAATTAATTTTGTTTTCAACAATTTTCAAGTTTCATCCACTAAACATATAACAACCCTTTCTTACTTACTATGTATATATTATCGATATATGGCGACTTAATTTCCTTATAAATTATATACAAACAATCTTCACAAACTATTTTAATAATTCCTTCAATATTTAATTAATTTTTTATATATTACACAATATATATATATATATATATATATATATATATATATATATATATATGTAATTGTTGAAAATCAGCTTGTTTTTTGTGTATACATGTGTTTAACCACTTAACACAGTTTCTTGAATTTATTGTTTACTTTTGTTATTCATAAAATTTACTTGGTTTCAAATGTAAATAAATACTGTTTTTTATTTTAATTATACATACATACATACACAATCACGCCATGTAACCAAAAGGGTGTGGCACAAACTCTTTTCATCATCCCTAAATCAGTCGCCTCCAAACACTCCTATCCAAACAAGCAACTTTCGCTTCATCCACATTCATAATTCCTCTCATACATGCTCTTTTATTCCTACTACTTGGAAACTTTCGCTCACGCAACCCACCCTCTCAATCATACCCCACTCCAACTACTCATCGGACGTCCACGCAAACGTGTACCATCAAAATCATTCAAATAAATCTTTTTAACCAAACGATCATTAGACATTCGCTCAACATGTCCAAACCATCTTAACTGACTAACACCAACTTTTATATATATATATATATATATATATATATATATATATATATACAATATAATATTAAAAAACAAACATTCAAAGAATCAAAAACTTAAAACCAATTTAATTTGCATGATCAATAAATCACGTACTTTGTCCCCCTGTCCATTTCTACCGAAAGAAAAAAAAAGAAACTTTTCAAGTTTTCCGAAAAGCATTCATTCTCCGATTTTCAATATTCGAATTACACATTTTACACCCGTCTCGCCAAAAAAAAAGGGGGAAAACGATGATGTGTTATAGGCAAAACCGAAAATACGAAAATCAATAGAAACGTTTATCAAAAGCTAAAAGTTAGTGAAGTCCGTTGAGGCACACACACACACACACACACATAAATAAACGCACCTATACACACACATATGTTTCGGTGAAGTTTGAAAGTTATTGGAAGTTCATACCGTTACGTTTCCCTTCTTGCTTCCAAGGGTTGCTTTGATAAATGTTGACAACTGCTAAACTGATTTAATTTTCAATATTAAATTAAATATTAACTTATTTTAGAACTATTCATTTTATTTTATTGATATAAATATATTAAATATAAAAATAAAACAAAATTAGAAATACGAGTATGAATAAACCCATATATAGACCACTTTGACATTATCACATAAATGATAAGAAATAGGAATACAATTTTTTTTGCCAAAAGTTGGCAACATTGTATTTTGATAATATATAATATTATAGGTGTTAAAGGTATCTTCTGTAAAAATTTGATTAAAATCGGATAAATAATGCTTCCAAAACAAATTTTTAGAAAATTATTAAATTTTTTTTCGGAATGTTGGCAACACCGTATTTTAATGAAATTATAATTTATGTGAGCACTAGGAGAAACTTTTCTGAAAATTTGATCAAAATCGGATAAATAATGTAGCTTCAATAAATTTTTTTAAATTTTAGTAATTTTTTTCTCGATAAGTTGGCAACACTGTATTATGTTAAAATTGCATAATTTATGCGGGCACCAGGAAAATCTTTAGTGAAAATTTGATTAAAATCGGTTAAATAAAATAAATTTTTTAAAATTTCAGTATTGCCTCATAGTAGAATCTTTCTCGAAAAACGACTCAACTTTTAATAAAACTCCCATTAAAATTTGTTCTATGAATGGCAAGTTATAAGCGAACATAGTTTTTGATTAATTTTCATTATTTACAATGTTCGCCTGCGGCTCACGCTGCATTACGCCATAGTAAAACTTTATGAAAACGACCCAACTTATAACTTATAAACGAGTATTTAATACACATTTTTAAAAATTAATAATGATACACAGAAAACAAAATAGTAATTTAATTTAAATTATATCACATAATTTGTCTATTTAATTAGATGATTTTTTCCAATAACATTAGTTATTTCATCTACATACGAAGTAGTTGAAATTAGGGTGGACACCTTTAATATGAGTTAAACCCAGAGATATACTATCTACCCCTTAAATTAACCTAAATTAATTTAGTAATATATCTGGAGATATCGCAGGTCGATTTCTTGTTTGTTTCACATCACAAAATCTTACTTTCGAGAAAATGATGTTTAAAGTTTCTGAACTGAATATTGTTTATAAGTAAGGATATGGAACCAATTAAAATTTATAATTGCGAAACTATTAAAATTATAACATTCACAATTGTTAAAATAGATAGAAGTAGAAATATTAGATTATCATTATTAGATTAGAAATATCATTATATTAAAATAAAACTGCTTTATGTTAAAGTTCTGTATTTATATTATTCAATTCAACGTCCGTCTTCATCAGGAAAAATAATACAAATAACATTTACAGTAAATAACAGAAAATAAAAACAAGTTATTAGGTAACAAATAAGTAACTAGATCTTAAAATTTATATAGTTTTAATTACTGTGAAGGCACTGAATTAAAACTTTTAATAAATTACCGAATATGATTAAAGAATTAAAATCGCTGTGTCAATTTAAGATCAAATTAAAACAGTATTATGATACTATAGTTCCTAATCATTATTAATAAACCTAAAATAAGATAGTATTTAAATGTAAACTACATAATATTTAGTAAAAATTTAGAGTAAAAGTATACTTATATTTTATATGTTTAATGTTATTATTTCAAATTTTATATTAAATCTTCTTCATCTAGTTTGCTAAATGTTTATTTTTTTAATATCTATTACATTGCAATAAAGTTACCTTTAGTTACCAAAGTAGTAATAATGACCAAATATATTGTTAGAAATAGTTTTTAGATTGTGTATTTAAATATAAACTACATAATATTTAGTAAAAATTTAGAGTAAAAGTATACTTATATTTTATATGTTTAATGTTATTATTTCAAATTTTATATTAAATCTTCTTCATCTACTTTGCTAAATGTTTAGTTTTTAATATCTATTACATTGCAATAAAGTTACCTTTAGTTACCAAAGTAGTAATAATCACCAAATATATTGTTAGAAATAGTTTTTAGATTGTGTACATGAAATATAGTTTGTAAGTTTGTAAGATTAACGTACCTATTTAGCTAATGCTAATAAATAAACTATATTATTATTACTTGTTCCTTATTTTCTGTTATTTACTGTAAATTTCATTTATATCAGTTTTCCTGATGAAGACGGTCGTTGAGTTCGTCGACATGTCGATTATAAATGAATACTAATACAGAACTTCAACCTAAAGAAGTTTTATTTTAATATAACAACATTCATATTATAATCAATGTTGTAAACTAATTAAAACAACCTGGATACTGGAAACAAATGATTGAAAACTAGCGACTCCAGGTGAAAACTGGAAAAGTTAGTCCACCATAGTTGAAATCTAATTTATTTCAATAATTGCCAATTGAAAAATATAATTTCGTTAAAATCTATTTCGATGATAAATAAAATTACGAAAAGTTTGGGAAAATTTTGTGTTGGTGGAAAAGTAAATCGAAAAATTGTTGAAGAACTAGGTCAGTGAAAATGTAACATTTTTCAAAATAAATTTATTTTTGATTGCATGTAGACGACGCGTGTATATATACACACAGATAAAATGAATTTCAAGAGAGAAATTTATATAAAATATCTGACATTTTATTAAAGGTTCAGAACATTGATTTTTATATTTTATTGCTTTTGAAAAGAGTTTCCTTTAGTACAAAGTATTTTTTTTTTCTTATATTTTCGTTTTCCATAGATTACTTTGATTTCTATAATTGAAAAGTTAGTAGAAGTTTAATAATTTTATTAAATACTAATATTAATAAATAATTAGTAACTGACGGGATTCAGTCTTTTATATATTTTTATTAATTAAGAAGCCAACGTTTCAACAATCATTATTGCCTTTTTCAGGGCTCTACAATGAAAGCAATAGAGACTGCCGAAACGTTGGCTTATTAGTTAATAAAAATATATAAAAGACTGAATTCCGTCAATTACTAATTATTTATTAAATGTCAATGTTTTGTATTAATTAATTTTGACGTACTCAACGTACATGTTCATTAAAAAAAAATTATACAAATGACATTTATTTACTGTGTATATATATATATATATATATATATATATATATATATATATATATATATATATATATCACTTGTACCATTTTTCTTGATAAAAATGTACGTTGGATACGTCGATACGTCGATTATTAATAAAAATTATTACAGAACTACAACCCAAAGCCGTTTCATTTTAGTATAATGAGTTTCTAAAAGATTTTTACTATCTTATTTATAGTGAATTAAAACTTGTTACATTATTCTTTTTTACTACCACTTTGACTGCAAGGAAAAGTGGTATAGTATTTGTACGGTGATAATATTTTAAATTTTTTTTAAAAATAATATAAAAATTCTTCATATAGTCTCTAGATGACGAATCTGAACTTAGTTTATGAGGGGTGTATGTATATGTGCGTATATCCTCGTATACTATCTAATTTGTACCGAATTTTCAGGGTTCAGTTAGTACCCAAGCTAGACATGTGAATTTTTTTTTTCAGTATTGTCAACTTTCCGAGAAAAAAATTAGTAAAATTAAAAAAAAAAAATATATTATGGCTACATTATTTATCCGTGATTAACAAAATTTTCTATTTGACATTTAAAACGTGTCGATATTTCAAAGATAAAATATTATGACATGATTTGAACATTTTAAAATCAATCTAGAATAAATTGTTTTAATATACAACTTATTAATATTCAAATATTGTTTCACCTTTTGACATTTCTTATTCAATTGTTGTTTTTTACCTGGCAAATGTTTTATAGCTATCTTTGATCAAAGATTTTTTTTTCTATATTTATTTAATCTCGGTTTTACATCAGTATCTATTATGTTTATTCATAAACTTAAAAATAGAAAAAAAAAAAAATATTACACAGTAAATTTATTTTTTCCTTAGATTATATTATACACATATTTATATTATTTGTTTGTTTATTCTGTCTTATAAATATCCTGTAAAATAAAAACAAAACAATGTCAGGAAATAGAATAGAATATTATGTTAGAATAATGATAATTTAAGTTTTTGTGACATTGAAAATTATATTAAAACTAGTCATTATAATTTCAAAAGTATAACCTTGTACACTTTAGTGAAAAATAATTGTATGAATTCGTAACAAGTTTAATGACATTTGTAATTCAGGTTTGTACTTTCAATGTCATCAAATACTAATTTTAAATTCATAACTATTATTTTCAATTATTTTAAATTTAATATATATATATATATATATATATATATATATATATATATATTTTAATATTTTAATATATAATATATATATATATATTTTATATATAATATTTTAATAACGAAAATGACAGTTACTATTTCAAATGCGAGACCTCAAAAAAGAAATAAAACAAGATTAGAAGTATATGGGTAAACCCATATATAGACAGACCACTTTGACATTTCTCGGACAGTTGGCAACACTGTATTTTAAAATATTATAATTTATGTGAGCACTAAAAGAAACTTATCTGAAAATTTGATCAAAATCGAATAAATAATGTAGCCACAATAAATTTTTAAAAAATTTTGTGATTTTTTTCTCGATAAGTTGGCAACACTGTATTTTGTTGAAATTACATAAATTATATAATTACTAGGAGAATCTTTTGTGAAAATTTGATTACTCAAAATCGGTTAAATAACATGGCCATAATAAAATTTTAAACACTTTAGTAATTTTTTTCTCGGAAAGTTGGTAACACTGGATATTAATAAAATTATATAATTAATGGGAGCATTAGGGAAATCTTTTCTGAAAATTTGATCAAAATCGGATAAATAACGTAGCCAATATGAATTTTTTAAAACTTTAGTAATTTTTTCACTGGCTTTTTAGTATTTAAAACAGCTAGTTTTATATTTGTTAATTTCTTGCTTTAACGCAAAAAAAAATCGATTATGATCGAAAGTAAATTGCAAATTAAATACGAAACAATATTATTTTCGGTGCAAGACTTATCCCGCAATTGTGAAAGTGACATAATAGCGACACAAATATATTATAATATCTAACGGATAAATCCATTATTCATAATATACGCAGTGAAAACTTCAATGTTTGTCCCCACCCCGTACGAGCGTGTGCGTGAGCTTTCTCAAATTACGTTATTATACAGTGTGTACTAAGCGGATTTCAGATTTCATTCTGAACTTGAAATTGACGTAATTTATTGAACATAAATGCTAATTTTCCATCCTATATGTATATAATAAACTTTATTCGAACACCAATTCTGTTTTATTTAAAGAACTCAATTACGTGATTTTCTCTCTCTCTCTCTCTCTTGTTTTCTTTCTGATCTAATTAAAATTTAAAAATAACTGAATAAATTACTCTCTTTTGTAAAGCAAATAACCGATACCGAAAAAAGATTTTTCAGTTTTTATTACAAAGTCTTCTTTCAATTACTTTTCAATGGATAATTTTTTTTATCGAATAAAGTAAATCTGTTCAATGTGATCCATTTAATATTTCAATTAAATATTAATTTAAAAGAAAATACATCAATTCATATTTGAAAAACTGTATTAATACTTAAAAATCTAGAAAACTATGAAAAATATATTCGGGTATATTAGATATTGGTAAATGTAACATTTAATTTTTGATTATAAGCCGTTTTATTATAATATAATGAGTTCTGAATTTTTTTTTACTATTTTAGAAATATAGTAGAAAGACGGACCACATTATAGTACGGATTTAAACCAACAAATGTAGTACGCCACGTTAAGCTAGATGGCAGAAATAGTAGTAGAAACTTTGTATTTTACTAGTTTAATGTCATAATTAACTTGATGTCTATGTATTCTATTTTCTCGTAATTAAACTTTGAATTTACTATGATGAAATTGTATTTATTTCTATATGAATCTACTTGTACAAATTTCATTTAAAACTTTGTCTAATTACATACAATATTTCGTTATATTAAAATATTTTGAGTTTATTAATTTATATTAAAAATTACGATTAATTAAACAGTTCTTTGTGATAAAGATACATTTATAAAGCAATTCATATAATATTAATTACTAATGAAAGATTAATATAACAGTGAGAATAAATAAAACAAAACACTATAATTTGAATAACAGTTATTTACAATTCCGTACTAATCTCAAAATTAGTTTTATATTTTTGTCGTAATGTTCTTGGTTCTGAGCTGCATTATCTAATAGCACAGTGGTCCCAACCTTTTTTTATTTCTTCTTATGTTTCCCGTAACTAGCTTTTAACTAAAATTTACCTCCAAATCATACGCTCCAATTTTTTACCACACTACTTACATAACATGTAATACACTTTTAATCTTTATTAAATACTAGCTGGCCCGGCAAACGATGTCTTGCCTTTATTTTAATGTGGATATTAAATTTTTTATGAATTTTTTTTTGTATTACAAAAAAAAAATCAATTACATTTCCCATATTATATTATAATTATTTTCAATTTATTTGGAATCAATTTCTTTCACACTTTTCTATATTTTTCCTGCCTATAGCTGTTGCCTCTTAAAAAATCCAACCAACAATATTAATAATGAAATAATGAAATGCAAATATGTAAAATTCATTTTCTGAATATCATATTAAATTAAATAAATCTCTATTATTTACAGTATAATCCCTGTAAATATCTGCGCGTAATAAATCAAATAAAATTAAAAATATAAAAATCTCCATTAAAATTAAACCAACGAGTCGAGCTTTTTTTTTGTTTTACCTCAAAACTGAAACTGTTGGTAATATTTAATTTCCGCTGCTTGGCCCGAAAAGCCAGAGAGAGAGAGAGAGAGAGAGAGAGAGAGAGATAAAGAGGGGGCGTTCTATGTTCATTATGTATGTCAGTTTTCACTTCCGGTTTTTCGGGATTTCAGTGATTCTAATTGAAGCATTTTTCAAGATTTTTTCTTCATTCTATGTTATGTGGATGTATGTGATGTTTTAGTCATTTTTACCTGAGTTGTGGTTAAACTACCAACATCCATGTTAAAAGATTTAAATTTCTGTACATGAGTGTACGTGACAGTTGTGTGACATTGTGTATATTATATGCGTTAGGGGGAGGTTTATGAAAAGTACCGTTAAGGGATGAAGCCATGAATTAGCCGTGAAATTAATGAAATTTCATTTTAAGTAACACTGATTTTTATAGTACAATAAAGAAAATGTTTAGATGTTTTTCTAATTATATAAAGTAACCTAAAATTTCTTGTTCCTTCTAAGTATAATAGTATTTTCTTAACGTTAGTTCACACGGTTCTGATTGCTATATTCAGACAGGTAGCTCAAATACAAAACATGTTGAAGTTAATATTGAATTTATTCGTTTAATACAAATTATTTATTGTAACTGACTGTTCGGAAAATTACATAATCAATGTTGAATTAATAATTCAATAATTCATTTAATATTATGAATTGATTTATATAAAATCAAAAATAGTATATTTTTAACTGGTTCTATTTTCTACAAAAATTGTACCGAAAAAATACCTGAGATATAATATCCTATGTAGAATAATATATATTTTTTTGTATTTTGTATTTTGGAAAATAGAGAAAAAAAAACATATTTTTTGCTTTTTTTTGGCCAAATTATAAATACGAAAAAATTCAAAAAAATATATATTATTCTACATAGGATATTATATCACAAGTATTTTTTCGGTATAATAATGATCGTTTTTGTAGAAAATAGAGCCAGTTAAAAAATATACTATTTTTTATTTTCTATAAATCAATTAATAATATTAAATTAATTATTGAATTATTAATTCATCATTCATTATGTAATTTTCCGAACAGTCAGTTACAATAAATAATTTGTATTAAACGAATAAATTCAATATTAACTTCAACATGTTTTGTATGTGAGCTACCTGTCTGAACATAGCAATTACAACCATGTGAATTAACGTTAAAGCGTTGCAAACAAAACTAAACTAAAAATAAATAAAAATACATGCCAAGTAATATTAACCAGTTACTAACAGTTGTAGAACAGTATGTATATTTGTTTAGTGATTAGTGAGAATTAATCTTTCTTTGGTTCAATATACAATTGCTGACCACCCTGGGTGGTATATATTGCATTCCTTGCATTTCTTCAAACAGTTTCAATAATCAAATTCAAGCGAAAATAAACAATGCAATTGTCAATTAACTTAACTTGAATTAATAATTTTTAATATAGCTAGTTACTTATTTTGTTACCTAGTAACTTGTTCCTATATTCTCTTCATTTACTGTATTTGTCATTTATATCATTTTTTTTTTCCTGAGGATGATGTACGAAACGTCGATTATTAATAAAAATTAATACAGAACTAAGTTGTTCTAAAGCCGTTTTATTTTTAATATAGCTAGTTACTTATTTTGTTACCTAGTAACTTGTTCCTGTGTTCTGTTCATTTACTCTACTTGTCATTTATATCATTTTTTCTTGATGATGATGTACGAAACGTCAATTATTAATAAAAATTAATACAGAACTAAGTTGTTCTAAAACCGTTTTATTTTAGTATTTATTAATTTGCAACTAACTTATAATACTATAGACAAATTTTATAAACTATAATATAAGTTTGAAATAAAACAAAACAAAAAAGTTCTTCAACTACAATTTGTGCGATCAATAAAACCACTTGCTATGTGATTCCACTTTAATAAATTAGATTTTATACGTATAATTATTTATAATTATATTAATATAAGTTATTATAATATCAAATACTATAGTATAACAAATACTCCAATTTATTTGCAATATTGCAATAAAGTTAATTAATATTTATTTATTTAATTTAATTCATTTCAGTGATGCGTGTTTTATTTACAAATTCTATATAATACGTATACTACTTACATGTTTGTTATTTGAAAATAAATTTATTGATTTTTATTTTGACATTTACTACTAAATTTAGATTGATAGCGAAACAAAAAGCGGATGGAAAATAAAGTAAATAGAATTTTTGTTCAAATTGTATTTTATTGAACTGAATTATTTGTTTAGTTTGCAAAATTATTGTAAAATATATGTAGATATTACAATATTTATTGTTTAAGTAAATTATCATGTAATTAATTAATACAATTTGAACGAAATATATCTGAATACTAACTTTTTTTTAGAAGTAATTTAGAAAAACTAGCAGATAAGTTTTGTAATGTTTCAGTTATTTTATGACATTTCCGAATAAAATTAAATATTTTATACATACATACACAATCACGCCATGTACCCAAAAGGGTGTGGCACAAACTCTTTTCATCATCCCGAAATCAGTCGCCTCCAAACATTCCAGCCAGCACAAGCAACTTTTGTTTCATCCACATTCATAATTCCTCACTCATACATGTTCTTTTATTCCTACTACTTGGAAACTTTCGTTCACGCAAGCCACCCTCTCAATCATACCACTCTAACTACTCATCGGACGTCCACGTGTTACTAGATAACAAAATACAAGTAACTATTCATTCATTCAAGATCATACAATTTTATAAGTTTTTAAAGAAAGTAAACCAAATTTTATTTAAATCTAGTTACTTATTTTGTTACCTAGTAACTTATTTCTATGTTCTGTTTATTTACTGTATATATCATTCGTATCATTTAAATAAAATTAATACAGAACTAAATTCTTAAGCCTTTTTATTTTAATACATTTTGTAATTTGTCGTATATTTATCTATTCTTGTTCGTTGATTAATCTAAAATACCCTATTTATCTAAATTTATCATCTAAAACTTTTGCTAATTATTATCATTAACATCTATTTCCATTAGTACCTGCAATTTGTTCGTCGTGAATAGGTGTTAAATTTTATTTCAAATACAAAAAGGGATTTATAAATATGTACTTTTATAAATTAACTAGCACTAGAAAATAAATTTATAAAACTTATTAACAACTAATTTTCAAAAAATTCACTTTTAGTGAAAAAAAAAAGAAGAAAAAAACCATAAAGTCTAGTATCATAGAAATGAAAAGAGAGAAAAATATTAAGAGTATAATGGGAAAAGTTGTTAGTTGAAATATGTAGCCGTTGTTGAACGTTTTAAGTTAGGGGCCGGGACGGTGTTGCAATGTACGTAAAGTATAAAGTAAAGTAAAGAATGAAATGTATTCTTCTTCTTTTTTCTTCCCCACCTTCCTTCCTTTTTTTTTTCGTCTATTTGCAAAACTAGCAAAGTCATCCGGACAGATCGATGTACTACTACATGCATCAGATTATCCAGTACCGGATTTAAAAAAAAGTTTTCTCTTCATTTTCCAATTACTATTTCTAAATATTCGTCAGTACAATATTTTAAATAAATTAAAATAAATCGGTTTTAAGTTATAGTTCTGTATTAATATTTATTAATACTTCACGTACTCAACGTACATCTTCATCAGGAAAAATGATACAAATAACATTTACAGTAAATGTATAAAATTTACAAATTTTGAATTAAAGAAAGCCAAATTTTACTACTTCACACTGATTCATGTTATCTTTTTCTTTATAAATTTCTATTGCTTCTCTTATCAATCTACTGTTAATATTGATAGGTCTTGCAATTATTATAGTATCTTCGAATTTTACATCATGAAGATTTTCTAACCCATATTGTACAATAGCAGATTTATCTGGATGGTTTAGACGTATTGACGACATTTTAAGTGTTTATGTACTTTGGATCACAGGTAAGATTTTTGTAGATTTTATTTAGCTACTGAAGACGGAAGCTTAGCTTCCGAAATACGTATTTAGCTTTATTTTAATTTAAGTGTGGTTTTGGGATTTTTTATAATATTATTTTTATTTTATGTTTTGATAATATAATAGTTCTTTTTACCTGTTTAAAGATTGAAGAGGAAAAATATCTTTTATACTTTTCAATATGCGTTGCAATTTCAGGTGTAGAAAATAGTAAAGTTTCCTATTATTTAATAGTAGAAAATTATAATTTTTCCAAATATATAATAAAATATAACCATGTTTAAATTAAATCATTAATAAAACACAAACACGTAGTAATATTTTATATTTGTAAACAAAATAAATTCACATAAAAAGTCGTATTTAAAAACTATTAAAAAAATTTCTACAAAATAAATTATAAAATATTAAAATAGAACCATACATTTTTTAAATCAAAACATTCATTTTCCTTTTTTCATAATTAATTTCTTTCTTTCTTTTTTCATTTCCTTTTGACATTGATGAGTAAAAATATTACCACGACATACATGCACACGTATATAAAATACAAAATTGTTTTTGCGCATGAGCAAAAAAAACTGTTTGTATCTTCTTCTATTCAACATATACCTAGTTTAAATGATATTTAAGTATTAGTGTCTCCGTTGCACCTAGGAATAATAATTGGATTGAAAAGAACAGAGAGAGACAGATTATACTGTGTACAGCGCTGTTTTTATCAGAAAATAAATCCATTGCTATCTAGATGTGTTAGCTAAAGTTTCATATATATACGATAAATACTATACCAAATTTATATGCTTTATTCTAACTTTATACAGTATTGTATTCAGGAACATTTTATTGTCTTTATTTTTAATTAGTCTATTGTTCCAGACTTTATTCTAAGATTTTTTTTAAACTGTACAAATGTTTAAATTATGCAATTTTGTTCTGAAGTTTCTTTTAGAAAACTAACTGATTTTTTAGTATTTAAGTCTTCTTAATTTGCGGGTTGAACCCCCCCCCCCACTTCCCGGCGTACAGAACTTTACGTTACTGTATATAAATAGAGAATTTAATATATTTTATTAGATTTTACTGCTGGATTAGTTATACATATGCTCAGTGGCATTTATTTTCCAACTGTTATTTTAAGAATTATTTGAGTTGTGAGTTCTAGCTAATGCTGCAAATCAATGAGCCTTATCCAATAACTTAACTACAACTTTAGAAGAAGCGAGGTGACTAGTTCATATTCCTGAGTCATTCTTAAGTTGCTATATCATTTTTATATTTACTTAATTCTATTTCTTACCATATTGCGAGAGACAAAGAAAAATTAAATGTAGAATATTTGAAAATTTTTCCCATACCTGTAACAAAAAAGAAAACCAATAATTAGTATATACTAATAATATACAAATACATTAAAAATTACATATTGTAAAAATATATTTAAATAACAAAATAACAAATTAATTAAAACATAAATATTTAATTATCTCCCTTTTTTGATTTATCGAAAATATTGTCCAATATACGAGTATATACAATATATTTGCAAATTACATTTTTAATTATCAACATTATAGGAAAATTAATTATTTTAATACATTTCAATATTTATTTGCTAATGAATTATTTGTAATTATTTTATACAAAATATTTATTAATATAATTAATTAAATATCTATTTTAAAAGTATAACATATATAAATATATTTACAAAATAAAGTTGCCCTTCATGTCAAGAGATAATTACATAAAAATAATTAACAACTAAATAATATCCTTCGGTCCAGTATTTCCATACGTACATACATACACAATCACGCCATGTACCCAAAAGTGTGTGGCACAAATTCTTTTCATTATCCCGAAATGAGTTTCCTCGAAACAAGCAACTTTAGCTTCATCCACATTCATAATTCCTCTCATACATGCTCTTCTATTCCTACTACTTGGAAACTTCCGCTCACGCAAGCCACCCTCTCAATCATACCACTCCAACTACTCATCGGACGGCCACGCAAACGTATACCATCAAAATCATTCATATAATTTTTTTTAAACAAAACGTTCATTAGGCATTCGCTCAAAATGTCCGAACCATCTTAACTGACTAACACCAACTTTTGTTTTAATTTCACACTCATCATACATTAATCTATTAAAAACTGACCATAACGGAAACATATCCGAAATCGTTTAAAAAATATCATTTAAATAAGTTAAAAATAAGACCTGCAAATCGTTATGTTTAATTACCATTTAGTATTATATAAGAGAAAGTTACAACAGACCCTTTTGCCTGATTACGACCGGGAGAGCTTTAAGCTGCAAAGCGCGCTTTTACAGGCTATAATAGAAGAAATTATATTTCCTTCTCCCCCTAGTTGGTTAGCTTATATACACTCAAACTGTAAACTGACAAAGTCAAATGTTACGCGAAAAGAATGAAAATTTAACGTTAGCTCCCGAAAAATACTCATGCAACGTGTGTCTCTGCTTGATTATAAATTTCGTTAGAGCGATAAAAATAAAACGACAGCCGCTCAACCGAAAAAAGTTGAGAAAAAGTGGATTTTTTAATAATAATATTATTAAGAAGTTGATAATAAAAAAGTTTGGAACGCGAATTTCATATATTAGAGATAAAATTTTTAAAATATAAAAAATCGTACAAGATATAAAATTAAATATTTAATAATTATTAATTAGTGTTGAACTAGGCATGCAAAGATTCCTGGTTCGCGTTGTGTTTTCACAAAAATTTAAAATAAATATTATATTTGATATTAAACAAAATTAGAAGTATATGGGTAAACCCATATATAGACCACTTTGACATTTCTCGGAAAGTTGGCAACACTGTATTTTAATAATATTATAATTTATGTGGGCACTAGGACAAACATTTCTGAAAATTTAATCAAAATCGAATAATGTAGCCTTAATAAATTTTTAAAAAAATTTGTGATTTTTTTCTCGATAAGTTGGCAACACTGCATTTTGTTAAAATTGCATAATTTATTTCGGCACTAGGAAAATCTTTTATGAAAATTTGATTAAAATCGGTTAAATAAAGTGATCAAAATAAATTTTTTTAAATTTTAGTAAATTTTTTTCTCGGGAAGTTGGCAACACTGGATATTAATAAAATTATATAATTAATGGGAGCATTAGGGATATCTTTTCTGAAAATTTGATCAAAATCGGATAAGTAATGTAGCCAATATGAATTTTTAATAACTTTAGTAATTTTTTTCTCGGAAAGTTGGCGTCACTGGAAGAAACCAAAACCACATGACCATCTTAGGCACTAGACAAATTTATCCTGAAAATTTCATTAAAATCGGTTGAACCGTCTAGGAGGAGTTGCGGCCACAAAATTTTGACTTACGACCGAGCGAGCGAGTGAGCGAGCGAGCTGACGACGCACATCCATACACCCACATGAACTAAGTTCAGATTTGTCAACTAGAGGCTATATGAAGGATTTCTATACAATTTTTTTTTTTTTTTGAAAATGTTACAGACACCGTACCAAAGTGGTAAAAAAACACAGCTATTGTCATCAAAGCCTGATAAAGCTTCGTTCATAATACAGCAAAAAAGAACAGAAATTATAAAATTCATAAACATAATAAAATAAGAATAAGTACAAATATCATACTACTCGAAAAAGATAATAATAAATAATTCCTGACTATACATGCATAATTATTAAGTGATTGCAATACGAACAATAAGATTTTAGAATAAGAAGAAAACAATAAATTCGTTGGCTGGCTGACTGCCTGGTTTGACTAGCTGGTACGTCTTAAGCTGTTGTTTACCTCATTTGAAATTCTCTCTCTCTTTACACACACACACAAAGTATAATTAATCTAGAATTAATTAGTTTACTCAAGAGAGAGAAAGCAACACGATGTTATATTACCACAATATTACATATTATATAGTATTCATAGATTCCCCTAATATAAATACTTTAGCATTCTATGTCAATATATTTTCAAAATGGAAAACATTTTAAATTAATTATAATTCATCTTGCTCAATCTTCACTACTATGCGCGTCTTTGCTTTCAACTTAATTTTATTCATTTTATTTAGATATTTATATCTAAATATTAACGTTTTAAAAGTGTCAGTGATTAACTATGTAATTAAATTTACAACTGCGTTCGAAGTTAGAAGTTTATTACATGTAACATCAATCGTGTTAGCCTTATTTATTATATCAGAAAAAAAAAAAAAAACAAGTCATAAACTTGTGAATAATTGTAAAATTACTGATTAACATTTCTAACATTTTGTTTAAACACTAGTAAACCAATTTACTTACTGTGTCCCGACAAAATTTGTTTTTGATTTTTAATTATTGTAAATTGTTTATTAAATATTTATTTATGTGTGTACAAAAATTTATAAACTAGTAAATTGGTTTACTAGTGTTTAAACAAAATGTTAGAAAATCAATCAGTAATTTTACAATTATTCACAAGTTTATGACTTGTCTTTTTTTTCTTGATATAATAAATAAGGCTAACGCGATTGATGTTACATGTAAATAAACTTCTAACGGCTACAGTTCCGTTAGAAAGCATTTTCGGACATATATGTTTATTTGAAGTTTTTTATTTAGATTACTCATAGGAATCATCCAGTGTAATTTTTCCCCGACGTCATAAATCACCCTGTATATACTTATATTAGTTCACTGCGATTAAAATACTGGAAATTGAAATACTTGTTAGACTTTCAGTGTCATCGCAGAAAGCATTGCTTGAATCTAATTAATACAGATTTATGATTACGTATCACAATTAACTATTAATTGCATAGTTTTACAAAATTCAATTAAATTAAAATCACCTTCTTATCTTTTCTATAACAAACGCAAAAGAAAAAAAGTAAAACACAAACAGATAAATAAAAGAGAACAAACTCAAATAAAAAACATTTAGCTATTTTATATGAAAACACTGTTATCCAAATAACACGCCTGTCCCCACTAAAAACATTTTCCCCACCTTTAAATATTCTCCTTAATCCTGTCCCCACCAGTAAGAGATTTACCTTTCCCCCACCAAACTAAATCCCCACCACTATTTCCTAAACTCTCCCCCCACTCCTATACCAAAAGCCAAGCAAGCAAAATCCTAGCAACGTATACAGAGAGAGAAAGAAAGAGAGAGATAGAAAAAGAGTTGCGAGAGAGCAAGCAATTTTATTGGGGATCCGAAATAACGTTCGTTTATTTTATGATATAGGCAACATAAAAACACATAAAAGAAGCTAAAAGTTTTTGACCTCTCCACTAAACTGCATTCCCTCCTTCCGAGTGATTATTGGAAATGATGTAAAAATTGGAGAAATCGAAAAATGAGATTTTGTGTGGATATCCAAAAGAGTAATTTGTTATCTATATTGGTTTCAGGCTATAGATTGATTGCAGGTAATCCTGTACTGAAGATTACAATATTAAATTACTGTCCTAAAAATGGTTTACCACGTTTTAATCAATAATTTTAATATACTGACGAATTATTGTCAGAACATTAACACAAATTCACAAATTTGTTAACACTAGAAATATATGAAAACCAGTTAAAATAATAGTTTTTTTAATTATTTCTTTCAATTTTTAAACATCATATACAGGCTGGCCCAAAATTCCCAAAACCATATAAAATTCTAAAAAAAAATTATTAAAAAGAATCTATATGAAAGTAAATTAGTAAGGTAGCGCCTCCACCAAATTTCATACTAATATGTTTAGTAAACATACCATAAGATTGTCTTCGACTTACGATGTTCCTGAATTAGGATAAACCGTATATGCAAACGTTAATTTGTATAGGTAATATTTTCACCCCCAAATAATATTATAATAATAAATAATAATAATAATAAATAATGATAATAATAGTAATAAATAATTTTTTAATATATAAAATTCTTGTCACAGTTTTAGTGTTTATACTCCTCCGATTTTGATGAAATTTTATATGTATATTCAGTAGGTATAAGAATAGGTTTATAATTATAATCCCTTTTACAAATCATGGATATACTTAAAGATCTTAAAAAATCTGTAGAGTTCTGCTGCGACAAAATTGATGATTTTGAAGCCAAATTAAATTCAATTACTGACAAAATTAAACTAATTGAACCACTTCAAAATGAATGTAATATATTAAAAACAAAATTAATAGATCTGGAACAAAGATCAAGACTCAATAATGTGGAAATATCTGGTGTGCCCGAGTCATCAAACGAAAATTTAACTACAATTATTGAAAAGATTGGAGAGGTTGTTAAATTTCCAATACAAGAACAAGATATCGATGTAGTTCATCGCGTTGCATCGTTTAAGTATAACAAGGATATACCAAAAAATATTATTGTGCGTTTCACAAGAAAACAAGTAAGAGATAATTTTGTTGCCAGTGCGCGTAAAACTTCTAATCTAAACTCGAGAAGTTTGAATATGGATAAAACAAATAAAATATATGTAAATGACCATCTAAGTCCACATTACAAGTTATTGCTAAGAAAATCTAAAGAAGCTGCTATTAAAAATAATTGTAAATATGTCTGGGTAAAAAATTTTAAAATTTTTGTACGCAAATCAGACACAACACCAATATTAATTATAAACAATGAAAATGATATCAATAAAATAAAATAATTTAAAATAATATGTAATACATTAAATTAAAATCACTCTAAAATGGATTTAAATATTTATTATCAGAATGTTCGAGGGCTTAATTCTAAATTAAAAAACTTTTATAATGAAGTTAGTATAAATAATTATGATATCATCATTTTAACGGAAACATGGCTTAGTGAATCGGTGTTAAATTCAGAACTATGCAACTTAAATCAATATACAGTTTTTAGACGTGATCGTGTCAGTGAATTTAAAAATAGAGGTGGTGGCGTTTTAATTATGACAGCAAATAAATTCAAAACTAAAGTTCAAAGTTGGAACTCAATGGCTGAAGATTTATGGGTAACCATATACACACCGCAGCTGAAAATTAATATATGTTGTGCCTACATTCCACCATTATCGGATATTCAAGTTTACACATCTCACATCAATAAAATAGCTGAACTAACCACTACTTATCCGGAAGATATTTTTCTGATCTGCGGCGACTACAACTTACCTGAAATCAACTGGCTGAGTAAAGCAAATACAAATATTCTTGAACCTAATATATCATGTAACCGAAATATTGCACTAGATTTTATCAATTTAATGTCTTTTTCTCAACTAAATCAATTTAATTATGTAAAAAACTGCAATAACAAAATTTTAGATTTAATTTTATCATCTCATACAATTACAATTAATAAATGTGATTATCCAATTACCAAATTAGATCAGTATCATCCAGCAGTTGAAATTAATTTAAAATTTAATAAATATAAATTTCTTTTACCAAACGAAGAACTTACTTATAATTTTAGTAAATGTGATTATGAAAATTTGATCATAAAATTATCACAAATTAATTTTGAAAATAGATTACTAAATCCAGATGTAAATGTGAATGTAGATACATTTTATAGTATTCTGTATTCTTTATTTAATGAATTTGTACCTATTAAAAAAAGAAATAACAAAAAATATCCTGTTTGGTTCAGTAAATCACTTATAAAAATGATTAAAGAAAAAAATAAATATCACAATAAGTGGAAAAATTACAAAAATATTAGTGATTATAACTCTTTTTCATATTTAAGAAAAAAAATCAAAATTAAATTAGACTTAGACCATAAAAATTACACCACATATTTAGAAAACAATATTACAACAAATGTCAAATCTTTCTGGCAATATACAAATTTACTTAAAAATAATAAAAATAATATTCCACATATTTTACATTACAATAATGAAACTGCAAAAACTGGACAGGACATATGTAATTTATTTGCCAAATATTTTGAGACTGTTTATACTAATGAAAATCCAATCAATAATACAAACAATTATAACAATGCACATAGTTCTGTGAATTTGGGGGAAATTACAATTACAGAAGATGAAATTTTTAGTTACATATCTAATTTAAATATTAAAACTGGACCAGGGCCAGATAAAATTCCTCCAAGTTTTATAAAAACATGTGCATATTACTTAACTGTACCATTATGTATCATTTTTAATAAATCTCTAAAATTAGGTATTTTTCCTGATTATTGGAAAAGTTCTTATATAACTCCAATATATAAATCTGGAGATAGCGCCAATGTAATCAATTATCGACCTATTTCAAAACTATCAATCTTTGCTAAAATCTTCGAAGCTATTATAGTGATAAAAATTAAATTTCAACTTGAAAGTATTATCATATCAGAACAAAACGGATTTTGTGCAAAGAAATCCACACTAACTAATTTAATTCCTTTTTATGAAAACATATGTTCAAACATGGACCAACGAATTCAAGTAGACGTTATCTATACAGATTTTAGCAAAGCATTCGATCGTGTAAATCATATTATATTAATTAAGAAATTATCACAAATGGGTATACATGGTTCATTGTTAAGATGGGTTGAATCATATATTGGCAATAGGTGTCAGATTGTTGCACTTCGAGGGTATCAATCAAGAAATATTGTTGTTAAATCAGGAGTCCCACAAGGTTCTCACCTGGGCCCGTTATTATTTAATATTTACATAAATGATATTAATGAATTGTTCTTAAATTCTGAATTTACCTTGTTCGCTGATGATTTAAAACTTTATAAACCAGTGAAATCATTACAGGATTGCATACTTCTCCAAATTGATCTCCAAAGATTACAAGATTATTGTGAAATAAACTATTTAAACTTGAATATTAATAAATGCTACATTGTTCGTTTCACTAGAAATACTAATAAAATTCTTTTTAATTATCAATTAAATAATGGTTTTCTTGTAACTAAAGAGTCGATACGAGATTTAGGCATTATATTTGATACTAAACTCACATTCAATGAACATATTCAAAAAATTACTAAAAAAGCATTTCAGCTCTTAGGATTTATCTGGCGAACATGTAAAAATTTTACATCATCAGAAACTTTAATATTATTGTATAACTCTATAGTCAGATCGCAACTCGAATTTTCTTCCACAATCTGGAATCCCCAATATAAACATCAAATTAATGCACTAGAATCACTTCAAAAAAGATTTATTTATTTGTTATCTATTAAACTAAACACTAGGTTTGCTAATTATGATTCAGCACTTCTCACTTTACAAATGTTAACATTAGAAAATAGAAGAGTATTAACTGATATGCTAACTTTGTTCAAAATTCTTAATTATAATTTAGATTCATCTAAATTTCTACATCTACTTAATTTCAATGTACCGTTAAAAGCAACTAGAACTAATCAATTATTTTATCTTAATACATTTCATAATAATTACTGTAAAAACTCAACATTAAATAGACTAATGTTTACTTATAATTTGCACTTTAGTGAAACTGATATTTTTAATATGGAATTCAATACATTTAAAAGAAAAATTATAGATTTATTGTCAAACAAACAATATCAACAACTAGGCTGATATTAAACTGTTTATATTTTGTATCTTGTTTTTGAAAAACGTGTTATTTTGTTATTTTGCTGTATAATTAAGAAATTTTGTAATAATTATTGTAAATCTGTAATTGGCTTAGGCCGTTGATTTACTAAATAATAATAAATAAATAAAAAATAAATAAGTGTTAAGGGTGGCTCACCCTAAAATTTTTTTTTTCATTTTTTGGACAATTTTTTTTTGGTTATTTTTTTATGGTGTGCCATTAAAAAATACATTTAGTCCTAAATTTTTACCCTCCTACCACCAACCCCTACTTTTTAATAGCATTTTATATTTTTTAACCCCGGTCGATAGCTGATCAATGGGGTTCCGTTTAGCCAAACTCAATAAAATAAAAATAAATAAATAAATAAATTTGTAACTTTGGGAAGTTGTTGAGTACACTCCCGTAAAGGATTCTAGGGGCCCCGGGAAGGCCCCAGGAAAAATATAGAAAAGTGTGAAAGAAATTGATAAATAATTATAATATGAGAAATGTAATTGATTTTTTTTTTGCAATACAAAAAAAATTCATAAGAAATTTAATATACACATTAAAATAAAAGCAAGACAACGTTTGCCGAGCCAGCTAGTAATAAATAATATTATAATAATAATATATAATATTAATTACTAATAAAAGATTAATATAACAGTAAGAATAAATAAAACAAAATAATTTGAATAACAGTTAGTCACAATTCCGTACTAATCTCAAAATTAGTTTTATATTTTTGGTCGTAATGTTCTTGGTTCTGAGCTGCATTATCTAATAGCACAGTGGTTCCCAACCTTTTTTTTCTTATGTTCCCATAACTAGCTTTTAACTAAAATTTACTCCCCAACCGTTGCCGTTTGTTTCTGAATCAGCCTGTATATGAAAAATGATAAACGACAAACTTTTATAGAAATACATAAACAATTACTATTATTCAATTAATATTGTATGCAATAAAAGATTTTTTTTTCAGTTTTATTCATGACATGAAAGTCATTACATTAAAATTAATTATTCATTAAAAAATGTTTTGAATTACGTTAATTAATTAATTGTAAATTTTTAATAAACACATGATAAGAGAGATATTGTAATTATACCAAATTTGATATAACGAGATTTTTTTAGATACCAAGTAACCTTAACTTTACTAGAAGTTATAAAATAGTAAGCAAATGTATATATATATATATATATATATATATATATATATATATATATATATATATATATATATATATATATATATTATATTTGTTAAGTGATTTGATAGAATTAATGTTTCTTTGGTTAAATATATAATTTCTGACAAATCTAGCGGTAAACAATGCAATTGTAAATTAACTTAACTTAACGTAATAGTTTATCAATATGACCAGTGATGTATACAGTAACTAACTGTTTTATTGTACTAGTAACATAATAACCTCTTTCTATTAATATTACGTTACCATATATACAAAGTTATTATTGATCTATTATTTTATTTCTCGGATTAAAAACAAAATAGTATGTTAGTAATGGGAAAAATTTATAAAGTTCGGCCCTGGAATGCAAATTCGAGTAATTCAATTAATAGATTAAATCTACTTTGCATGTACATTAGGAAAAGATACCAAGTAAACAAATTTAATATTTTATTTTCATGAAAATATATTTTCTACATTTGCAAATAAATACACATATTCTCACTGTTCTACTGATTCTTGTCAGACAATTTTGTAAACTGTAATTAAAATTTAAAATTAAAATTCAATTTATTACAGTCGCAATTTAATTTAAAACTTCTAATATCACGTATTTCGAAATTAAACTATAAATAATAATGTAATTTTGAAAATAGTAAAAATTCTGATTAAAAAATAAATACCCCAGTTTGTTCTGGTTATAATTACTTTTTATCTGGAAAAACTTTTATTTTTCAGTTGGATGCATTTTTACAGTTACAGTAGGAAAATAAATGAAAATATAAAGTATTAGAAAACCTGCGTAGATAAAAATTTTCTGATAGCGTTTTAAAAATATTCGAAAATGTCACTAATATAATAAAAATATAAACATTAACTTTCAAAAATTGTTAGCTTATTAGTTTTTAAAAAAATTTAAATCAATATATTACAGTTACAGCAAGAAAATAAATGACAAAAATAAAGTATTAGAAAACCTGCGTAGATAAAAAATTTTTGATAGCGTTTTGAAAATATTCGAAAATGTCATTAATATAACAAAAATATAAACATTAACTTTCAAAAATTGTTAGCTTATTAGTTTTTAAAAAAAATTAAATCAACATATTACGGTGTTTTAAAAACGTTATTCTGCATCGTGTAATGTATTAATAAAATTATGTAGTCATCTTGAGCGAATGTCTAAAGAACGTTTGCTTAAAAGGAGATTCTCCTCCTCTGAATGACTAAAAAGTACGCAAAGAATGGAATTTTTTTATTCGCAAATGAAAAAACATAGAAGGAAACGGTTTGGGGATTCGAAAATATGTTATTTTGGTCTTTATTTTCAAAAATTGTCGTTTCATAAAAAAACCCAGAACTTGAACGACCAAAAACATACGTATGTGAAATATGAAATATGTTATTTTACTTTCATTTTTCTAGAAATAATTTTTATAGTATTATCTTTATTGATTAATATTATATCATTTCTTTAGTAACCCCCCCACCCCCAATGACAAGTTTCTGGCTACGCCACTGATATACACCATGTAAAAATCTCATTTCCACAGCAGTCATTTTCCTTTTATGCTTTCTGCATATCATTAAAATAATAATAAAAGTTAAAGAATTAGACATTACATGATTCTTCTATAAATATTTGCCAGATGTATCTAATTACTATTAAACTATTAAAATAAAAAAATAAGCAGTTGCCATTACATGACTTTTCTACCGATAATTCTTTTACAAATACACATAGAGGAAAATCAAATAATATCCGAAAATAATCTAGCGTTAAAGCATCGTATTTAACTCTCTCCCAACTGCACTATACAAAACTTGCTAAAGTAATTAATTGTGATATATATGTATTAGCTATGTTACACGTTATATATATGTAATAGTAAGTTAAACAAAGATGGCAATGTAATCAAAGCGTATGATGTGGAGAGAGATGAAACTAGACCAATTGTACAGTAAATTTAAGCGAAATTTTCGCGGAATGCTAAGTACAAAATTGAACTGAACAACTTGGCGATCAATAAAACGGTTACATTGGCAAAGTTAACTCATCTGTAGTTAGTATATATATATATATATATATATATATATATATATATATATATATATATATATATATATATATATATATAATTGTGTGTATGTGTGCGTGTGTTGAGTGAAACGCCACAGTTGTCAATTTAAACTAAACAGATTGTAAAATATTTATTTTTGGATTGGATTTAAATGGCACCAAAATTTTGAAAAATTTAGTTTGTTTAGGTCCGGTTTTTAAAACAATAAATAAATTTATTTCACAGGTAAATTTTATTCTCTTACTACATAACCTTCAAAACAAATGTTATTTTAACAATTTACTGCAAGATTACTATTATTAATAATAATAACTATTTTTTAATACCACTAGATTAAATTTATTCTATCTTTTTAATAAAAAAAAAAATAAAAATTATAGACTAAATATATTTACTTCTAAAGTAAATTTATCCAATGTTTATAAAACCGGGCCATATATTTGTTTATTGTCAAACTTCCACTATTAGAATTATACAACATAAAAGATTAAAAATAGATACTCGTTGTTCAATAGCATTATTATTCATATAATTTTATTCTTAAATTTTCATATTAATTAATTTATAAAAAAAACATATTTCAATTTTTGTAAATTTTAACAGATTTGTTTATTTATTCATATAATATTTTCCATATTAGTTTCTCTAATTTTTGAAAACAAATTTTTATTTAGAATTTTTTAAATTTTCAAATTTGGTTTGGTGATTTCGGGATGATGAAAAGAGTTTGTGCCACACCCTTTCGGGTACATGGCGTGATTGTGTATGTATGTATGTATGTACGAAGAAATAATACGTAAATAAAAATAACTATATTATTTCTATTCAATGAACTCTGAACTAAGAAAAATGATGACTAGCTTTAGCTTTACTTATAATTAATGAAATTAATTCTGTGATTCAATTAACGTAAAGGTAATTAGACATCCATCTACTAAATTGCAACGTTTAATATAATTAATTTTGTAGAGTTGTTGTTGTTCTATATCTATATATACAACTCTATATAGATAAATATTTCTCAGCTTATTTTCACTGCATTTGTATTTGTATTTTATTATTCACACAATTTTATTAATTGTTTTCATAATTATAAATTTTTTTTTTCTGTTCGGTAATTATAAATAACAAAATTATTGTAATAACATATTAGCACTGTCATGGTCGGCCTTCTTCATGCTAAAATGCAAATTGTTTTTTTTAAATCCCCCAAAATAATTTTAACGATAGTAAATAATGGGTGTATTAGTCAATTTGGAAAGGATGTTAAATCAAACTCATTTAAGTTTAATAGGCAAGCTTGCGATTTATTTTAAATCTTCTTCAAAGGCTTCTAAAACATATGGAAAAAAAAAGAAAATTGTCTATATTATAGTGTCAATGTAATATAAATAATTATAACACCAGTCGAATTTAGATAAAAAGGAACAATCATAATAAATTAAACATAAAATATACTACTTATTCAACTGCTCTCACAATTATTTATATTGCATTGATACTATGATATAGACAATATTCTTTGTTTTAAAAATCTTTAAAGAAAATTTAAAATAAATCGAAAGCTCCCCTATTAAACTTGAATGAGTTTCATTTGACATCCTTCGCAAATTAACTGATACACTCATTATTTACTTACAAAAATATCTGTTATTTCATATAGCTATTTATAGCTATTTCATATATGTATCAATAAACTAATATCGGTTGTGTTTAAGTGCTTATCTGCGGCCAAACAAAACACAACTACATATAACCTATGTTCCACTTAGAAATAACAAAAACTGATTATATTAACCAGACAACAAACTACCAGTTTACTACCGCAGACAATTACCGATAAATCAACCCAAAAATAAAGCAAAAAATTAGATTTTTTTGTGCCGTCAAGTGCTTAAAAGCGTCCCAAAAGCATTGACTAATGTTATCAACGACATACGTTTACAACTTCCCAATAAAAAAAATGTTCAAAAAATCTACAAAGCACTTTTTATTATTATTTCTGTCGATCGCGCATGCGTATAAAGTTATAGGAATACTCAAGGGAACAGCTTTGTATTTATATTACAGATGGACATGAAATAAAAATACGGAATGTACAATTAAATAAATTTTGATTGTATAATCCATACAAAGCATTGTAATCAACTAATTAACTTCTGTTTTCAGATGTTTTTTTTTTTTTGAAACTTTCATGTCGAAAGGGTGAGAGTACTAAGTTCAAATTTTCGACACTAGATGGGGTAAGCAGTAAAAAAGTATGAAAGTTCCTTTTAACGCTGTAAAGTGTAAAGTTTAATGATAACGATAAAAAATGATGTTGGAATTTTCAAATTCGTTAATAAAGATGAAATTTTTAAATAAAATTAAAATATAAAGTAACTTATAAATCTTTTATATGCCTATATTCGCGTGTTTTAGATGAATTTCTTTCTTTTAATGATATTAGATGAAAATTTACATTTGGTGTATTCATCGAATGTATATTATAATTTTCTTTCTAAGCAGGATTCAAACCCGGGCCTGCAGATTAATAGTTAATATAAAGTTTTCTTTTTTTGTTTTTAATTTATCAATATATAATTTAATATCATTAAATAAATACAACATACAGACAAATATTTATCGAATAATCATATTATAATTAAATCAAAATACAATTTCCCGATAATTTCCATATTAATATTTAATGAAAATATGTATTAATAAATATGTGCGATGTATTAAATTTAAATTAATATGACAGAACAGAACTATTAAAATTCATTTATTTGCATGAATAATTATGTAATTTCAAAAGCACTAAAATTGTATAGATTTGCGTGTATTAGGAAACTAAAATTAGTTAATTTTACATATTGTATGATTCACAATAAACATGATAAACAATTGCTATATATACACTGTAAAAAAATCGGCAGTTTTACATAAAAACTTGAGGCAACTGATTTTCAGACGTCAATATTTTTCTGTAATATTTTATAAACTTATATTATTAATATTAATTTTATTATTTATATTAATATTATTAAACATATTATATTCATACATTCCTATCTAGACAAGCAACTCTAGCTTCATCCACATTTATGATACCTCTATATGATACCTCTATTTTTACTACTTAGAAATGTACACAAGAAGTTCCGTTAGCTAAATTTCTATATCTTATAATATTGGAGATTATAATTGTGACAGATGGAATTTGAAATACACAGTATAATTTTGATAATTATAATAAATTATAATAATGCTTCCTATATTCTATTATCAAACTGAATTGACAAATAGGAACTTATCAAAATCTTGTTAGTGGTACATTACACAGACTGTCAGATTTCGGAGTAATATGCTTCATATTCAAACTATCGATTTCTGATCAGTTTATTTTGCATAATATACAGGATGTTTGTTTACAAAGTTATTTATTAAGAAATAAATATATTTATATATATTCTAATATAAATGTCGTACACTGTAAAAAAATATATCGAAACTACAAAAAAAAGTAGTAAAATTTAACTATAAAAAAATCTGAAAATTTAAAATTCTAAAAAACATTTTAGAATTTTCAATAATTTTTCCTGCCAAACCAGAATGAGGTAGAGAAAAAAGTTACTTAGCTATTATGTAGCTAATTTTTTTTTCTTTATTTTACTGAATTTTTTCAGATTTTTCTGAGCAAATTTTGAAAAAAGTCTTATTTTGAAAAAATCCCAAGGGTACCAACCCCTTGTCAAATTTTCAAAAATTCAGTTTTTAATTTTTTTTCTACTAAACGATGCATCGTAGAATAATGATTTCTTCACTCAATTATCGTACTAATTATTCCGCATTTTTCCATATCATGCTTATTTTCCTAGACCTCATCGTTTTTAAACAAAAAATAAAAACCAAAAAATCAAAAAAAAAAATTCTAGCGCCCAAACGGCATATGCTAGCAAATTAAAACTACAACCAAATTATACAACTTTTATTGTCTATCAAAAAGTATTCTAAGTGTTTCTCCGAATTTAACTCGAGAAAGGAGTATATCGCAAATTATTGAATTTGCATGTTAAACGCCCATACAAACTTAATGAACGAACACCCGGTATATAAATATATACTTAGACAATTGCAAATTAAAAAAAATAAAAAATAGTGGACTGGTCCATACGTCTCTTATCTTCCATTTTAAGTTCTCGATTGTCTAGTATGTCAATTTTACTTTACAAACAAACACCCTGTACATATAATGTCAAGATATCTCCCCTTTACTCTACGGTGAAACATTCAAATCCGTGTGTAACATTAATTATTTAATGCGCCGATGAGCCGTCAATGACACACTCATTATAAACAAATGGATGTACATGTATGCTTCATATTTTCGACTAATTTCACGTTTAAATCATCATAAATATTCGAGATATTGTCCGAAAATTATTATTATTTATTTATTTTCAGTTTAGTTTTAATGGAAAATATTGCGAGTTACGATGATAAATAGTTTTGTTATTGGAATTTTGTGTTTGATTAACTGGAGTGGATTTATTTTTATTGTAAAGTAATACATTAATGCATAACGATCAGTCTATAATCTATTGATTACTGCCCTGAAAAGCGAGCATAAATAACCCCAGTTTAACGTTTGATTAAAAGAATATATGTGAATGATTTTGAAAATACTTATTTTACACACTAATGTTACTTACATTTAATGTCCAAATTTGATTAATATAATGAAAAATTTACCTGAAACAAAAAGAAAAATACATTAGTCAAATCGTACAAGAAACAAATTAATTAAATATTAAATTACAACAGAAAACTTTCAATTTATTTTGCTTTAAAATATATAAATCAGTGTTTCTCAATCATTTTAATTCTAATACAGTAAAACTGCTGTGGAAATGAGATTTTTACGTGGGGTAGCTGGGTGTAAATAGGAGAGATCGGGTACGAAATACGATTAGTGTATGATGAGTGTGAAATTCAGAAAAAAAAGTTGCCCCGTGTTAGATTAGGTTAAGATGGTTCGGACATGTTAAGCGAATTCGTCTAATGTATGTTTATTTAAAAAGATTTATTTGAATGTAGGAATAAAAGAGCATGCTGTGAGAGTGGAATTATGAATGTGATGGATGAAGCGAAAGTTGCTTGTGCTGGATAGGAATTTTTAGAAGCGACTGATTTCGGGATGATGAAAAGAGTTTGTGCCACACCCTTTTGGGTACATGGCGTGATTGTGTATGTATGTATGTATAGTATGAAATTTGGCCAACTCTAGCCAATTACAAAACAGTAATATATATGTTGGGAGATGCTTGTTTATGTTACTAAAGTTATTCTAACACAAGGTGATAACAACTAACCCTATTTGGCAAACTTTATTCTCAAATAAGCAAAACAAATGAAAACGCCAATTCAAATCCGATAGATAAATATATCTGAGAGTGACAATGGCGCAAATTTACGCGCTATTATTCTCAAATTGAATGAAACTCTGTCGCCGAGAGGCAGCCAAATTGTGCGCGATCAGGTTAAAGTCGTCGTCGAACAGAGTCAAACAAATCAATCAAAATAATTCAATCAGATTCCGGCGACAGGAACAACAACACTGCATCCGGGGTTGCGACCCTATTTCATCCCTTAAGCTGCGCTGGTGGCTGATGCGGTCGCCGCATTCTGCAAACATCTCTTCGGTTGACGCAAATTCTGCGACCTTAAAATGCGGGTCAAGAATTGGTGTAATATTTTAATTAAAGATGATTATATTTTTTAAATAATATGAAGTTTAATATGGATATATTACATTTTTAATTACACATGGCGTATTATATATTAGGTTATAATATTTTGGTGAACTAATTTAATCATTAGTTAATTTTTTCTAAAATGAAGAAAAATAATGAACGTTTGGTTAAAAAGATTTATTTGAATGATTTTTATGGTACACGTTTGCAGGTGGACGTCCGATGAGTAGTTGGAGTGGGGTATGATTGAGAGACTTTAAATATAACAAATAACGAAACTAAGTTTAATTATATTTAAATTAGATAATACATTCAATAGAATAAGGACTATCTATTAACAAACATTGTATTACTATGTAATTGATTAAAATAAATAAAAACACTAATTCACGAAAAAAAATTTAATATAAATTTTGCGCTGACAAAATGTTCTGTCCTATTCACGAACGCCACTGCTGTAATTATGGTCTGTTTATCGGAAATTAAAGTTGCGCAAAGGGCATGTAAATGATCACGTAATGTACTTTCATGCACTTTAATGCTCTAACTACTCCACATGTGCGCGCAACTTTATAAGTACATATATGCGCGCCCGTACCCATTTAAAAAGGGGTTAGCTCATAAGCAGATTCTTTAGCCATCTCCGCTCTATCTACACACGGTATCTAACTAAATGGATGGTTCATCTACATATAGATAATTTGATTTATTATCGAATAGTTTAATGCAAAGTGTTTGTTTTATAGTTTATATATATATATATGAAGCGGTTATTATAACTATAAATATTAATAATAGTTTAATAACTATTTTGTTGCTATATTAATTTATAGGGAAATTTGTTTTATAAAAAAATATTTTGCGGTTGGAAAGTTTTATATATCTTATGCTAGTATTTTGTATTGTTCTATAAACTCTATAGTATATTGAATTTTCTGTCATTTTCTAAAAAAAAAATTTTTTTGTTTATTAAACAAAACTGATTCTATAGTACTATACAGAGCTGGACAAGTACTTAAGTAGTAAGTACTAAGTACCGGACGGTAAATACTTGAAGTTCAAGTACATGTGTTTATATTTTGTAAAAACTTAAGGACGGACACCACCCTGACACTTTCAAAAAATCGATTTATTTTATATTTTCTAAAAGCTTATAGTTGTGTAGAATAATATGTTACGAATAAACAGTTTTCCAAAATTCAAACTCTTGACGGAGTTGCAACGACCAACTATACAAGTTATTGAACATTAAACAAAAACAAATTTTATTCAATTTACTCGGTTTCATTAAAATAAACGAACCAAAAATGTTCGTGTACTCCATTATTGCATCCGGTTAATTTTGAGAAAATTACAATAACAAATAAATTCACTAACACATTTTTCTTGCGATATTTATTACTCGTACATTTTTTTCTAATATGTCATTTTCCGTTGTATTGTTGTACTCGTATTCGTCGATAAGTTAGTATGAAATATTACCTGTCTTGTGTAAATGTTTTGGACTTGGCAGTCGATAAATGAACTCTCTGCGTTATCGACATTTCGCATAACTTGTACACTGAGTTTGGTCTTGAAATCGCCAAATGAAAAAACGTATTTATTATTTCGTATTTTTTACTTTATACATTCAGATAAACCGCTTTACAAATATGTAAATTAAGTTGTGTAGTAAGTGATGGCCAAGAAATAAAACACTAGACATAAGATATTAGTTGATTTATTGTTGTAGTGAAATTTAACATGTCGCGCCATTAAACGCACACCTCGCCAGCTTGCTTCACTCTCTCTCTGACACACACACTGTATTACCGACCAGGAACCACCATCATGCCACCTAGCACGCAACTATAACATCGCGGTAAATTCAAATTTAAATGTTTAGCACTATAGTTCGGCCTTCCTGACACAATGATTGCCCCTAATCATCTGTAGGTTAACAACAAAATTCGTATATCATTGGAACACTTAACATAAATGGTTCACACATAACTAATACATGAATTCGGTTGTTAAGACATAAGTACATAAATAATCTAAGTATACATAAATACATAAATTTGTTGATAAAGACATAAGTTCATAAATGATTCATAAAATCTTAAAATACATAAGGTTGGTCATAATTTTTTTTTTTTAACCATAAGTTATACATAAGATAATAAGTAACATAACTAAAGTAAAATATATTCATAACAATTTGAATTCGATTAAATATGTTCCTTCCAAAGTTTCATGTTTTCCGGAGAACATATTCCTTCGAATGGTTTTTGAGTCAACTGATGTTCTTCAGGATCCGTAATTACATAACGATCATTGTCTAGAACTTTTCTAATTACATAAGGACCACGGTATTTCGGCAATAATTTTTTATTCACTCCTGGAGTAACATCGACATTTTTGATCATAACATAATCTCCAATTTTATATTCATACGGCTGTTTGTGATGTTGATCATAATAATTTTTATTACGATTAGCAGTATATTGTATTTGTTTAGAAGCATCATCCCGCATTTGAATTAAATCACGATCAACGTCTTGTTGGTCTAATAAAGCTTGGCTTAAATCATCTTTAATTTTACCGATCTGGTTTATTCCGAATAAGAGTTGTGCGGGGGTTGTTCCAATCGAACGGTTTATAGTGTTATTTAACGCGTACTCTATATCGCTTAAAGTGGTATTCCATGTGGATAAACTGTTAGATAATTTACTTAACATTGGCGTCAGACTTCGATTTATTCTTTCGATTTGACCATTAGCATGTGGGGTTGCACTAGCAATAGCAATATGCTGAATATTTTCATTGTTTAAGAATTCTTTAAATTTGTCGGACATAAACGAACTACCTCTATCCGAAATAATTTTCCTCGGTTTACTATAATGGTTAAAATAACTTTTCAAATGCGTAATTACTTCATCGACTTTAGTACTAGTTGTGGCATAAAGTTTAACAAATTTAGTAAAAGAATCTATAACCTCAAAAATGTATTTATAACGATGATTCGTTTTTTCTAAGGGACCATAATGATCTACATGAAGACAATAAAATGGTTGTTTTCCTTTATCATGACAATGTAATCTACCTTCACCTTTATTAGCTATTGTAGAATAAGTAATGCATTTCAAACATTGAGAAATATAATTTTGCACTTTTCTCTTAATATCAGGGAACCAATAAACACGCATGAGATATTCTACGGTTTTATTTGTTCCTTGATGAGCGATCTCGTCATGGGCAACATTAATAACATTATTTATCATTGATTTCGGTACATAAAATAATAATTTGTTTTTTGTTTTCCGATAAACTAATCCGTTTTGCAATTCAAAATTTTTATCTTCTCGATGTTCTAAATCGTTCTTAATTTTGACAATATCAAGATCTAAATTTTGTAAGATAGCTAAATTTCGCTCAAAGCTATTTTCCGTAATTACAAGTACTGCAAATTGTCTACTTAACGCATCCGCATGCTGCATACGTTCCGCCGATCTATGTTCCAAAGTATAATTGTAATTCCTCAAAATCAACGACCAACGCAAAATTCGCGGATTGATTTCCTTGCGTTCTAACGTTAGTTTAAGGCTATTACAATCAGTTACGATTTTAAATGGAATTCCTTGTAGATAAATTCTAAAACGTTCTAAAGAATAAATTATTGCTAAAGTTTCTAGCTCAAAACTATGATAGTTTGCTTCAGCTTTTGAAGTACGTTTACTGAAATAACAAACAGGATGAAATTTACCATCGGTTTGTTTTTGCATCAGAACAGATCCATAACCGTGCTTACTCGCGTCACAATGTAACTCGGTATCGGTCGTATGAGAATAAACAGCTAAAACTGGCTCATTAATCAAAATGCGTTTTAGATATTCAAAGCAATTTGAACATTCATTATTCCACTGAAAGTCGGTTTTAGAGTTTAATAAATCATATAACGGTTTGGCTAAAGTTGCGAAATTTTTTATAAATTTACGGAAATACGATATTAATCCTAAAAAACTATGCAATTCGCGAAAACTTCTAGGAATTGAATACTGTGTCACGGCTTCAATGTTTTCTGGATTTGGACGAATTCCGCTGGCATCAATACGATACCCCAAATAATCAACTTGCGTTAACAGAAATGCACATTTAACCCATTTTAGTTCTAAATGATTTCGCGTCAAAGTTAATAATACTTCTTTTAAAATGTTTAAATTATCATCTATAGTTTCAGTCGCTATTAAAATGTCATCTAAATAAATTAATATTTTTTCTTCGTCTAATAATTTACGAAATGCAGCATAAATATAGCGAGTGAAGAATGAAGGACCGTTAGACAATCCGAAAGGTAATCTTACGTATTCATATTGTCCTAAATGCGTGGAGAAAGAAGTAAAAGGTATTGAATTCTCTTTTATTCGAACGTGATAAAACGCGTCTTTTAAATCTAAACGAGTGTAGTATATTTTATCTTTTAATCTATCTATATGATCATCGATTCTTGGCAACGGAAATATGTCGCGTTGTGTCATTTTATTTAGTTCTCGGTAATCGACTGCCATTCTATATTCACCTGATTTCTTAGAAACCAACACAATCGGACTAGCAAACTGTGATTTACTCGGTCGAATTATTTTCCTAGCTAAAAGATCATTTATAATTTCTTTAAGAGCTTCCTTTTCTTGATATGACAAGCGTCTAGGATTGAAATAAAAAGGTTTGAAGTTATTTTTTAAAATTAATTCCATTTCTAAACTCGTTTGTGGTTCGTTTGGTCTTTCAACATCAAAATAATATTTTTTAACTATCTCACAAACCTTACCACCTGATTGAACATCAATTTTCTCATTAATGTTTAAATTTACTGTGTTATTATTTTCTGTCGCAATATGTAGAATCTCATTATCCCACGAATTATCAACAATGTTAACAACAGGTTTTTTGATTATTTCAACAGTATTACTAAAATTTATTTGAATGTCGTTTCGGATAATAAAATCTCTACCTAATAGACAGGAACAACTCATAGTACAATCTGGTACAACATAGAAATTTACTAATAATTCTATATCATTAATCATTACAGTTAACTTTAATTGACCTAATATAATAATTTTGCTACTGTTGACACCTTCAAAATTATGAGATTTTACATTTGTATTCAAATTCACATTTTTGGGCACCTTACTTTCTAATAAAAGGGATATGGGGCTACCTGTATCTAGCGTTGCACATATCTCACTTTGTTCCAGTTGAAGTAACACCGTATAACTCGGAACTGGTAACACAACAGTTGGAGCAGATTCTATAAGATGGAAGGCATTACTTGTTTCACCGGTTTGACGACCATCATTGTCAGCAGGTGCGGAGCCACGTGCTTCTCTGCCATTTTGTTTACAGTCTCTTTTCAAATGTGCGGTGGATCCACAACCATAACAGGATCCTCTGGGCCTTCGTGGTCGGGGACAAGAAGCTGCAACATGACCTAAATTATTACAGTTAAAACATCTTACATGGTTAGTGTCGGTCTTCGATTTTTCTTCGGCAGGCATCTGCTTCTTACTTGTTTCATTTCGATCAATTCCTTGCGATCGACTAATGCTTGGAACGGACGAAGTTCGTTTCCATGAAGAATGGAATGATGCGCGAATCTTTGTATAGATTTCTAACTTGTCCTTAAATTCTCTGAAGTTACGTGCACCATACAAAATACTTTTTCGATTCGGGTCGTCGGTTATACCGTCAATAACATATTGTATAACAGCATCCGTTTCAATACTTCCCCTTGAAGCTAATTCTCGCATATGTAAGAAATATTCTTGCACCGACTCATCGCGTTTCATTTTTCTATCTTGTAACATTTTATGTAATTGTGCGCTAGTTGTTTTTGACGAGAATTCTTCAATAAGTTTTTGTTGTAAGAGTTTCCACGATCGGATGTCCCGTTCACTCTGAATAAATAGTTTAGCTAATCCACTTAGGCGTTTCTTTGCAAAAATAAATTTCTGTAGCTCATTCCAGCCCATCAAAATTGCATTATCCTCAAATTCGGTCACCCATAATTTAACAGGATAGTTATTACCATCGAACAATCGAATTGTGTCTTCAATATCTCTAAAATTTATAGTGGCATTAGTATTGACAAGTTGTTGACTTACGGAACTTCGTATTTCATCTTGATCCTCGTCGATTTCGTCATCGGGGTCTTCAGTGTCGACGTCTTCGTCACTGGGGCGACCTTGTAATAAATCTAAATTGGTCAGATGTTCACACAATCTTTGCGCGATTTCCTTAGGAGTACCCGTATAGTCTATTCGTAAAAGATTACAACTGGCTGTTAAATCACCGACAGAGCAATTTTGAACTGTCCACTCAACCTTCTGTGTGAATTCTTCAGAATCCGAAGCGAATTCAAATCCCGAAAACTTACGTAACCGGCTTCGATTTAAACGATCGCCAGTCACTCCGAATATAAACTTATGTAATGCTTTAATTACCGATGCTGGAGAAGTTTTAATATTATTCGCGATCTCGGGTATATCGATCAATGTTACTGTATTCTGTTCATCCCCCATAATAAATAATCAGAAATAAAACTTATAAAATCGTTGGCAAAACAGCGCGTCACTATCGTGCTCTCTCGCACTCACTAGTATTTATATCTCACTATCCTTTTCTACCACGTGTTTAATCCACAGTTCTAAGGTTCGAGTTAATTTCACTATTTCCCCTAATACACACAAATAAACGTGGTGATTGAATTCTTATAATCCCACTTCTGAAGCTGTAGTAAGTGATGGCCAAGAAATAAAACACTAGACATAAGATATTAGTTGATTTATTGTTGTAGTGAAATTTAACATGTCGCGCCATTAAACGCACACCTCGCCAGCTTGCTTCACTCTCTCTCTGACACACACACTGTATTACCGACCAGGAACCACCATCATGCCACCTAGCACGCAACTATAACATCGCGGTAAATTCAAATTTAAATGTTTAGCACTATAGTTGCATAAATACTAATCTATTTTTAGTATTTTATATGTAAATTAGTCAGAAACAAATGCATTTATTTTAATTTTAATTTATTTATTTATTTACAACATAGTATAATATTTATGATTATTTGTTTTCATATACGTAATTAATTTATTAATAATAAATAAATGTACAGACCTGCTGAAATAAATATTAATTTTATAGAACGTAAAATATGAGTTTAATTTTCAATTAAGTTCTTTCTTGTATGGTAATTAATTTCAGGATATTGTAAAATTTGTTTATTTTTATAATAATTATAATTAATTATAAACGGATACTAATTGTAATATACATAATACTACATAATTTGTATACATACATACACAATCACTCCATGTACCCAAAAGAGTGTGCCATAAACTCTTTCCACTATCCCGAAATTAGTTTTCTTCAAACATTCCTATCTAGACAAGCAATTCTAACTTCCTCCACATTTATGTATATTATAAAAATTAAGTGATATATGATAGCTTATTAAAAAACTAATAAACTGATGTTAAATATATTAATTAGAAAACGTGAAAGAAATAAATATAGTGTGTTTTGAGCAAAATAAAAATAATTTTATGAGAAGTTAATTTTAATCTAAAATGTTTCTGAGAATCAGGAAGTTCAACACTATAAGAATTTCAATTACATTATTCATTTGATCATATATCACATTGTAAGTTGAACGCTGAGAGATATAAAACGTTTCTATCAGTAAAAATAAAAAATACGCACAGAACCGAACTCAGGAATATTTTCTATTTTAAACACGTGTTTTTTTGTACAAATTAAATTGCGGTTGAAGAATGTGGTTTATCTAAATGTACGTATTGAAACGAGGCAAATATCTGTACCTAATTTTTTAATTTTTTATGTTATTAATTTATCTTACTATTAATATTTTTTAAGAATGTGTTTCGATAATAATTATGTCAACTGTACTTGTTTACGTATTTTAAAAACCACATCTGGAACGCTGAACCTTAATTATATTTTAAAAACTACATCTGGTAGCTTTATGGTGTTGTTTTGCTTATTGAGAAAAATACATTTCTTTAAGGGTCATTTATGGTCTTGTTTGTTTAGGTATAAACGCGGTCTTACATGAAAGGTTGACCCAATTCTTTTGTATTTTGGGGTACTTTATTTTGAAAACAATTTTGTTTTTAAGAATTTGTTTTTCTGATTATGGGCACATCCTACTATCTCCTATCCTAGCCAATGCAAAGCGATTATTTGTAAGATAGGTTTGAAAAGTTAATATTATTGGGTGTAGAAAATTATGATGTCATTTTCAGCCAGTACTCTTTAACAAGGATGTTAGAAGTGTAATTTGATTGGTAAAATATTATATCTTGTTGTTATGTCCTACTCTTACTAATGATTTGGTATATGCGAACTTTGTTGCAAGTCAACGTGGACTAGGAGTATATGAGGGCTGACCGATCTCAGGGAGAGGCATTCTGGTCTAGAATCAGAATCAGGGAAGCTTGGCCCATGGTATAGTTCATTATACTAGGTAACCTTGTCATCTCTCAGAAAACATAGTATACTTGTTCAAAAGTTTCACGAAGATAAGTTCACGTGTAAACTCAAACCATGACCAGAGCATACCCAGTCAGCGGGCAATCGTCGTCGCCAGTAACCGGTAAGCCAACATACTCTACGCGCTGGGCCATCGTTGCAACGCCGGGCGACCCGTGTCTGTTTGGGGGTAGCGAAAAGCCGTAAGAGACACCGATCCGACCATGATTTCACTAGACGATCACGCAACAATTACGTAATGTATTCACATTCCCTATTCCCCAAATACACTTACACTTACACGTATAAAATGACATATTATTTGGCAAATAACCAATAATTATTGTACATTGGTTTTGGTACCTCGTCGGATTAAAATATAGAATTTTTCGGGCATTTAGATGCGAGTACTTTATACATACTTCTTATATAATTACTAGTACACGAGCTCTTGGTCGGCAGTGATCCGTACCCTCATGAGTGACAGCATATCTCTTTGAGTATGTGTCCGACCCGTTCATTTGAATTGTGGTCACCCACAGAATACACTACACCTTCCGAAGTATAATAAAGGATTCTTTGAGTTACGTTGTTATTAGAGTTTTTATATCGAATTTATTATTTGCGCACAAGATGCACTGACGAGCCGCCACTAACCATTTATTCAAAATCTTTCAATGAAATTGTAAACAAAATACAGACAAACACTAAAAATATTGAAATATTTAAATATTTATATAATTTTACAAATTTCTCATGCACAATAAATCGACATAGTTAAACCAAATGTGACTTTTATTTCAAATCATTTTATGTACTCTCCTGTTTGCAGTTCGGCGACTTTTAAAGTTCACTGGGGTTACTTAAATTTTGTTATTCATTTACATAACGTAGTTGGGTCCTAAAATCACGGAATAATTAAAGTTTTCTAAATTTAAATTGTTAATTGATGTTTAATTAATTTGATATTTAAATCTAAATTTCGCCGCGTTACAATTGGCACCGGAGACCAGGATTGAAAGTTTTTTGAAGCCCGAATGCAAGCATTTTGAGTACTAAAGAATGATTTGAAATTTTATTAGGAAATAATTTTATTATTTATAAACTGTTTATTTGTAGACACACGGCCACGTTTGGGTCCAGTAGTTTGAATATATGGGGGCGTAGAACGAACAAATTAATACAACACTAATATTAATTTATATTTTGTTTATTTGACAGACAGGCCAATAGATCAACAAATGTTATAATTTATGTGATTTATTTAGAAAAAATTACAGAGATAGGTTCCAACGTACTGGGGGCGTGGATATTTATTTTAATTGAAGAAATAATACGTATTTAATTTTGACTTTAATATTACAGAGATAGTAATATTTATTTTGTGTGTATAAGAAATGAATTTCACTTTCATTTTCAATGGTATGTTGCTATAGAATTTTGTTTCATAGGTCATAGCCCCCATCTACCCTTCTGCGGTTTATTATTTTATGGTTCTTTGCAACTTACAAAAGACAACGCATAGTATAGACCAGGGGATACCAAACTCATATTACATATTAACTGAAATCTTCTGAATTTTACTAATAGGCTAGCAACATTTTAATATTATAATTAATTATATCTAAAAAAAAATTACAATGATGTGTGTATGTGCGTATTATATTTGGTTATATTAGTTACTATTAGGTATTGATAGAAATTTGTATGAAATTGCAAAAAAAAAAAACAGGCATATATTTTAATGTTATGTAGGTATATCGTGCTAGAATTTAAATATTTGTAATGGTTTTGCTTATACTAAGTTTAGTGACTGGAGAACGATGACAGAAAGTTATTTTAATTAAATTTTGGTTTTTTTGTTTTTTATTGTTCAAATATGGTTACGTGCCACCAATTTGCGACCACTGGCACCGACAATGGTCAGAGGGTTATGATAGCAAGTACGTAAAAATTAATATTTCTTTTAGATATTTAAACTTGACACATATTTTTGGTAGAAATCGAAAGTGTATTACATGTACTTTATTTATGACATTTTGCTCTGTTTAGGAATTTGATTACCGATGGTTTGGATTTGTTTGTTTATGTGAATAGTATAAAATATAAAATGTTTAAATTAAGAGTATTTCTTGTATTTTAATAATGATTATGACTTTATATAAGTTATATCAAAAAACAAAAGGTATCTGCATTTAATATGTGATAGGTAGGCTAGATCTTAGGTTATAAAAGTTTTTTTTTATTATGGTTAACATTCTATCGTTAGTTGTTAAGATTTTGGCTATTAATACTTTCGTCTTGTGTGTAGCTCGTTTAGATAATGTAAGAGATATTTTATTTAGACTAAGGGTATTTATGGTATGAATTGAGGCTTTAACTGATATAAGGAAAAATTTTGATAAATTTTAAAGTTTAATATTTGACAGGCAGGCTAGATTATAAGATATAAAGGGTTTTGTGTTATTATGTTTGACATTCTATTATTAGTTATTAAGAATTTGGTTGTTATTTTCGGCGGTGGTTATTTTATTTAAATATTATAAGAGATATTCTATTTCCGACAAAGAATATAAGAGGAAAAAAAATGTGATAGGTAGGCTTTGGGCTATGTTTAATAATATAAAGTTTGAAAAATTTGTGTCTAATGAGTTGTGTTTAATTGTGATATAATTTCAATAATGCGTCTAGTACATATGTGGTTTAGAATTAAGAATACTAATTGTACTTTATAATTTTTCTTCCATCTCTATTTTTCAGCTATTTATTTGTTTTTTCTTTTCCAGTTAGATTTGTTATTAACATTCAATTTCATTTCAGTGAATAACAAAGGGGGCGAATGAAACGAGGCAAATATCTGTACCTAATTTTTTAATTTTTTATGTTATTAATTTATCTTACTATTAATATTTTTTAAGAATGTGTTTCGATAATAATTATGTCAACTGTACTTGTTTACGTATTTTAAAAACCACATCTGGAACGCTGAACCTTAATTATATTTTAAAAACTACATCTGGTAGCTTTATGGTGTTGTTTTGCTTATTGAGAAAAATACATTTCTTTAAGGGTCATTTATGGTCTTGTTTGTTTAGGTATAAACGCGGTCTTACATGAAAGGTTGACCCAATTCTTTTGTATTTTGGGGTACTTTATTTTGAAAACAATTTTGTTTTTAAGAATTTGTTTTTCTGATTATGGGCACATCCTACTATCTCCTATCCTAGCCAATGCAAAGCGATTATTTGTAAGATAGGTTTGAAAAGTTAATATTATTGGGTGTAGAAAATTATGATGTCATTTTCAGCCAGTACTCTTTAACAAGGATGTTAGAAGTGTAATTTGATTGGTAAAATATTATATCTTGTTGTTATGTCCTACTCTTACTAATGATTTGGTATATGCGAACTTTGTTGCAAGTCAACGTGGACTAGGAGTATATGAGGGCTGACCGATCTCAGGGAGAGGCATTCTGGTCTAGAATCAGAATCAGGGAAGCTTGGCCCATGGTATAGTTCATTATACTAGGTAACCTTGTCATCTCTCAGAAAACATAGTATACTTGTTCAAAAGTTTCACGAAGATAAGTTCACGTGTAAACTCAAACCATGACCAGAGCATACCCAGTCAGCGGGCAATCGTCGTCGCCAGTAACCGGTAAGCCAACATACTCTACGCGCTGGGCCATCGTTGCAACGCCGGGCGACCCGTGTCTGTTTGGGGGTAGCGAAAAGCCGTAAGAGACACCGATCCGACCATGATTTCACTAGACGATCACGCAACAATTACGTAATGTATTCACATTCCCTATTCCCCAAATACACTTACACTTACACGTATAAAATGACATATTATTTGGCAAATAACCAATAATTATTGTACATTGGTTTTGGTACCTCGTCGGATTAAAATATAGAATTTTTCGGGCATTTAGATGCGAGTACTTTATACATACTTCTTATATAATTACTAGTACACGAGCTCTTGGTCGGCAGTGATCCGTACCCTCATGAGTGACAGCATATCTCTTTGAGTATGTGTCCGACCCGTTCATTTGAATTGTGGTCACCCACAGAATACACTACACCTTCCGAAGTATAATAAAGGATTCTTTGAGTTACGTTGTTATTAGAGTTTTTATATCGAATTTATTATTTGCGCACAAGATGCACTGACGAGCCGCCACTAACCATTTATTCAAAATCTTTCAATGAAATTGTAAACAAAATACAGACAAACACTAAAAATATTGAAATATTTAAATATTTATATAATTTTACAAATTTCTCATGCACAATAAATCGACATAGTTAAACCAAATGTGACTTTTATTTCAAATCATTTTATGTACTCTCCTGTTTGCAGTTCGGCGACTTTTAAAGTTCACTGGGGTTACTTAAATTTTGTTATTCATTTACATAACGTAGTTGGGTCCTAAAATCACGGAATAATTAAAGTTTTCTAAATTTAAATTGTTAATTGATGTTTAATTAATTTGATATTTAAATCTAAATTTCGCCGCGTTACAGTATTTAAAATTGCTATAAAAGTTAAACAATAACTTTTATAACAATTTTAAATACAGATATGGAATAAATCGTTAAGGAAATTTGTTGTCAGAAAAATAGGTAAAATTTGTTTAATTCTGTAATATTATTGTTAGTATAATTACTTACTTTTCTAAATTTGCATAAAGGATTTATTTGGAAATGAATGAATTACATTTAAAATATTTTATTAGCATTATTACACAAAATATTTACTAATGATGAATTATTAGAGATATTAATATGCAAACTGAAATTTTATATAATTTAAAAAATTATACTAACAATATGTAATTCTAAAATTATTATGATAAAATAAAATTACAAATTTTTATAGTAAAATTTATCTACTATTTTTCTGTAATTATTATTATTTTTTTACAGTGTATTTATCACAAAATTACTGTCATGTTTCAACACAGAGCTAGTAGTTCTGTGCCAAACTGTACGTTTGATTATTGTATGGGAACACTCTAAATATGCTTGGATTCAGTTTTATTATTAAATTATGTTACAAACATTTCGGAATGACATTATCAATAAATTTCCTAAGTCCGATACTGTTTACACTCAACTACATATAATCTAACCTAATATTTGTAGCACGTAGTATAAACTTTGGTTAAATTTGCCGTCTAGCAGCTAGTACACAATAAATAAATAAAATTTTAAATATTATTTCGCTAAATTTGAACACAGTATTTTACATTAAATTTTTAAACGTCTATAGAAAAACACTGGCTTAAATAAAGTTATGCTGTCAAACACATATGAAATTAATATCAAGAAAACTTGGCCAGTTGCCAAGTCATGCAGATTTTAAATCACTCTTTTTCATTTAAATTAGTTTTGTTTTTGTGTGATAAGTACAATTTCTGCGATATTCAAATTTTTAATTATATATTTGTACCGACCGTTATGTTACATATAATAAGGATGGTATTGTAGTTAGATTAAATTTAATATATCAAGATTAGGTTTATAGTAACGCAAGTCAACTGTTTTCAGCGTGATGTCCGTCTGACCGGTCTGTAGACACGTGTAGAGCAAATTTGGCTGAAAGGATTGTTATAAAATTTCATAGACAGTGTGTAAAATGATGAGGTTTCCTATAGGGAAAAAATTTTAATATGAGTTTTAGGAGAAAAACTTATTCTTTATAAAAAAATTTGCTTCTAACAAAACCCCTAATAGTCAAAGAAAAATCCAGTAATCACTTAAGATAAGATCAAAAACTTGATATTATGTCTAGTTGTTAATTTTAAATATGACTAATTGTAAGTCTGAATCAGTTACATCAGTATTGTGTAAAAATGTTAAAAATATTTGTCATACAAGAGACTTACTTTTTAATTATTATTATTATTTTGCCAAAATATAATTATTATTATTATTAACAAGTAATCCATGGGTAACATGATACTGATGTACAAATTGAGTTATCAATACTAGATAATAAAAAACTTTAATAAAATATCTCATAAAAATTTGTATTTAATTTTTTTACAATAAACTAAAAACAATTAAAATTCTGCGGTATAAATGAGTTAGATTTCGATATAATTTTTAGTAATTTAAAATGTTCGACTGCTTTGAAAAATAAGTATACAAATAAATATAAAATTAAACTTGTTTTTGTTGGTATATTTATTTTGCAAATTGAGTAAAAGTTTGAGATACACTGAATGGCTAGGTGCAGTATATATATACAAACTCAATATTTTACAATTAGACAGCAAATGAAAGAGAGATGATCATATAAAATATAATTTCAGAGGAAATTACGTCATATAATATAAGTTAACCACAGCCTACTCATAAACACAAGCTTTTAGATGATTTTATATTATTCATAAGTTGGCAATCGACCAATATATTTACTCAACAATTTATACTATTTCATTCGTATTATTGCCACAGCTGGCCGACTATGAATGACTTACTTTGTTATTAGTCAAGGTATGAAATTAGATTTTTTTATTAGTACTTATATTTTTTATTTCAATAATAATTTATTATAAATTTACATATAAAATTATAAATAAAATATAATATTATAAATATAATACTGTAAATATTTTGCAAAATTCATGTTTTTGTATAACAGGAAATAATTAATATTTGGCAAATACACAAATAATTGAATTTATAGAATTTTTTGGCTGGTATGGGGTGGTCGATCTATCCTAGTCGCAGACGTTTCGTCATACATCGTAGATGACATTCTCAGTTCTTGGCGACAAGTTATATAACATGTCCGCTAACAACCGCTATTCGGAATACCACCATAAGATGTCAACTAATCAATTACCATTTTGAAAACAATTGACGATATAAACGCTGATTAAATTAACAAAGTTTTATGCAACTGATCCTTTGTATTTCTTTAATTACTCTTTTTAATTTAATATAAATTAAATGAAAAATAAAACATTACAAATAAAAATAATTTATTGTTGACAAAACATCACAGTCTAAACGTGAAATAGTGCACATAAGAAATTTGAAGAATGTAATGCTTGGCATTACTCGTATTACATTCTTTGAAAACAATTTAAGACTGTGAAAAGATTGTAAGTTAGTATTCTAATACATTTCATATAGTTTATACAACTTTGGTATTTTATCAGATCCAGCAACTTTCATATATTTAAAAAAATTATCGTTTATTGTTTTCTGAACAAAAGAAAAACGAATATTGTAACACTGACTTTGTAATTTGTAATTTGTCAGATGTTTGAATTATCATTTCAAATTCTATTATTTTTTGTTTTGTTTTACACGAATGAATTCGGTAGCGAAAACAATCAACCAATAGATGCTTAGATGTCACTTTTTAAAGTGTATTTGGACGATATTAAGACATCACTAACATCCAATGCCCCAAGTTGGATTCGAACCCGAGCCCGTATGAAACACACGTCCTAAACCGCTCGGCTATGCCGGCCAACAAATTCTAATTTAAAACATTTGTTACTGTTATTTACAGATAATTTTATACGAATTATTTTAATTATTTACTAAAATTTAATTTACAATAATATCTGTAAAAAATCTATCAACTTTCAACATAGGACATAAACTAACACTATTTTTCGACGTAAAATTAATCAAAATAGTAAAAAAATGTAGGTTTTCATTTGAAAAGAAAAAAATTAATTTTCATGTTTTTTGAACTATGTAGGTATGTAGTTTTAATTATTTTTTTATGAAAAGGTAGTGCAATGCTACCTTAATAAGACCCCGTTTACAAATTGCAAATACATCAAAAACAATTGAACTAAATTGAAATGTTATTAATATGTAAAATTTACTCCTAAATTCAATAATAAAATAAAAAATGGGCTATTCCATTTAAAATTAGGTTAGTTAGGGCCGATTTCCGGTTAAACCGGAAGTGACATATTATGTTATAAAAATACATATATTTTATATAAGTAATTACTTACTTTTTTCGGAGAAAAAAACATATATAATATAGTAAATTAATTATTTTATTTAAAATTACAAGATTATATATTATTTTTACTGAAAAATGTAAACCATCATTTTGCTGATATAATATGTAATTTTTTACTGTGGTTTTTATGTAAAATGGAAACTTTTTACAGTGTACGTAGAGTACGTTGAAACATATATACATACATACACAATCACGCTATGTACCCAAAAGGTTGTGGCACAAACTCTTTTCATCATTCCGAAATCAGTCGCCTCCAAACATTCCTATCCAAACAATCAACTTTCGCTTCATCCACATTCATAATTCCTTCTCTCATACCATGCTCTTTTATTCCTACTACTTGGAAACTTTCGCTCACGCAAGCCACCCTCTCAATCATACTTCATTCCAACTACTCATCGGACGTCCACCTGCAAACGTATACCATCAAAATCATTCAAATAAATCTTTTGAACAGCAAACGTTCATTAGACGCATTCGCTCAACATGTCCGAAGCATCTTAACTGACTAACACCAACTTTTGCTACAACATTTTTTTCAATTTCACACTCATCATACACTAATTTATTTCTATTATAAGTAATAGAAGAATTTAATACAATATATTAAGAGTTAAAAAAAACGTGGTTTTTATTTTTCGTCTAAGACAGACTTTCCTAGATATCTATTCCTGTTTTTATCAACATTGTAAAATCGTTATTTGGAGTTTGTTTTTTTTTCTTCAGCCCGCAGTGTACTTACTACAGTGCATGCGACCCCGACTGTAATCTCTAAAATTCAATTATAGTTTTTTCGCGTTTGTGCTCCACTCGTTTTCAGGACTTTTCAGGTTTAAATTGCTAATATATTTTCAAGTACGACCTCAAAAATCGGCTGAGCCTGGTTCGATTACATTTTAAGCAAAGTTTACTCATAATATTTTGCTTTTAATTCCACATTATCAATTATTAAATTTCAATTCAAGCAAATACGAACAATGTAACTGTCAATTAATTTAACTTGACTTAATAATTTTCAATATGCCCTTCGGTTATGTCAAATTAAATACACTTGACTCTGTTTCTTTGGTCGAATATGCAGTTTCTGATCACCCTGGGCGGTATACATTGCATTTCTTGCACTTTTTCACACATTTTCAATAATCAAATTAAAATTCAAGCGAAAATAAACAATGCATATTTAGTGCTGCTACCAATGGTATATATAGTAACTAACTGCTGAATAATAATGTACATTATTATACTAGTAACATATTGATTTCTTTCTGTATAGGCAATATAATGGCGTAATATCAACATTTTGATACGGTTTACATACAGAAATACATACATACACAAAAATACATATTTTTCATATAAAATATATTTTATATATAAAATTTTCAATAAGATACATATATATATTTTTTTCAATATACATCAATATTCAAAGCTATAAAATTTTATAGATCATATATTTTATATATTTTATTATATAGATTATGTATAAAATTATTTCTTTTATTACAATTTATTGCATTAGAATCACTTTCAAATTAATTTCAAACAACATTAATATAATATAGTAAAAAATCTTTCAGAATTCATTATATTAAAATAAAACAGTTTCAGGTTGTAGTTCGGTATTAATATTTATTAATAATCGACGTTTCGACGTACATCTTCTTCAGGAAATATGATACAAATGGCATTTGCAGTCAATAGACAGTATTTTCAAAGATACTGTAATAATTAGAAGACCCATCAATATTAACAGTAGAATAAGAGAAGCAATAGAAATTTATAAAGAATCATTATAAAGACATTGATTTAAATAAAATTTAATTTCCTTAAATTAAAACTTTATAAATTTTATGATCTAGTTACTTATTTTATATCCTAGTAACTAGTATCTATGTTCTGTACATTTGATGTAAATATCATTTTTCCTGGTGTACGTTGAGTAAATAGAAAACACCGATTATTATTAATAAATATTAAACTTTTACATAGTAAAAAAATAACTTTAATAAAATAAATGAATATGTTTGAAAAAGTATTTTGCAAACTTTTTTACTATATTTTATATGTTCATAAACTGAGTAAACATTGTAAGTTATATATCTGCTTATATCATATTAAATATAGTTCAACTATATATTCCTCTGACATTTATGGGATACATAACCTCATAAAGTTTACTATATGTGTGTATGTGCATATTATGTTCCGTTAAAACATTATATACTTGTTGTCTTGTCTGTCACTATCTCTATTTCACTCAATTTCAATTAGTCGGACAGAGATAGAAACGTGGTAACATTTGTTCATGGCTAATATGTCAGATCAAGTTGATTTGCTATTAAAACAATGTTTTCTGAGTTTTACAAATAGTTTAATAGTTTAATAGTTTGGCTTCTATCAATTAATAGTTTATAAAATTTTATAATCTAGTTACTTGTTTTGTTACCTAGTAACTTGTTCCGTTATGTTCCGTATATTTACCATAATATCATTTGTATCATTTTTCTTGATGATAATGTAGGTAGAGTACGTCGAAATGTCGATTTTCAATTAAAATTAATACAAAACTAGAACCTGAAGCTTTTTTATTTTAATATAATAAATTCTGAAACATTTTTACCAAGTTATTTACATATTTTGTTAAAGCTAACTACTATTTTTATAATAAATAAATTTAAATAAAACTATGTAATTAATTGTAATTTTTGTTGAGAAATTATTGAAAATATAATTCCATATAATATAAAAAAATAAATAAATAGCAAGTATTTCAATAAAAAGTTTTACATTTTTAAACAATTTTCATGGAAATGTAAATATTTTATGAAAAAACAAAAACATAAATGACGTTATTTCTAGTTTGTTCTCGGAAATTAAATGTTTAATTAAAATAAAAATGCCAGTAAAACATTTTGTTTGAAGCTAAATTAATACAAAAATCAATAATGTGTAACTATTGTGAATAAATTATTGAAAATTCGTTTTTGTTTTGTTGTCTATATTTAAAATTTCAACCTTGACTAATCTAGCACACGAAATTTAAATTGAAATTTTATATCTAACACAAATGACATTGAAAATGAAATGTTGTTTTAACTAATTTTACATAAATATATATATATATATTTTTTAATAAATAGTACATACACAATTACACCATGTACTCAAAAGGGTGTGGCACAAACTCTTTCCCCTATGCCGAAATTTGTTTTATTCAAACATTTTTAATTCTTACTCATACACTAATACATCCGACGAGCAAAATTCAAATCAACTTTAAAATTAATTTACTTATTTATTATAAATAATTTTCCTTTGAAACATATATATTTACGTATGTTATTTTAATCAGGATGGCCAAAACTTTGCGGAAACTAGTTTGCCTGACTTTTCCAGAATTTTTTTCATGTTTCCCTGACTTTTATTATTAAACAAATGTAAATACCCAAGTAATGTGAATGACAAAATATTCATTAAAATAAAGATTTCCAAGTATAGGTGTGAAAAAATTGAGATAAGAATAATTTTAATATACTAAAAGTGAAATTCATTAATTTTTGCCGATATTGTAATAATACAAATTTGCACAAAATTTGTGTTCGTAATTTTGTGAATCCGCCAAACAAATTTTTTCGCTGACTTTTCCAGGATCAACAAATTCACTGACTTTTCCCGGTTTTGGCAACCCTGTATGTATGTTTTTAATTAAAAAAATAAAATATGCAAGGGTCCTATTTGCGTAAAATAAGTTCCAGATAAATATTTGAGATTTATAGATTGTAATTAATAAGCCTAACTATCTATCTATCTATATTTCTATTTGGAAAATTTCTAATTTAAACTGAGAAGCAATACGTTTAAACTAATTATAAGTTTAAACTGGGAAAACTTGTCTAGTAAGTTAAGAATTATTTCACATATTACACTATACATTATCTCAGTGTGTATTTGACATTTGACCTTAGAACTTTACCTTAACGTTAACTCTCTCTCTCTCACTCTCTCACTCTCTACCTTACGCTAAAGGAGAGTTATATTATAAGTGTCGTACACCTTACACAGTCTATCTGCGTTGAACAGATATCATGCTACACTGTAAAAAAAAATTTTACAATGAAAATCATTGGACACTTTGTTGCCAACGATAATCATTGTAAATGTACAAAAAAATGTATTTTTACAAAAATTATTTTTATATGTAAAATTACAATTAAAATATGAAACACATTTTAATCTATTACATTTGATAAGTAAATTTACATAACTACTTGTAATATTTCCACTTTTTAAAGTAATTATTACATTTGTGAATGTAAATATTACATTTATGTGTACTGATTTACATTAATAAATGTAACAGTTACATTTACTGTTGTAAATATTACATTTACTAATATAAATATTACATTTACTAATGAAATTATTTACTAATGTCATAATTACATTTATAATTTTTTACATTTTTATATAAAAATATTTGTATAATTACATAAAATAAGTATTCAAATGTAAAAATACATAAAATTTGTAAAATTCAAATAATATTATAAAATGTCTGTAATATTTACAGATTTTAGTAAATTTACAAAACAAAATAAAAATTACAGTGAAATTCATTGTAAAATTATCATGATTATCATTGTAAATTTACACCGATTTTTTACAGTGTAGCTTTGTTTGGCTAACGTGTGCCAATATATAACTGCCATATGTCACGGTACTTTGATGCTTTTTATTTTGTATTTTTTTGATTTTACATAAAGTGTAATTGGTTTTTGAGCTGGTGAATGTTTTGATTTATTACCGAACGGGAGGATTCTATGCGGATTTTAATGAAAAAATTGATTTTTTCGGTTACGGTTACGATTCTTGATTACAATTTTCGATTTTATTGTTAGATACAATGCATTTTTCATATTTTAAATATTTTGTTGATTTTTCGTAATTGGAGATTTTTTTCTAAATGTCAAATATAAATATCGAGTAAAAATGAGAATTAGAATTTCAAATTCTAGCTCATCGGTGATCTCAACTAGTGGGTCGCAACCCCCGGGTTGGGTTGCAAAAGGTTTACGAGGAGTTGCGAAAACAAATTATTGTTATAGCTTATTTAATTATACGTTTGCGTGAACGTCCGATGAGTAGTTGGAGTGATATGATTAAAAGTGTATTGCGTGAGCGAAAGTTTCCAAGTAGCAAGAATAGAAGAGCATATATAAAAAGAATTATGAATGTGGATGAATCTAAAGTTGCAAGTCTAGATAAGAATGTTTAGAGGAAACTGATTTTGGGATAGTGGAAAGAGTTTGTGCCATGCCCTTTTGGGTATATGGCGTGATTGCGTATGTATATATATATATATATATATATATATATATATATATATATATAATTATATTATCTATAATTTAATGTAACATATAAATTTAGTAATTTTTTTCTCAAATTGGCTATAGTGTATATTAATAAAATTATATAATTTATGTCGGCACTAAAAAAATCTTTTCTGAAAATTTGATTAAAATCAGATAAATAATGTACCTATAATAAATTTATTTAAATTTTAGTAATTTTTTCTCAGAAAAGTGGCAATATTGTTAGACACTAAAATTCTATAATTTATATGGATACTAATAGAATCTTTTATAAAAAAATTATTAATCTCGAATACATAGTAAAGCCAGAACTATTATTATTAATTATATAAAAACAAAACTAATTTTATATTTAAGTAGAAAAAAATATTATTATTATTATTTATGTCATTTGCATATTTTTTTCCTGATAATGATATACGTAAAGTACATCGAAACGTCGATTTTTCAATAAAATATATAAAAAACTTACTCCTAAAGCTTTCTTATTTTAATATAATAAAAGGTTTTTTTCTTATTATGTTAAAATATTAATATTTTACAGTCAATATCCAGATAAATTTTTATTGATTTCAAAAGAATAATACAGCGTAATTGAATCTTTCAGGGAAAAAAGGAAAGAAAACAAGGAACAAAAAAGTAAAATGTGATTAAATCCAATAGAACAGACAATGATAGAAAGAATCCCTGAAAACGAATAAAAACGTTAAATTATAACAATTGTGCTAGATAACTTTTAAGACAAGTTTTGTACAGTTACTGTCAAAAACATACGTAACATTAAATGAGACAGTCTGCATAAAAAGTTCTCAAAGTTATTTTATTATCTCGTTTAAAATTGTAGCATATTTTTTTTTATTTTCGTACTCTGTTAATCTGTATATTATTTTTATCTTATATTAACAAAAAAAAATTACATTATACAAAAGTATATGTAGTTCATATATTTTATCACATGTACACACAGTAAAATATTAAATGAATTTAGTGTTAAAAAATACACCATCCTTTGCGTAAACGTTTTTCTGTACATCATCAAAAAAAATAATATAAATGACGTATACCTACTAACAAAAAGACATCAATCAGTGTGAAGGCTTCTATTAATTAATAATTTATAAATTTTGTAATCTAGTTACTTATATTTTGTTACCTAATAACTTGTTTCTATATTGGTGTTAGTCAGTTAAGATGGTTCGGACATGTTGAGCGAATGTCTAATGAACGTTTGGTTAAAAAGATTTTTTTGAATGATTTTGATGGTATACGTTTACTTGGACGTCCGATGAGTAGTTGGAGTGGGGTATGATTGAGAGGGTGGCTTGCGTGAGCGAAAGTTTCCAAGTAGTAGGAATAAAAGAGCATGTATGAGAGTGGAATTATGAATGTGGATGAAGCGAAAGTTGCTTGTGCTGGATAAGAATGTTTGCAGGCGACTGATTTCGGAATTTTGGGTACATGGCGTGATTGTGTATGTATGTATGTGTTATTTGTATCATTATTTCTGATGATGATGCACGTAAAGTATGTCGAAACGTCGATTTTTAATCAAAATTCATGTAAACTTTATTTGAAATAACAATTTTATTTTAACTTTTTTGTATATAGATAAAATAATTAATATTATCTAATTAAATAAACAGTAGTTGGAGTGTTATGATTGAGTGCTTTGCGCAAGCGAAAGTAAATAATAAGAATAGAATAGAATGAGAGGTATTATGTATGTGGATAAAGCTAAAGTTGCTTATCTGGATAGGGATTTGCAGTGGAAACTGATTTCGGGATAGTGGAAAGAGTTTGTGCCACACCCTATTAGGTACATAGTGTGATTGTTTATGTAAATAAACAAATGATCTAAAATTCAGTTATCTAATTCGAATTAGACGATATAACTATGTTATTTTCTTTGTAAAGAAAAAAATTATATTTAATTTAACCAAAATCAATACACATACACTCGATAAACATTATTATTATAAATATTATTTATGTTTTAATTAAATTATCGGCCAATTCCATAGCAACATAATTTTCCGATTTCCAGATCGTCCACTTCGTCAATAAAAGTACATTATTTTCATCAATAAAAGTGATTACAATTTAAAATTTATATCAATAATAATTCATTATAACTTTGTATTTTACAAATACAAATATAATAATTATTTTTAATTAAAGCCCATTACGGAAAATTCCCATTAAAAACTTATCAGTAAATTCTTCCAGAAAAAACTCAATAAATTACAATGAAAAGAAAGCAAAAAACTGCAAAACCCGGAGGAAAAGGTATAAGAAAAAGCAAACGAACTTATTAAGTATATGAAAGCTCAAAAGCTTAGCAGAAAGAGAGAGGAAAAATGGCGGCGTATGACGACAACCGACAATCTACAGACGGAACATCGATAACAACTTTTGTAATAAATCTAGTTGGGCTGAAACTTCCTAAAAAAATTTATATATAACAATAGAAAAAAATTCTCAAAAACAAGCTAATACTTAAATAAATAACATTGATTTTTTTGTTTCAGCAAAACTTATAATTTTTAGGTCAAATATATTTTTGAACATTACGCTTAGGTACTAAAAAATAGTGACGGTTCCTCTATTAAGTCATTTGGTCAATGACCTCCCAAATTTATCAAATCAGAATAAATCAATTAATAAATAAAAATAAATCAAATACATAAAAATAATAAAATATTTTATATTTAATAATTTTTAGCGTTGCTTACATACGATACCATGTAAAAATCTCATTTCCACAACAGTCATTTTTCTTTTATGCTTTTGCAGCCAAACTCAACACTCACTACCATACATCAATGTAGACATCAAAACAGCAAACGGGCTTCTTTGGAAACATTTACATTCCTAGCAAAAGTACCCAAAGCACCCAAAACCTTCCAATTTCTACCCAAAACTACCCAAATACATAAATTCATCTACCTGCTCTAAAAGTGCATTATTAACAGATACATTACATTCTGTCGTCAAGTCACCATTTTCTAAATCAAATACTTTGCACTTATCAACACAAGATTCATATCTTTACCTACAACATTAATTCTATTGTCTCAGTTGTTCTTCAGATTCAGTCAAACCAAATCATTTATAGTGACCCTAATCAGGCGGACACCCGGTATAAAATATAATCAGTAATTCATCTTTTTAATTTTGTTTACAAATTAAATATACACATCAAAATCTATATAATAATTTTCAATTTCCGAGTAAAAACTAAATAGAATTTACTTTCTTTTGACGTAATTAATTCATCAACTTATTTTTATTTCCAAAACAAAAATTAAATAAAAATATATTTCCGAAAAATTCTGTAACAGCAAAAATAAACATGAAAAGTCTTTTTCTGTTAAAAACGTTCTTTCGGTTTTCTAATAATAGACGTGTTCTCTAAATAGAATACACATACATACATACACACATGTAAAATCGACGGGTTGGTCTGTACGCTCCTAGAACGGACGTATGTTTATAATACAACGTCGCATGTATTATACCGGAAACGGGTAAATAATTGTATGGATTATGTAAATTATATGCAATATTTTGACAAATATAAATCTATACAGAAAGTTTAAAAGACGTATATTACTTTGGAATACCTGTATATTGAAAAGAAAATATTTTAATGTAGTAAAAAAATATTTCACAACTCATATTAAAATAAACAAGATTAGACGTATATGGGTAAACCCATATATAGACCAATTTGACATTTCTCTGAAAGTTGGCAACACTGTATTTTAATAATATTGTAATTTATGTGGGCACTAGGAGAAACTTTTCGAAAAATTTGATCAAAATCGAATAAATAATGTAGCCACAATGAATTTTTAAAAAATTTTGTGATTTTTTTCTCGATAGGTTGGCAACACTGTATTTTGTTAAAATTGCATAATTTATTTAGGCACTAAGAGAAACTTTTATGAAAATTTGATTAAAATCGGTTAAATAAAATGGTCATAATAAATTTTTAAAAATTTTAGTAATTTTTTTCTCGGAAAGTTTGCTACACTGTAATTTGTTAAAATTTCATAAATTATATGAATACTAGGATAATCTTTTGTGAAAATTTGAGTAAAATCGGAATTCTTGATTGATAATTTATAAATTTTATAATCAAATTAATTATATTTTGTTACCTTGTAACTTGTTTCTGTTACATTTGTTTATTATTTATGCCATTTGTACATTTTTTCTTGATATTGATATACATAAAGTATATCGAAACGTCAAATTTTAATTAAAAATTATACAGAACGAGTTAAACGTATATTTAAAGTAATTAGTTCAGCGTAACAACCCGGTAAACTAAACCCTATGTGAATTATACTGTAACTAAACTTGAATATACATAGCGTTAAGTTCATAATGTAAAGTTTGAAAGCTAAGTATATTGAAGATAGGTTTAGAAACTTGTTTAAATAGTAAGATCCAGAATAATTCATATATTACATTTATGCAAATAATAATAATAAAAATTAAAAGTGAATTGGTAAATCCATAGACAAATAAGTTCAACGATAAATATTTTTTTTTTAATAATATAAATTTTTTAATCAAGTTACTTTAATACCTAGTAACTTGTTTCTATGTTTTGCTTGTTTATTATTTGTGTCATTTGTATTAAGTTTTTTTTCTGATGGAGTTATATGTCAATATTTAAATAAAGTAATCCTAAAGCTTTTTTATTTTAATATAATGAGTTCTGCAAGATTTTTTAACTATGTTGAAAAAATTAATGTTTATTTCACAAAAGTTAGCAACATTGTTCAAAATAAATAAAACATTCGTCTGTTGTCTGATTTTTATACGAATTTTATTTCAAATATTCAAACTCTAATAAAGTATTTACAAATAAATGTTCAAAATTAGTAAATTTATTATTTACTTTAAATCCGATAGAAAATTATAAGGCTACAAACGAAAAATACTAATATCAAAATTATGCTAATATATTTAATAATACCTTATAACCAGTAATTTACCGATACTAGATCAAATATAATACGAAATTTAATATCCTTTTTCTAACTTCATTAAAACAAATTACCTAGTATTTATTTTCAATTATATTCCGCGCTGCGTCCTTCACCAAAACAAAATCAATAAGTTTCATTTTTAAATTAAATAAAAATTGTATAATTCAAACACGCTGTCTCCAATTCTATTTTCCTCTAAAATAAAAATAATAAGAATATAAATTATGTAAAAAGTAGGTCAAAAAGATTTTCAAAGTATATAAGAAACATCAATAAAAATCAACTTATAAATACAAGATTATAATGTAAAAGAAAAATACAAAAAACAGACTCAGATATAAAAATGCAATATGTTTATTAAAATACAACAAGATGAAATATTTTTGCTGTATATAAGAAGTAAGAACATAAGTTTTATTTATAAGAATGTCAAGTTTTGACTTACGTTATTCATAGACGGAAAATACGTGTGGACTTTTATAAGGTTTATGCAAAAAATATTACAGAGATGGACTTACTACAAATTTGTTTTTATAGAATACAAAACAAAAATAATATAATTAATCATCATCATAAGTTCCCGTAATATGCTCGAAAAATATTTTAATAAATTTTTAATTTTCAAATATAATTAAAATACTTATTTAAAATAGCAAAATTAATTAAAATAAACTTCTCTAAAACTTTAGTGCAAAATTACAAAAATAATAAAATTAAATTATTTCGGCAAATTCTTGTAAAAAAAATCATCTATTTAGAATAGAGTTTTGTACCGAAAGTTTAATTCGCGTTCTAAATTCTAGATTTGTGTTAAGCTTCATTAAAATTTATATAACATTCACTAAATTTATCTAATTTGGGAGTATGGAAGCATTAAGTAGGTCACACAAACACAGTGACGGCGTCAGATTATTTTAACAGCTGGGACGGGGGCGCATTTACACACATTCTGAATAATAATAAGTTTCTTTTCAAATAAACTGTTTATTTTAACCATTATTAATATTCAAAATAAAACGGCCTTTAAAGTATAGTTCGGTATTAATATTTCATATTTCTTTATTAATATTTTTTACAATTATTACCACTTTGACTGCAACGAAAAAGTGGTATAGCGTTTGGTACGGTGTCTGTAACATTTTCAAAAAAAAAAAAATTACTAAAGTTTTTAAAAATTCATATTGGCTACATTACTTATCCAATTTTGATCAAATTTTCAGAAAAGATATCCCTAATTCTCCCATTAATTATATAATTTTATTAATATCCAGTTTTGCCAACTTTCCGAGAAAAAAATTACTAAAGTTTTTAAAAATATATTATGGCCATGTTATTTAACCGATTTTACTCAAATTTTCACAAAAGATTCTCCTAGTAATCATATAATTTCTGTAATTTTAATAAAATACAGTGTTGCCAACTTTCCGAGAAAAAAATTTACAAAAATTTTTAAAAATTTATTATGATCACTTATTATTTAACCGATTTTAATCAAATTTTCATAAAAGATTTTCCTAGTGCCTAAATAAATTATGCAATTTTAACAAAATACAGTCGCGAATTTGAAAAAATGAGAATAAAACTATGTACTTCAAATACTTAATTCTGGTTCAAATATTGAGATAAATTGTATGTATTTAAAAATAAATACAAATATATTAATTAATAAAACAAACATTTTCAATATTAAAATATTTATGTAAATAAATTTAACTACGCCAATGATACTTGTATAAATACAATCAAAAACAATTTCATATATAAACACACACACATACACATATACCTACACAAATACGTATATATATATATATATATATATATATATATATATATATATATATATATATGTATAAACCCGAATACACATGCAACATATGCGCCAGTGTGGAACAACAAAGTTTTGCGAATAAAAACTTTCAATTCAAGTTATCGTATTTGCGAATATTGAATATTTCTCTGGCTGCCAATAATCATTTATTACAATATTCAAACATTTCAGAGAATAATATTTCAGCCGAACTGAAACTATGAATATAAATGATTAGTTTTGCAGGCGGATAAAATAATATTTGTCAATATACAAATTTTTCAATGTTTATTAAAAAATCTATCTCGTTTTTCGTAATAAAAATAATATTTGAAAATTGATTTTTATTTAAATAGCATTATATGTACAATTTTGAATATTTATACTCTTTTTTTTGTGTGTAAAAACAAATTTTAATTAAATCTGAATATTTTATTTGATGTGGAAAAATTATGACAGGAGATAAAATAACTTTTTATATTAATTTTAATTTTTAAATATTAAATAAAATATTGACTGAGCGAGTGAGCGAACGACGCACATCCATACATCCTCAATTAAGTTCAGATTTGTCATCTAGAAGCTATATAAAGAATTTTCATATAAATTTTCAAAATTGAATACTAACTTGATTATTTGTAAAATCGCTATACGCATCTGACATTTGGCCTAAGTACCTTCACTACCTGGTCTTGAGCCGACCCTTATTTGCACGCAAGTGATACTAAATAATGTTTGTACGCATCTGATACGTACGCAAGTGACACGACACCGAATATGCAGTTACTAACCACCCTAGCTGGTGCACATTGCATTTTTTACACTTCTTCACAAATTCAAGCGAAAGTAAACAATGCAATTGTCAATTAACTTAACTTAACGTAATAGTTTTAAATATGGCCGACAAAGATGTCAGATTAAATACACTTGACGTTGTAGTTATGTTTGGTACTGCCACTAGTGGTGTATCTAACAACTAACTGTTGTATAATAATATCATTATTATATTAGTAACATAATGTCTTCCTTTTACATAAGCAATATGGTAACATTATATTAATATTACGATACGCTTGAAGAAAAATATACAGTATTTAACAGTCATAGAAAAATAACATTTTTAAAATTACAGAAACATTTCCGTAAATGTTTACCGATAAAACAGATCTCTGCATATATATTTAAGTAAACAAAATACATATTCACAAATACAAATAGAAAAACTCAAAAAAATAACATAATATATGTTGCATTTTGTTATTGATAAAACGTAATAACGATAAAATATAGTACAAAGTTTTATCAAGTGTACCAACTTCACAGAAATAAAAAAGAAAAACTAGAAAAATTATTATTTATTTTTCACTTTTATCATTCTGTAACGTGATATGCATATAGGAACCTAAGCAGTATAAAAATAATAATAATAAAAATATTATTGAATATATAAATTTTTTATAGTTTAAAATTTATATCATATAAATGTAGTAAGTTAAGAAATTACATTGCAAAATGTTTTTAATACACTTTATCGATCTGTTTTCTTCGGTATTTATTTGTCCCGTATATTGAATATGTACAGTCAATAGAACAAGTATGCCTGCAAATCGTACAAAACTAATTAATACTATTACAGTGACTATATCAAAAATAATATAATTCAGAAATTTCTGCATTAGTTACGTGAAATTTATTTTAGAATAAATTATAAACGTATACATGGAAATGTAAATTAACATAGTAAAAAATCTTTCAGAACTCACTATATAAAATAAAACTGCTTTTGGTTCAAGTTCTGAATTAAAATTTATTTATAATCAACGTTTCGACATCTTGATGTAAACATACATATATACACAATCACGCCATGTACCCAAAAGGGTGACACAAACTCTTTTCATCATCCCGAAATCAGTCGCCTCCAAACATTCCTATCCAGCACAAGCAACTTTCGCTTCATCCACATTCATAATTCCACTCTCATAGCATGCTCTTTTATTCCTACTACTTGGAAATTTTCACTCAAGCAAGTCACGCTCTCAATCATACACCACTCCAACTACTCATCGGACGTCCACCTGCAAACGTATACCATCAAAATCATTCAAATAAATCTTTTTAACCAAACATTCATTAGACATTCGCTCAACATGTCCGAACCATCTTAACTGACTAACAAAAAAAAAAATAAATATCAATTTCTATTTCATTAAATTCAAATTAGATGCTATTTTTAAACATTAGATATTTCAAATATCTGCTTAATAGTCATTCCCAACAAAAAGTTCAGATAAATACATAATCAAAAATTTGCAAGATAAATCAACAAACAAGAATAAATAAATATATGACAAACAAGAAAATAGCATGTAATTATTCTTCAATTGATTTAAATTATTTTTTTTTATATAAAACTAAAATATTTTCGATTCAAACATACGCAATATAAAATAAATAAATAAAATATCCGAAAATACATCAATAAAACTAAATTACAAGGTACATATTTATGAAACAAAATTCAAAACGGCAAAGCCCAAACAACATGATTTGCGACGAGGCGAGGGCCGGTAAATTTTATTCCATTTTCAATCTTGTACGCTATGTCGTCCCCAAGCATCATATGTTATTTCACGTTTTCACCGCAAGTTAGCGCCACTGGTACTGTGTGTGTCCATTTTGTTTATTGTCCATTCTTTCATTCTCTGATCATTCACAACATCACGATAAATTTTCGCTGTCATTTTCCAACGTTATTATTATTTTTTTGCCATCTCGGACCGAATGAAATATAATATTTTTTTTTTTTCGATTTCTTTTTAAATGTTCGTAAATTTCGATATTTTCTTGTTAGAACATCTTTTTTGTTTTGTTTTTATATATTATTATTATTATTGGTAGTCGTACCATAGAAGTAGCTTGCTTGTTTAATTAAAATTCCAAAATTATTGGTTTTATTTATGAACTAAATACAGAAATACGTTGGCAATAATTCATCGTGTTACACAGAAAGAATTGGAGAATCGAAAAATTGTGCTAAAATGACAATTCCGCCAGTGGCGTAGAATTTAGAAAGGATCAAGCTCTCACTTGCCCGTGTTGTACGCCACTGGCAGTAGCCAGAAACTTTTATTTAACATAATTTAGTATGGTGTACGATACCTACACTTCCTGCCAAGTATGATAAGGATACGTCAAATAGTTTTAAAGTACTGGGCAACATTTTATCTAAGTGATTTGCGTTAAATCTTCATATTCTGAGTCCAGGAAACTTCAGTTAAAATATTTCCAATTACTAATAAATCACCCCGTATATATATTTGAGAAAAAATATTTTTACACGCAACTTCAATCACGCTAAACTTTTCCCCGTTATTGAAAATTTTAATTTTTAACAATTATTCATGATTTTTTACTGATTTATTTTAAGACATATACTTGAGCTGATTTAATAAATAGCATGATTAATATATTTTTGATTTTTCAAAACATTTGCTAATATTGCTTAAAGAAATACATGTGCAAAATTATAATCTATTTCTCTCTCTCTATTTCTGTTCCCATCTTAGTTATAGCAATTAGTTTAGCTCTGCTTGAGTTAGGTTAGTTTCAAGTTTAAATGTTTAACAGTGACTAAGAAATATATATGTATATATGTACTTATTTCACATACATTTAAATACATAAGTATATGTATAGTATATATAATGTGTGTGTATATGTGTATGTGCAGCTATATATGTTCGTTTATGCAGGAATGATTACATTTATATTACAGTCTTTTTGTTTCTCTTAGTCAATTTTCAAAGTGAATTCGCATAGAAATTGCACAACGACAGAGACGGATTCAGTACAAATATTATCTATTACAAGTCAATAATCAAATCAGATTTATTAATACATTAGATTTATTAATCAGTAGACTCTCGATTATTTGAGGCATTAGAGAAATATAGACTCAATAGACTAAAAAATGAAAAAAATAAAAAAAACTAAGGCCCGTATCCGCACCTCTTTTGTTTATAAACAAATTGTATGATGATCCTTTTATGTATAGTTTAATAAATTAATTGGCGATATGGATCGGATGAAATAATTTGAACAGTAAATGTTTACAAATTTTATTTAACGTTTCGGCTAGAAATCCTAGCCATCTTCAGCTATCAATTATATTATTATTGTTTATGAAAAAGTGCTTTTATTTTTTGCTTTAAAATAAATTTTTACTTCCGTCTCTTATCAAATATGAATAGTATTTCTATTTTTAATATATTTTTTTTATATCAAATATTATAAAATTCAAATAAACTTATTAAAATTGATGTAATTGAATAGTAAGGTGAGAATATGGGCCTAAAAATCTAAGGCCCGTACCTTCAATATCATTCACATATATTCTTTTAACTAAACGTTCATTAGACAGTATACCATTGTATGAAATATATTATTCATTAAATAGTTAAAAAAATCTTAATAATTTATTAATAAATCAACAAAACTAGAAACTAAAGCCGTTTTATTGTATATATTTCATTTTTATAGTTTTTGATCTTAGATTAGTAGATTAGTTAATCTTAATTTATGAAACAATACATTAAAAAATAAAAATTCGCTATTAATAAATAATATACAATTATATTAATAATATTCAATTAAAAATAAAGAAATTTTATTCAATAATAATTTACATATTGCCGTAATCAAACACACACACACACACACACACACAAAAACAAACTAATATATGTTCCATCCTAGAAAACCATATGAAACTACATGGTAAGAATATATTGAAACACTTCTATATACACTGCTGTTAAGTCATGCCCTGTATCTCATAGGGCTCTGACCTTTAGCTAAAGGTTATGAGGAATCAAATTTTGTGCGTACTGAATTTAATACTTGTCGATTTCATATCGTACAATTAATATCAAGAATTTTTCACTTTCTAAATAAATGAATATATATTATTATTATTAACATAAATAAATATTATCAACAACAAAACAACAAAGCTAGACATAAATTATTTTTTAAAAAAAATTAAATAATAAATTAATACGTTTTTTTTTCGAGCTTGAATTTATATTGAAAAAATTTGTTTACACATAGGGAAGGTTTAAAGTAGGTGAAAAAGTTGAAAGAGGAAGGGGGGAAGGGCATTACCCTAACATTTTCAAAAAAATCATTTTTTTCATATTTACTGAAAGTTTACAGTGTGTAGAATGTGTAAAATGATTTTCCAAAATTCGAGCTTTTGGCGGAGTTATAGCGACCAATATAGAGTTGTCAGAACAGATAAAACATACAGAACGGATAGTAAATAATATTCTCGCAAAGCGAGAATGGAGCTAGTCGAATGTGGTTTGATTTTATAAGCTAGTTTTTCGATTAACCAAAATACAAGATTAGAAGTATATGGGTAAACCCATAAATAGACCACTTTGACATTATCACATAAATGATAAGATAGAGGGATAAAAAAATTTTTTATCGAAAGTTGGCAACATTGTGTTTTGCTAATATATAATATTATAGGCGCTAAGGGTATCTTCTGTAAAAATTTCATTAAAATCGGATAAATAATGCGGGCATAACAAATTTTTAGAAAATTATTTTTTTTTTTCCGGAAAGTTGGCAACATCGTAGTTTAATAAAATTATAATTTATGTGGGCACTAGAAGAAACTTTTCTGAAAATTTGATTAAAATCGGTTAAATAATGTAGCCACAATAAATTTTTAATATTTTAGTAATTTTTTTCTTAATATGTTGGCAACACTGTATTTTGTTAAAATTGCATAATTTATGCGGGCACCAGAAGAATCTTTAGTGAAAATTTGATTAAAATTGGTTAAATAACGTGGTCATAATAAATTTTTAAAAATTTTAGTAATTTTTTTCTCAGAAAGTTGGCAGCACTGTACTTTGTTGAAATTATCTAATTTATATGGATACCAGAAGAATCTTTAGTGAAAATTTGATTAAAATTGGTTAAATAACGTGGTCATAATAAATTTTTAAAAATTTTAGTAATTTTTTTCTCAGAAAGTTGGCAGCACTGTACTTTGTTTAAATTATATAATTTATATGGATACTAGAAGAATCTTTTGTGAAAATTTGAACAAAATCGGTTAAACAACATGGCCGTAATAAATTTTTAAAAATTTTAGTAATTTTTTTCTCAGAAAGTTGGCAGCACTGTACTTTGTTGAAATTATCTAATTTATATGTATACCAGAAAAATCTTTTGTGAAAATTTGAACAAAATCGGTTAAACAACATGGCCGTAATAAATTTTTAAAAATTTTAGTAATTTTTTTCTCAGAAAGTTGGCAGCACTGTACTTTGTTGAAATTATCTAATTTATATGGATACCAGAAGAATCTTTTGTGAAAATTTGAACAAAATCGGTTAAACAACATGGTCGTAATAAATTTTTAAAAATTTTAGTAATTTTTTTCTCGGAAAGTTGGCAACACTGCGGTCTGAAAATTGAACTTAATTTTTTATTTGGTATGAACTATCTAATTGCCAAGTTTCAGCTTTCTACGAGCTTTCCTTTATACTTATAATTAACACTCGTATTAAAAATTTTAGTAATTTTTTCTCGGAAAGTTGGCAACACTGCGGTCTGAAAATTGAACTTAATTTTTTATTTGGTATGAACTATCTAATTGCCAAGTTTCAGCTTTCTACGAGCTCTCCTTTATACTTATAATTAACACTCGTATTAAAAATTTTAGTAATTTTTTTCTCGGAAAGTTGGCAATACTGCGGTCTGAAAATTGAACTTAATTTTTTATTTGGTATGAACTATCTAATTGCCAAGTTTCAGCTTTCTACGAGCTCTCCTTTATACTTATAATTAACACTCGTATTAAAAATTTTAGTAATTTTTTTCTCGGAAAGTTGGCAACACTGCGGTCTGAAAATTGAACTTAATTTTTTATTTGGTATGAACTATCTAATTGCCAAGTTTCAGCTTTCTACGAGCTTTCCTTCATACTTATAATTAACACTGGTATTTATCGTATTTTTTGGACACGGCCGGCCAGCCAGCAAGCCAGCCAGCCAGCCAGCCAGCCGTATTGACGATTTTATAAGCTAGTCTTTTCGACTAGCTAAAAACTAACTTCAAACTTAAACGCGTTTTTCTCGAAACCATGTTTTTCAACTTTGTCTCGCCGAGATCTCGGAAACTATTCAGCCGGTTTTGATTTACAGCTTTAAGATGTAATTATAGATAATTAAATTCTGTAAAATGATACTACTAATATCTCTTTTTTCGGTTTTTTATATGTTTCAAAAAATGATTTTTTATACTGGAAAAGAGAACACTTTTTTCAAATAGCCACCATTTTCGTAATTTTTCGAAACTCAAAAACAAAACAAAAACCTACGTATCATGGTAGATTTTTTATTTTAGTTTTAGAATATTTTACAGAAACTTTTGTATTATGTTTCAGAACTTCCCGGAAAACAGAAAAAGTAACTAAGATTTTTTGACAGGGGCGTAACGTCACAATTTGAAAACATTTTTTGACATAAAAATTCGAAAACGTAGTTAAAAATATACATACATACATACACAATCACGCCATGTACTAAAAAGAGTGTGGCACAAACTCTTTTCATCATTCCGAAATCAGTCGCCTCCAAACATTCCTATCCAAACAAGCAACTTTCGCTTCATCCACATTCATAATTCCTCTCATACATGCTCTTACTAATAATATATTTAAAAACAAAACATTTGCATTATTTCTCCATGAAAAAAATGGCCAAACATTGCACCCACCTTAATTCACGTGAATATATTATTTTAAACAAAAACTTTTTCATGAAAAAATCTTAATTGTAAATTGCTCAGCTCTAAAACAAAAAGGTGTAGAAGTTTCATTTCGTGTTTAGAACTGAAGTTTCGATATTCAAATATAACCATAATTTTCTGTCTGTCTGATAGCTTACAATCTTGACCTTAACATATAGGTTACAATAAATTGTTATAAACAAATTATAAATAAAAACAAGATTAGAAGTATATGGGAAAACCCATATATAGACTACTTTGACATTTCTCAGAAAGTTGGCAACACTGTATTTTAATAATATTATAATTTATGTTGGCAATAGGAGATACTTTTCTGAAAATTTGATCAAAATCGAATAAATAATGTAGCCACAATGAATTTTTTTAAAATTTTGTGATTTTTTTTCTCGATAAGTTGGCAACACTGTATTTTGTTAAAATTGCATAATTTATTTAGGCACTAGGAAAAACTTTTATAAATATTTGATTAAAATCGGTTAAATAAAATGGTCAAAATAAATTTTTTTTAATTGTTCTAATTTTTTTTTCGGAAAGTTGGCAACACTGTATTTTGTTAAAATTACATAAATTATATGAATACTAGGAGAATCTTTTGTGAAAATTTGAGTAAAATCGGTTGAATAACATGGCCATAATAAAAATTTTAAAACTTTAGTAATTTTTTTCTCGGAAAGTTGGCAACACTGAAAATTAATAAAATTATGTAATTAATGGGAGCATTAGGGAAATCTTTTCTGAAAATTTGATCAAAATCGGATAAATAACGTAGCCAATATGAATTTTTAAAAACTTTAGTAATTTTTTTCTCGGAAAGTTGGCATCACTGGAAAAAAACAAAACCACATGACCATCTTGGGTACTAGACAAATTTATCCTGAAAATTTCATTAAAATCGGTTGAACCGTCTAGGAGGAGTTGCGGCCACAAAATTTTGACTTACGACCGAGCGAGCGAGCGAGCGAGCGAGCGAGCGAGCGAGCTGACGACGCACACACATACACCCACATAAACTAAGTTCAGATTCGTCATCTACAGGCTATATGAAGGATTTCTATACAATTTTTTTTTTTTTTTGAAAATGTTACAGACACCGTACCAAACGCTTTACTACTTTTCCTTGCAGTCAAAGTAGTAATAACTGAAAATTACTAAGCAATCTGAAACTGATTGTATATACCTGGTAGAACAAAACAAAAAAAATCGCAAATATTAATCAACGAAATACAAGTGAAAATCTGTAATAAAAACTTATTTTACGTGATATTAAAGTATGAGCCATTATACCACACACGTTGCAAATAAAGAAAGAAGAATCATAAAAAGAAATTCAAGTAGATTTGTTGGTTATAAAATGTCACTTAATCGATCTCTGTAAATACAACTACCACAATATAACCGATACAGTACAGGGGCCTAAAACATTTTATTGCTTTTTATATCTTGTAGAAATGTTTAATAATTACTGTAGACATTTTTTCTTTGCTCGCTCAATAACGTTTATAGGAGCTATAACATAAAAAACTGTTTGAGATAAAATGCTAAATTTTAGATCATGATATTTTAGCATGACTTTAAGACTGTATAACAGATCATTAACATAGAGATAACCCTTACCCTAAATTTACGGAATATTACATTTTTTATGAAAAATTACTTTCACAACATATGTAAAGTACATAATTTTTTTGTAAAATTACATAAATTTTTTACAGTGCAATAGATATAGTCGTAAAAAAAATTATTGCATTTCAAATATCTGACGAGTCAGCATTATTGCTAGAATTTCATATTGCATAGTTGCACAAAAAGTATAATATAAAGCTCGGACAAAAATGTCCATTTCTCACTCGTATGAATAAAATTCAAGTAGTGCATTAATTTTGTCAATAAATGTATTTTGTAATTCACAACTATATTCGTGTCTCAGTTAAAATCTTATAATATTACTTACATATATGCTGACCAAATTTGATAAATATAATGAAAAAATTTACCTGAAACAAATAAAAACTATATTAGTGAAATCATATAAGAATCAATTTCAATAAGTATCAAATTACAACACAAAATTTTCAAATTATTTTTTAAATTATATCTCAAATAATTGAACTGCTCCCAATCCCTGGATAAAAGTAGTGATATTATATAATGTAATTATCTAATTAAATAGATAAATCATTTAAAATGTAGCAATTTAATTTAAATTCAATAAAATAGCTATTATATTTTTTCAACACAGAATTTAGATTACACAATTTATAAAATCAATAATTTTTTTTCTTCATATTTAATACACATTAAATATATAAATATAAATATAAAATATAAATAAATATATATATATATATATATATATATATATATATATTATATAGAATTTATTGATTTTATAAATTCTGTAATTTAAATTCTATGTAGAAAAAATGTAATAGCTATTTTATTAAATATATCTATTATATATATATATATATATATATATATATATATATATATATATATAATAGCGTGATATTTAAAAAAGTGGATACCTAGTCAAAACATAATTCGCGAGACCCTTTTCACTGTTATAAAACAGCAAAATTTTATGTCAACAATTTCTCTCACTAGAGGCCACTGTTGTCGTAACACTGTGTTGGTTTTACACACACACACACACACACACACACACACACATTCACGTACACAGGCAAAAACATACAAGCTCAATAACTCGGTAATATGATATAGTTATAACCAGAGTTACTGTGTTGGTAATTCAATTTTCATTCAACCGCCCTTCGCGTATAAAACGAATCTTTTATACTATACATAGAGAGACGGTTATAACCAGCGTTATAACCATATTATAAATATAACCAGGTTTCTGTTTATTTACTAATGACAATATTTTAAAAATTGCTATTTCAGAAATCGAATTTTAATTACTTTATATTGTAAATCGACAATGCAAATTTTTATTTATTCATGCGAATATTTTTCGTTATTAATGAGCAATTTGCATATGTTTTTTTTTTATTATTATTCTAGCGATTCTCGTTTTGATAAAAATTGTAATTTTGCAATTTTACAATGTTTTTAATCATTAACTTTCGCCAAAAAACATTACGCACTGTCAAAGACATCATTTTGAATTTTTTACTTATTTATATAAAATATATAAAAATATTAAAATATGAAATATTATTAAAAAATAAAATTATTTAGACGTATGAAAAAATATTAAAAATAAAAGTTGTTAGTTATAACTTATTTAGCAAGATATCTCAGAAATTATCAGATATATCAGTACACTTCCGGGAGGTAGATTTTTACCAAAACTTGATCAAATTGAGATATTCAACTCCGAAGCGTAAAAATAAATTTTTTAAACCGTCTAGGAGGAGTTGCGGCCACAAAATTTTGACTTACGACCGAGCGAGCTGACGACGCACATCCATACACCCACATAAACTAAGTTCAGATTCGTCATCTAGAGGCTATATGAAGGATTTCTATACACAATTTTTTTTTTGAAAATGTTACAGTTTAAAGTAAAAAAAATATATTAACTATACAACGTTCTTGGTTTAGAACTTTTAAAAAAATAATTAATAAATAATTACTTACATAAAATATACAAGTAATATTAATATTATTATTCTAAATTCATATTCCGTGGTAGAAGCAAACTTTAGCTATGAAGGAAACGCATTAAAATACAACGAAGAGAGACTGTAAACTTAATTATGGAACACACTGTGGAAACTAAAAGTTTTGGATTTCCATAAAGAAATGTGGCTACATCAACATGACATTTACTGAACTGTATCGCGCCTTTGAAACTATAAAACATCATCTAAGACATACGTCTCATCAAAAAATATTTTATCAAATTTATGATCTCACATATTTATTTAAATTAGAAAACTTTAAAAACTCTGAAGACTTGTTTGTAAAAATTATTTAACTTTTAATTAATAATTTTGGATTTAATCATGATGTCAGCGTTTAAAATGTGTCTTAGTTCTATTAAAATTATTTTGATAAAATTTGCATAAACATATCAAATATGAAAATAGACTGAAACAATATCTACTTTTTCACTGAAATTTTTCTTTTAAAAAATTAATTTATATTAATTTCTTTTAAAATATCTTAAATTTTGTACTAAAAAACACAATACATACACATACATACACAATCACGCCATGTATCAAAAAAGGTGTGGCACAAACTCTTTTTATCATTCCGAAATCAGTCGCCTCCAAACATTCCTATCCAGCACAAGCAACTTTCGCACTTTCATCCACATTCATAATTCCTCTTATACCAGGTTTGGGCAGTTCGTTATTTTTTTTTAAATCTAAAAAAATCAGATTAACAAAAATTGAATTTTTAATTTTGAAAGTAAGAGTTTATTAATTATTTTTATGTATACCTATTATAAATGTAAATATAACATATATAATTAATTTTATACGTGTAATATTTGCTTTGAATCTGTTTGAATACATTCGCGGTAGCAAGCAAAAAAAACGATAAAAGTATTTAGATTTACATTTAAAGTAAAAAAATTATTTCAATTTGTTTTTTTATTTGTTTTTATTCGTAGTCAATACACATAGGATGTTAGAATTGGCGATGTTAGCTCTAATAACATAAATAAATTTTACAATACATACTATAATACCATTAAATATACATCGGTTACTTTTATCATGAAAATTTTGGAAAAACAAAGCCAAATACGTTTCATTTGCATGTATGTTTGTTTATATGTTTATTTAGTTAAAACAGTAATTAATTAAAATTAATTTAAATCATTCATTAATCAAATAATTCAAATCAGTCCAACTCTGTCACTATATGACGTGAAGCAAAAATTCAAAGTTATATATATTTTAAAAATAAAATAATTCGTAAATCTAAAATGTTTAACAAAATAAATCATTTTACTCAATCTTACAAAAAACAATACAAAATCATTAATACGTTATAAAAAAATTAAATTAAAAAAAAAATTGAAATGATAAACAACATACAATAAATCAATCAAACATCTGCACAATTTAAAAGAAATTGGTCTCTATTTCACACACACAAATAGATCAATTTCTTAGTGACGAATCCAGTTGATGGACGTATGTCGTAACTGCAGACAGCTGCATATAGCCGTAGCAGTCCCGAAGCCAGTAACATAAAGAAAAAAAAACAACAAAAATAAAGCAAAACGAAAGAGAAACGAATAGAAACGAAAGAAAGAAAGAGTGAATGAGAAAAAGTGTGTGACTCTGTGTGTGCGTGTGTGTGTGTGTGCGTCGTGTTTTGGAATCGAACGTGAAATAAAAGCGATTCATGGAGACAAATCTCGAATCATTGATTTACACTTAACCGTTTTTCGGGAGGAAAACGTGAAAACGTGAACACCCTCAAACCAACAACGACATTTGACATACTAAATCACTTATTCTCTTTTGTTTTTGTTTGTTTTTGTTTGTTTTGTTTTGAATACTAACTCATTTGTTTTCTTCTCTCATTTTTCTTGTTTTTTTAATCAGTACTTAAACATTTTTCTTGTGTTTCATTTTTTTATTTTCAAATTAACACAAAATTGTAACTGATTCCAAAACCTCCTTCTGCTTGTTCTACCATATATTAGAAAAAATGTATTTATAAAGCGGGCCTTACACGGTCAATCAGAAATGATACTTTCCACTATAAAAACGGATACTTTCCACTTTGGGGGCTGTCAATCATTTACGCCAGTCCGATATCTATCATTTGCGCCGATATTGAATAATAACATAACTAAACAACCTTAACTTATCCTACCCTAAGCCAATAGTGGCGCAGATGATAGGGTTTCGTAGTGTTTATAGTGCAAATTATTCAAATTAAAGTTTAAGTTGTACAAAGTGCAAAGTACCTAATTTATAGTGAAAAGTATCCAAACTAACCAAGTGCATTCTATTTTAATTTAAGTGCATTTAGATATTTTCCGTTTTATAATTGTTCATTTTTTGCTTTAACGAAAGAAATCGGAATCGCAACAATACAAAAATAAAATTTTTGCATGACACATTTCAGTTTAACAGTTATCAAAATATTTATGAAATTCATTCAGATATCAAAAATTATATAGTTTATTTAATTGGAAATCACTAATTACTTATCGAATATACATACATACATACATACATAGAGAATCACGCCATGTACCCAAAAAAGTGTGACACAAACATTCATAATTCCTCTCATACATGCTCTTTTATTCCTACTACTTGGAAACTTTCGCTCACGCAAAACACTCTCAATCACACCACTCCAACTACTCATCGGACGTCCACGCAAACCAGTAAAAATAGAAAACAAAATTGTCTTTGAACAAAACTAACCTAACATCTAGTTATAACAAAAGTAAAACAATACTTATTTAGACACATTATGCAAAATTTTACCTGTGAAATAAATTACAAAATTTACCAACAAATTACTTTATCTATAGAATACACAAAAAAAAGACAACATTCACGTGACTAAAAATGCAAAACATCAAACCAGAAATAAATTATGTTTCCAAACATTTAATTCCGTAGATTTCTAAAAATATGCACCTATCCAAATTTCTATTAATAAAATAAACGATTTTGCTACAATAATAACTAGACTATGTATATATATATATATATATATATATATATATATATACTTATGTAAAGTATATAAAGAATAAATACATTACTTTTATATTTTGTTCAAACCGAGTTAAAAGTTCGCGTGTTCCACCATATTAACTTAGACAACTTTAATACATATTTACGAATTTACATTTAACAAAGGATTATTGATCAAATAAAAAAAAAAATTGTACCCTACTTCATGCATATCAAATAAATTAAGTATATATTTACTTAACTTAGAGTTTTTAATTAAAAACGTAGCATTAAAAATAATTAAAAATCTTGAAAATCTTTTAAATCTTACTTTTTTTTTAAAATCAACACTTTTTTCTCTCTCTCTATTCAAAACTTTATACATACACAATCAGGCCATGTATCCATACGGATGTGGCACAAACTCTTTTCATTCAAGTAAAACTAATTTGCCGCCAAACAGACAAGCAATTATTATTAATATAAATATTACATTTATTAAAGTAATTATTACAGACAAGCAACTATTATTAATATAAATATTACATTTATTAATGTAATTATTACATTTACTAGTCATTATTACATTTATAATTTTTTACATTTTTATATAAAAATATTTGTATAATTACATAAAATAAGTAAGTATTCAAATGTAAAAATACATAAAAATTGTAAAATTCAAATAATATTATAAAATTTCTGTAATATTTACAGATTTTAGTAAATTTACAAAAAAAAAAAATTAGTGAAAAATTCATTGTAAAATTATCATGATTATCATTGTAAATTTACACCGATTTTTTACAGTGTATTTAAATAAATTTATTAATAGAACAAAGATTAAAATGCTGTCCAAAGTAAATAAAACAATGACAAAAAAAAGTATTCTATAAATATATTAGTACAAAATATATTAGTACAAATATATTAGTACAAAATAATATTCTAAACAAAAAATATAAATTAAGTTCGCCTAATTTGTATGCAATATACGCTACATGTCCGTTCACAGAATTGCATATACGTATTTTATTTATATGTAAATTACATAAAATATTAATCAAAACTGTATAATTTATTTATATTAATTTGAACACAACAACTGTTTTTTCACATTACTTTATTACGATTTTAATATTTCTTTATCATACATACATACACAATCACGCCATGTTATCAAACGAGAAAATTAGTTTTCTCCAAACATTCTTATTCAGACAAGAAACTCTATAGTTTCATCCACATTTATAATACCTTAATATTAATGTGATAATAACACAAATTTTAAATTAAATTACGTTATAAATAAATATACTTTGGTACATATTAATTTACTTTGCAAGTAAATTTTATTCTTCTGCTAAATATAATCTTGAAAACAAATATTATTTCAATAATTTACCAGATTATTATTATTAATAATTATAACTATTTTTTATTATAACTAGATTAAATTTATTCTTTTATTAATACGAATTTACATATTTATGTATTTTTAAGGTAAATTTAACAAGCGTTTATGAAAAAAGAGCTTAATAAATAAATAATTATTTTAAAACATCTGATAAAAAAAAAACCTAATAAATATTTTCTAATATTTCTTTTCACATTTTATCCCAGTAATTCCAAGAAGTAATTGGTATAAGAAACTACTAATTTTGCAAATTTTCCAGTAAGTTTATCAGACTAATAAATTCTAAGAAAGTTTTATTGGAAAATATAGTAAATACGTGGGCTTTATCAGTTTAACGAGCTTTTAATTTCAAAAAAGTATAATAAGATGTTTAATGTTACTTACAATTTGAATACGTAATATTTTTTGAAAAATAATTTTGAACCTTCCAAAAATAACCAATATTGTCTAAATTTCAAAAGTATTTTTTTATTTAATCGTAAAATAATGTCCATACGGTAAAAAAATATATGCGAAATATTCGTAAAACACATAAAAATGCCATCAGTAAATTAACACTTCCGAATCTGCTAAGATCTCTAGATCGAAGATCTCTAGATCCAAGATCTCTAAATTGATTGTATGTTCTGTTATTTTTTACTTTAAATGTCATTTGTATTATTTTTCCTGACGAAGACGGACGTTGCATTCGTCGAAACGTCGATTATTAATATATATTAACACAGAACTTTAACCTAAAGTAGTTTTATTTATTCATTTTAACCCTTCGTACCCACACTTATATTTTTGTTACTCGCAACACACACAGGGGTGTACTACACCCCACACAAATATCGGGCGACACAATATTAGAAATTAGATAAAATTTCAGAATAACCATATGTTTTTATTCAGTAGACTTGTTTTTAACAAGTGTAATTTATATTTAATAAAATAAATAAATATACATGATGTTCAAAAGGTTTTATTTATATCATCTTAAAACAAAACAAATAAAAACAGGTTCTCAAAGTATTACATGTAATAGCAATTAAAAACAAACATAAAACCAAACTAATGGGTACAATAATATAAAAAATAATTGTAAATTCTAATTATATAAAATTTTTATTAATATGAACATTTAGTGACGTTAGCCAAACAACGAAACTTGTTGAATTTTTAGTCAGCGCAATCGGTACAAATCATTGCTCTGTGTTCGTCACACATAGACAAATGGCAAATTTTACACACATTTTTGGTCTTTCTGTCTTTGGTCTGCTGTATGCACAAACATGAAAATAAATATCTTATAATTACTTGTTCCTGCAAATTATATTATTGTAAAATTTAATACTTTATTCTTTATATGTACAAAATATTTTGGAAATACAATGAGTCTGTTAACTGTGCGCGCAAATAACTATAATAAGTAAAATTAGAATTTTAAAATTTAGAAATACATATTAATACAACTAACCTGTGTGAAAAATAATTGTCAGAAAAAAACACTAGAATAAAATATACAACGCAAAGCACACACTGGGGTGTAATATACCCCAGTGTATTTTGTCAAGCTCGTAAATTGGGTACCATGTATGCACTGAGCTCGAAAAAACGGCTGTAAGTAGTAAGGATAATTAACTTTATTTACACCTTTGTGCCATACATTTTTATCGAAAGATAAAAAAGAAACAGTAGAAAATATTTTTGTTGGGGTATGTCACACCCCAGTGTGGGTACGAAGGGTTAATATTATAAATTATAAAATCATTCTAATATTATTTATGACACAAAAATAATTAAAAAAAATAGATTTATTAAATGTTACATAAAATACAGGAAAAGTTTTGTCACTTAAATAATAAAGTAACAATATTTTAACTATATAATAATATATTCAAAAATAAATACTTGTTTTGATGACGTAATAGCTAATTTCGCAATATGTTCTTGACTTTTATTAATAGTTACCGCATAATTAATTACAATATAATAATAGTATAAAATAAAAATTACAAATAAAAATAATTATATTATTGTCATTTTTTCCAAATAAATTTTTAAATCAACAAGTAACGCGAGACACATCAATAAAAATATTTAAAACCAATTACACACTAGCCCGAATGTAATATAAACCAAACGCTATACCACTTTTCCTTGCAGTCAAAGTGGTAATAACCGATTTAAATTAAAGAAAGTAAAATTTAACTTGCCATTTTTATGATATTTCACATTTATATACCTGAAGTTTGAAGTGTATTATATTCATGTAGGTAATTTCGTTTAAAAATGATAAAATTTCTCTACAAAGTAGGTCGTGAAATAATTCTTATTCTTATATGTATATATGTAATCAATACATTAATACGCGACAGTGTTGTATTCAGTTTATTTATTTATTTTTTTGTCGATTTTATTGCGGTAATAATTTATTAATGCAATTAAAAAGTAAAATAAGATTATAGTGTTTATATAAACCAGAACATGATTTTTATAATTTTCATTTTGCTAATTTAGTATCTATAAAAACTCGTTTTATTTTATAACATATTTGATACAGAGTGTTTCTAAAAACGATTACAAATTACATTTTTTTTTTAAATCATTATTATTTTATTTTTGAAAGTTGGAAATTTAAAACGTGCAAATTGGTAAAATATTTGTATTATTTTAGTTGTTTACCTAAAAAAATATTACAAACATTCATACATACACAATCACGCCATATACCCAAAAAAGTGTGACACAAACTTTTTCCACTATCCCGACATCTGTTTCCTCCAAACATGCCTATTCAGACAAGCAACTTTAACTTCATCTACATTCACAATTCCTCTTTCATGCATGGTCTTCTATTCCTACTACTTGGAAACTTCCGCTCACGCAAGCCACCCTTTCAATCATACCCCACTCCAACTACTCATCGGTCGTCCACGCAAACGTATAGCTTTAAAATCATTCATATAAATCTTTTTAACCAAACATTTAATCTTCTGATGATATTAGATGAAACATCTATTGCAAAAATAGACAATATACGTTTCGTTATATTTATCTAATTAGATATAATTTTATAAAATTTATATACCTAATATCATATATAAAATTTAAAAAATTAATTTTGTTTTATATACTATTAAAAAAAAATAATAAAAAAATAATAATTAATATTAAATATTGACATTTCATTAAATCTGACAATATTTATTTATAATTTTCTGATAATTATTATTATTTTTTTTACAATTTAATAACATTTCGTCAAATACCCTGTATGTTACATTTAAACAAAATTTTACTTTCTAATAGTGCTGTCAATATTTGAAAAAATTGGATCCGGATATCCGGATCCAAAAAGATTCGGATATCCGAATATCCGATTCTCGGATAATTTAAGATCCGGATCCGATATCCGGATCTGAGATTCGGATCCGATATCCGGATCTGAGATCCGGAACCGATATTCGGATCTGAGATCCGGAACCGATATTCGGATCTGAGATTCGGATCCGATATCCGAATCTAAGATCCGGAACCGATATTCGGATCTGAAATCCGGATCCGATATCCGGATCTGGGATTCGGATCCGATATCCGGATCTGAGATCCGAAACCGATATTCGGATCTGAGATCCGGAACCGATATTCGGATCTGAGATTCGGATCCGACATCTGGAACCGATATTCGGATCTGACATCCGCATCTTAGATTCGAATTCGATATTCGGTTCTTAGATTTGGATAATACATTTGAAATGCGTAATCTAATAATTACACAGAAACAGGTATTGTATTTTTATTTCTATTTAGTTTTACTATCTATAATAAAGTTTATAATTTTAGTTATTTATTATATACATGTTTTGTTGAAGAATATAGAGTGTTTTATATAAAAGTAAAATTTGGTTTAACAAATAGATATGTTAAAATAGTTATTCTGTTTTGTTATGCCTATAACTTCAATACTTTACTATGTATACATTTATGATGTAAAATAGACATGCACTCATCATACGTTTATTGATAGTGTGTAGAAAGAGACAACTTATAATAATATATGCGTAGCTATAGTCAGGTGCAGTTATTTGAGTTTAAATTTTTACAGTGTTTACGTTATGCCCGTGTCCCACTGTAAAAAATTTTATAAAAATTTTATAAAAATTTTTATAAAAAGAATTTTTACAGTGTGACAGCCCGTAGTTTTATAAAAATGACGTCACGGTAAAATATTTTTGTGGTGTCTGTATTTTAATGACGTCACGTAAAATGTTTTTATAAAAACTTCTGAGATAGAACCGTTTCTATAATTTTTACGAAAATAAGCATTTGATTGGATGTTGCACGGCCCGTCAAACTTCTAGGGATTTGAATTGCCGCGCGGAACTTCTAACCAAAACATAACCACGTGTTTGTGTCGTTTGTCGTTTATGAGTCATTTTACTTCCTTATCTATGGTCATTGTGAGTTTTCATCTTTGGCGAGTGGTTGTTTTTTTGTATACTATTTTAAATAAAAAAATGGCAGGCAAGTGGTCCAATGATCAAACCGCGGCGTTGATCGAGTTGTATCAAGGTGAACCAATTCTATATTTTGTATCTAACCCAGATTACCACAATAAATTTAAAAGGCAAAATGCTCTAGAAAGTATAACAAAGGGTTTGCAAGAAGTAAGAGCAAATACCACAGGTACATAAATGTTTATATACTATTGTAATATATGCAGTACATTGATATAATTTTTGTTTTAAAAACGTTTATTTACAGTTAATGAAATTAAGGCGAAAATAAATGGATTACGGGCTCGCTTTCATACCGAGTTGGCCAAGCTCCGCCGAAAACCTAGTGGCTCAGGGTCGGAGGTGGCAACGGTATCATTTTTTTTTTTTTGAGAAGTTGCTGTTTCTACAGGACCACGTTGCTGCTCGTGCTAGTTTTGTAAACATACCAAAAAGCAAAGCATGCAGTACTTTGCGACTGGAAGAAGAAAATTTTGTTTATTCGGAACAGCCCAGCCCTAATGTGAGTTAAATTATTAGCTTTATTTGCGGTAGCAATTCCGAATTAATTAAATATATAAAAACGATCTGGGCGGATAATAGCATGCGATGCGAATCACACTTTAATTTTAATATTTATACACAATTAAGTAGTTCACAAGTATTTGTTTATTTATATTACGATTTATAAAATAATAAAATGTTTGTTTATTTTTAATATTTACGTAAGTACAAATTAAAAAATCGGACATTTCAATATTTACTAGTGCGTTATATTTTCAAAATAAATTTAGTTCATAATAATAAATAAATATATTTTTTTTAAGTAATTTGAAATGTGTACTATATTCTATATTAAGTAATTTTTACTTTAAAAATGTATTATACGCTTTATTTTTTTGATAAAATATAGTTAAAAAGTTTATAAAAATGAATGGATGGAAATGAAAATGGATACATACTTCTATATGATTTATTATAATTATATAAGTTAGTAAAATACAATAAGATTTAAATTCTACAGATTACTATTTTCTACTGATTTTTGTTGCCAAGGTACTTCACCAATTGTGTTAAAATAATGCTGAAATTCTTCACGTACTTTTGCTGGCCACTGTGCGGTCTTGTTCCCTCCTTGCTGACACAACGAACCCATCGTGCAATCAACATCTCCCTCTTCTGTTGGAGATGGTGTCTGTATGTTTTCCGTTAAAAAATTATGTAAAATACAACACGTTTTTGTTATTAGCTCAACTTTTTCAACGGAGAAATTGATCGGTTGCAAAAAAATTCTGAAACGATTACTTAACCGGCCAAAAGCATTTTCTGAAACTCTACGAGCACGACTTGTTCTATAATTAAAAACTTTTTGCTCATATGTTAAGCCTCTATACCTATATGGCTTCATTATACGCTCTTTTAAAGGAAACGCATCATCTCCAACAATTACAAAAGGCATAGGCACTCGACCTTCTGCCAAAGGTTTATCGGGTGGAAAGTTAAGCGTATTATTCAATATTACTGAAGACATTGCACTTCTAGCAAATACTCCCCCATCACTTATTCTTCCATTAACGCCTATATCTACACATAAAAATTTACAATTTGCATCAACCAGTGCAAGAAGTACAATGCTGTCGGTGCCCTTGTAATTTCTGTACAAAGATCCATCACATCTTGGGGGTCTGAAAACTATATGTTTGCCATCTAATGCCCCAAGACAATTAGGAAAATTCCACAAATTGAAAAAATCAGCCGCAATAGTTTCCCATTCTGCTTGTGTTGTTGGAACCTGTAATTAAAAGAAAAATAATTTATTTTTAAATATTTTATGTGTTTCTTGCAGTGGCAGGACGAAATTGAATGTTCGCAAGAAATTCAGGAAGAATTTGATGAAGATGAAGCACCTGTGGATGTTTTAAGTCCGATCCCATCATCTTCAGGTTTCCGATCTGTAGGGCCAGCTTCACCAGCTGTTTCGGAACAAGGGCCACAGAAAAGAAAAAGGACTACCAGTGAAGGTACTGACTCTTTTTTACAGCAAGCAGGCTCTGCCTTAAATTTGCTGTCGAAAAGAAATCAGCCCCTAAAAGATGTGTGGGATGAATTTGGTAGTTTTGTGGCATCATCATTGAGAAATATGCAAAATGATGAAAAAAAAATACTATGCAAACACGAAATCATGAAGTCAATTATGAAGTATGAAGAACAAAACTTATTATAAGTTCTGTTCTAGTTAGTGTTTATTGTATTTATAGTGTTTATTCTATTTTAATTTTTTAGTTTAGTTTAGTGTTTATTCTATTTTAATTTTTATAATAAAATGTATCTAGTTTAGTTTATTGTTTATTGTATTTATAGTGTTTATTCTATTTTAATTTTTTAGTTTAGTTTAGTGTTTATTCTATTTTAATTTTTATAATAAAATGTATCTAGTTTAGTTTAGTGTTTATTGTATTTATAGTGTTTATTCTATTTTAATTTTTATAATAAATTTTATATACTACAAATTCCTGCAATTTATTGTGTTACCTTTAAGTATTGATTGGCCATTGAATCCACAATTGCAGTTAAAACTTCCGGTATTATTTTGCTCAGTGTGTTATGTGCTATCCTTGACGAGAAACTCAAACTCTTGAGTGTTTCGCCCGTTGCCAAAAATCTTAATGTTACACATAACCTAAAATAGTAAAATAAATTGTGTAAAAATAATGTAGTAAGCAGAAACTTTGTTTAAAGAAAGTAAATAATCACCTTTTTTCTGCACTAATGCACTGTCGCAGTTGTGTGTCTTTACGCTCGATTTTGCTTCGGATTAGATTTAAAATTTTTGTGAAACATTCTTCATCCATGCGTAGAAAATTTCTATAGTTTTCCTGATCTTCATGTTTCAGCTCGCTTTCCACCATTGAAAGCACACCTCGACCACTTCCTTCATTTCGTTTATTTAACCACGGCCTAACCCACCATCTACGTTTATTTCTTTTTGTCTTTTGCTTTTGAATAAGTGCATATCCAATTAAACTTATAGTAACCGCACTCAGTAGTAAATGCTGGTTTGTATTTAAACTTTCCATAATAAAAAAGCACACTTTTTCAAAAGTTTTTAAAGTTTGAAGCACAAACACCAATCTCACAACATCAACCTCACTTTTCAGTATACATCAAACAGCTGATCAAATTTTTATAAAAATTTTTATAAAAAAATTTACAGTGGGACATACCTTAAAATAATTTTTATGGTGGGTGACGTCATACCGTTTTTATAAAATTTTTATAAAAAAGTTTTTATAAAAATTTTACAGTGGGACACGGGCTTTAGGATATTATAAAATCTGTATATGTTAAAAAAAATATTTTTGATATTTTTATTTACTGTGTTATATTTACAATGTTTATGTATTTAATTTTTTTGTCTGGATAAGAATGTTTGGTGTAAGTTGATTTCTGGTTGAATAAAAAGATTTTGTGCCACACCCTTATTGGGTACATGGTGTGATTATATATATATATATATATATATATATATATATATATATATATATATATATCAGAATAAAAATTAATAATAATTTTAAAATAATATTTATAGATACAAATTTTACATTTCATTAAATCAAAACCAAAAAAATATTAACTTGTAATAAAATATATAATTTGAAAAATATTAACAATCTGGAAAATTTATTGAAGATTTGACAAAATGCTAATTTTTTTAACAAAATTGTATAATTTAAATTAAAAATTTATTCTCAATATTTGACAGTTTTTATAAATTTAATAATTTTATACTAAATTTCAAATATTTTAGCACATATGAATCGCCAAGAATTTTAAAACAAAATTTTCAGAATTGCATATGTAAAAGAATTTTTCGTATTGCCAAAATCAGCTCTTTTAGTATTCCCAAAAACAGAACTTGTAATAACATCCATTGTATACAAAATTCTTTAGACACAATGTATATAATTGAGTACTTTTATTTCTGAGACACACTGCATATTTATATGACATATAAAAAATAAGTATATTTTATATAAAAATCTTGAGACACATTGTATATATAATTTTAATGCACATTGCATATATAATTTTTTAGACACATCGTATATAACTGCAGTCGCACACTTATTTGGCATTTCGATAAAATAATACAGCTTGTAAAATGTTTTTAATATTCATTTAAAAAATGTGATATGTATATGATATGTTAAAAAGAAAACAGATACTACTCGTACATTTATTTCAATAATATAAATATATTAAAATAATGTGTGAAAAACCTATATAAAAATAAAAATATAAAACACATAGATTTGAAACGATTCAAATTTGAAATCCGGATCTTTAGATTCGGATCCTAAATCCGGATCTGAAATTCGAGTCCGAGATCCGAATCTGAGATCCGGATATCCGAATCTAAGATTCGGATCCGAGGCCCGAATATTCGAATCTGAGATTCGGATCCGAGATTCGGATCCGAGATTCGGATATCCGAATCTGAGATTCGGATCCGAGATTCGGATCCGAGATCCGGATATCCGAATCTGAGATTCGGATCCGAGATCCGGATATCCGAATCTGAGATCCGGATCCGAGATCCGGATATCCGAAAACCTAATTATCCGGATATCCGGATAATTTTGGATCCGGATCCAAAATTATCCGGATTCGGTTCCCAGCACTACTTTCTAATGATCTTAATATTAAATTTATTTTCATTAAAAATATTCATTGCATTTTAATTTATAATAAAATGTAAATGGAATTATAAATTAAGTAAAAAATGTTCGACTTAACTTAATTAAAATACACATTTTTTTTAAAAGAAAAAAATACTTTAAAAATATAAAAAACATATTTTCTAAATGACGATATAAATTATTATAAAATTATAGTAATTATTAATTATGAAGTAATCATTTATGATATATTTATTCATATTATAAATCGTTAAGAAAAAAAAACAATTTGACGTTTCTTAACAGGATGTTTATTACTAAACAAAATAGAAGTATGTTTAAGTGTAAACTATATTTATAGTGACTATAAAAATAGAGGAAAAAAATGTTCTATTTAGAAAAGTATTCGTTAGCAAATCTGTGACAGTTTGAACATAAATAAACTGAAAAGAAAATTAAAACAAGTTTTTTTAAAAAATATATATATTCTATATAATTGAATTTAATTTCGTACACAAAAAAAAATTTGCTATTTTATTTACACTTCAAATTAAACGGCTAAATTTTGAAAAAAATTATCTATTCAATTACTTGACATTTCCGATAACATTAGTTAACATTAGATAACATTATTTAAATAATTTACAATCAAAATTTAATGTTGTAAAGTTGTTTATCAATGCTATTTTGTTATATTTTAAAACAAATAAATACTAATTATATGTATACAATAATATTTTTATTAAATTGTACGCCTACGTTAAAAAACAAACACAATCATTTGTTTTCATGTTGATCAATTTTATTTGACGTTTCAAATAAATAGATTTTTCCCGTTTGCTATTGAAATATTTTTTAAAAAAATCAGTCTTTTTCAAGACTAATTTGAGTTTATTTTACATACACAATCACGCCATGTACCCAAAAAATATCAACGCGAGATTTGCAGCTTTCGCAGCTGACGCGCTAACCAACTGTGCGAATGATGAAGGTTCCAGGTTCAAACCCCTGCAAAGTCAATGAATTTTTCTTCATTTAAAATTGACTAATGATTTAATTAGTTCACCAAAATAAATTAATGGCGATTTAAGCAAAAAACAAAAATACCATAACCTAATATAATACGCCGTGTAACTAAGTATATAAAATAAATAAAATTTATTGTTAGTAATTATATGTTTTGTTTTGATTCAAAATACTTCTTCGTGAATCAAAGTTAACTAAATATACACAAAATTATAAATTTACATTTAAACCGGAAGTAATAATAAAAAAAAACACCTTTATTATCAAATAAACAAAACAAAAAAAAATAAAAAAAGTTTTAAAGTTTAAATTAGATAAATAAACATCATAAGCCAATAATTTATTATACAAAATTTTCCCGAAAACTAAAAATTCATTATAAATTCTAAATCTAGTTTGAAATTAAAAACATACAACACATACTTTATAAATAAATAAATGAAACTAGAAAATAGTTTGCATGTTTCTAATAATAACTACGCGGTGCGCGCCCACATAGCTTTATTTTATAAATCACCCACACAATAATAACACTTGGGCATACAGAGCGCGACAAAATACACTTGGTATAGGTACATCTTTTCGAAAAATCAATAACTTATTACGTATCCAATAAAAACAAATCCAAATCGAATCTTTCGTTATAATAAAAACAAATTATATTATTTGTATAATATTACAAAATAGCTTATAACCAAACATATACAATATATTTTAAGAAAATAATTATAGTAAAAAATCTTTCAGAACTTGTTATATTAAAATAAAAAGGCTTTAAGATTTAGTTCTGTATTAATAATAATTAATTTTTTTTAATAATAATATAAATTAAATGAATTTTGATTAATAAAATAGCTTATAACCAAACATATACAAAATGTTTTACGAAAATAATTAGAGTAAAAAATCTTTCAGAACTTGTTATATTAAAATAAAAAGGCACTAGGATTTAGTTCTGTATTAATAATAATTAATTTTTTTTAATAATATAAATTAAATAAATTTAATTAATAAAAAAAATAATTTTTACTGATGATGCCATACGTAGAGTATGTTGAAACGTCGATTTTTAATTAAAATTTATACAGAACTAAATCCCAAAGCCTTTTTATTTTATTTTTTTCTCCTAATTTGCTATATATTTATCTATTCTTGTTCATTCATTTAAGATTTATGTAAAGTTCTACGGTATTTTAGTAAAATATTTAAAATAACAATTTAATTGTAACTAATTTTTATGCAAATAAAACAACAAATATTATCGAAAATATCATCTAAAAATTTGTTATTTAATGCAAATTAAGTAAACTACACTGTAAAAACTCAATGTAAATTTACATAAATATTCATAATAATTTTACTATATATATTATTGTAATTTTATAATTTTTTGGTAAATTTACAATAATAATTATAATGAAAACTATAATGAAATTACTAGAATAAGCAATGTAAATTTACATAGATTTTTTTACAGTGTAGCTATTTTATTCATTTCTAATTTCTATACAACATCGTCCAACACACTGTATATAATTTATATGTATTATAATTGAGATAAAATGCAAGTTACAATTTTTGCTATTTTTATTCAGTTGGCAAACTTGCATACACAGCTTTTTACAAATCCAACTTTTTCTTGTTTTAGTTGTTTTCTTTCTGATATGTAAATATTTTTCTACTAGTACGTTTAGATATTAAAAATATTTTATTAATCGCAGAAATTTACTAAAAAAAAAAGTTACATATAATGGCGTATATTATGTGCTTAAAATAAACAAAAAACTATCGATATGAGGACAGTGACATTTGTAATAAATTACCGTAATGGTACACAAAAATAATTAGTAGAGATACAGAAATATCTATTTTTGTGTAGGAATTTATTTAATTTATATACATATATCAGTGGCGTAACCAGGGGGGAGAGTTGAACCCCCTCCCCCCTACCTAAGAACCTAAACAACCAAAAACATACGTATGTGAAATATAAAATAAGTTATTTTACTTTCATTTTTATAAAAATAATTTTTATTGATCTTTATTTTTTATACAAATTATAGTATTATCTTTATTGATTAATATTAGTAACCCCCCCCCCCCATGACAAGTTTCTGGCTACGCCACTGACATAAATATATATTTATATTTGATAAGAGTATATATTACAAAGATAAATGTTGTTATTCTGAATTAACAATAGATGCTAGCAAAAAATTAAAAAAAGTAAAATATTAACATACCATATATAAAAAAAAAATTCTAGATAAGTTTTTCTGACAACTATTTAGAAAATCTTTCGACAAACAAAATAAAAATTATGAGCGATGAGTAATTTTAAAATTACGTCAATTATTCATACAATTACTCAAGCAAATTCGAGTATGACTCAATAGCATTTATATATTATACGATATATTGTAAGTTTGTATATTATTTATATTATATTGTTCAATTTAAATATTTCTAAATTAATAAATAAATTTGCAAACACAATTTTTTTGTCTAAATTTAGAAGAAATAATATTGTTAATCATTTAATCGTAAAATACAAAATCTAAATATGTTTTCGAAAATGTAAATTTACAAATTTTTTCCTTTATTTTATTGTAGAACTTTGACAGTATTTGTTATTCAGAAGTTGATTCCGAATTCACATCTTTCTTCAATATATTTCGCCACGGCACCCATTGCATGCAAATAACACTGACGATTGGGGAGGGGGGGGGGGTGCGCCCTTGGCCCTTGGTAAATGCGCACTGCCCTTTTTGCTTTACCGCGCTTAATAAAAAATTCAGCTATGTCTTTTAGTAACCAATTTGAATAATGGAATCGTTCGGGCCATAATTGTGATTCGCGTTTTATTTTATTTTAGTTTTTTTCTTTTCGAAAGTATTTCTGCTTTTATTTGCGTGAAGAATTTGATTTTTAAATTAGTTTTTGTTTACGAAAAACTAAAGAAGTGATTAATGTTATTAGAATAAAACGGCATTAAGTTCTAGTTCTGTATTAATATTTATTAATACATCGACGTTTCGACGAACACAACGTGCGTCTTTATCAAGAAACATGATAGAAGGTAGATTTATTAATAAATATTAATACAGAACTTGAAACTAAAACCATTTTATTTTAATATAGTGAGTTCTGAAAGATTTTTTACTATGCATATTTATTATAATCAATTCTAAATTAATAACAAGATTAGAAGTATATGGGTAAACCCATATATAGACCACTTTGACATTAGTAGATATATGACAAGAAATAGAAATAAAAAAATTTTTCACCGAAAGTTGGCAACATTGTATTTTATTAAAATTACGAAATTTATGTGGGCACTAGGGGTATTTTTCTTGAAAATTTGATCAAATCGGATAAATAATGTAGCCACAATAAATTTTTAATATCTTTAGTAATTTTTTTCTCGGAAAGTTGAAATCACTGAAAAAAACCAAAACCCTATCTTGGATGCTAGACAAATTTATCCTGAAAATTTCATTAAAATCGGTTGAACCGTCTAGGAGGAGTTGCGGCCACAAAATTTTGACTTACGACCGAGCGAGCGAGCTGACGACGCACATCCATACACCCACATAAACTAAGTTCAGATTCGTCATCTAGAGGCTCTATGAAGGATTTCTATACATAAATTTTTTTTTTTGAAAATGTTACAAACACCGTACCAAACGCTATACCACTTTTTCCTTGCAGTCAAAGTAGTAAAAAACTGTCAAAGAGTATTTAGCATGCATTCTTCACAAACATGCGTAAAAAGGCAATAGTAAAAGTATTCAATAACGAAGATGCAAGTGTAAAGAGTACTACGTATATAAAAATATTTGCTATGACTGTGTAAATTTAGCTACACTTAATTCTGAAGGTTAGTGACCCCCCTCAAGGACGACTTCTTATTACTTTTATGCATTTAAAACAGGTCAATTTTCAATATAATTAATTGAAGATTAAAACGAAAATTATAACTATATAAAGTTGTTTATATGAATTTAATTAAAAACATTACGTAAGGATCTAATATTTTATTTAAATTTAAATGAAATGTAAATGTCTCTTGGCAACAATAAAATAAAACAAGGCAATGTTAATTTGTTAGACATGGTGACAAGCTTTTGTTTTAGTAATTCTGTTGTTTACTAATGATAGTTTTTTGTTTTGTTTTTTTCAATTTTTTCATCTGAGATAATTTTTATAATTTTCATAAACAATTGTTTTTCAAAACGAAATAAATTAAAAAAAATAAATCTATTATAATTTTTTTAACTTACAAATTATCTAGTGAAAATACAAATACATAAAACATATTTAGATTACAAAAATTTATCTCAACGTCAGTTCATATTTCCAGTTAGTGTAATAGTTCTCGGCTATTGTTAAAAATAAATAAAACAACATATTTTTGATAAGCATTTTTTTCCTTTTTTTTTTGATAACAAGCAACGGTAAAAATTAAAAATATCTTTTGATAAAAATTTATATAATTAAAAATATGTTTTCAAATTCTTTAATAGAAAAATTCCAACAAATATTCTTTATTTTCAATCTGTACAATTAAAAATTTCCTCGGAAAATATTTTTATTTTGTAAATATTGATGGAAATATAAATTTAAATAAATTTTTATATCCCTTTTGAATCGCAGCCAACTGTGGCCCGCATTTTTCATTTGTTTTTGTTATAGAAATAACATTTTTTCATTTTATGTAGCTATTTCCTTAATACATTATTTTTTGAAACATTCTCATGTTGATATTGTTTGTTAATATACCTTTTTATTATTAAATAAAAATAAAATGTTATATCCTTCAAAGCGGACTTAAATGTAATTTTTATATTAAAAAAAAACAGAGTAAAAACAAAGTATATTAAATTTTAATCTTTTAATACTCTCGAGAATTATTTTTTAATTTCCAGGAAAATTTAATATTAATTTATAATTAAATTTATAAATAGATTTTTATGTTGTCGTAAAAATATTTACATAAAGTTTTCTTACTGCACCGTTCATAATATTTAAATTTCCATAATTTCTTACTATTTTTCATATAATATTAAAACGTCTAAAAATTATTATGTATATTGAAATAAAACGTCTTTAGATTGTATTTCTGTTTATAAATAATCGAAGTTCAACATAATTATGTCTTCATCAGGAAAAAATGATACAAATGACATTTACAGTAAATAAAAAAGACATAGAAACAAGTTACCAGCTAACAAAATACAAGTAACTAGATCAAAAAATTTATAAATTTTTAATTAAAAAATCTTTTATCAAATTATATACCTCTATTACTTCTCTTATCAATCTGCTATTAATATTGACAGGTCTTGCAATTATTACAGTATCTTCGAAATTTAAATCATGAAGATTTTGTAACGTATGTTGTGCAATAGCAGATTTATCTAGATGGTTTAAACGTATTAATATATATTCTGTCCTCTACAATCCTTTCAATTTTCTGTGTATATTTAAAAATTATGACCCGTATTTCCACCTCTTTTGTTTATAAAAGTTGCTTGTTTGGGTAAGAATGTTTGGAGGAGACTGATTTCGGGATGATGAAAAGAGTTTGTGCCACACCCTTTTGGGTACATGGCGTGATTGTGTATGTATGTATGTATTTTTTGCTTTAAAATTAATTTTTACTTTTACCTCTTATCAAATATGAATAATACTTCGATTTTTGATATATTTTTTTTTATATCAAATATTATAAAATTCAAATAAACTTATTAAAATTGCTTATTAAGTAATTTTAAGTAATCGTCAAAAGTGCTTTTGACAAAAATCACTTTTAAATGTGAGAATACGGCTCTATGTGTTTTTATAAAAAGCGCACAAAGTAATTTAAAAAAAAAATTAAATATTTGAAAAAATTGCAAAAACAATAAAATCACTATAGATAAAATAATGCAAATATAAATGCGTTATGTAAATAACTCGTACTTTTTTTCTATAATTTATGTACAAGATATTTAAAAACCTTGAACATAATTACAGAATGAATTAGCATTAGCAACTAAATAGGTAACTATAGCACAATAAAAACTTCGGATAATTTTTAATTAGTTACAAATTTGTAATAACAGGTTTTTTAATTATTATTTCTATGCATTTATTTTAAAAATATCAAAATTAATAGTACTTTGAAACAATAGTATTTGCCTAATAAATTTTATCAATTTATTTTTAACTAAACAACACGTTACTTTGTTAATTATTATTAATAGTATATTATATTACATACATACATACATACACAATCACGCCATGTACCCATATGGGTGTGGCACAAACTCTTTTCATCATCCCGAAATCAGTCGCCTCCAAACATTCCTATCCAGCACAAGCAACTTTCGCTTGATCCACATTCATAATTCCACTCTCATACATGCTCTTTTATTCCTACTACTTGGAAACTTTCGCTCACGCAAGCTACCCTCTCAATCATACTCCACTCCAACTACCTCATCGGACGTCCACCTGCAAACGTATACCATCAAAATCATTCAAATAAATCTTTTTAACAGCAAACGTTCATTAGACGCATTCGCTCAACTTGTCCGAACCATCTTAACTGACTAACACCAACTTTTGCTACAACATTTCTTTCAATTTCACACTCATCATACACTAATCTATTTCTATGATAGATTATAAATTACTATAATTTAAAAAATACGTAATAAACAAGATTATTTAAAATTGAAGATCCGTGTATCTTCGAATTTAAGAATTTTAACAAAAAAATATATATATCCTAATAATTATTATTAGACACATTTACATAATACGAAATAATAAAAAAATTATAATTCTAAATGTAATCAAAATGAATAAAATAAACAAAAACATGAAAATAACCCCATTACATATTCGTAACAATTTATATTTTCGTTGAAAAACATTGTGAGAGAGGTATAAACATTTTTCAGCTAAAAAGGTTCAAAGACAAATTTCTCTTTTCCCCTTACACCCCATGTGGAAGGGTAGTCACCCTCGAGTTGAAACGAGGATAGAAAAACGGAATTCGTAACATAATTGAGTAAGTAAAACAAGGAGCAAAAGAAACACGAATACGATAAAGAAACAGTAGCGAAATCTTTGGGCTCAAGTGTACAAAGGTGTTTGACTCTTTTCCTTCTTCTCTATATGCATGTAGTTCGTGTCGTTGAATGAGATAAGCGGCCAATTTAATATTGTTTACGATTTTACGGGACCTGTAGTTAATAATGTATATCGAAATAATAATATTTTATCATAATATTTCGTATTCAATAATACAGTATGTATAGTAATATTTTAAGTTATTATTTGAAATAGATTAGTGTATGATGAGTGTGAAATTAAAAAAAATGTTGTAGCAAAAGTTGGTGTTAGTCAGTTAAGATGGTTCGGACATGTTGAGCGAATGTCTAATGAACGTTTGCTGTTAAAAAGATTTATTTACTAAAACTATATAAATAGGCGCTAAGAGAATTTTTTGTGAAAAACGCTCTATGTACCATAACAAAATCTATGGCCCGTATTCTCACCTCACTTTTTCGTGAAAAAGTGCTTTTATCATTAATTTCAAAATAATTTTTTACTTTTGTTTTTGATCAAATATAAATAGTTTTTCTATTTTTGATCATTTTTATTATATTTGGTATTATAAAATTTAAATAAACTATTATAAAGTGCTCAATAAATAATTTTAAGTGAACGTCAAAAGTACTTTTGGCAAAAATCACTTTTATAAATGAGGTGAGAATACGGGCCAATATGTCTAAAAATTCAATTTCATTTTTAATTTTTTTATTTTAATTTTTGTATTTATCACAAAAATACTGCCGTAACTAGGTAAATAATTTTATTTTCTCTCCGTGAAGTTTATAATAAAATTTTCAGAAAAAAATTCTATTGCCCACGAAAATTGCATAATTTTGTTTTTACACAGTATTACCAACACACACAATAAAAAATTGGCTAATCTATATTGATTTCAAACATATTTTCAAGACTATTACTTTTAATATCCATAAAATTTAAATAAATTTGTTTTTGTACTATATTGCCAATTTTTGGGGAAAACTTATTAAAAAAAATTAAAAATTTTATCTTAATTGCACTATTTATTTAACTGCAATCATATTTACTTGGTATATATCTATATATCAAATGTCGAAGTATTCTGTAGTCTAGAATTAACATTAAGTAAATAAAAAAAATAAAATTCCTAACATAATTGTATTGTATCTTAAATATATTTTACAATAACTGAACGTAATACACTTAAAAGATTTATTTAATATTTTAAAATAAAGAATTAATTTCTTTTATTTATTAAACTCAAGGCTGTTCAGTCCTTCCATATATAAATATAAATAAAGAACTTGACTATAATTGGAATACAAATACGAGTTAAATTATTGAACGAACGTTTCCAAAGTTGTTCGTTACGGTTGTTAGTTTTCTTATTTTATAAGTAATACAATCTCAGAACACTTTAAACAGTTTTACTTTTAAATACTACTATTTTGTAATTTACAATTATTATTATATTATAATTTCTATGCATTACTATTACCTATTTTTCATTCACAATTCATATATTTTTACCGATTGTCATATCACATATGATAAAGTAGATATTGTATTCATACTAAATTTAACATATCGAGATTTTTACAGATAAGCACGAATTAGATGTATAGTAACATCTGTCTGTGAATAAGTGTAGAGTTTTAAAATAATATTACTTACGTATACTGCTCAAATTTGATAAATATAATGATAAAATTACCTGGAACAAATAAAAAATATGTTAGTCAAATCGAACAAGAATCAAATTAAATATAAAATTAGGGTGTCCCTTAAGAGGAGTCAAAATTTTGTTTTCTCTTCTCACCCCTTAAATTGTCTCCAAATATGATAAAAAAAGTTATAAAAATACTCCCACATTTTTACTCGTTGGTTAAGTGGCCCCCCCTAAGCCCATATGTATTTTGATAATAGGAGCTTACAAGTGAATATTTTCATTAAATTAATATTTTCACTAAATCACGCCAGAAAAAAAATATAAAGGTATTTCACCTCGCTGAGTACAAATCTGAAGTCAAAATTGAGTTTTAAACATTTCTAGATGGCGCCACTATGACAAAAAATGAATATTTACCGAGCTATATATAGTTGGTGCCCCTACTTCGCCAAAATTAAAAAGAAAATATGCCATGTGCTAATTATGGGCCAATTTTTTTCCACAATGAAAATTTTTGTGCTGCATTAGAAATTACAAAAAACACAAAATTATGGCATATTTTTTTAAAATTTTAACAACATAACAAAAATTTGGGCGCCAGCTTGATATATATCTAGCTCCTCCACTTTTGCAATTATGTTTTTCTAATTTCTAATGCAGCACAAAAATTTTCATTGTGGTACAAAATTAGCACATAATTAGCCCAAAATTATGGCATATTTTACATATTAATTTTTACCTACTCTATGTAAAACTTTAATAAAATTAGTTATAATGGCGTGTGTTACAAACTCGATTTTAATATTTACTGATTTTATTATTTATTTATTTTTATTAATATTTATATTATAAAATAAACATTTTATGTTAACATTTAAATATATATATATATATATATATATATATATTTCTGAAAATAGTAATTTTTAAAGAAAATAAAATATTTATTTTTGTTCAAATATATATAAAAAAAAAAGAAATATAAAAGAATTAATATTGACATTTTTATATTTTGAGCGAAAAATTCAATGTGTGTTTCAAGATAAATTTGCAGCTCCCTAAAGACGTCGAGAAAAATCTATCCATCTTTCTTGTGCTTATTGGAAAACATAAAAGCTATTTCTTTTCTTTCTCGATTTTCATTTACATTTCAATGTGATAAAATCTTATACTTTATTTCCATATGTCTTTTATATGTACCTACTATACGAGTAGTAGGTACGTAAGTACGAACACAAGAAGAAAAAAAAATATATAGAACTTGAAATTTATGTCTCGTTTCGTATCAAAATTCTAATTATATTTGGATTATCGAATAAAATTTTTTATATGATTGCAATAAAAATATGTTAATAAATAGCTCGTGTACATAATTTCCTATTTTATATATGTATATAGTGGAGAGTTTGTACCACACCATTTTGGATACATGGCGTGATTGTATATATATATATATATATATATATATATATAATTATTATTGTTTTAACATAACTGTCATAAGAGCTAAACTAAATAAATGAACTAAAACATCAAAAAAGCGAGTTTGCAATATCAGTCATTTTATATAAAATTCGTTAGACACATTGTATATAGCTGAGTACTTTTATTTCTGAGACACATTGCATATTTATATATTACTAATTATTTATTAAATATTAATTAACAGTAGACTATTTTTCCAATTTAATTATAAAAATAAAATTTAGCGAAATGCTTTAGTATCAGTTTTTTTTTACGGGTTGCTTGAAACGAAACACGAAAATTGAAACACTGTGTACAATTTTATTTCCAATAAAGTCAAATTGAAGTATGTAACTTTTCGATTACAGTCCTGGATTGATAACCTCCCCTTACGCGACGCAGTCTTAAATCACCCCAACTGTAATTCATATGTTTCGATCGTCTGCCTTTACGTTTCACCCCGATTTTTCACCCCTTCCGCCCCCTTCCGAAATGTTGATTCTGCTGAAAATGGTATTATATATATATATATATATATATACAAAGAGAGAGAGAGAGAGAGAGAACCCTTTTTTTCACTGAACCGTGCTAAACGTTAGATATGCCAGCTGTTGTTATCATATTTTTGAAATGTAAACGTGTCACAAATAATACATTATACTTCGGTATAAAAAACTATTATCTCAAAACAAACAATTTAATTTGTTTTAGAAAAATTTGTCTATTTCTTTGAAATTTAAATTGTATAAATATATTATAATAAACTGCTTTAGGTTAAAGTTCTGTATTAATATTTATTGGTTAAAAAGATTTATTTGAATAATTTTGATGGTATACGTTAGTCCGATGAGTAGTTGGAGTGGTATGATTGAGAGGGTGTCTTGCGTGAGCGAAAGTTTCCAAATAGTAGGAATAAAAGAGCATGTATGAGAGGAGGAATTATGAATGTGGATGAAGCGAAAGTTGCTTGTTTGCGGATAGGAATGTTTGGAGGCGACTGATTTCGGGATGATGAAAAGAGTTTGTGCCACACACAAGTGGGTACATGGCGTGATTGTGTATGTATGTATGATAATCGATGTTTTGACAAATTCAAAAATATACAAGTAACATTTAGAGCAAAATAAATAAAACATAGATACAAGTTACTAGATAACAAAATAGGTAACTAAATCATAAAATTTATAAATATTTAATTAAAAAAAGCCGTTTTATTTTAATATAATAAGTTCTGAAAGATTTTTTACTATATTACAACATAATGAGTTTATGAATTCTAACCAAATTATATACAAAGTCAAATTTAATGTAATGCGTTTCGTTCGCCTTTTTACGAGATAATTAAATAAAACAAAATATGCACTTATTAACTAGGTATTTATTATTTAAAACGATTAAATATAGAATGTAAATATAAAAATATAAAAGTATGAATATAACTATAAACTAAATGGTTATAAGCTTAAACACTAGTAATCAAACTAACACTAAATATTTATTTCACTATTTATATAACTGTTGCACTCGAAGTGAACTTGTTTCAAGCTTAAGGTTTGCGTAAGAACTGTGTTGACTTTAGCATTCGCTGTGTTTTTATATGGCCATCGTGTTTTCGAGAAAGCAACTCTGGTTGCCTGTAGAATATTCCATAGCTGGCCCGATTCGTAAACATATAGAACTTTCTGGTAGGCGTCGCGCGGTCAAGGTTATTCATTTGTGGTAAACAGACGGGTCCTGGCTAGCTTACTTTGCTACATTGCCCCCTCCCTAGAGTGTTCCGTCCCGGGACACTCATAAATTATTGGTGAGGGGCCATGGCGAAATCGACACGTGGTCCCGCGAGCGCAGTGGGAGGTATGATAAAAGTAGCATTCCACGGTCTTTTCGGCTTTCTTGTTTTCCAGAGGATTGAAGCTACAAACAAGAATGTCAATGCCGGTATGCTGGAAAAGAGTTTCCAGCATATTTCTAATAATTCGCCAATCTAAACCGTCAAGGCCACAGCCTACTCTGGGGATCGCCAATTTTAGGATATTGTCCCGTAGGAGTAGCTCGCGTAACGTCTGCAGTGTGTTCCACATTGATTGGTAACTGGGCTTCTCTCGAGACAGTTCCTTTGTAACCAGGTAGTAGATGTTGCGGTGTTCCCTTTGCAGATGTAATGCGGCCCCAACAGCAGGCAGCTGTTCCCGTAGCTCGGTGATCCCACCAAACTTCTTGCGGAAAACGGTAGCAATCCCTCTGGACATTTGCAGGTCCTGAGCGACGCAATGTGCAAGTGCATAGTCCTCGGGTACGGTGAACAGGTCCTGTTGAACTTCTCGGGTGACGCCATGACGGGCCTTGCGACCTGCAGCGTAAGAGGACATAAATTGCTCGAAGTCCACCTCTTCGCTCCGTAACTGGTGGACGTGGCCTTCTTCGATATTAGGATCTTCCTCGTTTTGCCCAGCGAACGGGGCTAGACGATTATAGTGGATGACCCTTGGTTTTCCATTGGGCGTCTTGCGGATCCGGTATATGACATCGTTAATCCTTTTTATGATTTGATACGGCCCTTCCCACCAGCGTTGCAGTTTAGGAGACAGTCCCCGACGACGTTGCGGGTTGTAGAGCCAGACTAAGTCTCCTGGCTTATAACCTCCCATATTAGCATTAATGTCGTAGCCGTCCTTCATCCGATCGCTTGCGATCTGTATGTTGGAACGAACCCGTTGATGTATTTCATCCATCTTCTTTCGTAGGTTGTTGACATAGTCTTCTCCGGCCAGGTCCTCTCCAGGTTTACAGCCAAATTTTAAATCACAAGGTAGGCGTAGCTCATGTCCAAAAACAACTTTTGCAGGGGTTTGTCCAGTGGTTTCGTGCACGGATGAACGATAGGCCAATAGAAACAGATGAATGTATTGGTCCCAGTCTCTTTGATGGTCGGAGACGACTTTTGATAGGTATTTACCCATTGTGCGGTTCATCCTTTCTACCATGCCATCAGACTGCGGATGTAAGGCAGTCGTTCTGGTCTTCCGTATTCCTAGTAACCGACAAACTTCCTGGAAGATGTTGGATTCAAAGTTTCGCCCCTGATCGGAATGTAGTTCCATCGGTATGCCGAATCGACTAAAGAGCTCTTTCACTAGAACTTCGGCAACTGTGGTAGCTTCTTGGTTTGGTAGTGCATACGCCTCTACCCATTTACTGAAGTAGTCCATGGCTACCAGGATAAATTTGTTTCCTTGCTCACTCATCGGGAAAGGACCAGCTATATCAATGGCTATTCGCTCAAATGGACTGCCAACGTTATATTGTCGCATTGGCGCCTTACGTTTTCTATGCGGGCCATTACTTGTAGCGCATGTTACACATTTTCTGCACCACATTTTCACATCTTCGTGGCATCCGACCCAATAGAATCGTTCCCGCACTTTCTCGATCGTTTTCTTGACTCCTAAATGCCCGCCAGAGGTCCCGTCGTGGAGTTGTCGCAGTACATCCGAAACCTTGTTTCTCGGAACCAGTAGCTGCAATTTTTCCTGGGATCCCTCTTCATTTTCCAGAGTCCTCATTAGGAGCCCATTCCTAAGTACGATCGAGTTCCATTGCGACCAATACGATTTAAGGGTGCGACTATGTGGTGCCACTTCTTCCCAAGTTGGCCGTTGATCTATCGTTTTCCACCGTTTTAAGTGCTTTAAATCAGTGTCCATATCTTGTTCGTGGCTAATATTCCCTATTTGCCAGTCGTCATCAACGGCGGTCGTCCTAAGGAGAGTGGTCGCTTTTTCCTCAATTCGGGAGCAACTTTTACAATCCGGCAAGCATGGTCTTCTTGACAAGGCATCGGCATTACAGTGACTTTTGCCAGCGCGATGTTCAATGTCGAAGTCATATTCTTGTAATCGTTCAATCCATCGTGCCACTTGTCCTTCTGGGTTCTTGAATCGCAGCAACCATTTGAGGGCAGCATGATCGGTCCGCAGCAAGAATTTGCGGCCGTACAAGTATTTGTAAAAATGCTCGATGGATTTCACTACTGCCAGTAATTCTCGCCGAGTTACGCAGTAATTGCGTTCGGGCTTTGACAGTCCTTTACTGTAATAGCCGATGACCTTTTCCTGTCCTTCCTGAATCTGCGACAGGACTCCGCCAATGCCTACGTTGCTCGCATCCGTATCCAATATGAATTTGCCTTCCTGAAGAGGGTAGCTCAAGACTGGTGCACCCACTAAGGCCTGTTTCAGGGTATCAAATGCATTCTGACAGTCTTCGTCCCAATTGTATTTATGACCATCTTCGGTTAGGCGTGTAAGTGGTTTGGCTATGTTGGCAAATCCTAGGACATACCGTCGATAATAGGAACACAAACCAAGGAAACTTCTGAGTTCGTGTTTATCTAGCGGTACTGGCCATTCTTTAACAGCTTGTGTCTTTTCCGGGTCAACAGCTACTCCTTTTCCGGAAACAACGTGGCCGAGGTAGTGTACTTTTTTCTGGAAAAGGTAGCATTTCTTGGGACTCAGCTTTAAATTGGCATGTCGCAGCCGTTGGAACACTTCTTCCAAATTCTTCACATGATCCTCGAAGGACTTTCCAATCACAATTATGTCGTCTAGATATACTAGACACGTTTTCCAGGATAGTCCATTCAGGACATTTTCCATCAGCCTCTCGAAGGTTGCCGGAGCATTACAGAGTCCGAACGGCATTACTTTGAACTGCCACAGTCCCGATCCGACACTAAACGCTGTTTTCTCACGATCTCCTTGATCCATGGCAACTTGCCAGTAACCGTTTTTCAGGTCCAGAGTCGAGAATATTCTTGATCCGGCCAGCGTGTCCAAGGTGTCATCTATTCTTGGCAGCGGGTAGCTATCTTTCTTTGTTACATTGTTCAACAGGCGATAATCAACACAAAATCGTGTTGACCCATCCTTCTTTTTCACCAGAACCACTGGCGACGCCCATGGACTATTTGAGGTTTCTATCACATCATCCTTTTCCATGTCTTGGATGATTTGTTCGGCCTCTTCACGTTTCGCCAATGGTAGTCTTCGCGCAGTTTGGCGTATGGGTCTCGCATCACCTGTGTCGATTCGATGATGAACAATGTTGGTTCGACCAGTACGACCACCCTCGGTTTTGAATATATCTTGGTAACGACACAATAGATCTTTAACTTTGTGTTGTTCTTCCTTTGTTAAATCTTGACAAGCACTCATGACCGTTTTGTTCAGATGTTCCGGAAATTTAGTTAACGTGGTTGCCGAGCTGTTAATTTGTCGGACGATAGATGACGGTGACGAACAGCAACCAATCGACGTTCCATTACGTAATGTTACGGAATAATTGTTGATATTCATCAGCCGTACTGGAATGCTCTTCGTATTTCTAACTATAGTTTTTGCAATCAGCACTCCTTTATCCGGACCCTTGTCACCGTATCTTGGTTCCAACATAATGATTTGTTTTTCCGGAATCAGACGGTCTAGTTTTGCTTCCACAAATACTTCGCTGCGTGGTGGTAGCTCAATGTCGTTCAGCAAAACTGCTTGTGCCATCGTGTCTTCTCGCTGATGTAGAACAACTTCTTCATCATGAATCTTCACGATTCCTAGCTTCAGATTTAATTCAAAACCGTGCGTTGTCATCACATCCATTCCAAGAATGATTTCTTCTTCTATATCCGCAACCAGCACTCGATGTAAAAAGCTGGTGCCACCGATGGTAAAGTGGGCATCCAACTCGCCGCACACATTGGCCAAGTCTCCAGTTGCTGTGCGTAGTCTCCAGTTGGTCGGTAACAGCTTGTTTTCGGTTTTGATCATTCCTGTCTTCACGATGGTCTTCGTGGCTCCCGTGTCTAATAGAAGAAGAACATTCTTGCCATTAACGACACCATCGATGAACACGCTCTTTGAACAGTTTTTAATTATGGCCACTCGTGCATTACGTGGGGCTTGTGTACGGCGGGTTGCAGATTGCCCCTTCCCATCAACCCGTTTGTTTTCCTGTGGCTGTTGGGGCTTTTCGCACCGGCGTCTCATATGCCCCATTTTGCCATAGTTCCAACAGCGAGGTTGTCTCCTCTGTGCTTGCAGTACTTGTTGTACGATTTGCTCAATCGAGCCATTTTGGTGTTCTTCCTCCTCATGGCTGTTGACTGCACGAACTCGAGCGTGGCCCCGTGTTGATGCCTTGATGACCTCAAATTCGAGTGCTTGCGTTAATGCCTCATTAACCGTCTGAGGATGGGCTAGCTTAACGGCTTGTTGTAGCTCTGGGTCGCGAACTCCATTCAAGAACTTATTAATTGCCAGGTTTTCATAGATGTCATCTGGAGCCGTTGGATAAGACATTCGTATCAAGCGAACAATGTCGGCTTCGAATTCTTGCAATGTTTCGTTCGCCTTTTGGACACGATTGTCTAACTGTGTTAGGTACAACCCTTTTACATGCTTATGTCCGTATCGTAGCTCTAATTGCTCGACTAGTTGGCTAAAGTCCGTACGGTCTCTCAACGGCACACTTTGTAATACACGTAGTGCATCCTCACGTAGAGACAAACTCAATACTTGTGCCTTTCTTGAATCAGACCAGCCGTGGACTATTGCTGTCGTCTCGAACAGTGTCAAGTATTCTTCCCATGACGATTTCCCATCGTAAGTTGGTAGTTTCGGGACAGGACTTGGTTGACCAGCTTCTTGTTTCATCATAATACCGTTGGCGGATGTAGCACTCGAAATTGCTTCAATCTGGTTTTGCATCTCGGTTCTGATTTTATTTTCCATTTCGGTTCTGATTTTATTTTCCATTTCGGCTCTGATTTTATTTTCCAATGCGCATATATCAGATTTAATTTCATTATTTTCAGCTTGTATTTTGTTATTTAACTCAGAAATATTATTTTTAACTTTATCTTCTAATTCAGAGATATTATTTTTAACTTTATCTTCTAATTCAGAGATATTATTTTTAATAACTTCTATGTTACGATTTACTTCTGTTTTTAATTGTTCTACTGTATTTTTAGAAGTTTCTTCCATTTTTCTAGAATTCTCTTCAAATTTCTCTGTTAAGTTTTCTTCTGTTTTTCTAGAATTTTCTTCCAATTTCTCTGTTAATTTCTCTGTTAAGTTTTCTTCTGTTTTTCTAGAATTTTCTTCTGTTTTTCTAGAATTTTCTTCAAATTTCTCTGTTATTTTTTCTTCTGTTTTTCTAGAATTTTCTTCATATTTTTTTGTTAAATTTTCTTCCATTTTTCTCATCAGTGCGCTTATATCCGCTGGTATTTCAAATAGATATGTTTCAGGATTCTGACCTGCATCTGCTATAGCTTTTCTAAGTCGTTCTTGTAAAACGATTTTAGCCCCTGTTATACTTAATTCACGTTCTTCGAGTTCTTGTTTCAGTTGTTGAATTTTCAACTCATTCAAACTAACTTGTTTTGTAGCCATTTTCACAATATTTTACGCGTTTTTAATTCTACGTTATTATTTATTTCTAAAATTATCTCGCACTTCACACCGGACACCAATTGTAATGCGTTTCGTTCGCCTTTTTACGAGATAATTAAATAAAACAAAATATGCACTTATTAACTAGGTATTTATTATTTAAAACGATTAAATATAGAATGTAAATATAAAAATATAAAAGTATGAATATAACTATAAACTAAATGGTTATAAGCTTAAACACTAGTAATCAAACTAACACTAAATATTTATTTCACTATTTATATAACTGTTGCACTCGAAGTGAACTTGTTTCAAGCTTAAGGTTTGCGTAAGAACTGTGTTGACTTTAGCATTCGCTGTGTTTTTATATGGCCATCGTGTTTTCGAGAAAGCAACTCTGGTTGCCTGTAGAATATTCCATAGCTGGCCCGATTCGTAAACATATAGAACTTTCTGGTAGGCGTCGCGCGGTCAAGGTTATTCATTTGTGGTAAACAGACGGGTCCTGGCTAGCTTACTTTGCTACATTAATATAATTTTGTCTACCTTATTAATTTCTCTTCATAATTACGAAACGGCGAATGATTTTCATTGAATTAGGTTGATAAAATAAAACAAGAATCAAACTACTTATGTTGTTTTGGAAATGCCCAAAAGTTAGCGCGCGGGCGAAAATTTAACCGTTTTTGGTTAGGACCAACTTGTGCATTCAATGCAGCCAACATATACACACACACACACCATACCAAACCAATTTGAATTTCAAATTCACTGCGGTTACAAAGAAGGGCTTTGAAAAAGTCAAACTAAAAATCTTGTTGTGCTACTTACAAGTCAAATGGAAAAATATTGGAAATAAAAATAAACTTTTAAAATTTGTTTTTACTATTTTTGGTTTTTATTGCTTTGATATTTTCCTTACACTGTAAAAACATATAGCGAAATTATAAAAAAATAGTGGTAAAATTTTATTGTAAAAATTTTTTTACTTATTTTAAGAAAAAATATAATTAAAAATACCAGTTCTAAATCTTTCAATAAAGCAAGATATATTTCATTAATATTAAATCCAATATTAAATCCAATTAATTAAATATCTTAAGTAAAATCACATAGAATGTTTTATATTAATAAGAAATCATTTATATAATTTGAACATTTAGTGATTTGATTAAGTTAATAATTTAGAAATGTCTGAAAATTGCAAATTTAGTGTCTATTAGTATAAACTAAATATTAAATCCGATTAATTAAATATCTTAAATAAAATCACATAGAATGTTTTATATTAATATCAAATCATTTACAATTCGAACATCTAGTGATTTGATTAAGTTAATATAATTTAGCAATGTCTGAAAATTGCAAATTTAGTGTCTATTAGTATGTTTCGAGACGCGAGTATATTTATTTACCAAAAGCAGAGTGTTTGTTAGTCGCGTAAATGCTAAAACTAGGCCAAAGTAATTTGTTAATTTGTAATGTTAAATACAAGCACCGCATCAGGACAATGACAATGCTATACTCTAGATCTGGACTATACTGCTCAGTGGCGTAGCCAGAAACTTGTCATGGGGAGGGGGAGTGTTACTAATATAATAATAATAATAATAATAATAATTTATTAATAGCTTTGAGAGCTTTAAAGAAAACAAATACATAAAATATTTTACATTATAAAATACATAAATATGAATACAAATATATGCGACACTAAATAACTAACTTGTTTTATTCAAATAATGTTGTTTGATTTTAATTTTGAAAAGATGTAGTGAAGAGCATATTTTTATAAATTCTGGTAGTTGATTATATTCTTGTAACCCTTTGTTAAAAATATTATTAGCTATATATTAATCAATAAAGACAATACAATAATTTGTATAAAAAATAAAGAACAATAAAAGTTATTTTTATAAAAATGAAAATAAAATAACATATTTCACATACGTATGTTTTTGGTCGTTCAGGTTCATGGGGGGGAAGGAAAATTTCAACCCCCCTAACACCCCCTGGCTACGCCACTGATACTGCTATATACTTCCAACAAATAATATACCGATTTTCCTTTACTATATTCTCTCGCTGTCCTCTCCAAAGCTTATCATAGTTATTTTGTTACTTGCAAGTTCCTAGTAATGTGTTTTTCACTATCTCACCACATAATATATATATATATATATATATATATATATATATATATACGAATTTTAATGCTAATCATTTAATTAACACGAATGAAACTGTTTTCTAGTGAAATAATTAATTTAAACTACAGGTTATTCATTATGCGATTAGTTTATTCTGAAAGTGGAAACTGTGGAAGGATTCTATAGGATTTTCGTAATCGAAACAAAAAGTTTACGAAAATAATTTAATATTAATTTAAAATAAAAGAGCATGGTATGAGAGTGGAATTATGAATGTGGATAAAGCGAAAGTTGCTTGTCTCTGAATATAGGTTGTTTGGAGGCGACTGATTTCGGGATGATAAAAAGAGTTTGTGCCGCACTCTTTTGGGTACATGGCGTGATTGTGTATGAATGTATGTATATTTAAGACAATAAAAAATATTTTAGAATATAAATTTTTAATTTTTAGAATATACCTATTTATATCTAACTAATTTTGCAGCCTATTACTAATATTTTGTAGTGATTATTCTATTTTATTATAAGATACTTCGGCCCGTTTTCCCACCTATTTTGCTTATGAAAAAATACTTTTATTTTTTGCTTTCAAATAAATGTTTCTTCTACCTCTTATCAAATATGAATAATATTTCTATTTTTGAAATATTTTTTTTAATATCTAATATTATAAAATTCAAATAAACTAATTAAAATTGCTTAATAAGTAATTTTAAGTAAACAACAAATTGACTTGATAGGAATGTTTGGGGAAAACTAATTTCGGAATGTTGAAAAGAGTTTGTGCCACACCCCTTTGGGTACATGGCGTGATTGTGTATGTATGTTTGTATGTAATAAATTATTCTCAAAATCAATTCTTAAAAAAAATTTCAACTATACATTAAAATTAATATATTATTACGTGATAGCACCTGCATTATTTTGTTACACTTAAAAGTTGAAAAGTAAAATATAAAAACTCGAAAAGTAAAACTTAACTTTCTCTTTTCATCAATTTATATACTCACTTCATTTCAACCTCACTCATAGTTAAATAGTTAATAGAATGCTAATAGCAAATTAATAGCAAATAGCAAATAGCAAATAGGAATTGCTGATTACTGTATACAGTTATCTTTATTGTCACAACTAAACAATAAAATTGTTAAATTTACGAGAATCTTAAATAGCAAACAATCGTTATGGTAGGTAACCATGACAACGATTATTTGAAAGAGAGAAAAAATAATAGTTATATTGTCATTTTAAAAGTTGTAGTGTGACACCTGGAAATTACGTTGTTGTAAATGTACATTATATTATTACTTACTTAAACTGAATTTTTTAATTTCTATTTTCTCATTAAACTATTATGTAAACAAAGTATACGTTTTTAAATATTTAAATTATGTATATAAAAAAAATATGCTGTAACCACCACAGAACTAACCATCATCGTATTAAATTAGTTTATGGAATAGAAAAACAATAGAAGAAAAAGAAAAAGATATGGTTGTTTATATTAGTAAAGTAAAGCATTTAAAATTCCATTTTGTTTTTACTTATAAATTCTCATTTTCAATTTTATTGGCAATAAAAATTTGTTAATTTTATTTGTTTATATTTGCTTAAATTAATGACTCGCATATTTTTTTCCAAAAATTTAAAAGTATAGTACGATATAAGGTTGATTAGTGCATTTTAACAGAATCATAGAAAAATTTTTAGTACTTAAAAAGGGACCTTATCTTGAGATTTTCGATATAACAAAAATATTAAAAATAGAACAATTATTATACTTATAATAAAAGATAAAAGCAAAAATTCAAATTGAAAATAAATGATAAAGGCATTTTTTTTTACAAAAAAGTGAAATGAAAATATGACTATAATTTTTATTATTTTTCTAACATCACTTTGAAAATTGGATAGATTTTTCAAGCTTTCGCAGTCAAATTGATAACAAAATTCTGTCTTAATTTTATACAAAAAAATATTAAATATATCATGTATGTCATATTTATTTGAATGATTTTGATGGTATACGTTTGCGTGGACGTCCGATGAGTAGTTGGAGTGGTATGATTGAGAGGGTGGCTTGCTTGCAGCGAAAGTTTCCAACTAGTAGGAATAGAAGAGCATGTATTATAAATGTGGATAAAGCGAAAGTTGCTTGTTTGGATAGGAATGTTTGGAAGCGACTGATTTCGGAATGATGAAAAGAGTTTGTGCCACACCCTTTTGGGTACATGGCGTGATTGTGTATGTATGTATGTCAAATCAAACTAGATTTACAAATCGATTTACAATTCCAAACTTTTTTTATATTAAATCGGATCCAAGTTTTTATACTGGATTACAACCTCGATTTAAATTTCCAAAATTTTAATTTTCTTTCCACCTTGAGTAAATTGTAAATTATTTTTTACCTACCTATACACAAATTTATATTGAAATAGCATCATATAATATTCATTTGTTTCAAGGTCACTTGAAAGTCGAATTACTATTATAAAGTTTTAATGTTACAAAACCACATACAGTTAAAAAAAACACAAGCAGGAAAACGAAAATTTCACTCTACCATGTAATCATGTAAAAACTAATTAATAAAAACTCATTTATAATTATTGTCATTTATTTTTTTCTTAAGTAATCATTAATTTTCTTTCATATTTTCACTAATAATAAAATATAATTTATATTTTTTCAACATTAAACAATTTAGATTTAATATACAGAGTGTCCAAGATAACTCTGTATGCATGGGGATCTCCGGAACTGTTAGAGATACAACGTCGGTTAAATTAGATAAAAGTTTCCTCATTAGCAGGCGAGTTTAGTCATCTTTTGTTTTTTCCAAAAAATTCCTTAGGTTACTAGATATGGACAAAAATGCAAATTTTTCTGTTTCTTCTGAATTGTTTGTCATTTTAATTTGAAATTTTAAAAGAACGCCGTCATAATAATCTATTTCTGCAAATATTTTTGATTTTTTATTACTAGTGGATTTCAACCTACACAGAAAAATATCATTATTCTCAAATGGCAACCATGATACTTTAGTATATAATTAATTATTTTTTTTGAATATATATTACACTGTAAACAAATCTATGTAAATTAAAATAATTATAGTAATCTTACTAAATTTTTAATTGTAATTTTTATAAATTCTTGTAAATTCACCCAAAAGATTATAAAATTACAATTAAAAAAAAACAAGATTAGAAATATATGGGTAAACCCATATATAGACCACTTTGACATTTCTCGAAAAGTTGGCAACACTGTATGTTAATAATATTATAATTTATGCGGGCATTAGGAGAAACTTTTCGGAAAATTTGATCAAAATCGGATAAATAATGTAGCCACAATGAATTTTTAAAAACTTTAGTAATTTTTTTCTCGGAAAGTTGGCATTACTGAAAAAACCAAAACCACATGACCCTATCTTGGGCACTAGACAAATTTATCCTGAAAATTTCATTAAAATCGGTTGAACCGTCTAGGAGGAGTTGCGGCCACAAAATTTTGACTGAGCGAGCGAGCTGACGACGCACATCCATACACCCACATAAACTAAGTTCAGATTCGTCTTCTAGGGACTATATGAAAAATTTCTATGCACAATTTTTTTTTTGAAAATGTTACAGACACCGTACCAAACGCTATACCACTTTTTCCTTGCAGTCAAAGTGGTAAAAAATAGTAAAATACAGTATTTCAGACTGCTTCATTATCTAATAATCCTTGCATTCCTACTTACAATCTGGTGTTATATTATTTTAAAATAATTTACAAAAAAATGTATGAAATGAGATATTAACATTGAGTTCAGTTTTTTTTTAATCTAATAAATATTGAAATATATTTTTTAATGAACAGCTGTCATGATATTTTGGTATAAAATTAACAAAAGAACTATTACTTAAACTTATCAAAGATAAAAAAAAATTAAAACAAAAATTATTGTATTTCTACAACGATTTATTCAATTACTTGCAATTGTTTTCAATTCCGCCAAGGTTATTTGTTATAAATAAATTAAATTTATTGACAGTTATTTTTTGTTTCTTATATGTAATTTTATTATTTAATTTATTGTTTTTTTTTAACTTGATAACAATAATACGACATAAACTAATACTTTAAATATTATAAAATTTAAGTTTACTTGTAATATTTCGTTTATAAAATTAAAATATTATATTTAAGTAGGAAATAAATAAATTACACTTTTTTTTGTTTTTTGTTCTGGCCTTCAAGATATACTAATTATAAAACAATTTAATGCTTGATATTATTTTAAAATTTAGTAATTTTTTTTAAGTTTTTATTTAAAAAAAATTTTTTTCTTCAAACGTATCATACACATACATACACAATCACGCTATGTACCCAAAAGGGTGTGGCACAAACTCTTTTCATCATTCCGAAATCAGTCGCCTCCAAACATTCCTATCCATCACAAGCAACTTTCGCTTCATCCACATTCATAATTCCTCTCTCATACATGCTCTTTTATTCCTACTACTTGGAAACTTTCGCTCACGCAAAACACTTTCAATCATACCACTCCAACTACTCATCGGACGTCCACCTGCAAACGTATACCATCAAAATCATTCAAATAAATCTTTTTAACCAGACGTTCATTAGACATTCGCTCAACATGTCCGAACCATCTTAACGTATCATAATATTAATATTACTTTATCATATTTCCAATGTAGAAAAAAGTAATTATGGTATTAGTACAATAATGACATTATTATATCTTTTCTTTTATTAGATGAACATCTAATTCACGATTAAATGTCTAATCATTTGAATTAAAACATGATTTAATTCATCTGATTTTTTAAATATTAATCAATGATTTAAATCAATTTTAATTAATTACTTTTTTAACTAAATTTGATTTCTATTAATTGTTTTAATTAAAATATTTAAATATATCTAGGACACAAAATAAATATTAAAACAAAAATTTATATACATTCGCATGAACGTTTGTTTCTGGAAGTGTTTTTACACGTGTGTGTATCTGCTTTGTTTTGATAAAAATAACCGTGGTCTTATTACGGTGTATATATATATATATATATATATATATATATATATATATATATATATATATATATATATATATATATATACAGGGTGTTCGTTCGCCAGGTTGATATAGGGCAATAAATATGGGATATCGATAATATGCAGAATACTCTTTCCGAAGTAAAATTCGAAGAAATACTTAGAATACTTTTCGATAGGTAATAAAAAGTTATATAATTTGGTTAATTACTAGAAATATCATCTAATGAAATATATAAATCATCTAAAATTTAGATATCTAACCTGATTTACATATAATTTTTTATTTTTCTATTTTTTCTGTATATATTTTTTGAAAATTTGCAATAGGTATATAAAAACTATATATATATTGTATAAAATACAAGTATATTTAAAAATTATAATATCTATTTTGTTATTTATAATAATGCACAAAATTTTAAAAAAAAATTACAGTATTTATGAAAACAAACAGTTAAACAATATTAAATCATGCAACATTAAAACCAAATATAAAAACCTTCAATTACAAAAAAAAAAAAAAACATTTGAATAACGTCAATAAAAAACATATGAATGCAAAATGTGTATATAAGAATTCTTTTGTTTCATCTGGCAATGATACAAAAAAAAAGAAACTCAACTATTTCTCGTATATCAAGAACACACAATTTGATGAAATAACAAATGTGGTAGGGGAGAGAACAAGTGAATATAAAACGCTCAAAACTTTTTTCTCATAGAAATGACGTCACACGAAAAATAGTATAGTTCAAGTTTTATTTTTCTTTCTATTATTTCGTCAATATTTTATACCGTAATATTTATATACATTTTTTATTATCTTCTATTTTTAATGGATAAAAATTTTATAATTAGAAAAATTCAGAATTGTTTTGTTTTAATAATGTACGAAATATTATAAATAAAAATACATTTCTTGCATTTTACTAATAACAAAACATAAATAAATTCGATAAATATTTATCGAAAATTGATTTAAATATTAAAACAAAATTATTAATTTCGTCAATTTCGTTTTAATAATATAATATTAATTATGCAGGGCACATAGTTTATAAATTTTAATTATAAATTGAAATTTGCAAAATGATATTTCAAATAGATGAAGCTTTAATTAAAAATGAAAGCATAAAATAAAAAATTAATAAAAATAATATTTAAAATTTAATAAAATATTTTTATAGATTTAGAAATTTTCACCAAATTTTATGCAAAATTAAAATTGATTTAATTCAATGAAAGTAGCTTGAAAATTAAAAAAAAAAAGAAATTTTGCTTGAAGCTAAAGATAGAAATCAAAACTTAATAAATATTTTTTTTGAAAAATATTGTTTTTTAATTCTTTTGAAATATGAAAAAAAAAAAAAATCTTACATAAAAAAATTTAAAACCTAGAAAAAATTACTAAAGATTTCAAAAATTCAACAAGTGCTTAAAGTGTTTATGTACTTTGGATCACAGGTAAGATTTTTGTAGATTTTATTTAGCTACTGAAGATGGAAGCTTAGCTTCCGAAATACGTATTTAGCTTTATTTTAATTTAAGTGTGGTTTTGAGATTTTTTATAATATTATTTTTATTCTTCTAATCTTGTTAATATTTATATTTTTAAGAATAATTTTAAGCTGTATATTAACCGCAATAAATTGATTTAAAATAAATATTTAAGACAAATTACTTGTGGTTTATGTAACAGACAACTATTTAGAACAGCCTTTTATACAATATTACATATATACATATCATACAAGAGAACTATGCTAATATATGAATGTTCTATTTACAGAAAATTACATACATATGTAGTAGTTTATTTATCGTTTAGCAAACAAAATTATCTACTAAATTTCATTTTTATTTCATTTACTTTATGCCAACGAAATATTTCCTAGTTATAACTCTCTATAATAAATTCAATAAATTTCAAATATATTTATAGAAATTATTTACACATTATATATATATATATATATATATATATATATATATATATATATATATATATATATATATACATATAAATATAAATAAATATAAATATATTGGTATAAATATTTTAAAATGGTTTTAATTTTCTATTGTATTGCATATGATTTAAAATATATAAAAAAAAAACATTACAATTATTTATGATATTGTTTACTAAAATAATTATGAATTGCTAATACCTTAAGTTAGAAATATGATAAGTAATTCGTTATAAAATGACGTCATTGATAATTGCATGTTGTAAATCTGCATATTTTATTATTTTTTTTTACTTTATTTTATATACGCATACTTTTTTTTAAGTTTGTGTTTCATATCAAGTAACCGATAATAAAAATAATGCAGTGTCCTATTTTTACGTATTCGGTCTATTTGTTTATTTTTGTTTTTTCTTGGCCTCAAAACAAAAGACAGTAAATACTTCTAATTTTGATAATTCGTTGAAGGTTGTTTTTTTTTATTTAAAAAGTGCTTGTATCATTAATTTCAAAATAATTTCTTGCTTCTGTTTTAGATTAAATATAAATAGTTTTTCTATTTTTGATCATTTTTATTATATATGGTATTATAAAATTGAAATAAACTATTTAAAAGTGCTTAATAAATAATTTTAAGTAAAAGTCAAAAGCACTTTTGGCAAAAATCACTTTTATAAATGAGGTAATTTATATATAATTTTAAATTTCACCCAAAATATTTGTGTATCTACTAAAAATATTATTTTGAACAGTATTGTCATAAATTTGTTATATAATAAAATAGTAGGTTTAGGTTTTAGTTCTGTAATAATTTATTAATAACTCAACGTTTCGACGAACTGAACATGCGTCTTCATCTTTTTTCCTGCTAAAGACAAACGTTCAATTCGTCGAAACGTTAATAAATTAGAACCTATAGTCGGTTTATTCATCTAGTTTGTTAATATATTTTTATATTCTTATTTATTAATTTATACAAAGATTTTCAATTATTTTTTAAAACCTTATTTAATATAATAATTTTATTTCAACTAATTTATAAATAAATAAAAATGTTACTAAAATATTATCCCAATAAATAAAAGAAATCATCTGACATTTACTCATCTAATTGGAATTAAATATAAGTTAAAAAATAATCAGTTAATTAACAAGCGAAAAACAAATTCAGTGTCATTACTTTTTGGTTCAATCTTTGTATTTAGACAAAAAATTGAAGATCTTAGCTATATTATATACAGTCATTTAAAGAAAATTAATGTTTCATACATATAGAAAATAACATTCTGGTTGAGTATGTATGTTATTTAATTTACAAACGGACTATAAATATACAAGTTTGTATGCGTGTGTGTGTGTATGTGTGTGTGTGTGTGTACGTAATACGATATTACAATGTACTAGCCATAAATTTATGTAAATTAAACCTTTTAGATATACTAGAGTTGAATTCTATAGTATTCAACTTGAACAAAGACACGAAATTTCATCATTATACAGATTAATTAATATTGATATTCCATGGATTTTCCACAGTTTTATAAAATAGAACAAAATTACATTCATTAATAAATTCATCATAATTATATACCAAGAAGAGAAGACTAAAAAGGTTACAGATCTGTATTATTGTTTATTTAAAATCGACGTTTCAACTCAATGTCAGGATAAATAATAATTTTTGATGTTGAGTTTCGTCGAAACGTCAATTTTAAAAGATAAAAATATTTGACCTATAAAAAAAACATATGATCTATCGAATAGTACCTATGAAAATAATAGTTTACCTATGTATTAAATAATTAATCTATGGTTTTAATTTTTGATCTATAGAATTAATTATTGATCTATAGAAATATTTATCGACCTATGAAAATAATTATCGACCTATGGAAATAATCAAATACCTACTGATATAATTATCGATCTATAAAATTAAGAAAGTGGCTATTTATACATACGGTATGTATACGCAATTGGCTATTTATACATACAGTATTTTTACGTAATTGGCTATTTAGGGTAGGTTAGGTTAGGTTAGTAGGTTGGTTTAGTTTTTGTTTTTTTACTATAGATCATTTTTTAATTATTAGGAGTAATAAATAAATGACTGATCATTCTATAGGTAAAAATATAAAATTTCATAGGTAATATTTGTATTATTAATAGATCATAAAATTAGCATCCAATTTTAAATAAATAATAATAATAATACAGAACTTTAACCTAAAGCAGTTTTATTTTAATATAATGAGTTCAGAAATATTTTTTACTATGTCAAAACAGTTTTATTTTTATATTCCACAAGTTAACTTTAAATTCTTTTGTTTTGTTACAGATGTTCGTCAAACATACTTTTTAATATAACAACAAACCATATTAACAACCATTCAAGTACTTTTACAAACAACAACAAAAATAAAACTACATTTTTACCTTGTGAATATAAAATTTAATTAGCCACGTAATAAATTATCATCGCAAATTCTAAAAATTTAATCATCTTAAAAATAGAGTAAGAAAAAAAAAGACAGAAAGAAGAATAACATTAATCTTTTTGTGTTAATAAAATGATTACAAAGAAATTAACTCGATTCAATTGCGTTGAGTTACTGTTCCGTTTACAGCTTTTGTGCAAAGCGAGAGCAGAATCAAATCTTGGGTAAAAAGACAGATGAAGAAATAGGTAGAAGAAAGAAGAAGAGAAGAAGAAATAGGATGAGAGAGAAAGATAGAGATGGGAGAAAAAAAAACCACCAAGTAAAAACCGCACGAACCAATAACAATTCACTGAACCATCAATTCCCTAAAGTTACGCTAGTCAAACAAAGAAAGACAAATTAGTCTATAAACGTGCTAGACAAAGACAACGATAATGAAATGTGTCTGGATATAATATAATCAATTTCCTATTGTCTTACTTTTTATATTTTATATATAACTAAAATATAATATCTAAATAATCTTACTATTAAATGACAATAATAATTAATATCTATCATAAATTTATATATTTTATTTGGCATTATTTATTTAAGATTTTTTTGATAATTCCTTTTAGCATAACTCGATAATATGATTTAGTATTACCATAACTTTTGTCGCGACAAAATTTGAAAAATTATTAGATTAATTTTAAGTAGGTATTTCAATAAATGTATAATTTTCGAAAAAATTAAATCGTTAAAATTGTAATTAATTAAGAACGTAATTATAGTGAGTAATATATCAAATGATAGCATTTATTGAGTACGAGTTTTGTACTACTAGAGATTTGAAAAATATTGAATGGTAATATGAATAATTAGTTGAAATTGTAAAAATTTTAGAGCGCTCTATTCAAAATCATTTTTTTTTTTTCATATTTCTAATAAATATTTAGTGAAACAAAACTAGTACAAAACTAGAGGAAGATACAAACTATCGAATGCTGCAAACCGAATTAAAATTCGCTAATTAGTTTTTCAGTTATTAAGCAAAACATCAGTATAGCAAGGTAATAAGAATTATTGCTAGAACTTTATTGCTAACTTGATATATTTATAATGTGTTTTTTAGTAAAGTCTCTTTTACTTATTTTATGCGATTATTATGAATCATGTAAAAATTACAGAATTTTAAACTTAATTTTTCTGTAATTTCGCTATTTTTCTCTTTACAGAGTATATGTCAAATTATTTAAACCTTAATGTATTTATAATGTTTATTAACTTTTTGAAAAAGAAAATTTCCGAACGCTTGTACTTCGATCAGGTGTATAAGTAAGTGAGGATTATTTTTAGAACCAGATTGAACTAATAGTCGCGTTCTAATAGTCTAAAATTAACATTGTACTGTTTTTAGTTTAGCGATATAAATATGTATGTATGTTTGTATGCGTATAAGTTTTAAGAATAGCTATGTTGCCAAACATATCATATGGAAACTGAAAATAAATATTTTCACTAATGACACTTTTCAATATCGTCTCATTTTTAACGATGAATGCTTTTAAATTATATTATCAATATTTATTCGTATTATAAGAATTTCATTTATATAGATTTTATAATAATATAAAAAATATAAATCATTATTTCGTGTTCTTCTTTTCCTCGGATATTAAATTTTTTATGGTTGTTTAGTTAACCTCATTTTTAACTTCTTTTTTTTTTTAATTAATTTTGAGTTAAAAATGTTCAGATTTATTTATTATAAACATTTGTTTGTATTTCTAAACGGCTATTTTTAAATATTTGCTCATTAAATTTCTAGCTATTTCTGAATTTTTTTATTCAATTAAAAAAATGTCACTGATTCAGAAATTTATTTTATTTTATTAGATAAATATTTTTATTTCTTATGAATAGATTATTGATAATTTTATAACACGTATATAATTTAATATTTTTGTAATTTTTAAGAAATTGATAAAGACAGATTTAAAATAGATCACTGGTGTCAAGGTCAGATCGATCAGGTGTTTTTGGTATATATATTTTTCGTTATTGTTATTAACAGATTTTGTATGTTAAGTTTAAATTAATGTTAAAAATATTATCGTCACATGACAAATGAATTTCGTAATAACCAACTAATATCAAATTAAATTCGGTAGTAAGCTAAAGCCGCCTTTAATCGATACCAATTAAACCCAGAACCCATCTCATGCTCTTGTCCCATTACGGAAGGCCCTTCAAATAACCAATAAACTAATATTATAACAATCCATCTCTGATCAATTTCTGTATTATTATGATAACTCTCTCTCTCTCTCTATCTCTCTCTCTCTCTCTCTCTCTCTCTCGCGCTCTCTTCAGTAAGTCAAGGAATTATTACATTACAGAGTATAGAGTTGTACAATTTAATACAATAGGATAGAACATATATTGTAATTGATGTAAATCTAATAACATCACATAAATGGACTATTTCCCTTATTTACTCCCCTCTCCCCACCTCGCACAGCCAACTAGGAAGTGTAAAATTATAATTAAAATGGTCACAAATTATTGTTGATTAAAATTAATAATAGTTAATTTTATTATTTTGTAAAATGTTACAATCGTTGCAAATTCGTATGTAGATAAAAAGATTAATATCACAGAAAATATGATCTAATTAAATAGATATCATTTAAAAATTTAATCACGAAATTTGCAAAATTGCAAATTTAGTATAATTGCATTTTACGTCATTTATACTATATAATGTTTTATTTTACATTTTCCATAAAAAAATTAACAAAGCCAACTAATTTTATTGTATATTTGATTGTTTTAATTTTACTTTTAATAGTTTTTTCATTTCAAAAAACTGTCGTATCATTGTATGTCTATAACAGTAAAAAATAAATTTCCAATTATGCCAAAATTTGATTTCTATTATAATTTTAAAAAAAAATTATATATTAGCTTTTTCTCGGAATCTATCGACAATGAAATATTAAAATAACAAAAATATATATTGATATATTACCCATATTTTTACAAAATTTAATAATAGTGTCTAGACCAGTGGTTCTCAACCACCGTGATACTATTATTTGTATATTCTAATTTTATCACATTTGAATTTCAATTTTTTCTATTAAATATACTTATTTTTAAATACCTCAACATACCGCCAAATATTTAAATAGTCGAATTGTTCCACAAAAGAGACAAAACTTTTTTCTTTTTTGGCTCAACACAATAAAGACTAGTACTTTTCAACTGTCGATATATTTATATTTTCATTGATAATCAATAAAAAATACCAAAATTATTTTATAAATTGAATTTTGAACAAATATTATTTAATTTTCAAATTATATAGTTATGTAAATAAAATAATATTGTAGAAAAAAAATATATATGTAAATGTGAATAGAAATTAATAATTATTTATCGTTAAATATAAATGTATATATATATAAAATATATGATACATACAATGTGGCCATGAAGTTATATACTCAAATGACCTTGTATAATTAACTAGTACAAAAGTATAATTTTAGCATACTATTAAAAATAATTAGACAGTTTTATCAAACTCATCATTTTATTAAACACATTTTGTAAATTGTTACAATCAAACCATTTTATTCAGTTTTATTATTATTTATTACTATGGTTTTATAACAAATATTTTATTTCTAAATTTGGAAATTTCCAGTAAAAATCGTTGTATAGCATATATTTATTTTTATTTATAAAATAGTTATAATAAATTAAATAGATTGTTTTTTTATATATAAAATTTTTTTAATAATATGCGATTATATAAACAATTTATAAAAATATTTATTACAAATTTCGATAAAATTTAATAAAAATATTTAAATAAAACACTAAATTATCTTTTTTTTTTAAAATTTAATCAAATTCATTGCGTGAAAATAATTAATTAATTATTTACCGAAGGTGAAACCACTTGTACAATCTAGTGTACAAATTAAATATAATTTCTTTAAATCTTCGTAAAATCCTTCAGAATAACAATAAAATAAATTAAAGAGTTTTCTTAAAATCATATCAAATCTAGATTAAAATTCCTGTAATCTTAGAATTTTGATATAAAATCTGTAAAATCAATGGAAAATCACTACAATCCCAACAATCGTGCTGAAAATTTGTTCAATTCGGTGTTTAAAATTTGTTTATAAAAAAGTGCTTTTATTTTCCACTTTACAATAAGTTTTTAACCTCTACCTCTTATCAAATATGAATAGTATTTCTATTTTTGATATATTTAATATTGTAATATTCAAATAAACGAATTTAAATTGCTTAATAAGTAATTTTAAATAAACGTCAAAAGTAATTTTGACGAAAATCACTTTTATAAGAGGTGAAAAAAATATTTAAAATATTTAATAAATATGAAACATAGTTGGATAAACCGATATTTCAAATAAATATTAAAAATTTAATTTAATATATTCGTGTTAAAAAATTACAGAGGAAAAATATACAATGATGCAATAAATATTGAAGATAGAGATGCAGTAAACAAAATTTGACGGAACGAGCCAGCAAATACCACAGACACATTCATCCTCACAAATTAAGTTCAGATTCGTCATCTAGTAGTTGTATATTTACTAGTAAAACATATCTCCCATTGCATAACAAACGAAAAATTAATTAAAATATATTACTATAAATATATATTAATTATTAGCAAAAATTATATGTAAATATTTAATATTTTGTTTTTCTCTAAAAATAAATAAAATTTTTGGAGTCACTGAACATCCAAAAACAAAAACAACTACGTCATTTACATAATAAAATCATGTATGTATTTTACTGTTTTACTATATATAACTAAAACGCAATAAAAATTGTATTATTAGCAATTTGGAATTTAAAATAACAATTTTGTTAATTCACAATAAAATTTAAGTATGTTGCTTCAAACAATGAACGTAATTTGAACAAATATATATTAAAATATTAATATATATGATGATGAATACGATTTAGTGAATCAATTGAATATTATTAATATTACAAGTTTACATTTAATATTTTTAAAGTCGAAATATGAAATGACAAAATTCCGTCATCTGGTGGAAATCGAACCTAAATAATTAAATAAAAAAATAAATAAACATAAATAATTTAAACAAAATATAATTTTACAAACATTTAAACTTCAAACAAAATAAAAATGTAAATTTGCCAATATTTAAAATTAATTTTAACAAATACGCATCTAGATGAATATTTTATTAAAAGCAAACAAATACAATTTTGCAACAAAAACTTAATGTTCGTAAAAATAAATAAATCAAATCAAATATAAAACAACAATTTCCATGTATCATCAACAAATAAAACATTAAACGCAAATTAAATATATAAAAATACAATTTTTGTTTTTATAGCTTCACGGTAACACGACAAATGTTTTTAGGTCAGATAATATAAACGAAACCAAACATGCATACATACATGAATAACCGTCACATTATGTTATTTTAAAAGTATCAATTTACTAATTACAATAACTGTTTTTATTAAATTTGTACACAGATAGCGCTGTTGGTCACATCTAGTTATATAAATACAATACTCGTAGAAAATTTTCGGAATACTAAATATACTTATTATATTACATATATTAATTATAATGAAAATAGATTTAAAATAAAAATGAGTCATTTATACCGAAAAATATCCGGTAATTTTCTGTAAAAATATACAGTTTATATTTAAATTTTATAAAACATTTCATGACCTATATTTCTACAGTCATCTATTTGCTGAACATTTATTTTAATTTAAATTATTAAAAACATATTGATTTTTATCCATACATATAAAGCACAAAGGAAATATGTATGTGTGTGTGTATGTTCGTTCGGTTTAAAATGCAATTTGAAAGTGCGTTATAAAGTTGAAATTTAAATGTTATGTACACTAAAAAATGGTGTAAATTTGGTGCTTCATGAACAAAAAGTTGATTAAACAAATAATTCGTCTGTTATTATCAAATATAAACTAACCTAAACCTAACCTACCCTAATCTAACCAAACCTAATTGTAGTCAAACTGTTTGACTACAATTAGGTTAGATTAGATTAGAGTAGGTTAGGTTTAGGTTAGGATAGGTTTAGGTTAGTTTATATTTGTTAATAAAGGATGAATTATTTGTTTAATCAAATTTTTGTTTATAAAGTATTGGAGCAACAGATTTACACCATTTTTTAGTGTACATGATATTTAGTCATTTAATCGGCCTGATTCTCTAACAAAGTTGCTAAGTTTTAGCAACGTTGCTAACAACTCTAACCAATAGAAACAAATATAACAGCTGTCGTCTAGATTTTTTATTTAGCGTCAGCTAATATTATTGGCTAATGTTCTTAGCAACGTTGTTAAAACTTAGCAACTACGTTAGAGAATTAGGGTGAATATTGGTTAGTTTTTAACAATTGTTTTGCTAACTTTACGTAAAGTTAGCAAAACATTCCATATTTTTTTAAAATTCAAAACACCAGATTTTTGGTTTGCACACCATAATAGCACCATATTTACACCAAATTTTGACATTTTTCTTTTTTCGATATCTCGAAGTTGTTTTGCTAACTTTACGTACATGAAATGGCATTTATAGTAAATAAACAGAACAAAACTATCTTATAAATTTTTAATTAAAGGAAGCCAAATTTTATTTAAATTTGTACTACTTCACACTGATTGATGTTATCTTTTTCTTTATACATTTCTATTGCTTCCCTCATTAATCTACTGTTAATATTGATGGTTCTTTACATGTAAAAATTATGATATATAGTTCATTAAAATTATAAAAAATAAATAATTACTAATAGACGAAATTTAGTCTTTTATATATATTTTTATTAACTGCTAAGCCAACGTTTCGGCAATCACTATTACCTTTTTACAGGGCTAGCAAAATATTTTAGTTGATTTTATATAATATGTAACGCAAATATACATTATTTACATTATTTATTTTATTAATAAAAATATATAAAAGACTGAATTCCGTCTATTACTAATTATTTATTAAATATTAATAATATATTATAAATAATATTTGTTATAACTGTATTTAAAATTCGTTATATTCCAAAATTATCCGAATATATTTAAAACAAAACCGACTATAATAATAAAATAATAAACAAAAAACCAAAATTGTATGTAATTTATACGGATTTAAATTAAATTAGGGAATAAATTCTGTTGAAAGAAGATGACAATTTATTTTCGATGATCGTTTCAAGTCGTGCATCATTAAAAATCATTATTACAAAATGATCGTTTAAAAAGATCTCTCTACTTTCGAGTAGACAGAAAGAAGAGTAAAATGTTTCTCTATAAGCAGACAGAAACCTGTTTCCAGACAAAGTAAAGATAACAAAAACTACAAAAAAGATTAAAAAAATAAAAAAAATCTTAGACATCACAATGGTACTATAAGATTTGAACGAAATATATATATATATATATATATATATATATATATATATATATATATAGAATTTTTTATTAAATTTTTTTAATAGTTTTATTTCATTTTCTTTCATCATACATTACGGAAATATTGGACATATTTCATGCGCTTACTCTGACATTTAAAATTATTAATATTTTATAAAACATAATATAATTAACGTCTAGTTAAAAATATCCGACGTTGTTCGAGTGATATAAGCTTCATTCTTATACAAAGCACTTTAATTTGGAGTAATTACCTTGACACATTTTCTTATATTAATGTTTTTTTTTTTAATTATTCATTAGATTGGTTTAAAATCTATATCAATTTCACGATTTTTTGCTTGCATTCTTACAAAATTGAAGTATTCAATATAATAAAATTAAACGGTTTTAAATTGTAGTTCTGTATTAATATTTATTAATAACCGACGTACTCAACATACATCTTCATCAAGACGTAGTAAGTTAATAAAGAGCAAATTTATAATATAGATTTTACTTTTTCAAGCGTACAATTTATTTCTTTATATTTATTTATGTAGAAAGAGGTCATTATGTTACTAGTACAATAATGAGATTATTATACAGCATAGTTACTATACACTACTAATGGCAGCACCAAACATAACTACAACGTCAAGTGAATTTAATCTGACATCTACGGCAGCTATATTAAAAATTATTAAGTCAAATTAAGATGGTTCGGACATGTTGAGCGAATGTATAATGAACGTTTGGTTAAAAAGATTTATTTGAATGATTTTGATGGTATACGTTTGCAGGTGGACGTCCGATGAGTTGTTGGAGTGGTATGATTGAGAGAGTGGCTTGCGTAAGCGAAAGTTTCTAAGTAGTAGGAATAAAAGGGAGCATGTATGAGAGTGGAATTATGAATGTGGATAAAGCGAAAGTTGCTTGTGCTGGATAGGAATGTTTGGAGGCGACTGATTTCGGGATGGTAAAAAGATTGTATATATATATTTGTACTTGGCAAATCTATTACCAAAACTAATACCCCTTTTTTTGCAATGAAATATAAAATAAAATCAACTTTTAAATATTTCAAATATTTTGCAAATAATAATAATTGCACAGCATAATGTACAAAACAAACATTTGATAAATATTTTTCTTTATTATCATTTGTTTTTCTATTGTCACTAATAGAATTTTTTAACAAGTCATCATCAAAGGCAGCCAGGTGTTGTCTGTTCTCTATACACAAAAATACATACACACACACACACATATATATACTTTAATCTATTTGGCAAACTTTTTCTCATTTATTTTTAGCGTATCAAACGAGTAAAATTATATTATTTCGTCACCTTACAATACAAGATTATTTACATCATAATAAAAACATTGTTTTAAACATTTACGTTGTCAATTTCAAAATATCATAATACAATTAAATTTTGTTTAAATTAGAACATGAATAATTTTTAACTAGTAAAATTATTCTATTATAATATAAAATTTATAATTCACGGTTTAAGATAGTTCGGACATCTTGAGCGAATGTTTAATGAACGTTTGGTTAAAAAGATTTAAATGAATGATTTTGAAGGTATACGTTTGTGTGGACGTCCCATGAGTAGTTAGAATGGTGTTTTATGAGAGCGAAAGTTTCCAAGTAGTAGGAATAGAAGAGAGACATTATGAATTTGGATAAAGCGAAAGTTGCTTGTTTGGATAGGAGACTGATTTCGGGATAATGGAAAGATTTTGTGTCACACCCTTTAGGGTACATAGCGTGATTGTGTATATATGTACGGTTTAAAATATGCAAGCTATCAAATCTATTAGATTGTAAAATATTATTAAACATCAACTGCACATTGGCAACAAATCTGGAAAACCTAAATCGCTTAACTAGAATCACGGTTAATGTTAACGGATTCGAAAAAAACGCATCGTTTATAGTAATCATGACTTCGGTTAATGTTATCAATCAATAACGAATATAAGGACAAATTTCAATAAAATATTTACCCGAATACCGAATAGTAAAAACATGGCCGAACACCGAATTATTATTCGGATTTGGTTCCATCTTTAATATACCTAATATTAGTGATGTGACAAATAATTAGTTCAGTCAACAAATATTTCGCCAAATTTCAATAAAATATTTTTGTCGGAATAAATACCGAATAATTAATTATTCAGTTCCAATATCAAATAGTCTAAATATAAGTATTGATTTATTTGTAAATCTATTTGCAAAAAAAAACCATCAAATTTAATTAATATTCAGGTGACAATCAAATAAATTATCATTAAAATTACAAACAATGTATGTAATTTCAGTACAATTTACATATGCATTAATGCATAAACACACACACAAACACACACACACACATACACGCAAACAGATATACGTTATATAAAATGCATATCTATAAGATTTTCAAAGTTGTGTGTAGTTGTATATGTGACATTGTCGTTTACGAGAGGGGAAAAGATCCAATATTCTGTTTCCCCCTCATGTTTCGTCTATTTCACTCTCTCACTCTTACCGCCCCCCGCCCCCCACCTGCGCGTTAGATGCCCCCCGCTGTTGTCGAAGCAATGACCTAATCTCCCCATGCACATGCTACCTCCTGGCTCTCCTGCACACGTTCAATCAGCAGTTCCCAATCGGCGGAAATTTGGCAATAAAAATATCATAGTTATTTCAATTTTGTGTAATACTAATAGGTAATCATGGCTCGATGAGAGACACAAACATATTATTTTTTTAAGTAAATATAAATTAAACATATTTGTTAAATCAGTGCTTTCGAATAATATAATTATTTGTAACGACTCATTTATTCTGTAATTTTATTTCAATAAATAGGTATAAAATATAGTATGTTATGTTACGAGGAGTAGAAAGCGATAATTATTGTATTGAGCTCAGATATTTGTGGCTGAGATAAAGCCGAAGTCAAGCAATCTGAGCAAAACACAAAAACAGCTTTCTATTCCGAGTGATATATACGATTTTTTCTACAAACGTTCTAAACGAGAAACTTAACTAAAAATAAATAAAAATGCATGCCAAATAACCTTATAATTTCTAACAGTTGTAGAATGGTATGTATATGTATATATTATTTATATTTGTTACGTACATACATACATAATCACGCCATGTACCCAAAAGGGTGTGGCACAAATTGTTTTCATCATCCCGAAATCAGTCGCCTCCAAACATTCCTATCCAAACAAGCAACTTTCGCTTCATCCACATTCATAATTACGTAATTTGTGAAAATTAATCCTTCTTTTGGCGGTATACATTGCATTTCTTACACTTCTTCACGCATTTTCAATAATCAAATTCAAATTTAATTGTCAATAATTAACTTAATTTGACTTAATAATTTTTAATATAACCGGGGATGTCAAATTTTTGGTTGATTTTAGAAATTTTATAAAAAAAATTTAAGATTGTAGAAATTTTACTAAAGATTTTATATGATTTTTTAAAAAAATTTCTTTAATTTTACCATGATTTTAAAAGATTTTTACTAAGATTTTATAGAATGTAAGTATAGTCTATAAAAAAATCGAATATTCTCATTAACTGATAAAATTATTTATAGAAATATTATATATTGAACCTGAACTAAAATTTAAATAAATTAAATAAACACCAATCACATAAAAAATTCAATGTCATTGAATTTTAATTTATTTTAATAATTATTTAAAAAGGCCATTGCCATAAAAGAAATTACGCATTATTGAAAATATATAGCTATAATCTTTAAGTCTTAAATTTCAATCTAAAAATATCAATTTTACTTAATTATATTAAAAATGTTTATCAGATTTATTTCTGCTTAACTGATAAAATCAATATATAATCAAATTGATATTAAATAAAAAAAAACATTGCAAAATATGTACATAAAAACAAAATAAAAATTACATTTTAAAAACCTCAAAGCAAACGCTAAAATATCAATTTAAAATAATAATATTATAATTTATGAACGTAAAATTTTAACAGTGTAGCCGAACGTTCAGATAACTCAGCCCCTCCCACACCCTTTTAGTTTAGTTTATTCGAAATTTCAAACACCCCTCTATTTTCAGTTCCATGGCTTTGTACACCCCCCTGAGAGTTCTGGATTTACTCAATTTTACTCGAAAATTTTGCAACCCTTAAAATTATTCTAACTAAATATTTTATTACTAATTTTCAATATTGCAACATTACTAAATATTATTTCAATTTCAATTTATATAATTAACACAAAATAAATATGAATTCTAATTAAAAACTAAATATATGATAAAAATAATTATGTTTATACTATTTAACAATAACTTCTAAAGGAAATTAAATATAAAATTGATTAGCATTTGTTTCTATACAATTACAGCGTTATATAAAACAGTTGAATGTATTGATTTTTCTGTTGAAAAAAACAAATACACCAATGACATTATTTGGAACAATAAAACAATTGAAACATTTGGTTAAAATATGAGTTCGTATATTTCTTACTCCGGATATAGAATAAATAAACTATATAAAATTATGTTATCACTAAATTCGTTTTATTTTTATTTACTGATAACGTTATCTCTGTAGTTAATGTTAGGTTTGCTGAACAATTTAAATATTTTACAAATATATATATATTATGTTTCATTATTAATTTTATTTTAATGTTAAAAGCGTAAAATATAAATGGGATCGTTGTAAAATTTAAAACAAACATAATATACATTAATATAATTATGTTTCAATGTAAATATGTGTATTAGGTATTTATAAATAAAAAAATAACTTTTAAAATCACAAATCTAATTTTATAATAATAATGAAATAGTGAAATAATAAAATAATGAAAATCACAATCCAAATATATTTTCCTGCAATAATTATTTCCAAAAAATTGATACAATGATTTTATAGCCTATCACAAATTAAATATTTATATTATTGTTACCTGGTAACTTGTTTCTATGTTCTATTCTGTATTTATATCATTTTTCCTGATGATAATGTACGTCAATTTATAATTAAAATTAATACAGAACTAAATCCTAAAACCTTTTTTTATTTTATTATTAATGTACCCTAGTAACTTGATCGTATGTATGTTCTGTTTATTTATGTTATATGTTATTTGTATAATTTTTCCTGATAATGATGTACGTAGAGTGCGTGGAAACGTCGTTTTGTAATTAAAATTAATACAGAACTAAATCCTAAAGCCTTTTTATTTTATTATTAATGTAACCTAGTAACTTGATCCTATGTTCTGATTATTTATGTTATATGTTATTTGTATCATTTTTCCTGATGATGATGTACGCAGAGTACATTGAAACGTCGATTTTCAATTAAAATTAATACAGAATTAAATCATAAAATAATTATTTTATTATTTTTTTTTAATTAAAAAAAATAATATAATATATAATTTTAAAGGTATCCAATATCTATTATTTTATTGCATACTTATAATAAATTATACTTTTTAATTATAATAAAAAATAAATTGAAAATTAAATATTTGTTTGTAATATGAAATGTGCAAATTTTTTGTAGTCACAATATTAGTAAAAAAAAAGATAACTTTCATTTTAGGTCAAAATATTTAAATATAGATAAATTTAATCTGAAAAAAAATAATAAATAAACTTACAAACTTATGTTCTCTTACAAAACAAATCATTTAAATAACAGTATTTTGTAAAACAAATAATTTTATGTAAAATTAAACAATAAAATTAAAAAGCATACAATGTTTTCTATACCAATAAATTTACAATAAAATTTATTTATTGTTAGAATATTTATCTATAAATAAATAAAATAAAATAAATTTTACTTTTTAAAATTTTATCAACTGCATTTAAATTCTGTAAAAACAAATAATATCTAATAGTTAAAAAAATCTTTAGAAACTTCATATTAAAACAAAAAGATGGTGTTCCTTTGGTAATATATTAACATATGAGGAACTTATTAATAAGATACAATCTTAATTATTTAAAAAATATATTGGACGTTTCGATTTTTAAATTTGATACAAGTCATCATCAGGAATTAAATCTATTAAGAAATTGTAACACACTGTATAATAATATTATAGAAAATATAAAAATATTTTTATACCAAGTTTGGAGGATTTTAATACATTAAAAAATTATCAGTTTGCTATGTTATTTGTCTCATTTTTGCTAATGTTGATATACGTAGGGAAAGTCGAAATGTCGATTTTTAATTAAAATTAATACAGAACTAAATCATACAGCCTTTTTATTTTATTATTAATGTAACCTAGTAACTTATTCCTATGTTCTATTTATTTCTTGTATATGTTATTTGTACCATCAATTTTTAATTAAAATTCATACAAAACTAAATCTTAAAGCTTTTTTATTTTAAATAATATCTAAAATTCATAGACATAAATTATAGATATTTAAATTCTTTTATTCTTTCTTACTAAATTATTCACTCATAAATAAAGAAATAAATTGAAAGAAAGCTTCTGTAATACTTAGAATATACATATGTATAAAATATACTTTCGTACATTATATATATATATATATATATATATATATATATATATATATATATATATATACGGAGAATAAGTGAAAACATATACTTAAAAGTAACTAACGTGTACGTTAAAAATAAAGTAAAAAATTACTAGGTCAACTTACAAATATTACAAAAGTTATTCAGCGAATACAAATTCTAAACATATATAATTTTTAATTGTTCTTAGTTCTCTATTGTTAAGTTTCGTGCAATTAAATTTAATCCCAGTATTTTAAAATGGAGTACTTGCACCAGATAAGCCATTTTAATTATTATTTTTTCTGTAGAAAAAAACGAAAAAAAAATGTATACAATTCTAAGCAGTTTAAGAAAAATATATATAGAAATTAATTTTTGATCTTTATAGCTTGCATTGCCAAACTAGGGGATCTATTCTGTACATAAATTTATTACCATAAATTATAATCAGGATTTGCCTGATTTTTTTTTTAATTTAAAAAAATCTGGATTTTTTTTGTTAAATTTAGAAAGTAAAAGTATATTAATTATTTTTATGTATCTATTATAAATGTAAATATAACATTTTATATGTGTAATATTTAATTTTATGATTGTTTGAATGTATCTGCAGAAGCATGTCTTATATTTACGAGTGCCAATATTGAACAAGTAAAAAATGACAATGTTGGATTTAAATTTGAATTAAAAAATATATTTCAATTTGTTGTCAATTTTTTTTTTCTTGTACTCAATACGTACAACATGTAGCGAAAAGTTATTGTAGCCTGCAGATTGAAAATAACATATAGTCAAAGCCGGGGTCCTATAAACCCCATACGCTGTCAGCAATTAAAATATATAATGATCTTCATTTCCTCTGCATGCCGAAATCATACCTTATCAATGTTGTACTGACCCAGGAGAGAAACGACCTTACAATACTATATATCCTCTAAATCTAAATATATACCGCTAAAGGACCTCGGTTAACTTGAATTTGCGACAAAACAAAACACGCGTTAAAGACACTTCCAAAAACGTTTCTATGTACACTATAAAAATTGAGTGTAAATTTACATTGATAATCATAGTAATTTTACTATATTTGTTATTGTAATTTTATACATTATTAGTAAATTTGCAAAACAATTATAAAATTACAAAACGAAAACTAGTAAAATTACTATGATTATAATATACTGATTTTTTAGTGTATATAAATTTTTATTTCAAAATTTATTTTGTGCTAGATAAAGGTAAAGGTAAAAAAACAAAGTAATTAATTAAAATTGATTTAAATCGATGATTAATATATTAAAAAATCAAATGATTAAAATTGTGATTAAAATCAGCCCAACCCTGATTATCACAGCAATAAAAACTTCAATTCATCGTTATCGTATTTGTCTTTCTCGCATTAATTTAATAAACAGCTAATTAATATTTTCCCAAAACAACCATTTTCCCGCATTAAACGTTCATAAAAGTCAGTAAATTTACTTTAGAAGTAAATATATTCATTGTCTAGATTTTCTTAGTAATAAAAGTGAATTAATCTAGTGGTTCTAAAAAATAGTTATTTTATTATTATTAATAATCTGGTAGTAAATTGTTGAAATAACATTTGTTTTCAAAGTTATTTAGCAAGAGAATAAAATTTACTTGTTATGTAAATTTATTTATCGTTTATAAAACTGGGCCTAAATCAAATAAATATGTGTCATTTCAAAAAAATATGAAAAAACTACTTTTTTGTCAATTCCAATCCATATTTTTAGGGCCGGTATTTTGCGTTTCGGTTAAAATTATTCGGTACTTGGTTCAATTAAATACTTGATGAAAATGACACATTTTCTCTACTGGTTACATTAACAAGTGGTTAAATTTATATGTTCTATCTATCAAATTTAACTATGAATTTAAAACCTGTTTAATTTATAAGCTCGGTTAGTTATTCATGCGCTTAACCAGAACACAAAATACCGGGCCCTTATACGCATAATAAATCGATTGATTAAGATTGTATTGAATAAACACTTTTTACGTAAGCAGGTTTAATACAAATTTAAGACAAAAAAAAATTTAATAATAATTTTACGTACCAATAAAAACCTTATCTACGAAATAAATTATTTAAAATATTTTACTAAAAAATAGTATAAATTATTGTATAAAATTATCGCAACAAAGTTAAATAGCATTATTGTAATTCGAGATAAGAATTTAAAAATAATATACTTTATGTATTTCAAAATAAAATATTTTTATCAGTTCTTATGTTATCTAATATAATAATTTTATAATGTTTAAATATGATATTAATTTCCTATAAAAATTGTAATATGTATAATGTCTCTGTTATTTAAAATATCATTTTCCTTATTTATTTAATAAAATTTGCATTTACTTTACAAATACGTGTTAAAAATAATTTCCAATTTCCCATTGATTATATTTTAAAATACTTGGTATAAGATAAAAAAAAGTAATTGAAAATTATATATTTATATCTAAATTACGCAGTTATGTTTCCACATAAAACAAAATATATAAATAGTCCTAATTTTCCTTTGTTTATAGATATATTAACAATTCCACAAACATTTAACTCACAAAATACAAAATAATTACAAAGAAACCATTACTATTATGAAACAAATTTATTAAAACTATTATTAAAAAGAAAAAGAAAATATAAAAAAAGAGTGCGTACATACATTTATTATATTTAAAAGGAACGGTTCGACAATAATAATAAAAAAAAATATTTATGGAAAACAATTTTGATAACATTATTATATACATATATATCCACCAAGGTTCTTTATAGTTAGCCAAAAATGTAATATTCGTTTGTACCGATTTTCAAACCAATGCTAAAACATTGAATATTTAGTTGGCCGATTGTAGATGTTCTCATATCTTATAAAATACACCTGAAGTGACTTCGAAGTATTTTTTTTATTTTCTTCTTTTTTCACTGCTTTTTAAATCGATATTTCTTATTTATTAAAAATTTAATCTGTTATTCGAATATAAATATTGCACGTTTATAACACCAATCTTTTATTAAATTCTAAATAGATTTTTCATCACAATAAAAACAAATCTATTTTTTTAAGTTATTTTACTTTCATATTTTAAATAATGAAATTATAATACATTTCGTTGTGAATGAAATTAATAAAATTTCACTAAATTGTGATGTCACAATACAAAAAAATTAATATTAATAAAAATATTTATAATATTACAGATATTTTCAATTTAATAAAGAAAAACAAATGATTCTATAGTGCTATAGAACAGTATATAATATTAACATATGCAAGTTATTAAATTTATAATAATTATAGAATTAAATAATATTTAGTATTTATTTCACTATAAATATTTAAGCACATAACTAATAAATTTATTACATATAAATATAATCTTTATTAACAGAACTAGTTGTATGTTGCAAAACACGACTAAAATAGTGATAAACTTCATTTGTCTAATTATATAAATAGTTAATTAAAATATGACACACAAATAACACTTACTATAGCCATATATAAATTATTTTGTTATATTTGCTCTAATAATTAATAAAAATACCTAACAATCAAATTTACAATCAAAATTACTTTCCTAAACAAATCATTATTTATTAAAATAAATTAACAACAGCGATAAAAACTATATATTACCAGAGTTATATGTGCAAATAAATATATTTAAAATATAACAAATTTTATTTCGTTTCAAATTTAAATAATTAACTTACATTTTAATTAGAAAAAGAAAAAAGAAATTCGATATTGTATGTAAATTTTAAATTGATTCAGCTTTCCGTTAAAAAAAGAATATGAAACAAAAGAATCATATTAATTTCTATTTTAACAAATAAGTAAAAAAGAAAAAAACGATTTGTAACAAGTATTGAGTAAATACGAGATAATTTTGTAACACACGGAGTAAAAGTAAGTATTAAAATAGCTGAGAATAAAATAAAAATTGTCCATTCCAGTAAACGCTCGAAACTATTTTCCGTCAATATTTTATGTGCAGTCTTTCAAGTTGTCCAATGCAATATTACAGAACAAAAATATTTTATCTAACGTATTTTAATGGGAAACTGTATTATTAAATTTTAACGTTTACTTTTCTCGAGAATTTGTTTTTAATAATTAAATACAGTACGAAATATTATAAATTAGATAGATTTGGCAATACAAGAGCAATGTTATTTGTAAAATCGTCAAATTTAAGAAAAACAAAATTATAATAAACGATTTAAAAATAAATAAATATACGTTAAAAGTTTGCGTTAATTCTAAATGCACCATTTGATATGGAAATAATGACGTCATATAATTTAGAAAGAGAAACAAAATATTCCGTATAGTGGCGGGGATAATCTTTGTAAACCGGCTAGCTATAGCTATATAATCATTATCAATATTGATGCAAAGCGGCACACGAACCACCTATATTTGCCCATTACAAACAAATCATTTTTAACAGCCGCGCTTCGTACGAATTGTGTACGGAGAGACGTCAAGTTCCAAGGCTTAATTTACATTAAAAATAGTTAAAAGAAAAACTGATTTATAATTAAATGACAATCGTAATTGCAAATCCTTATAAAATTCAACTAGTTTTCGCTTGATTGAACGAAAAAACACCACTACTACTTTTTCTCCAAACAATCATTTACTTGATTATAACAATAATAATAATAAATGACCTACCTCGCCGTGATCCATCCGACCCTCTGGTGTATTTTCGGGTAAAAAATACAAACGTAAACTCGCCAACATTTGTTCACTGTTTTTATCCACCCACAATAATTGTAATTCACCAATACAAACTAAATCCGAATCACTCCACAATTTCACAAAAAAGAATTCACACAAAGATATAATGCGTTGAGAACCGTTTTTCCTATATTTAAAGGCTTTGTAAAAGGTATAAGGTCCATGGTGACCGCAGGGTCCCCCCACCAACTGTAATTAAAAAAAAAACGTCATACAATTAACATAAATAATTTATTTCATATTCATTTGCATTCAAACAAAAATCTACTCACGATAATCAATCAATTTATACACGTAATCTAAACAATATTAATGTGAAAATGCACGATAAACAACAATAAAAATAAAAAAGAAAAGTTTTAATTTAGTAATTAAATCAATAACAATAATCAGTTTGTTTCGTTATTATTATTAAATTGAAAAAAATAAACATGGAGGACTTTACTCCAATCAACATAAATACATATTAATAATTACTGGCATATTAAAATTTTAATTAATATTTATCTATTTCAAAATTATTTAAATGAATTATATATTGATAAATGTACTAAATGGCTATATCAACAACCTTTACGAATTTACGTAAATTAATTTAAACAAAACGTACTTTGCCTTGTAGAAAAGATAGTGGCCCTATACAATACTTATAAATAAGTTCATAATTGAACAGACACACCACTGAACTGCAATTGACAATTAATTTTATTTAATAACTTATTAATGATGAGTTAATTATCGGTGGAAATTGCACTAAATTAAATAGAATCATATTAAATATTATGTAAAAAAATTTCATACCTCTATTTCACTGTTATCCATATTAAAATTGATAAAAATCACTGAGCTCACTAACACACAGCATAGCACGCCGCTGGCACATCGTCTACTTTGTATTTACTCTAATTATGTGACGTCACGATACAGAACTCAACAATCGTATAATGCCGGATGTATTCGGTCATTCTCGGTTACACTAGGCTTTGGTATTCGTCGTACTTGGGGGACAAAATGACATGACGCTCATTCACACGACTCATTCACAAATAACGATAACCAATCAAATTATAAGAAACTCACGAAAAAACTACTAGGAGTATTTACAAGTGTATTTAGTCGATGTTAAATGAATACGGTTATGAAAATGAAATGAAAGAACAATAATGGCGACACTATCACTGTTGCAGTAAGAGTCTTCGAGAGCTGTTGACCAAATGCTCTGTTACTAAATAACTATTACATCGTTCTACTAGTGTTAATGTGTCTATAAAAAGTGGTTCATTCGTGCATTTTAATACAAATTGCGCTTACTTTTACTTGATTCGACATTAATCTACAAGTTTTTATAGTGCAAAGTGAATTTTCTGAAGTTACTAGATATATTTGAAAGGTGAAAAATTTAATTTATTTAAAAATAAATAAGTAATTAAAAATAACAAATGCGAAAGTGTCAACAAGTGTCGATAACTACAACTAATGTTAATTTTAATATATTTGGTATTGAAATAAAAACAACGTATAAATTTAGGAATAATTTTTATTGAATATACATAAATATATTACTCATAATTCGTAAAAAAAAACTACAATACAATAATTACATAAGTGACTTTTTTGCATATAAAAATTACATCGAACGTTGGATTCGGAATTAGATAACCTAAAATATAAATTCTTATACAGTATACGAGCTGGTATCAAAATTCAATGCGTGCATTTGAGAATCAATCCAATGTCGAAAATGTGCAACTTTTGCGTAAACTCCAGGAACATTATCTTCTCCACAACCTATGCCCCAGGCTACGATTCCAGCTTGGGTATATCTATTTGAATTGCCTCGATCGGGACAAACTAAAGGACTGCCTCCGTCGCCCTAGTTGAGGTGAGTAAAATAATAATTTATATTTGCAAAATGCAATAAATATTTAACTTATCAACTAATAAATATGCTTAATTAATATTCACATAATAAAATGTATTTAGTTATATGTCAAAATTATGTTTTAAAAATTGCATATATGTATATTTTTTTTTTATAAAAAAATATAATAATTACTTGTACTATTAATACGCGAATCTAATTATTTACTAATAATTTTTCAAGATATTATATTTTAAGTACACCATTATAGGTTAACTTTATGTCAAAATAAATTAATAAATTTTTCTAAAGCAATGTATATTTTAATCGAAATTATTCGAACTTGATGTAAAACTATGTAATACTTATAAATAGACAAATATTATAAATAAATTATTTAATTCCATAAATTTCAAACATAAAAAAATATTTGGTTATGTTTCTTTTCCACGCTTATAATTTTTCGTATGGAAAACTATAAACAGTACGGTCTTTTATTAAGCGCATAATCAATGTAACAGTATTTTATTGTTTATCGTTTATTATCAAATAATTAAATAATAATAAAAAAAACTTACTGTGCACGTATCTTTGTTAGCAATACCTCCCGCACAAATGAAGCTATCATGAAGCATAAAACGTTCGCCTAGTCTTGTTTTCCGAAGAGCTTTTTGACATGGTGTATGCTGTACAATGGGTAAGTCAATTTTCTTTAATATTACTGATGGTGCTCCGTCCTTGCCTTCAAAAAAGTAATAGAAATGATATTAAAATTATTATATAGATTCTTTTTGAATTAAGCTTTAACATTTTTGTAAGGATGATAAAAAAAAATATTCCGTATTTTCATTTTAAAAATATTGTACTAATATCTGTTCCACAATTACATTTAAATGTTTGCGAAAGACTGGACTTATTTTTTTAAATTTACGACTGGTTAAAAACAGCAGTGCATTTTTTAAATTAAATTTTTGTTAGTTATGACATGTGACATGGATTGATAACACGGGCTATTTTAAATTTTAATTAATATAATTTCTATCTATCATAAGACTAGAAATAAAATTACATAAAATAATTGTAAAATAATAGTGGAAATCATAGTACAACACTGTAATATTATTTTTCAAATTTAGTTTTGTAAACCTGGTTGCAAACTAGTTGCAATGTAAAGAAAAATATGTCGACATATACCACACAAAATCTCATTTTTACAATAGTCACTTTTTTCTATAATTCTGTAACCAAATTTGCATCGTATAGTTATTAATGGATGCATACTAAAAATAGTTAAATGTAACTGTGAAACACAATATAAGATTTGTTCCAACCTACCATCAAATCAATTTAAAATTGTTCGAGGCATGCACAATTTTGTATTTAGTTTATAATGTACTGTAGACTTGTTCCAACTAAATTCTGAACTAGTTCGGAACTGCGTGCATAGTATAGTAAAATTACAAGCTAAATCTTCATTGTGCATGTCTCAAACTGTTTCCAAAATGATTTGATAACAGATTAGGAATTTGTTTGTAATTTAGTATACCTACAATAATTAATTAAGTAATTAATTTAAAACTCATTTTTAATAAAAAGTTTGTGAAGACGAGATTAAGTGTTATATTTTTTATAATTTTTCTTTAAAAATCTTATCACAAATTTGAAATATCTTAAATCATAAATATCGAAATTTAAAGTTTGAATCAAAAATAATTGAAAATTTTTAACCATTTAATACTATTATTTTTTCAGATCTAAAATAAGGAAAACCAAGAGAAAAATTTACCAAAAACTTTCTTGCCCCATCCACTGGCGTAGCATTCTGGCTGTTCGTACAGATGATCTTGTTCCGGTAAACAAACCGGTTTAACATTAGCGGCATACTGTACCGGAGCGGTTAAAACCAGTAGAGCAATATCGTTCAGCAGGACTTGATCATTGAAATCTTTGTGAACGATAACCTGTCGAACGGATTGTTCTTGATACGGATAACGTTCTTTTGTTGTCTGCGTGTCCCATTCGCCGGCACGAATTTTCAAATCAGAAGGCTGTAAACTATTTCGTTTTTTGGTTACGAAATTATCTTATAATAATCATTTTTAAAATTGAAATTTTCAGGCGACTTTAATTTTGAAAAGATAATAATTTGATATTATAAATGTTAATATAATTTCTATAAATTTTTTAACTTCATTTTATTGTATTTCATTCCATTTTACACAACGCTGCAGACAACATGTTAAGCTAACATTTTTCTAATCTTATTAATGTTCATAATCTTCGTCATTAATTCAGTTATTTCAAATGTTTTCTAATCGAAATTTTATTTTCATCGTTTTCCATGTACAATATTTTTATATTTTCTTGACTTACTGAATAATGTTTTTAACAACATGTTAACAAACCATGTGACTTACATAAAATTTTAATTATTATGGTATGTAAACCTCCTAAATTTTTTATATTATCATTGTATAAACATTATCTTGTCAGATTTAATTATGTATAGGTGAAGATGGCTGCTATTTCTGGCCGAAACTTCAAAAAATTTATGTTTATTCATTATTTCAATTGATCCAAGTTGCCATTAATCTTTCAAAGTAATATACAAGGGGATCATCACACAACCTTGTTGTATAAATTTTGTATTTAATATTTACTTAAGAAATTTTAAACAATAAATATTTTAAAAGGAAGTTATATTTGTTTGATTTCATTGGAAAACATTGAAATGATACTTTATTATTAATGGAATATATATATTTTATTTTAAAGCAAAGAAATAAAAGCATTTTCTCATAAACAACAGAGGTGAGAATATAGGGAATTATGATTTCAAAGGAGTTTAAAGTACACCAGATTGTACAAGTGGTGTCCTCCTCGTTAAAATATAACTACACTATTAATATAAAATAGAATACTTACTGTTGTACACAATGCGCACCAGTTAACACAACCTGAGGATGAATCAAGGAACCGCCACAAATAGCCAAGTTCTCCGAACTGCTCGGTATCCAATTGGTTCGCAAAATCGCGATCATCCATGGAAATTCACCGTATTCCGCTTCTCTATCGCGATTTCCCGAGATTTCAAATTCGACACCACGCGGATTTCGAATGCCACATTTGACGATTTCGGGCGCCAATGTTGGAGGCGGTGTTTCGACGATAACGGGGGGCGTTACTGGAGGAGTTACTGGTGGTTGATTATTATCATCGCCCTCGTTTATCGGAGGATTTGGACTATATGACGGATAAGTGCAGCAAAGGTCTAAGAAATGTTCACATTTATTTTTACCGAATCTGGAAAGAAATGTTTTTTTTTTTAATTAATAAGTTTTATTGCGTTTGCTATATAGTCTATTTTTTAACTAGGTTAGGTTAGGTTAAGTCATTAGAATTTTTTTGCAGCAAGTTTAATTTGCAAAAATCTGTAACCTCCACATTTATTTATTTATTTACTTATAAAATATCACAAAAAGAATTTAAAGCACACGAAGAAATTAAAGAAAACGTGACAATACGAAACTCGACAATACGGTATTGACAATACTTATTCTATGGACAATACTAACAGTTTGTTGACAGTTGATGACAAGATTAAAAAATATGTTGGATGTAAAAACGGTTGTGTGCCAACCAATCAAAAGTATATAATTTAAAGCAAAAATTTCAAATTACTTCTCCTAGTTAAAAAACAGGCTATAAATTTTATAATATAAAAGGCAAGTGATGTTCATTTGCCTATCTCGTAACGCATACGTAATATATATGGTATTACTAAAAAACTTACACTGAAATTCAATTTTGAAAATTGTTTTGCTCAAACTATGAATGGAAAATAATTGATTATGAAGGGTATAAAAGTTAAAGCGTGGAATTTGAAATATTAACACTGTTACGAGGCAAAATTGTACAAATTTTCAGTAAGATTGTTGAGATTGTAGTGATATTTAGTTGATTTTACGAATTTTATAAGAAATTTCTAAGGTTGTAGGGATTTCAAATGATTTTAAGGAAATCTTTAATTAATTTTATCTTAATTGTAAATGATCTAACTACGATTTTAAGATATTTGAATAAATTTGTATACACATTTCGACCACGCTGTTTCAAAACATGTTTCACACATTCATTACCATTTAATATCATTTATTAGTATCATCATTCATTAATATCATTATATGAAAAAAATTAAGAAACAATAACTCGACATCCAAAAAATACAAAAGGTAAATATATTATTATACATACAAGTAATTATATAAATTTGTAATTTTGTTATTGTATATATTGAAAATTGTACGTGTAACATTTATATTTTGAAACGAAGAACATATTTTAAGATTTTGCGACCAAAAATTCTGAAATTAATAATTACAATAGCAACATTTTTCTGAAAAGCCTGAAATGTATGCAACCTGTAAAGCATTTATGGAAAAACATATATCTACATTCGTAAAAATTAAAATATATCATTATAAAAATATAATTATACTTGTGGTTTGTGGCAAACAAGTACATACAATAATTACAGAAAAATTATGTCATAATATCGTCATTTTTTTGTAATACACAATAAAATAAACAGATCATTAAAAATTCTAATTAAATTAGTAAGTATAATAATTATTTTAATTACAACCCTGAAATTGTGAAATACTTATTAACATAATTAACGGAAATTTATTTTGTTCATTTCTTTATTTGTTTTTTATTTTAATGTTTTGGATTTTCCTTTTACGATGGTAACATAAATATTGGATTAATTATATCAATGGTTTCCTGTGTTTTTTTAAATTATTTATATTTACATATTAGTTTTGTAAACATATTTATTGCTTATCACTTGAACTTTATAATTTTTTTTCTACTTATTTATAGTCAATTGAATAATATCACTTACTATTTGCAAATCTCATTTAAGATAATAGTAGAAAGGTTCCTTTTGATGGATAATATAGCTGGCGAAGAAAAACCCACTTACTCAAATTTCGTACACCATTGTTGAAATTGTAGCGATTTTTCGTTGATTTTATGGATTTTATACGAAATTTTCCAAGATTGTAGGCTGTAGGAATATTACTCGAGATTTTACGTGATGTAAATTTTTTAATTGATTTTACTAAGATTTTAAATTAATTTGTAAACAATATTGTACAAGTGATTTTCCTTTCAATAGCTTTATACTTTGAGTACTTATTTTTATATCACTGATTAGGGTTTTTTAAGCTTAACTATTTAAAGAATTTTATTTCTATATTAGCAATGTATATATTTAATTTCTTACCTTCCAAAATCATCTAATTGTAAATATAAAAAATTGCAAACATTTCACACTAATTCTGTTAACTTAACGAGTCTAATCTCAAAATTATCAATTAAAGCACATTCGATGGTCATTTAAATTTAAACAAATTTAAGCTAAAGTTTTACATTTAAATTTTAAAGTATTTAAAAGTAGGGATTAGAATTGAAATTTACTTGAAATTCTTTAAATTTAAAGATTTAGGCTAAATTTAATGATTAGTATATTATTAATAAAATAAAAATTACCTAATATCAATAACTCCCCATCCGTCCGTTTCGCCATCTTGTTTAAGTACTTTGTTTTCGTCACAATTATGATATGGAACGCAAATGCAGTCTCCATTGCCCATTCCATCTCCTCCGATGTGAGCTGGCGCTCCAGGAACGGTTGTAGTGGACATATTTGGTGGACGACCAAAAACTGTTTCCACTATAGTTGGATCTAATGTTTCTTGTCCTAATGTACTACATATTAGTAACAGCAATAACGGGGTTAACCGTCGCATTATACCTGAAAAATATTTTATATTTATTAAGAATTTTATTTTTTCTTTGAAAACTTGGAGATTGTTTAGTCACAATTAGATAAAAACACTATTAGACTCATTTATTATAGGGCTTTGAACTATTAGGTTTTTAGATCCGGTTTTTGTTTCGGCGCAGTCAAAATAAAATATTTCGATTCCGCCCAAATATATTAATTTTTGGTTCGGTTCCTAAATTAATTTTTACAAAAAAATTTTTGCGTATTTTTTATTAATATTTAGATAGAGTCAAAATTCAATATGAATTCATAACAAGATTAGAAGTATATGGGTAAACTCATATATAGAAGACTTTGACATTATCACATAAATGATAAGAAATAGGAATAAAAAAAATTTTCACCGAAAGTTGGTAACATTGTATTTTGCTAATATATAATATTATAGGCGCTAAGGGTATCTTCTGTAAGAATTTCATTAAAATCGGATAAATAATGCGGGCATAACAAATTTTTAAAAAATTATTAATTTTTTTCTCGGAAAGTTGGCAACACTGTATTTTATTAAAATTACGAAATTTATGTGGGCACTAGGGGAATCTTTCCTGAAAATTTGATCAAAATCGGATAAATAATGTAGCCACAATGAATTTTTAAAAACTTTAGTAATTTTTTTTTCGGAAAGTTGGCGTCACTGGAAATAACCAAAACCACATGACTATCTTGGGCACTAGAAAAATTTATCCTGAAAATTTCATTAAAATCGGTTGAACCGTCTAGGAGTTGCGGCCACAAAATTTTGACTTACGACCGAGCGAGCAAGCTTACGACGCACATCCATACACCCACATAAACTAAGTTCAGATTCGTCATCTAGAGGCTATATGAAGGATTTCTATACAATTTTTTTTTTTTTTGAAAATGTTACAGACACCGTACCAAACGCTATACCACTTTTTCGTTGCAATCAAAGTGGTAAAAAAACTGAAAACAGGAAAAGATCACAGTGATCTTCGATCACTGAGTACCTTGAGTAATTATTGTTTAATCTTAGATCACTTTTGCTTTATCTTTTGCTACTGATGATGAATGCTTAGCTTTCGAAAAACGTATATTGCTCTTTTTCAATATTATTGTTTATGGTTTAAGAAAAATTATTTCATTTTATTAATTTACATGAGGTTTTATGCAAATAATTTTTATGATATATCGATAGTAAAAACATGTATTTATTTTTGTACGAATTTAAATTACAAAATAAAGAAATCCTTTTACAAAATAATTCAGATTAATTTAAATTTACTATATGAATAATAAATGTACCAGCTTAATGTAAATAATTTATTTATTTAATAGTAATTTATTTAAAAATTTTATTCTTTATTTAGGATAACTGTGATAAAGTTCAAATTGTGGTATAAAAATTATGGTTTGATTTAAATTTATTTAAAGGAAAGAGTTTATCTCGATGTGGTTATATTTTTTAAAAAAATTTCCAAAGTTTCGATTAATTTAATCTAGAATTTCAATAAAATACCACAAGTAAACTATGTTATCTAAATATTCTAATGATAATTGAGCAAAAATAAATATTTACTAACTTAAAATATAAAAAATATGACTCTAACACGTGTTTTTAACGTTTATATAAACCATTTGATGTGACAATTTGTCAATAAAGTTGATTTGAAGATTGATCACGAATCTACCAATTTAGCGACTATCATAATTATTATAAATCTGTTTTACACGGTATCAAATTAGTAATTTAGTTTTTTAGTAAATTACTTATTATCATAGCGTAAATAAAAGTCTCGCACACGCAAACATTTATTTTACACGTTACTAGAAAAAGTTAATAATATTGAATTTTATTTCTATTTTTTCCGAATTTCTATTTTACCTATAAGACATAATACAGGTTCCTGATTATAATGTACGTAGACTATACGTCGAAACTTCGATTTTTAATTAAAATTAATACAGAATTAAATCCTAAATCGTTTTTGTTTTAATATAATAAGTTCTGAAAGAGTTCTGATCACACATTAATTCATCACGTGACCTTGTTGTAAATCACCTATTTTAGGTAAATGTCAATAACATTTCAAAATGTTTTTAAAATTAACAATAAATATGAATCATTGTCTCTGTTTTCATTAAAAACAACTACAATATTTTTGACATAATTATATTCAGAATATGAATATGTAAGTGACCTTTAACCAGTGCCGTAGCCAGGGGGGTGTCAGGGGGGTTAAACCCCCTTCCCTCAAGAATTTGAACGACCAAAAACATACGTATGTGAAATATGAAATATGTTATTTTACTTTCATTTTTATAAAAATAATTTTTAATGCTCTTTATTTTTTATACAAATTATAGTATTATCTTTATTGATTAATATTATATCATTTCTTTAGTAAACCCCCTCCCCCCCCATGACAAGTTTCTGGATACGCCACTGCCTTTAACACATACATATAATTTGTTTTTTATGACAATACTTAGCAGATAAAATAAAACATTCGTCAAAATACAGGTATAGAAGATAGAGAAGTATACTGAATTTAAATGTTGTGCGAATTTTATTATATAACAAATTAATGACAAAAAAAAAATAAATATCAACTGCATCATTTTTAGCCTTGAATTTTAATAAATTCTAAAGATCGAAGAAGGAGCCAAGTTGTTTATCTTGATCTATAATAATAATAATAATAAATTTATTCTTACTATAAATTATGTCGCATTACGTAAAATGCACTTTGACTCGCATATTAATTTGCAGAAAAACAAAACAGATTGTAAAGATTAAAAAATTAGATTATACTTATTGTTAGTCAATTCTATTGTCTTTGAAAATAAAGCACTTTTTATCATTTATATAGTATATCAGCGGTTCCCAAAGTGTGGATTGCATTATGTCATTATGTACAGCGCAATCGATGTTTAAACGCATAGATATTTCTGTTGGAAGACGCTTACTTGTGCTTGTGTATCGAAATCATTTTAAATAAGTAGGCCTTTTTACAATGAGTCTATACAAGTTTCATTGTCATTGCAGTTTGTATTCTTATTGCAAATTGTTTTGTGTTTCAAAATGTATGTGTTGACCACAAATTAATAATTTCTATTTTGTGTTTAAAGATAAAAAAAATTTAAAAACATATAATATAAAAAAATGTATTTAGTAAATTTTATTCAACCAATAATAAAGAAAATTGCAAACAATGATTTGTTTTATTTTATTATTTTTTTGCTAAGTTGCTTTAATTGATCTAGTCAGGCGATTGAAAAAAAGTTTTTTTCATCCGAAAAAAATCAATGTTAGAACAAATTAAACAATGTATTATTTAAAATCACATATACTTATTGGCAGAAATTAGTCAATAATCTAGAAAATTATTTATTATCCTGCTTTTTTTCGCTAAGAAACTAATTTTTAAACAAAAATTTATTAAATATAAATTACAAACAATAAACAAACATGATAAACAAATTCTATATTTATAGGTTATAATCACTGACAAAGCATCTATCATCTATGGAAGCACTACTTCTCTAATGTTTTTCTACATAATGTATTTTAAAGTTTTATCCATAATTTCTTTCTTATTTCTGTTTTAATTTTAAGTTTTGTTCGTAATGCTCTTGGTTTTAAACTGCGGAATGACTACTTGTAAAAACACAATAAAAACTTGTTAAAATACATTAATAATCTCAATTTTTGATTGCAACAGCAACAGCTAATTAACCTTAAAACTTGGGTCTTTTGTTTATAAAAAAAAGTACTTTTATTTTCTGCTGAAAAATAAATTTTTACTTCTATCTCTTTTCAAATATGAGTGGTATTTTTATTTTTGATATATTTTTTTATATCTAATATTATAAAATTTAAATAAACTAATTAAAATTGTTTAGTTATTTTAAGTAAATGTCAAAAGTAATTTGGCAAAAATTACTTTTAAAAATTAGGTGAGAATACAAGCCTTGGAGTTTCGTTGTTTTTTCATAAGTTAGCAGATTTTTTTATTTCAGAACTAATAATTTCATGATAACTATAGTAAACTGAATGGGCCAATATTAATTAAACAATTTTTAAATATGTTTATTAATATTTAAAAATTAATAAAAAAAGCTAATTATAATAAATAAATTTAATAAATCTGGCAGATTAAATTCATTACTTTTTACAAAAGATGTAGTTTTATTTAAATGATATAAATTTATTTAACTATATAATTATTCGAACTATTTTAATAGACTACCATTTACTTATTTAGAGATAAATATTTAAGAAAAAAAATGCTGACACTGAAGATGCGCCCAAAGTTATGTAATCAAGAACTAAATAGAAAGTTATATCACTTACTTATTATTTAAATAAAAACAGAAAGTTAATTCTGAAGGTCACTCACTAACTATCTGTCAAAACAATCGAATTTAATTACAAATTAACGTACACTACATTAAATATCGTAGCGTGCTAGTCGCCTGCTAACACACAACTGATAATACTATAACAACATATATAGCTACAAGAATCTCGGATCATGTGGTCAGTACTTTAGCATTTATTCGATGGATATAACACAGATACAAAAGAGCAAAAGTTTTGGGACCTTACCCCAGACCTGAGACTTTTTGAAATAGCCGATGGATTACGTCACGTTTTCTAGTGGGAAATCCAAGATTTTAATTTCAGCCGTGTGTAAAGTACTCAGACCAAGACTGACCACGACATATTTTGACCTTACCAGATTGTTCAAGGACGATTTGTTGTGTTAAGTATGTTGATTTCAAATGGAAATGAAATGATTTTACTGTTTATGCATATTTAGTTGAGTAATCAGGTAATGACTGAGTGTTTCGGTAATTGGATTCGCGTAGCTTTTATTTATTGTCATTTTTCTGTAAAGGCTTACAATATTAAGCCGTAAATTTTAAGACAAATTATTGGATTTATCTGATGTTCCAATATACATACTTTTTTATTTGTTCTATATTTGCAGTTAAATCTCTATTATTTGATATTTATACATAATTATATATTTTAATTTAACTCTGAAGCAATATTTTATTTTAGTTTTTTGTTCTAACAGCAAAAAAATGAACATTTTAACCCAATTTATCTAGTAATAAATGCAACCAAAATTTTCAGGTATATTAATATTCTCTAAACAAATAAATAATTATCTTTTAACCGAATCTAATTAGTATTGAGTCTGATTGAAATCTTTCATGGTTGACGAATCAAAAATAAAAAGGGTTGATTTAGGTAAAATTTGCCTAATTCACGAAACAAGAAAACACCCTTGGAAATACATCTATAGTATCATAAAAGATTTATGGTTTCCTTTTGTTAACTTAATCGCAAATATCTATTGAATAGCACTTTTTTCTTCTTTTTTCAATGGTTTAACAAAAACCATTTTATTTTAATATACAATCAGTTTTTATTTGTTTACTCTAATTTAATTATTTAATTAATTATTACCATAATAATTATATGTAACATCTGTGATTTTTGTAATAATAAAAAATAAAGATTTTTTAAAGTAATTATTTAAGAACTAATTATATGATATTATACTTAGAGATTCTGGAAAGAGATAATTATAATAATTAACTTTATACAGTAAAAAGTAATTATATTTATTTATAAACAAGAAACAACTAAATATTAAAAAAAAACCAGAATATACAATATTTTTAATTAATTTAAATAATTTTGTTACAGTCACAAAAAAATCCAGAAAGTTTAATTTATAAAAATTTACAGTAAATTTTTACTAAATTATTGTTAAAATGTTTTGGTTTGTAATTATTTTAAAAAGATTTTTAGTAAAATTGATTTTTTTTTATTTATTTATATATATATATATATATATATATATATATATATATATATATATATCGGGTGTTCGTTCGTCAAGTTCGTATGGGCGTTTAACATGCATTTTCGATAATTTGCGATATACTTCTTTCTTGAGTAAAATTCGAAGAAATACTTAGAATACTTTTCGATAGGGCATAAAAAGTTCTATTATTTGGTTTTAGTTTAAATTTCCTACTACTTGGAAACTTTCGCTCACGCAAGCCACCCTCGCAATCATACCCCACACCAACTACTCATCGAACGTCCACCTGCAAACGTATACCATCAAAATCATTCAAATAAATCTTTTGAACAGCAAACGTTCATTAGACATTCGCTCAACATGTCCGAACCATCTTAACTGACTCTAGCACGGGGCAACTTTTGCTACAACATTTTTTTCAATTTCATTATCTTAATAATGGTTGTATAAAAACAGGTAACAATGTATTTATTAATAATTTCTTTTATTTATTACAATCATAACAAAAATCGTCAATTTTTAATTTAATCGTGTAAAAAAACAATACATATTTGTTCGATAAACGAAATAGTCTTAAGCAACTGTACATACAAATTTTACAATATAAAAAAAATTAGTTACATATAAACTACAAATTACAGAAACTAATTACATGAAATTAAAAAGTGTACGAGGCCTTATCTAATCTTTGATAAGCCATTTGTTCTTCAATCCAAGGTTTTAATTGTGCGACATTCGCATAAACACCGGGAACTGAATCTTCTCCACATCCAATTCCCCATGCCACAATTCCTGTTTGTTGGTATCGATCCTTTTGTCCTGGTATAGGACAAACCAATGGACTACCGCCATCACCTTTACAAGTATCTCTTCCAGGAATACCACCAGCACACGCAAAACTACTGTGCAATTCAAAATACTTTCCTAATCTGGTCTTCCTTAATTGCTCCTGGCATTGGGCATGCTGCACCATTGGTAATTCCACCTTTTTAAGAATAACTTGATATTTACCTTCTTTGCCAAACACATCTTTACCCCAACCACTAGCAAAACATTCGCTACTAAGTACTTCTGGTGTTTTCGGTAAACAAACAACATCAACATTATCGGTAATCTCTATCGGTTCGTTCAAAATCAAGAGAGCCACATCATTGTAAAGGGTTCCGCTTCTGTAATGATCGTGGGTGATTATAGTTTCAACATCTCTATCCTGATGGGGTAGAACTTCATTTTTAGTTTGTGTATCCCATTCGCCGGCTCGGATTTTGAATCTCTTTCCCTGATTTTTGCCGAGAACACAATGGGCAGCTGTGAGAACAGCTTTAGGATGTACTAAGGAACCGCCACATTGGTAGACATTTAACTTATTGGTGCTGCCTTCTACGGCTTCTTCGCGAAGAACGGCTACCATCCATGGGAATTCGCCGAATTGGGCTTCGCCATCTTCAGCGCCCTTGATCCGGAAACCGACACCTTCGGGATTACGGTAACCGCATCCGCCTGGACGTTCGGTTTGCGGATTTGTTTCAATGGGTTTTTCGAGTCTATCGTTTTCACCGCAACAGATTTCGAAGTAGTTTTCGCATGGACCTTCTTTCATTCTATAACACAAAATTGCATTTTGTTCATTTCATATTTTATAAAGTTTCAATGCGGTTTTAATTAAAAAAAAAAAAATTATTCTAGTATATTACGATACAAGAATAAAGGATTTTTTTGGAAAAATCGAGTTCTCTCTATTTCCGAGATTCTGTTATTTGCTAGGTCGATTTAAAAATGTAATTATATTTGTATTTAGTTTATTTTTATAAATACCGAAGTCAAAATTTTGATTAAATCACTCGCTGTCATTCTTGCTATATATCTACAGATATACAAACAGTGCGAACGATAGAGAAAAAATGAGATTGCTATGAAAATTTTTTTTTTCACGACGTAATTTATTTGGCATGACGCTAATACAAGAAATAACAAAATATATAAATAAAACGACTGTATCTCCTTCTGCTGACTGACATGTGTAGATAAAAATGTATTAATGGGAAATTGTTTGGTCAAGTCTTGTAATTATCTAATTTTGATTAAATAAATACTCGTCTGACAATAGTTCATTGTTTTTTGTTTTTAATAATAAATTAATTACAATTTATATAAATGCAGAAACATATGAGATATAGAAGCATTGAGACGAAAACCGCAGTATGTAAAAATCATCATCATTTCATCATTAGAAGAAAAATAAGAATTAAAAAAAATGTAAATTTAAATATTTGAAATTTTTATTATTTGAAAAAAAAAAATATGACCGTTTTAAACAAATGACAGTAATAATGTTAACTTATAATTTCAATACTTTTTAATTATTATTTATGTTATTTGTATTATTTTTTTCTGATGAAAATATTCGTAAAGTATATGGAAACATCGATATTTAAATAAAATAAACACAAAACTTAATTATTTTTCTATATTATTGATGAGTAGTTGGAGTGGTATGATTGAGAGGGTGGCTTGCGTGAGCGAAAGTGTCCAAGTAGTAAAAATAAAAGAGCATGCTATGAGAGTGGAATTATGAATGTGGATGAAGCGAAAGTTGCTTGTTTGGATAGAAATGTTTGGAGGCGATTGATTTCGAAATGATAAAAAGAAATTTGTGCCACACCCATATGGGTACATGGCGTGATTGTGTATGTATGTATGTATTATTGATTATAATTTATAATTAAAATAACTCTTTTTCATTTAATACACTTTTTACTACATATTATTTTGTTCTAATAATAAAATGATTTAAATCAATCATTGGCATTGGAAAAAAGTATTATTTAATGGAAAAAAAACTGCAACTAAATAAAAACTTTATTAGTAATTAATTTAACATTTTTTTTTATGTTGTTCATGCATTTAAATATTGTTAATACCCGTTTTAATATTTCATAGAAATAACGCTATACAATTTTTTTCTATAATACTGAATAAATTATCTCTTGTTTGTATATCAATATTCTTGCTACTGGCAAAATAAAATAAAAATAATATCAGGCATATTGAAGATTAAACAATAATTTATAAATTCTTAGAAAATATAGTGTGATTGATTTAAATAGGAAACTTTTTTTTATTAATCAGACAAGACATTTTATTCCAAGCAATAGTGTTTTGTTTAATTATAAACAAATAATATGCATGTGTTAATATTATACAGATTCCGTTTTTTATTTAAAAATAAACAATATAAATTATTACTTTTTAGAAAATACAAAACAATGGGGTAGTATCGATTTTTTAAGTATTAAATTTTATTACCAAAAAAATAAAAGTTCTGATATGGACATATACATTGATATGGGAAATAAATAATTATATTTTATCAAATATTAATTTGACAAACACACACACATACACACACTTTTTTTTTAAATCTGTCGGCTACATATTTTCGTAATTCGAAATTTTGGACTAAACGGCTATTCAGTTATTAGGTTCACTCTAAGATTTAACTGTGCAATTTTAGAATGCAATTAAAACTGAGCCTGTATATGGATCGCTTTTGATATAAAAATATTTAAGATTTGCTTCTGTATATTTTTAGTGAAATTAAATTTTTTTAAATTAGGTAAAAAGTATAAAGTCAATATAGAATTTAAAAAATAACGTTTTTTTTAAGTGATCTTAGACAAAGTTTGACTTTTTATTTAAAATTACTTATTAAGCGCTTTAAAATATTGAACATAATGAACATTTTAACTAAAGTCGACTTTAAGCTGACCAAAAAGCATTATTTTATTGACAATAACAAATAATTTTACTATTGGAAGTTTGAAAAGTTGACAAAGAAGCATCGTTTTATTGACAGCAATAATAGTTATGTCGGTAGAACTTATAATCGATGCTTTAATTAAAGTGCTGTTAGTCTAATAAAAAATATGAAAAATATAGAAACTATTCTTATATAATAAAAAATATACGCTAAAATTTATTTTGAAATATATGTCTATGAGAATACAGATCATTCTGTTGTCAGTTGACACAAAAAATTACTTTCAAATTGGGTGTAGCAAAAAAAAAATTAAACTTGTAAAATTGATACAACAATAAATTCAACTGTTGCAGATTTCACCTTCATATTTTCATTCATACTACAATTATTGTTTAAAAATAAATAAATCTTTATAAGTTATATAATAAAATATTATTCATGATTTCCGTTAAATTTGCACGGAAAATCTATGTATTTTAATGAAAAATGTCGATCACGCTATCACACTACCGTATTCTAATTATCAAAATTAATTATATCGCTTGTCAGTTGTCATCAATTCATTGTCAAGGTAACGAACAATTCGCAACATTGTCAATAATTTCAGATTTCAAAGAACTGATATATTCACAACTATGAAAGTTGAATTATATACATCGGGTAATTCCCTCGATATTAATTTTATTATTTTAGTGCGCCATTTTAAATTGGTTTTCCCAAAAATCGAACATAAACTTTAATGTCATTACCCTAGAAATATATTACAAAATCAATTTAAGTTGTTTCCAATGATGTAATACTTATAATTTCGTTTTAAAAAGTGTTGAATATTAAGTAATTTTATCGTAAAGTTTGATGAAAAAATTATTGTCATATTTAGATTTTTATTTCATCTATTGTATTTGGAATAATTTTTTTTATTATTATTTTAACTAATCTAAATATATATTCTATTAAAATAAAAGTTTTTAGGTTTCATGTTGTTTGCTTATGTTACATATTCTTCAGTTTCTACTGTCTCTGCGAATTCTCCCTGATGATGAGGTAGTATATATATATACAGGTAACCCTCCTACAACACGGTTTCGTTCTAACACGTTTCTGCTTACAACGCAGTTTTCAAGTTTCAATGTACAATATATACATTTAATAAGCGCAACAGCTATTTAAAAAAAAGTTTGTTTGTTATTAAAGAAGTTTTTGTGAACTACGACTTTTGGTTTTACTTTTACCTGTCTTTTACATAAAAGGCAAACAGTAGTAAGTTCATAATCACCTGCATGTGCTAACATAATATGTCTATAACTGTCTCAATTTTAATCTGTACCACTATTTTCTTAAAAATAGCTCTTTATAGTAATGTTAGTTAACTTATGCCGCCATAAAAATCAAAAAAAAATATGTAATTTTTCGTTTTTCGCGTCTACTATAAAAATGACAAAAATAAGTGTTTACCTCTCAGGTACATTTTAAATAAAATTGAAGTTATTTCTATATGTATTTTAAAAAATATATGTACAAATGTATTTTAATTTTTGGAACCTAACTCCCTTTTTTCTATTGGCTATGAGTCTCATATAACACGGTTTCACATAACACGCCGTTTTCTTGGAACCTATCTACCGTGTTATAGGAGGGTTACCTGTATATATTGAAAGCTTAGATTAGTATTTCAATTGAGTTTCATTTACTAAAAACCGTAGGAATTGCTTTTAACTCACGAAAAAAATATTATATATATGAATAATTAGAATTAATAATAAGTAATTGTTATTTGTCCTACCTAATGTCGATTAAACCAAATCCATCCTTGATGATAGTATTATTCTGGCACAAATAATATGGTACACAAGCGCAGTCCCCTTGAGCTGGTGCAGTGCCACCTCCAGAATGGTCCACTGGTGTTAAGTCTACAGCTCCATTCCCGGTATTTCCTGCATTTCCTGTATTGCCTGCATTTCCTGTATTTGCACCGCCGGGCGGAGGAAAGATTTCAGATATTAGCTCATCTAAGCCATCCTGTGCTTTAATATTTGCACAGAAAAATGTTACAAGGAAAATACTTATTATTCCTAGTTTTAGCATGATTTTCTATTTTATCTGAAACAATATTTATACTACAGAAAGAAATATATAATGTTTATATTATAGTAGAACTTGCATAAAAAAATGTATAGTAAGAAAATTGTAGAAATTTAGGGCTTTTGAAATTGCATCTACCACAAACACCAGATTGTAAATATAGTGGGTAGAATCGGCATTAGACCGAACACAAATAACTAAGCAATACAACAAATATATTATATTTACTAATAACATTTATCAAAATGAACACTTTGAGAGATAACAGTAAATTGAGTTTGCTCAGTCTTTATATTTCTATAAGCAGTCTACAATTCTGTTGAGAAAACGCTTATTTGTATTTATGAAATATTTGTTGGTCTTTTTAGAAGAAGCTTGAATACAAGTTCTACTGTATTTAAAATGTTTTATTATTTATATCAAGATTTAATTCAATAATTTAATTGATTGTTATTTTTGCATTTATTACAAATAGAAGATATTTTCAAAAGATTGAACTGACTATACCTATATATATAGTCGTGTTCCACTTATTAAATAAACAAAAAAAGCTTTTATAAAGCATGATATTAAATGCTTAGTTAACATATTACCACAAAGTTTAGATTAAAAAAAAATACATTAATTTATTCACAACTTTATTAACATACCTTATAAACTGTTTTCAATATTATTTTTTTCATAACAAACAATTATTACGTTAATTTCACATTTTATTTTGTACATAACTCTTTAACTACCCAATTTAAGACCATGCTCTATATAAACTTTTTTGTTTATTTTAATGAGAGGAACACAGTTATGCATAACTAGCCTAATCTTTTCAAAACACCCACCGATATATCCTTCCATCAAATTTTAAATAAATTTTAAATTAAATAAAAATGTATAATATTGGTGGATTAGTTTCCTGTAATTGATTCAATTAAGATTAATAGTCACCGCAAAACTTTAACAATTATTTTAAAAAAATTATTTGAAAAAAAATATAAAATCGTAACCGCCCCTAAAAATAGACCCCCTAGTTTAGAAAAATTGTAAACATTTGAAACCGGTAACTATAAAGTTGAAAGTTTCTGATCCAAAACCAAATCTAAAATCAATAATTTTTTTATTTGTAATTGATAACCTCAACTGAAATACTATTTTTTCGATTCAAATTCTTAGAATTTGTAAAACGTACGAATAAATACGCATTTCTGTTAAACAGTTTGATGTGTTTTTGTTATAATTTAATCTCTAATTAATAAACAGAAACATGAAGTAATAGTATTAATTTTATATTATTATTAAATATGACAGCAATAACAGAAAATCAACATTTTAAAAAAAATCTTTATCTTCTCATTATGAAACTACTATAGTAATTAAAAGTATAATAAAATATTTTATTCATGTTTACATAATTAATTTTTTTGTACTACTAACAAATTTTTTTTCCATAATTTATGTATTTTTTCTGATATTGTATACAATGTACCAATAACTGACTACTTGTTTCTTTAAAATAATTATGTTTTAAATGTTTTAAAATAATAAAGTAATTGTTATTTTAAAACTTGAGAAAATTAATCAAATGCAAAGATAAATCAAGGTTATAATATAAAAAACTGAAAGTATACAAGTTTATAAATTATTGTATTTGCATATTTTTTAATATCCTTTAAAAATAGTTAACAAATATTTGTTTTTCAAATTGACAAATTTTCATTCCCGTTAAATTATAAATTTCAAATACTTAATATTGAAATATATATATTTTTTAAAACCAATATATAAATTCTATACGTTTTCTATCGATCTGTAAAATTGAACAAACAAATAACAGTAGTTTTTGTGAAAATTAAACAACTATAAAAGAACAAATGCACAAATTTTAAGTATTCTGTAGTAAAATTAAATCTCGATTATAGAAATTAGAACACTTATCACAATAAACAAAATAATTACAGCGCCTCGATAGATAAGTAAGGTCGCGCTATTTTAAAAACATTTGATATTAAACATTAAGAAAAACAAAAACTTTTACTTACCACAACTAGACTTAATCACTGTATGCACTTGATTTGTGTTGAAAAACAAAAGTGAAACGATAGTGAACAAGCACCGATCGTCAACTGTTACACTACTGAAGACTTGTTTAAATTTGTTGCAACAAAATACAGTTTCGATATTTGAACACCAGAGGGGACACTGGTCAATACGATGTCCACTTACAAACTGGTTACTCTCTATAACATAGCCGGTAAACCTTGAAAAATGTGTTGATCTTCAAGTGTCTGTTATGACGTCATTATATTTCGTATTAATTTACAGATTTTATATTAAAAATTTCTGTCATAAATTATGAATATTGTAATTAATTTTTATTGCAATGAAAATTATCGACAATTTCCATGAAAAGAAATAATTTTATTATTAATTCTAACAGAATATTGTACATTTTTGTTTTTTATTTTAAAAAAATATTAAAAATTATTATAAATTTACATCTGTACGTATGCAACCAATATTACTGACAAGTTTCGTATATAGTGTATAAAACAAGGTTGACTGCATCACTTTTCTTTTTTATATGTCGGGGAAGGTTCGGTAGAAATTTTTATTGGAGTGTGGAATTTTAGAAATTTTCACATTACATAACAAATTTTTTTTTATTTAGACAGTAAAAAAATTGGCATAGTGTTTCATTTTGGAACGACAAAAAGTGTTAAAATTATACTATAGACAGTAACGTAACTACAGTTTAACGTTGTAAAAATCTTTCGGAAATCATTATATAAAATAAAACGGCTTTATGTTTAAGTTCTGTATTAATATTTCATATTCATAGTCATAGTTAAAAGCACGAAACATCTTGAAAAATTGGTTTTTGAGTAAGTTTTTATTCACACCAGCAGTACCGGGACACATCAATTGCGTCCCGCGGTCAGAAAACCCAACTTTTATATTCCGAATTGCGTCCCGGTCAGTTTAGCGGATACCTATCTACCTGCTACCTACGGGTACACGAATTTCGTCCCGCGGCCGGGTTCTAATCTTTTACAAAATTTTATGATGACCAAATTGCGTCCCGGTCAAGCTAGTAACTTCGTCCGGCAGTTCAGAATTCTGGTTATGAGATTAAGGTCTACCTCACACAGGTAGCGGTTTCTGACAATACCATCAAAGTAATTTGCTGAGAAATTAGATGTCTTTGGCAATACCGAATATCTGTAATACTTTGTTTCGTTTTTCGTTATTGGCATACCTATTTAGAAATACATAAAGATATTATAAATCACCACCTGGAATTTCCAAAATTAAATTAACTCCCTCCAGTTTTCTTATTCCGTGCATAAGTTTATGTTTTGTAAATTTTAATAATCATTCTAGTATCTTTTCTGTTTCTGGTACAAAGTAAAGTAGAAATAGTTCTCTTTAGTAAATTGTGTTTTCTGTGTTAAATTGTATCATGAATTCGGAAGATGTTTTTGATATGCTGAGTGAGAAGCAGAATCCGCTGTTAATTGTAAATAATAATAAGTATCATTTTCATAAAATGCTTTCGGGAAATGTGAAACGCTGGAAGTGCTGTGAAAGAAAGTGCAAATCTTATTTAAAAACTGAAACTTCTAATAATATAATAGTTCAACATAGTGATGAACATAATCATGAATGTGTTAATCTTTGTGTATTAAATCGACAGAAAATTAGCAATCGTTTAAAAAGGCAAGCTGTTGAAGACATATGCGAAAAACCGATGAAATTGTTGCATAGAGAGTTGCAGAAGGAAGATAATGAAACATTGACGGTAGACGATGTAAACAGAATAAGAAAAAATATATACAGCAGCAGAAAGAAAGTAATGCCAAATATACCCCGTAATCAAGAAGATGTCCATGAAGTTTTAAATAGCATTAAAGTAAACACCAACGAAGGAGAGCTTTTTTTGCTTAAAAATGATATAGCTAAAAATTTTGTTGTATTTTCCACCAAAAAGAATTTACAATTTTTAAGTAAATTATCTATTTTGTATGTTGATGGGACGTTTCGCTGCTGTACTAAATATTTTTATCAACTTTTTACCGTTCATGGAATTCTAAATGAACATTATATACCACTTGCATTTTTCTTATTACCTAATAAAGCAACAGAAACATATGCAATGGTATTTAATTATTTGAAGCAAGAATGTCGTATACTAAATTGCAATTTTAATCCTACAATAATATATGCAGATTTTGAGAAAAGCATACATAATGCGGCTTACAGGTGTTTTCCAACTGCAGAAATAAAAGGCTGCCGATTTCATCTCGGACAATCATGGTAAGCTAAGTCAATTTTATTTCATTTTACATTTAGACCATATACGGATAAAGCAAATAAATATTTGCTTTTTTGAAGCACGGACTGAGAAAAGGATTTGATAAAATTAAACAAAAAGTGACAAACATATTATACTTTAAATGATTACAAACGAATTTATTTAAAATTAATACAATAATATTCAAAAATACATATTTAATTTTATTAATTGTTTAGCAATTTTTTTTTAGATTTTATTAACTTTAGTACTAAAAATAACTAGCATTATTCTAGAAATAAATCTAAATATGGTATTAAATTATGCATAGTTGTTAAATTTTAACAAATCAATTATTTCTTTTAATATAGCATATATTTTTAACAAATTCGTTTGTTTCCATTTAAAGTACAATATATTTGTTTTATGTCTGCTCAATTTTAGCAAACCCTTATCTCAGTGTAATCCTAACTCTTTTTCAACCACCTACTAAAAAAATAATTGTTGAGAAAAGGTTTGTGATACATTTTTTAAATTTTGACCAGGTGGCGAAAAATTCAGAAACTTGGACTGGCAGAGGAGTATTCAAAGGACTCGGATGTAGGAATGTACCTTAGATTTGTTTTTGGTCTACCATTTCTAAATCCAGCTGCAGTTGGTGATTGCTTTGGAATTGATTTTGCAGAGATTTTACCAGAAAACCCGAAAGTGCACAAATTTGCCGATTATTTAGTAGAAACCTACATTTCGGAAGAAGCAGAATTCCCACCTCAAATGTGGGCTGAAAACAGTTCGTCTCTTCAACGAACAACGAACGCTTGCGAGTCATTTCACTCTAAATTTAATTCGCTATTTTATAGCAGCCACCCTAACATATACCAATTTTTGGACGCCTTAAAAAATATTCAAATTGACACGTACGTCAAAATGCGTAGTGTTAGTATGCCAAAAAAAGTATATCGAAGAGCCGCAATTAAAAAAAAAGAATTTTTGGACGAGAAAATAATGTTGCTTAGGCAAAATAGACTTACCAATTTTGAATTTGTAAAATGTATAGCTATTAAATATAGACCAATTATTTAATATTTATATATTATAGTTATATATTTCTATTATTTATTATGTATATGATTTACAATGTAACAATAAAAATCTGTTTTACAAATTTTTCATAATTGTATACATTAACTTTATAGGAGTATATTATTTATTCAATCCCTATGCATTTTATTTAAAATATGTATTTTCTACAAACTTTTTTCAGGAATTAGACAAATTTATTACGGAACAACCTTTATAACATTGCTTCAAAAAAATTTGAAATAAATAATAATTTTGCAAAAATATTATAAAGTATTGTTTTATGATTTTCATTATTTTATGAAATGAAAGAATAAAGTGTTAACATATGGAAACTAGAAATATATTATTGGGCTTGATATAAAAATTTTATACTAGGTGACAGGTAGGTAGGTAGCAGGTGGAGTTACAGTAACCCTAGTAGCTAGGTATCCGCTAAACTGACCGGGACGCAATTCGGAATATAAAATTTGGGTTTTCTGACCGCTGGACGCAATTGCTGTGTTCCCTGTTTAACTTGACCGGGACGCAATTCGGTCATCTTAAAATTTTGTAAAAGATTAAAACCCGACCGCGGGACGCAATTCGTATGTGCCCAGCAGTACATTGATGTATTGAGAATTTCCTACAATTAAGGTGTTGTTTGTTCTCAACATTATTTATTGTTTTATTGTTGTAACCTTTATATTTGAGACCCATAGGGTCGTTGCATGTACCAAGTTAGTCGTGCGATTAGGAGGTGATTAACGGATCTAATCGTCTATTAGTCACGCGACTAACTTGGTAGATACTACAACTCAGAGAGTTTTTGAAGATTATAAAAAATGAAAATGATTTAAAAACCAAATATACATTTTACTTTTTTTTCTTTACCAAAGCAGTAAACTTTTTTAAATATATATATTTTCTTCAAAAATATAAACAAATAGACAAACCAAATAAACTTACTATTATGTAATATATACTTAATCAGAATCAAATTATACACAGTGATAGATTGAGGAAAATTGTTTATGTATTGTAGTATTTATTTATTACACAAAGGCGTGTTAACATTAGTTTAATATTTGAATGCTGAAATCGCCATTAGTGAACTAATTAAATTATTTGATATGTTTTTTTTTTTAATTAAAAAAAATGTATTGACCTTGCCGGGTTTAGAACCACGGATCTTCTGCTTTGACAGCAGTTGCTTTACCAACTACGACACAAGATCGACGAAAAAGCAAATACATTTTTCTATCTTGTTGTTTTATAATAACGTTTTTTAATGCATAATATGTTTTCATTGCTGTTTGTATCCTATTGTCACTTCTTATTCAAAATTTCCATAACTTTCAATTATGCTTCCCAGATATTTGAAGCTAGTTACATGTTCTATTGATTCTCCTTTTAAAGAAAGTTGTTAAATACATCACTGTGTAACTCGATATAAAAACTACCCATTATCTTGCTTAATAATAATATATAATTATATATTCGTTACATTCTTATCAATATTTCATATAAACAACTTGCAGTATTCTATTTATTGTTTTACAGTAAAACTCAACAATTTCTTTACAATGTTTTCTATATTATTTTTCTCATTTTCAATTTTTCTAATATCTGTATTATATTATATTGAGAAACAAAGAAAATGCGATATTTTAAAAAATATACCTGGTCCAGTTGGAATACCTATAATTGGCAATGTTTTTGATATCGGTACAAAAGCTGTGGGTAAGTTTTTTAATTGATTTAAATTTGCTTAAAAAATAAAATTTCTTAAAATATTTTAATACTTTCTTTTATAAATGCCTCTTATAAATATAATACATTTAGATTTAAACCACAAAAGAAAAAATTATAAAAAAATTTTTTTATATATAAAATATAAAAATATTTAAATGTACAAAAATTGTAAAATATAGAAAAAGCTAAATATTATTAAAATAGAAATATGTGTAGTAAGCAATTATTTTATAGTAGAGATAGTAAAGAAATAGAACATAACTATTTATATTGTAAATTGAATCAGGAATTTCTGACATCACATCTAGTATACGTATAAACAAAGTAGTCATAGTAATATTTTGTGGTTTAAACCTAATTTATCTTATATATGTGTAGTAGAAATGAAAAGAGTTTATACCACACTCTTATGGGTACATGGCGTGATTGTGTATGTATGTATGGATTGAAACGAACATATTAAAACCACTAACACTATGTATAACTTTTAATTCAATCTCAATGCAATTTATTATTTTATATTTTCTGTAATTAATTACTGAAAAAAATCATATGATATTTTTAACTAAAACTTAATATAAAATTTATTTTATAAATTAATATTTAATTTGTTTTTAGATCAATTAAAAAATCTACATTCAATGAAAGAAAAATATGGCACATTATACAAATTATGGATATTTCCAAAAATTTCTATAGTTGTTATATCTGATCCAGTAATGATGGAATATTTTTTAAGCTCACCAAAATATCTGTACAAAGAATTTGGATATGAAATGTCAAAACCATGGTTAGGTGACGGCCTTATTACAGCCAATGGTATTTATTTGATTTTTTTAACTTTAAAACTATTCTTTATACTAATGTAATTAGGGCCGCATTAAGGGTCATATGGATCTAATTCTATTGAAAATTCTGGATCGATATAAAAGTTATCTTTGTGTTGGATATAAGTTTAATTTTATAAATATGAATCTAGCGCATACTTAAGATTTTTAACACATATTGAAAGAAAGAGAACAATTCGGCCTTAAATGTAATATGGGCAGGGTTGGACTGTCAAAAAATTAAAACTGATGTCTGAGTTTTACAAAAATTTAAGAACATATTATCCCCAAAAACATCGATATGTATTGAATGACGGTATATATAATGACGTTTATTGGTTAGATCCTAACAACTTTCCTAATATTAATAGTGATAATATTTTCGATAGAACTTTTTGAATTAATGACAAATTTAATTAATAATTAATGATAAAAAATTGTATCTACCTGTTGGTTCGTATGAAGTAGAAGATATTTACGTGACGCTATAGATCATCCAATTACTGATAAGGAGCTAGATTTTGATAATATTTCAAAACAACAAAATAAAAACAGTAACTAAATTACATTACGTGCAAATAATAATACCTTAAAGTGTGAAATTGCTTACTTTAAAAATAGACTTTTCACTTGAAAATAATATTGGATCAATATTAGGTTTTAATACAAAAATATTAGATCCTCAAAAAATACATGTTTTCGATACTTATAAAATGTAATATTGTAACAGGCACTTATAGATATTCGAAACTAAGTCATACGTTACATCTTAACATTAAATATTGTTGTTGATTCAAAACGAAAAAATTACTGTTAACAATACATTAAATATTTGAAATTATTTTGTATACACAAATTAATATATATTTTACTTAAAGATTTGTATTATATATATATTATCAAAACCGCAATAAAAAGATAACTACAAAAACTAGACAATTAGTAATTAAAATAATTACTAAATATTTTTATTAAAATTAAAAGTAATTTTTAATAATATTAGTATATATATATTTAAAAATTATAAAAAGCTGTTAAAGTAAATTAATTATTAGTTAAAAATAAATTATTATTCACTGTCATTAAAGTATAACATATTCTTAAAAATTATCAATTTTTAAGTTGAAACTAATATATTATTTTATTAAAAATAATTGTTATTTTCTACTTCACTATTAAAAAAACTAACATGTACTTTAAAAAAAAAATAACTTAATTTTATTTCAGTTTATTAAAAAAACACACATACATTTTATAACACAAAATACTGATTTTGAAGGATATTTCAGAGTTTGCATAATTAAAAATAAATAACAATAATTATTTTTCTACCAGCTGTTTCCTGAAAAAAAAATTACATAATATTAAACAACAAAAAAATGGATATATATTTTTTATACTTACATAAACTTATAAAATAATATTACTGGCTGTATATAAATACAGGATTATAATTTGCGGATAACGGCCCACCCGCCCACCAGAGCTGGGTAGTACTTAAAGTAAAAGTACTCTAAGTACGTACTTTAAGTATTTAGTACTTAGAGTACTTTACTTTAAGTACTTTTCAAATGTGATACTCAGTACTTGTACTTAAAGCTTTTTTACAAGTACTTAATACTTAAGTACTTTTGTGGTACTTAAAGTACATGCAAATACTTAAAGTACATAAAAGTACTTAAAGTACATAAAAGTACTTAAAGTACATAAAAGTACTTAAAGTACATAAACATACTTAAAGTACATAAAAATACTTAAAGTACATGTGAGTAATATTTGAAGTATATTAACGGTTTTGCAAATATACGTGCAAGTCGCTGGTGGCGTTAGGCTAGGGCTAACTTTCTAACTCAGTGTTTAACAAACCTTGCTACTGTACAGTTTGTGTAATATTTCTCATATATTTATTGATAGCCAAGTTCAACATTATTATTTTCCAAAAATAGCGGATAAAACAAGTAAGTATTTCTATTTATTGTTTTGATTCACACACTTTCGTATACTTTATATTGTCGCTTCAATGTTTGTTGTATTATTCACTTTGTAGTTATATATTAAGTAAATTACAAAAATGCTGCGTTATTTACGGGGACGACTTTTGCTGAGAAACACAAGAATATAAGAGAATAAAACTAATACTTTAAGGAAAAAATTAATTGCATGTTTAAATAAACAATTATTAGATCAAATTAATTTTGTATTTTGTTATAATTTCATTTGTAAAATATGGGAAGTAATTTATTACAGACCACTCTTCATTTAAATATTAAAACCAACAATTTTTTTTGTTTCAAATTTTTTAAGACTCTTACAAACGTATAAGGTATAATTTTTGTTCAATAATATTGTTAATTTTTAATAATTATTAGGCTTGGTGAATTTAATTTTAATTTAATTATGAAAAACCAAAACTTGCTATTTAGCAAAATGCAACAATATGTATTAGAATAACGTTTTAATTAGAGATGCAACGGTGAGACCGGATAATCCGACTAATTTGGCCGTATATACGTTTTGGCCGATTAGTGACTACTATCCGGCCGAATAATTAACGAAATTTTTTATTTATTTTTTTAATTACGATATATTTTATCTTCATTTAGATTGTCGCGACGTAGTGTTAAATTATAAACCTCAGTGACACAAATTGTAAATTCTAGTAACTTTAGTCGATAGTGATACTACAGCTCGGTGTGTGTGTGTATATGTGTGTGTGTGGGTGTGTGTGTGTCACTTATACCGCGGCATGGCTGCGGCGGCATTATTCTTAGAACCATTGTTACTTAGCCGCCTTTATACGAGCGGTGTCGTTTTAGAGCACTAAGTATTTACAAAACTGAAGCCAGAAAAATTATCTACATTGTTTCTTTCAGTGCATATCAAATATTTGTTTATTAATTTCTTTTTTTTGTTTACATTCTATTTTTCATATTATATGTGTTTTTATAAAAATATGAGTGTACCAAGAAGTAGGTATACAATGCTGTATTAGTGCCTATGTTGATGTATGGTAGTGAGTGTTAGGTTTGGCTGCAAAAGCATAAAAGTAAAATGACTGCCGTTGAAATGAGATGGGTACATGGCATGATTGTGTATGTACGTATGTATGTAATTCGGTAATTTCTCCGATTTATCGGTAAATGTCCCATTTTAAATAAAGTAATAAAATACCTATTAACGTGTTTAATAATAATTTTATTCTTTCATAAGTCATTAATTTAGTAAATATATAATAAAACACTTTTTAGAAATTATATTACTTAAAAACATTTTAGTAAAGTAATACTAACGTATCAAAATTATGTATTTTTCTAGTTTACTAAAAATCTATCAACTTTTAATATAGCACATGTTAACTAAACTTATTTTTTAACGTAAAAAAATTAAAGTTTGTATTTTAAATATAAATTTTTAATGTTTTTTGAACTTCAAATTTACAGCAATATTCCAGACACATTTCTAAATAGTTTTAATTGTCATTTTTTTAATTGAAAGGGTAACTAAGAACTTTTTTAATGAGACCGCGACTATAAATTAAAAATATTAGAATGCATTCTTGAGATGCAGACCCTGAAATATGTTGCCGATTTCAAACAAAAAATCTAAAAAGTTAAACTAAATCGAAAATAGTTGAATGTTTTTGATGTGACATATGTAAAATTTACTCCCAAAATATTTAATTATATTTAATATCTCGGAATTTGACTGAAACAAAGCATTGCGGGGCCCTTAAATATACGGATTCCGGGGCGTGGACTCCTCTTGCCTTGGCCTAAGAGCAGGCCTGACTAGAAGGGATTGAGATATATGAAAAATGTAAAATTGCTAAATAAAAATTGTTTCGAAAGATGGTGTAAGTCAATTAAAATAGATCGGTCATTTTGAACAAATGTTTATTGAAAATTTAGTTAAAGGAACTTATGTGAGTGATATTGAATGTGATGATTAAAAATGATTTGTGTAAGTGAATGTAAAAGAAGTGAAAGATTTTGTCTGGATAAAAATGGTTGGCAAAAACTAATTTCTGTTTAAATGAAAAGAGTTTATGTTCTAAAATTGGAATGAATATTTGTTATTCGGCATTTTTAAAATCGATATCGTTACATCACTTGTTTTAATAACTATTAAATTTACAACAAAATTTAGAAACGTGATCGATATACTGCCAGTTTCAATTTTCATGGCTACTAATAGATAAATTTTATTAAATAATAAAAATTTAACAGGTTTTTCAATAAATAACATTTAAATTTACCAAACCAATAATAACATTAAAAATAAAAAAAACGGACTAAAAATTCAAGAATTTTTTCACAAATTTTAAATTTTTTTATAAATAATTACTTCTAATATCTACCTCATGAATTAAATTAAATTAATAATATTTAAATATTTTTTAAATTTTTTGCTAAAAAGATTTCAGATCAATTGAATTCTGTTCAATTATATGTATAAAATATAACACAAACTTTTTGAAACGCATTATATATTATAACATATTTTTGATTTAAGCTAAAAAAAAAAACAATATTATATAAATAACAATTACAAATCAATAAAAAGATCAGTGGGCTTGGGCGATCCCATGTATTTTCAAATATGAATATATAAGTATTATATTTATTTTAATTTTTGTTTTAATAAGTAATTAGTAATTAGGATGCATTCTGATAATTATTTTACATTATTTAAATTAGTTGTGCTATTTCTTATTATTAATTTGGTGCATATAACTAACTTTTATTAATTAATTTATTTCTAGTTATAAAACTAAAATGGACAAAAACTGGGAGAAAGAAATTGAAAATTTAGATCCTTTTTATAATTCGGATGACGACCAAGATCAAGATTACGATCCGAATGAAGACAAAAAGAAAACAAAATCAAAATTGACGGCATATTTCAATTCTTCGTTTACATCTAACATACAAACAAAAGATTCTGTCCCAATACAAAGTTCCTCTAAACAGGCTACAGCTACACTAACCGAAGAAAAAGAAAAATTTGTTTTAAATTCTCCAAACAACGATAAAGATATTATAGATAAAATAAAAAACAGCCCTATTTTTGATGGAAAATTCTACGATGTTTTATTACCAGTTACGGATGTGAATAAAATTAAAGCTACTTGTAAATTATGTTTACCTGCAAAAACTGTTATTAAAGGGTCTCTAAATATCACAACTAATTTTATAAAACATTGAAAAAATAAACATAAATCAAGTTATGATATTTATATTAAATATAAAGAAGAAAAACGTTTGACGCTCAAACGAAAATTATATAATAAAGAAAATAATCTTGATAAAATTCCAGAAAAAAAAATTAAGCAATCATTAATACAACCTCATTTTAGTAATCCCATTATATCGCAAAAAAATTTTGACATGCGAGTTATAAATTTTTTAATTGATACAATGTCAGCTATAAATGTACTAGAAAATAAAAGTTTTATTGGGTTATTCGCAAATATGAATTTAAATGTAATGACAAGAAAAACTGCAATGATAAAAATTTCTGAATTATATGAAAATAAAATGAATACACTGACAGAAGAAATGAAAAATGTGGAATATTTTTGTACAACGGCCGACATATGGTCTGCCAAACGCCGTAGTTTTCTTGGTGTAACTTGCCACTGGATTACAAAAGATTTAAAAAGAAAATCTGCTGCCTTAGCATGCAAAAGATTTACTGGCACTCATTCTTATGATCGGGTAGCTAACATGTTAGAAGACATCCACATCAAATATAATTTGAACAATACAAATGTTATTGCCACTATTACTGATAATGGCTCTAATTTTATAAAAGCATTTAAAGAATTTGGAGTAAACATATCCACTGATTTGTTACAAGTATCCGTTTTTCAAGAACAAAATATCGATTTCACAGATGACGTCATAAATGAAGATGAAAATTTAGAAACAAATTCTGAAAATGAAGAATTAAATATACCGACATTTCAGACATTAGAATCAAGATGTGAATCACCAAATGAGCATATTGACGAAGTAAATGTCAATACATCCTCAAGATTTTTTTTACCCAAACACGTACGATGTGCCAGCCACACGTTAAATTTAATTGCGACAAAAAAATTTAACGACATATTACAAAAAAATATTTCACTTAGAACTAAGCATATGAACGTAATGAACAAGTGTTCTAAATTATGGACTAAAGCAAGTTATCCGAAATCTGCGGAAGTAATTGTAGAGACTTTAGGTCATACATTGAGTTACCCTGGAGCAACCAGGTGGAACTCTTTATATGATTCAATTGCACAAATCTTAAAAGCAAAAGAAAAATTATCCGCACTAATGAGCAAGTTAGATATGAAACGTATGACATTAACAGAAAGTGAAATTTTATATATGGAGGAGTATATATTAATAATGAAACCATTAGCCGAAACGATAGATCGGCTACAAGGTGAGAAATCGTGTTTTTACGGAGACCTCCTTCCATGTTTATTTTCATTAAAAAATAAATGGGAAAAATTAAAAAAATCTTCTAATATATAAAATCAAATTATTCTAACCGAATGCATAAAAAGTTTAGAAAATCGATTTAAAAATTACTTTAGTTTAAATAACGTTAATGAAGCAATTATTGCATCGGTAACATATCCAAAATTTAAAACTAAATGGATAAAAAAAGAAATAAAGGAAACTACACTATCTTTAAAAAATATTTTAAATATTTTACAATCCGCTTTAAGTAAATTTCCAGAAGAAAATATATCATCATCTGATACAGATAATGAAAGTAAAAAATCAGACGATTTTTTTGATTTCGAAGAAGAGAAGCGAGAAGAGATAACAAGACAATACAATAAATCTACAAACAAATTTGAATTAGAATTTTTTAAATATTTAGATGACAAAAGAACAGACATAAATATTTTGCATGAATATCCAAATATTTTAAAATTATTTGCAAAATTCAATACGCCTCTCCCATCTTCCGGTCCAGTTGAACGTCTCTTTTCTTTTGCTGGAATAATTAATACCCCTCGTCGTCAAACATTAAGTGACTTAAACTTTGAAAAATTAGTTGTTTTAAAAGCAAATAGCACAATATAATTTTTAAAGTTTTTAAGAAGTTGGAAAAAATAAATTAGAAAATTATATTTTATTTATGTTGAAATATACACGAACTTGTTTTTCTGTCAATCCGCGCATATGCAATTACAAACTATATTATATGTTATTTAATAATTTAAACTATGTATTTTTTTATAACTTTGTTATATGTATTATGGCAATATTGATCAATAAAAGTTTACCATTATATTAAGAATTTATGTGTTGATTTATCATTTATCCCATATCACAGATATGAAATATTTATGATTCGTTGTAAAAATTTGTCATTTTGACATTATTTATTGAAATATGAAAAAAAGTTATTAGAAAAAGTTGTTTTGAATAAAATTTTGTTGCTATATATAAATTTTTGTCACTAAAATTAAACTTTTTTTTTTATTCGCAGAAAGTACTTTAAGTACTTTTTATAAAGTACTTAGAGTACTTGAAGTAGTACTGGTACTTAATACTTTAAGTACATTTTATAAAAGTACTGGTACTTAATACTTAAGTACTTTTTAGAAGTACTTAACCCAGCTCTGCCGCCCACTATATAAAACTATCGCTTTTGCTGGTAGTTTGTTGGTAGGTATCATTCAGTAATACAGAAATCTCTATAAAAATATACATTTATATATATTAATACTTATCACTCCAACTGGCAGTAATACTGCCAATCTTTAGCCAGCATTCTACTTCAACTGCCAGAATTTGGCAACGTATGCAACTAACATTTGTGGAAAAAATCATGCAAAAATAACAGTAAAATATGAATAAAAAATTTTTTGTACTACTTATTGTGGTTACTCAATATTTATAAATATTATTACTAATAAAAATCTACCTCATAAAACGTATGGAACGTCCTTTTTAATCACTTCGAAATGACCAAAATTTATCTGGAGTTGGGTACAAATCACTCTGTAAAATTCTTGAAATGCATAAGTGTTAATATATGTATTAATTTGTAAATATATATTTTAATTTAAAGAACTTGGAAAATGTCGTCGCAGAAATCGAGAAATACTCAAGTAGCACATCGTTACTATACTAAATAATAAAAAAAAATGTATGTACGACATCTACACAAAATAACTTATCAATTTTTTAACCGCAAAAACCTCAAGATAAAAAAATATGTTTTTATCAATTTCCTACATACAAAATAATGCGTGTTATTATTTTTTATATATAGATTAGAATTTGTATTTATTATTTGAATAGTTTAATTAATTAAATTAATGTCTAGGTATCAACCCCTGAGGATATGGTACTTATAAAATAGATATGAGTTCGTGTCTCACTTGTAGAATATTTTTATACATTATGTTAAAAAAAAAATTTTATTATTTTTTAATATATATTTTTTAGGAATCAAGTTGCAAAAACATAGAAAATTATTAACATCAGCTTTCCACTTCAAAATATTAGAACAATTTTGTGCTGTATTTAATAAGCAGGGAAATATTTTTCTTGAAATATTATCGAAACAAGATCTGAATAAAGTGGATTTGTATTCTTTAGCTGGGAAATATACTCTTGATGTCATATGTGGTAATTATAATAATAATAATTACTAAATATACGAAATAATATTATTATATTTCTATATATATATTAGTATTTTAGCTGAAAATATGTTTTATAGCTTATTTTATTTACAAATAAAAGTGAACAAAATTGACCAATATAAAATATGATGTAACTGAAATCGCATCTTGTAAAAGATGGTTAAATAATGCTTAAATTTATGTAAATTTCCAAGTTTTCGTATCGTTTAAAGTTAGTTGCATAAAAATTTAATCGCAACTAGATTATCAAATATGTATAAATAGCCAATTTCTTATACATACTGTATGTATAAATAGCCAATTGCGTATACATACTGTATGTATAAATAGCCAATTGCGTATACATACCGTATGTATAAATAGTCTCATCCTTATTTTAATGTAATAAGTTCTGAAAGATTTTTCACTATGTTCATATTTTTTTGTATCTTAATTACTATTATTTCTAAGAAACTGTAACGCGCGGGAATGGTTGTAAAAATATTTAAGATTAATATTAACTGATTTGAATAATTAAATAAAATATAACTAAATAAATTTAATTAAATAAAATATAATTAAATAAATATGGCATCGTGATCGTCTAGTCTAGTGGTAGGATTACGTTGTGTGATAATTGAGTAATAACTGAGATTCATAATATGGAGTCGTGGAACCTTAAAGAGACGCCGAGGGGTGAGGTGAGACAGACAAACATAAAAATAAGAAATAATACACAGATATCAAACCACAGCCACAGAGGCCCATTTATTGACAAATAAATATGTTTGTATAGCAAAATCTATTGATGGACATTCAGTGCCCCGTCGGTTGCAACTACACAAATATGTGCGAATAATTTAGAATATGAATACTTGACCATGGCATCATCCTACAATACATGCGCCGTATGTTGTGTGGGGCCCTTAACGTATAAGGGGGACGATGACAGTACGTATACTGCACCTATGTCTCTGCGTGGAGAGAACTACCTTGGGTGACGTACAACCCCGTTGAGAGCTAAGCTAAAATTATGTGTTTATACTGCAAGAAAACAGCACAGCCAAAATACTCATTAGCCAAAAGAATTTATACAAATTGAAAGGAATGCTCCGTCGTGCCTACCGACGATAGATGATATCCCTTGGCCTACATTTGTGCAGGTTACAGGCTTTTATTTGATTGTGATGAGGAACGAGTAAAAGTATTCCAATCATAAAATTATAACATCAAATATTATAATATTGAAATGTAAATTATCCGACGGTTTACTTTATGAAACATCTTACAATAAATAAATTAATAAATAATATTGAGAGTTACGTGTAGAGTGTACGTGTAGGTGTATGGGCATGTGGAAATATATCAGTACGACGTCATCTCGGAGTGGACCCTGGACTGACCCTTTTACAATAGTCTTGGACACGTTGATGGGACATCAAATAGCCAACGATATCAGAGCGATCGACAGTAGTTTAACCAGTAGCAATTGGGCAGCGGTTTGGCCTTGATGTAGCCGGGAGTATGATAAGTTTGTACCGGGCTGCGTGGCGTTGCTTTCGGGAGAAGCATCAGCGATCGCGAGCAATAGCGACGGGCCGCATCACCGGACTGGGCAAGTGATTGACATCGGATATTTATCGAATAGCATAGCGAACGGCAGACGGACGTGGATTCGACTTCAGACGGACAGCATCTCGACTTAGACAAACGGCATCTCGATTCGCAATTGGGCAGAGTTTCGCCTTGGTAGTTGAAGAGAAGTCTTGAGGTACTCGGTAGCTAAACGATACTAGAGTCTACAAGGCTTCTGGAGATCCTGACCCGGAGGACAGAATCTGAGCTCTCTACTGAAGTGTTGGCCCTAATATGGAGTAACTCCCACCAGAATGGACAGTAAAACTCCCACCCGTAGAACCCTTTGCAACAGAAATAGAAATATATCTTTATTTTAGTAAGACAAAAATATAATATATGGTAGTGGTGGAACAATACCATACTCACCAATTAGACTGAAGTTCTTTGTTCTAATTAACAAATAGGATTCCCGAAAAATGACATCACTCCGATTAGGTTCAATTCAAATGTTCGCACGGGCAGGATATGGTAGGGATTGAAGAATGTTCATAAGAACAATTAGTAGGACAGAGATTGACCCATATATGTCTATTCTTTTTAAATATACAACTCTCAATGAAAGGTGCATCATTAGCAATATCAGTATTTGTTTATATGTTTACGTTACGTCTAGCCTCGCGTTTCAATCTTACTTATCGAAACAATAATACTATACTATGCGTCATAAAAAGTTAAAGAATTTTTGTATACATTATCTAAACCAAAATTATTTTCTGTATAAAAATTAAAATTAAATAGCATAAAATGCTGCCTATTACAATCGCCCCCTATTTGTTACCAAAGTGAGAAAGAATGACAAAATTTGTAACAAATACTTCCCTTGGATTTTTAGAGATAGTTATTAATTTTGAAATAATTTTGATTGGTCGTTGCTGCTAAATAGTTTTGAATATTTCTTGTCTCTTAAAAATTTGGTTTGAGATAGAATCGTAGACATAATTGAAAACGGACAATTTATAATTAAATTACGGCAGGAATGGTGATGTCAATTTTCAAAAATTTATACGTTACCAACTTAAACGTTTTGTTTATTCTGTAATTTCCTTTACTGCGTTCGATTCCAAAATTGTTTAACTTTCTTCGATTTTTTCCTTGCAGAGATTTTTTTTTGAAACTAGTAACTCTTTTTTTTTATATTTGTATTTTTTAATTTCTTGATTATCGTTTTTTTTCAATTACATCTTTCAATCCAAACTCGTACCTAAAACAGAAACATTTTAATTATTTTGCTCGAATGAATTCTTACCTGAACTGTTGAGTAATTATTTTATTGCTTAGAATATTACACGCCCCCATTGGTTAGATTTCTAAGACCAGTATATATATTTTTTTTTTCCCAAACGTAATATTTCTTTCTTGTCAGTGCAGTTTTAATTTCTTCGTTTTAATTTCCCAATTTTAATTTTTTTTTCCTTGTTTGATTTTGTATGCTATACATGTTCATCTGAAATATAAAAATTTATATTACTGCTGAAAGAAAAGTTTATAATTATTATTCTTCTGTAGCATATATGTCGATCTGAAATTTAGATTTGTATTATCGCTGGAAGAAAAGTTTGTTATTATTCTTCTGGAGGCGCCCCCTATATTTCTGTCCGTTGTTACAGTACTGTATTTTTTTTCTTCAGCGCTTTATATTTCTGAAATAAATCTACATATTAATTATTATATAGTTAGTTTCCATAATTCCTAGGTAGAACATGGGGCTATATGCTCATGAAACGGATCGTACAGTTTCTTCATAGATTTTTTTTTCAATGTCAATGTTATGAGTTGTTAGCCCACAGCCAAGCAATAAATTTACAACTTGTAGTGGATTCCAAATCAATCAGTCGCAGCCAAATTCAGTTCAGTAGTACAAGGCTTTAAAAATCCGACTTTCATATACTACTATTGGTTTACGGTTACCTGTAAATTATTTATTAGTCAATCTGAAAAGAAACGAAAGTTATATGTGCTGAAATTTAAAATTTACATATTAGTAGAGCTGAAAAAATAAATTATTATTTATTTATTTTGTAGACGACTGTATGTTGTGTGTTTTTATTCTTCTGCTTCTTTGTTATCCTAAAATAGAAATCTGTGATTACTGTGTATTTTGTAACTCTGTGTATTTCTGAACTGTCTCTCCCTCATCCTCAACATACTCAAGTTCCAGCTTCAAAAAACTCCATATCCTGGTCTGAGGCACCAAATAATTGTAACGCGCGGGAATGGTTGTAAAAATATTTAAGATTAATATTAACTGATTTGAATAATTAAATAAAATATAACTAAATAAATTTAATTAAATAAAATATAATTAAATAAATATGGCATCGTGATCGTCTAGTCTAGTGGTAGGATTACGTTGTGTGATAATTGAGTAATAACTGAGATTCATAATATGGAGTCGTGGAACCTTAAAGAGACGCCGAGGGGTGAGGTGAGACAGACAAACATAAAAATAAGAAATAATACACAGATATCAAACCACAGCCACAGAGGCCCATTTATTGACAAATAAATATGTTTGTATAGCAAAATCTATTGATGGACATTCAGTGCCCCGTCGGTTGCAACTACACAAATATGTGCGAATAATTTAGAATATGAATACTTGACCATGGCATCATCCTACAATACATGCGCCGTATGTTGTGTGGGGCCCTTAACGTATAAGGGGGACGATGACAGTACGTATACTGCACCTATGTCTCTGCGTGGAGAGAACTACCTTGGGTGACGTACAACCCCGTTGAGAGCTAAGCTAAAATTATGTGTTTATACTGCAAGAAAACAGCACAGCCAAAATACTCATTAGCCAAAAGAATTTATACAAATTGAAAGGAATGCTCCGTCGTGCCTACCGACGATAGATGATATCCCTTGGCCTACATTTGTGCAGGTTACAGGCTTTTATTTGATTGTGATGAGGAACGAGTAAAAGTATTCCAATCATAAAATTATAACATCAAATATTATAATATTGAAATGTAAATTATCCGACGGTTTACTTTATGAAACATCTTACAATAAATAAATTAATAAATAATATTGAGAGTTACGTGTAGAGTGTACGTGTAGGTGTATGGGCATGTGGAAATATATCAGTACGACGTCATCTCGGAGTGGACCCTGGACTGACCCTTTTACAATAGTCTTGGACACGTTGATGGGACATCAAATAGCCAACGATATCAGAGCGATCGACAGTAGTTTAACCAGTAGCAATTGGGCAGCGGTTTGGCCTTGATGTAGCCGGGAGTATGATAAGTTTGTACCGGGCTGCGTGGCGTTGCTTTCGGGAGAAGCATCAGCGATCGCGAGCAATAGCGACGGGCCGCATCACCGGACTGGGCAAGTGATTGACATCGGATATTTATCGAATAGCATAGCGAACGGCAGACGGACGTGGATTCGACTTCAGACGGACAGCATCTCGACTTAGACAAACGGCATCTCGATTCGCAATTGGGCAGAGTTTCGCCTTGGTAGTTGAAGAGAAGTCTTGAGGTACTCGGTAGCTAAACGATACTAGAGTCTACAAGGCTTCTGGAGATCCTGACCCGGAGGACAGAATCTGAGCTCTCTACTGAAGTGTTGGCCCTAATATGGAGTAACTCCCACCAGAATGGACAGTAAAACTCCCACCCGTAGAACCCTTTGCAACAGAAATAGAAATATATCTTTATTTTAGTAAGACAAAAATATAATATATGGTAGTGGTGGAACAATACCATACTCACCAATTAGACTGAAGTTCTTTGTTCTAATTAACAAATAGGATTCCCGAAAAATGACATCACTCCGATTAGGTTCAATTCAAATGTTCGCACGGGCAGGATATGGTAGGGATTGAAGAATGTTCATAAGAACAATTAGTAGGACAGAGATTGACCCATATATGTCTATTCTTTTTAAATATACAACTCTCAATGAAAGGTGCATCATTAGCAATATCAGTATTTGTTTATATGTTTACGTTACGTCTAGCCTCGCGTTTCAATCTTACTTATCGAAACAATAATACTATACTATGCGTCATAAAAAGTTAAAGAATTTTTGTATACATTATCTAAACCAAAATTATTTTCTGTATAAAAATTAAAATTAAATAGCATAAAATGCTGCCTATTACAAAACATTCTTTTATTTATTATTTGTTTTTATTTTTTCTGATAATGATCATATTTAATAAAACAGAACGTCGAATTTTTAATAAAATTAATACAGAATAAAATAAAATACAGAATAAAATTAATACAGAATATAATATATAATAATATATTATATTTCAATTATTTAGAATCAGCAATGGGAATTTCAAGTGATGCGCAAAAAAATTGTGAAAATGATTACGTAAAATCCGTCTGCATATTTACCGGAATTATAATGGAAAGAGTATATTCAGCTTGGAAAAGAAATGATATATTATATAGATTTTTTGGAAGCACATACAATGATTATAAAAAGTCTTTACGTGTTATGAAAAATCATGTGCAAACTGTTATTAAAAATCGTCGACAAAAATTATTGAACAAATCAAATATATCGACAAAAAAATTCGATAAAAATTATACAAAAGAACCTAGAGCACTTTTAGATTTGCTTCTACAATCATATATTGATGGACAACCATTGAGCGATCAGGAAATTGAAGATCAAGTGCAATCCTTCATGTTTGCGGTAAATAATTTAGCGATGTTTTAATATAACACTTCTAAATAATAAAGCATGTATGAGATGTATTATAAATGTGAATGAAGCAAACATTACTTGTCTGGATAGGTGGCGAAAAAGAATTTGTGTCACTTGCTTACGAATATATGACGTGACTGTATATATATTGATTATATAATTAATTATAAAATTAATTGATTTATATAAATATTTGTAAATTATTTATTTTCTAATTTTAGGGCCACGATACAACAACTTCCTGCTTGTTATTTACTTGTTACGAACTTGCAAAAAATCCAGAAATACAGGTAAAATTTTATTAATAGTATTTATAATATGTTTTCGGAAAATAATGATGTAAATATTTTTATTATAGAAAAAAGTATACGAGGAAATTACATCTATTTGTAGTAAAAATGATGTTGATAATTTAAAACTAGAGCAATTGAATTTATTGAAATATACAGAGTGTGTTATTAAGGAAAGCATGAGACTGTATCCACCTATACCTTATAATGCTAGACAAATGGAACACGATGTACAATATAGTACGTTTTATAGTTATTTTAATTAAATATACTATACTACTAATTTTTCTATTTAATATTACAAAATTTCTTTAAAATTACAATAAATATGAAAAAATATCGTTTAATTTAATGAAACATAAAAAAAGCATTTTTTATATTTAATGATAATAATAATATATTTGTTTTTAAATTATAGAAGACATAATTTTACCAAAAGATACTATATTATTTTTCTTTATTTTCGGACTACAGAGAGATCCGAAATTATTTGAAAATGTCGAAAATTTTAATCCAGATAGATTTTTAAATGAAACAAATTTAAATAAGCAAAATCATTTTAGTTACATACCGTTTAGTGCAGGCCCTAGGAACTGTATAGGTAAATATATGAATTTCTACTGCAGTTTAAAATATTATTACATAAACAAATTAAATTTTTAGGTCAAAAATATGCAATATATGAAATGAAAAATGTATTAAGTAAAATATTATACAATTACGAAATACATCTAGCTGAACCTGAAAAGCCATTAATTTTATCAGCTGAAATTATTTTAAAATCTGAAATACCTATTTTGTTTCAAATGAGGAAACGTCACATTAAATAAATTTCAGTTATATTTTTGTGTTGTTACTTTTGCAAGGGCAGTGTAATAAAATGAAATTGTTATTAGAATAAAATAAATATTTATAAACTAGCAACATTTTTTTTTTCCAATTTCAAACTCTTCATATACTAATTTATTTCGTACACAACGTACACAACCCAATCCTGTATCTAATCAAGAGCACCATTATATTATACAAAAATTCCTGAGTTTCTGTACCTTGAAAATAGTTCTTTGTCTTGTGTTGTGTTTCTCTAACCTAAAATATCCTTCTTCGAAACTAAATGAGAATTATATTTTGCTAAATATTAAATAACAATAATGGATAAAATTTATCATCCAAAAGTTTTGAATGTAACACAAAATATAAATATAAAAGAATATTTCGATAATTACTCGAAATCATTATTTGATTCACAAAAACTATTATTTCCTTCAACAGAAAAAAGTATAAATTCGCAAATATTTTCGTTTATGAATTTGGACGAGGAACATCAAAATGAGTTAAAAGAAATATGTAGTGTGACAAATTTATCAGTATCTGGTGAAAACAACTGTATTAATACGAAGAATACACTTAGTTTAAGAGACATAATGCGAAATTATAAGCCAATGGAAATTAATGAGAAATCTAAAGAATTGCATACTGTACAAAATCTATTAAATCGCACCGAAAATATTAATATTTATAAGACAACCGAATCAGAATTAGAATGCAGATTTTCCAATATTGTAAGTTATTCCGTAAATTATTTAATTTTATGATAAATAAAGACATTTAAATTTTAATGAATGAATTTATTTTAGGAAATATTATGCGATAACAATGAAAATCCAGATTTAATACCAGGAGAAAATGTAGTATTATATTTACGATTTTTTCAACCATTTAAATATGATACACTAAAAGAACCTTTAACATTTGATTTCGAAATTGCAGCATTAGGAAAAAATACTTTAGCACAATTAAGAGATCAGATTAAGTGTACAGTAGATTTAGTTGTATTAAATGATGTTAGTGCTAATCCTAAAGAACACAAAGAAAATATGGTAGTATCTGCAAAGGTTAGTGTATATTTATTATATTATAGAGAACAAATTACTTTAAGTTATTATATCAGAGTGTCTAGCGGGTTTTCTAAACAAAATTCCCGTACATTTTAAATAAATTTCCGTATATTTAATTTAAAGGAATAACCAGCTAATGGAATAGGTATTTGTCGATTTTTTTTTTTCAATTTGATAATAGTTTCCCGTACATTGTTAAATTCCCGTACAATTTCTGCTTTTCCCGCCCGCTAGACAAAATAATTTAGATGATCCTATAAATCCTAAACGTTTCTGGAAATACTGAATGATACTTGAATACTTTATTCACCATCAAAAGAAATACAAACGCTATCTAAGTTTTCTATAAAATAGTATTTAGTATTTTTTAAAGTAAAATCAAAATTACTTATTTATATTTTTCTTAATTGCAAAGTTTTGGTGCAGTTGAAATATATTATTTAACATCTGAAAAGCCTACATAATTCTAAATCATTTTATATATTAATAGGATTCCCTGCCCTTAAATATATTAGTTTCCGTAACTACTAAATGGAAATGGGACTATATGTGCAATTTTTAGTTGTATTGTAAATTATTTGGAGATCGTTGGCCCACAGCCAACCACCTGATCTAAATTACTCACTCACTATCAGAATTTGCAATATAATTCACAATTTTGATTCCTCATCAAAAACGATTTAACCAAAAACATTATTTTATATATATATATATATATATATATATATATATATATATATATATATATATATATATTTGCCTAATCTAATCTTTGTCCATTTTTATGTGGCTTCAAAAGTAGTTGTAATTTTACAAGTCTATTTATTTACAAACCTTTTTTTATAACTATTTTTAATATGGCATATGGCATATTTTTGAGGAAGCATAATTAATATCCTGAAAATTATTGAAATCTTTTTTTAAATTAATTATACTCTGTAGCACTGATCAATGTTCGTTACAATCATTTGTATTTTTATGGCTTATTAACATTGAAATACTTTAAATTAAAAATTGTTTATCATATTTATTGATATTTAAAAAAATACTATTTATTTTTTAGAAAGAATTAAATTATTTTAATTAACATTAGTACTGAAATAAATATTACTTTTCAGGAAAAATATCCTTCAGGTTTCATCTTTATGGACGGTGTTTTCTATAATGATTTTCGTGAAAAACACGCGATTGATTATTCGGAAGTTATTAGAAAATGGGCCGAAGAAAAAGAAATAGGTAATTTTGAAACAGCCGAAATGTATAATACCCGATTAATTGACTTAAAACCAAGATTTGGTTATCCGTATGTATATCAACACCAATGCAATTGTGAACATATATTTATTTTCTCGCATGCGAAATTATTAACCAATCAAGATCCGTTAAATTCTAAGGTTTATCCGTTTTTTAACGGTATAAAGAATACAAGAACGACCTATTGTATAATTTGCGGACTCATTTCGGCAATTTGGTTAGTTACAGAAACTGATATAATACCGCAAGATCAAGCATTACTATGTAATGATTGTTTCTTGTCATATTTCTATGTTAATGGCGAAAAAGTTGGCCATTTTAAAGCCTACCCTTATAGAAATAGAAACAATTTCTTTTAAATTATTTTACGTTGTACAGATTTGATAGTAACAAACAATTTTATGATAATCTTGTTTTTCATTGAATGAATTATAGCATACTAGATGCGAAAAACATATTTTTATTTATAAAAAAAAGACGTAATTAATGATGCAATTTTGTTTTAAAATAATTTATTATTCAAATTTTCAGTCTATTATGGTCCATTTCAATAGTATATAAATAAAAATTAATATTTACAAACAAGAAATAAACAAAAATTTTAAAGGAACAAAAAAAATTTTGTAAATAAATTATTTTAGTTAAAACACAAAAGTTAATACAATACTAGTAATCGTATTTTAAAAATTTTAATTATGCATGACTATCGATCTGTATTCTAAAAAAAAATAGTTTTTACTTATTTATTTTGTTTGTGATGTATTATTTGTATAAAATGTATTACTGTATAATTTATTTTTCAAATTTGTAATATATTTTTGTAATTTCTTGAAATGTTATTTAATGTATATAGAAACTAGTTTACAATAAAAAATAAAACATTAAAAATACTTGTTTCTGTCGCAAGATTTCTTGTTTTAAATTAATAATAATAAACTTTATTTAGCTCATTGCTATACACAAATAATATTATAAAGGTATATCATATCCAACTTTAGAATACGAAACAAAAACAGAACGTGTGTATTAATTGTAGAATAAATAAAAATTTGTAACTGGAATAAACTGAATTAGAACGAAAAATACAAATAATAAAATAGAAAATAAATAGGTACAATTCATATTATACAAATAAATGAATCAAGTTTATGAAATAAATATCATTATTTATTAAACATTATAATAAAATCACACTCTTAAAGAATTAAAAATAAAATATATTTTAAAAAACATAAAATCTGAATTTGTTATACATAATATATGTAATTTAGTTAAAATTTATATAATTGGCAGTCCCAAAATATAGCTAAGCCATTTTTCATGTCTTTGAGCTAAATATTCCTGTCGATTATTCAACTTCGAACACTTTCCAATAAAACTTCTCTCATTTTCAACGATAATTCGATACAATTTCGACGCGTGTGCAATATTATTCTCACATTTCAATATTTTGGGACATTTTTCGCCCGTTTCCTTCATTTTGTGACATAAATCAATCGAAACTAACATATTATCAACGACATTACATTCTCGCTTATCATTTGCAAATACTAAATCTAAATTTCTGAGGTTATTTGTACTCATATTTGTATTTAATCCCGTATAAAAATGCAACAATTGAACAATTTCATATAAAATATATCGTCTATGACACCATAGTGTCTCATGTTCGGAAAATGTATCATTTAAATCATTATTTAATCGCAAATCGTATAATAACACTGCAAGATTACGACATAATAAATGGAGGTTAACGTCGTTCAATAATTTCGCACAATTTGGACCAAACAAATCAATTAAACAATCAAATGGACTCGAATAGTCAACGTTACACACAAATTGCTTAAAATTACTTAAATACTTCTCGGTTAAATCGAAATCAACGTCTTTAATTTTCGTTAAAATGTATTGACGATAGTGGAAACCCGTATGTTCACTGACATGCTTCGATACCCATAATTCTGTGTAATTTAATTCGGCTGTTAACACATTAACACGTAACTCATCACAATGTTGTAGAAATAATAAATTTTCAATGCACCAAATTCTATGACACCACGAATGATAGTTATTCTGTGATTTTTGTGCGGTCATATTGCAAACTTGAAATTCATCGTTTATAACTAAACATAAATTCGATTTATTTAGATTACTGTTCATAATTTTTCGTAATAACCATTTTCTGTAGCCAAATGCCTCATTCGATTTGCTTTTATGTGATAAAACTAATTTCGTAAAATGTAATTCTGATGGAATTGTAATGATGTTATCAGAAACTAAATCACGACGAATGTTCCAGAATGTCGATACGTCGGAATTAATCAGTAAACAACCAATTACTAGACGATTTAAATTACTATATTCATCATGAAGTAATTTTCTTTTTGCCACCAATTTTCTAACTTCTAGAATACGTTGATAGGCGTAACTGTAAACATGTTTAATGCACCACGATTCCAAACCCAAATTGTGTTCGACATGTATAACGGGCGATTTATTTTGATTCAGTGTTACGGGAATTATCATAAATTCTTCCCTAAAATTATATAGATTTTATTAGAAACAATATTTTAGTTTCATAAATAGGTTACTTACAATAACTCGTCTCGGTTTATAACAGATTCTACATCTCGTAATATTTTTTCTGCCATTGAGTATTTATCACTTTGCATCTTTATTAATTTTGTAATGTTACTACTATTAATTGATTAATAGTAATTTCTAGTATTTGTTCGATGAAACGTCAACAATGACATCTGACTTACATTTTGGTTTTACTTCAAATAAGTACCAACATTATGAAAAGAAATCGTTATCGATGTATTAGGTAGTCGTACAACAGATATAAAATTATGCTAATGATTTTTGTAACTTATTTATATCAAAATAGTAAATTTACTAATTGAATTAAATTACCTAGTAGTAGATTAAATAAAACATAAAAATAGAAAAATAAGAAATGTATTTATTATATGAATACAAAAATGGAAACATTATATTAATCAACACTTATCATTTAATAAGTATTGGAATCTTTTTTTCAACAAATAACCAGGAAATATTTAACAAATTAATTAATTAATCAACACTTAACAATTTATAAGTATTAGAATCTTTTTTCAATAAATAACCGTGAATATTTAAAGTATTTAACAAATTAAAGAAATCATCACCAATTCCGCCGTTTTGTGCAAGTTCTTTCAATTCATTTTTATTGAACAAATTACGAGACTCCATTTCGGCTTTTCTTTGCAGTATATTTACGAATTTTTTTACCTACAAAACAAAAAAACATTTTATATAATAGTTTCCGAAAATTAATATAAGTCTTATCCTAGAGACTTTATTATCAATCTATTCTAGTAAATAAAAAACTAAATTACTTTATTTCTTTGCGACATTCCAGATCCATGTTGCGATCTAGTAAAATCCAAATTGTCAAGTTCATCACTGAACGTATCTACTAAACTATATTTCATCAATTCAACTATGTCTAATGCATCTTTCTCCGTTGCTACTTCACGCATTTCCAATTTTGCACGAGCCTAGAAACGTTTAATTAAATAAAAAAAATATCTTTATTATTAAAAAAAATAATATATTACTAAAGTTAATCTAGCTAATGACTGAGCTTGTCTTGTAGTAACCGGTGTACAATCAGCTGTTTGATGTTTTTTACGTAATTCTAAATAGAATTGTTTCAAAACGTTGGCAGGTTCCGGTGACAGAGAAGGATAGACATATTTCCGAGCATATGCGATATATTTACGAAACAACTGATGCGGTAATACATCAATTTTTTCACCTTTTGTCACTCGTAAATAATCCCTAAAATAAATTTTAAATTAATTCTATAATTTTACTTATTAATAAAAATAGTGATCCTTAACTGTAAAGAAACATTTATATTATCATCGTTTTCTTGTTGTAAAGATGATACAGTTTGTAAGATATTACGATTCTTAATTCCACTATGTAATGCCAAGACATGTTCTGATAGTAATTTGTCCAAATGCTAAAATTAAATAAAAATTGTATGATATGAATGAATTGATTTGATAAATGATCTATATTTAAGGGGCGACACCACCCTGAAATTTTCAAAAAATCTATTTTTTTTATTACATTTTTTAAAAGCTTATAGTGTGTATTTGGCTAAATTAGTCTTCCGAAATTAGAACTTGTTGCTAAGTTACAGCGATTTTTACAAAGTCGTGTCAGGGCAGGTAAATAGGGTATCTCAAACTTTAAACGCGTGTTTTGGAAAACCATGTTTTTATGACTTGATTTTCTCTCCAGAAAAAAAGAGAATTGAATTCTCTAGGATGTAGAGTAGGTGTTTAAAATCAATCCACAACTGTTCGAGGTATACGCACGTAAAATTAACTTGTATTTTACCATTCCTGTGCATGCTCCGTACAATTGGATACTAGTTTGATAACAAATAAATAAAAATATCTAGCTTACTTGATTAGGTTTATCGCGTATGATGAAAACAAGATCAAATCGAGATAAAAGCGCTGCCCCTATTCGAATGTTCTCCGAAACTGTTTTAGCTTTATTATAATGACCACCAGCAGGATTTGCTGCTGCTAAAATTGATGTTCTTGCTGGTAAACTACAAACAACTCCTGCTTTTGCAATACTAACAGTTTGCTGTTCCATTGCTTCTAGTAAAGCCTAGAAGTTTTGAAATTTAAATAAAATAATCGAAATTAAATGTCTCACGAATTCAAACAATTTGAAATACTCATTGCAGTTATAAGTTTCTGGCTTAAAAAAATAATAATCTTACCGTTAAAGTAATAGTAAATTGGATAAATAATTAGATGAATTAACTAGTGGTAAACGTAGTAAATAAGATTACTTCAAATTGTTTAAAATCTATCAAATTTACAATTCAAAAACCAATTACCGCATGTTGAGTGGGCATTTTATCAAACTCATCGATACAGCAACATCCCTGATCGGCCAGAACTAATGCTCCCGCTTCTAAAGAATATTCTCCGCCCGATTCTCGGGTCATGGTAACCGTCAAACCGGAACTGGTACTCGTATTTCCGCAAACGAATACACCGCGCGGTGCAACGTTCGCGCATGCTTGCAGCATCTGTGATTTGCCCAAGCCCGGATCGCCCACCATTAAAACATGGGGATCAGCTCTCGTGCCATCCCCCTTAGATGCACCGCCAAAAAGGCCTAATAGTAGACCGGCTTTGATCATTTCGTGGCCGAAAATTTGCGGACATAATGAATGCACTAATAATTTAAATAAATTTGGTTCAGCGTGAATTTTCTGCAAAAATATTTTTTTTATTTCTTCACTATATTTCAATGATTTTAATGTCTATACTGATAATCAAATCTCAAATTTACTTTATTTTAAAGCATAACAAAAATAATTATTCGTGTATCTGGTGTTGAAAACACATTTTATGCATACAATTTTTTCAATAATTAGAGAAAAAATTTATTAATTCTTTGAATTTGTAAACTATGAAATATACAATTTTATATCAATGCACATCAATTTAAAAAAAAAGATTTTTGACCAATCAATAATATTAAATTATTTTAAATAGGACTAAATTTAAGACCAAAAAAAATTCTAACAAACCATAATTGATTTAAGTTTTATTTTATACTATTTTCATTTCCATTCTACACAATTTTAATTTAAACTTTTTCTAGATATCATATCTATATTTTACTGGTTTATCAAAAAAACATTCTTGAATTACAAGCAATAGATGGTTTTTTTTTCTTATTTTTAAAATATAACTATTTTCAAATAAAGTACCTTTAAATTTTATAACTGAAACTAATAAAAAAGTATGATACTTTACTTGAATCGCATAATAATCGACTAAGTTAAATTCAATAGTTGATGCACCATGCTGTGAAGATTTTGAATTATTTTTGTTATTGGTAACAGAAATTGCATCCATATATAGTAAAAACACAGACGCCTTTTTAGCTTTATTATTTTCTTCTGCATTTCGTACCTAATTTCGCAAATAAAATAAAAAAAATTTAGTGTAAGCTTTGAAATTACTAAAAATAATTCTTACTTTAATGATGCCAGTGATAGTAACATCATCTCCTGGTACACAAGAATTGACCATGTCATCAGTTAATTCACATTCAACTGTACGTGGAATTCTGCCCCCTTCACACTAAAATGGTTTTTGTTTTTGTTACTTTTTAAAGAGTTAAATAGATTGTTCTACTTTTACACATTTAAATGTTTCTACGCCTCTGAATTTATAAACATGCTTTAATAATAATATTCTTATTTGCTATTTTCTTTATGACTACATAAAAATTATTTTAAAAAAAGAAACAAACATAAAAATGTAATAATGTAATAATAAAATATAAATTAACCTGATCGTTGCCAACTAATTCCTGCAGTTTCAAAATTTGCCAGTTGTCTGTTTTAGTCAACGGATTATTCAATAAAGATGTAAATTTCGACTGATTTCTACAGCCTTTTGTAAAACATTTTTTTGGTAATTCATACACACCATCTGATTGTTTAACAACTTGGTTGCCATGACAACTTTCACATTTAAATGCCATCCAGCGACAAATTAATTTAACATTACCAACTCTTATAACAGTACCACGTACAGATACAAGTTTACCTACAATTTAAAATTAATTAATTAATTCTTTTTAATTATAAAATCATATTAATTGTACCGTAATAATTAACTTTAAGATTCTTCAAATTTAGAATCGGTTGATGATTAATAATACGACAATAAATCTTCAATAACTGACTAATATCGAAAGTTTCATTTAATTTTTTATTAATAATTGTTTGATGCATACTCAATCCTAAACAGTTTAAAGTATGTTCGCTATGATTATTTAAATCATCGGTAAATTCATTCCATTCTGTTTTAAATATTTCATCTTTATTAACAATTAATAAATCTAAACTAAAGAACTTATTATCTTCAATTTTGTCAAACAAAAATAGGTTCGAATTTCTTTCAATGTAACTTTCAAATGCCTGAATTTTTTTATGTATCTCCGAATTCTCAACAAATTTTTCTTCGGGAAAATATAATGCCCATCCTTTATATAGCTCATCTTCTTGAGATTCGGAATTATTTTCGTCGATATTAACACAGACAGTGGGTGATGATGATGTACTAGTTTGGTGATTATTATTTTTACGAAACCATGGCTTGCCGTGGCCATTGTATGTCTTACCACCTCTTGTATACCAAGTTTTTTTGTTATTTTCGCTCATTTTTACTTAAATTATTTGTTAATAACACTTAAAATACAATACACAATAATTTAATTAATAATATTTGAACCAGGATTTGAATTACACTCATACTTGAATAAGTAAAATGTCAAACTTCAGGAACTGTAACATAAGGAAAGTAAAATTCCCTAGCTTAGCTTAGTTTTTATTTATTGCGTTTAGTGGTGAGACTGAAGTTTGAATTTGTGTATATTAAAAATAAATTAAAATAAATTGATAAAGTGATTTAGGTAATTCTTTGTATGGGTAAGATTATTATTTTATATTTTTCTTTTAGATTTGTGTTAAATTTCTGTTTTGTTATTGCATTGAAAGTAGTGTAGAAGTATTGTAGAACTAGGGAAAATTCCATTGACATATTTCATTGAAAATAAATTTGTTCAATAATTGCGTTTAATTTGAATGAATGATTGATATATTTTTTGTTTATTAAATCTAAAATTGTGTAATAAATATTTTCCATATAGGTGTGGATAAATTATTTTACTATGTAAAAATATATAGACGTTTCAGGCCTCCCGCAGCACATGCATGTTTTGCAAACTTAGACCCGGTTGCGCAAAGCATTTATAGGCGATACAGTTGCCTGTTTAACTCATTGTTTAAGTTAACAATGCTTTGTGCAACTGGATCACAGAGATTTATTGAATAATTTTATTATTGCATTTGTTTTAATATTTTTGCTCCATTTAGGTGCATTTTCAAGACAACAGGACTCTTAAATTATAGAAACAACAATGCATATATTTTAATATTATAATTTGTGTAATTATTTAATAATAAAATAAAGTAGATGATTATTCAATATTGTTTTATCGACTTATAACCTTTAAGATAATCAAAACAATCAAATTAAATTGAAAAATTGCTAGCGTGCGGAAAAATACATTATTTCACATATTAAAGGTAATTTGGGAAGATTTTAGCATTTTGAAAAAATTCCACATATATTTTATCTCATTATGTAATGACAGATAATATTTCTTTCATTTTAATATCTTAGAAGATTTTTTGCTATAATTTTAAATATGTATTTTTCCATTAGTGATAACTGATGGTAATAAAATAAACATTTTTTTTTTAATTTTAAAATTATTGCTAAATGGTTTGTATATTCGAAAAACAAAAACATCTATAATATTAAACGAGTAATTCTTGTGTATTTATTTGTTTACCTGTTTTATCTTGAGCGGAATTGATTTTGTTAAAATGGGATTAATTTAGCATTTTCAGTGCGAGAAATCGCTTTAGCGGAACTAAGGATTTTAATTTCTGCGATGTGAGAAAGAAGAAAGAAATTTTCTATAATAAGCTAAGTTTTCATTCAACTAGATTTCTTTGTTGCATCACTAAAATTCATGAAAGTATAAATACATTCCATTCATGTTCATGAAAATGATATATGACAAAAATGTAGTTATATAAATAAATATTGAAAAATAAATACCTAATCTAAAACTATAGAAGTTTCTAAATATACATACATACATATATATATATATATATATATATATATATATATATATATATATAATATAATATAATATCGTTGATAATTTTGAACTTTTATTTTTAGTATCTAATATTGCAGATAATAAAAAAAAGGAATATATCAGATTTCAAATGCGACTCTAGAAAAAATAATAATATTAAAACAAAAAATAATTAATATTATTCAGTAAATTACATAAACTAAATTAACAAAAATTGCAAATTTTTAACACTGGAGTAATATAATAAAGAGTTAATTAATTGAATATTGTAATTTACCGATAGATTTATAAAATGATAACAACCTTTTATAGCAATTTTTTTTAGGAATGTAACATTTTCGAAATTCACATTTTCAAAAATGTTCGTAGTTCGAATTTCGAAAACTCAACATTATTTAAAAAAAATAAATCGGAGCTCTTATATATATGAGTATTTTTATGCAGCTAAAATTTCAGATATTGCCGTTATTAAATATCTAATCATTTTATAACTTTACAATGCGGTTTAAATTCTTTTATTTGTTGAATTAACAAATAATTTTTTGATGAAGGTGATTAAGGTAAATACTTGAAAGTAGCTGAATCCGAGAGTTTCTTAACATTTGAATAAATACTTATAACCATTGATTAAAGAAGTAATCAATGCTATAATAAAACAACTAAAACTAATTTTTTTTTCTTTTTTAACAATTTGGTTCTGTATTCAGATTTCTTCAGGTAACCAGACATTAAAAAGTCAAGTTATGAAATCTTCGTGAATTCAGCTTGAGATCAAACATTACATACATACATACACAATTACGCCATGTACCCAAAAGGATATGACTGCTGTGAAAATGAGATTTTGACGTGGGGTAGCTGGGTGTATGATGAGTGTGAAATTGAAAAAAATGTTATAGCAAAAGTTGTCCCGTGCTAGAGTCAGTTAAGATGGTTCGGACATGTTGAACGAATGCGTCTAATGAACGTTTTGCTGTTCAAAAGATTTATTTGCATGATTTTGATGGTATACGTTTGCAGGTGGACGTCCGATGAGCTAATGTTTCCAAGTAGTAGGAATAAAAGAGCATGTATGAGAGTGGAATTATGAATGTGGATGAAGCAAAAGTTGCTTGTTTGGATAGGAATTTTTGGAGGCGACTGATTTCGGGATGATGAAAAGAGTTTGTGCCACACCCTTTTGGGTGTATGGCGTGATTGTGTATGTATGTATGTATGTGTTTAACTAAAAGGAGCTATGAAATTATGTTTTCTTATTAATCAAAAAAAATATCTATATTTTTTCATTCTAGCCATAATATTGATTATTTTAACTTAAATAAAATTATTCTAGAAATATAAGCATTTATCTTATTTCTTAAAATACCAATTAAATTTTGTAGAAATTCAAAAATTAAATAAAAAAACAGTTTACGGAACATAAATAATATTATTCAGATGTTTCAAGCTACCAAGATTAGACAATGATAAACAAGAATTTGTTCAACAAACAAATCAACTTAGATAAAACTTTTTTTGAGAACAAAATCACTTCTTCTTTTAGCAATGATTAAATCGACAATTTAAAAACAATTTTGAACTTTATCCTTGTATGTAAGTCAATGTTTTCGTTTTCAATATCCGTTACAAATATATACAAAAAATCCATTCAGTTTTTAACCAATTAGACAGCGAAAAATCACTTTAAGTTGAGGGTCAATTCTTTATCAGTTTGATACGTAAATGCAAGAGCAGATTTGACCTTTTTTGTGACCCTATAAAACAGTGATAAGAACTAGATTAAACTGCGTAAGAGGACAATCGACCTTTGCACAGGGGTGTGAGGTACATAATGCATTGCGATTCGCCAATTTTCTTTAGAGTTTATTTGCTAACAAGTGACGAACGTTTTACGTTATATTTGAATAAATAAACGAATTATTTCAACAGTAAATACGTAAGTTTATATTTATTTTATATTTTCATTGATAGTTTAAACGAAAATTGTTAATTATTTGAACAAATAGTACTGTATTTATCTCGCAATAGTTTTGTTCTTTTATTCGAATTTCGAATATGTTTTAGTACAATGCCTTCTTGAATTTTATGTGCTAAATGATTTGAATACGTTTTCAATAGACTCTTACATTATTTATTTGATTTGTTCATTTGTTTATATTTAAAATGTAAACAAGTTAAACGACTGACAGGTATTAATTTGAATGTATGATTGTTCAAAAAAAATCTTTGAAACTTAATATATTTTTAACATATTTTTTTATTAAACAAACTGAAGTTTGTATTCACAGATGTGTGAGAATAAAAATATATATTGAATAAAATATTATTATTTCGTAGAATTTGTCTATATTAAAAATTCTATTGAAGATTTTAATATTTTTTTTATTATGATTAAAAACCGTAGATATATAAAAAATTCTGTGAGAAAAATAATTTCTATTTATGTATATAGTTCATTGAATTATTTAATGTAGTTTTTGTATTAAATTTAAATAATTTATTAATGTTTACACGAAATATATTGTTTTAAAATGTTGCAAAGTATTATTATAGTATTATTTATTGGAAAAAAAATGTTGCACATTAATTTTATGAAAATTATTAGAAAATAATCTGTAAAAGCTATATATTACAAAGCTACATATTACAAGTGAAATTAAATATGTTTTTTTTGAAATAAAATTTATACATATAATTATAACATAGTTTTTGTTTTTTATACAAACCATGCTAAAATATAATTTTAGATTTGTTTTTCTATTTTTTTTATAAGCAAAAAATAAAATAAACGAATGAATTTCTTTACAATCTGTTGAGGTAAAAAAATCTGTTTGATTTCTCAAGATTTAATAACCTATTTAATCAAATTCGCTTATTTTTAAAGTGACCATACGTACCGAATTTTAACTCTTTGTTACGAATTTTTTGAGATATAGTTCGGGACGTCTGTTTGTCCCGAATTCAGCTATTCTGTCCCGATTTGTTTCGAATTATAGAAAATATTTTAAATAAGTAGATTTATTATGTTTGCGCTTGTTATTGCGGTATATCTATACGACTAATGATAGTAACACAATAGGTTAGAATTTACAAGTTAGAACTTAATTTTATTTATTAAAATGTCTGCGTTAGAGTACATTTTTATAAATATTTTTGATTTATTTATTAAATTAACAATTATTTATTAACATATACTTATAGTAAAAGTTAGTATTCCTCTTCAATCTTCGGGTATATAGAAAATGCGAATGCGGTAATGTTTATGTTGGACAAATAAGTAGCACTGTTTCTACTAGACTGACAGAACATAAAAGGTCAATTCATCTAAATCATCTAGATAAATCTGCTATTGCTGAACATGCTTTAGAATATCTTCATGATGTAAAATTTGAAGATATAGTAATAACTGCTAGACCAATCAATATTAGCAGCAGATTAATAAGAGAAGCAATAAAGATTCATAAAGAAAAGAATAACATAAATCACTAAGAAGGCACTGAGTTAAGTAAAATTTGGCTTCTATTAATTAAAAATCTATAATTATTATGATCTAGTTACTTATATGTTACCTAGTAACTTGTTGCTATGTACTGTTATTTATTTTAATGCCATTGATAAATTTTGACCTTATGAAGACGAGCGTTCAGTTTCGTCGAAACGTTGTTTTTATAAAATAATTAAACAGAATTTTTTCCGAAAACAGTTTTTATATTAATAATAATCTATTGATAAAAGAAATTAACAGACGTAAGTTCTAACAACATGATAACATATAAATAGTAATTTACAGACTAGACATCTGACGTTAGTAAACAGTATTTAATTTAAATTTTGCACTTTGATATTTAATCGTATGTCTCTAATTAATTATAGTTTTTAAATACAATCTAGAATCTGGATGGTTAATGTTAAAAGTATTTTTATGAACAAAAAAATGTAATGGTATTTTTTTTATAATTAAAGTCCATATTTCTTGATTGTAGAATTTTAATACATACTTAAATACACAATCACGCCATGTACCCAAAAGCGTGTGGCACAAACTCTTTTCATCATCCCGAAATCAGTCGCCTCCAAACATTCCTATCCAAACAAGCAACTATCGCTTCATCCACATTCATAATTCCACTCTCATACATGCTCTTTTATTCCTACTACTTGGAAACTTTCGCTCACGCAAAACACTCTCTCAATCATACACCACTCCAACTACTCATCGGACGTCCACCTGCAAACGTATACCATCAAAATCATTCAAATGAATCTTTTTAACCAAACGTTCATTAGACATTCGCTCAACATGTCCGAACCATCTTAACTGACTAACACCAACTTTTGCTACAACACTTTTTTCAATTTCACACTCATCATACACTAATCTATTTCGTGGATGAAATGCAACTATATTAGGTTTTAGTAACAAAATAATTATTATATTAATAAAAATTTAATATTTCGGGCTCTCAGAGCTTATTTTGTAAATTTGTTCTGAGAGTACGAAATATTAATCTTTATTTAATATAGACTGCTACAGAAAAACAGAACATTATATAAGAAATTATAAATATTTCAATATTTCAATAAGTTATTGATCTTTTTTAATCGTCTGTTTTTTACCACACCCTGTATAACAATAACAAAATTTGACTGTAATTTGATGCACTTGTTTTTTCTCCCATATTTTTTTTGTTTATTAAAAATAACAATCGTTGTGTCAAAAGTGCATTATCTGTATCTAAAAATTTATTTATATACATATAATTGCTTTTAAAGTGAATAAACTTTACATCAGTATCAATGTTGATATTTCGTGAAGGTAAGATAAAATAATAATAATTGATTTAATTACGAAATATGTTATTTCAGTGACATTTTTTGTTTATTATTTAAAAGTTGAATGCTTGTAATTGATTTTAAATCACGATTCTATTGAATGATAGTATTAACTTTTTTTTGTAATTGCATATTTCAAAGAAATATTAGAATTTTAAACAAATTAATTACTTAATTAGAAATATATTTTAATATCATAGTTGTTTTTAATTCTAGTAAATACTGGTTCATATATGCAAATCAGATAATAACTTATTGATAATTTTTTTGTAAAAATTTGCATAATCTTTATTGGTAATTTTTGTTCAAGAAAAGTTTTAAGATTAATTTTTATATTTTTCATTTGTTAAAGAAAAGTACTTTTAATTAAAATCACTATTGATGATTATTTAAAGTATTATTTTACTTTTATTTTTTATTGCACGTAAATATTTTTTATACATAAAAATTGTGTAAAAGAAAACGTCACAATATACAAAATATTTACATTTTTTTGTTACTGAAATACTCTTGGCATATTTATTATTAATAAAATAAAATACAAACAATAATTTAAAGAAGTTATATACGTATTTCAAAAGCTAAGCTTTCATCATCAGTAGCAAAAGATAAAGCTTAGCTTTCGAAATACGTATATAGCTTTTTTTAAATTATTGTTTATGGAAAATTATTTTATTTTTTTTTTATCTTTCGTTACAGTAAGATTTTATTTTAATTTATTATTTATTATTATTTATATTTTGTTTTTATCTTATAAATGTTACTAAATTCAGTAACGTAAGACAAATATTATTAGATATGCATTTGTTTGTTCGAATATTTATAAAAGTTTACGTATTTTTCAATTTTTGTTTTTATTTTAAAGTATTATCAAATTTTATATGCTTTTTTAAAAATAAGTTTAATTTTAATATTTTTTTTTTTAAATTTTCTTATGAGTATAAAAATACTATAGATAAAAATAAACATTTTACAAATTATGTACATAATTCTTTTTTTATGTGAAAAATGTATATGATAAACTACACATTTATAAAACACACAAGTTATAAAACATATTAATAGATATATTGTTTTTTTATCGCATTTGTTCCACTTTTTATTTAAAATAAACTACATTTTCTTAACTAAAAATATTATTTTCACATGTTTATCTAACTTCTAGTATAAGAAATGAATATCAGAACAAAAGTACTACGATACGGCTAATTTAACATTCAAATGAACAAATTCTGTACATAATAAAGATAAACAAAAGATTATCACTTTTATGTTCATATCACATACATATTTATATAAAATTCAACATAAATATTAAGACAGCCATGAAATTATTCATCTATATCATTTACATTTCTCGATTTTATATTTAAATCTGTATGTAAACTTTTTAAAGGAATTCTAACCAATAAGATTTTTAATAATTTCATTATAGACCAATTATTTGATAAATGATTATTTTAAAAGTGTGTTACAATTCCGTATTCATTTCAATTTTGTTTGTAATTGTTTTGAACAAATACTGATATGATAATTCAACTATAGGCCAATGACATTTATGAATTTTATATATAATTATTTGTAAAATGATAAAAGAATATTAATTATCAGGTAAACTAAAGGTATATCGTTTTTAAATATATTTTTTTTAATATTATTTTACCGACGTTCAAGGCTAACTGCGCATGTACTACACGTGAAAACCGCGTGTTTGTGTGAAAAACTTTACGTAAACAAATTTCAAAGTTGATTTTTATAGTGAATGTTATTGTTTAGTTTGCCGGTAAAATTTTGCATTATATATTGATTTTTATTTCATTAGTCATTCGAAATTAGTGTTACTTCATTTGTTTGTTAGTAAAACTTGTTTATGAGTTGTGGTAAGTTTTTAAGTATTCTGTTGTTTTATTCCAGAAAAAACAAATCTGTTTCTGTATTTTTGTTGAATAATACGATTATAATATATGTGTATTCTATTAAGTTAAACTGTCAACACAGTCATAAAATAGATGATACAAATTATTAACGTTCTTATAATTATAAGAAAATTTGCATTTGTCAAATTAAAATGATTTTAAAATGTCGTTCATGTCGCACCAATTTTTTTTCTAGTGTGTAGTTGTAGAATATGTATAGTTGTTCTACTCGTGAGTTATGATCATAATTCACACAGATGAAATATAAGACATGAGCTGTAAACGACGAATTCTAAATTCAGTTGAAATTTTATTTTTCAGCAGAGGAATCTTTGAATATTTGATACTCTGAAAAAATATTACTTTAAAACTATTAATTCAAAAGTAAACATACTTTTGATCTATAAAATTGCGTTTTTATAATAAAAATAACTTCTTTAATAAACACAAATAATAGTAAGTTATAGTATAAGTATTTTTATAAAACTATTTTGATAGTTTAGATAAAATTATTTACTATTTGGTTTAGAAACAAAAGTTGGTAAAGAAATAAAGTGAAAAATTATTAATATTTTTTAATTCAAATAGATATATATTTCTTCCCAGATTGAACAGTGATCAAATTTATAAAAAGGTTTAAAAATAGTTATACTATACTATTTCTACTATAAAAACCAAATTTTACAGATCAAAAGTAGATTTACTTTTGAATTATAGTTAAAAACTTTGGTTTTAAAGTAATATTTTTTAATTGTATGCAAAATAACATCATGCATATATTTTTTGTCGAATTTAGTTTCCAAAATGACACTTATAAACAAAATTAAATAAATTTAATATTTGTGCGATCTAGAAAAAAAACCTTAGAACATAAATAACTATTTGTTTTAATAATAGTTTTTACACATTATGTAATACAGAGTTAGTAAACATCCTTTTTTTTGTGTAGGCTATATATACAGGATGTTCCTTTTAACGGAAGTATCTCATTTTTCTTAGTGATATGAGAAAAAAATATCGTAATTAACAATTTTAAAAATTAATGTGTATTGTGGGAGTCAAAACTACGGAAATATTTAAATATTCTTATAAGAACGTCTAATTTAAGTTACTAAATTAAATAAATATATTTTTACAATAACTTGTTTTGATATTATATTCCTAATTTGTTTGCAAGAAACTTTATTGTATTTTTATCGGAAATTAAATGAATTTTAAAATAGGATGAAGCTATTTATACATACGGTATGTATACGCAATTGGTTATTTATACATACTAAAAAAAAAATACCTAAACCAACCTACTAACCTAACCTACCCTAAATAGCCAATTACGTAAAAATACTGTATGTATAAATAGCCAATTACGTATACATACCGTATGTATAAATAGCCACTTTCTTTAAAATATGCAATAGAACAACTTATATATTTTTATATATTTAAATTCTACATGGAATTTTATAAGAAAAAACATATTCAAAAAATACAATACGCCAAACATTAGAGTTCCGCCGAGATATGATAAATGTATGTATGTTTGTTCCTACCCTATACGGATACCCTTTACAGAATTTAATATCTTTAATAACAAGTAATTTTAAAATGTCTCCATATTTTTGGTGCACATTGATTATAGATTTATTTTAACATAGTAAAAAATGTTTTAGAACTCATTATATTTAGAATAAAACGACTTTAGATTCTAGTTCTGTAATAATTGATTAATAAATCAACGTTTCGACGAATTGAACGTGTGTCTTCATCAGGAAAAAAAGATATAAATAATATTTATAGTAAATAAACAGAACATAGAACCAAGTTACTGGGTAACAAAAAATTAACTAGATTATGAAATTTATAAATTTTTAATTTATTTTATTTATTCTTCTTTTCGACAAAAAAAGATTGTGATTTTTTACCAAAAAATTGGATATAGATCCCGAAATAATAAAAAAAAAAAAAACATAAACACACTAAATCATGCAAATACGGAAAATTCCACATTAAAAAGTCAAATTTTGAACTGATGATACAATTTGAATGAATTTATCTTACATTCTTTACGAATTAAAATGAATAAAAATTGTATATACTATCCTCATATTGTTCTTGACTGATTACAATTAACAAAGTCTTTATTTAGAATTATCATCTAAGATATAATTAAAATCTAATCAGTAGTAAACAACAATTTAAAAATTTAAACACTGTGCAATTTATCATTCAGTTAAATAATTTAATTGTAATATTATATGTGAAATAAAATATTAGTGTAAAATTCTTTGAAAAAAATGATCATTTTTGGCAATCAGAGTTTATTTGAAACAGGTATGTAAGGTTAGCATCATATTTTTTAATTTGTTATCTTATTATAAACAAAATGTTGTTTACAGTACAATTTTTGAATAATATTACTTAACTTTTATTTGTTTAATGTATACATACATACACAATCACGCTATGTACCCAAAAGGGTGTGGCTAAATTATATTTTTTACATATCATGAATGTGTTTACATTATATTTTAATAAAATACATATATGTACAAAGTACATTATTTTTCTTAGTATTCATTTATATTCATAGAGAAAAATTATGATAAAACATTTATTAATGAAAACGTAACAGGTTTCAACTTTTATTGTAAATTTTAATTTAAAAAAATATAAATATGTAAGTACATTAACACATGTGACAAAATTTGATATATTAATTTTCACGTCGATTATTAATAAATATTAATACAGAACTTCAATCAAAAGCTGTTTTATTTTAATATAATGAATTCCGAAAGATTTTTTACTATGTTTATCTTTTTGATTAAATATTAAATAAATTTTAATTAGATATTAATTATCAAAGTATTTAATAATGCTTCTGATAGACAAAACTAGAAATATATGTATAAATATAACAGACAATTACATAGATAAACAACAAATTATATATTAATGCCAATTAAGTACGCAAATATATCATTAATGATTCCAAAAATGTTTCATTGCTAAAGTCACGTAGTCTGTTGCAAATTTTTTCATTGAACTTGAAAAAGATAATTTGTGTTTACGCATCCAGATTTTGTACAAAAACATAAAATTAACGTTACCAAATATTTTTCGAATACAATAACATTTATTATTTACAATACCTGAATAAATAAGATTTTGCTCGTACATACATACACAATCACGCCATGTACCCAAAAGGATGTGGCACAAACTTTTTTCATCATCCCGAAATCAGTCGTCTCCAAATATTCCTATCCAAACAAGCAACTTTCGCTTCATCCACATTCATATAATTCCACTCTCATAGCATGCTCTTTTATTCCTACTACTTGGAAACCACCCTCTCAATCATATACCACTCCAACTACTCATCGGACGTCTACCTGCAAACGTATACCATCAAAATCATTCAAATAAATCTTTTGAACAGCAAACGTTCATTAGACGCATTCGCTCAACATGTCCGAACCATCTTAACTGACTCTAACACGGGGCAACTTTTGCTACAACATTTTTTTCTGAATTTCACACTCATCATACACTAATCGTATTTCGTACCCGATCTCTTCTATTTACACCACATACCCCACGTCAAAATCTCATTTCCACAGAAATCATTTTCCGTTTATGCTTTTGCAATCAAATCCAACATTGCTCGTAAACATATTTACAAAAATTTGTTTATTATAGTCTGACCTACCATATAACAAAATCTGTTTACTAGTACAAGATCTAATAATTAATTATTTCTATATTTAGAATTGCGAAAAAACTAATACAATGGGAAAAAAGTTGAATATAGGGAGGACAAAATATACGTAAATCGGCGATTGTCAATAATTTGTTTATAAACAAATGTTATGTAATAGTAAACAACTTTATATAAAACATTTTTTAAACAGATTTACGTATGTATATGTTGTTTATTTGATATCAAAATTTACATATATTCAATGTGTTTTAAAATATGATAAATTAAAAACATACGTCAATGATCTTGGGAAATAAATTACATACTTATATATATATATATATATATAAAGAGAAGATGCTTTTTTATATTTTGAATTACAGACCTGTTCTCTATTTATATTTCTTAAATTAGTAAATAAATATTATTCTTAATGACGTCTACGTGACCACAAAAAAAAAATTGCTAGCAGTTTTATTAATTATAAAAAATTTCAACCATTTTATGCGGTTTTTAAACCATTTAAAAATGGGGTACTTGCATATTTTATATATTTTTTTTTTGTTAAAGATTGAATAAATTAAATAACATTAGAATAATATATTAATTTTTAATCGATGTTTCAAATAACTAGATTATAAAGAAAAAGATAACATTAATCAGTGTGATGGCACTAATTTAAATAAAATTTGACTTTGTTTAATTAAAAATTTATAAATTTTATAATCTAGTTACTTATTCCCTTACCTAGAAACTTGTTTCTATGTTCTGCTTATTTATTGTATATGTCATTTTTGTATTATTTTTCTTGATGATGATGTACGTAGAGTACGTCGAAACGTCGATTATTAATATAAATTAATACAGAACTAAATCCTATTTTAAAATTAAAGTTTGATTTCTCATACTATTTGTACGAAATTGTTCAAATTGTTCAAATATTAATTAATTTAAATAATTAAGTACAAAGTATAATTAATTTTATTAACAATTATTCTGCGTCTAATACAAGCTCAATCCAAGTATTGGCTCAAAATAATTAGACTTTGATTTCTGTTTTCATTTGTATGAAATTTATTTAGGTTCAAATATTAATTAATTTAAATAATTAATATTAGTACAAAGTACAATTTAAAAGATTTGTATCTATACTTTACTTATTAAATACAATTTAACTAAATTTCGTTTTCTTAATTAATGAATTTTATCACAAAAAATAGCATTATCATCACAACACAAAATAGAAAAAAGATTTTTATTATAAAATTTGATTTAAAAATAAATATATAAGAAAATTCTCAAAATAAACACAATTTTATTTTTCGAACTTTATACTTTTATAATTTTTATCTCATTGACCTATTTTACTTCAAACACAAGCTAATAAAATAGATAATGAAATTACATTTAACTATAATCATTAAAGATGATTGTCAACTGTTTAAAAATATAAATAATGTGCTCCATTTGTTAAAATATGCGAAATTTTTATTTGAATCATGCAGATCATGAAATAAACATAACCAATAATGGCAGTCAATTGTTTAAAATAAAGTATTTGTTCATTTGTTTTGAAAAGAAAGATTCATAAACTGTATAAGGTTGCATTATTTTGTGTCCTTAATCATAAAATATAGCAGAACTATTTTTAGCCAGAAAAACATATAAACAAATGAATCACGAATCGAGAAATTATTTTTTCTGATGTTTGTACGTTTTCAATGTCAATGTTGCAAATTATTTTTTATTATTATTAATGAATATAAAATTTAAGATGACATTTTAAAATTGGAGAAATCGAAGAATGCGGAAGATATCAAAAGTTTTAATATACTGTCAGTCAAAACTTGTTAAGTTCTTGTTTGAATTGCAAAAAAAAAACATTTTTTTTTTACAATTCTACCTGAAAAGGTGCAATATTTCAACCTGGCCTTGAATCTAAAATACAATACGCACAATATATTAGAAATTTCTATTTCTTTCTGATACGTTTTTTTTTGTTTATGTATGATTCTGTTTTTGTTTCAAGGAAGAACTGAGCAGTGGTAACTAGATGTTGATAACGAATTAAAAAAATTAGAATAATGTTTACCGGCTGTCAGATGTTTTGTCATAGCCTACCTTGTTAGAAATTTTGACGCGCGGGATTTGATTATAAATACGAGTTGAAGTACGAAACGCTTACTCAGTTTACATTCGACTTTTGTCATGTGAAGTTATATACGAAGTTTACGTATTTTAAAACTTTTTTTTATTTTAACCTATAAGTATTTTTCATATTGTGTTTTCGTATTGAACTATCAGTATTTTTGTGAATTATTTTTGATATTTGTTTATTATAGTTTTGTAAGAATTTCGACAAAAGTAAGTGTTTTATAATATTTTAATTTTAAAATATCAGAGTTCATGGTACAATATTTAAATAATGTAAATTTATTTATTTATGTAACTTTGCAATATAATTGGCGCCATTTAATTATATAGTTAAATACGTGAAATATTTTTAATGTTACTTTAGCACATGTTAATTGTTTTTCGTAATTATGGTGGCATAGTAATTTTGATATTAAATTGTAATTAATTTAAAACTTTAAACTTATATCGACAGTATCACTGTCAAATATAATAAATTTTGAATCTGAGGACCACTAACATTTTTGATATTAGTTGTTAAAGCGCCTATCGTTGCTTGAACTCATTATATTAAAATAAAACGGCTTTAGGTTTAAGTTCTGTATTAATATTTATTAATAATCGATGTTTTGTTTGATGAAGGCGGACGTTGAGTTCGTCGAAACGTCGATTAATTAAATATTTATACGGAACTTAATCCTAAAGCCGTTTTATTTTATTATTTGTTTGATTGGTTTGATACAAAATATAATTCTATATAAATATCCATTATTTTTGCTGTCTTTACTGCTAGTAAAAATTAGAAAATGTAAAAGCAAACACTATAAGGTATTATTTGACAAATTCTATTGACAATTTTGTCAAATTTTGACAATTTATATTATATCAGTTTTGCTGTTTGTTTTTATAACTCTAGTTAACTGAAGGTCCTAACTATGTGTATGCCAAATTCGAGGGGAGAAATTACATTTTTTATTTATAAGTTTAGTTAGTTATTATGACATCGGTGGTTATAATAATTATCTATATAATATTATAGAAGTTAGTTAAAATATTTGTTATTTTGTACACTTTATAGAGATTTTTGAGGACACAATTATTTTCAAATAAAAAGTATTTAAATTTTTAAAATTTTGTCCGACTGTTATGTGAATTAACTTTAAAAAAGTTTAAATGCAATAATGAACTAGCAATATTTTAGTGTTTATGTTGTTTAATATTAATCTTTATTGATAAAATAAGATAGATTTGTTTATTTATATATCAGTCTAGTTCTAAATAAAAATATTATGGCCCGTATTCCATCTTTTTTGTTTATGAAAAAGTGCTTTTATTTTTAGCTTTCAAATACATTTTTATTTCTGCCTCATATCAAATATATAGTATTTCTATTTTTTTTATCCGATATTATAAAATTCAAATAAACTAATTAAAATTGCTTAATAAGTAAACGTTTAAAGTAATGTTGACAAAAATCACTTTGAAAATTGAGGTTACGGACCTATATTTTCAGTAATTTATCTTAACACACTGATTATATATAGTTTTAGATAAAAATAATCTATATGTATATCTTGACTTAATCTGACGTTTACTAACTTTTAAGCGGCAATTGTCAGTTTGTTATAATGAATAAAATGTAGTATATATATTATGTAAATTATAGTTTTCGTTACCGGCAATAAAACAATAAAAATAATATGTTTACGGGCAATTAACTTTAATTTTTCTATTGGAACAAATGAGTATAACTACGTGCTCTAAATATTAATTTACTGGTGCACCAGTAATAAAATTGTTTATCTTTTTTTTCTTCTTAATTTAAAGCAAGTAACTTGTACTAAATAGAACAAAAGTAAAAATCAAAGTAATAATATTTTTAATATAATTAATGGTTGACAGTTTAACTTTGTGAAACTCTTTGATAGATAAAAGGTTTTCAATAATAAACATTTTTGTTAAATTTCACTAAACTTTAATTCGTTAACAGACTTAAGTTTCGGTTCGCGCCATTGTCAGTGTTAAAATGAAAATAAAATACAAATTCAGACTTATATATATTACAATAATCAGAAAACATTGTTGATGATTATATCAATACAATACAATACATATGCGAGTTACAATAATCAGAAAACATAGTATTGTATTGATATAATCATCAACTATGTTTTCTGATTATTGTAACTCGCATATGTATTGTATTGTATTGATATAATCATCAACAATGTTTTCTGATTATTGTAATATTTATATAAGTCTGAATTTGTATTTTATTTTCATTTTAACACTGACAATGGCGCGAGCCGAAACTTAAGTCTGTTAACGAATTAAAGTTTAGTGAAATTTAACAAAAATGTGTATTATTGAAAACCTTTTATCAATAATATTATTAAGTATTTGATCATTTTTTAGTTAAAGTGAATATAATTCTGCATGATAACTGTGTATTTTAGCTAAAGTTAAGTTAGTAGAAAGTTAATATAGTACGGTCATTGTACCAACTAACTGTATGTAACTATAAGTGAGCACGTGATAAAAGCGTGAACGTTTTCTGGTTTTTAAAATATACACAAAATTTTCTAGAACACTCATGTTTGAACTAAGTTTCTATGCACTTGGATGAGTTTATCTATTTAATTCGCTTTGTTAGTCAAGGAGTTATGCACAGGGGCGTACACAATTTTTTTTTGCAGGCCAGTCTAGCATATTAATGAAATATTATATTTTATTACTGTTAAAACTAGCGACAAGCGACCAAACCTTTGTTTTTTATATGTATTTTTTAAAATATATATTTACCAAATTTTATGGTCGATTACTAGATTGTCCCTTGTGCGCGCTCCTGATCATGCACATAGTTATATTGTAAAGAAAAACTGTAGCATACTCATAATATATGAATCATAAGAGTAATGATATTTTTATTATAATTATTTTATTAAGATATACATATGTGTAACACGGACATTCTAACAATCTTATTTTGAATCAAATTATAGGAATGTTTTAATAATAAAATTTAATTTATTTTGATTTTAATTTTTTGTTTTGTCATACGTTCAAAAAGCAAAATAGGTATATGTCAAATAAAAATATTAATACAACATTTTTGATCACTGCTTCACTATAGACTATAGAAACTTTTATTAGTTGTAAATTGTAAATAAGTAATTCAAAGGCGATGCTATATCCTGATTGGTACAAGTAAAATATAAAATGTATGTATTATACAGGATGGTTCAGAATTATGCACCGTAATTGCTAGAGCTGATAGTACGTTCAAAAATAAGGGTACCTTTTTATATAGACTTTTTTCCAAAACTCAATAATAAGGGAGATACAACCCTGTAAAGGGGTGAAATAAAAACCATTTTTCAACACACTTTAATCAAACTTAATGAAAACTTACAACTTTCAAGAGAATCATACAATACTAATATTAATTAGTTTTTAGTGAAGAACTAATCTAGTGTTTTGTTAATATTATTATTATTAATATTTCTATTTAATTATTATTACTTCAGAGTTACCTAAAAAATGAATTTCAAACTTAAAGGCATATATTATTTATGATTTGTTTATTTTGTACTATTTTTCATATGTAGAAACTTATGTAAATAATTTTAATAAGAAAGTCGCAAAAATTTAAATTTTCGCCAAAATATTTGCATATTTTACATGCGGATAGAAATGAAAGTTTACTAATGTATTGAAATTATCAAATATTTGCTTATTTAATGCACAGTATTTAAAGATATTTGATGTCAAACATTTTTAATTGAGATTAAAATTAGGTGAATTTCGTTAAATATATGGAGAAAGTTTATCATTAAATTCTAATGACATAAATGACTAGCAAATAACTCATGGAAGATATAAATAATTTATTTTGCTAAAATCTTTAATTGATTTTACCATGATTTTAAAGGATTTTACTAAGATTTTATTTAATCTGTATACCAAATTCTACGAGTGGTTTTCCTATTAGTTTTAAATCTAAACTCAAATTATTTTCCTCTTTTATAGTTATTCAAAAAAATGTATTAAAAATTTTAACGCTCACATTCAAAATTATTATTTGACAAATTTTACATGTGATATGTTTATTTTGTAGTCAGTAGTTTTTTTTTTTTAATTTTTTATTTTGTAGTCAGTAGTTTTTTTTTTTTTAATTTTTTATTTTGTAATTATAATAAATAGCAAAATGAAATATAGTCTACAGCTATCAGGAATATTTATGCAAAATATTACAGTAGTTTTTGAGTTGATCAGAATATGCCGACAGACAAACAGATAGACACAAATTTTGTTTTATATATTAAGATTATATCCTTAATAATAATAAATATTTTCTTATTTTCCGAATATTATTCTCTAGGAATAATCTTATTCCGTTAATATCTGAGTTTATTCTCGAGTTAGTAGTTAATATTAAAGTATAACTTTGTAATTTGGAATATGTTAAAATAGTAATGTTTTTGTCACAAAGAAGTTTCAATTTTAGTTTTAAAACATTTCACTAAAATATTTTTTGCCAAACATTTTTCTCAGTATTTTATTATGAAACAAGTGAAGTTGAATAATTATTAATTACCGAAAAAATTACTTTAAATTTTCGTAGTTAGTACATTCAATTATTATATCAGAACATGTTTAATATATCTTTAATCTTAGTTAATTACTATAATTAAATATATTTATAACGTTATATATTTTTATATAAAAGCAAAGTATATAATTAAACTTTATAATTTTATAATTATGGAAAATTTAGATATGATACAACATACAAGTAAGAAATAGCAAACTAGAATTTTTCCGCTTTTAATGTTATATTTTTTTTTTAATTGAAAATTGACTTACACAATTTAACCAAGTTAGGGAATAACACCAAAAACGTCACTACTATAATATTAATTGAAATGATCAACATTAATTTTACCTTAATTTGTGGTAAAATTTCCAAAGGTTTAACCCTGGTACGTCATGGTAAATTTGGTTATAACCTCATTCATATATTATTACAATTATTATAAATACCAAGGCAGGAAAACTAAAAACAAAATTGTATTTAATTTTTGTTTAAATACCAAGGTACAAAAATTAGGATGATTATATATATATATATATATATATATATATATTAAAAAAATAATAGTGACAGATTATAATATTAGCAATGTTAGTAACAAATGATAAATCTACTTTATTTTTTGTACTAATCAAGGATGTGTCCTCTAAATTTAGTGCCAAAATTGTTAGCATAGGTTGTTATACCAACAGCTCTGTTTACGCAATGTCAAACATTTGGTAATGTTTATTTATAAATTTGTTATTTTTGCTTTTAATTGTTTGTCACATTAAAATTTTCCATTAAAAATATGTAATAATGTTTTGCGATAGGTTAGGAATTTTCTATTATTTTTTTATGACATTTTGTTGAGAATTCCTAGAATACAACATTTATAAATATAAACATTTAATAACAAATAAGGTTTGATTGTAAATATATTACTTATTCATGTAAATGAATAGATTTATTTATTAGTTTGTTATTGCTTTAATATGTTGTTGTTTTTTTTTTATATCATGATAAACTATTGTAATTTTATGAACAATAATTGTGTTATTTTATGTTACACAGAACACTGCAATTTATAGCAATTGTGTTATTTATTTATTAGTCATAAACCATATTAAATATAGATTTATTATAACTTTAGTTATTAGTATGTGTAGGTATATGATTTTTTTTGCATAGTTCTACTATAAAATAGTAAATTATTAATTAATTTAATTTGGTTAATTTTGTCGATTTTTCTTGCTATTTTAACAAAAGTTGAATATTTTATGAGAATATATCTTGAAGCATTATTTTATCTTTCTGTTTGTTGTCGGTAGAAGTTCGATAAAAAGCATACAAGTCAATCAATTTTATAAACTTTTTATTACAGTATTGTACATTTGTACATAAACAAAACTTGAATTTTGTTATTAAATCAAATTACACGATTTTACAAAGTGGATCTTTATGAAAATACAATTTTTTTAAAAGAATTTAATAAAAGTTTTCCATTTTACTGTCATATTTATATAAATTTTTCAGTAATTTGTTAAAAAATTATCAATTATGAATCAGTGTATGATTAGTTTACTATAATGGAATATATATGGAATCAGAAATTTTACTTTATGATCGTTCTCTATAATAAAAATTATTACAAATGTCAAATATATAAATTACAGTAGTTGCTTTTTTGTTATTTTAAATATTTATTATATATGATTGTGTAATTGTGTATTTAGTTCAGTACAAGGGCAAGGACAACTATTAAATAAAATATTAATAATAATTATATAGTTTCAATAAAAACTTATTACTAATTTATGACAAACTTGATTATGAGAAATTCTTTTTCATGTTACCGAAATATATTTATAGAAATATAATAAATAATATATACGTTAAAATTTCAACTAGAAATATATTTAGCGCTCAGTTGATGAGACGTTCTATTTTAAGTAAGGCAAGCATTATTATTTCAAAACATTAAAAGATCTATTAATGTATTTATATATAATTACGAACGACTGATAATTAATAAATAAAATAAAATGTTTCTAACAAGTAAAATAGAAAATATGTTTTGCAAAAAAAAGAATGCTACCTTTTTTTTGAATTGCCACTGTTAGCTTTTTATTATATTATAAATTATGTGATTTTACGGAAATATAAGATATTTATTAATTTTTTTCTAATTTTGTTACAGTTTTACTATTTCTTAAAACCATGGTGCGAAAACTTGCCATTCCATTATTAGGAATACTGCTATGGGTTTTGTCCCTCCATTCTGGATCTTTTACCGATGCTTTTATTCAATCTTTTCCAGGTAAATCATGATTTATATACTATATTATGTAGTCTTTATAGACAGGTAAATAAATTTGTAAAGATATTAGTAAAGTATCTTATAGTAGAAAATTTGACATTCTTGTCAAAGACGGATTTATGATTTTGCCAAATTGTCTTAAGATTTTATTTAGTACCTATTAGAACGTATTAGAAATAGAGTCAACTATATATTTTTCTAATTAATGCTGTAATTTTATTCACATCTTGTAAGGCTCATACCGTTACAAGATATTGGTTTTTTTCTAGTAAATGGAATTCTTCTTTGATAGAAAAAAAAACCAAATATCCTATTCCTAAGACAGAATATCTTACTACATGCGAACATAAATTAAGTAGTCGAAATTAAAAAGAAAGGATTCTATTGAAATCTGGGGCAATATATTTTGTCTATAGATAAATCTAGCTATGAACTATATGCTTTACAATCTGCATAATATCGTGAAATGTATCGTTTTTATATCACATTATCAAATCTTTTGTAATTATCTGTCCAATATTTTTTTAACTAGTAAATTATGTAAAATACAATATTGTTTTTCTTGCTTTCAGTTTCCAATGAACAAGGTTTCTACTTGCCCTCAAAATTACCTCATATAAAAACAATTCGAGATACGCCAGCAGCTCCTTCTGTTACTGTTCTAGGCGTGCTAAAATTATCCGAAAAAAACTTAAATGATTCGTCGAAATTTGGCGAAAGTATAGTTGGAAGATATGATCGTCTGGAGACAAACTTAGGTTGGTCAGATATTAAAGTACAACATGGTACTACTGCCCATGGACAGCTGATCGAAAGTGGAGCTGTTGCAGAAGCTTTGCCCTCTGGAAGAGCAGCTTTGGTTGCTGCAAGGGCATCACAGCATTTACTAAGTTCCCATTGCCAAAAGTAAGTTTAATATATATATATATTTTTTAATATTTAGATTGGTCGTTTTGTACATACATACATACACAATCACGCCATGTACCCAAAAGGGTGTGGCACAAACTCTTTTCATCATCCCGAAATTAGTCGCCTCCAAACATTCCTATCCAAATAAGCAATTTTCGCTTCATTCACATTCATAATTCCACTCTCATACATGCTCTTTTATTCCTACTACTTGGAAACTGTCGCTCACGCAAGCCACCCTCTCAATCATACCACTCCAACTACCTCATCGGACGTCCACGCAAACGTGTACCATCAAAATCATTCAAATAAATCTTTTTAAAATTTCTAAATGTTAACTAAAGCTTCTTGCTATATAGTTATTATGAACCTTAAAACTTTGTGCCTATTTTGTTATTTAGAATTGTATATTTTTTTAGATACTGATGATTTTGAATTAAATTGGGAAAATATTGTTTTTGAAAAACTACTAAATTGGTATTACTTTTTTAAAAAATTGCAAAAACATTTTAAAACAATAAATTGTAGTATTTAAAAAAAAATGTTATTAAGATATTTATTATTTAAGAATATTATATTTGTTATTTACTGGTTATAAAATATTTGCTAAAGACAGCATATTTATATCTAACGTAAGCGAATCACGGATGAGTAACTGATTGTATTTTGTTTTCTACGTAGAAAACTATGTAGAATATGTAAGCAAATATAAAACTTTATAATGTAGTCCCTAGAGACTTTTTTCATATTCGTTATATCAAATAACTAAATATATATTCATAAAGATTTAGATATTTTGTGTAACTGTACTTATATCAGGAAATGTGGACATACTTTAAGCTTTATTTGCATCAATTATTTTACTGTATTTTTGGTGGTTTTATAACAAATTATAAATAAAATGTAAAGACTGTAATCAGATTAATTTAATCTTTTTTAATTATAAAAATATGGGTTCCGAGATTTTGACTGATTCTTGTAGAATTTATTATGCTTTTTATGCGTTTTTTTTTGCACAGAACAAATCTTTAGTAGATTTTTCTATTAATTTATTTGTTTTATCTAAAACAAAAGAATATAATTTTTAGCTTTTTAACATCGAATGTAATTAAATGTAAAGTTTGGTGTATAATATAAAATAATTAAATATTATTCTTAGTTTGTTGTGTATTTATATATTCGTTGATTTTTCCAAAATTTTGATTTATTTATGTAATAAATATGAAATTCCAAGTTTATTTCAATTAATTTGTATTAAAATAAAAAAACTAATGTTATAGAACATATTATTTAAGTAATGTAGCTATTGTATTTTTTATGTGTACAAAGAATTACAATTTTTCAATTTTTCTTTTAGAATTTCCGTAAACAAACGCCAATGTGCCCATCTTCTAACCACCTTTAGTATGGCTGACACTCAGCTAGGTGGTATTTGCAATTTGATTAAGAAGACATGTCGTTCGGATGAACTTGCTTCAAAATACCGTTCCATAGATGGTACCTGTAATCATATTTCCGATGAAAATACAACTAAGGGTAAATCATTCTCAGCTTATCGTCGATCATTGTTTCCTAGTTATCTCGATGGAATTATGGAACCACGTAGATCAGTCACTAAGAGACCGCTACCATCAGCGAGATTTATTAGCTCCAAGTTGGTGCAGAATGTCGATAAATTTGATTCGCAGCGCACGTTAGCGTTTATGCAATGGAGTCAGTTTGTCAGTCATGATATGAGCCATACTGCTAATAGTAAAATGGGTAAGTTATTTATTTTATATTTATAATTTATATTTATATTACAAACTTACAATTAGTTGCTAATCAGATTACACACCAAAATTCAAAGTAATTTATTCACGAAGATGTACTATACTAGAACAAGCAAGGCATACAATGAATTTGATGTAAAATTAATTTTATTTTAGTTTTCCTAATATATAGTTTAACAAGTTAGTTATTAATTACAATTTTGTATTTTCCTAAAAATATGTTAGTACGTCATCAATAATAGAATGTAAATTTTCTTTCTTTACAAACCAATTATAAGTAAAAAAATTGCTTTTGTTTTTCCCCAGTATTAAATTTTATTGAGAAACAGAATATGAGATTTTTTAATTTGGACTTTACGATTCATAATATAAGTAATTTTTAACTTAAACGTTTGTGTTTAATTATGTAGTAAAAATAACTTTGAATATGATATATATATTATTTAATTATTGGTTTAATAAGAAATGAGTAATAGGAAAAAGTACGTCGTATTGAATTATGTAAAATATTTATGGTTTCAATTCATTTGTTAAATTCTTTGTAAAACCAAAACCACTTTTAAAATGAACTATGTACTTATAAGACTAACATTTTCTTAAAATAATTATAAAACTACTTATAATAAACAAATATACATGTATATTTTAATTAATATTTTTTTTGATTAACAGTATCATCTAAAAATCCAATAATGTGCTGTGACCAAAAAGGCTACACATTAACACCAAGATACATTCATCCAATGTGTTTACCAATTGTGATACCAAACGATGATCCATTTTATTCGAAACATCGAACAAACTGTATGTCTTACGTTAGAAGTTTACCAGCTGTTCGATCTGATTGTACTTTTGGACCAATTGATCAGGTAGATACATTTTTGCATTGAGTTTAGTTCTTTTGTAGTTTTTTTTTATTAATTATTAATTTGATCAACGTTTGGTTATTAAGACAATTGAGTTTATTTATTGACAATAAAGATACTAAAATATCTAGACTAGGCATTTTAAACAGACTGAGATAATTTAAATTATAATAACTCAATCATTTTTTTAATTGTAAATGTTTTCTTAAGATTTAAGAACAGATATATAATTAAATCTAAATCTAAATTCTAACGGAAGAATAATAAAAATAAATTGCTGCTTATTGGTTAAATTTGGAATTAGAACTTAAAATATAATACATATTTGCCGTTTGCATATTCGAAAATATTTGGATTTAATTTATTTTGAAACTAAAATTTTCAAATATAAATAAAGTTAATTAGTACCTAATCATGTTAGTTTAGCTAAATAACTAAATTTTCAGTTAATGATATCGTTAACTTACAATGTATTTTATTTATGCAACTGGCTCTGAGTATTTTATAATAATGCAGGAACAGCAATAATTAAACAAAATTAATACAAATTTTCAGATGAATCAAGCTACACATTACCTTGATGGTTCCCACATTTACGGAACGACATTGAGCAAATCAAATTCTCTTCGGGAATTTTTCGGAGGAAGACTTTTAACATCTAATAAAGATGGACAAGAATTCCTTCCAACAGCTAGTAATGCAAAGGAACTTTGTCAAATAACTTCCGATAGTATTGAGTGCTATAGAGCTGGTGATGCTAGAGTAAATATGCAACCCCATTTAACGGCAATGCATACATTCTGGACCAGAGAACATAATAGAATCGCTGATGAATTGCAAGAAATTAATCCACATTGGGACGACGAAAAATTGTTCCAAGAAGCAAGACGTATTGTTATTGCTGAGATACAACATATCACTTACCAGTATTGGTTGCCTGTTGTTGTTGGTAAGTTAGATTTTTAATACTTTCTTTTGTAGTAAAAGTTAATACAAATAATATAATACATAAATGGCGATTTTAACATTACCAAAACGTTTCGATAGCAAAAATTAGTATATATTATATATTTTAAAACGAAAAAGAGTGCTACTTGGGTTATTTACCTAAACATATAAATACTGAAATATTTAAGCTCGAAATCTTAGACTGTAATTTAAGAGATATGTTAATGGTAGGTAATTCTCTTTGACTTAAATCGTAATTTAGATTGATAGACAAAATTTCTTGCTACTTAAAAATGATTGATCAATTTGCAGATTTTATAGAGCAATTGAGCTTGATCAATTTGCAGATTTTATAGAGCAATTGAGTGAAATATAATTTATATGAGCCGTTTATTTTGAAGTCCATTTTTCAATTTTTTTCTGATGACAAAAAATAATAATAATAATAATAATAATTATCTGTGAATATGTATCTGTTAATAATTATCATATACTTTAAATATGCTTAATCGCAAATTGTTGTTTATGATATATAACCTCAAATAATAAACTTTTCTACTGTCATCGGAAAAAAATTGAAAAATGGACTTAGGTCACTTTCAAAATAAACGGCTCATATATAGTTTAAAGACGATATACTTAAATTAGTTTAAACAAATCTCTACCGAAAAAAAAGCGAAATAATTTCAATATAAAAATTTCTTACAGGTAAAATAAATGCTGACAGAGTCAATTCACAACAACGTTACTTTGAAGATATAGATCCAACAGTATCAAATGCTTTTGCAACGGCTGCAATTAGATTTGTTAACTCGCTCATGACAAGCGTATTACATGTTTACGAAGAAGATCGAAGTGCTAATAAATCTGTACGACTTCAAGATCATTTTAACAAGCCTTTGGGATTGCATGAAGATGGCCATTTAGATGGTTTGATCAGAGGATTAGCAACACAGCCCAGTCAAAGTATGGATTTGCAATTTATTTCTGATGTAAGTCTCATGAATTTTTATATTATTTTTTAAAATACAGATTATTTTATTTAATTGAGATACAAGTCAATTTTAACAATGTAATTTCTAAATCGCAGATTTGAGATACTTGATTGTGAAAACAAATCCTATTTATATTTAGAATGAAGTTTCAATTGCTGTATTTTGTTATAGATAACACAGCAACTGTATAAAGTAGAAAAATACGGAATGGATGCACTGAGTTTGGATATCCAACGTGGTCGTGATCATGGATTACCTCCATATGTTGAATATAGAGAATTATGTGGATTACCTTCTGTTAATACATTTGAAGGATTTATGGACTATTGTCCGTCACAGGTAAAAATATGAACTATTTATGAAATATATTCATTTAACTCTTTCATTGCTGAAAACAATTTTCTAGCATAAATAATATATTTTTAAGTCATAAATGTAACCTGTATCCAAAAAACCGTTTCATATTCATGTACTTGCAAGAATTGGTAATAATAATTTTTTTATTTAAATTTGTATTCTATTGCATATTTACTATATACTAGAGAAAATGATAGAGCCAATTTTTTGAAGATTATTATTTATATAAAACAAAATTTCAATCTTTTTAAATATAATTTTTGATTTGTTAATGTTGCATACTTATACCTACATATATTTAAGTAACGAAATTAAAGCCTAACTATTAGCTTTTAGAAGCTCTAAGCATGTTGTATTGTAAATCGTGGGACGATGAAAATTTGTTGAAGTTATTAGACGATATTTGGAAATATTATAACTTTTTTGTTGGTTACAATATTTGTGTAATTTAAAATATTGATGAATTTTAAAACTTTTGTACGATAAATAGTTTTTCTGTTGTAACATTTTTGTACACAATTTTTTTTTGTATTTAATATCATTTCCGATGTTTTATGAACAGTTTTTACATTTATGAGGCTTTTTTTAAAGATGTTCTATGTTTTTACTTATAAAATTAATTCTAATTAAATTTAATTGTTTACATTTGTAAGACTTGTAGTTTTATAGAATGTTTTGTCTTTTTCAATCTTTAGAAGAATTACATTTACTAAAAAAACATACTGTAACGCTACTGATTTTACAGATGTGAATCGAATAGACCCATAAATTTTATTATTAAAAAAAAATTAAGATATAAAATGTAACTACAAAAAAATCTTCGAACAAAATAAAACATTTTCTATATTTTTTTACAGGCAATTCAATCTCTTCGCAAGATTTACGCAAGTCCTCTCGACGTTGATTTAATTGTGGGCGGATTAGCTGAACGTCCACTACCCGGATCTCTTCTAGGTCCGACATTCACCTGTTTGATTTCCGATCAAATGAGGAGAACTCGCGCAGGCGACAGGTATTTCTATACTTTTGGATCATCATTTAAACCTGATCAGTTACAAGAAATTCGTAAAGCAAGTTTAGCGCGAATTTTCTGTGATAATGGCGATACTATTAGAACAATGCAACCAGATGTTTTCAGTGCCATACAAGAAGGGTAGGTTGAGAGACTTGTTTTATATTTTTATTAGTCGTTTAGTATCTTAAATTTATCCTGACGATGACAGACGTTGAGTTTCGTCGAAATGTCGATTTTTAAATAAATATTAATACAGAACTTTAACCTAAAGCAAATAACCAAATAAAAATGATAAAATTCTTTTTCTGAATAAAAATGTTAATTTTGTTTCTTGTTGTTACAGAAATAATCTAGTCAGCTGTGACAGTTCGGTAATCGAAAGAATAAACTTGAACAAATGGAAGGAAGAAAAATTTTGGTAGATTCCAATAATTAACTGATAATTCTTAGTTTCTAATTTAAATTATTATACTATAATGTTTATGCAATGCATCGAATCTTGAAGACTGATTATTTTTTCATCAATCATTAAATATTATATCATGACATCATTTCCTTCTTCAAATATTTAATGATTTTTCATCAAAATATTATTCATTTATCATTTTGTCCAGTTTAGAATATAAGTTATTTAATAATATTGTTATTACTTGTAATTCTTATAACAATGTACAAATTTGTATTGTAATAGCTTTAATTGTGTTTAAGAATGTAAATATATAGTCTATAGTTTTGTATTTTAATATACATACTTATCCATAAATGAATAAATATAATTGTAATAATTAATTTTTTTTTGTTTTATTTATTATTACCACTTTGACTGCAAGGAAAAGTGGTATAGCGTTTGGTACGGTGTCTGTAACATTTTCAAAAAAAAAAAAAAAATTGTATAGAAATCCTTCATATAGTCTCTAGATGACGAATCCGAACTTAGTTTATGTGGGTGTATGGATGTGCGTCGTCAGCTCGCTCGCTCACTCGCTCGGTCGTAAGTCAAAATTTTGTGGCAGCAACTCCTCCTAGACGGTTCAACCGATTTTAATAAAATTTTCAGGACAAATTTGTCTAGTGCCCAAGATGGTTATATGGTTTTATTTTTTTCCAGTGATGCCAACTTTTCGAGAAAAAAATTATTAAAGTTTTTAAAAATTCATATTGGCTACGTTATTTATCTGATTTTGATCAAATTTTCAGAAAAGATTTCCCTAATGCTCTCATTAATTATATAATTTTATTAATATCCAGTGTTGCCAACTTTCCGAGAAAAAAATTACTAAAGCTTTTAAAAATATATTATGCCTATGTTATTTAACCGATTTTACTCAAATTTTCACAAAAGATTCTCCTAGTATTCATATAATTTATGTAATTTTAACAAAATACAGTGTCGTCAACTTTCCGAACAAAAAATTAGTAAAATTTTTAAAAATTCATTATGACCATTTTATTTAACCGATTTTAATCAAATTTTTATAAAAGTTTTTCCTAGTGCCTAAATAAATTATGCAATTTTAACAAAATACAGTGTTGTCAACTTATCGAGAAAAAAAATCACAAAATTTTTAAAAAATTTATTGTGGCTACATTATTTATTCGATTTTGATCAAATTTTCAGAAAAGTATCTCCTAGTGCCCACATAAATTATAATATTATTAAAATACAGTGTTGTCAACTTTCCGAGAAATGTCAAAGTGGTCTATATATGGGTTTACCCATATACTTCTAATTTTGTAAAAAAAAAATCTTGGTTTGTTTCAAATATGTTATCTACGTGTGTATCTTATGCAAGTTGATCGATTGTCAATGAACATGAATTTGGAAATATATTGCAAAAAACCTATTAGAAATTTTGTTTTTAATGAATAATAAATTAAATTGTCAAACAAGTTTTAAGAGTTATTAAAAATATGATGTAAAACAATGGACAATGATTTTTATTTATTGTAAAAACAATTTAACTTCTTATCAACAAATTTGATTTCATGTTTGTACCTACCTGTTGAAGATTAATAACTTTCTTAATTTAAAAAATAGTATTTTTTTATTCAAAGTACATGTTTTATTTGAAAATTTAACAGAATAGTTCTCGTAAAACTATTGATGATTATTTTATTATTAGTTTGAAAACTTACTATTTGTAATAAATCTATATTAATTTTTCTATATAATAAACATGTTTTTAATATTTAAAATTATATTTATAAAACATTAACTTTTCTATACGTCTAATCTTACATACATTTAAAACAAAAATATTTTTTTTGCGTGAACATTGGAAATAGTATCTAACGATGCGAATTATTTATAATATTTAATTTTTTTCAGAGATAAATTAAATTAAAAATATTATAATTTAAAACTTATATGATATCATTAATTAATTGAAAGGCTATAAATAACATAAATTTAAAATTTAATGAGATAAATTATCCTTTCGCAAAATTATGTTTAAATGTGTTATTTAACTTTAAAGTAACTCTAATGATAACATATAATTACTCGATCTGCAAATACAATTAAATGACATATACGTAAGTATATATATATATATATATATATATATATATATATATATATATCAGGATATGAAAGTATTAATATTAATACAAAAATAGAAGAATATTTTTAAGGTTTGGTTTTAAAAATTATTTAAAAAAATTGTTTTTATTTTAATATAAATAGTTTTATAATGCATATTTAATTGATATAATAATTAAGAATCTCAAAAAAAAAGTATTTCAAATAAAATTTTACAGAAAATATCTTCACATAGAAATGGGTCTGTTTTATTTTACATCAATCGGAATTTAAATATAACTATAGTAAATAAATTTTTAAAGCAAATAAAAACATAAATACACTGATAGAAAACATTACAACATTATAATTTTATAATGCTAACACCGCTGGAATTCATATACCGCATAAAAAAAATCGCACAAAGTTAGTTGCACCAAAAAAAATCGCATAGAAAAGGACCGCACAAAAACAGGTTTGACTGTATTTTTATATGATAAAAACATACTTTTTTATCAACTTTTGTAATTGATGATACAGTATTTGTATTGCAAAATGTTAATATTTTGCATAGATGTATAAAAATCTAGAAAAAATTGAATAACTCTTATAAATAAATAATAACAAAATTTAGTATCTAATAATACGAGTATACAAAGGAAATATTGCAAAATAATGTTGGTCAAATTTTTTTCTCTTAGTATTAAGCAATAAAATATTTAATTCTGGGAGAAATTACGATACGACTCATATGTATTCATAAAAATTTGAAATATAAAATTATTAAAAATATATGAAAAGTATAGGAAACCATTAATAAATAATATTCATTCATATTAGTTAGCTTAATAGAAATAACGTAATTTTGAAATTTTATAACTTTGCATAATAGTGTATCATTAAGAAAGAATTTGTTTAAAAAATATTAGGTACAAAATTGAATCAGATCAAAATTTATATGCTTTCTCCTCTTTCACTTTGATTTAAATTGTTTATATTAGATCACAAGATCAGTGACTGGTTTTAGTCAATTTTTATTGATTTTTAATTAATAATAAATGTAACATAAATTTTATTTTATTTCTAATATAATTAAATATATTATAATATATATATATATATATATATATATATATATATATATATATATATATATATATATAATATATTAATATAATATATATATATATATATATATAATATTAATATATTATATATTCCAGATTCTGAAACATTGCTAGACATATATAATTATATACTTATATATATAATATATATATATATATATATATATATATATATATATATATATAATATATATAATATATATTAATATAATATATATATATATATATATATATATAATTGAATGAATAATGACTGGTTTAATATTTGTAGGGTAATTGATGGGTGTTTCAGTCTGGTTATTGGGGTTGGTTAAATAAAAACACTCATTTGAAATTGATGGCTAGCTTTCGGTCTAATTTTTAGACCTTCTTCACGGCCACTACATGGAAATAATACATTTTATAAATATTATAAACATCAATAATAATACATTTAATTAGTTGTATAATTAATCTACTTACATCACTAACAAAGTGTTGTGATACGTTTTGCTTTTTTAGACGAAATCATTTATACTCCAACAATTTTCAAACTCCAGTTCGAAGTTTTAAATATTGTAAAAACTCAACTGTAACCAGTAATTAAAATATAGTAATCGATTTTAACAATCTACTATATTTTAATCAAATAAATGCATTTTGTTATTTTCTATTCATGCGTAGGAGCGGCATTCTTATTATAATTTATAATTATTGAACAATGAATCAAGTAAAGTGCTGGAAAATAATTACATCAATACCATGACAATGCAGAACTATTTGATTTTTTTGCTAAACGGTAGTTGTTATACATTCATATGTTTACAATTTCCTGATGAATAAAAACAATTGAATATCATTAAATTCCATTTAGATAAACATGAAGAATACGTGGGCAATCTATTTTATAATAATTACCACATTAAACTTTCAAATCCAATATATTTGTAAAGTAACAATACTGATTTATTTATGTAATACCACACAGAAAAAGATTTAATAATAAACATTTTAATAATAACATTTTCGTTAAAAATAACGGGTCGTTATGATGAAAATTTATAGATTCCGTAAGAAATCTTTCTATGTATATATATATATATATATATATATATATATATATATATATATATATATATATATATATATATATAACGAAATTTCTTACGAGATCCAAGAAATTTAATTTTAACAAACTTTTTATCTCTACGTAGGTATATCATGATCAGAAAAAATATAATTATAATTTTTTTTGATGGTTATATACGTAAAGTATATCGAAATGTCGATTTTTAATTAAAATTTATTTAAAACTTAATCCGAAAGCCTTTTTATTTTAATACCAAGTTTTATTTAGCAAATTTTCTACATAATTATGGAAAATAGAAAAATTATAATAAAAATCTAAATAAAAAAATAAGTAAACAAATCGTAGTAATAAATAATTTATAAAGGATTCCCTATTAAGTCATCAACAAGTCATGAACGTCTGAAGATGTTAATCAAATCATTAACTGTAACAAGAATGATAAAAGAACTAATATCATCTCATTCATTTTTATTATGTATATTTTTAATTAATATTTATTATATTATTCAATTATTAATCAATTATAATAATTAATAAAGCTATTAAAATTATTAGTTATTCATTAATAATTTTTTACCTTCAATTTATTGCAAAATCACTGGCTTGCACATAGAAAGATTTTTTTCTCTAGGTTATAAAAATAGGGTTGGGTCAGTAATACCATTACATGATGCATTTATAATTTTTATGTTAATTTGAAATAGTATTTTAGTCTTTGTTTTTTTTTATCGAATGTAAATAATTTTTTCACACGATCGTGTTTTTAACATATTTCAGCTATTGTTTAGAGATCGTGTAAAAAGTTAGATTCGACTTCGACAAATTGCTATAGAATCCAAAAAATATATAGTAATATTATTAATGACAATAACTAATATCTTTCATAATTTTTTATGTATTTTATTTGACATATATTTACAATAAATATGGTGTACTAACCAAACTTGGAGTTTACGGAAAATTATTGACATATGTTTTATGAAATATAACAAATAACTCTGTTAGGCTATGAAGAAGATTTAAAATAAATCGATAGCTTGCCTTTGAAACTTAAATAACTTTTATTTAAATATATATATATATATATATATATATATATATATATATATATAATGGATTTGTTACGGGATTACGGTAAATGTAATTGATTATTAAAATGCAAACATCATCATTCAATCAATTTATTGTTTGGAACCAATATTTCGCCAATAGTTTTTGGCTTCATCAGGGTTGACACTGAATAAAAGAGAAGATACAAGAAAATTTACAATCACCCAAAATAAAATTCAAAATTACATTGTATGTTTGACAATAAAAATTATTAATGTATAACTTACATGTATGATATGAAATGTATGATATTATTGTAAAAATAAATAATTTTGGTTTTGATTATTCCATGTCTATTGCTAAAAAGTTTGTCTGTAGAATAAAATCTTTAAAACAGAAAATCGTTTCTTTGTAAAATATTAAAATAATAAATTAATAACAATAAAACAATTAAAATTATAGTCGTAGAATAAAAATATGAAATAATTTTAATTGTTTTATTGTTATTAATTTATTATTTTAATATTTTACAAAGAAACGATTTTCTGTTTTAAAGATTTTATTCTACAGACAAACTTTTTAGCAATAGACATGGAATAATCAAAACCAAAATTATTTATTTTTACAATAATATCATACATTTCATATCATACATGTAAGTTATACATTAATAATTTTTATTGTCAAACATACAATGTAATTTTGAATTTTATTTTGGGTGATTGTAAATTTTCTTGTATCTTCTCTTTTATTCAGTGTCAACCCTGATGAAGCCAAAAACTATTGGCGAAATATTGGTTCCAAACAATAAATTGATTGAATGATGATGTTTGCATTTTAATAATCAATTACATTTACCGTAATCCCGTAACAAATCCATTACATATTCGTCACGGTAATAATTTCATATCATTTCTATATATATATATATATATATATATATATATATATATATATATATATATATATATATATAAATAATAATCGATTTTTAGGAAAGTAGTCAAAAAACGGGTAGGTGTAAATCAAAAACTCATTTCTGATTAATTGTCAAGCTTTCGATGGCAGTATCCCATTTTCTTCAGGACTTGTAATTATTTATTTTATGGTAACTAATTGAACACAATTACAAAATTAAATAATACATTAGTAGATAAACAATTTATAAGAATTATGTTATTGAACATACTATTGAAACATAAATAAAATAAAGAACATAATTCTTAAAAATTGTTTATCTACCAATGTATTATTCAATTTTGTAATTGTGTTCAATCGGTTACCATAAAATAAATAATTACAGGTCCTGAAGAAGATGGGATACTGCCATCGAAAGCTTGACAATTAATCAGAAATAAGTTTTTGATTTACACCTACTCGTTTTTTGACTACTTTCCTAAAAATCGATTATTATCTACAATACTATTAGTCAAAATCAGAAATTTTTGATATATATATATATATATATATATATATATATATATATATTTATAAAACAGTAAACGGTAAACAATATAAGACAAATAAATAATCCTTAGCGACCTTGTTTATCTGATAAAATAATAAATTGAAGCCTCGCCTAACGGATAAGTGAAGCAGAAATCGAAAGGATCTCATGTAAAGACCAGCAACTGTTACTCTATGGATGATATATTATGTATCTTGTTTCAGACATGACAATGTGAGTAGGTATTACGACATATTATAGTTAACTACGGCACAAGCATAAAATACTTAAGTATGCGTGAACAGGTGACATGTTACATATATACTTATTAATCTACTTCCTTCTCATTCTCTTATTATCTCGTATAATACGGGATGTTTATTAAAACAAGAAAATCGAGGTTTAAGCAAACTTTGAGTGACTCAAAAATTAGTAGCAAACTGAAACATTTTCAGTTGAAGAATATTACAAAATAGATTAGTGTATGATGAGTGTGAAATTGACAAAAATGTTGTAGCAAAAGTTGCCCTGTGCTAGAGTCAGTTAAGATGGTTCGGACATGTTGAGCGAATGCGTCTAATGAACGTTTGCTGTTAAAGAGATTTATTTGAATGATTTTGGTGGTATACGTTTGCGTGGACGTCCGATGAGTAGTTGGAGTGGGGTATGATTGAGAGGGTGGCTTGCGTGAGCGAAAGTTTCCAACTAGTAGGAATAATAGAGCGGAATTATGAATGTGGATGAAGCGAAAGTTGCTTGTTTGGATAGGAATGTTTGGAGGCGACTGATTACGGAATGATGAAAAGAGTTTGTGCCACACCCATATGGGTACATGGCGTGATTGTGTATGTATGTATTGCATTTTATATTATATTGTATTGTATCTATTGCATTTACCCCACGTGTTTCTGTATGGGGTTATAAATCTGCATGGGACTAGGAGAAATTATTTTATACTTTTTACATTAATTGTTTTTATTTAAGTAATTGTTTTTTCTCGGTTTCAATTTCGAACAAGATTCCGATTATGTTATGGAATCTAGCGACTGTTTTATATGACAACATTACAAAATAAAAAAATGCTAATTTAGTGACAACTGAGTAATAAAACAAGAAGTAGATACACCCAGTATTCTAACAAAATTAAATTTTAATTAAATGCTAACTTAATCTAATGCAAAGTACCTCGAATAAATGAAGTGCTCTAGTTTTAGGAATTTTTATTTATATTAATTGAACGTCTTATTTTCAAACAGATCATTAGTTTCAGAGAAGTTATGTAAAAGACAGTTTAGTTTTTTTTCGCTTCTGTTATTAACAAGGTGGGTTTTAGATAGTACAGTGCTGATTACTTAAGTAATCAGTTTAGTTCTTTTAGTCCGATGAAAAACTGTAGGTAGTGTTAGCTGTCGATTACATTCAGATGATAATAAATTATATGAAATAAATGTATTAAATTATTTACCTATCTATTTATATATGATGAAATAATTTTATATGTACAAGTACTTAGCAAATGTGAATACTTTTGAGATTTTATGTGAAAATTTATAAAAATAAAATTAGGTATAAACTGTAAGTATTGGTAAATATGTAAAGATTTATTATTAATATATTTCTTTAAGTCAATAGTAAGGCGAAATTGCGTAATATCAAGTAAAGAAAATACTTATATATTAGAAAATCAGCTGTATTCTACTGTAGTCATGTTAATTAAAAACAAAACTGTCTTGAAATAAATATGCCCCACCTATTTATAGAATTATATATATATATATATATATATATATATATATATATATATATATATATTATTTTAAAAAAATTTAAAATAAGACTTTTTTCAAAATTTGCTCAAAAAAATCTGAAAAAATTCATTAAAATAGAGAAAAAAATTAGCTACATAATAGATAAGTAACTTTTTTTTTTAACTTATATTGATTTAGCAAGAAAAATTATTGAATATTCTAAAAATCATTTTAAAAAAAATTCTATCGCCCAAACGGCACATACTAGCAAATTAAAACTAAAACCAAATTCTAGAACTTTTTATTCCCTATCGAAAAATATTTTAAGTATTTTACTTCAGAAAGAAGTATTCTGCATATTATCGATATTCCATGTTATTGCCCTATATCAACCTGGCGAACGAACACCCTGTATGTATATATATATATATATATATATATATATATATATATATATATATATATATAATAGTTAAAGATAAAAAATTTTGTAGTTTAAAGTAGCCTGTTAGAGCTTTTGATAAACGAAACTCAATTGAAATACTTTATATCATCATCATTTTTATCACTTTAACTCACGAAAACTTTTATCTTTATCTTTATATATATATATATATGGTATGATTATAATACGTCCCTTATCATATGTTATATAACGATCGATAAAATGCATTATTTTTTTTCATAAACTATTATTTTGTTTAGTAGAATTAAAATTTAGGAGCTCTAAGATATTGGAACCCCGTAGCTGTAGCTCAATCAGCCCGCTCCTCTTTAATCTGTCACTAGTAAAATATAATAAATAAAAATTTAAAAATAAGTTATGTATTATTACTTTCTGTTAATCTGAAACACGCAAAACCAGTGTATATTAATTAATTATATAAATTAATTGTTTTATAATTTACAAATTTAAATTTTATTTGATACTAGTTTTATGAAAAAATGTGCAATTTGCACACCTATTCTAAAGATAACTACGTGACAAAATTAATAAAGATTATTAACGTAACACGAAACGCTATTTAGAAGTATTTAGTTTAACTACCTGTCAGTTTATTTATCTAACAAATTAAATGGACGATAGGCGAAAGTTAAATTAATTTCAATGTGTATCAGTTATTTGTAAAAATGTATTTGCTATTATAAGTATAAATTTTTGCAATAGCAGAATACTCATGTGACTCGCCTGCAAAAGCAGGAAATATATTTTTTTCTATGATTGAGAAGTTTCATAGTGTTTGAAAACCGGAATTCTGCAAACTCAAGTTGTTTACATTTCATGGTTTTTTTTCTGAACAAAATCAAACGATTAGATATTAGAATATACGTAGTTTCCTGAAATGTAAGATTTTAATAATTATGTAGCAATTATATCGTAATTATCATTATAATTTATTGTTAAACAGAAACTGATGTTTAAATTCAATGCATTGTCTATCGTTTAAAACCGTGATTCTCAAAGTGATGGGTAATAAGGGGGCTATGAAGATTCTGGGGGCAAAATAAAAACAAGATTAGAAGTATATGGGTAAACCCATATATAAACCACTTTGACATTATCACATAAATGATAAGAAATAGGAATAAAAAAAATTTTCACCGAAAGTTGGCAACATTGTATTTTGATAATATATAATATTATAGGCGCTAAGGGTATCTTCTGTAAAAATTTGATTAAAATCGGATAAATAATGCGGGCATAACAAATTTTTAGAAAATTATTAATTTTTTTTTGGAAAGTTGGCAACGGCGTATTTTAATAAAATTATAATTTATGTGAGCACTAGAAGAAACTTTTCTGAAAATTTGATCAAAATCGGAAAAATAATGTAGCCACAATAATTTTTTTTAAATTTTAGTATTTTTTCTCTCGATAAGTTGGCAACACTGTATTTTGTTAAAATTGCATAATTTATGCGGGCACCAGGAGAATCTTTAGTGAAAATTTGATTAAAATCGGTTAAATAACGTGGTCATAATAAATTTTTAAAAAATTTTCTCAGAAAGTTGGTAACACTGTATTTTGTTGTAATTATCTAATTTATATGGATACCAAAAGAATCTTTTGAGAAAATTTGAACAAAATTGGTTAAACAACATGGCCGTAATAAATTTTTAAAAATTTAATAATTTTTTTCTCAGAAAGTTTTCAACACTGTATTTTATTAAAATTACGAAATGTATGTGGATATTAGGGAAATCTTTCCTGAAAATTTGATCAAAATCGGATAAATAATGTAGCCATAATAAATTTTTAACTACAAATTGTGTGATCATTTATTTGAAAAATGAAAACAAAATTCATCATTAGTTAGATAATATCAAAGTTTGCTATAATTTATTTTATTGTTAAAAATGTGTTAATTACTATATTTAATGTACCGTGAAATTAAAAAAATGAAAATAATTTGTATAATAAAAATAAATAATAATTATTGACATATCTTAGAAATAACTAATAAATAATATTTACTGTTTATAATAAAACATTTTGAAATATTAAATTGCACTGAATTTCAAATAAAATTATTTTAAATAATGTATCATAACGAGGGCCGTGCTATTTTATATTTTAAAATTGATTCTTAAGAAGGCAAGGGGAGTGTATATATTATTACGTGTATTAATATTTTTTGGTTCCTTTTTCAAATAAAATAGGCGTTTTCTAAATTATTTTTTTTAGATTTTGAGATATGTAAGGTGGTAACTTTTTAAATAAACACACTGTATATAAACTACCAACAAAAAAAGCATATATTTAGATTTTAAAAATAAAAGGTAAAAACTTTGACATAAGCGCAAAATTAAATATAACCTACATTTTACTATTCATGAACAGCACCCAGCCAACATTCGCGAATATCAAATATTTACCGTATTTATTGCGATTTAATTTGAATTTGAGAAAAAGTTAAAATAAGTCCAAGGTTGTAAATACTTAAATATTTTATTAAAGTATATTAAATCGATAAGTAATCATTAGATATACTTATAAGAACATATCATTTTTAGACTTTAATTTCTGTTACAATTTCGAAATTTAATAGTAATAATATTCAATTTTATTTAATAATATTGATACTATTGGTAAACATACTGTTTATATATATTTTTTAAATTTAAAATGTTATATCTTAACAACGTATGCTTGTGTAAATATGACATTTGTTACTATTATAGAGGATGATTCAATATGAGTGTCTGTCAAGTGATTAAAAAAAATATTCTTAATCCTGACATAGTAAAAAAATTTCAGAACTTATTATATTAAAACAAAACGGCTTTAGGTTGCAGTTTTGTATTAATTTTTATTAATAATCAACGTTTCGACGAACTTAACGTACGTCTTTATCAAATATAATTCCAGAACGTATAAAATTTTATTCGAATGTTATAGCTATAACTTAATCAAATGAATTATGGTTCGCGTTGCAATTTTTATTTTTGTGAGTTATAACCTATTCGTTGTATTATTAATTGAAATAATAAAAATAACTGTTATTTTGTTGATAAGTATGTTTTAAAATAATTTAATTGAATTTTTGCTGGATATTTTAAAATACATTTCTAGCCCGGTTCAACTATTTCATGACCTTGTTGTAAGTTGCTAATTTTTAAGTTTTAATGTATTTATTACAATATGGTAATTAGATTGTAAAATAATAAAATATAATACAAAAATATTGCAGTATTCTGGTTTAGATTGTTACTTCTGTTGGAAAAAAAGATAATTAACAATAATGCACTTTTATTTTAAAAAATAAATGTTTACATAATGATAAATTAATTACTTTAAGTAATAAAAACTGATTTAATTAGTTAATTAACCTTTTTACATCGTTTAAAAAATAAATATAATTTTAGTTGTTTTTTTTCATTATGTTTGTTTTCCAATCATTGTTTGTTTTCAAAACATTTGTTCTAATCATAAGACAGGTTATTTTGGACACTTCTGAGTTTACAAGTTTACAAGTCCGAGTTAAAACTATGTATTAACGAGTTTTATCAAGAATTTAATTTAAAATTTGATACAGAAAGTTTTTTTAAAAAACTTATTATCCTAATATTGACGATATACGTCTATATGCGTACTAATCGCTGAATAAATAGATTTACTGCGGGAATGTTGTGCGAGAAGTATTTTTATTTGATATTGACATCTTACAAAAAACGAAATTCAATATTTCTGCGAGAAAAAAAAAACATTAATATTTTTTCAAAGCTACATTCTACTTTTTATATTTTTTTAATTTTTTTTTAATATTTTTACGTCATTATAGTATACATGTAACGTATTTTTACGTATTATTTCACGGAGATGCAGTATACGAGACAATTATGTACGATGTGTCCAAAAAATTATATACAAATATAAGTTTACAGTTCCAAAACCACGTTTACTTTTGAGTTAGAACTAAGAACCTTGGATCTACAACAAAAATTTTCTGTGTACTTGTAATTTTGCATTTTATAGTTATCTGTGTGAAGTGTATATATATATATATATATATATATATATATATATATATATATATATATATATATATATATATGCCAAATATTATTCTTGTGATATATTAGGTGTGACATATTAGATTATACATGTCTCGTGTGTCATTTGTCATTTAATTATATGCATTAAAATAAATCTTTTTTTTCTCTATTGAATAACTATTTAATTAATACATTTAATTACGCCATGTTCCCAAAAAGATGTGGAACAAACTCTTTTATTGCTTTTGCGATTAGTAAAAAAACAAGATTAGAAGTATATAAGTAAACCCATATATAGACCACTAAATAATAAGAAATAGGAATAAAAAAAATTTTTACCGAAAGTTGGCAACATTGTATTTTGATAATATATAATATTATAGGCGCTAAAAATATTTTCTGTAAAAATTTGATTAAAATCGGATAAATAATGCGGGCATAACAAATTTTTAGAAAATTATTAATTTTTTTTCGGAAAGTTGGCAACACCGTATTTTAATAAAATTATAATTTATGTGAGCACTAGGAGAAACTTTTCTGAAAATTTGATCAAAATCGGATAAGTAATGTAGCCACAATTATTTTTTTTAAATTTTAGTAATTTTTTTTTCGATAAGTTGGCAACACTGTATTTTGTTAAAATTGCATAATTTATGCGGGCTCCAAAAGAATTTTTAGTGAAAATTTGATTAAAATCAGTTAAATATACCAAATGTACCAAACGCTATACCACTTTTTCCTTGCAGTCAAAAGTGGTAAAAACAGAAACAATTACGTCTATTTTAAATAAAAACAATGTAATGTTTATATATGTATATATAAAACTAACACTTTAATAGGAAGAAAACCATTACGAATTTCTAATTATTTTGATTGTTATTTTTTTCCTACTTTAAGCATTACGTAATATAAACATGTAATTTTACGGATTTGTTTATTTGTATTATTGTTATTAACATTTGTTACGCATTCACAACAAAAATTGCTATTGAAAGTGAAACAAATGACAAGCGAATGAAACTAGTTTTCGTTTTTTATTGCGTGACCTTGATCTTGATTCTCTGACATTTTGTGTTTGACATGAAAATGAAATGAAGAAGGAAGAAAATAATATTTATAGTTCTAGAACTAGTTGTCTAGAGTCAAAAAAATGTGTTCCATATTTCTTGTTTTTGCGTAATTTTTATTGTGACATACTGTTTTAAAAAAAAATAAGTATTCTTTGGAATTTTTATGTTTATTTATTTCCGGAATTAAAATAAATATGTATTTTAATGCATACATTATAATTTGGGAAAGTTTTTTTATATTATTTTTGTTAAGTTATTTTAAATTGCAGTACTTAGAATACAGGAAAAAAAGTTAAAATAGTATAAAATTTGCTATAATCTGAATTCAGTGTTAACTTGAAGAAATTAAGAGTCAGTATTTTGTATTCTGGTTAAACGCATGCGTAACTAAATGAGTTTTCAAGGGCATATTGCATAATGCATTTCTTGGACTTCTTCACACATATTTAATAGACAAATTCAATTTCAAATAAACAATGCAATTGTCAATTAATTAACTTAACTTAACGTAATAGTTTTCTCAATATGACCGCCAAAAATGTCAGATTAAATACACTAACACTAACTGCTGTATAATTATGTCATTATTATACTAGTAATATAATGACCTCTTTCTACATAAACATTATGGTAACGTAATATTAATATTATGATACGCATAAAAAAAAATTACTTTACTATCAATATTTTGTTGTATTATGTACTTTTCATAAAAATAATGCAATATTTCTGTGTAATTTATAAACAAAAAAAAGAACATTATTTATAAAGATATCATTATAATGCAAGAAAATTTTAATTTAAGTAATTAATTTTAATAAATCTTAGTAAATTGTATGTATATTAATAAGACAAATTAATTAAATTAAAAATGTTATGATTTTAATTTTCTCACATTAGATGTTATACCGAGTTCTAAATTAATCTAATTTAAAATATAAAATATTTTTCTAGAGCAAATATTTTGCAAACTTCACAATATGTTACAATTAAATTAGATTTGTCAATCTTAAATTGCTTAACGCAAAAGTTTTTATATTTAGTTTTAAAAGTATGTAGTTGTTTTTTACTCTGTAAAAGATACAATTTACTTTCAAATTTTGGCAAATAAAACAAATGCAAACAATTAGTAACATAGTATAATTATTATAAAAGATGGCTCTATAGTTTTCTTTTTTATTAAAAGTTTTTGTTTTAACAGTTAATAGTTAATAGTATTTAAAATAGTAAAAAATCTTTCAAAACTTATTACATAAAATAAAACGGCTTTAGGTTTAAGTTTTTATTAAATTTAATTAATAATCGACGTAGTTAACGAACTCAACATCCGTCTTTATCACAAAAACTGATACAAAATTTGTATTATTTAATGATATTTACAGTAATATAAAAGCAAGTTACTAGACGTAACAAATAATTAACTAAATCATAAAAATTTTGTAAATTTTTAATTAATGGAAACCGAATTTTGTTTAAATTAGTGCCTTCACAGTGATTGCTTCCATTAATTAAAAATTTATAATAATTTTATGATCTAGTTACTTATTTTGTTACCTAGTAACTTGTTTTTATTTTTTGTTATTAGTTGTATTATTTATTAGTTTTCCTGATGAAGACGTACGTTGAGTTCGTCGAAACGTCGATTATTAATAAATATTAATACAGAACTTAAACCTAAAGTTGTTTTATTTTAGTTAGTATATAATTTAATTATGTGAGAATTTAAATAAAATATATAATCATAATTTTCTAATTTAGTATCTAGCAATAATAATAATTCACGTAACAATTACACAGTTTTCTTTTTTCTCTTTAATAATATATATATATATATATATATATATATATATTAAAAAAGTAATTTATGACCCAGGATATGTGAAGACTTACTCTTTATATCTTATTTTAAAATGAAATTATAAAGTAGTCGTCAATTACTATTGTAAATTGAAATTATTCTGTTTATGTTAAAAATATTACACTAATTATAATAAGTAAAAAATAAAAAGAAAGCGGATTTAAATAAAGTAACATAATTTTGACCTTCATATAAAAATAACACCTGATGATATTTATGTTTCGAGTAAAAATCTAATTAATAAAATAACTGTTTTTTTTTTAATGATAAATATAATTAATATAGGTTATAATTTACTAAAGTTAATGACAGTAACATTGCAATGCAGTATTTGACATTTACGAATGTCCACATATGAGAAAAATAATTTGAAAATTATAAAAAGTAGGTAATTCTGATTTATATCATAAATTGATAATTTTCAGTTTATAGTTACTTGTCTGGTTAGAATGTTTGGATGAAACTAATTTCGGGATAGTGGAAATAGTTTGTGCCACACCCTTTGGGTACATGGCGTAATTATGTGTGTATGTATAAGTGATATAAAGCAATAAAATCAGCTAAAAATTGTATATAATTACATAAAATTGTCTATATATTCGGATAAATTAATAATATTTGGTCAAACGCTTTGTATGTAAATTTAAACTAATTGGCTGGTATTACAAATTCGGTTTCAAAATCAGTTCTAACTAATATCGGTTGTAAGACAATGTAAAAAATTATTACAAGAGCCCACTAAACAAATGAAACTCAAAAATTAAGCTTGTAGTAGCAGCCATTGTTTATAAATATATATCTTCTTGATATGTTTATATTTCATTTCGCTTTATAAAACATTAATAATAACAATAATAATTAGTAATTGATAATTAACATTTATAAGTTTATTTAAATTTATTTTTATAATTAATAATTTATATTTTTAAGTTTACAGTTTAAGTTTCGAATAATGTATATTTGCGTTGTATGTAAAATCAACTAAAATATTCTGCTGTAAGTGTTTTTTGTTCTGTTGTTATATTTATAATTATATGTATATTTGTATTTATTTATATGTATACATATTTGTATTTATTGTAAACACCTGAAGAATGCAATGGCTTAGTAGTTTATAAAAATATATAAAAAACTGAATTTCGTCGGTTACTAATAATTTATTAATAATAATAAATTTGTTCCAATCTACTATCAAATCAATTTGGAATCAGTTCAGAACTTGTCGAGACATGCGCAATGTAAATTTAGTAGTTATGAACTAGTAGAAAATTTAGTTGAAGCAAATTTATTTAAATTTGACTTAAATATTATACATGTTACAACCCAATATTGTAATTGTCCAGTTTGTGAAATAAGCAAAATTCTGTCTTGTCTGTGAAATGGATAAAATTTTGCCTACATATTTTGTTTTTTGAATTGTTAAAACAAATAAGTTTACAAACGGAGCAAAAAACCATTTCACAAATTGTGTAATTATACAATTGAAGTGTGATAGATAAAAATAATCTAACCTTTAATTGCAACTTGCTGTCTCTGATTAGTATTCTCTTCTTTCCAGAAAGTTTTTAATTACAAAACAACACTACACTAAACTAAGTCATTGTATTTGTTAAATGTATAAACTATGAAATTTGGATTTAGTTAAATCACAATTAGTTTTAAATTAAATCATTCAAAGCCATACGACGTACTATTCACAACTGATGCATAAATTTTTATCCACAAACATCAAAATTATTTGAATAATATTAATTGAGCATAATTGAGTTATGTAACACAGTCGTAGAGTGTTCTTCAAAATACTTTATAATTATTTGTATAAACAAATTTATACTGATACACTTAACAAAAAATATAAAATATTTTTTACTATAATTTTGTTATATTTACAATAAAAATTAATTATACTTTACTGTTTAATTATTTATATTAATAAATTAAATAAATAGATTAATAGTTAATTAAACGAAATAATACTAAAATAATTTAATATAAAATTACGATTATGTACTACCATAAAATGTATAGCAGTATTATTTTAGTTTTTTTTTTTTGCTTATAGCATGTTAAAAGTAAGATGGAATCTGGAGCACATTGAAAATTATAGTGTTTGAGATAAAAATTATGAGTATATCTGCTTGTTGCACATTCTCTTCAAACGCAACAGCTTATAAGAACTAATATACGCAGTACGATTTTACAAGATTACAGATTACATATATGTACGGATATATGAAAAGTATAACATGCTTTCATTGGCGTTTAATATTTTGCTTTTGCTTTGCTTTTAAACTACAGTAGTTCAAATTATTGATATAAGTTAATTTAAATTGATATAACATAGTAACAAATCTTTCAGAACTTATTATATTAATTCAGAATTACAATCTAAAAAAGTTTAATTTTTCTAATTGACATAATTATTGCTTTCTTAGTAATTCAAAATAGGTTTGTTTGAAAATTTTGAATTATTAAGAAAAGTTGTAAAAATATATTTGACAAATTACTAATGTTTATTATCAACAAATATTTTTAACTGTTATATAATTATAAAAAATATTTTTCTTGAAGGAAGTAAAATTATTAAAAAAAATCTGCTGTAGTTGCCACAGAACCGACCATCATCATATTAAATAAAGTTATGGAATAGATTTAGTTATGGTAACTAAAAACAAAACTGTCTTGACATAAATATGCCACCTATTTATAGAATTATATATATATATATATATATATATATATATATATATATATATATATATATATATATATATATATATATATATAAAATGCATTTTCAGTACTAGATACAAAAATAATTCTTTTATTTTTTAATATTAAATATAATTCAACTATAGCTAGAATTTATTTGAAAAATTGCTGAAAGTTAAATGATATATAATATATAGATATATTATCGGTTTTTCTTTAAATAATTTTAATTGGAATTCAAAAATTTTATATAATATTTTTATTTATTGATACAAATTAAATTCTTTCTATAATTTATGTAGAAATATAAGCAGTAAAACATCAATTTAAAATTGTAGACTTCACCCGCACGTACACAATTTTTACCAGAAACTTTCTAAATTATAGTTAAAATTTAGTTTTTTATATGCAATGCAACATACAATTTTACTTAAAATTATAGTAAGTAACATGGTAATAGCCGATTAAATAATTTTATTAAATAATATATTTGAAAAATATTACATAAAATACATTTTGGTCAATAAAATATAGATTACAAGTTTGAAAAATGTAATTACAAAATTTTTCGTATAAGTTAAAAATTTCAAAAATAAATGTTACGCACATTTTTTTATTTCCTATATTTAAAATATGTTTAAAATATAAAAAATAAATATTTTCACAACTAATAATGTAAGAAATTTAAAATTGTATTTTATATTTATTTGCATGTTATATTTATCAAGAATATTCGGATACAAATTATAAATTTTAAAAATCATTACAAAATTTGGTTTTTTTTTTAGTAATCGATATCAGAGTTGCTTTTTCTGGCTTTTCTTGAACATGTTTTAATAAAATTTTAGATTATTAGGTAAATTTGAAACGTGTAACATAGTAAAAAATCTTTCAGAACTCACTATATAAAATAAAACTGCTTTAGACTCAAGTTCTGTATTAAAATTTATTTATAATCGACGTCTCGACTAAACTCAACGAGCGTTGAGTTTCTTCGAAATGTCGACTATAAATAAATTTTAATACAGAATTTGAACCTGAAGCAGTTTTATTGTTTAAACATGTTTTTTAAAAGTTTTGTTTCAATTATTTATTATAAATTTGTGTAAATTTTAATAGATTGGATATATGTACATAGATTTTCATAATCTTTTAGTTGGCAATATGTCTACTGCAGTGTCCAGTGCATGCTATAAAAGACTATAATTTGAAAACTATTTAAAAACAGCAATATCAAAAAGTACACTGTAAAAAATCGGTGTAAATTTACAACAATAATCAAATTAATTTTACTATATATTTAATTATAATTTTAAATTTACTTGTAAATTTACATTTTTACCACGTTTATATTAGCTCACTGAGTTGTCACTGTTGTCACTGTTGTCACGGTCAAATCTTGTAACCAATTTTTAGACCACTTCCTATCATCTGATTTCATTGAAATTTTGCATGTAGTTTTATTCCAGGAGACAACACAATATTTTAACAAAAAAATACAGTAAAAAAACAGAAAATAAAATATATAAAAAAAACTTTTTAAAAACCACGCTTATATTTAAATGCACTGAAAAAAGGAAAATAAATTCTGGTTATTCAATTTTTTTAGTAAGAAATAAAAGCGTGGAGCGTCAGGAAACTATATATTTCGCAATGATGATTAATCGCTTTACGCTTTTATTTCTTTCTAAAATTTTTGGATAACCAGGAAAAAATTATTTTCTTCTTTTTAGTGCATTTAAATATAAGCGTTGTTTTTAAAAAAGTTTTTTTTATATTTTTTTTAATTATTTTCTTGGTAATTCGATAATTTAATATTATACAATATTCACTATTTATATAATTAGGGTAGGTACATTCTCAAGAAGCTTATTTTTTTACAATTTTTTCTACTTTAACAAAAAGACTCTATAAGTTTAATCTATTAAAAGCAACTTTAATTCAAGACTATATAAATATAATCTGTAATCGTTATAGAATCTAATTTAATAATTTTATAAAAATATATACTATGTTGCTATAAATATTTTATAATTAATTTTATATTTATAATTGCATATTACTAATTTATAATAAAGTTGCATTTGCGTATATATCCTAATTGCATTTTCAATGTGTAAATGCAAAATAAAAATTATAATTTAAAATTATCATAATTTAACAACTGAGTTAATCCGATTATTAATTTATTAAAATTTTATGCGGTTAAAAAAAAAACTGGTTATAAATAATTTTCACGGTCAATTTATTGTAAATCATACGTTTTTTTTAAATGATAATAATTATTAATAAATAAGTAACCTTAACCTTACTAACAGTTGTACAATACAATGCATATGTATATATTATTTATATTTGTTACGTGATTTGTGAAAATTAATGTTTCTTTGTTCGAATATTTGACAAATCTACATACATACATACATACATACACAATCACGCCATGTACCCAAAAGGGTGTGGCACAAACTCTTTTCATCAATCGAAGATGGCAAATTAAGTACACTTGACCGTGTTTGTTGGTCGAATATGTCGATTTTGACAAATGGCGGTGCATATTGCATATCTTGCACTTCTTCACACATTTTCAATAATCAAATTAAAATTTAAGCGAAAATAAACATTGCAATTATCAATTAACTTAACTTGACTTAATAATTTTTAATATGGCTGCTGAAGATTTTCGATTAAATACACTTGACGTTTTAGTTATGATAATGATGTATATAGTAACTATCTGCTGTATAATAATATACATTATTGTACTAGTAACATAATAATCTTTTTCTACATAGGCAAATTAGTAACGTAATATTAATATTCTAATACGCTTGAAGAAAAAAAAATCTTTTTCATGTCCCTGAATCTATGGATATCCGGTGAAACAAACTTTATATAATAAAATTTCCAAAAAAATATAAATACAGTTTTAAATATTTTTGTAACTTAGATTGCAACAGTTTTTGCAATTTATATTAAAAACAAATAACTAAAAACTAATTTCCGTTTACTTAATTTAATTAAAAATCTGTTAATTTTCAATGACATTATTGCAATATTAGAACCTTGAGTAAAATATTTTTTTAAAAAATATTATGATATTATTTACAAGTTTCTGTTATAAGAATTACAAAAAATTAAAAACATTTGATATAATTTTTCTCATTACTTTTCTGTCTTATATTTTTAATAATAGTTTCACATGAAGAAATCATTTGTTTATAAATAAAGATTAATAAACATACACTCTCTAATTGTCTATTTATAATGATATAAAATCATTCCGTAGTTTTATAACTATAATTCTAATGTATGAAAAAAGATTTTAGAAAATAATTACATAGTTTAAATTTTTAATCTATTTATTATTGTTTAAGATTGGAAAAGTTGAAACATGTAATTAGCTAATTGGGGAATTTTGTATTAAGTTGTAATTAATAGTTATAAACTAATGTAAAGATTTTGATTAAATATGTTTAGAAATTTGAAAATATGTTATTATTAATTTTTATATTTATTAAAGTTATATTATTGATAATTTTGTTATTTTTTTTGTTAGAAATACTATTATCAACTTTCTCGTAACACATGTTGAAAACAATAAAATAATTTTTAAACTGTATTTTTTATTAATTTTGTTTCTGATAGGTCAGAGTCTTTATAATCAATTTATATAGAATGTTTTATAATTAAATAGTTTATAAATAAATAAAAGAATGTTGTAGCAAAAGTTGTTGTTAATCAGTTAAGATAGTTCGAACGTCCGAACGTTTGTTTAAAATTTTTTTATATAAATCATTTTGAAGCTATACGTTTGCGTGGACGTCCGATGAGTAATTGGAGTGGTGTGATTGAAAGTAATAGTAGGAATAGAAGAGCATGTATGAGAGGAATTATGAAGGAGGAAGAAGCTAAAGTTGCTTGTTTGGATACGAATGTTTGGAGGAAACTGATTTCGGAATGATGAAAAGAGTTTGTGCCACTCCATTTTGGGTCCATGGCGTGATTGTGTATGTATGTATAAATAAATAAACAATATCAAATTTAAAAATATTTTATTTAAAAGATTATCTATTTTAAATTGCATTTGACAAATGAGAAATGTGAATAACCATGAACAGTATTGAAAATTGTCAAATAATTATCTTATTTTCATATAATTTTTATTGTGAAATTGTCTGCACTTAAAAATAATATAGAATTGCTCATTTTCCTCTAATATCCCTTTCTTCAAAGATATAAATGTGGACACACAATTAATAATAAATCTGATTTAATTTCAACAGTATCACTGACAGTAACTTTCACAGCCTGAAGATTACTATTACTATTAAATTTATAGAATTTTTTGGGCTGGTATGCTGTGGATGGCATCTTCAGTGCTTGGTGACTGAATGACAGATTCTATTCAGCAATCTGGTATATATACCTGTACCTCCACTATTGCCGTTACGCCATTGGCCGATTCTGGCTGGTCCTTTGCAATCGGATTGTATTTCCGGTATCCTCTTCAGTTTCCGTTGTACGTAAGTCATCCAGGCCCGCCAGAAACGTCCAATGCGTAACGGCATCTGTAGAGGATAGTGGGGATATAGGTATATATATATATATATATTATATATATATATATATATATATACCAGATTGCGGAACAGAAACTGTCATTTAGTCACCAAGCACTGATGATGCCATCTACGGTATACCATCCCAAAAAATTATATAAGCATCACTGACATTGACAACGCTGGTTAGTGCATTATAACATTGTTTGGTGATCGGCAATTTTTCACTCTTTATAGTGTGTAAAATGTAAACTTTAGAGACGATTGTAGATAAATACTACTTATCGACACGTTTTTAGAATAGGTTTATTTAGTAACCTAACATACTTCTAAATTGCAGTAAAATAATAAAATAGTTGCATACCACAGAAATAAGCTGAAATAGTAAATAAAGTTTGTATAAATAATTCAGATCTACATGCTGAAAATTAGAAATATAGAAATGATAAATTCTGTTTTTGTCTTACCTCAAAAAATAGATGTAAGTTAACATTAAAGAATTCATAGGCGGAGAAATTCTTATTCAGATGTCGAAATTTCAAATATTGCATTTTTATTAATTCACAACCAGGTATGAGTTGCAATTTATGGCATTCGCTGTATAAATTGTTCAAAGTAGATATATAATTTTTTATCTATAATATTAAAAATAAATAATAAGATTAGAAAAAATAATAATTTATATTCAACACAGAAAAAAATTTGTGGACATTTTAATGATCTACAAGCGGAATCGTATTAACAGCAAAAAAATCTTTTTACTCAAATGGTTTTATATTTGATAATTTTGATAAAAAGTTAACTCAGACTCCGCCAAAATTCTCCTCGACTCCACACTCTTGCATATAAGTCCACACATTTTTTCTGTGCAAAATAGACCTCTCTAGAATATACGTTGCACAGGCTTGTTACGATAATAGAAGATGCCAGTAAATTTATTACCATAAAAATATCACCAACTAGTCTACTATAAACTATTTTTGTTTCTGTAATTATTATAAGTACTTTATATGCAAAAAAAAGTACACTAAACATGTCGTGTATGAAACTCGTTAGGAACATCAAAGAAAACGTTGAATTTAATTTATCTTTTATCGCAAATAGACGATCATACAACTTAAACGCATTTTTCATATTTTGTATTTGGTTATTTGTAATAGTTGCTAAATTTTCATTTAGAAATTTTAGCTTTTTTTTTAGATCATATAGTACAGTGCAAAACTCCAATGCTTTTGCAGTAAGAATAAGATTATGTAGTATATTATTAATAATATACGGATAGAGGTCTACATTATATGTAACCATAAAGCCCCAAGTGCAATATATTATTATTACAGAAAATTTGAAGATACTTAATTGAATAAAGAACATTTTGGTACTCTTGTAATTTATTCGATACTGAAGCATAATAAACATTTCATCAATTTCTTCAATTTGATCATAAATTAATTGAATATTTTTGTAATAGATGGTTCCTTGATATAAATTTGAGAAAATTGTTATTGATATTTGATGATAATAGAAAATTATCACCCATACTTCAACAACATCGCGATGTTCAAATAGTCCCATAAAAAATAATATCATGGATATGAATACACAGAGATATAAAAAAAATGCAAATAGATTTCGAAGAAAGTGGAAAATTAAAACAATTTTTTGATATTTTGTTGAAGTATAAAAATATACTCCAAGAATTGTATTCATAATCCGAAGTGGTTTTAGAATATTACGAAGAGTATGCTGTTTTGTAAATCTACACATTTTAAAAGTAACACAGTAAAAAATTTATATATTTGTTGTGTTATTTTTTCAGTATGTTATTGCAAAATTGTTTAATTGACACAAAATTTGTTTTTAAAAATAACACATTATATTAGTGTTAAGTGTTAATATTTAACAATGTTGTATTTGTTAAATTTAGATAATGAATTTTCTGGAACACCAAAGTTTGTTGAAATTGTGTTAATTTAGCACAATTATAGTTTTCTACTGTGTTAAGATTATGTTTTATAAGTTTATGTATTATTGGGCTGTTACCTATTTGGTGTAACTAAAAAAATAAATAACTGCTCTTTTTAAATTACCGTATTAATACGTAGGTTAACTATAATCTAAAACTAAATTCATTAAGTATATATATATGTGGTATAATATGTTTTTACAATACAATAATATTTTAGCTGATTGCAATATATTGTAAGTGCTTAAGTGCTTTTCATAATAATTTATAAATTATACGTATTTACACTGTATCATTATTATCAGGTCCGGATTAAGGACCATATGTACCTAACGCTATTTAAAAGTAGAAAAAAGGAAACAAAAATTTTGCGGCAAATATAACTTTTCTTTGTGATAAAAAAATTGTTAATTTTAATTGTATATTTTATTAATTGATTTTTAATTTTATATATTTTATTAAATGGCCATAGAGTAAAAATTCGAAATTGTTTTTAATATATTTGTAAAATTGTCGTGTACAAAATAGTTTTATTTATGTATTTATTTTACAGTCTATGATACAATTTAATTATAAGTTCAAATAACAACAGATTTTTAATAATTGATATCAATTTAACAACTGTATTAATATTTTTCTTCTGAAGAAGTGCTCAAATAGGCACGAAATATCGTGATTCAATAAAATAATGTTAACGTAAATATAAGTAATTAGTTATTCTTTTTCCCACTTCAAGACTACACATCTCGAAAAGTACTAAAATTATAATTATATTAACAGACAAATATTATTAAATTTTGAAATATATGTAGTCAGCAATATATGACATAAAAATTAATACTAAAAAATAATATTACGATTCAAATAATCCAGTCCTGATTATTATATAGATTTTTTTGTCTCCATATTTATAAGTAAGTAATTTGTTTATTATTTATACACATATTAATTTCATACAATTTTTATATATCTATTTTTTTTTTGTATTTTATACATTGAAATATTGTATTGTTGTTTTGCAATATATATGTATGTATGTATAGAATGTTCCATGACGACTATATGCTATTTGTACACTAATAACTATTCTCTAACGAAATTGCTTAGTTTTAGCAACGTTGCTAACAACTATAACCAATAGAAACAAATATAACAGTTCTCATTTTCATTTTTGCATTTAGTGTCAGCTAATATTATTGGCTAATGTTGTTAGCAACGTTGCTAAAATTTAGCAACTTCGTTAGAGAATCAGGCTGAATATTATATTATGTCATGAAATTTGATATATAGAGATATTCCGATATGCTAAGTGGAAGGAAAATTTATTTTAAATACCACATTCTTTTAATTTTATTTTTGAAATTAGGAGTAAATTTTACATATGATATATTAAAAATATTTTATTGTAATATTTAAATTTTCTTATTTTCTTGTTTGAAATTGGTAACATCTTTCAGGGTCCGCATCGCAAGAATGCAATAAAATATTTGCAATTTGTAAACAGGGTCTTATTAAGAAAAGTTTGAGCTAAAAAATAAATAAAAACTGTATAAAAATGTGCTTAGAATATTGCTGTAAACTTGACAATCAAAAAATATTAAAAATCTCATTTTATTTCAAATAGTTTTACCTCCATTTATTACTACTTTAATGAATTTTACTTTAAAAAATAGTATTAGTTTATGTCCTATGTTGAAAGTTAATAGATAGATAGATTTTTAGTAAAATAAAAAAATATGTAATTTGGTTACGTTTTTATTGCTTTCATAGGTCACTAGATTATAATAAAGAAATAAATTTGGTTATTTTCTATGCTTTTGCAATAAATTTTTAATAGAAAAAAGTTTCAAATAAAAAAAATTAAATAATTATAAAATCTATCTATTGGCGTAGAAAAATATTTTTTTTATTAATACGATTTTGAAACATAACACAAATTTATTTTAAAATTAAGAAGTCATATTTGAAATAAAAATATTTTACTTTTAATGCCTTATATGATGTATATCGTCTCTCTTTTAATAAGTCACTAAACGAATATTTTACAATAATATTACTAAAAAAAAATTGGAATCTTTATAAAAAACACAAACTAAAATATAAAAATATAAAATTACATCACAGTTAAAATTAGTTTTATTTTTTATTGCAATTATTTTTATGATTCAATTATTTAAATCACGGTAAATCCACTTGTATATTTAAATTTTAACCACAAAATACAACTTTATTGTTAGTAATAAATTTAATTTATTGCATTTAATTTCACCAAATTTTACGCAAAATGCGAAAAAACCACAAATATTTACATAATGTTTAATTTAAATGCACTCAATTCAACATTTTGTAAGTGCAATTCTTAGAAAACTATGTAAATGCTTGGGTGACATACACGAAACAATTAATTTTATGTTAGGTTAGGTCAACATGTAGATACAAAAACAATCATTTTAGATGAGTTTTTTTTTGAAATTTTATTTACTATATTTTACTCAATATAATAGTATATTATGTTACGAGGAGCATTTTTTACAGTGTAGTAAATACAACTGTTGTTTTCTGTAGTCTATTTTGTTAAAAACTGGATTGCATTATTAAAAATTTTGTGTTTCGACTAGAAAGTTCAGCAGCAATAAATTAGATTAGATCAAGCATGTTTAAAAATTTTCCTTAACTAATAACCACGATATATATTATCGAAATTATAGCAAAATTTTAATTGATATTATATAATAAATATTATATTAATTATTCTGTAGTTTTCTTAGGATAATTTACTTGTTTGAACGTTGATAATATATTAATATTTATTTTGTTGTATTTTTAAAATTTAGAAAAATTAATTGCAAGAACAGTTACATTAACAACAAAATTATATCTTAGTTGTCTTATAAATATTTATAAAATAATTATTAATTTGCATAATTATAAATTAACAATGGAGTTACAGTAAGATTAGATATACACAATCTTTGTATAATGAAATTTTCTAGTAAAATATTTTTTTTATTAGATATCATTTTATTCTCAAATATTGAAAAACTACAAAGTTAAATTAAAGATTTATGAAGTGAATCTAAACATTCAAATCGATAAGTTTGGTTCAGATGCAGTTTTTATTTTTTTTTGTAACATTTTGTTTGGACAGTTTAAAAAATTCTTGTAATTTTTATTGAAAAATATATATCATTCATTATGATTTAATTGTGCATTAAACTAAGTGAAAACTGTACTGTGTATAGTGCTTCTAAGCAAACACAACCCCCAGTAAATATGTGAATTAAAAAATGTTGTCGACTCAATTTATCAAAAGGCCGAAATTTTTTTTTTAAATTTACCCTGTATAATTAAATGTTTAAAAATAACATTTTGTCAAACATGGCAATAAATTTCAAATGTATTTTAATCAGAATAGACAAAAAATACTGTCCAATAAAGAAAAAAATAATTTATAATGTTTATTAATTGTTATTTTTGATTATTTTTATTTCATAAAATGATTATACTATACAAAACAAGAGAAATAAAATGAAAAAGAATAGAATAGATTATAATGAAACTTTTCACTTTAGTTTTTAGCTAATTAATTACATTATAATACATATTTATAAAATTATATATACAATGTTATTTTGGTGCTTACGTTGATGTATGATAATGAATGTTGGTTTTGGCTGCAAAAACATAAAAGAAAATGACTGCTGTGGAAATGAGATTTTTATGTGAGGCATATGGTGTAACTAGGAGGAATCGAGTACGAAATAAATTAATGTATGATGAATGTGAAATTGAAAGAAACGTTGTTGCAAAAGTTGGTGTTAGTCAGTTAAGATGGTTCAGTCATCTTAAGCGAATATGTAATGACTATTTGGTTAAAAGAATTTATATGAATGATTTTAATGGTATACATTTGCGTGGACATCCGATGAGTAGTTGGAGTGGTATGATTGAGAGTGTGTTGTGAGAGTAAAAGTTTTCAAATAGTAGGAATAGAAGAGCATGTATGAGAGGAATTATGAATGTGGGATGAAGCTAAAGCTTGTCTGGATAGGGATGTTTAGAGGAAACTGATTTTGGGATAATGGAAAGAGTTTGTGCAACACTCTTTTGGGTACATGACGTGATTGTGTCTTGTGAAATATACGTTTTAAAAATAAATTTGATTTTAAAGTTTCATAGAATCCATTTAAAATGATTACTGGGTATTACCAAGATATTATTGTCTTGTTATTTTACTTGCGTTCAAAATAGTTGTGTTTACAGTATTCCAGGATAAACCAGGACAATTTACTCAAATAAAGTAATGGCGTTCTGGGTAAAGTTATGACCAAAAACATGTTTGCCTATAACATATTCTCTGAATGTTAATGTCTTTTCAACGAGTTGTTTCTTATCTTATTCGGGTAAGTTCTGCCCATACTCAAAATAGATTTTATTTTTATGCTGTCTAGTCATTTACTGCATAATTCGACCAATAGAAACGTTCTTTCGACAATTTTTATTTTGCATTCGTCTATAAAATATTTATAATCTTTTACAAGATCTTTACGATTTAGTTATGTTGTTGTATATAATTTAATATGTATGTAAATTTAGGTTATATTCGATTGGAAGGTAACCAAGCACCGTGAACAGCAGAACGTCTCACGCCAAATCTCAAGCGTTTTATTGGAAAAAGAATATGATTCGTTCACTTACTATACAACACCGTGTGGCTTTAAATGACTCAGCTGGAAAGCAGAGTCAGTTTACAAGTGTTCTCCTACTGGTGACATCTGCATTGCAATACTGGCATAGCGCTTGTATCGCATAAACAAGTTAGCGTTAATCGTTCACGGTGTACTAGGTTACAGTGCTCGGTTTCTTCCAATGGAATGGTGCTATAGTGTGTTTGTTTTAAAAGTTTTACAAACAAAAAGAGATATAAATATGTATCAGGATCAGGACAGGTTAATCTCGCATTGACGAGAAAATTTTATTAACAAATTAAAATTTGTGGTACGTCATCAAAGTTTAATTACTCCAGAATCTATTATATATATATATATATATATATATATATATATATATATATAAATATATATATATATATATATATATATATATATATATATATAATAATAATAAAAAATGTTTGTGAGTTAAAAGCAGTCTGTTAAGGCTTTTGATAAACAAAACTCAATTGAATACATCCAAAATTTCGATATATGTATACACCGTAAAAAACATATCTTAAATTTATGTAATTTTATGTAGGTTTTAACAGAAAAATAGCAACATTTTGTAATGTTACTGTAATAATTTACGTAATATTATATTTTTTTATGAAAAATTACATTGAAAAAACATGTACAATTACATAAATTACATGTAAAATTACATTAATTTTGTTGCAGTGTATATTATATCGTCACCAGAGAGAATTCGCAAATAGTAAAAATTGAATTCGTAAAATGAACAACAAAATTGGTATAATTTACGATAAATTTGCATATTTTTATATACATACATACACAACCACACCATGTACACAAAAAGGTGTGGCACAAACTCTTGCTAATATTCCGAAACATTTTAAAAGTTAAGTACGAAGTAATTCTAACAGAACAATCAAGAAATCTATACATTTCCAGAAATAATAAAATTAGTATTTGATCAAGACATTTGGTATTAAAAACTTCAATAAAATAAAATAATTTTCTTTAAACTACAAAATAATTTAAAAATGCTAAATACATTTTTCGAAAGCTAAGCTTTCATTATTAGTAGCAAAAGTTAAAATTAAAGTCCTAATTAATGATATAAGGTTACACAGATACTTAACGTACCCAGTGGTCATTTTTGTTAAATTTATTATAAAAGACTACCAAATGTCATGAGCAAATACTAATGCTATTATTTTTGAAACTGTATATAGATTTAAATTACATCGTTAAGTTTATACTTATTACTTATTACTTATTATGTTAAATTATTTGTTTAAAACTTCAAATAAATACTTTCAGTTTAATCGAAATAGTTATCAATTTCCACATAAAACACATAAAACTTCAAATATGTTTTTCTTTGTATAACTTCTATAGATTTGTATCGATTTTGAAATATTAGGAAACATTATATTTCTAGTAAAATGACTTTATAAGTGTTATATGATAAATCATTATCATTTATTAATGAGGTTTTTTCCATCAATTAAAAACAAACATGCTACGGTAAATTATCTGAGGTTGTTTACAAAATCTTCAAGCTGGAAACTTTTGAGGCAAATACTTTGTAATAGAATTATTATAATAAATATACAAAATTTTAATTTTTTTATTAAAAAATGTTTTTTCAATATTTTTTTTTGTACAAACATATTTTCATAAAAGCTAGGGCACCAGCATTTTTTTAGTATATAAAAATATATATTAATAATATTCTAATGTTGAGATTTTGTCCAAAAATTTCACAAGTTGTGCTTGGCTTTTATGCCAAGTAAATTATAAGATGTATTTGAGAAGAAATAAATACCACCAGCGTCATCTAAACAATAATGCACTAAGCATTTATAATAATAAAAATAATAACAAACGTTCATAGATGCATTTGTGAAATTAATATAATAATATTTTAATGTTGAGATTTTTCCCAAATATTTCACAAGTAACTCAATCATTGAATCGACATAGATACGTGTTTCGCTTTTTAGAAGCTCGTTAGAATGGTGATTTGATCAATGTCCGAAGACATTGGCCTGTCATTGGTGCATAGCTTAACAAGACGATTAAATGATTGAGTAACTTGTGAAATTTTTGGGAAAAAATCTCAACATTAGAATATTATTATATTAATAAACTTTTGTTTAATGTTATTATTTTTAAAAATAAATATTTTAATAAAAGAACTTAATTAAATATATATATATATATATATATATATATATATATATATATATATATATATATATATATATAAAGGCGTCGTTACAATATATATATATATATATATATATATATATATTAAAAAAACGATTTTTTGCAGTAAAATATGTTTCTAAGAATAGAGTAGTCAAGCAGCCAATATTTTCACAGCTCCGATTCCTGTCGTTGCTTCAAGCAAAATTATGCTGGTCCACTGCTTTGAGCTTTGCCTTCATCTTCAAAGCTTTAAAAAAATCTCCTGCAGCATTTCTGCATGTAGGCTAACACCTATATATATATATATATTTTAAATTGAATAAATATCTATGATTATTTGAAAATTAAATTAAAAATTTGTCAACTTATATCGTCTGGGAATCGAACACAGGTCCTTCTTTCCTTCGATTCCCAGACGATGTAAGTTGACAAATTTTTAATTAAATTTTCAAATAATTATAGATATTTATTCAATTTAAACTATACTATATAGCCTTATAGCGTTAAACATTTACTTAAATTATATATATATATATGTATATCAGCAGGAGAGCTACCTGGCCGTGCCTTGCTTTGGCGTTATACTTTCTCTTCGTTTGGCGGGAGATCGCGACCGAGCATAGCGGGTGGAAGTTATAAAATCAGGATACGTACTTGACTTGGGTGTCTGTCATAGTCGAACTCTTGTGTCTTTTAGTTTATTTTATAGGCACCTTATAGGCTGCTTGGTACAAATTTAGAGGCACGCGCTTAGTGACATAGTGCATCGTGCTGAACATCCTTCAAGACAAGTTCGGATTTTGAGACTTTAACGGTGAGCTAAGAAACGATTTTTTTTTTTTTAGTTTTTGACTATTTTGAAAATATATTTCAGTATATTTTATTTATTCATTTGTTAAATATTTAGTTTTTGACTATTTCGAAAATACTTTTCAGTATATATTATTTATTTATTTATTTTATCCAAAAAGCCGGAGTTAAATTACAAAATAAATTCATAATACCGAAATCAAAGTATAACCAAATTTCAAATAATATAAAATATTAACTTCAAAACTCATTATATTATTTAGGTTAAAGTTCTGTAGTAATATTTATTAATAATCGACGTTTCGATGTACTTAACGTACGTAAATATCATTTGTATCACATTTTTTGCTGAATTCTTTTACAATTACTTTTCAATAACAGTGTTCAAAAAAATTAATTTAATTCATTTAAGTTTTTATTTATGCGAGGATTTAAATATTACTTAATTACATTTATGTTTACTTTAAAATTTTATTATAATTTACGTATAGTAAAACTGTTAATTAATTGCAATTTGTTCATTAAAAAGTATGACTTTTTAATTTAAATTTTACAAAAAATTTAAATTTATATTTCAATATTTTCAATTATTTAATAAATTAACCTAAATAAAAAAATGTTATATTAATTACATATATGCTATTGTAGCTCCTTGAAGATGATATTAATATTATCGAATGCTTGGATTAGTATTTCAATTAAGTTTTATTTATGTATACCAAAAGTCCTAACAAATTACTTTTAACCCATGACAATTTTTTTTCTTTAACTATTGTTATCTAGTCATGATAAATCCAATTTCACATATATATAAATTAAAATTTATTATTATTCGGAAACCACTATAAGCTGTACGTTTCTTTCTTGCCTGTTCCGTGATCATTCATTTAGACACCTTTCAAAATTGCAAGTCGTGCGTTCGCATAAAGCAGCGTAAAATTTCGGCAAGTAATATAAACTACTGATATTCTAAGACAAGCAGTTGATCAAACTACTGTGTCCGATTCTGTTTGATTAATGCCTGACCTTGCGGTATTTTTTTTTAATTTCTACGATAAACAAAAACGCCGGTCAGTGGATTCGAATAATCGAATCTAGTATTGTATTTGGTAGTACCTAGTATATATATATATATATATATATATATATATATATATATATATATATATATATATATATATATATATATATATATATATATATATATATATATATATATATATATAACGCTATAATAATAATCTTTTTTGTCTCAAAGGCGAGGTTCAGTCAAGACTGAGTTTCAATTTAACCAATTAATCTTTACAAAATATACTTATAAAAATAAACATAAGATATTAATACAAAGAACAAGATTATTCTAATAAATTTAGACAAAAATTATCCAACTTTAAACGTTCGGTTTAAACTTAAAACCATATTTAAAAATGTTTATAAAATACGAACCAATATATTTTTAAAAAATATTTGTAATAATTACAATAATTATCATTTAATATGTAGCTGTAACAAAAAAAGTTAAATAAATTGATGTAACAAATTATACATTTTACATATGTGACATAAATATTTTCAACTTACATAAAAGGAAATATCATTTATAAATTTTATATAATCTATAATAGATAAAAATATTGTACTAGATATATAATAATATAGTAACAAGTAACCTGCAAATACCTATTAAGTAATTAGTTGACTGATTAACTAATTATTTAACACGTATTATTTTAAAATAACGTTTAAATATTTTAAACTACAATAATTAAAGTCCAACTTAATTACTTTTATTTTGACTTTAATTAATTATAAATTACTATTTAGCAAGTAAAAGTAGTTTTTTGTTTAACATAATTTTATTGTAAAATATATAATGCCAAGATAAATTTAAAATAAATGTATTATAAAAATTTATAGTGAATATAAAAATTGTTAAATTAAATAGTTAAGTGATATAAAAGAAAGTTACCATAATAATAAATGGAGCCAATCACATAATTTGGAAAACGGAAATTGTATGTCATTGACTTTGATTTTTCATTTAAAAGAACCTATAATTTTTATTTTATGGTTAAATATTGGCAGGCACACCTTAAAGAAATTTTCCCAAATTTCGCATTAGATAAAAGATTGTGTTCTATAAATCATTGATATCAAATGATGGCTTCAAAACTTAATATTATTTTTTTGTTTATTACAGAGTGAGTAATAAACTTTTTGTTATTAATTAAAAAAAAATACACCATTCTGACAATTTTAAAAAATAATTTTTTTTGCATTATAGTATGTTGAATAATGTGTTAAAACAATTTTTCGAAATTTGAACTTTTGGCGGAGTTACAGCGACCAATGTAGAGTTGTGTAGGTAAAACGTACAGATCAGGTTGTGCAAATCTAACTTCAAAGTTTAAACACTTTTTTTCGAAACCATGTTTTTCAATCTCGTCCAGCCGAGATCTCGGAAACTATCCATCCGATTTACTTCGCTTTAAAACGTAATTATAGAGAATTAAATTTTCTAAAAATGATACTACTGTCTATGGTTAACTGGCCAGTCATGGATGCATAGTTTAATAACCGATTCAATGATTCAGTAACTTGTGAAAATTTTTGGGAAAAATCAGAATTTTATTAATTTTGTAGATACACTTATAAACTTTTGTTTAATATTAATAATTATTTATTTATTTGGAACAATTATTTAATAAACTATATACCCAATTACAGAGTAATTAAATTACAATATTATCATTGTAGAAAATTTCAACTTTCTAGCCCTGCAAAACAAAGCTAAATATTTTGCTCTCAAGAGAAAACACATAGATAAATTACTTCAAACCTACGTACTTTAAGTTTTATAGATACATACATATATCTTTGTTTATATTATATATCAAACATATTGTATGACATTCATTTGTTAGGAAAAAAAATAGACCAGTATAGTGTGACAAATAGAATATTAATTTTGCAATTACACCTGCATGACTAATAGAACGGTTTACGTTTAATTTCAAAAAGTAAGTTACTATAACTAACTTCCTGTTATGCCTACTTTTATACAGTAATAATTTAGTAATGAAATTTATTGGCAAAATAATGTACTGTAATTTTTTTAATAGAAATTAAAAAGAATATTTAACAAGGTTAGAAGCAAATGAATAAACCCATATGTAGACGATTTTTACATTTCTTAATATTTATGGGATAATACCAAAGTGGTTCTATGTATGGGTTTATCCATGTACTTCTAATTTTGTTAGTCTTATTAATCTAGTTATAGTAGGTCTGGGTATAGATAAATGTTTCTTGCTCATACAATATAGCATTTATATCAGCTGGTTGTAATTCAATACATATATATATATATATATATATATATATATATATATATATATATATATATATATATATATATATAGTATATATATATATATATATTAATTGAAGGTAAAAATCACCCCCCAAAGTTTAAAGTAAAATTTATTTTTAATTTTTGTTTCAGTTAAAGTGGTTGTTATGGTAATTATAAAAATTATTGCACTGTAAAACAAATAAAAAAAAAAATATTTCAATTAAAATAATAATTATCTATTTTGTAAAATAATTGTTAGAAAAAAACAAGATTGCAAACTGAACCAGAACTAAAACAAAACGGAGTCGTCTGGTACAGTCAGTGACAAAGAATCTATGGAAGCAAGAAAAGTAGAGCTTTTTTATCGTTTTGTTAAATAATGCATTTTGGTTATGTTTAAAGAGAAGACTAATTTTAATTAAACAAAGCATTATTACAACTATTTTAATTAATTTTTTTTATTAAAGTAAATATTTAAAATTAATAATTATTTATATAAAAATTCAAATAGATTTAAACCAATTTGTAGCTGGTTTGTAATAATATTATAAATGATTTCTTATTCTATTATATATTTTATAAAATTTTCATAATTATGAAAACAAACTTTAATTAAAATATTAATGCTATTTGATTTTAATTACAAGTAGTATCGAAATAAACTATAAATACTTGTTTTAATGTTACATTTGTGTTGTTTTTTTTTAAATCAAAACAGCAACAAAATAAACAAAAAAATTCTTCAATTCTTTTGTACAAACTTTATGTTGCATTACTTAATTATTTGTACATGTATGAAAATTTTTCTTTATCTTTTTCCAAAGTATTGAACACATCCCAATTACAAAAAAAATATATTAAAATCTAAATAATACATTTTTTTTAGAAAAACATTTTAACATTATATATTTTCTATTAATTACGAAAAATATTATTAATAGTACATTATTCAATAAATATGCTATGATAATTATAATTTACAAAACTGAGATTTGCGACACAAGCCACAGGCGAGTACTGTAAATTATTAAAAGTCAGAAGAATATATGTAAATGATTTTGAAGGTATACGTTTGCGTGGATGTCCGATAAATGGATAGAGTAGTATTTTCAAATAGTAGAAAAATGAAGAGTATGTACGATAGGTATCATGAATGTGGATGAAGCTAGAGTTGCTTGTCCGGATAGGAATGTTTGGAAAAAATTAATTTTGAGATAGAGGAAAAAGTTTATAGCAAACTCTTTTAGGTACATGGCGTAATTGTGTATGTATGTATTTATAGTTATCAAATGTAAATAAAATACTATACTTTTTCTACGACTATACAATAAAAATATACGATTCTTCTGTGTGACATGAAAGACATTTTGAAAGAACAATTCATAATTTTACAAGTGCAAGGTTTTCTATGAACAGCAATATTTTAGTAAGGTGCTAATTTACGCATTATGAGTTATAACTTTATAATTCACGGTTGTGAGTTATAAAAAGTATAACTTAACACAATACAAATATAAACATGTTACTTAACAGAAGTAGAAACTATACTCTAACACTGTAAAGATGTAGTAATATTATTATAATTTTTTAATAAAATGAAAATATGTTTGTGACAATTTTCCATTATAAGTGTTATATAAAAATTTTATAGTATAAATCAAGATTTTTTGCTAGTGAAACATAAGCTTCCCATAAAAAATTACTTGTAAATTTCTAAAAAAATAAAAAATTTAAAAATATTATAGAAATAATCGCAAAAAATAATAAAAGAATTATAATAAATTCTAATTTAAACAATCGTAAAATGTAAAAACTAAAAAACCGTAACTAATTCTATCTAATGAATCATAAAACCCTGACGAATTTCAGCTAACGTTGTTTTAATTTCGCTTCGGTTTAAAATTCAATGGAATTCGATGCTTTTTCGATCCAACTGTGATTCGACACTATAACAAATGTGCATTTGCTAAAAAACTGCATTCTAATATACAATAGTGTACAATTTCACCGAAGCGGCAAATCGATATTTAAAAAAAAAAAACAGGAAATGTTTTTCAATTTTTTTTTGTTATTAATTATTTAAGATTGAAATTATTTAATAAAATGTAAGATATTATAAATAGAAATTGTTTTTAAATAATTTCACTTTGATGATCAGCATGATTGAGTTGTAATATCACTAAATGTAAACAAATTTTGTTTATTGTTTGTGATGGTCAGGGTTTGAATCCCAGATGTGTACATGATACTTATAATTATTTATAATCAACCTTTTGATGAACTGAACGTCCATCTTTATCAAGAAAAATGATAAAGATGGACAGTGAGTTTGTCAAAACATGAATTATTAATAAATATTAATACAGAAATTTAACCTAAAGCAGTTTTATTTTTATATAATGAGATCGAAGAAAGGTTAGAATTCGTACGATTTTTAACAAAAATAAAAATAAAAATTCTTGAAAAAAGTTTAAAGTCTATTCTTTTACGCTTAAAAAACCGCGGTTTGATATTTTATATGAATTCACAGAAAAAATTTATAAATTTAGTCAATTTTTTTATAATACAATACATACACAATCACGCCATGTACCTAAAAGGGTGTGGCACAAACTCTTTTTATCATTCTGAAATCAGTCGCCTCCAAACATTCCTATCCAAACAAGCAACTTTCGTTTTTTCCACATTCATAATTCTTCTCATACATGCTCTTTTATTCCTACTACTTGGAAACTTTCGCTCACGCAAAACACTCTCAATCATACCACTCCAACTACTCATCGGACGTCCACGCAAACGTATACGTATTTTTTATACGAAAATAATATAGTTAAGCTTTGAACTTATCTTATAAAAGTAACTTCGGGTCAACGAAAACCAATGATTTAATTCGATTTTGGTTTTTGTTTCGTTACATCGAATTGCAATTAAACCAGTTGACAATTAACTCAATTACAGATCTGAGCTATTATTTTACATGGTATACAATTATCTCCAGAAATGCAATAAAATTAAATCATTCAATAAATTCAACAGACAACTTTTAATCTTCTTGCTTAAACTACTTCAACAATTCAATTAAGTAACCAGCAATTTACTATTTAGTAACTAGTATTTAAAGAGATTCATTACAATAGTATTTACAATATACATCACAATCATCAAGCAATTTATACTGAAAATATTTATATCTACGTTTATTAGCAAGACATTGAACCAGATATGAAAGTAAGCGTTACAAATTATGTTATGCACTTTTCTTAATTAAAATTACGACTAATAAATAGAAGAATTTAGAAAAAAAAAGCTTTAAGTATATGCAAGAGTTGCATAAGCTATATTAATTGTAAACAAAATATACTAATTCAATTATTTCGAGTAGGATTAATAAAAATATTGAAAGTGTGTTATTTTTTTTTTGATTTTGATGGTATTCGTTTGCGTAGACGTCCGATGAGTAGTTGGAGTGGTGTGATTGAGAGTGTTTTGCGTGAGCGAAAGTTTCCAAGTAGTAGGAATAAAAGAGCATGTATGAGAGTGGAATTATGAATGTGGATGAAGCGAAAGTTGCTTGTTTGGATAGGAATATTTGGAGGCGACTGATTTCAGAATGATGAAAGGGTTTGTGCCACACTCTTTTGGGTACAGGGCGTCATTGTATATGTATGTATGTACATACAGACATCACGCTAAAAACAGTTGATTCGTGTTACTATAAGCCTAATTCGTGCTTATCTGTAAAAATTTTGATATACGATTACAATACTTCCCTTATCATAGGTGATATCACAGTCGGTAAAAATATAAAGAAAATTGTGATAAAATTCCATTGAAATTTTCTTAAATAAAAATTTGATTTGAACGGATCGTACCAAGCTATAGTTCTACGCACTTAACAAATCACTTTCTATACTAACTTGTAATTTTTCTTTTCGTAACAATTTTAAGTTTGTTTGTCTCATTGTCTGCATAAATTCTAATTATAACTAAAAAAACACAAAACACCTATTACAGCTACAAACGCGTGTTTCGTTTTTATCTAAGAGGGCCATGCATGAAAGTAAAACAATAATTATATAACATCTTATACGTGGTGCAAATACAGTACTTTCACAAAAATATTGTTATTGTTAATTTTTAGAAAAAAAAAAAAAACAAACAAACTTGTATATGTAATCACGTTGCTAAATATATACACACACACAATAATTGAAAAAAAGTTACCAAATAGAACAAAATAAATAATTAATTACAAAATATAATAATTTTCGCTTTTATTCGAATTTTTACATCTGTTTTACCTATAATATATTCTGTAAATTTTTTCGAAATGTTGCGAAATATTCGTAATATATATATATAAATTTAATTTTGAATGTTGGAAAGCAATAATGGACCATTTAATAAATATTTAATTAATTTATTTATATTTATTTTTGGTCATTTCGGTCATTAAATCATGGCCATCTTCAGCTACATAATACATAAAAATATAAAATAGATACAATTAAATTACATAAATTATGTTATATTCATACAATCAATATTAAGATTACATACCAATAGTTTTGATTTATATTTCTGTCACATGTTATCTTTGCAGATTGTTAATAAGTTAAATTTTAATAACTTAATTGTTAAAAATATATATTTGCAATAGAAAATCTTCCGAATTATAATTATAATCAAGGAAAAAATAATTTTCACATCTTTAAAACACATAAAAGTGACATTAATAAATAAAAGCTTTACACGTGTCTACAGACCGACAGACAGATAGACCTACACAAACAAAAAACAGTTGATTCGTATTACTATAAGTCTAATTTATGCTCATCATGTAAAAATCTCGATATGTCAAATTTGGTATGATTACAATATCTCCCTTAATTATGATATGATAATATATATATACATACATACACAATCACGCCATGTACTCAAAAAGGTGTGGCACAAACTCTTTTCATCATTCCGAGATTAGTCGCCTCCAAACATTCCTATCCAAACAAGCAACTTTTGCTTTATCCACATTTATAATTTCTCTTATACATGCTCTTTTATTCCTATTACTTGAAAACTTTCGTTCACGCAAGCCACCCTCTCAATCATACCACTCCAACTACTCATCGGACGTCCACGCAAACGTATACCATCAAAATCATTCATATAAATCTTTTTAACCAGACGTTCATTAGACATTCGCTCAACATGTCTGAACCATCTTAACTGACTAACACCAACTTTTGCTAAAAAAATTTTGATATGGTGGTCAGTAAAAATAGCATATACTATATAGGAGTACTATTTTTGTACATACTAGAACGGAAAAGCAATTTCATAGATTTGTGCATAATTTCTATTTATAATTGTCAGTTACACAACCATCGGATTCAGGTCTTGTGCACGTCTTTTCTAAGAACCCTTATGTTACAAATAAATCACTTTATAATAATTTGCATTATAATTTAATATATGCAAAATGTTTCATTGCATTTCCTGACCTTTATTTGCATTTCCTTGCATTTTTTATTAACAAAAATTAATATTACCTTGCAATAATTATAATATTTAGTTCCTGCCACATTAAAATTTTAGAAATGTTTTAATTTTTATTCTTTCTTCTAACAGTATGAGATAAAAGCAAACCTTGGCAATTGTAATTTGTAATATTCTATTATTATAAACATTCATTAATATTAAAATATGTATAAAATTTTCTATGATACTTAAAAGTAAATGTAATAAAAAAAAATTGAATATTATGGAAACTACTAAAAAGTTGTTAGCACCATTAACTTGATCTTAAATGAATAAACTTGATATTACCTTATCAAATGCATTTTTCAATTAAACCATTCTGAATAGAAATGAAAGTAAACAGTATTTGTAATTAGTTAATAAACATATTCATTAGATTAATAATTATTTTATCGCAGTTTTAATATGACTCAGATTTAAACTAAATTGCATAAGATATGCGCAGGACTCTTAATGAATTAGTTAGTTAATTACACGTATTGAATAATTAAAAATAACATTGTAATTGCACAAAATTTTATATATATATATATATATATATATATATATATACAAGAGTTTGTTTGTTTATAAGAAGTAACTTTTTCAATATAAACATTCAAATACCTATATATTATTATTTAAAAAATTCAAATAAATTATTTAACTTTATTAGTATTGCTATATTTAATAATTTCAGTAAATAATTATTAAATAGTATTATTGTTCAGTATTGTGCTATTTTAAAATATTTTAAAATGTATTTTTTAAATAATGGCAAGAAATTAAATGGTTTTATTTTATTTAATCATTGTTATTTTTGTTACATTTGTTGTCTAAGTAATCTTAATGGTAATTTCTTAAAATTCAACTCGAGAAAAAAAAGTATTTTGTATATTATTGAATATATATAATAAAATACCTGAAAATAAAAAAACGCTACGGCAAAAACCTTTTTAACAACTTCAGTTTTTTATACAAGAGAAGATTATTTAAATCACGTTTTTTGAAATATTTTTATCATTTTTATGGAATATTTAACTGCTTGTAAATATGTTCTATATTGACTTAAGTTACTGTACTCAACATGTATCATTTCTACTTAAATAAAAATGTATTATTATTATTATTATTATTTTACGTGGATTAAATTTAATGAGAAGGTAGTCAAAAAGAGTTAGATATTCGAATCAAACTCTCATTTAAGTATGTCAAACTTTCGTTGGTATTTTCCACCTTTTTCAGGAGATGCTCTGTTGGAAAATTAAAAACTAAAACATAAAAAAAAAGATACAGCAATTATAAAATATTTTACAGAACATAGAATTTACGTAGTCGATGATAAAATTTTATCAACATTTTAAAAAAATTTAATCAAAATAATTTTGTTTTATCGACTACATGAATTCTATGTTCTGTAAAATATTTTGTGATTGCTGTATGATTTTTATAAAATTTTATCATTATATTTATTTTAATATTAATTAATTTTACATATTATTATTATTTTATATATATATATATATATATATATATATATATATATATATATATATAATTGTTACTATAAGTCTAATTCGTGCTTATCTGTAAAAATCATAATATGTCAAATTTGGTGTGATTACAATACCTTCCTTATCATATGTGATAGTAAAATATAACATTCTTCTCACATGCAATAATTACCTATATTACTTATTCTCATGGGTAATACCATTATTAGTATATCATTTATCAGAAACAAATATACATTTATCTTTTTTTGCCATTAATTTTACAATCAATAAATAGTATAAAAAAAACTCTAAAGTAATGTTATTATTAAAGCAAAATATGTGTGAACAGTGGAACATTTCTAAACCAAATGAAAGCAAAAGTAGATTCAATTTCAAGGTATTTTAAACTAAACTATATTAACACATCGACATTAAATAAACAAATGCTGATCGCATAAATTTATAGACAAGAAACAAAACAACATCAATGTTATTTTGTACAATACGTGCATATAACGTTACATGTTATTCACTTATCGAGTAACCTGCGCGCTGCGCCTAACATTTACCTCAGTCAGCAAGGTGATCCATGTTAAGGTTGTTACATGGATACATATTTTATTTATACATTTTAGAAATAATATAACGGAATTTGAACTTTCGCTATTATGTGATCCTTTTTTGGTATTAATGGATATCTTGAATGGATATCTTGAAAAAAGTAATGCAAATTGAACTAATTTCAGTTTCTTCAAAGTATAATTTAATAGAGAGATGTAGAAAGTTTACAATTTGCATTTGTAATGCTACTGAAAAAAATCGTTAAATTTAGATCTTTCATATTTACAATAAAACTTGTATAAAGACTCATTTTTAGAACCTGAAAAAAAAATATGAAAGAAATAGAGCTCATGAGACTGCACCTACCACTAACACCAAATTGTAAAAAAAAAGTCAGTATAAGACGGACAAATATTTCTATCCAGACAAGTAACTCTAGCTTCTTCCACATTTATGATACCTCTCATATTACCTCTCTTCTATTTTTACTACTTGGAAACTTTTGCTCATGCAAGCCACTTTCTCAATCATATCACTTTATCTATTTATCAGAATTGATTAACTGATGAACACCAACTTTTACAACAACAATTTTACTAATTTTACAATATTTACATACCAAACTCTTTCTAGTTATACCACATACTAAATTCAAAAATCTCATCCACAGTAGTCATTTTTCTTTTATGTTTCTGCAGTTAAACCCAACACCTACTATGATAAATTAACCTATGCATCAAAGTAACATTGTATACAATCAAACGGGTTTATCTGAATACAAAATAATAATTATTTTGTATATATTTCAATTATTGAAATATTTATGCATATAAAAAAATTATCTTGTTTATAAATGTGTCTTATTACATTTTACAAAAATTTCTCTTACTTTCAAATTTATAAATATATGTTAATTTTTACAAATTTTTATAAAATTTATAAAATATCTTGTAAATTTTTAAATCACATTTATCGTTCCTAACTTATTTTTATTCTAACAAATTTTTTGACATATGAAAGCGCTAATCTGCTTTAAATTAAAATATATAAAATTCCACATAGCATTTTTTCTCACATAAATTTTAAATACAAATCAGTTATCTTTTTTATAAAATATTTTAAATTTTAACATCTGCATTTTGATATTCAAGAGAGAATTTAATTAAAATAACTATAACAAACTTATAGTTACATGTATTCAAATTGGTAACAGTGACATGAAATATTTTTCCAACCACGAAATTGACATTGCGAGGTTGGCCAACCTGCGTAAACTATGCACATGTTCTAATAAGTATACGTCAACGCAATTTCGTAATAATTTTTATGCTAAGAAAACTGTTATTGCAATCATATGGTATAAGTGTATTAAAAGGTGCCGTTTTTAGAACAAGCGAAAGTATTTCTTTATGAATACAGCACGCGGTACTTTAACTACTAGTAAAGTTTAACTGTTTTTTTTTCTTTTATTTTGAAACAAAATTTTAGGAAGTTTACTTTCTTTTTAAGTACTTTTATTTGTAGAAATATGTAATGGTTTTTGTATTATTGTACTTTTATTTTGATAACAAAATAGGAAATTTCTTTTTCAGCAATATAAAAAAAAATATAAATGTAAAATTATTTTATGTTACTATAAGAAATTCTAGTTTTTATAATTAAAAATATTTTGTATCTGTAAATGAAATTTCGTTTTTTTCCTCTACAATTATATCTAAAAAGTTGTCAAACATCTTACATTTACAAAATTTTATAGTAGTTGACTCCACTTTTCTTTAAATATAAAGAATGGACCGTATATATATATACATGCATAAATAAATACAACGCCATGTGTGGCACAAACTCTATCCATTATCCCGAAATTAATTTTCTCCAAATATTCCTATCCAGACAAGCAACTCTGGCTTCATCCACATTTATGATATTTCTTATACATGAACAATATTATTCTTAAATATTAATTATTTCCATTTAGGCAGGAGCGTTCACAGAAAAATTTCCAGAAAGAAAATAATTAGATCAATAAATTTTTATTTAATTAATATTTTTTTACGGTTTTAAGTATTTAATGGAATATATCAATACAAAAACATTAAGCATAGCGTATAAAAATTGAGTTTGTGGAATTTTTTACTTAACTCCAGAGGTGGCAAGTGCCTTGTTTGCCTTTGGTCTGCGGACACCTATGCATTTAGGTATTATTATTATTTTTAGATTCAAAGTAATACATATTTTACATTTCTTATAATTATTTTTTTATCTGACAATTATTATCGTTTTTGTAATATATGTATTATCTAAAAAAAGTTCTTAAAATTAGACAAAATACAATTAGACATTTAGTCACAAAGTAATATATGTTCTATGGTTACTTTGTGACTAAATGTGTCTAATTATGTTCTATCTAATTATGACTAAACGATTTGCTTACAGTCTTATGTTGATAAAGACTCAACACACGTACGGTTCGTTATTATTTGCATAATTTTATGAATCTATTTTATTTTAAATTAAATAATTTTAAAGTAATTGCCATGCTTAATTTTATTTGTGTATATGTACATACATACATACATACATACATACACAATCACGCCATGTACCCATATGGGTGTGGCACAAACTCTTTTCATCATCCCGAAATCAGTCGCCTCCAAACATTCCTATCCAGCACAAGCAACATTCGCTTCATCCACATTCATAATTCCACTCTCACAGCATGCTCTTTTATTCCTACTACTTGGAAACTTTCGCTCTCGCAAGCCACACTTTCAATCATACCACTCCAACTACTCATCGGACGTCCACGCTAACGTATATGTGCGAATAAATATTAAGAAATTGTATTTAAAAAGATAACTTATTAATTTATTATTTAATTCTAAATTAGTGAAACTATTCTGTTCACATTTGTAAAATCTGCAGTGTTATAGGATATTTTGTTTTTTGTATGGAAAAAAAAATTCATTTACCAGAAATAAACAAACCATTATGTAAGGTTACAGATCATATAAGTATGATTATAATAATATTTATAAAAGATACTTATAAACATGTTAAAATATTATTACAATAATAAATGTTAAAATTCTGTGCATTTTCTATAAGTTTATAGAGAAGTAAGTATTTGACGAAAACTTTATCAACTAGAACTAGAACTACTATTTATAGACTTTGAAGAAATGTACATAAATCTAAACCCAATAATGCCCACATACATAAAACTTCGTTAAACACGTAACGTTTCGTTAAATGTATAACGAATCATATAATTGACGTTTTCGTATTCATAAATGTCTATTGTTTTTACATTCGTTAAATTTTCTTTTAACGTAACGAATTTATTATGAGCAGCGAAAAATTATTTTGACAAGTATATTGTGCAGATTAAAACGAATTATTGTATCGATAAATTTGTATTCTGTTAAATTATTTTAATTTTTCTTTGAAACAAGTAGTTATTTTAGTACGATTTAGTCAAAAGAAAACTGTTTTAGGTTCAAGTTCTGTATTGAAATTTATTTATAATTAACGTTTCGACGAAACTCAACGCTCGTTTTTATTAAGAAAAACTGATACAACTGATTTGTATCAGTTTTTTTCGATAAAGACAAGCGTTCATCGAAATTTTTTTCAATAAATAAAATAGTCAAAATATTGGAAAATAATTTATGAATAAATACAGATTTTAATAATATAAATTATATTTACCCACAAAAAAAATGTGTTAGATTTGATGTTAAAATATAACACTATTTCTTACGTAAACTTCTCTATTTAATAAAACTTACACTATTTTTATATATAAATTACAATAGTGTCAAAAATTATTAATGTTAAATTAGTTTAGTGTCCTTCTGGTAGCACAAGCTAGAAAAATTTTTGACATTTTATCTAATGTAATTTTTACATTCTTTTTGGTGTGTCTTAACTGGCGAATAGTGTCAAATATTTACAGTGTTGATGATGTACGTAAAGTACGTCGAAACATCGATTATTAATAAAATTAATATAGAACTTTATCCTAAAACAGTTTGATATTAACATAAATCTTATTTAAAAAACAAAAAGTTTCCAAAAATAATTAAAAAAAATTAAATTAAAACACTGATTTAAATATAACGAATTATATATGTAAAACCGTAATTTTTTTATTGATGATTAAATAATAACAAACCTTTATAGAAAAAAGCATAAATTATAAAATATAATATCCAAGAATAATGACTTATTTTAATAGCTTTACTGAGTAATAATTTTATTGAGTATATTCTATTATATTCTTATTATTATCTTTATTGTTAAATTATCATGCAGAGCCGTACCCAGTAAACTTGACATTCAAAGAGAATTATGAAATATAAAAAAGTTCGCGGCCAATAATATATTTCTTTTGTAAAAGCACTTTGAAAATATATTTTTTTTAAATAAAAATTACAAAATTTTTGTTATCGTATCAGTACGGCCCTGTTATCCTATTACGTACATGCATGTATTATAATAAATTTAGCTTTGTATTAATTGATTATATTTTATTTTAAGCATACAAAAAAAATGTTAACAAAAAATAAATTTAAATTAAAAATATTGATATGCTCTACAAGAAGCATATAAAATTTTAATGCATTTTTGACTTTGGATTAATTAATTTTAAATTGAATCAAATTGAAAGTTAAACAATAATAATAAAAAAAAGCAATAAACTCATTCATAATATTTAATAAACTACAATAAACGGATTTTTAAAGTCAGTAAAATTTTATGTATAAACTTTTGATATTTAAGAAATATTTTCATTTTTATTACATAATTTCAAGTAGAAAATTTCCATAACTATAGAAACATGAAATTTTTTAAGAAAATATGCAAAAATAACATATCATTTGTCAATATAATGAACTATAAAAACAATAGTCTATTATATTACAAAATTTTCTATTACATCGTAATTACATTACATACATTTTTATTACATCTTGTCGTTCATTCATCATTTCTCTTATTTGCATGAAATAATATTTTTAATATTTAATTTTTTATAATAAATATCTATAATCTGTTTTTTATAACATAGTAAAATTTTTTTTAGAATATATTATATTGAAATAAAACGGCATTAGGTTGTAGTTCTGTATTAATATTTATTTATAATTGACGTTTCGACGAACTGAACGTTCGTTTTTATCTTCTTTTTTCTTGATGAAGACAAACTATACCCTAAAGCCGTTTTATTTCGTTTTTTATAAGTTTTTTTTTTAATGAATTTATAGATTATTTTTAATTTCAAATATTTGATACAAAATGTTAGCAAAATTATTTATAAATTGTTATTATTTAAACTGCGCATTAAATTTTTTTATTGATATAAATCTAGTTGTAATTTTTTCTTTCTATTGTATTAATTTTCTTGTTTTAAATGGGATATCGCAAAAATTTTAATATATTCAAATTCTAAATTCAGTTATACGGGTACCCTACAAATTACTGTCTTGCATTAAAATTGATATTATAATAAATAAAAATTTAATATGTATTCAGTTAATAAATTTGTGAGAAATTATCTATTAAAGTTGTGTAATTAAAACGGTTTTTTTTTTTTAACTAAGTACAATAGAACTTGCATAAATAATTTTTTATTAAATATTTCAAATTTAAATTTTTTATAAAAATTTGTTAAATATATTTGCGATATTTATGTGTGCCAATTTTAAAAAAATAAAATTTTGCAAAAACACATTTAAAGTTTAAAATATTATGTATTTTAACATAGTGAAAAATCTTTCAGAACTCATTATATTAAAATAAAAAAACTTTAGAATTAAGTTCTGTTTAAATTTTAATTAAAAATCGACGTTTCAATGTCAGGAAAAATTATACAAATAACATATACAATAAGTAAACAGAACATAGAAACAAGTTACTAAATAACAAAATAAGTAACTAAATTTTAAAATTTATAAATTAATAATTATATATAATGTCTAGACAATATAAATTTTGTATTTATCATCAATAAATAAATATACAACTAACTTAACCTAATCAAATCTCTCTAATCTGGTATTAATTTTTATTAATAATTTATTTATTTATTTACTGGCCAATTTAACAAATTAATTAATATTTGTCATCGTATCTAGACATTATATTTAAAGACATATTTATCACTTTGTCCATAACATATATTCCACTAATGGAATATTATTAATGGAGCAATAACAATTGTCAGAATGCATCTGTAAATCATTGTAAAACTTTACAAAATAAATTGAAATAGAAATACATTAACATTTAGAAAACAAATGTCATTTTGCAGAAAACATCCTTAAGCGTTGAACAAGATTTGAAATTGGAATAAAATCATAATAAATCTTATATAAATTTTGCAATTTCTTTTACAAATGATTTCCTTTATAATTTCAGTACAAGGAAAAAAATGATTAATAAAAAATCTCGGTATAATTTAATTAAGCCGATAAAAAAATCTTTTGCAAAAATTACGGTGTTTGTTCGATTCCGAACACGGAACTTAATAAGCTAGAACTTCGTGCAGAAGTAATAATTTTATCATAGTAGGCTAGTAAATTGCTCTATCTTGGCACTAGTTGGACGTTTATAATGTATTCAAAGTGAAACCTAGGTATGTACTACATACATGTAAGATGAAAATATTGAAGTGAGATCAATTTTTGTAGAATTTCTTTCTAAGGCTTGGCTCTCAGTGATGCTGTTTTGTTGTTACGTTTGATTTTTCGAATAAGTTATTTGTAATAAATATTTGTTTATATATACATATAGGGTGTTATAGTATCATTGGTATTCTATATACAAAGAGATATAAAAATACTTATCAGTAGCGTAACTACGAAATTTTAATTCTTTCGCAAAATTTTAAAATGATTCTCCCTAAATATGAACAGTTCGTGAAAAAAAGCATTATTGTTGTAGCTACATAATCTTCAATAAAATTCTAAATTAAAACAAGATATTCAAATTCTCTAAAAAAATAATATAATTTTACTACCGTCCAGTGTTGCTAACTTTCGGAGAAAAAACTACTAAAATTTATAAAATTTTATTTTGGCTTTATTATTTAATCGAAATTTATCAAATTTTCATAAAAAATTTCCTAGTCCACACAAAAATTATATAATTTTACTACCGTACAGGGTTGCCACCTTTTCAAGAAAAAAAATTACTCAAATATATATATATATATATATATATATATATATATATATCTTTCATACATGCTTTTTTATTCTTATTGTTTGGAAACAATCATACAAAAAAAAACTATTAATTATATCTATACCCATTTACTCAGACATTCACGCAGGCATACATCAATATCACACATATATTCTTTTAATCAAACGTTTATTAGACATTTGCCCAAAACAACATTTTTTTTCTAATTTTACACTTTTAGTACAGTAATTTATTTCACACCCAATCTCAATTCTAGGAATATCAAATATTCCCACGCAACAAGCTAATTTCTGGTAGTCATTTTCTTTTTATGCTTGTGTAGCCAAATCTAGCATTCACTATCATACATTAATATAATAGAAATACTTTTAATAAAAGCAAGAAATATATTTATATGGAAGCATTTCTAAGATCAAATAAATTAAACAACTGGATTGATAAAACAATAGCTACAAAAACGGTGGTAGAGTAGTTACTACGTATATTTGCGTTACATGCAAAATCAGCTGTAAGTGTTTTTTGTTCTGTTGTTATATTTATTATTATATGTATATCTATGTCTGAAGAAGACAATAGTGATTGCCGAAACGTTAGCTTACTAGTTAATAAAAATATATAAAAAATTGAATTCCGTCAATTATTAATTATTTAACAATTATAAAATATTTATACAAAATGCATAAATGCATAAATCTTTTTATATACTTTTTTGTAATAAATAATTTCCTTATAAAAAAAAATTTCAAATCATAACTATTACAGTACATTGACACAAAATTTTGATTTATTTATAACAAAACTAAAATTTCCAAATCGAATATTCTACTAATTTTTACGACATAATTAATCAATCTTATTCAATCAATTGCTCCAATAAATTCTGGTACAAGCCAATTAAACCACACTAAAAAATATATATTTAACCGACTAACATGGTGGCTGACAAAATATCTATCAATTTAAAAAAAAAAAATGCTTTCTGATTTGAACTAAAAAAAAAAAATTGGTAAACTTTTACCAAACAACTAATACACACTATTAGTTAATTTAAACTAAATAAATCAAAATCTAGTTTACAGTGCTGTAAGCCTTTTCGATTGGAGATCAAGTTCCGTTAATCTAAAGACAGTTACATTTGATTCGTAACCTTGTACGTAAGTCGGTGATTACTTCATCGCCCTCGGGTATTTAAAGAAAAGTGAAATCACTAATACAATGAGTAAATATTGCAATTTTTTTTTATTGTAATTATCTAATATTGTATCAACAATTAATGCGTTTGCGTTAATATCAATAAATTTGGCATGACAGTCGCAGTAAAAAATATATGTTGTAATTTTGATTACAAATATTTCCAAATATCCGCTTTGGAATGAAAGAAAAAAATTCTTGAATGAAACAATTGTTTGAGTTTTATTAGTTGTTGATTAAAGAGCCTGAGATTGGTTGGATACTGTGAGCTTGATTATTTTATAAAAATATTTTATGTAAGGCAAAATCTTGATACATCCGTACTGTACTACCAACTTTGCTAATATAACCCAGACTTTAGGGATAAAAAAGTTCTATTCTTTCAAAATTTTCTTTTTGTATACTTTTATAATTTTTTTTTTAAGACAAATCAAAACGAGGCCAATTAATATACAATTGCTTCATTTTTTAATTTATATTTTTAAGTATTTTTTTATTTTTCTGATGCAATTAATTTTTTTTATAAATCGCTATATAAACATGCAATAAAAACTGTTTTATCCGGCATTTTATAAAGCGGCATATTCTAAAAATCTGCATATTTCAAAATGGTTAAAACTTTGTATATATATATATATATATATATATATCTCAGGGTGGTCCTTATTTTGGCAAAGTCGGATATTTGTTGCTCCCACCCGCCAAAATTACTCCAAATAAATAAAAAAAAAATGTCCATACACTTCCCAGACCTGTCAGATGATATTAACCCGTGCCTGTTGAAGTCTCAAAATGTGCATCTAGTTTAAATGGAGAAATCGCCTTTTTAGACATTTTGTGTTTACTTTAAAAATAATTATCAAAAAGCTAATGAAATATGCTTTTTAGGAGTCCAAAATTCATGCCAGTCCGATGATTATTAACGGAGTGGTGTGAATTTGAAAAATATGATTTCTGACTCAGAAAAAAGCTATATTGATTAAAAATCATTAATAATTATAGCTTTTTTGCTTCTGTTTTCTTTTGTGCTTTTTCCTTAAAACCTTTGAATCCTCTGACTTCTCTCTTAATTCTTCTCTTCTCTCCACTTTTTCTTTATCTATTTCCATTTCTTCAGTTGTAGTTTAATGTATATTTTTTCAAATAAATATAAAATAAATTTTAAAAACGTTAATATTTTACTTAAAATATTATCTGATTAAACACAGCGAAAGCACATTACGTGATTCTTCTTCATATTAATAAAATTTACTATAATTCCAAAATCAGTTTTTCTTAATGACTGTTTATATCACATAAATCCAATTAAAACTTTAATTTGTTTACTAAACAAAAACATTAAAAAAATGTTAGTTTTCTAATTAACATCATATTTGTTTATTTTACACGTGTTTACGTATCTAAAGCGATCTTATTCTGATATCTTTTTATTGCCAGTTTTTTTTTTTTTTAAGTAAAATGAAATTGAAAGTCTGTTTTTTTGCTACTTTCAATTTTATAGAAAATTTATTAAATCACAAAAATAAAATTATTCAACTTTGGTTAACTATAATTAGTTCCGCATATCATAACAAAAAAAAATTTGCAATAAATATACAAATAATAATTTGCCTACATCCATTGTCTAGTTTTAATTATGATTTTTTTTTGAGATAATAATTTCAATAATTTAGTTTTACATATGTAAAACAATGTTTATATTTTAATAAATAAGTTATTATAATATAAACAATGACTTATTTATTGTGAAGATGTTAGAAAATGTTATGAAATGAATTATATTATAATTTTATTAATTAATGGCATGAATATAATAGATAATATGTGTATCTTATATCTGTCTAATTAAGTACAAATATAATTAATTAATTATTAGAAAAAGTTATACATTCCAAGTGTAATTGTTTATTCAAGATGAATCAGAAAATTGCGTAATAGGAAAAATGTCTCATCTCTTTTAAATCAGTATTATTTTTAATTAGGTGATTGAAATAAGCTCATTGTTTTATAGAATGATGCAGAAATAGTTTTGGATTTTTATTTTCTTTATAATTTTATAAAAAAAATTTGGATTGCAAAGATCATAAACATTATTTTCAGTTAAAAATTGTAATTTATGCAGCAAGTGAATTAAAAAGTACTTTTTACTAATGTAAAGTTTAATCAATTTCATGAGTGAAAAAAAGACACTTTACGCATGAGTTCAACAATAGTTTTTCTACGACTGTAAATCTAAAACTAAAACTAAAAATCTGAAGACTACTATTCGTGACCTAATGTGTGATGACTGTAAAATTGAAAAAAATGTTATAGTAGCCGTTGGTGTTAATCAGTTAAGACGGTTCGGACATCTCGAGTCTAATAAACGTTTGGTTTAAAAAAATTATATGAAAGATTTTGAAACTATACGTTTGCGTGAACGTCCGATAAGCAGTTGGAGTGGTATGATTGAGAGTGTTTTACGTGAGCGAAAGTTTCCAAGTAGTAAGAATAGAAGAGCATGTATGAGAAGAATTATGAATGTGGATGAAGCTAAAGTTGCTTGTCTGGATAGGAATGTTTGGAGGCGACTGATTTCGGGATGATGAAAAGAGTTTGTGCCACACCCTTTTGGGTATATAGCGTGATTGTGTATGTATGTATGTATATTGAAATATGTGAGTAACAAGTAAATATTGCTAAAATGCATATAATAATAAAGCAACAATAATTCGAATTTAAAACTGTCAAAACAATTACATTCCATATGCAGTTCTCATAAAATCTAATTTGAATACATTAACAAACTCCGAGATAAAGTTACGTTATGATCACGATAATTGTAGAAAGTAAACGCTTAACTAAATCGCTAAGTCCAAGGTGACAATTGTTAGTTAACTCTCGTTAAAACCATATACTTAAACCTAACTATATATACTTATGTTACACTTTAAGCACCAGTAGCTAAGCTATAACTTAATCCTTTGACCATGCAATTGCTATTGTTGAAATACGCTCAGAGTTTAATATCATAATATTATACGATATATTGTGAAATTCATTCAAGAGTAATAAATATATGGAATGCTTGATTTAACGGAGTAATGATCAGAAATTAGTTAACAGTTGAACGAAAAAAAAATGTATTTGTTTTACATATACATATTTGCAATTTATAAAATTAAATATTGTAAAATTTGTATAATAATCTAGTTTATTTAACAGTATTAGCTAAATAAGTACATAAATCTTACAAACTGACAAACTATATGTCATGTACAGAATCTAAAAACTATTTCTAACATTATATTTATTATTATTACTAATAGTAACTTTATTGCGATGTAATAAATTTTATAAAATAATAATACATTTAGCGAAATAGATAAAGATTTAATATAAAATTCGAAATAATAACATTGAACATATAAAATATAAATTTACTTTTATTCTAAATTTGTACTAAATATTATGTAGTTTATACTTAAATAATAATTATACTTAGGTAATAATTATTTAGTTATAATACTGTTTATTGTATTGTTGTAATCAGAATTTAGATAACCTGAAAATTTAAAACAATAAATTAGAGAAAAACAAATGATTGAAATAGTTTTGATTTTAGAGAATACTTTTCTGAAAAAGTTGATTAATATTTTATTATTGTAACACCATCACTTTTTAGTGTAAGTTTAGTATTACTCTTGGATAAGCCATACTTCTACAGAAATGAACATAAAAATTTAATACGAATAATTATATTAACTAACAATAAGTAGGTTAGACCATTTACAAAAAAAACTATATATATTTTTTTAAATATACTTTGCTAAAATAGAAAATTATAATAAAATATTTCTTAAATATTTTTAGATTTTTTTAAATGATATAGAAAGAAGAAACAATTTTAATTATATTCGATAAAACTTCCAAAAAAACAATTCATATTTTGTATGTAATTATTTTAAAACTGCACGATTACTATTGTTTAAAAACAACCTAAATGTTTCTATTTTCTTTTTACTCTTTAAAAATCACGACTTTTTAAAATTATAAATATATTTGGAGAAATTATAATTAAATTTAAAGCATATGATTTACTTTGAATAAAGTCTAAAATGTCTTTTAATTCTTATCTTATGCTCCGGTTTTAAAATAAATTTAAATATAATCTTATTATGGCGAAAAGTTAATAAAATAATTTCCCTTAAACCACAAACAATAATATTAAAAAAGCTATATACGTATTTTGAAAACTAAGCTTTCATCATTAGTAGCAAAAGATAAAGTTAAAATCTTAATCAGTGATCTTTGACCACAGCGTATGTTGAGTATTTGTGTAACATAGATAGCACTTATTTATAACTCTAAATTTTAGAAACTTACAATTAATTTTATGTATGTATTTTATAAAAATTTATTTATTAAATATTTCACAAACTAATAATTATAGATGCTAATCAACTGATATACATAAATAAATTTTGCAATATAATACATTTAAAAATAGCAAAATTATAAATTGTGTAATATTAATAAGTTCAAATACTGAATTTATTAGTAATATATATATTTTTATAATAATATTGTTTTTATAGAAAATTACTTTTCCTTGTTTTACAAGATTTATAATATTTATCTAATTATGTAAAAATGCTGTTCTTTGATATTTTTAATATTTATAAGTATCATAAAAATCATGTGACTAACAACGTGTTAAAATAACAATATTAATTATTATCAATAAATCATCTTTATTACAATAATTATCATAAATAGAAAATGGAGATTCTAATTTATATAGTTTTATTACGAGTATATCAATTTTTTCTTTGCATCGTTAATGTTGTGAGCTGTTAATTTACAACCATATAATAGATCTGTAATTTAGAATAGATTCTTAACTATTATTATCGAATATTAATTTAATGTTAATATCAGTTATAATTATATTAATACTATTTCAATGTCTATATAATGAAAGTAAATAAATAATTTTATTGGTTGTTTACATTTAAATTATGCAGAAATATCCAAAATTGTAAAAGAAAATTATTTTCGTTAAAATTAGAATTTTTCTTTTTATTTTTTAAATATTATAGTGATATTCTAATATGACAATTATATTGAACAAGATTTCTTTTTATTTATTTATTCCAAACATATTCGTAACGTTTACGCAAAATTCGCTTATATTTCTATTTGATTAAACTATTTATTAAATAACAAAAACGGTAAAATTTGAAAGTAAAGTCATATTCTGTTTTTATAAAAAGAAATGTCATTATGTTTGTATTTTTTGTTTAAGAACCAGATCATTGCGTATCTTAATAATTTCTCTGAACAAATTGTAATATATCAAACGTAATATATATTTGTAACATTTCTTATAAAGAAGTTGATTTCTAATACATAATAATCATGAAACCTGCCCTGAATAGGATCTATTAGACATGTGTTTGATATCGGAATAACGTTATTTATAAATCTTATATGACGCGATAATATTAATTTTTATTTATTTTTGTCAATTAACGAATGCGGAACATATATTTATATGTTTATTGCATATATATATATATATATATATATATATATATATATATATATATATATATATATATATATATATACATATATATTAGAATGAAGTATTATTATTTTGTAATAACTTATTATTCGATTAAATAGCTAATAGATAAATCTAACTTTCTTTTTATTTCATTTAATGATAGGTCATTTAATCAGATTTTTAAAAAATACTAAAGACGTATATTTAAAATGTATGAATTAAGATTTTTTTGACAAGACATTTAATAAAGTATATATCTCAAAATTTTCTCAAAATTTTGACAATTGTTTATGTGTTAATTTCTAGAAAAGTTTTTCTGTCTTGTGACGGTTAAAAAGTTGTTTTAAATTATTTATTTTATTAATATTTTTTAAATACCTAGTAACCAAATCTTCCATTCATTGAATAATTTAATGCCAATAATACTGTAATTTTATTATGTACATCCACTAAAATTATCAATCCAAAAAATAAAATTATATTGATCATTAATTATTTTTATTGATCAAAATATTTTTATACACTAATTATTTACACTGTAAAAATTTTATGCAATGTTACAAAAAAATTATGTAATTTTTATAAATTTTATAAATGTAATTTTTCATAAAAATGTAATATTACGTAAATAATCACAGTAAAATTACAAAATATTATTATTTTTACTGTTAAAACTTATGTAAAAATTACATAAATTTAAAACATATTTTTTACAGTGTATATTAAAAGTACTTATAATTTATTAATAAATATGTTGATGAAATAGATAGAAGCAATGTTCCAAAAATATAATGATGTAAATAAATGATTTTATAAATAATTTACAAACACTATTTAAAAAATATATTGATACTTTATCTATTGTTTAAATGTCTAAATTAATAAATATAACTATTGCAATAAAAAAAAGTTTAGTTAATAAAATGTTGCTAACTCAATTAGCGGTCAATTTATTACTCGATTTTGTTGAGAAATGTGTGGTTTACAATCTACAATTTAATTACGTTGTTAGCTGACTTGTATTTAATAACTGATCTATTGTCTAGAGAAATTCTCCAGAATACTGTTCCAGTATCACGATTTAAAATTATACATATATTTTATTTTTTATAAACGATTTTCAACAACAACTGCAATAAACTTAAATAAATACAACTTAAATAAATACAAAATTATTTTTTATTTTTTATTATTTACTTTACAATACAATTATGATTCATCGTTTTAAAGTGTCAGTTATTTGGTTTCTGATAAAACCATTTTTGAAATATCACTTTTTATATTTATATTAATTTTAATAAGAATATTAACTAAAACTAAATAATTGTTTGTTACAGATTATAAAAAGCCACGATGCGGTGGAGTTTAGCAACAGTATTATTAGCAACATTAGCTAATTCAGTTACCTACAGTTATCATATACAATCTTATAATCCCGGTTATAGTATTTTCTTCGGACCAAGTTTACAACCCAAGTTATTTGAATCCAATATTCCAACGATAAATAATCCATCAGTGTCTACATTTCCATCTTTTGGAACAGGATCCAAGTAAGTTGAGTTACATTATAACATACAGGTTTGGTTAAAGCTATTATCAAAATATAGAAAATGCATTACCTTGTCGTTAGGATATTGCAGCGCAGTTGGTTAGCGCGTCAGCTGCGAAAGCTGAAAATTAATGCATTTTTTTTCATTGAAAAATTGACTAATGATTTTTTGGTCCATCAAAATAAATTAATGACAATAAAATACTGTAACCTAATATAATACACCATGTGTAATTAGGAATATAAAATATACTAACACTGCCAAGATTTATAAATCACATTATGTGCTGTACTTTACTAGCTTAAATTCATGAGCTTATCATGACCAGTCAAAATATAGATAAATGCATTACCTTGTCTTGTAGCGCAGTTTGTTAGCGCGTCAGCAGCGAAAGCTGAAGGTCCCGGGTTAAAACCCCGGCAAGGTCAATGCATTTTTTCTTCATTTAAAAATTGACTAATAATTTAATTAATTCATCAAAATAAATTAATGGCAATTTAAATAAAAAACAAAATACTATACTATAACCCATTATCAAACAAGTTTGGGGTAAGTTTGCAACTATACGAAGCATGCGCAACACGGTAAATTACAAGGTAATTTTGGAATGCGCATGCCTCGGACAGTTCTCGCTATGAAAATCTGTCCTTTCGTTATAATTATTATACATAATTATGTATACAAATTTTCCGAACTAAGCTAAGATCTACCTACGTCATAATACAAATTAATCTGTTAATATCAGTAGTGTGAAGAAGAAAATAGTCATATACTTAGTTTTCCGAAAGGACAAATTTTCATGGCGAGAACTATATAACTGTTTGATGATAGTTTGAAATAAACCTATTTTATTACACTAATAGGAAGGGATGCAAAAATTTGGCAAAAATTAATTTCTACTGGAATAAGTAAGCTTCTGCCACATTAATCTTTTAATAATTTGACTTGAATATGTATGTACTTATTTTGACTAATTAATGTAGTGTACATACGTTAGTTATAAAAAAGTCTTGCACTTTGTCATTGTTTCACAATGAAGAAACAATGGTTGCATTGATATAATAGTAATATGCAAATAGTTTTAAATGTCATGTACACTGAAATTACCCAGAAGTCAATGTCGTGATAATCATAATGTGTCATCTGCTTGCATTGTTATCACACCCAGAACTATTATATGCATGACAGTCACGTAATTGAAAAGAGTACAAACTTATGGAAAGATATATAGTATAATTTCTCATATTTATTTTAGAAAATAAACTAGTTATTAATATATATATATATATATATATATATATATATATATATATATGTTTTTTGGGATTTTCAGTCAGGTAGAAATAAAAACAACTCAATTCATTATGCAAGCTTTCAAAAATATTTTATTTCCTTCTTCAGGCCCTGTAATATAATACAAAATAAATAAAATGAGTTGAGTTGTTTTTATTTCTGCCTGACTGAAAATCCCAAGAAACAAATAAATATAAATTTTTTCCAGTCACTAAAACAAATCTATATATATATATATATATATATATATATATATATATATATATATAATTATATATATATAAATAAAAGTGAGAATTAATGGTTATAAAAGTCAGCTGCAAAGATTTACAAATTTACTGTTATTACTTATTTATTATTATTTTACTTTATTATTATTATTATTATTACTTTATTTCTCAGTATGAATTAATTCCAGGTCTAGCAGGCTAAGATAATTAATTAATTATATATTTAAAATAAAACGGCTATAAGACATAGTTTTGTATTAATTTTTATTAATAATCAACGTTTCGACATATGTGTCATTTATACCTTTTTTCCTAATGATAATGTACGTAGAGTTCGTCGAAACGTAATATACTCTATTAATAATGTACTTTACGTACATCAACATTAGGAAAAAAAGATACAAATAACATATACGTCAAAACGTCGATTATTAATGAAAATTAATAAAAAACTACATCTTAAAGTCGTTTTATTTTAATATAACGAGTTTCAAAAGATATTTTACTATGTTTAAATACATATTTGTTTATTTCAGTGGTTTCAATTTCGGTCCAGCGCAACCATCCCAACCTCGGACGCCCCCAAGTTCTCCTTATCCAGGTTTAGGTCCAGCTCCAACTCCTCAGGATCCAAGTGGTCTTGGCTGTGCCACAAATCCGCCGGGTGGTATTTGTCAGAAAGCGCGTTATCGTTCATTAGACGGCACATGTAACAATTTGCAAAGTCCCACATTGGGCACACCAAACAGTCCCTATACAAGATTATTAGGGGCTAAATATGGCGATGGTATCAGTACGCCTACAACAGCTGCTAGTGGTGGACCACTTCCGGCCGCCCGTTTAGTTAGTTTAGCACTTTATCCCGATGTACCAATTGAAGATCCACATTGGACATTGGTTGCTATGCAATATGGTCAAATTATTACGCATGATATGAGTATGATTGCTGGCAGTACTCAAACAAGTAGGTTATATTTTTGTTTGTTTTTACATACATACATACACAATCACGCCATGTACTCAAAAGGGTGTGGCACAAACTCTTTTTATCATCCTGAAATCAATTGTCTCCAAATATTCCTATCCAAACAAGCAACTTTTGCTTTATTCACATTTATAATTCCACTCTCATACATGCTCTTTTATACCTACTACTTGGAAACTTTCGCTCACGCAAGCCACCCTCTCAATCATACACCACTCCAACTACTCATCGGACGTCCACGCAAACATATACCATCAAAATCATTCAAATAAATCTTTTTAACCAAACGTTCATTAGACATTCGCTCAACATGTCCGAACCATCTTAACTGACTCTAACACGGCAACTTTTGCTACAACATTTTTTTCAATTTCACACTCATCATACACTAATTTATTTCGTACCCAATCTCTCCTATTTACACCACATACCCCACGTAAAATTCTCATTTCCACAGCAGTCATTTTCCGTTTATTAATAATTTCTCTTAATTTTAATGTTAAGATGTATCCTTTTTTTGAATTACATATTTTCTAAAAAAAAAAAAAGATGAAATTTGTGCTACGTTTTAATACGTCACATGCGATAAAACACACATAAAACACTCATAACCATGTGCTATATTTTACCTATTTTATTCTCAATATGAAATATGTAACATAACTCATTACTTGCTATTTTATGTACAAACGTTCAATCTAAAATCTTAAAAAAATATATCTCAGATTTTAAGCGTTTTTAATAGGAAATTAATCAGAATAATTTTATACGTGACATAAAAATCAACAACAAAAAATTTTCGTAGGTATTTATTCCATTGTGCAAACTTCTTTGGCTAATTCACATATTTCAGTACAAAGCAAGTTACATTTTTTTTTCTTCACAAATACAGCAAAAAACACCGATAATAATTAATACTTAACATTGTACTAACTTCTGTTTAATGAATAACAAACCTATACAAATTACTATAACGATAATTTTTTTTATTCACGGCCACAAAACAATCACTGACTTTTACTCCAGTTCTGCGCAACTTTTCCATAAAAAATTAGCAATTAAAAAATGGCAAATCAAAATTAAATTTGTTACAGATTAAATTTACAACACAATTTTACATATTTCTATAATACTTTTATTACGTAATTACTTTCAAATTGATAAACTATATCTGTCTTGTCACGTTTTAGTAAATTGTAATGTATAAGTTATTATAACATTTTAAAGAGTTATTACTCTAATTGCATAACATGTGCATATATTTGCCATATGTTCGTTTTTGCTAATAATCAAATAGTTTTTTAAATTTTCTAACAATAATATAATTGAATGTAGCACATGTATGTAATAAAGTTTGTATTATAATTAATAATTTCACGATATTGATAATTCTGCTACAAGCGGCAATTGAATAATAATTATTAGATCAAATTGCTTACTATAAATTGTTGATTGTTTTTATAGCATTGTGTAATAGCTTTGTATTTGTTGTTAAAGCTGTCGTTGCAATTTTTATTTTATTATTTACTAATGTTATAATTTTTATTATGTAAGCAAAAATAGTTTCGATATGAATTTATATTTTTGACACAGTAAACAAATCTTTCAGAATTAGTTATATTAAAATAAAAATGCTTTAGAATTAAGATCTGTATATATTTATTTTATTTTGTATATTTTTTCTGATGATATACGTAGAGTACATCAAAACGTCGATTTTTAAGTTACATATATATATATATATATATATATATATATATATATATATATATATATATATATATATATATATATATACAGAACTTAATCCTAAAGCTTTTTTATTTTATCACTTTTTAACTTCTGTAAAAAATATTCAATTTTAAAATTAAATAATAACATTGAACAAACATTCAATTAATATAAAATAATATTCTAATGTTAAAATTTTACAACTTAGTCATTGAATCGGCTATTAGGCTAGACGTTAATGACTGGCATAGACTAGGCATGGCATAGGCAAAAGACACGTGTTTTGTTCTTTAGGAGCTCATCAGTATGGTAATTTAATCAATGTCCAAAAACTCTGATAGAGGTGTAAGCATCTGGCTGGTTTTTATGCCAAGTAAATTAAAATGATGTAATTGATAATCAATAAATATCAAATTAATATTATAAAAAATGTATTTAATTTTCAATTTTCAGAACCACATGCTACTCAATGCTGTTCTCCCCAAGGACAACTTCTAGAAAACGCAAATATTCCCGAACATTGTTTCCCACTTTTAATACCGAAAAATGATCCATTAGTCTCCAAATTTAATATTAATTGCATGAACTTTGTTCGTACCATCACCAATAGAGATCGTAACTGTGTTGGAGGACATCAACCGGCTGAACAGGTTTGTTACAAATATGTTCAATTTGTAAACAAAAATAGATTTAAATATCAATACTATTATCACTTTATGTTAAAGTATTGTTATTCTTTGAATTCAAATTCTCAACATTAATTCATCATTGCAATAAAACTAATTAAATAAATACGACAGGACTTTATATTTTGCATATTTTATAATAATTTATTATTATTACCACTTTGACTGAAAGGAAAAAGTGGTATAGCGTTTGGTACGAGTCTGTAACATTTAAAAAAAAAAAAAATTGTATAGAAATCCTTCATATAGCCTCTAGATGACGAATCTGAACTTAGTTTATGTGGGTGTATTTATGTGCGTCGTCAGCTCGCTCGGTCGTAAGTCAAAATATTTTGGCCTTTACTCCTCCTAGACGGTTCAACCGATTTTAATGAAATTTTCAGAATAAATTTGTCTAGTGCCCAAGATGGTCATGTGGTTTTCGTTTTTTCCAATAATGCCAACTTTTCGAGAAAAAAATGACTATAGTTTTAAAAATTCATATTGGCTATATTACTTATCCGATTTTAAACAAATTTTCAGGAAAGATATCCGTAATGCTCCCATTAATTATATAATTTTATTAATATTCAGTGTTGCCAACTTTCTGAGAAAAAAATTACTAAAGTTTTTAAAAATATATTAAGGCCATGTTATTTAACCGATTTTACTCAAATTTTCACAAAAGATTTTCCTAGCAATCATATAATTTATGTAATTTTAACAAAATAGTGTTGCCAACTTTCCAAGAAAAAAATTTACTAAAATTTTTAAAAATTTATTATGATCAATTTATTTAACCAATTTTAATCAAATTTTCATAAAAGATTTTCCTAGTGCCTAAATAAATTATGCAATTTTAACAAAATACAGTGTTGCCAACTTATCGAGAAAAAAATTAACAAATTCTTAAAAAAAATTTATTGTGGGTACATTATTTATTCGATTTTGATTAAATTTTCAGAGAAGTTTCTCCTTGTGCCCACATAAATTATAATATTATTAAAATACAGTGTTGTCAACTTTCCGAGAAATGTGGTCTATATATGGGTTTATCCATATACTTCTAATCTTGTTATAATTATATGTTTTATATTTATTATGTATCAATCTTTTTCCCTGATGACACTAGTATATAGTATCAAAACGTTGACCTTCTACAATAGTACTCAATGTAGTAATTGGTTAAAAAACTTTATTATTTCAATTAAATTTTATGGTTTATATAATTTATTTTAATATTAACAATTAATATTATTATTAATTATTATTAAAAAATATTAATACAGAACTTAAACCTAAAATCGTTTTATTTAATATAATGAATTCTGAAAGATTTTTTACTACGTTATATCAGTTTTATTTCTTGCAATATTCTACTAATACTTAAAACTTCTATATTTTTTTTTCAGTTAACAGCAGTAAACCACTTTTTAGATTTATCCATCGTTTATGGTAACACCCAAGCTGTTAACAATCAATTGCGTACATTCCAAGGTGGTAGAATGCGTACAGAATACCGAAACGGTAAAGAATGGTTACCAGCGAATAATAATAAAACGGGAGATTGTGCAATTCAAGAAATTGATGAACCTTGTTATGCGGCTGGTGATCAAAGAGCCAATCAGAATCCACAATTAACCATTTTACAGATTATTCTTCTAAAAGAACATAATCGTATTGCTGATAACTTGGCGAAATTGAATCCCCACTGGAATGACGAAACCATTTTCCAAGAAGCAAGACGTATTGCAATTGCTGAACATCAACATATATCTTATTACGAATGGTTACCTATTTTTATTGGTAAGTAATTTTTTTATTTTAGTATAAAAATAAATTGGAGAGAAATAACTACCTCATATTTTTATTTAATCAAAAATAATTGCTTATTTTCTGCTGTGGAGTTAAAAATATTTAACTCCATAATATTTTTGTTAGCGTACTTGAGTATTAATCAATAATTCGTAAATTTATGTTAATGTTATGTACAATATTCCGGAACATTAAATTTTATTATCGGAAACATATGTACGTAATTTATAATTTCATAACAAGTGAACCAAGTTTTTAAATAGTTTTTTTGATTTCTGTATTAATACTCTTATCGGAAAATAAAAATTGACTTTATTAAATCTATATCATACTCTAAAAACAAATATGAATTTGATTATCAACATATTTCGCAAATAATTTTTTAACGTTTGTAATGATAGTGATATTTTAATTAAAATACAAAATTATAAATATTGGATATTTGTAAATGATGTATTTAATTTATAACAAACAAAAATTATTATGTATTATTATATATTTATTAAAATTTTTAGTAGATTTAACTTAACTTATATTTATTTTATTTTTAGGTTTACAAAACTCTTTCAATAACAAAATTCTTTATCAAACCAAGGGATACGTTGATGATTATGATGAAAATGTAGATCCAACCGTTTTGAACGAACATGCTACAGCAGCATTTAGATTCTTCCATTCATTAATTGCTGGAAACTTAGAGTAAGTAATGAACTTAATACAAAATTGTTGATTCTTATAATCATGAAACTTTTCGTTGAATATAACAACTTGTCGAAACAAATTTTTTAATGTTGCTACATTATACTATTATATGATGATTTTTGCTACATTATGTCAAACTAGCAACTGCCGTTACAGATTCATAAATGACTTTATGATAATAATTATAAATTGTTGTCAAAAAAAGCAAATAATAGTAGCTACATATTGTATATATTACTAAAATGCATATTTTGATGTAGAGTATTAAAATATGTATGGGTTTATTCTAATTACATCTAAAAAATCTGTAGTTTTACATAATATTTTTTTTAGTAAATAAAATTCCTTTTTTGATAGAAAAGACAAGGCTCTTACAGAAGAGAAAAATAGACTTATTAGTCTGTTTTAGCTACAATCTTCTCTTTTGACAAAAATTTAAAACTATCGTATAATAATTTTGAAAATAACAATCACGGGTTAATAAAAAGAATTATGAATGCGAAAGATAATAAATGTAAAAATTCAATTGAGTTTTCATAAAATTTTATTATTTTTTAAATTTATAATATTTGTTTAGATTAATGTCTGAACATCGTAATTCTTATGGATCTATTCGTATGAGCGATTGGTTTAATCGTCCTTTAGTTCTTGAACAAGAAGACAATTTCGATGATCTTACCAGAGGAATGGGAACACAACCTCAACTTGCTTCTAATCAACATCACACTAGTGAAGTAAGTTTAGTAAAGAATTTTCTCTAATCTATTAATTAATTGTAATATTTTATTTTGAAAGACACAAATTAATAAGTGTGTAGAAATTGTCACAAAATATTAAGTTTTAAGTTTTTATTTTGAATATTTGTCAGTAGTATGAAAATAATTTTCTTTCAAGAACGTTATAATATGTAATCAAAACATATCTTTACTTATTTCTCCCAATCCATTTTGAATCAACGTTGATGTTTTTGTTGTTGATGTTTTTAAACAAATTTTTACATGTATTTTGAACAATTCGAATATAAGTTTATTTTTAATCATTTCGGATAATTTGTTATAAATACATACACAATCACGCCATGTACTCATTAGGATGTAGCTCAAATTTTTTTCATTATACAAAAATTAACACTTTTCAATCATATCTTCCCATCTTTTCATCGGATACTCCCACGGACGAATACTTTTAATATTACTTAAATTTTGAACATTTTGCAATTATCAACTGTTTCTGAAATGTTTCATTGATAAATCAGTTGACAAGTTAACAATATTTTGTGCAACCTACTTTAAAACTGGTTGTAAAAAACTTTGCAAGTTGACGGTATCGTTAACTTGTCAACTTACAAATCAAGGCGTTTTAAAGAAAGTTAACAATCTAATTTAACTATTTTATTTTGCAGATAACACAATTCTTGTTCAGAAATAATATGCCATTCGGTCAAGATCTGAAAGCACTCGATATTCAAAGAAATCGTGATCACGGTTTGGCTTCTTATAATGATTATAGACATTTCTGTGGTTTACCAAGAGCTCATTCCTTCCACGATTTCCTGGATCTGATTGCTCCAGAAAATATAGATAAGTTAGCACAATTGTATGAAAATCCAGACGATGTAGATTTGACCGTTGGAGGTTCTTTAGAAAAACTTATTCCTGGAACATTATCTGGACCGACATTCTTGTGCATTTTAACGGAACAGTTCTTCAGAACTAGAGTTGGTGATAGATATTGGTATGAACATGGACATCACGGAGCACCGTTTACCATTGGTAAGTAGTTTTTATTTATTTTGATTTTATATTTTATACATACACAATCATGCCATGATTGAAAATCAGTACTCAATTATACATAGTACAAAATTATATTGTCACATTGTTATAAATTCAATCATAATTAAAAAATAAAAATGCACTTAAAAACCAATTGCTGAAAGTTATTAGCAATATTGTTACTTCAAAAAGTACATAATCTTTAAATGAATTAATTAAATGTGGAATTTAATGAATTTTTTAATGTTTGCAAAACATTTCAAATTTTTATGTTGTGGTTTTTTTTTTAAATGATGACGTAAATTAATTGAAACATGAATAAAGTCGTAATGTAAAATGTATAATTGCTAAAGTATGTGCCGTAGAGATTATTTAAAACATAAAATTCCACAAATATCATAGCAATAATTAATACTCGTATATTTTATCTTCAAAAATTAATTATACGATCAATTTTAATGAAAATAATACAAAACTTTATCAGTTTTATTTTTATAATTATGCAGGTATTCAATTGATTTGCAAAACAACAAAAAAATACAATAAATTTAACATGGTAAAGAATCTTACAGAACTCATAATAATCTTATTAAAATCAAAAAGTTTTAAGATTAAATTCTGTATAATTTTTAATTAAAATTCAAAGTTTTGATATACTCTACATATTTAATTATCAGGAAAAAAACTACAAATTACATAAATAATGAACAATTTAAAAAACATACGTACAAAATCACGCTATGTATTCAAAAGGATGTGGTACAAACTCTTCCCACTATTCCAAATTAATTTTCTTCAAATATTCCTATCCAGAAAAGCAACACCAGCTACCACATTTATCTAATCCATCTCATATATTCTCTTCTATTTCTACTACTTGGAAATATTCACTCAATCAAAGCACACTCAATCATACCACTTCATCTACTCATCGGACGTTCACGTAAACGTATACCTTCAAAAATCATTCACATATATTCTTTTAATCAAACGTTCATTAGACATTCGGTGAAGATGACTTGAAACTAACGTCAACTTTTGCAACATTAATTATTTTATGTTATTAATAAAAGTGTAAACAATGTACAATGTAGCGAATTCTAAATTTTTCATAATATTTTTTCAACCTTGGTATATAATGATTAATTTAATGATTAATTTAATAAATATTACAATTTTTTTTTACAGAACAATTAAACGAAATCAGAAAAGCCAGTATCTCCAGATTATTCTGCGATAACGCTTATCATATCAGTTCTATGCAACCCAGAGGATTTGAAAGAATTTCGCACCAGTAAGTACTAATATATTTTTTTTTCAAATTTCATAATAAGAATGAATCAATGATTACTGTATTATACTTATTACAATTATTTCTGATTATGAATTATAATAGAGTTTGTTTAAAATAGTCTGAATACAGATAAGATAAAAATTATTTATTAAAAATTTTAATGAATATTAGGCGTTTTTTCACGAGTAGTTAACTGTAGTTTGGCTAACATTCTAACGTTGTTAATCTTTGCCAGTGGCGTTTTTACAAATTTTGCTTTCTGCAAAATCTTAAAATAAGTCTTCTCTAAATATTCTCAATTCATTAAAAATACATTATTATTAAAGGTATATAATATAAGAATTTAGATTTATATTAAATAACTATATTTTGGCTCAAACTAAATACAGCAGCATTTTGCAGTATAAATAATAAATTAAATTAATTAAAATTAAATAACTTAGAGCTGATATTTTGCACCATTTTTTTCTATAATAATATTCCTAAATATAACAATTTATTATTTATATTATTATATATTTATTTATATTATTTATTTATATTATTATTATATTATTTATATTATTTATTACTCAACGTACATCTTCATCAGGAAAAATGATGCAAATGACTTTTACAGTAAATAAACAGAACATAGAAATAAGTTATTAGGTAACAAAATACGTAACTAGATCATAAAATTTATAAATTTTTAATTAAAGATAGTTGAATTTTATTTCAATCAAACTATACCACATTTTCTTGAAATTACTAACCACATTAAACGTTATTGTATAAAACTCTTTGTAATTAACTATGGTAGTTATTGCAAAAAACGCCTATTATAAATTAGGAACATATTATAAATTTGTAATTATTTTTTCCAGTAATGGTGTTGTCCCTTGCGATGCTTTATCAGCCGTAGATTTAACACTCTGGAAAGATGTTGGAGTATCCAATTCTCCAGGATATGATGAAGATCAATCAGACTATTCATACTAATTTAGAGCGATCTAAAAATTATTAGTATTAATTATTTGTTAATTAAGTATAGAAATATTTTTATCGTTGTCATTATTTCATAATTTTGTATAAATATTATTAGCAATATTTCCGTTTTTATTTAAAATGTTTTACCAGATTTTTAGAAAATAAATTTATTATTATTATTATTATTAATTTAAATGTTATTGTTGTTCTAAAAATATTTGTAAAATAAAATACGTATTTTTGTTTAATACATTTTAAATAAAAATAGGAAAAAATAAAATATCATTTTCATGATTTTTTTTTTTGTTTTTGTTTATTTTTGACATTTAATTTTTTGTACATTCATTATTAAATGTATCATATACATAAAATGTAGATTGTAAATTTTGTATTATTGTTATCAATGATCTTTAATAAAATACTTATTTTTCTAACTTCTTGTTTGTTAATTTTTAGACAATTTATTTTGTGATACACCACTACGATAACTGTTACTACTAGTATGAGAAAAAAATCTTTTAGTGTCAAAAAATATTTGAAGTTTACTTCTTTTTTTCTATTTTTAATTATTGGAATTATTTGACATATTTTTACCTTTTGTATAATGGAACTTTTAAATTGCCGTAACAAATTATAATGTAAGTTTTTTTAAAAATTATATACTTATTAGTTTTATTTGTTTGTTCTAATCAAATTTCAAAATTATTTTTGATTAGTTTGTGTGACATCTGTCAAAAAAATTTGTTTAATGTTCTAAGTAATAGTGATTATATTTTTTAAATTTAATTTTGAGTGTTTTAAAAATTATTTTTCACCAAGGTTATATAATATCTAGACAAATTGCGTCATAACACATTTTATAGATTGCACCTAATCTGGAAAAGAAGATAAATTAATGACGTTACCATAATTTATTTATGTTATCAATACTGTTTAAGTTGGTAATATCGAATTAGCTTTGCTTGTCAAAAGTTTACATTTTTTTCTATAAGTTGGCAAGTTTTTTCCAATTTGTTTTTGAATTTAAATCTAAAACAGAAATTATAATTACAATTATAAAAATTATGTTACAGATTGTCTATATGTAATTTGTAATAATGCAATGTTATCAAATATGGTGAACAGTTCAAGTTACCTTGCTTTGCACAAAAAAAAATTTGTTTAATGTCATAAACACAAGTTAACATAACAACATATAATTCAAACAATTTCAATATTTAAATATAATAGAAACCAAACTTGTCAGATTTCCTGATCTGATTTACAAAAACTAAATTATATTTTATCTGTTCCAACTGATGACGTCACATCTTATAAGTTTGGCTTTTACTATGTACAGATATTTTAATGTTTATGTTGCCATTAATTTTAATTACTGAATTTAATGTTTTAAATATAATTAAAATATATATAATTGAAAAATATTTTTTTACAAAAGTTGTCAAAAATAAGATAAAACAAGCAACAGCCTAAATTAATTAATCTTAACTTGTATAACGACAAATTAACCAAGTGTTTTCTAATTACTTGATGATACTGATCTTAACTAACACAGAATAAAAATTAATTAAAATAACTTGTCTTAGACCCAGTTTTATAAACGCTGGTTAAAATCACTTTAGAAGTAAATGTATTTACACCGTAGATTACAATCTAGTGGTATTAGAAAATAGATATTATTATTAATAATAATAATCTGGTAGTAAATTGTTGAAATAAAATTAGTTTTCATGATTATTTAGTAAGAGAATGAAATTTACTTGTAAAGTAAATTTATTTATTGTTTATGAAACCTGGCCATAAATATTTAATTTATTTAAATAGAAAATTGAAAAATCGGAATATAGTCAGAAAATATTTATTGTTTATAACTCCAACATTTTAGCGATCATTATTAACTTTCTAATTAATTTGTAATACAAAACACATATTGTTCTTGTAAGTATATCTCATTTTTTCCGAATAATATTCAAAAGATTATTAACTTCCCAAAAACAATATGTGTTTTGTATTATACTCGTAAATTACAAATTAAATACCGTTGACTAGCCCTGAAGAAGACAATAGTGATTGCTAAACGTTGGCGTCATTCACAATGAATATTTCCTGATTGAATTCCGATTATTATTTATAAATATTTTCAATATTGATTATCGTGTGATTTTTTTATCACTTCGTTCCCGAGATATTAAATTACAAATTTCGTTTTACTTTAACAAAAATTTATATGTTTTATTTAAAACTGAATTCTGCTCAAATGAAAACAAAATAAATTCAACAATTACTAGCCAGGAAATTGAAACTGTCGTTTGTCTATTATTGCCTGGTTAATTAACTAAGCACATTGTATCTGAAGGAACAAAATTTCTTACTAAATACACTAGTACTAAATAAATTTATAACAGAACAAAAAAAAAAAGAAAAGGTTAATTATTTTCTATGTTAATATACAGCTCATAATTTTACCCTCTAAAACTTACATGTTACATTTAAAGCTGTTTTGTCTTAAACAATTAAGATAACAAAAAAATAAGAAAATATGATCTAGAGTAACAGTCATCAGTCATCACCCTGTATATTTAATGTAATTTTAATCAAACTAATAAAATTTAACTTGATTAGTCGTAACTTTGTGATAAATTTTGGAAATAAGATAAATAAAAAAAAATAACTTTGTTATATCACTAAAACTTTATTATCGTAACTGCAGTTTCAGGCTGTTAGGCCATCGTCAGACGATGGCCTACTACGTTGAAACTGCAGTTACAGTAATAAAGTTTTAGTGATATAACAAAGTCATTTTTTTTTTATTTATCAAACTAATAATATTTTTATCTACAATTTTGTTTAAATACCTTTATTTTTTGCTACAAAAATATCGTAAATTTTTAATACTTATGTTAAGTATTATTTTTGCGTACTAGTAAATTTCAAATCTGAATTTCTTGACAGATAACGAATCACAACAAACAGTATATCAAAACACAATCAGATTTTTCTCGTCAGTTAAGTATAATTAGAACAATAGCTATATCGACATAAGTTAACTTGCTTCAGCAATTAGTAAACAATCTTTTATTAGCATTTTTCTTTACTTTTTTATGTCAATAATTTAGATTATTAAATCATAGTTTATGCAATCACTCAAATATTTTACTTCAGTGATACAAAATCATCTATAAATTTTTTTTTATTAAAGTTCAATTTATATTTGTTTATTATTTTAAAGAAGAAATGAATTTAATCAGACAGTATTAAATGATAGTTATTATTATTAATAATAAAGGAGAATAATTTACTTGTGAAATAAATCTAAAAATAAAAAGTATTTGAAACATTATAACAATTTAGCTTTAATTAATTTACTAGAAAAAAAAAAGAACTGTTTGAAATTTAACATAAAAATAGTATTTAATTATGAAAATACATAATAAAGTTTTTTTTTGTGTTCGATATTGTTTATTTTCAGTTTATGAAATTTTATTGTGTTTAGTATCAAAGTAATTTCATCTAAGAATAATATTGGAAAGGCAAAATTGATTTTTTATCAGTATACGAAATATGTACTTGTGACAATAGTGGACTTTTATCATACCATTAAGTCTGAGTTTTTTTTTAGCAATACAATTTCGGTTATTTTACTATTTTAAATTAAAGTTAAAATTATTTTGAAATGTATTACATTTCGTAATACAATATTTATTAATATATTAAAAAGAAAAACATGAAAATAAATTACAACATATTGTTTAAATTTTACCTACCGTCTAATATTACTTAACTAATTTGTTTTAGTTTATTTTTTTATATATATATTTAATAAACAAAACGTTAAATTATTTAAGTGCATTTTAATTCTAGTGACAAGTTTTAGTTGAAGTTTTCACAATGAAGAAATCATTCGTTATGATTGTGATATTTTTAATGATCGAATTTTTTCATAATGGATATATGTTTAATTATTATAAACAAGACCCGTATCTAAAAAGTGTACAAGTTAGTGGAGGCTATAAAAGTAAGTCAATTCTTTTTAAAAGTGCATAATTAAAATAGTTTTTTTGGTACATAGTTATTTAAAAAGTTTATTTGTTATTATTTATTATTATTATAAACAAGATTTGTATCTAGTGTGGAGTATTTAGTGAAGGCTAGAAAAGTAAGTCATTTCTTTTTAAAAGTACATACAAAATTAGAGTACTTTACATATTTATTTATAAATACAATAGGAAAATTTTTGTTTTATAATTATAAAAGTGAAACAAAACTAATTTTACTGTTTTTTGAACAAATTTATTTCATTTTATTATTGTAAAATATTAACATAAAAGTGTTAAAGATAGTAAAGGCTATAAAAGTAAAACTGTTTTTTTAAATTACATAATTAAAGTAGATATTTGGTATTTTTTACTGTTTTTTGAACAAATTTATTTCATTTTATCATTGAAAAATATAAACATAAAAGTACTGAATTTAGTAGAAGCTATAAAAGTAAGTAATTTCTTTTTAAAAGTACATAATTAAAGTAGTTTTTGTGGTACATTTTTACTGTTTTTTGAACAAATTTATTCATTTTATCATTGTAAAATATAAACATAAAATTATTGAATTTAGTAGAGCCTATAAAAGTAAGTTATTTCTTTATAAAAGTACTGAATTTAGTAGAGGCTATAAAAGTAAGTTATTTCTTTTTAAAAGTACATAATTAAAGTAGGTTTTTTGATACATAAATACATAAATATGTATAAAGATCATTTGTTACTATAGTAAATTATCTGTTCATAAAACAAAACAATTTTTACTGTTTTTTAGACAAATTCATTCCAATTTATCAGTTATAAAATATACTGTTTTTATTGAAATAAAACTGTTTATTATAGTAAAGCTAAATTTATTTTATAGTCAAATTTATGAAACAGAAAATAAAGAAATTTTTAGAACTTATATTAAAATAAAATGGCTTTAGGTTGTAGTTCTGTATTAATATTTATTAATTATAAGTACTTTTCAACGTACGCAACTTACATCTTTATCAGAAAAAATGATACAGATGATATTTACAGTAAATAAATAGTACATAAAAACAAGTTACTAATTAACAAAATAAATAACTAAATCATAAAATTTATAAATTTCTAATTAAAGGAAGCCAAATTTTATTTAAATCAGTGTCGATTATTAATAAATATTAATACAGAACTACAACCTAAAACCGTTTTATATTATTAAACAGATTTTTTTAACACCGATAACTTATTATATTAAATTGAAAACTTATTATATTAAATTGGAAAGTTATAGTTAATAATAGGTTTAGTTAATAATATATAATAAAATTTTTGTTCGTTATTGTTAATTATTTGTATATTTATATTTTGATAAAGATGAATGTGTAATGAATTTTAATAATACAAAATTTTAACCTAATATCTTTTAATTTGAATACAATACTTTTATAGCTCTAATGTAAAATTATGTTTATTTTTTATCATTGAATTTATATAATCTGTAATAATATATCTGTTTATCTGTCTATAGTTTGTAACTCAAATACTAATTAACAAAAAAAATCATAAAATTTGACATATACATAGTTACGACTATGAATTAATAAATGGATAACTACAAATTATCATAAACTATTTATAAACAAACTAACCAATAATTTACGAAACGACAAAACTGATATGACATAAATTAAGTGTCAAATTTTGTCAAGGTTACAATAGTAATTAGAAAAATAAAATGTTATAACATGTCATAAGTACATTATATCAAGTAATAACTTTTATTTTCTAATATTTAGTAAAACTAAAAGCAAAAAGTAGTGTTATTTAGAGTAGATTAATCTTAGGGTAACCAAATTAAATTAATAATCTAAGAAAGCAGTGAATGCAAAAAGAAATGTTAAAGTACTACGTGTTTTAATGTTTATAGAAATTCATTAAATTTTAATTTTAATAAATAAAACAGATTAACATAGTAAATCTTTCAGAATTCATTATATAAAATAAAACGATTTTAAGTTTAAGTTCTGTACAAATATTTATTAATAATTGACGTTTCGACGAACTCAATATCCGTCTTCATAAGAAAACTGATACAAATGACATTTACAGTAGGTAACAAATAAGTAACTAGATCATAAAAAAATAATTTTTATAATCTAGTTACTTATTTGTTACCTAGTAACTTGATTCTATGTTTTGTTATTTACTGTAAATGTCATCTGTATAAGTTTTCCTGATGAAGACAGACGATGAGTCCGTCGAAACGTCGATTATTAATAAATAATAAATAATAAAATAGTTGACAGTTTTTACAAATTGTTGTAAAGCGACAATAATTTTATAATATTGATTTTAATAATTGGTTATATTTAATAAACATTTTATTGAATACAACTTTCAAAACATGTCAAACATTTTGCGAAAACTTAAAATTTGTTATTCAACAATTCGTTTCATTTAATGATTTATAGATGCAAAAATAAATATTACTTTTTCAATAAATAAATTAAGTTGACAAAATTAGCAATTTCAATGAAAGTTTAAGTAAGAATTTGAAATTTGTAAAATATCACAATAACAATAAAATCTATTTGAAAAAAAAAACTAATGAACAAGTACGGTAAATTAAAATTCTGATATTCGGGTAATTAATTTTGATAAATTGTTTGATAAATTACTAATTGATTTTAGTTGACATAGCGTCATGTTATTCAAAAACATTTTTAGAAAATGATTTTACTTAGCAATGAAAAACCAAACTACGCATGTGCATGTGCATAAAATTAGAGCAATTAGTAATATTGTTTTTTTATATTTCTTTAATAGAATTAATTCTGCACTTAATCTATGTATAATATAAAAAAGAAATGTTTGTTTTATGATTGAAGACCTTAAAATTTGGCATATACACAGTTAAGATGAGTTAACATTCTAAGTGCGCCACTATTACTATCTACAGAATTGTAAAAACTGTCTCACAGTTAGTGAAATTATATGGATTAATGAATTAAATTTAATGGGAAGGTTGTCTAAAATGGTTAGATGTTCAAATCAAACTCTTATTTAAGATTCTATGTCAAGCTTTCGGTGGTATTGTTCAACCTTCTTCAGGACCTATAAAATTTTATTAATTCATTATATAAAAAAGTACAGTAAGCAAAAAATTCACAGTAATAATACATTTTATTACTTACATGCTCTGTTGGAGAATTGAAAAAAACAACATATATGTTTATGTTTATGTTTTGTTTTTCAGTTCTCTAACATACATACATACATACATACACAATCACGCTATGTACCCAAAGGAGTGTGGCACAAACTCTTTTCATCCACATTCATAATTCCTCTCTGTTCTCCAACAGAGCATGCAATTAATAAAATGTAGTTATTACTGTGAATTTTTTGATTACTGTACTTTTTTGTATAATAAATTAATCAAAATTTGTAGATCCTGAAAAAGGTAGAAAATACCACTAAAAGCTTGACATAAAATCTTAAATGAGAGTTTGATTCAAACATTTAACCGACTTTTTGACTACATTCAGATTGAATTCAATCCATTTTATTATATTCCAATCGTGTTTTATATAGCTTTATAGTCTGTTTTTAACTAAGAGGAGTAATTTGAAATTTTTGCTTTAAATTATATATTTTTGATTAGTTGGCACACAACCGTTTTTACACCTAACATATTTTTTTATTTTGTCATCAACTGTCAACAAACTATTAGTACTGTAAATAACTTATTGTCAAGTTTCGTATGATCACGTTTTCTTTAATTTCGTGTGCTTTAAATGTGATATTTTATAAGTAAATATACCAAATGTGGAGGTTACAGATTCTTGTAAATTTAATTTGCTGTAAAAAAATTCTAGTAACTTTTCTAATGTCCTTTCATAGTGTAAAACTTACTTTTAAATTTACTCCTCCTAGTTAAAAAATAGACTATAGATACTACCGAATATAATACTCTTAATAGATTTGATGGTTCGAATCTACTGGCCGGCGTTTCTATTTGTCGTAATTTGATCAACTGCTTGTCTTAAAATATCATTAGTTTAGAACTCGTCGTTGCTCTATGCAAACGCACGACTTGCAGTTTCGAATGGAGTCTAAATGAATTATCAGGATGTCTAAGTACTTTGTATTTGCGGTCAAGGTTCTCCTAAAATTGTCGTACGAAATTTAATGATGAATAAAGGACTGACCAGCGAAAAAAGATAATATAATGTTAACCAAACATCAAATTACTGGTCACTTAAGATAATAACATTTTATAATACAATACTCAAACTAGATGTTTTTTAAATTTTGCTATATTTTGTTTATTGCATCATTTGATTTGATAACAAAACTAATCGTCCGAATATTACATTTTTTTAATTATTTTTTACACTCACTCATTTCGCCTTCATTCCAATTTTTAATCTATATATGCTTACATAACGGATTATTTCATCTCTAAATTAAAATCTATCATTGTTATTATTTACAGTTTCTATTTTTTTTTTTGTAATTACTAGTTTCCAAGATATGCATGCTACAAAAGTAATTTTTGAAAAAAAAAAATGCAATAAATTTACCGGTGTTTTGTAATTAAAAAATTTAAGACAGAAAAGGCATTAAAAAAAAAATTAAAATAGTAAAAAATACTATAAAATTAGACCGCTTTGAAACGATTGTATAATATTTTGTTTTAAGTTAATAAAAAAAAAGTTAACAAAGCCGACTAATATCTAACAATAAGTAGTTTTTATAATTATTTAAAAATAGTAAAATAAAAAAGGCTTTAGGATTAAGTTCTATATATATATATATATATATATATATATATATATATATATATATATATATATATATAGAACTTAATCCTAAAGTTTTTTCATTTTAATATAATGAGTTCTGAAAGATTTTTTACTACGTTAAAAATAGTAATAAAATATTTTTATTCAAATTATAGTGTGTAATGTATAGCACAAACCAAGAATCTTTTATGGTTCGAATTCAATACGCTACCACTTGCTTATAGCTGCTTGTTTTTGCACCTAAAGGGTAGGCACAAACCATTTGACTGGACATGTTTTTAAACTCTAAAGGAAGAAAAAAATCCAAAATTACATTCTAAAAAAATGTTAATGTTTTTTTTCTCGAAAATTTAATACGTCTGTCCAAATAGTTTCCTTATTAATTAACGACAAAAAAAAATGGCGTCAGCGACCACAAATGTATTGACAAAAAATGTTTTTATTGCATGTTTTATAGCCACTGAATATATTTGCTTTTGTTTATTTCACTTACACCTTTTATATTTTTACATATTTGAATTATGAATTAAATTCGGAAATTAATTACGCGCAACAAATTTCTTTCTAATACAAATTTTTCTCTAAAGATAAATAAGAACAAATTGAAATAAAAAATTACAAAAAAACATTAAAAATAATTAAAATGCATAATAAAAAACAATAAAATTAGTCGGCTTTAAAATAATTATTTAATATTTTGTTTTAAATTTTCAATTAAAAAAGTTAACAAAGCGGACTAATTTCAAAATAGTTTTTATTATTATAATTATTGTAAGAAATATATACCGGGTGTCCATGGATATAAAGCCAATCTAATTAATTTTTTTATTTGTGTATTACATAATAAAATTTTAATTGAATAAATAAAATATAAAGGGCAACAAAATAACATAAATTATAATAAAATATTGTTTTTGGTTTTTATCAAAATTGATATAAACTTTTGTATTTTAAGTAAAACACTTGTTATATTTTTTAAAAAAATCAATTATGTACAAGTTTAATTTTAATACAATTTTTTTGTGAAAATAATCAATAACAAATTTAAATTAAAATTTTAAAGAAAGAAATGGCACTAAAAAAATAAAAATAATAAAAAAAAATACAATTAGTCGGATATAAAACAATTGTTTAATATTTTTTCAAAATTTTTAATTAGAATAAGTTAACAAAGCAGACTAATTTTAAAGTAATTTGTATTTTTATAAAAATGAGTAGACTATTCTGAAGCATGTTTAACAATAGCACATTTATCTGGTTGATTTAGACGAATTGACGAATTTTTAATGAATGGTTATGATATTAATTTTATCAAAAAAGCATTACATCCGAGAAAATCTAAAGTTGTTGAAGATTTAATTGATAATGTAAACATAATCTACGATTTTTTGCCTTTCGTAAAAAATGTTACTGATAAAATATAGAAAATCCATCTGTGTCGTATTTGACACTGTTTATTCATAAAATTAATATGAGTTATTAATATGAGAAATCGATTACATACGAAATAAAGTTTGATAAATTATTAATAATATAAAACAATTAAAATACAATATTTAAATGTTTATAAACGAATGCCAACTAAACATTATACTAATTAAAAAATAATTATAAAGAAAATTTTGTTTTGACATTTCATTTTTTAGAATAAAAATATTTAAGAGTTGGTTAATTGTTTTCATAGTATCGTGAATTAATAAATTTAAAAATTACATTTGATTAATATAAAAAATCGCAAAAAAATTGTATTATGACAACGCATTCGTCATAATTTAATGGACATTTTCAAAAAAACAATTAGTCAATTGTTTTAAATAGACTTATTATGAAATTGAAATGTCAAAATAAAGTTTCATTATTTTCTAATTAGTGTATTGAGTTGATTTTTGCTAATAAATATAAAAAATATGGAATTACGATATAACTCATTATCTGGTACTACAAACTTGGTTTTAAAATCAGTTTTAACAAAAATTAGATTTAAAGCAATTCAATGGACTCGTTACACAATTTTTTTTAAATTTTTTTGATCAAAAATATACGTTAAAACAATTTTATATGTTTCAAAGCAAAATTATTTATAATAAATAAAAAAATAAATTTTAAAGTTGAATGTCAAATTGTTAATGTTTATTTTAATTTAAAAAAAAAATACTGTATATATATTTTTTAAATATTTTATCTGAATTTTGCGCTACTGTGTATTGTCACCAAATCTCAATTTAATATTATATTATTTAACGATATTTTTGTTTTGTTTTACAGATAATATGATAAATATAACAGCGAGAGAAATAAAATATTGTATGATTTACGGGCAAGGAATAGCATTTAGTGAACAAACTCTAGGAGACGAATTACCAAATTATGGAATATATTTAAATAGGAACAGTAGCGGATATTTACGTTTCTCGATGAATTCGCCGCCAAAAACTTTAGCAAATTTACGAAAATCATCGAATATCATGATCAGAGGTCTTCAAGTACTCTGCGATAAATATGTAAATGAGTTAGAACCTAGGTAATTAAATATTCTATTTGAAAATTGTATTATACAAATTTTTGGAATAAATAATATTCTGAAAGTGGCATTAGTCTAAATTATTGAATCTATTACATTCCCACTTCAAGTGTTTGAAAATTACTAATATTATTACATTATATTAATTTCACACTTATAAACATTTTTTGTTCAATGTTATTATTATTATTAATGTTTAGTGCATTATTGTATAATGGCGTTGGTGGTATTTATTGCCTCTCTTCAACACCGTTTTAATTTACTTGGCATAAAAACTAGCCAGACACGTGCATCACTTTTCTTCCGACACTGATCAAAGCATCATACTGACGAGATCTTAAAGAGCGAAACACATGTCTATGGTTAAACTGGCCAGTCATTGATGCATAGCTTAACAGCCGATTCAATGATTGAGTAATTTGTGAATTTTTTTAAGAAAAATTTCAACATTTGAATATTATTATATTAATTATATTAATTTCTGCCATTTTCTTAGTATTTATAGATTCCAAGTAAAAAATCAGTGACTGGATTTTACCGTAAAATTAAAATCTTGATTTTAATGAATATCATAATTGTAATCAAACTTAAATAAAAAAATACAATATGCTAAATGATTAAGTTCAATAAAATTTTCTCTAGCGCAGTCAAAAGCATTCAGAGTAATATAATGCAAGAGAAAAGTTTTTGACGGCACTAAACAAAATGATTTTAATTACATAAATAAATATTTCCAAGTGGTAAGAATAAAAAAGCATATATAAAAGGCATCATAAATGTGGATAAAATAAAAATGCTTGTCTGATTAGAAATGTTTATCGAAAACTGATTTTTGCATAAATAGAAATCAGTTTGTGTCACAAAAAGTTTTGTCTGACAATGAGCATTGTTTTTTCTGTTAAATTATGATTTTGGCCAAGATTCTAATTTTGCTATATAAAATTCTGATTTTGCTATATAAAATTTTTCACCAAGAAGAAATTGATTTGCTATACTAAAAGAATGTAATTTTTAAAATTCTCAATTTTCATGTTAAATATACGTATAAAAAAATACATTATATTTACAAATGATTAAATATTTAAAAAAATTGTTTTTACGCACATGCATGTTCCATTTAGGTATAAAACCCGGTTGCACAAAGCATTGCTAATCGTTCTATAAGTTACCCAATTTATTAACTTGCCAACTGATCAATCAATTAAGTTGATTAAGTTAACAAAGTTTTGTGCAACCGAAGCTAACTCTAATAGAGTTTATTAAAGTTATGCGTATATACTTTTTTTTTAGTTATTCAAGAAGAAGTATATCATTTATAAAATCAATCTACGATAAGAAATTTAAAATGAGTGGTGTGTGCCAGGACGTATCTAATATAGAAACATGTAGAAACTACGGTAAAGATAAATACAGAAGTTACAGCGGCCTCTGTAATAATATGAATAATCCTACTTGGGGTATGGCTGAAACACCTTACACTCGACTTGCATTTCCAAGTTATTCTGATGGTATTTTTTTACAAATTTATTTTAAAGTATAGGTTTGTTTGATGTTTGATGCTAGTTAACATTATTGTAAAATATCTGTTTTATCATATTTTATGTTAATAAGGTATAAAAATAAATATAAAGTTATCATTAAAAAAAAACAAACACGGTTAGTTTTACAAATTTTATATTACTGGACGATTGTTTCAACCTTTTGGTTATCTTCAAGAGTTACATACAAAAGTTCTTAAAATTAAAAAAAAATTGTTTTAATAATAACTTTTATAGTTATTTTTATTCCTTATTAATTTTTTTAAATATTTCATCAACCACCGCAAGTTTAATGCTATATTTTATGTTATTTTAATTTTCCTTCCTTTTTTCTCGAACAGACTTAATAAAACTAGTAATACATGACAAATTTTCTTTTACGTTCAACCCCTGATACACAGTTATGGTTTTAAATTTGCTAGACATGCGCGTTATGACTGTTACATTTTTCATTTATTAATAATACTTTTATTTAATAATATTTTTGTTTTTGATTATTTTTTTTTTATTAATGTCAAAAGATAAACTTTTGTTCTTGGGTCCTGAAGCTGCGTTATAATTAATTATAATGTTATTAAATTCCCTATCAGGTTCGTTATTGTTTTTAACAATGACGCGTTTCGACTTTCCAGTCATTTTTAGATTTTCTGATTTTGGTCTGTGTTGTGCTTGGTCTGTGTTGTGTTGTCTGTGTTTTTTTTGCAATAAATACAATATATAAAATATACTAGATTTGTAATATATAATATTTCTTTATTATTATTTATATTTGACAAAAAACTGTAAAATATATGTTTATGTAGTCATGGCTGTATGAGTCAAGTGATTTTTTGATTATCAGTTTGAAACGACATCGAAATATATATAATCTTTTGCTACTAATGATGAGAGCTTAGCTTCCGAAATTCGTATATAACTTTTTTTTTAAATTATTGTTTGTGATTTTAGGAAAATTATTTTATTTTATTAAATTTTCGCCACAGTAAAATCAAAATTTACAAATACAGTTTGTAATAATCACTTAACAAATGAAACCATGACCCACAAACTACCGAATTAATGCTTAATGATCATTAAATATTGTCGTGTGTTCTAAACGTAACATACATATATTTTACAATATATACATTTTAAATAAATTTCTAAAATAATATTAATAGGCATCTACAGTCCAGCAATATCTGTGTACGAATGCGATCTACCAAGTCCAAGGGAAATAAGTCAATATATATTTTCTCCACGACTTGTATATGACGGCAAACTTTCACAATTAGCGAGTGAATTTGCTCAACTGATAGGACATGATTCTAACTTGGCTGTAACTGATAGTGTAGGTAATATCCTAATATTTTTTAAAACTTAGTATATACAAAAGAAATCATACAGGTTGTTGAAAAAAGAGTTACAAATTTAAAAAAAAACATAGTACGACAAAAATTAAGTCAAAATTTTTTAATATACAGTGTGTAAAGTGATGAGGTTTCCTATAGGGAAAAAAAATGTAATATGAGTTTTAAGAAAAAAACTTATTCTTTATAAAAAAATTTGCTTGTATCGAAACCCCTTATAGTCAAAGAAAAATCCAGTAATCACTTAAGATAAGATCAGAAACTTGATATTATGTCGAGTTGTTGATTTTAAATATGACTAAGTCCGAATGTTACATCAGTATCGTGTGAAAAATGTTAAAAATATTTGTTATACAAGAGACTTACTTTTTAATTATTATTATTATTATTATTAATTTGCCAAAATATAATTAAAAAAAAATATATTTATATTTTTTTTTCATGGGTAACACGATACTGATTTAACATTCGGACTTAGTCATATTTAAAATCAACAACTCGACATAATATCAAGTTTTTGATCTTATCTTAAGTGATTACTGGATTTTTCTTTGACTATAAGGAGTTTTGATAGCAGCAAAATTTTTTATAAAGAATAAGTTTTTCTCCTAAAACTCATATTAATTTTTTTTTCCCGCTAGGAAACTACTTCACTTTACACATTGCAAATAAATCATTTTTAAAATAAGTATCTCTTGTTCTATGTTATAACAATGATACGCATCTTACAAATTAAATTAGCAAAATTTTTACAAAAAAAAAATTAATTTAATTATTCTGAAAAAGTAGTTACAAATGAAAAGTATATAATTTACAAAAATAGTTTATATTCGATGTATAATATAAGCAAAACTTGATATTAATATTATGACTGCATTTAATTAAAAGGCTTTGAATACGGACCACTATTTTTAATCGCGTGTTTAACAACGTGATAGATGTTACCACTGATAATGTTACATAAAATTTATATTAGTTTGCTAATAAAAATATTTTTTATTTGTTTATGATTTTGGTCAAATATTTGATCAAAAAATATTGATCATAATATTTTTTTTTTGTAGCACATGGTCCCATAATGTGCTGTACAAATTCCGGTAAATTTTTACCATTTCATCTCACACATCATTCTTGTATGCCAATTGAAGTTCCAGCAAATGATCCATTTTACAGTAATTATGGTGTTAAATGTATGACATTTGTTAGATCACTAACAGCTCCGAATAGTGAGTGCTCACTTGGACCTGGAGAACAAGTAAATATTTTTAGTGTTGTTTCTTGTTTTAGATTTTTCTTTTGCAGTTTCGTTTTTTATTTATTTTACGACGCGTAAAGTATTCTTATTTATTTATTAGTTATAAATTTATTTTAAAAATGATAGTATAATACGTTTTATAAATAGAATGACTACTTCTTTAATTTTCACCTGAAGTCAGTGCAAAATTAATAGTCTAATGTAAAATTTGAGGCAATTTAAGAGTTTACTTTGCATTATTATAACTTTTATTTTATGATTATAATGGCCGATTTTATAATAAATACTTCAACTAAAGTCAATTTTAAACTGAACAAAAAGCATCAATTTTAAATTCTACTATAATAATAGTTATTGTTATCATTATTTTTTTTTTTTCACATTCTAATTTAAAGAATTTCAAGTTTTTCTTTACTTCAGTATTGTCTTATTTTTATTTATTCGCTCTCAGAGTAAAACCAAATAAAAAAATTATTATCCTATTTATAAGTTAAAATGTGTGAATTTGACGAAAAATTAAGTCAAACTAGAATTTGTCATTTGTTTTCAAATTTACATATATTTTTCTTTGTTTAGGTAAATGGAGTAAGCAGTTACTTAGATCTTAGTTTCGTTTATGGTAATTCAAAAGATACGGCGAAATATTTAAGAGCGCTTGTTGATGGTGAATTGCTTAAAAGACAATCTGGTAAAAAATCAATGTTACCATTGACAAATTCTACCATGTGTGATGATCGGTCTTCAGATGAAATTTGCTACATGGCTGGTAAGAAACTAGGAAAACTAACGTATTTTTAGAAAATATTTTTTCTGTAAAGTGACATAACAATATTCAATTATGAATTTTTAACTTTCTTTTAATTAGGTTACTGAGTATTTTTTACAGTAATTTTAAAACAGCTTAGGATATTTAATTTTCTTATACAAGGTGCACTAGAAATATTTAGACAATTTAAAATTGAAATATTTTATTCTATTCAGTTTTGAAACAGATACAGAAAGAATAATCTAGATAAAGATACAGTATTTTGTATAATCTAGATGAGATAAGAGATATAACAAAAACAAAGTTTTAGATAATAAGTTAAAAAAAATATTTTTATAAATTTTCAATGTATATGCACAAATTATTAAAAATAATAAATAAATTTCAAAGAATATCAGTGAAAATTTAGCATTTATTTTATTTTCTAGGAGATACAAGAGTAAATCAAAATCCATTACTTTCTGTACTTCAAACAATATTGTTTCGCGAACATAATCGAATTGCTCGTGAGCTGCAAGAGGTTAATCCAAAATGGAATGATGAAAAATTATTTCAAGAATCTCGTAGAATATTAATTGCAATATTTCAACATATTGTCTATAAAGAATATCTACCTATTATATTAGGTTTGCTATATTTAATTTGTTTAGGACCATTATTTCCAATTTTATTTATCTTTGAGATATGTAAAATATCATTTGTGATTGGATAAAACTATATTCTTAGAATAAATTACAACATTCTATTGGATAATTTTTAAATTATTTCAAGAATAAATTTATTTCTAACATTTGAAAACACTAGGCTTTAAAGATGTGTGGTTTTATTTTCAAATTTTTTTTCTTTTGTGATGAATATTGGCTATTAATTATTTATGATCAATAATATTCTATAATACTTTACAAATATTTATTTATAAATGAAAAAGAAAATTTAAAAGTAAAGGCAAAATATATTTTACTGCTTTAATAGAAGTAAATGTGAGCAATTGTTTTTTAAATTTATTTTAATAATTGGATTTCTTTCTGTTTGTTTATATATATATATATATATATATATATATATATATATATATATATATATATATATATATAAATTATATTACATGTAAAAAATAAAAATGAAAAATTTGATATTTTAACCATTAGTAATTTTTAGGTATATATTAATAATTTGAATGTATTTTTAGGTACACGTTTTACGGAAATGTTATTCTGTGAGAGTGATTCGGAAGGTTTTACATATAATTATGATCCGAAACAAAATGCTGCTAGTTTTAATTCAATGAATATAATATTTAGAGTTTTTCATTCGACTATACCTCATTCTATCCAGTAAGCTTTTTTTATTCTGTATGCACCAGAAATGGTACAGGTGTAGTTTTAATAGAAATTATAGTTTGAGATTTCGTACTTGTTAGCTAACGCTAGCAATAATTAACTTCAGGCTTATTATACCTTTGATACACGACATGAACATTAACTCAGTTCTTAATTTGTCTTAATAATAATTGTTTAATTTTTGATACTTGGTTTTTATTTTAAATTTGCTGTACATGTACATTATGACTTCTATGACAATTTAATAATATTAATGTTTTTTTAAATAATTTTTTTTTTATTTTTTGCAATAAATATAAAAAAAAATATATTTGATTTACAGTGTATAATAATTTTTTTATTAATACTAATTTTTAACAAATAACTTTGAAACATATGTTTATTTGTAGTAATAACTGTTTTTTTTTTAATAGTATCTAAAGTCGACGTTAGCCTGACACAAAAGCATCGATTTTAAATATTTAATGGCATAATTATGATTGCTATAATACTTTTCTGCTAACTTTTTAAACTTACAATAGCAAAATTATTTGTTTTTGCTAATGAAAACAATGCTTCTTTGTCAGCTTAAAATCTATTTTAATTAAAAAGTTTGTTACGAAAACGGCAATTAACGCAAACAATTACTGTTTTAGAATCCATTCGGATACTTGTGAACATATCACTTATTATAATTTTAGTGATTATATGTTAAGACCAGTTCTTGCTAATAAACATTTGGATGGAATATTAAATGGTTTAAATTGTGCACCAATGGTAAAAATTGGCTCGTGGATTACACCAGAAGTAGGTATAAATTCTTTTTTTTTTGTATGTTACTTCTCTAATTGTAAAGTATTATAGAAATATCTGTACCGTCATTTTGGTGTAGAACTAGTCTAAATTTTTTTTTTTTTTTTAAGTTATAAGATGTATTTGTTTAAAGTTTATTTTTATTAGTAATAAAAATATATACAGTGCGATATTTTTATCTCTGAACATATGAACTGAATTACATGTAAATTTCCTATGTTCAATTTAAAAAAAAACACATCGGACGCATAGAGACATCCCTGACAGTTATGCAACCAATCATACGTAATATGATGTTTATTTGAATAAAAAATAAAATATTTAACAGAATATGGTCATTTATTGTAAATTGCTGAACACTTAAATTTATAAATAATAATAATAATAGATAATACTATACGTTTTTAAACAGATTTCTTGAAATAATGCGAATAGTTTAATGTTTTCTAAATATTTTGTTGAAAGTAACTCATTTTTTTTTTCAAATAACTGTCACATTATGTAAGATTGGTTGCATAACTATCAGGGTTGTCTCTATGCGTCCGATGTGTTTTTTTTAAAATTGAACATAGGAAATTTACATGTAATTCAATTCATATGTTCAGAGATAAAAATATCGCACTGTATATATCTTTATAATACTTTTTCTATAAATATTTCAATATTACAAAAAATTGAGTTAGGCTTGTTTTTTTATCAAGATGATATACATACATACACAATCACGCTATGTACCTAAAAGAATGTGGCACAAACTCTTATCACTATCCCAAAATTTGTGTCATCCAAATATTTTTATCCAATCAAGCAACTATAGTTTTATCCTTATATATGATACATCTCATACATGCTCTTTTATTCCTACTAATTGGAAACATTTGTTTACGCAAAACACACTCAATTATACCATTCCATCTATTCACTGGACGTTCACGCACACATATACCTTCAAAATCATTCATATAATTTTTTTTAATCAAACGTTTATTAGACAATTACTCAAAATGACATTTCACATTTATCATACACTAATCTATTTTTAAAATAGTTCGGACATGTTGTGCGAATGTCTAATGAACGTTTGGTTAAAAAAATTTATTTGAATGATTTTGATGGTATACGTTTGCAGGTGGACGTCCGATGAGTAGTTGGAGTGGTATGATTGAGAGGGTGGCTTGGGTGAGCGAAAGTAGGAATAAAAGAGCATGGTATGAGAGTGGAATTATGAATGTGGATGAAGCAAAAGTTGCTTGTTTGGATAGGAATGTTTGGAGGCAACTGATTTCGGGATGATGAAAAGAGTTTGTGCCACACCCTTTTGGGTACATGGCGTGATTGTGTATGTATGTATGTATGTATCTATTTTGTATTCGATTCCTTCTACTTACATCACATACGCCACGTAAAAATATCAGCTATTATTTTCCTTTTATAAAGTCAAGTATGTTTTAGAGTCAAAAAATTTAAAAACATTTAAATTTAAAATTAAATTTTTTTACCATAATAAGTTTCATGCGAATTAATAATTATGTTAATATGTTGATAATTAAGTATGCTATAGTAGCAAATTTCCTGTAATTCTTAAATGATAAAATGATTTCAATGAAATTATCTAGCTTAAAGCTAAATAAAGTTTGATTTGATTTGATTTTCTTGTTGTAGGTTCAAGATAAGTTATTTAAATCGTATAAACCATACGGTTTAGATCTAATGGCAATGGATATTCAAAGAGGCAGAGACCATGGTATACCAGGATACAATAAATTTCGAGAATTGTTGGGTTTTAAACGAGCGAGAACATTTCAAGATTTAATTTCAGAAATGGGACAAGAGGTAAATTTCGAGCTATTTATAAATCTATAATATAATATAATTGCATAAGAAAAAATCATCAATAAAAAAATAAAAAAAAACAATATATAAATAAAAAAAATAATTTTAATATACCACTTTTTTAACACGTATTAAAAAGTATAATATTATTTCTCCTAGCCCCATACAGATTTATAACCCCATAGAGTAAAACGTGGACAACGACAGCTACTCCTTGCACTCTTTACTATTATGTTATTTACTCTATACGGTTATAAATCTGTTATATTTTTTTTATATTACTTATTTATAATGCATACTTAAATAATACATTTATTTCGGTATAAGACAACACTCACAATATAGGAGTGTAGTAATAAAAATTAATTTTCATAGAATTGATTTATTAAAAAAATATAGAGAAAAACTGTTTTAAAAACATCCTGTTACATTAAATTTCACAAATTGTTTAATAATATTAATATGTTTCGAATCTGCAGAATGTTGAACGTCTACAATATATCTACAAACATGTAGACGACATTGATTTAATTGTAGGAGCAACCGTGGAAAAGCCTTTAGTTGGAGCACAATTTGGTCCAGTTACATTGACAGTATTAAAAGAACAATTTTTTCGGTATATGATCGGTGATAGATATTTCTATACATATAAAAATCAACCCTATCCATTTACAGCAGGTATTTAGGTTTACTTATAATTATTTACGCACATTTTTAAAATATTTTTTATATGGATTAATATTTTATTAAATTTTCAGCTCAATTAAAAGAAATACATAAAATGACAATGGCAAAATTAATATGCGAAAACGGTGATAATATCAAATATATACAAAAAAATGCATTTTTGTTAGAATCAAATTTGTACGTACGAAAAAATAAATAAATGTAGACGAGTAGAAAAGTGGCAAATCGACCATTTTATCAAAATTGATATTTATTTGGTTTTTCACTAGAAGAGAAGTTGTTTAATCACATATTGCAGACAATTTGGACATTTGTTAAATATTATATACACCTATTCTCTCAATGGTTATTTCTAATTCTCGAAACTTACAAAATGTTGATTCGCCATTTTTCCATTGAAGTCCTCATATGTACAATCATGTAATTTGTCTATTTTATCTTGCAGAAACCCAAGAATGCGGTGTACAGATATTCCGGGAATAAATTTCTACAATTTTAAATGAAATTTAACTATATCTACGAATAATTTATATTAATTTTTATTTAGAATTTTTTTAGCTGTATGAAAGTATGAATTTTGTACTTATATAGTATTAAAAATAAACTATTTAATATATGTATAACTAAATTATTGTAAAATATGTAATAAGTGTATAAGTAAATCATATTTTTGTAACTGTAAAACTCAAATAAAATTTCTGTGATAAAATTTTGCCTGAAATAGAAATTGAATTATTCTATTTTTTAATAGTTTGAAGATAACTGAGCTGCTGCGTGATATATTTACTAGAAAAAGTCAGCGTTACATGATTAAAAACATTTTGTTATTTTGAAAAATATTTAATACTTTTTAAAGAAAGAAAGCAATAACTTTCTCTAGTCTGCTTCTTAACTGTGAGAAGTACATGTATTTCTAGATATCATAAATGTGGATGAAGCGAAAGTTGCTTGTCTGGATAGGGATATTTGGAGAAAATTAATTTCAGTATAATGAAAAGAATTTGTGTCACTCCCTTTTCAGTAAATGGTGTGTATATTTATGTGTTTGAAAATGAAAAATATAATAAAAATATCAAATATAAAAGAAACTATGTTTTATTTTTAAATGTAAATATTACATATTTTATTTAAACATATTAGAAATTAAATAAATTTAACTATTATAAATAGCATCTTTAGCAAATGCAATAATATTATCACCTTTAAAATGTTCAAAAATAATAATTTCATTTTTGCCAATTTTCAAGAAAGGTGCTGGTAGATATAAACTTAATTGTGGACCAACTATAACATGTCTACCAATTACAAAACCATTTACAATAACAATTCCTTTAGACCACTGTCTCATATCCACATAAGTATCACGCAACTCTTGCACATCAAATGTTCCACGATAAAGTGCAGGTCCTGTAAATTCCTTAACATTTTGCCAGTTCTTCAAATTTTGATTCCATTGCGATCGGAACTCCAACGGAATTATTTCCCAATTTCTCATTTCAATATCGTTTATAGTTACAGCGCCTTGCCATAAACCTTTGTACTGAGCAAATTGATAAAACGGATCTGACACAAATCCGTAATTATTTCTACCCCAATTCTCCACCACTAATTCTAAAGTTGCATTTTCGTAACTTTGTTCGCCCAGATTCAATGTAGAATCTTTTATTCTCCAATAACCAAATTTACCTAAATCAGCGCTTTCTTTCAACACGGGCGATTTTAATTCGCCATTAATTAATACAAGTACCGAATCACAAACACGACCTTTAATTTTAAGTGTAGCATTAGCAGGAATATTTAAATTAGTTTTCTTGTAAATAATATATCCATAGCTTTGACCACTGTTATTATTCATTGGTAACATTTCCATTGATATTAAATTCTCGCTGGAAAAATGATCGGAAATTTGTTTCTCAGCTTCTTGAAGGGTTAACATTTCAGTTATACTGATATTGGAGTAGGCAGTACGTGGTACCAGTGGCGGCGGTGAGGGTAATTTTGTTAGAACCCTATTATGATTTTTGATAATTTCAATGGTGCGATTATATTTATCGGTGTAGTCACCGTTTTCGAGTAAAGGAGCATCGTAGTCATAGCTAGTAGTATCAGGCTTAAATCCATTATTATCTACGCTAATTGCGGCAACATTTGCCCCGTTTAGAAAGCCGAAATTTGTGCCACCGTGGAACATGTACATGTTAAAAGATGCAGGATATGCTAAGATTCTTGTTAAGACATCTGCAAAATTATCAGCACTTCGTCTGTGATGTATTTCTGTCCAGTGGTCGTACCAACCTAATGATAAAATTGGAGATAATTTTTGAGAATTGACAACTATTCAAGTATTAATTAAAATTCCTTTTTTTTTATTTTCAGACTCACAAAGGCCATTTATTTTGAATAAAATTATAAATACGTATTAAATAAATTAATTAAATAATAACAAAAAATTAATATTGTACAGCGTTATTTAATTGTAAATACATTTTACTTATTACATACATACACAATCACGCCATGTACCCACAAGAAAGTGGCACAAACTTTTTCCACTACCCCGAAATTAATTTTCTCTAAATATTTCTATCCAAATAAGCAATTCTAGTTTTATCTATATTTATGATATTAATCATACATACTCTTCTATTCTTTCGCTCACGCAAAACACATACTACTCCATCTACTCATTGGACATTCACCAAATGTTTATTAGACATTCGCTCAAGATTACCGAACCATCTTAACTCACTAGCACCAACTTTTGCAACAACATTTTTTTTTTCAATTTCATACCCATCATACACTAATCTATTTCGTACCTGATTTCTTCTACTTACACAACATACCCTACGTAAAAATCTTATTTCCTCAGCAATCATAAAAAACACATAAATTAAAACACATTATTTTATTTAAAAATTTACTGTAATATGTAAGATAGACAACTTATTGTGTTTCACTGTAAACATTGCAACTATATTATACAAAGTTTTTAATAGCATGCAAAATATGCCAAGTAATAAAATTTACTGTGCATTTTCAAAATTTTTAATTTTTGGTAAAAAATAAAGAAAGTGGCTATTTATACATACGGTATGTATACGCAATTGGCTATTTATACATACAGTATTTTTACGTAATTGGCTATTTAGGGTAGGTAGGTTAGGTTAGTAGGTTGGTTTCGGTTTTCTTTTTTTTTTTAGTATATATAAATAGCCAATTGCGTATACATCCCGTATGTATAAATAGCCTCATTCAAAAATAAAACATAAAAAATAATGCTATTTATATAAAATTAAATTTACAATCAATAATAATAATAAATAAAAGCCTGAATAATACAATAAATAAATACTTTATACATACATATATACACAATCACGCCATGTACCCAAAAGAGTGTAGCACAAATTTTTTCCACTATCCCGAAATCAGACAAGCAACTTTAGCTTCATCCACATTTATAATTCCTCTCATACATGCTCTTTTATTCCTACTACTTGGAAAATTTCGCTCACGCAAGCCACTCTCTCAATCATACCACTCCAACTACTCATCGGACGTCCACCTGCAAACGTATACCATCAAAATCATTCAAATAAATATTTTAACCAAACGTTTATTAGACATTTGCTGAACATGTCCGAACCATCTAAACTGACTAACACCAACTTTTGCTACAACATTTTTTTCAATTTTACACTCATCATTCAATTACTCATAGATTCAAACGTATAGCTATAGCAAACGTATAGTTTCAAAATCATTCATATACAATTTTTAATACCAAACGTTCATTAGACATTCGTTCAAGATGTCCGAACCATCTTATAAATATTTCATACATACACAATTACGCCACGTACCCATAAAGGAAATAAAAATTATTATTATTATTATGTGTTTTATGTTTCACAGGTTTTACCTGGTATTTGTTGCTATTATTATTATTATTATTATTATTATTATTATTATTATTTCTTTGTTTCTCTAGAAATATCTCTTCAAGCAGAAATTAGTTACCATCAAACATTTCATGAAAGCATTCGCTCATGTAAAATATTTTCAATCATATCAAACTCATACCTGTCCAATATTCCATAACCATTAATGGTTTATCAGGCTGAAGTTTCTGAAGCTTTACCAGTTCACTTTCAACCGCGCTCTGAAAGTTTGCTGTCTGTAAAACACCCGGTAAAGATCCTGCGTCACCATGTAAGCTTGGCGTATCAGATGTAAACAGTAATTCGACAATATCATTTTGTTCAAACAATTCTTTTAACTGATTTAAATAAGCTTTATCAATCGGATTTGATCCTAAAACTGTATTACCATATTCGTTTTCAATTTGGAATGCTATGATTGGTCCGCCTCGTGTAAATTGCAGCATAGTTAGTATTGATAACAATGCTTGGAAGTATCTGAAGTTGTATAATAATAATAATTATTATTATTAATAACATTATTATGGATTATGTGTAATGTTGTAGCAAAAGTTGGAGTTAGTCAGTTAAGATGATTCGGACATGTTGAGCAAATGTCTAATGAACGTTTAATTAAAAAAAATTATTTGAATGATTTTGATGGTATACGATTGCGTGAACGTCCGATGAGTAGTTGGAGTCGTATGATTGAGAGTGTTTTGCGTGAGCGAAAGTTTCTAAGTAGTAGAACATGTATCAGAAGAATTATGAATGTGGATGAAGCAAAAGTTGCTTGTTTGGATAGGAATGTTTGGAGGCGACTGATTTCGGAATGATGAAAAAAGTTTGTGCCACAACCTTTTGGATACAGGGCGTGATTGTGTATGTATGTATGTATGTGTAATGTGTAAAAAAAAGTTTAGCCAAAATTTTAATTTTCTTAAAATAAATAATAGCTAAAATACGTTTGAAAATACATTAAAAATTTCAAATAATTATTTTGAAATTTTGGTGTTCTTTTAATTGTATTTTAATTTAATCAAAATATAATTTTTTTTATATAATTATATTTTTTAAACAAATTTCAAATTTTTTAACTTTATTACCAAATACGGCGTTTGCGCATATTCATATTACACAATTTTAAAGTATTTAGACAAAATTAGATCCATATTTAAAAATAAATAGTACCTGAAATACCTATTAGTAAAATATATTACAAATTTCAATTATTATTTTGAAATTTCGACGCGCTGAACTGGACGCCACACGGCACTTATTGAGACGATCCTGATTTTAAATAACGTTGCAACACACAATATTTGAGTTTTAATTTTTATTTTATCTAATATATATATATATATATATATATATATATATTCACAAGCATAGAAAATATAGGTAAATAAAATAATTTAACCTGTAACTGCAATGACTGAATCATCCTGCCGCATTCAGATACATCCTGCTTCGTCCTGCTAACACTACACTAAGTCACTATATTTACTAAATCTACAAATTTTTAGACTATTATTTAGTGAACTAATAATTATTAATAAATAAAATTATTTCAAAATATAAGTAAGATACATTATTAACGACCAATTAACAAATTTCATTTAGCACAGTTTAAAAATTCGAAAAATTGAAATGACACTACACTGAGTCACTGTATTTATTAAAAGTACAAATTATTAAACTTAGATTTAGTTAACTCACAATTAGCTTTAAATAAAATCATTCCACCAAACACGGCACTTCATACAAGACTAAATTCATAAATTCTATTTACAAAAAAACGAAATAATTTGTACGAATTGAAAATAATTGAGTTATGTAAAACAATCTAACAATATTCTTCAAAATACTTTATAATTATTTGTGTATGCTTGTTGACTAAAAACTTAACAATTAAACAAATTTTTTATTTAATTAAACATAGACATACGCAATAAAATTATGAATAATTTTATTGTAAGAAAATTTTGTCAAATTTTAATTTTTAATAACTTTAATTTATAAACTAATAAAATATTTAATATGTTTTAATTACTACTGACATGCTTAAAAATACAACCAAAATTTCTCAAATTCTATTTTAATGTTCATTATTATAGATTTTAAAGACTTGTTAAAACATGTTTTTATCCCTCTAACATATATTTTATATTTTAAATATTTGATTTGATAAAAATAATAAACTCGTGTTCTTGCAAAGACAAAGCATTGATATTAATTTTAAAATTAGCAAGTTTTAAATGTTTTAATGTACAAATAGTATTTTAGTGTTCTTTGTAAAATTATATAAATTTAAGTTACATTTTTTACATTGTATATTTTTAATATGATATATTAAAACAAAAACAATAAAAATACACTGTTTATATAATAAATGAATCAAATAAAATGTTTAAACTAATAGAATAAATTTACTGTTTGAACATGTTCGTTAAAGAAACAGATGCTCGCTATTCAGGTAAAATTTGGTCAATTTCTGCTCTTATTGTTAGTTACAAGCGGACATTACGTCGCGTTAGTACGCTTGTTCTCGTACATAAATTTTACAACAAATATATGATACTTATTCATATAGCGTGGGTGTAATATATGCAAAAATGCAACAGACATTTAAATAAAATATTTACATATGTGTGTAGTGATTTGAAGCAAGATAAAAGCAAATCTGCAAGATCTAGCAGCATTGTCAATTCTCAGATTTCTTTTGGTATAAAATTTATTGATTTTAAATTATTAGGTATATTTTTATTTTAAATATTGTTTAAATACTTTTAATATTTCTTTTTCAATTAGATTATATTTGTGAACGTACGTAAACATATTTTTTGTTTCGTTTACCTGTCCAAAACTGTCCAAAAGCTCAAAATTAAAACACTAAAATACTATTTGTACATTAAAACATTTAAAACTTACTAATTTTAAAATTAATATCAATGCTTTGTTTTTGCAAAAACACAAGTTAAGATTATCAATATTACAGAAACTATTTCAATCAGACAATTTTTCTAAGATTACTTTTATCAAATCAAATATTTAAAATATAAAATATATGTTAGAGGGATAAAAACATGTTTTAATATTGTCAGATATCAGTGGTTCGGTAGAATACGTATTTCAGAAGTAGACACTTTATATTAGTATAATGAATTGAATACATGAAAATAATGTGATACACATATAACAAAGAAATAACAAACATTGTTTACAATATATAACTTAGCATACACACAGCAACGCGCATCTCTCTCAACTGCAATGTTTGCGCGCATATTTCGGCTCTAGCCGATGTCGCCCGAACACGAGTCGAACTACCTATGTTGTCGGTAAACTAGAATACCGCAGTTTCCAACAAATACGTTTTTAAAATCTATAATAATAAATATTAAAATAGAATTTGAGAAATTTTGGTTGTATTTTTAAGCATGTCAGTAGTAATTAAAACATATTAAATATTTTATTAGTTTATAAATTAAAATTATTGAAATTTAAAATGTGACAAAATTTTCTTACAATAAAATTATTCATAATTTTATTGCGTACGTCTATGTTCAATTAAATAAAAAATTTGTTTAGTTGTTAAGTTTTTAGTCAACAAGCATACACAAATAATTATAAAGTATTTTGAAGAATATTGTTAGATTGTTTTACATAACTCAATTATTTTCAATACGTACAAATTATTTTGTAAATAGAATTTATGAATTTAGTCTTGTATAAAGTGCCGTGTTTAGTGGAATGATTTTATTTGAAACTAATTGTGAGTTAACTAAATCTAAGTTTAATAATTTGTACGTTTAATAAATACAGTGACTCAGTGTAGTGTCATTTCAATTTTTCGAATTTTTAAACTGTGCTAGATGAAATTTGTTAATTGGTCGTTCATAATGTATCGTACTTATATTTTGAAATAATTTCATTTGTTAATAATTATTAGTTCACTAAATAATAGTTTAAAAATTTGTAGATTTAATAAATATAGTGACTTAGTGCAGTGTTAACAGGACGAAGCAGGATGTATCTGAATGCGGCAGGATTCAGTCATTGCAGTTACAGGTTAGATTATTTCATTTATTTATATTTTCTACGCTTGTCAATATATATATATATATATATATATATATATATATATATATATATGCATATATATATATACTTGATAAAATAAAAATAAAAAATTTAAATATTGTGTGTTGCAACGTTATTTAAAATTAGGATCGTCCCAATAAGTGCCGTGAGGCGTCTAGTTCAGCGCGTCGAAATTTCATAATAATAATTGAAATTTGCAATATATTTTACCAATAGGTATTTTAAGTATTATTTATTTTAAGAAAATCATACTTTGATTATAGGTTATAAAATTTTTTTTTCTTTATTTAGATATATAGATCTAATTTTGTCTAAATATCTTAACGCCGTATTTGGTAATAAAGTTAAAAATTTAGAAATTTGTTTAAAAAATATAATTATATAAAAAAAAATCGTATTTTGATTAAAGATCACCGGTTTTTAAAGATTTTAAAATATCAATTAAAGTTACGGTTAACGTTCGCAAAATATTTATAAAATATTGGTTTTTACCGATATGCAATTTTTTAGTTTGTCACAAATTGTTGACTAATAAACTTTAAAAAAATTGATTGAATAATAATTCAAGAACAATATATACAATAAATGTATTATTTAACTGTCGTAGGGTAGAATTTTGTGTTCTTGTTAAGCGCATGAATAACTAACCGAGTTTTTAAATTAAATTAAAAATTAAAAACATAAAAAAAAAATCGATTACATAAGTATAATAGTTGGAGTGGTATGATTGAGAGAGTGGCTTGCGTGAGCGAAAGTTTCCAAGTAGTAGGAATAAAAGAGCATGGTATGAGAGTGGAATTATAAATGTGGATGAAGCGAAAGTTTGGAAAGGAATTTTTGGAAGCGATTGATTTCGGGATGATAAAAAGAGTTTGTGCCACACCCTGATTTGGGTACATGGCGTGATTGTGTATGTATGTATGTATGTAAAGTAAAGTTTTACCGTAAAATTACCTTGCAACATATTTCATAAAAGTCTTCTCGGAAGTTCGTACTCTAACATCCTTTTCCCTCAACAACCAAGACGGCAACCCACCGAATTCCCATTCAGCGCAAATATAAGGTCCTGGTCTTACAATAGCCAATAGATCTTCTTCTTGGGCGATTTGCAGAAACTTTGGCAAATCTAACAACTTTGCGTAATCCGATCCGCTTGTACCATCGCCAAATTCGAATACACCATTCTGAGGTTCGTGCAGATTCCACGGTACGTAAGTCTCAACTGCATTCAAACCAGCGGCCCTAGCTTTCCGTAGACGATCGCGCCAATACTCTTGCGGAATCCGGAAATAATGCATAGCACCACTGTAGAGTGTTATGTTTTTCTCGTTCAATGTGAAATAGTTCTGCTTATCGGACAGACCTGTATTTATTCCGCCATTTGTATAATGTTCGTATAGGGTTGGCAATGACGTATCCATTGTGGTTAACGCCATTTTGGATGGATAAAAATTAACTAACACTTAAACTAAAATTGACTGTAACAGATGCAAAACTGTGATTTCAGTTGAATATGTTGTAAATTTATAGTAAAATTTGAGTTTGTTTTTCTATAAATAATCTTTCATATCAACACTTAAATATATTTTTAAACAGGTTTTTCTCTCGCCTGACAGGTCAAATATATTAAGTTTTTTAAAAAAAATTTGTATCAAAATAAATCTCTGATCATCTGATTTTGATAATAAAATTTGATATAATTATCTATTTAGTGTTTAGTGCAAATAAAATAATTAATATATTTTTGTTACTAATCAATTTAGTAATATGATAAAATATTGAAAAAATAGTTTAAAAAACTAATTTTATGCTTATCTATTATTATATAAATTACAAGGTTATTCAATATTAACAAAAATATCTGTTTCATAAATTTAAGTAAAAATATATAAAAAATGCACTAAAAAGAAGAAAATTAAATTTTTCCAGGTTATGCAAAAATTTTAGAAAGAAATAAAAGCGTGGAGCGCTTAATCATTATTGCGAAATATATAGTTTCCTGGCGCTCCACGCTTTTATTTCGTTTTAAAATTTTTGGATAACCTGGAAAAATTTTATTTTCCTCTTTTTAGTGCATTTAAATATAAGCGTGGTTCTTAAAAAGTTTTTTTATATATTTTTTTTATCTGTCATTTACATTATTCAATTGTTAATTGAACAAAAAAATAGTTCATGTGATTAGTTGTATTAAAAAAATAAATATAAGCGTGTCATATCTTGTAATCGGTTTTTTTACCACTTTGACTGCAAGGAAAAAGTGGTATAGCGTTTGGTACGGTGTCTGTAACATTTAAAAAAAAAAAAAATTGTATAGAAATTTTTCATATAGCCTCTAGATGACGAATCTAAACTTAGTTTATGTGGGTGTATGGATGTGCGTCGTCAGCTCGCTCGCTCGCACGCTCGCTCGGTCGTAAGTCAAAATTTTGTGGCCGCAACTCCTCCTAGACGGTTCAACCGATTTTAATGAAATTTTTAGGAAAAATTTATCTAGTACTGAAGATGGTCATGTAATTTTACTTTTTTCCAGTGGTGCCAACTTTCCGAGAGAAAAATTTATTAAATTTTTAAAAATTTATTATGGCCATGTTATTTAACCGATTTTACTCAAATTTTCACAAAAGATTCTCTTAGTATTCATATAATTTATGTAATTTTAACAAAATACAGTGTTGCCAATTTTCCGAGAAAAAATTACTAAAATTTAAAAAAAATTATTATGACCATTTTATTTAACCGATTTTAACCAAATTTTCACAAAAGTTTTTCTTAGTGCCTAAATAAATTATGCAATTTTAACAAAATACAGTGTTTCCAACTTATCGAAAAAAAATCACAAAATTTTTAAAAAATCTGTTGTGGCTACATTATTTATTCAATTTTGGTCAAATTTTCAGAAAAGTTTCTCCTAGTGCACACATAAATTATAATATCATATATTATAAATTATAAAATTATAATATTTTAAAATAATTATCATTAAATATTGTTTTCATCCGTTTGACGAGGCAAATTTTTAGTCATTATTTCCATAGCTTGTTGTACAACAGTGTATTCATATTTTTCTATCTTAGGTAACGCGAAATATATAACAGGACTTAGTAAATCTCTATTAACTGTTTGCTTTAAACCTCCAGTTAATAAACTAACTAGAATACCAATTGTAACTGTGACAGTTACACTTATTAATCCATAATAATAGAATGAAATTTTGTAAATCCAGAGAGGTGAATAGTCATTTAGTCTGAAATATAAATATTAATTTTTAATGAATTTAATTTATTTTTTTTTAATATAAATAAGTAATGTTAAAAAACTTACGTAGTAGAATTAGTAAGAAATTGTTTTTGCACAGGAAAATCGCAGCTATCAACAGAAGTTGGTAGTTTCTCTGTAAATTTTACTCCATGTGCAATGTAATACTGGGCACCAAATGTGATCCAACCAATGAATAAAATTCCTGATATTGCTCCGATTAAAGTGCCCTATTAAATTTTTATAGATAAATTTTAAGAAAATCGATTTTTACCACTTTGACTGCAAGGAAAAAGTGGTATAGCGTTTGGTACAGTGTCTGTAACATTTTCAAAAAAAATATTTTTGTATAGAAATCCTTTATATAGCCTATAGATGACGAATCTGAACTTATTGTTAGTTTATGTGGGTGTATGGATGTGCGTCGTCAGCTCGCTCGCTGGGTTGTAAGTCAAAATTTTGTGGCCGCAACTCTTCCTAGACGGTTCAACCGATTTTAATGAAATTTTCAGGATAAATTTGTATAGTGCCCAAGATGGTCATGTGGTTTTGGTTTTTTCCAGTAATGCCAACTTTCCGAGAAAAAATTACTAAAGTTTCTAAAAATTCATATTGGCTACATTATTTATCCGATTTTGATCAAATTTTCAGAAAAGATATCCCTAATGCTCCCATTAATTGAATAATTTTAATAATATCTAGTGTTGCCAACTTTCCGAGAAAAAAATTACTATAATTTTTAGAAATATATTAAGGCCATGTTATTTAACCGATTTTACTCAAATTTTTACAAAAGATTATTTTAGTAATCATATAATTTATGTAATTTTAAGAAAATACAGTGTTGTCAACTTTCCGAAAAATAATTTACTAAAATTTTTAAAAATTTATTATGATCATTTTATTTAACCGAATTTAATCAAATTTACATAAAAGTTTTTTCTAGTGCCTAAATAAATTATGCAATTTTGACGAAATACAGTGTTGCCAACTTATTGAGAAAAAAATCAAAAATTTTTAAAAAAATTTATTGTGGCTACATCATTTATTCGATTTCGATTAAATTTTCAGAAAAGTTTTTTCTAGTGCCCACATAAATTATAATATTATTAAAATACAGTGTTGCCAACTTTCCGAGAAATGTCAAAGTGGTCTATATATAGGGTTACCCATATACTTCTAATCTTGTTATAAATGTGTAAATTTATTGAACACCTTGCTGTTGGCAAATGGTACCAACATCCCCAAAGTGAACATTCCCAAAAGTGGACCACTGACCATTCCTACAATACTCGTTGCCAAAGGATGAATATTTCCAAGATGTTCGACGATAAATACCACACAGGTACTAAGTACACCCATTACAATAACAATACATTTCAAAATATTGCTGGCACGTTTTTCTGTCGTATTTTTTGGCATGAAACGTTTGATAAAATCTTCGTACATTACTCCTGATAAGGTGTTGAGGTTTGCTGACATTGTGCTGTAAAATAAATTGTATTTAATTTTTTATATTATTTGGCAAAAAATGAAATAAACTTATTTACCTTAAAGCAGCGCAGAATACTCCAGCAATAAACAATCCAGGCAATCCAGGAATTTTAGCAGCAACATCCATAATAAAATATGGCAAAAGTTGATCAGGTCTTTCAATACTTTTCGTTGTTAAAGGATCGCAATTTGAATATCGAACATAAATAATTAATCCGGTGATACAACTAATACTTTTAACTAGGCTTACTCCTAATACATATATTACAATTGATCTGGAAATGAAATATCTATTATTTTATCGTTTATTAATTTTTATAAAATTATCAATATACCGTTTGGCATGACCAATAGTAGGCAATGCAAGAAATTTTTGAATAAAACTTTGACTTACAGCAACATGAGCCGTCGAAGTTGTTGCTAAACCTATGACTACAGTCCAGAATGAGGTCCTGTTGGTTGGATCTGGATCCATGCTGCAGAAATATTAAAAAATATAAAATATACTTTTAAACTTAATGGCTAATACTACAAGCACATTTTTAACTAATACTGCTGTCATACTACCAGGACTACAATACTACTTGAACTAAAACATCTAAAGACTAAGCTCGCAGTATCAGCTAGTGTTTTTAATATTTTCCTATAATAGTAACAACTCATACATCAATATAAATAGTAATTTTTAATTTAAATTTTCCTATCCAAAATTTTACAATTAGCATCTATTTGTTTTTTAATCAATATAATCTATCAAATAGAAACTACTATACTTTATTACCACTTTGACTGCAAGGAAAAAGTGGTATAGCGTTTGGTACGGTGTCTGTAACATTTTCAAAAAAACATAACATTTAAACATTTAACATTTAAACGTAACATTAAAAAAAAAAAAATTGTATAGAAATCCTTCATATAGCCTCTAGATGACGAATCTGAACTTAGTTTATGTGGGTGTATGGATGTGAGTCGTCAGCTCGCTCGGTCGGTCGTCAGACAAAATTTTGTGGCCGCAACTCTTCCTAGACGGTTTAATCGATTTTAATGAAATTTTCAAGATAAATTTCTCTAGTTCCCAAGATGGTCATGTGGTTTTATTTTTTTTCAGTGATGCCAACTTTCTGAGAAAAAAATTACTAAAGTTTTTAAAAATTCATATTGGTTACGTTATTTATCCGATTTTGATCAAATTTTCAAAAAAAAATTCCTAATGCTCCCATTAATTATATAATTTTATTATTATCCAGTGTTGCCAACTTTTCGAGAAAAAAATTACTAAAGTTTTAAAAAATTTATTATGGCCATGTTATTTAACCGATTTTACTCAAATTTTTACAAAAGATTCTCCTAGTATTCATATAATTTATGTAATTTTAACAAAATACAGTGTTGCCAACTTTCCGAGAAAAAAATTACTAAATTTTTTTAAAATTTATTATGACCATTTTATTCAACCGATTTTAATCATATTTTCATAAAAGTTTTTCCTAGTGCCTAAATAAATTATGCAATTTTAACAAAATACAGTGTTGTCAACTTATCGAAAAAAAAATCACAAAATTTTTTAAAATTTTATTGTGGCTACATTATTTATTCGATTTTGTTCAAATTTTCAGAACAGTTTCTCCTAGTGCCCACATAAATTATAATATTATTAAAATACAGTGTTGCCAACTTTCCGAGAAATGTCAAAGTGGTCTATATATGGGTTTACCCATATACTTCTAATCCTGTTAACATTGTATTAAATACATTCAATCCGGTTTCTCTATATATATTTACACTTCTAGAAAATGTATTGCAACTATCAAAAAACCTTAGAACCATTATTAATTCATCTTTTAATCCTAACAAATTATCAAATAGTTATTACTCCCAAAGGAAAAGTCTTCCTCCTTTATATGATTTTTGAAAAACATCTGCGACAGTCCCAGTTGCATTAAATCCCAGAATGACCACTATTACCATGGAAACTATCATTATACTAAATTGTAAAGTATCAGTCCATACTACGGCTTTTATACCTCCGATAGTTGTATAGAAAATACAAACTAGACAAACTATAGGAGTTATCCAATGTACATTAACATTTGTAACTAAAAACAATTAGATTTTTTAAATACCTTATTAGTTTTTCAAATTCAAAAACTTACCTTGTGCAAATGCTAATGCAGGAATATAGATTACAATTGGCAAAAATAAAGTTGTAGCTAGTATAAAAAGAAAAGAAGCTACAAGTCGAACTTTATTGTCAAATCTAATTTTTAAGTATTCGTAACTGCTTATAAGTTGCAGTTTGTAAAAAACTGGTAAATATATGTAGATAGCTACAGCTCCAGTTATTCCTATCGATATAGTACAAAGCCAGTAAGATGCTCCGTATCTGTAAATATCTGCAGGAACTGCTAATACTGTTATCCCAGACACGTGACTAAAAATCAGATTATATTTTAGAAAATATTACTGTTGTAAATATATACAGAACGATTTATAGTGGGATACTGAACAAGTTCTGTAGCGTCATCTTGTTTTTTCAAGTAAATGAGATTTTCTATTCGTTAGAAAAAGATGAAACATGCTGTGACGCTGTAGATGTGTTCAGAATTTTCGCATCATAATTTTAAGACATATTTATTGCACGAATGTTTAAGATATGAAACCTTTCTCCAATATTTAATTATTGCTTGTTTCAAGATGCATGTTATTGCAAAATTGTGAATTAATTTCAAAAAAGTATTTAATAAACAAACTAATTTTTTTTGAGAAATTAAATTAAGTATTAAAAAATGTGGTAAAAGCATATGATTTATGGGCAAGTTGCATAATGAGTTAATAAGATAACTAGATCGTTAACTATTTATTGGTCACTTAGCAAGATAACGAAGCAGCTAACTTATTAAGCGTTTGACAGTGTTTTATGCAATCGGCCTTAAGTCTTTTAATATATTAGAAGAAATAGAAATATATATTTATATTTATTTTTTTTATACAAAATACATACATACACAATCTCGCCATATACCCAAAATTGTGTGGCACAAACTCTTTTCATCATCCCGAAATCAGTCGCCTCCAAACATTCTTATCCAAACAAGCAACTTTCGCTTTATCCACATTCATCATTCCACTCTCATACATGCTCTTTTATGCCTACTACTTGGAAACTTTCGCTCACGCAAGCCACCCTCTCAATCATACCCCAATCCAACTACTCATCGGACGTCCACTTGCAAACGTATACCATCAAAATTATTCAAATAAATCTTTTTAACCAAACGTTCATTAGACATTCGCTCAACATGTCCGAACCATCTTAACTGACTCTAGCACGGCAACTTTTGCTACAACATTTTCTTCGTAATTTCACACTCATCATACACTAATCGTATTTCGTACCCGATCTCTCATATTTACACCACATACCCCACATAAAAATCTCATTTCTACAGCAGTCATTTTCCGTTTATGCTTTTTCAACCAAACCCAACATTTACTACCCTATACATCAACGTAGGCACCAAAACTGCATTGTATATATTCAAACGGGCTTTTTTGGGAACATTTACATTCCTAGCAAAAGTTCCCAAAGCGTCCAAAACCTTACAACCAGCATAAAAAAGCATAACCTTACAAAATAATCAGATCGTAAATATAATAGATAATTTTTTTAAAATCAAAATAGTTTATAATATATATTTTTTTGTTGATATGAGTTAAGTATTTACCTTGCAACTAAGGACATTGCAATTGGAAACGTCTGCATGGTTTTACCTCCCAGAATATATTCCATAACATTATCTTGCTTTTTGCCACAAAAACCAAAATATATTCCTATAATTGCACTAGTGGCTAACATTAGTGCAAAAAGCGAATGGTCAAACCATGTGAATAATAATTTGTTTATTTCAGGGGGTCCCTCAGCTAATGTTGTTATGATACTATTCTCTGTTGTATTCATCTATAAAATGTTTATTACTTACTTTAATTATCAATTACTTAATAATATTCAATTATTTGTTATTAATTATTTTTTAATATTAAGTTATTGAAATATTATATTAAATTGTTGTTATTGAAAAAAAAAATTACCTTTAAATATGATACAATCTTCTTTTTGGAACTATAATTAAGATTTTAAGAATAACTAAAACATTTTTTGAATTTATTTTATGTATTTGTTATCTCGTGTATAAAAAAGATAATGTTACATGATTCAGCAAATTCTATATGTAAATAATGCTAAAGTATGTAAAAGAATAAATTGTTTTATTTCCAAAAGATTATAATGTTTTCTAAGTTAACACAAATAAGTTTTTTAAAATGAAAAGTTATTGTTATATGAATAATATTGTAATTTAATAAATTTAGAAATATTATTATATAGTAAACAGTTATTTTGCAATAATTTTTAATACATGTAAACGCAAATTTACAATTTATTTATTGTTTAATTTATTCATGCAAACAACAGAATCTTCACTTGTAACGACCGTGACAAACCGTCGAGTTTTTTTTTTTTATAAAAAATAATAAATAATTTCCGAAATTAGACTGAGTTTTCAATATTTATTTCCCGAACTGTAATTGAACAGACAATAAAATACCTACAACAAATAATTTTTTAAAAATAAATATTCCTATCGAAATTTTATAATTTACATGATATATAGTTTAGCTAAGTAATCAGAAATTTTTTATTTTTAAAAATTAAAAAAAAAATTGCAATAAATATTTCTTTTTAAACACAACATTAGAAATTGCACAAAATATACTTATACAAGTGGGTCATAGTTTATTAATAATTATATGCTCTTTTTATTTCATTTTTTTTTTTATCTACAACTTATGTATATCAAAAATAAAAATGCGAGGTTACAAAATTAATAAAATATTTGCTATTAAATATATTTATTATAGAAAATATTTTAGCAAATACATTTATTATAAAATAATTATGACATTATATTACGTAGTACTTGTTTGGATTTATTCTCCCATATTCTTAAAATTCGTTAGAAAAAAAATCCGAGATTTTGTAAAGTACTAGAATAATAACTACGGTATATAATGTAAATAATATTTTAATAAATTTTGGAATTTTTCATTTTAACATGTTGCTAACTTTAATAATTTCACGACAAATCCGATATTATATCTAATAATTTAACCAAAATTATATATATTTATATTAGTTTCAACTTTTCTTTTATTTTTCTTAGTATTGCCAGTATAAATAGGATCAGTAACAAACGAAATCGAATCTACACCTTGAAAATGTTCGAAAATAAGAATGTCATTGACCCCGACACGTAGCATCGGCGCAGGTAAATAAAGCGTTAATTGTGGCCCGATAAGAGCATGCCGTCCTAATACAAATCCATTCACAATAACAAAACCTTTCTTCCATTTTCGCATATCTAAGTAAGTATCTTGGGGCTGTGTGACCTTAAATCGTGCACGATACAGAGCCGGACCAGCCCATTGTTCCACTGCATGCCAACCTTTCAAATTATTGGACCAGTTTGCTCGGAACTCTAACGGTATAATCTGCCAATCGCTTAGCGCATTGTCATCTAGAAATACTTGTCCTTGCCATAAACCTTTAAATTGAACGAATTGTTCTAATGATCCGAAATTATTACGGCCCCAATTTTCTACCACAAGTTCTAAAGTTGCATCTTCATATCCTACAGAACCTAAATTCAAAGTAGAATCTTTTAAGCGCCAGTAACCAAATTTGTTTAAATCGTTACTGTTAGTTAAAACTGGTGATTTTAATTCTCCATTAATTAAGACCATTACTGTATCACAAACTCTTCCACTAATTTTCAGAACAGAATTAGGAGGAATATCTAAACCTGTTTTCTTATAAACTACATATCCGTAGCTCTGTCCATTATTATTATTAATTGGTAATAACTCCATAGCAAGCAGTTTGTCACTTCGGACATTATCAGGTGCTTGATCTTGTAATTCTTGCATTAATAATTGACCAGTTATGGCAACAGTTGGATATTTAACACGTGTTAACAAATGCGGTGGATTTGGTAAACGTGTTTGTACAGTATTATGCGAACTAATTAATTCACGAGTACGAATATACTTATCAGTATAATCACCATTTTCTGCTAGAGGAGCATCATAATCGTAGCTAGTTGTGTCTGGTTGAAATCCTGCATTGTCAGTGCTACCATCTCCAATATTTGCTCCATTCAAAAATCCCCAATTGGTACCACCGTGAAACATGTACATATTTACCGATCCTGGGAAATCTAAAATTCTTTTAAGCACATCTGCAAAATATCCTGCAGGTATATTATGATGCTGCTCTGACCAATGATCAAACCATCCTGCCCAATATTCCATAGCCATGAGTGGTTTTCCCGGTTGTATTTGCTGCAATTTTCGAAACTGTGCCTCCGGATCACCTTGGAAATTAGCAGTTTGTAATACGCCCGGTACTGAACCAGCATCACCAGACCCTACAGGCGAATCCGATGTAAATAACAGTTCAACTATACCATTTCGATCCATTAAATCTTTTAATTGTTGCAAATAATCTTTGTCCACGGGATTATTTTCAACTCGAACGCTTCCGTATTCATTTTCAATTTGTACGGCAATAATAGGTCCACCCTTTGTAAATTGTAAAGCAGCTAAAATTGGTAACAATACATTAAAGTATCTAGTAACATGTTTCATAAATTTCTCATCGGAAGTCCGCACTTGTATATCCGGTTCCCTTAATAACCAAGACGGAAGTCCACCGAAATCCCATTCGGAGCAAATATATGGTCCGGGTCTAGCGAGAACCAAAAGATCTTCTTCTTGGGCAATTTCCATAAATCTTTTCAAATTCAAAAACTTGGCGTAGTCCGATCCACTAGTTCCATTGCCAAATTCAAAAACGCCCTTTTCTGGTTCGTGTAAATTCCACGGTAAGTAGGTCTCAACAGCATTCAATCCTGCGGCTCGTGCTTTACGAAGACGATCGCGCCAATATTCTGGCGGAATTCGGAAATAGTGCATCGCACCACTGTACAAAGTTATATTCTTTTCGTTTAGAGTGAAATACTTTTGATCTGCCGATAGCCCTGTATTTATTCCTCCAGATGTGTAATGCTCATACAGAGTGGGCAAGTTTGGCGATTCCATCGACACTACGTTTAATGCCATTTTGGCAAAATTAACTAATTTAGTTACTGTTTAACAGGAATTCGTATTTGTTTGGCACATGTGGTTATGCAAGGCAGTTGTAAGATGAACTGTTTACCTCAACCTTGCTAGTTGCTACAATGTCTTTATATCAACTCATGCTAGACTCCAATTACTTCGAATATCTTCAAACATTTTCGGCTGAAAATAATGGTTTACTTTTCATATATAAATTATAACAAAATAACAAAATTAGTATTATCAAAATATATCAATAAATCATTGTATGACAGATTAAAAATATTGATTGGAAATAAATAATTATTAATTATGTTATGAGCAAATGTCAAAATTTTGTTTTTGTTATCAGGATTTTTATTTTATATAAAATTAATAACATATCAATAAATACTTTGTTTTAACTAATTTTCATCAAAAAAATTCAATGTAATCAATTATGTCAAATATTTTGAATTTCAAGTATTTACATATATTTTATCATGGTAAATTTTTTGTACTTGTTAAGATTGTTTATTTTTTAACAGATTAAATATATTGAAACAATGATTAACATATATTTTATTGATAAATAAATGATAATTACATTTTAAAGAAAATGTATGTAGTTACTTTAAATAATAAGAAATTATTATGTGGTGATTTTACACACATAATATAAATGATAATACCCCTGCAAAGTTAGCAATAAAGTTCTAGCTTTAAATCCTACACTTCGCCATACTAATTGTTTCGCTTAATAACTAAAAAACTAATTAGCGAATTTGAATTCGGTTTACAGCATTAGATAGCTTACATTTTCCTCTAGTTTTGTACTAGTTTTGTTTCACAAAATATTTATTAAAAATATTAAAAAAATAATTTCGAATAAAGTGCTCTGTAAATTTTACAATTTCTTCTAATTATTCATATTAGCATTCAATAATTTTTAAATCTTTAGTAGTACAAAACTCGTACTCAATATAAGCTATCAATTGATATATTATTCATTATAATTACGTTTTTAATTTATTACAATTTTAACGATTTCATTTCTTTGAAAATTACACATTTATTGTAATAATTAAAATTAACCTACTAATTTTTGAAATTTTGTCTCGACAAAAGTTATGTTAATACTAAATCATATTATCTACTTATGCTAAAAAGAATTATCAAAAAATTTTAATTAGATAAAAAGTTATTTAACAACATTATATTTTTTTATAATTTGTATCACACTCCGTCAAATTAACATATTTCTTGTTGATATTTTGCATGAGTAAAACTTTTATAGATAGAACGTCATATTATCTAATTATGTCAAAAATAATTATCAAATTATCTTGAATAGAAAAAAAATTATATTATGAAATATATGTCATTCCATTGCACTATAAATACTTATTTAAATATGTTTTACGATAAAGACGCTTAGACTTGTCCAAAACTAATAGAAAAAAACTCAAAATTAAAATTAATTCGAACACTAAATTATTATTTGTTAACGTTGTCAATATTATAGGAACCATTTTTACTAAGATTTTAAAAGATAACTTATTTCAAATAAAATATTTAAAATATAAAATATATGTCAGAGGAATAGAAAAATGTTTTAATAAGTTTTTAAAAAACTATAATAATAAACATTAAAATAAAATTTGAAATTTTTTTGAACATTTCAGTAGTAATTAAAACATATTAAATATTTTATTAGTTTATAAATTAAAATTATTAAAATTTAAAATTTGACAAAATTTTCTTACACTAAAATTGTTCACAATTTTATTGCGTACGTCTATGTTTAATTAAATAAAAAATTTGTTTAATAGTTAGGTTTTTAGTCAACAAGCATACACAAATAATTATAAAATATTTCGAAGAATATTGCTGGATTGTTTTACATAACTCAATTATTTTCAATTTGTACAAATTATTCGGTTTTTTGTAAATAGAATTTATGAATTTAGTCTTGTATAAAGTGCCGTGTTTAGTGGAATGATTTTATTTGAAACTAATTGTGAGTTAACTAAATCTAAGTTTAATAATTTGTACGTTTAATAAGTACAGTAACTTAGTGTAATATCATTTCAATTTTTCTAATTTTTAAACTGTGCTAGATAAAATTTGTTAGTTGGTCGTTTATAAAGTATCGTAATTATATTTTGAAATAATTTTGTTTATTAATAATTATTAGTTCACTAAATAACAGTTTAATAATTTGTAGATTTAGTAAATATAGTGACTTAGTGTAGTGTTAGCAGGACGAAGCAGGATATATCTGAATGCAGCAGGATGCAGTCATTGCAGTTGCAGGTTAGATTATTTCATTTACTTATATATTATCTATGTTTGTAAATATACATAATACGAGATAAAATAAAAATTTATAATTTAAATATTGTATGTTGCAACGTTATTTGAAATCAGGATCGTCCCAATAATCGTCACAATAAGTGGGGCCGTGAGACCTCTATTTAAAAGAGCGACCAAATTTCAAAATAATTATTTTAAATTTGCAATGTATTTTACCAACAGGTATTTCAGGTATTATTTATTTTTAAAAAATCAAAATTTTATTATAGGTTATAAAATATTTTTTTTTTAATTTAGAAAATAAGACTTTTTTTTAAATTTGTTTAAAAAATCTGTAAAAATTTAGTAAAATATAGAAAAAATTGGCTACATAATAGCTAAGTAACTTTTTTTCTAACTTATACCGATTTGGCAGGAAAAATTATTGAAAATTAATAAATGGTACTTCTCTATTTATGTTATCTTAATTTATGGACATTCTGTACATTTAATTTTAGATTTTCCGATGGTAAACTTATTTATTCAACAAGCAGAACTTTTTATACAGAATGACTTTTTATCGTAAAATCAATAATAAATATTTTTTCCTCTTGTGAACTTCATCCTGGGACACGCTGTATAGATGAAACAAAACCATCTAATTCGAATTAAATAAAATAGCTATTTTATTTATTTTTTCTGTAGAACTAATTATTCGTTCAAATAAATTTAGTTGTTAAATTAGACACGTTTTGAACATTTGAACATAATTAAATAAATTAAATTTTTGCATGTTATTGTTAATGTTTATATATTTTCATTTAGATAACCGATTGGCCTTATAACTATTGGTCTACGGAAATAATTTTGGTCTCCCGACAGTCGCCACTGATAATAAATATTATTTAAAATAAAATGGGTTTAGGATTTAGTTCTGTATTAATTTTATATTTTTTTTAATATTTATTTTTTTAATTATTTTTCCTGATACTGTAGGGTACTTCAAAACTTCGATTATTAATAAAAATTAAGACAGAACTACAATTTAAAGCTTTTTTATTTTAATAAAATAAATTCTGAAAGATTTTTTTACTATGTTAAATATTGTTTAGTTTATCCCGTAAAAAAGCAAGTTTATTTTTCATGACTAACTTAATTACTAGAAAAACTTTTGTAAAATATATATCTGTGAAAGGACAAGCTATTAAATCCAACTGGCTGTTCATTTGAATCAAAAAAGCATTAAGAACAGTGCGGTTTTTTTTTTGCGACTAACTTTGTCCTACTAACTTTGTGCGTTTTTTTTTATGCGGTATATGAATTCCAACGGTGTTAGTATTACAATGTTGTAATGTTTTCTATCAGTGTACAATATATACATGATTTGTACACGGTAAGGCGGCTGTTCGCCTTTACGCGATATATTCATTCGATATCAAAAGTTTCCCAATAATGCACATTTATTCTCTAATAGACATTTTTTTCTAATATGTTGTAAAAAAATATTTGTTATAAGTATTTATGAAATTTTCCAATATTTTTTCGATATACTTTATGTATATCTTTATCAAAAAAATAATACAAATAATGATATAAATAATATAAGTAGAAGCAAAACATAGAAACAAGTTATTTGGTGACAAAATAACTAGATTAAAAATAATAATAAAAAAATTAATCTAGTTACTGATTCACCTAGTAACACTGGCGGATCTATAGGGGGGGTAAAGGGTGTAACTACCCCCCCTAAGAATTCTAAGATTATTAAAATATGTATATAAAAAGCTAATTAAATTAAAAAATATATAAATATGTTTTGAAATCTAAATGTATCTATAATGTTTTTTTTTTGAATTTTATAATAATGCTTCACGTATTGTCAAATTGTCATAATAGAATTATTTTGAATAGTTATGTAAAAATATCGTAAAATTTAACATTATTTTGTTATTCCTTTGCCGACATTCATTCGGCTGTAGAACCCTAGAACCCTGCCATAAATTTGCCAGACGCCAGACCTTTTTTGCTAGCTTGTTTGTCAGCTAGGTATCTGCTATTGTGTCACCAATAAAAGTAACACATCTGGAAACAATTTCCTCTGTTTTGCGCAATTATGTATTTCTCTATTGAGTATAGTTAACTATTGCTGGGAATCTTCAGAAAAATTATATTATTTAAATAGTAGTCGCAAACAGGAGACTGCTTCAGATTCAATTATAAGTATTCAAAAATATGCATTTTGTCACAACAGCCTAAAGTTTTATTGCTTTGGGAAATGTTTATTTATTTTCGCTTGTTCTTTGATACTCTTTAAGTCTGGTCACTCCACCCACCTCTCTGTGGAAAATTGACCAATTAGATTATCTTGTTGGAGTAATAATTTTTTTCTATAAAAAGGTGATAGATTTTAGAGATCCATCACTTATTTTTGACCTAAATATAGCGGTTCCTATTAATTTATTGAAAAAGACGAAAGAAGAAATTAAATCCGCCATTATTAATATCATGGCATATATTAAGGGTATTGATATAGAATCAGATTTCGACATTAATGTTCAAAAAATGATTCTGACATCCGAAATCGATTTTTGGCTCTTAAAATGGAAAAAAGCTAGTGAAAATGGAAAAAATATACCCGATAGTGCTCTTCAAGCCCATATTGAATGCGATAAAGAAATGTATCCAACTATAAAAATCATTTTGCAAATACTGTGTACTCTACCTGTAAGTGTCGCTTCCGGTGAACGAAGTTTTTCGGCATTAAAACGATTAAAAACATGGTTAAGGACGACAATGGGCCAGGAGCGTTTGCAAGGATTGGCTCTTCTACATGTGCATAGAGATGCAAATATAAATATTGAGACGATAATTGATTCTTTTGCCAAAGATAAAAATCGAAAATTAGATTTATTGTTATAAATTTTGATTATTTTGCTAGTTTTGTAACAAGAGTTTTTAGAATAAGTTTATTAATATTTGGTCTTATATTATAAAAAGGTATATTTACTTTTATTATTTTTTTATATATTTTTCAATTAATTATACTTGAAGCAGCAGAGTATTTGAGCATGTGTTATGCGTTATATTTTGTTTTATAATATGCATATCTCTATCTTTTAAATTATTAATTTGTTATATTATAGTCGATTTCTATTTCGTCCAAAGACAACAATATAAAATTAAATTGTTTATATTTTTACAAGTTTATTATAATAAATAAATGAATATAAAATATTTGTGAAATTTTTTATTACCCCCCCTAACATTTGTTGCTGGATCCGCCCTTGCCTAGTAACTTGTTTGTATGTTTTGCTTGTTTATTATTTGTGTCATTAGTATTATTTTTTCCTGATAAAAATATACGTAGAGTATAACGAAACGTCGATATTTAAATAAAATAAATACAAAACTTTGTCTTAAAACTATTTTATTTTAATATAATGAGTTCTGAAAAAAAAACTATTATGTTATAAAGAAAATTGATTAAATAATGTTTAATTTAAAAGATTTCTAGTTAACATTTTTAAACATTGTTAATAAAACTAAAGTGTTTTTTTAAATGAAAAATACATTACAAAATACATAAAAAATACAAATACAAACAATTTTTTTTTTAAATTGTCGTATAAGTTATGTATATTTAACATCCAACAACTAAGCTGAAACAGCAAGAATAGACTGCTAGTGTTGTATTTCAACTTACATCTGCTCCGTATATTTTCTACATAATAATAATTATATATTCTTATTTCCGTTTTTATACTATTAACTTTTTTTTATAAAGTGCTCTGGTTATCACGAACCGTCGAGTTCTTTTATAAAAATTAATAAATAATTTCCGAAATAAGCCTGAGTTTGCGATATTCATTGTCCGACCTGTAATTGAACAGTCGACAAAATACCTACAACAATAAATAATTTTTGAAAAATAAATTTTCTCATCGTAATTTTATAATTTACATGATATATAGTTTAGTTAGGTAATCAGAAATTTTTAATTTTTAAAAATTAACAATAAATATTTCTTTTTAAACACAACATTAGAAATTGCACAAAATATACTTATATAGTGCGTCATAGTTTATTAATAATTATATGCTATTTTTATTTCATTTTTTTTTATCTACAACTTGTGTATATCAAAAATAAAAATGCGAGGTTACAAAAATAATAAAATAGTTTGCTATTAAATATATTTATTATAGAAAATATTTTAGCAAATACATTTATTATAAAATAATTATGACATTAAATTACGTATTACATATATGGATTTATTCTCACATAATATTCTTAAAATTAACAACTCGTTAAAAAAAAATCTGGGATTTTGTAAAGTACTAGAATAATAACTAAGTTATAATATGTAAATAACATTTTAATAAATTCCGGAATTTTTTGTTTTAACCTATTGCTAACTTTAATAATTTAACGAAATAAATCCGATAATATATCTAAAGATTTAACCAAAATTATTACTTTCAAATGGCAATTTCTTAGTGTTGCCAGTATAAATAGGATCAGTAACAAACGAAATCGAATCTACACCTTGAAAATGTTCGAAAATAAGAATGTCATTGACCCCGACACGTAACATCGGCGCAGGTAAATAAAGCGTTAATTGTGGCCCGATAAGAGCATGCCGTCCTAATACAAATCCATTCACAATAACAAAACCTTTCCTCCATTTACGCATATCTAAGTAAGTATCTTGTGGCTGTGTGACCTCAAATCGTGCACGATACAGAGCCGGACCAGCCCATTGTTCCACTGCATGCCAACCTTTCAAATTATTGGACCAGTTTGCTCGAAACTCTAACGGTATAATTTGCCAATCGTTTAACGCGTTGTCATCTAGAAATACTTGTCCTTGCCATAAACCTTTAAATTGAACGAATTGTTTTAATAATCCGAAATTATTACGACCCCAATTTTCTACTACAAGTTCTAAAGTTGCGTTTTCATATCCTACAGAACCTAAATTCAAAGTAGAATCTTTTAAGCGCCAGTAACCAAATTTGTTTAAATCGTTACTGCTAGTTAAAACTGGTGATTTTAAATCACCATTAATTAAAACCATTACTGTATCACAAATTCTTCCATTAATTTTCAAAACAGAATTTGGGGGAATATCTAAACCTGTTTTCTTATAAACCACATATCCATAGCTCTGTCCATTATTATTATTAATTGGTAATAATTCCATAGCAAGCAATTTGTCACTTTGTATATTATCAGGTGCTTGATCTTGTAATTCTTGCAATAATAATTGACCAGTTATGGCAACAGTTGGATACGTAACACGTGTCAACAAATGCGGTGGATTTGGTAAACGTGTTTGTATAGTATTATGCGAACTAATTAATTCACGAGTACGAATATACTTATCAGTATAATCACCATTTTCTGCTAGGGGAGCATCATAATCGTAGCTGGTTGTGTCTGGTTGAAATCCCGCATTGTCAGTGCTACCATCTCCAATATTTGCTCCATTCAAAAATCCCCAATTGGTGCCACCGTGAAACATGTACATATTTACCGAACCAGGGAAATCTAGAATTCTTTTAAGCACATCTGCAAAAACATCTGCTGATCTATTATGATGCTGCTCTGACCAATGATCAAACCATCCTGTCCAATATTCCATAGCCATGAGTGGTTTTCCCGGTTGAATTTGCTGCAATTTTCGAAACTGTTCTTCCGGATTACCTTGGAAATTAGCAGTTTGTAATACGCCCGGTACTGAACCAGCATCACCTGACGCTACAGGCGAATCCGATGTAAATAACAGTTCAACTATACCATTTTGATCCATTAAATCTTTTAATTGTTGCAAATAAACTTTGTCGACGGGATTATTTCCGACTCGAACGCTTCCATATTCATTTTCGATTTGTACGGCAATAATAGGTCCACCCTTTGTAAATTGTAAAGCAGCTAAAATTGGTAACAATACATTAAAGTATCTAGTAACATGTTTCATGAATTTCTCATCGGAAGTCCGCACTTGTATATCCGGTTCCCTTAACAACCAAGACGGAAGTCCACCGAATTCCCATTCGGAGCAAATATAAGGTCCGGGTCTAGCGAGAACCAGAAGATCTTCTTCTTGGGCAATTTCCATAAATCTTTTCAAATCCAAAAACTTAGCGTGGTCCGATCCGCTAGTTCCATTGCCAAATTCAAAAACGCCCTGTTCTGGTTCGTGTAAATTCCACGGTAAGTAAGTCTCAACAGCGTTCAATCCTGCGGCTCGTGCTTTACGAAGACGATCGCGCCAATATTCTGGCGGAATTCGGAAATAGTGCATCGCACCACTGTACAAAGTTATATTCTTTTCGTTTAGAGTAAAATACTTTTGATCTGCCGATAGCCCTGTATTTATTCCTCCAGATGTATAATGCTCATACAGAGTGGGCAAGTTTGACGATTCCATCGACACTACGTTTAATGCCATTTTGGCAAAATTAACTAATTTAGTTACTGTTTAACAAGAATATTCGTATTTGTTTGGCACATGTGGTTATGCAAGGCAGTTGAAAGATGAACTGTTTACCTCGACCTTGCTACAATGTCTTTATATCAACTTTTTTTTGTGGAACTCATGCTAGACTCCAATTAGTTCGAGTATCTTCGATCATTTTCGGCTGAAAATAATTTTTTACTTTTAATATACTATCAATCATAATAAAATAACAAAATTATTGTTATCAAAATATATCAATAAATCATTGTATGATAAATTAAAAATATTGATTGGAAACAATTAATTATTAATTATGTTATGAGCAAATGTCAAAATTTTTGTTTTTGTTATCAGGATTTTTATTTTATATAAAATTAATAACATATCAATAAATACTTCGTTTTTAACAAATTTTCATCAAAAAATTCAATGTAATCAAACAATTATATCAAATATTTTGAATTTCAAGTATTTATTTATATTTTATCATGGGAAATTTTTTGTGTTTGTTAAGAATGTTTATTGTTTAAGATATTAAATATATTGAAACCATGATTAACATATATTTTATTGATAAATAAATAATAATTACATTTTAAAGAAAATGTATGTAGTTACTTTAAATAATAAAAAATTATTATGTGGTGATTTTACACAATAATATATATTTTTTTATAAAAAGATCTAAAATGCAATCTTAACAAGTAGGTATTTGTTTTTCAAATATATATTTTTTTGTAATTAACAACATACAAAATTTTAGGTGACATACTTTATCAGCAAGAATATATTTTTACATTTATTTATTTATTTATTTAAATATGTTTTTCTTGATTTTAAGTGTAAATGGTGAAATAAAAAACGAAACTATTTTAACAAACATACTTTATTAAAAGTACAATAATGCTCTGTTTAAAATTTTGATTCATATAATTTACAAATGCTTCTCAGGCATTTTGTATTAAATTTTGATAATACCAGCATATTTTTTTTAATATTATAAATCAATTTTATAACCTACATTTTGCACTGTTGATATAAAAGTAGTTACATAAATAACACAAATAAAAAATAATATTTATTGTTTCTAAATAAACAATTTATAATAAACATATACATATGATAATATAACAAAAAATACTGTAAAATGTCACAATATATTTTACAATTTTATAAACTTATAGTTAGTAAAAGTTTTCAGAAAATATTTTATAACAAAATATTAAAGAAAACTCAATACACAATATACTGACATAAATATATTTTAAATATTTAAATTTGAGTCGAAAATTAGAATACAGTTTAAAAAAGTTATAATTAATTTAATTTTATTTTTAAACCACTTTATTAGATATTTTTTCTACATTTGATGCCTAAATTCTGAGCATTTTCTAATAAATCTATAAAGTTATACACTACAGAATAATTTATTTAGTAAATGGAATTTTTCTTTTAACAGAAAAAATAAAAAACGGAATATCTCGAAATGCTACGAGTTTTACTAGATGCTCACAGAATTACTGTATTAATATGACTTGTATTATACTATAAATTATTTATGATTTATTAGTTATTATATAAAGTACACATTTTTTTATTATTAGATATAGAAAAAACCAATGTGAGTTATTACCACTTTTTCAATACAAGTCTTCAACTGTTTTCATTATTATAAAGTAAATGAAACTAAAAATAATTGATTTTTATTTTAAGTTATAACTCTGTTATTTATATAAAACAGTAGAAAATTATTTTCTTAAGTGTGTACTTAAAAAAAGTGATTTAATAAAATTTTTATAATTTTTAAGATATACATAACACAAAACGTTTGTTTTATTAATGAAATACTACTATAATTTTAAGAAACATATAGTTTGTTATGCATTAGAAAATTATATACATATTTAAATTTTACCAGATATTTTAATGGGTTCCAAGTAATAATACAATAACATTTTTGTAATATATGTGTCTTTTGTTAAGTTATACTATCATTCACGCATGACTGTGACTTATACAATTATAATTTATGGTTTATTATCGATTACAACTTTAAAATCTATAACTGCATAATCGTAAAATATGCAACCAGCAAGCCAGCGTTGTTATTAGAATACCAAGCATTAGTCAAATTGTAATTATTTTAATATGTTATTCATGTGAGACAGAAAAATGCAAATTTTTTTATTGTATAATCATAGAAAAAGTATAGTATTCTAGTCGTGTATTATAGTCACAACTCACCCATATAATTTACTGTACTCGTGAGTTATAGTAATTACAACATGCTCGTTGAATAAATGTACTATAATGTCATATAAAGAAAGATGTATCGTATAAATTATTAATATATTACAGCGAATATGCAAACAACCAAATAGTTAGTAAAACAGAATAATTGCAAAAAAGTCATTGTTTTTGTTATTCCTATACAATTAGATTGTCAGAGAAATCTCTAGTGTAAACAGAGACCTATAGATTGTACAGATTTGCTCAGAATTAAACTATTAATTAGCGATTTATTGGTAACTGTAAACTAATTTCGAATAAAGCCAACTTCAGACGATAATATTTTTCTTGATGGTTGGTTCAGAAAATTCTGTATTCGGCTGAAATAGATTCGTTAATTTACCGGAAACGGAACGAAAGTATATGGGTAAAACTTGCGTTGATTTCGAACTTAAACGTTCTAGAAGCGGTCGTTTGTACATTTTTTGAGCCTCTATTCTTTGTTCATCGGATACTTGTCGATCGTCCAAATGTTCAAGTTGAGGAAACAGAGAGATCATAAAAAGTCTGCAAAAAATATTTTCCAATATTATTTTATACTTATTTTCGTATCCATAGTATTTTTTCAATGGTTCTCATTTTACTTCAGATTATTTACTTAAAAATAAATATATATATATAATATACAGGGTGTTTCACAACTTAGAGCAAAAAATTAAAAGGTATATTCTGTACGACGTGCTGATCATGAAACAAAAAGAATTTTTTTAAAATTTGCAAAAAAAATTGCATCGTATTTCAAGCAAACATTTTTTTTGCCACTGGTCGATAGTTATTTTTAATAATTGTTTTCAAATCGTCTACAATGAAAGTAATTGTTTACGTAATATCTAATACTAATAAAATGTGTAATAGTTTAATTTATAATTTAATTTAATTTGATAGGTAGTGGGTAGGTAGTCTTTCGTCGACATTGCTGTTAATTATTATTATCTTTGCTGGTGCACTGTTCTCATTTTACAGTGAATAGCAGTGTAGTGTAGTTTTTGTTAAAATGAATGCATTTAGTAACAGTGAATTAGTGGACATGATGTTAATTTATGGCGAAGCACGGCAAAATTCGTTATTGGCACGACGTCTGTATGCTGAACGTTATCCTTTACGCCGATTACCCACTCCCCGTTCGTTTGTGAGGATAGTCCAGATATTTTTGGGGTCATTTTAAATCCCTCGTCTACGACAACCAAAATGCGCCGGAAAACGAAGAAGAACTTAGGCAGAGAATAGAAAATTCAGCAGAAATAATACGAGAACAAAATTCGTGTCAAGACTGTACTAGGTCATTAATTCAACGTGCTGCAATGTGTGTAGGGATGAATGGTGCAAATTTTGAACAGTATTTGTAGTTTTGCGCTTCAGGTATGTTATTTCCCAAATTATCTTGATATTAAATAATACAATGCATTAATATTATAAATTATTTTGTATTCAAAACAATTATTGTCTCTAAATAAAACTAACATTACATAATGTTTCTTTGATAATTAATTTCATTTAATATTTCTTTCTATGACGTATGCTACTCCAGTGGTTCAAAAAATGTCTATTTCAAGTAAACTACCCTTAACTTTGCGAATTTTAAAAAAATTCTTTTTGTTTCATGATCAGCACGTCGTACAGAATATACCCTTTAATTTTTTGCTCTAAGTTGTGAAACACCCTGTATATATATATATATATATATATATATATATATATATATATATATATATATTATTTACAGTAGAACTTGTGCAGAAACTCGGTCTTGAAGTATGAAAAAAAGTAATCATGTAGAAAAAAAGATTTTCACATCCAATACTAACATTGTAACAACTAAAATTGTAAAAAGAAAAAAAGTGGGCATTAAATGGAACAGAAATAACTACTAACTAAACATTATGTTCTATTGAAATTAATTGAAATAAATACTTTGAAAGCTAACAGCTAACAATGAAATGAGTTTGAGTACTCTTACGTTATATTCTATATTGTATACTGCGTCAGATATGTACCTTCACAGCACACGCTCAGTTATTTCTGTCGAAATAGGCCTTTTTACAACAAGTTTTTATATAAGTTATACTGTATATTCAACAAAAAATTTTTTGTTTAAAATACATATTTTAAAGAAGCAATAAATATATATATAAATAAATTATTTTAGTTTTTAAATTTAAGTTATATATACTCGTAAAAACATTTTAATTAACAAATGATGTTAGAATTTTTACAAATAAATCTTTAATGGTTTCAAATATTATTTAAATATTTTTAAAAATATTATAAAAGAAATTATATACCCTTAAACAATTTAAATGTTATTTTGATAGATTTGCATAAAAAAATTCTTATTTTTTGTCAAAAATATGTAAAGTGGTAGCATGTTTCTACTTAGTCGAGTTAATCAAGCTTATTGTTAGTCTTCTTAACTTTATGTGCACTAATCTTAAATAACTACCTAATTTTCAAAACTTTTTTTATAACAACTTACCTATATTGTAAATATTCATAAAAGCTACCGCCATTTAAATATGAAGGGGCTGCTACATTACCCATTAATGATAAAAATTTGAGCTTAGGACATGAATCTCTTAGATAACGCGCCCATGGATACAATATTCTTATCTGTAAAAACAAATTTATGAACTCAATCAGTTTTTAATATCTAATCAATTATTATAATTATTATCCACTTAAAACAATATTTTTAATATTTTTTTATTTTAACTATAAAAAATAGTGATTTAAAAATATGATAATAAATAAAAATAATTTTTTGAAATTATAATAATCGTATGATAAGAAAATAAAAATAGCTAAATAATACAGGCCGTTTTAAAAAAAATCAGAAAAAAACAATAGTTTGTGAGATATTGAGAGAAAACTCTATTGACACGTTTGCAAAGCCTACACGGTACAAGAAGTTTATTGTTATTTCCTCAAATTTAACATATTCTGGTTTCAATTGTTTTTTTTTAAATTTTATTCAATCATTTTATTCTGAAGAAGAAAATTTAAAGTTTTTTTTTTTAATAAATTAACTCATTTTGTCCTTAATTCCAGAAGCAACAAATAAAATAAAAATTATAATTAAAATTTTGAGATAAATTTTGAGATAATAAAGAATAACTAAATTTACAGATATAAATAAGAAAAATCTTTGAAAAGGTAAGTTTTCGAACCCATATTTCTTTTGAAACACTCTGTATATTAATTTTTATTATATGCAAATTCAATAATTAGATAAGAATTATTGTTGGATTATTTTACATATATTTTCTAATTTTAGAATACTTTTTTGAAATTACCACTTTTTATACATACATACACAATCACGCCATGTACTCAAAAGGATGTGGCACAAACTTTTTCCACTATCCCGAAATCGACCTCTTCCAAACATCCCTACTCAGATAAGCAACTTTAGCTTTCATCCATATTCATAATTCATACATGCTCTTCTATTCTTACAACTTGTAAACTTTTGCTCACGCAAAACATTCTTAATTATACCACTCCAACTACTCATAAGACGTCCCCGCAAATGTATAGCCTCAAAATCATTCATATAAATTTTTTTAACGAAATGTTCATTAGGCATTCGCTTAAGATGACCGAACCATTTTAACTGACTAAAACGGCAACTTTTGCAACAACATTTTTTTTCAGTTTCACACTCGTCATATACCCAATTTCTCATTTCCACAGCAGTTATTTTTCTTTTATGTTTTTGCAGCCAACCCAAAATTTACTATCATTTATTAACGTAAGCACCAAAACAACATTGTATATATTCAAATGGGAAAAGGGTGGGGCTTCTTTGGAAACATTTACATCCCTAGCAAAAGTACCCAAAGCACTCAAAACCTGTCAACCAGCATTAATTCTTCTTTCAATTTCATGATCAAAATGACCATCATTAGATAATATGAATATCTAATAACAAAAATAATTAAATGGCTTTTGATTTGTACTTACTTTACAATAATTTAACCATAAAATCTGCAAATTCGGACATTCCGGTATAATTGTGTCTGACGTAATATTATTATGATCACATATCAGCGTTGTTAATTTCGGAAGATGCCTCAAGAAATCTAGATTACTGCTCCAAAAAAATATATATAATTAACTAAATTAGAAAAATATATACTTCATTAACGATACAATTTAAACAGTAGCGTAACTTTGTATTTTGAATAAATTTTAAATAATCTCTCTTCTTCAAAATAGATTTTGTTTAGAATACATTTAAATATTGGAAAAAAATAATGATTATATAACAATAATAATAATACTGAAATGTTTAAATTTTTCCCAAAAATTTCACAAGTTACTTAATTTTTGGAGAAAAATCTCAACATTTGAGTATTATTACCTATATTAATTTCACAAATACACTTATGAACATTTATTTGTTCAATGTTACAATAATAATACTTTAAAATTGGGCCTAACGGCACTAAACTTTATATATTTTTACCAGTGACTTTTAATATAATATGAACTGGAAACTGGGCGTATATTTTTGGTCATATAAAATTTTACGCAACCAGCATAATTGAAGGTATTTCTATCTCTTTTTATTGTGGCTATTTATACGGGTTTTTCGAAAATTTTCAAGGGCAAAAATTTGAAGTTTTTGATCAGAATAGTTCTTACGCCGATTCGAACATTAAACAAGTCTAAAGAGCGCACCGAGCGTTCAAAAATGCCATTTTTTTTACTTTTTTCATATAAAGGCCTAAACATATATCAACATTTTATCTGATCGAGTCGTAACTGTGTGTTTTATGCCCACATAAAAATACGACATTTTTTCTAATGAACCGTTCAAATTGAAGTATTTGACGTTTAGTTATAAGCGTTTGAAAAAGCTGCTTTTCAGGGCATTGCAACTAAAATGCTAATTTCGATAATTTTCAACCGATTCTTGACAGTTTTCTTGTATTTTATAGTGCTTACAAAAAAATGTCGCACTTTTATATGGGCATAAAAACATAGAGTTATGGCTCGGTCAGAAAAAATGTTGATATATAAAAAGAATCCAAAAAATTGGCATTTTTGAGCGCTCGGTGCGCCCTTTATAACTTGCATATATAATATACATTTTACAGAAATTTTGTTGTAAATATTCAAATTTGAATAATTTCTTCAAATAAACACAAATAATGTGAATGTATGTAAGAATGAATATGTCATAAGGGGTATGTGGTGTAAATAGGAGAGATCGGGTACGAAATAGATTAGTGTATGATGAGTGTGAAATTGAAAAAAATGTTGTAGCAAAAGTTAGTGTTAGTCAGTTAAGATGGTTCGGACATGTTGAGCAAATGTCTAGTGAACGCTTGATTAAAAAGATTTATTTGAATGATTTTGATGGTATACGTTTGCGTGGACGTCCGATGAGTAGTTGGAGTGGTATGATTGAGAGGGTGGTTTGCGTGAGCGAAAGTTTCCAAGTAGTGGCGACTGATTTCGGGATGATGAAAAGAGTTTGTGCCACACCTTTTTGGGTACATGGGGTAATTGTGTATGTATGTATGTATGTATAAGCTACAAAGTCATTATACATCGGTATCGTTAGATTGCTTTATTGATAAAATATATTTCAGTATTTATGCATTACATTGCAGTAAAAATGGCATACTTACTCAAATTCATTATAGCTGATGTCTAAAGTATGTATATTTGGCCCGAACTGTTCTTGTAGCGTTTTCGGAAAACAGTGCAATCGTTCATAAGCTAAAGATAGTCTTTTCTCTTCTTCTTCTTCGGATACGATTGTCTTCGGTTCTTCATTATTATCTCTTTGACCTATTTAGATAAGTATTCATTAACAAACGGAAGTAATTAATCACAAAGTTATCTAAATTACTCTTATTTGCAATTACGTATGTTTGATTTTTTTTTTATTTATCATATTTATTCAATTTTATTATTATTACTTTCATACCTTCAGTAAGATACTTGTGATGAGATCTACTGTATTAGTTGAGGTTAATACGTAATAACTGATTATTATGAATAATTACATCTTCTGATAAATATGATATATATATATATATATATATATATATATATATATATATATATATATATATATATATATAATTTATCATATTTGCCGGTTACTATAAATAATATCCATTACTAAGTAGTTAATTTGTTTTATTATATTACGGTTCAAGTAATTAATCAATTATTATTAATAATAATCGGTTAGTATTAATAATAACCAAACAAAAAGGTTATGTTAATATTAAAAATAAAAGGTGATGTTAGGTTAACAATAATAATAACAAACTAATTTTTTAACCTAATCAATCTTGCAATAAGCCCCTCCATATTTTTTAACCACCTAGTATTGGATATTATTCATAGTGATCGAAAAATATAATGAATTTATATATATATATATATATATATATATATATATATATATATATATATATATATATATATCATATTAACCAGAGGATATGGTAATTATTCATAATAACCAGTTATTTATTATGTGTAGTAACCAATTTATCATTTTAACATATATACCAAAAGTCCCAAGGCAATTGTTTTTTATTTTTATTAAAAAATTTCATTTCATGATGACATTGAATAATAAACATTATCTTAAATATTTATTATTATTATTTCAGTATATTGATGTTTTATCAAGAAACCTTAATTTTAAAAAGTAATATCTTATTAATTTTTTCTTGCCTTCAGATGAAAGATTTGCAACATCAAAATAATTCTTGTTTCTTAACTTTATAATATGTAACATGTCAAAGGTTATAAATATAATTAGCAGATCCATTGCCATAGATATGTAAAAATTACTTTAAAAAAATCAAAAACTAAAATTGCCCTTTTTTCAACTTTTTCATAAAACCTATATTTGGCAGAAGCACAAATTTTATCCACAAACACCGAAATGATTTGTATAATATTAATTGAATATAAGTCAAGGGCTTAAGAACATAATACAAAATACATACAAATATATATTCTACTCAACAATTTGTTATTAATAACCCACCTTGCATACAGCTATGTATATAATGTGAGATAATAATTTTTTATAGGCTTAAAACTTCTTAATAATTATTTGCCTTTATCTAAAAAAAAAGGCAAAATAGCCTCCCCTTGAAATTTTTCTAGATCGCCCTAATTTTGTATAAGAATTTGTATTTAACAAAAAACTTACCTAACAAAAAATAAACATATACATATTAGCTATTTCTTGATTTATCTAGATTCTAGATAATATAAAAAAAGTCAAATTTGCATGACTCGTCATAAAAAAGAATACAAATAAAGTATATAAAAAATACTTACTTAAAAATACTAACGTATTTAAAGACGTCATACTAAATATATCTATTTCGTCATTGTTCACTGTATTGTCAAATCTAAACAGTGTATTGACATCAATAATTTCAATTCCATTACTGTATTCACACCTACAATTCATAAATATCAAATTCCAACCAAATTTTTTCAATTAAAACGTACATTATTAATATTTAAAATAACTCATAAATTTTACATCATATTCTAAACTTCCACCATTTTAAAATTTGATAAAACCAATATAAAAATATGACTGATGTACAAAACACATTTTTTTAAAAATACTTTAATTATTAATAATTACGTTTTAATATTTAATTAATTCGCAAAATAATATGTTATTAACTTACGCTTCTTCGCAGTCATCCATTGCAAAAAAAAATATTGTTTTCGCAATTTATAACATAAAAATACTCACTAAATTTTTATAAATAATATTTATAGTTAACTTGCACGAGTCGCAGACATAACTGATAAGTGATAAGAAAAGATTTTACTAAACAAATCTTATCACTAATAGCTGGTCAACTTTTTAGATAACGTTATCAGTAATAGACAAAAATTTGTCTTAAATTTAGACATCGATTTTTCAAGCTAAATTTAAAAAAGTGTGGAATTTTTATTATTCACAATAACAAATATAGAAAATTCCACAACTTTATAAACAATTGTAGAAAATTTTTAGTTTTTTTCCAATAAACGCGCGTTATAAACTTCCCCGACGTTCACCGAATATACACGAATAATTCTATAACTAGCATGATGCAGAAATACGAACAAGTTTCGTTATTGGTTATGTTCACGCCTTTAAAAAATTTCTACTTGTTTTAATTAGTATTTTTATCATTATCATTTTAATAATTAGTGTACAAATTATCAAATTTAAAGTAATTATTATAATCTTCAAATTTTAAATAACATTCTTGTATGTAAACATTGATTCACAATTTATTTGCGATGTAAATATTAAAATGTTTATACTAACAAATATATTATCAAAACAGAAAAATACAATTAGTGATTTACCTGAACTGGTAATATAGATTTCATTTGTTTTTCTTGATTTGCAATTGTTTCTGAGGCTACTAGGATATTGATGTTTTGAGCACAAGCATTTCAAAATATCTGTGATTTTGATATCATGTTAAAAGCGGACCATCTCAATGTTAGTACAGTCATCAATAAAAATATTTTTTATGTAAATTTGGATATTTGAATTTGTTATCAATATGAACAGCAATGTAAATAAATATTAATTTTATTATTCTCCGACGTCATTTAAATAACAAAATGTTAAAATCAGGGCCGGCTTAAGAATGTATTGTAACTCAAAAAATTACAAACACGATGAATTTTATAACAAAAATTGACAAATTTATAAAACAGTGGTTATTATACGCCTAATTCGTTCTTATTTGCAAAAACTTGATATGTCAAAGTTGGTATTACCACAATACCTCCTTTATCATATGTGATATGAGGGTCGGTAAAAAAAGGTAACATAATTCCACAGTATTCAATTGAATTTTAAAAAATTGTAATTTTATTGTATTTTTATTTTAAGCGAAAATTAATTATTTAATTTTTTATTTTACAAAAAAAAAAATGTAAAATAAATTAAATAATAAGGATTAGATTCTGTTTAATTATTTTAAAATAACGTTCCGACGAAACTGAACGATCGTTTTCATCAGGTCAAAATTTATTAAAATAAATTTATTTATTTATAAATTTTTACCTGATGAAGACAAGCGTTTAGTTTCGCTGAAACGTCGTTTTTACCACTTTGACTGCAAGAAAAAAGTGGTATAGCGTTTGGTACGGTGTCTGTAACATTTTCAAAAAAAAAAAATTGTATAGAAATCCTTCATATAGCCTCTAGATGACGAATCTGAACTTAGTTTATGTGGGTGTAAGAGTCAGCTCGCTCGGTCGTAAGTCAATTTTGTGGCCGCAACTCCTCCTAGACGGTTCAACCGATTTTAACGAAATTTTCAGGATAAATTTGTTTAGCATCCAAGATGGTCATGTGGTTTTATTTTTTTCCAGTGCTGCCAACTTTCCGAGGAAAAAATTACTAAAGTTTTTAAAAATTCATATTGGCTACGTTATTTATCCGATTTTGATCTTTTCAGAAAAGATTTCCCTAATGTTCCCATTAATTATGTAATTTTATTAATATCCAGTGTTGCCAACTTTCCGAGAAAAAATTACTAATGTTTTAAAAAATTTACTATGGCCATGTTATTTATCCGACTTTATTCAAATTTTCACAAAAAATTCTCTTATTATTTAATATAATTTATGTAATTTTAACAAAATACAGTGTTGCCAACTTATCAAGAAAAAAATCACAATTTTTTTTAAAAATTTATTGTGGCTACATTATTTATTCGATTTTAATCAAATTTTCAGAAAAATTTCTCCTAGTGCCCACATAAATTATAATATTATTAAAATACAGTGTTGACAACTTACCGAGAAATATCAAAGTGGTCTATATATGGGTTTACCCATATACTTCTAATCTTGTTTATAAAATAATTAAATAGAATCTAATCCTAAAACAGTTTTTATAATTGTTGTTTATTGCATTTGTAGTAAAAGTTCAAAAAAAAAACAAAAATGTTGAAAAACACCTAAATAATCGATGCTACAAATTGATAGTGGTTAAGAAAAATTACTCTGATAATACAAGTTAGATATGATACTTAATTTATTTTTATTATACTCTAAATACAATAATATAATTCTTTTTCATTTCTCATATAGTTGCATATATTTTACAATTTAATAATTACATATTTAAATAAGAATTAAATAAATTTTTATACGATAATAACATATTATGCATTTAGTTGCACATAAAATAACACGTATTTTCTCATAATTTGAATCATTTAACAATATATTCTAAGTTTCACAGTACAGACCTTTTTTTTATTGAGGTTTTTTTTAATTCAATTTTTATTTTCTAATATATAATTTTTATTTATCATTATTATTACAGTCAGATATATTTTATCAAACTATAAATTATTTAAATAAATTTTTAATTGTAAGATGAAAACAATATTTAATTATTAATATTGTACGTTAATATGCAATAATAATTTATCAATAAATTAAAAATATTTTTTTTTATTGAAAATAGAAAATAAATTTGTCAAAATAAAAATAGAATTTGACAAAATATATCTTATACATATTTTATATATTATAACATGTAATCTTATTTAGTGTTAAATCAATGTGTTTTATAAATTTGTGTTAATGTTTTAATTTGACACAAAACTGATATGCAGATTTTCAAGATATTTAACAGAGATTTGAATTGAATAATTTACATATTGTTCTGACGCATATCCTGGGAATTTCGGTACGACTGTATCTGGAAAAAGATTAAAAACGTATATTAAATACAAATTTATGTTGCTATTTTGGCCATTACATTTAAATTTAAATATCTGTAGCCAGGTTGGGTTGGTAAAATAGAATAAAAAATAATAAAAACACAACTTATTTGAATATTTTTAGAATGTAAGGTGAACCTATTCTAAAACTTTTCCCGGGCCTAATTTTTCATCCAGCCCAACCCTGTCTGTAGCTTAAATGAAACTTTAACTCGGCGCTTTAAATTAATTTTGATAGAGTAATGCATGCCATTTAAATTTAAATACAATTTAGTTAAAGATCTCACACTTACTGTAGTGACCAGAATTGAAAAATTTATTTAAAAAATTCTTTATTTTAATTAATAACGTAATTAACTTTATATCTATATAAATAAATTAAAATATTTTAACTGGTAGTGATATTCCATTGTATTATTTTTTTAAGAACAATATTTGTTAAAAGAAAATTGAAAACTTGATAAGCTTATAAAACAAAAAATTGAAAATATAAAAGTTTGCTTATGTTTTCAATGTTTTTGTTTTCGTGTATTTTGCAAAATAAAATAAAAATGTTTGTGGAAAATAGAAAATTGATCCAAAACATAAATATTGAATTTTCTAGAATAGGAATATTTCAATATATAACATAATTTTTTTCCCATAAATACAGGGTGTCCCACAACAAACTTACGCTATTTGTATTCTGAAAACTATATAACATTTTGTTACGAAGTTTAGCATGTTTGACTCTAGCTTTCTTATTTTAAATAGAATACTCCATTTTTATTTTATTATTAAATTTAGGAATAAATTCATTTATATATATATATATATATATATATATATATATATATATATATCACGTTAATAACATTTTACTTTAGTTCAACTGTTTTTGTATCTTTTTCTTGATGAAGAAGTACGTTGAGTGTGTTGAAACGTCATTTTACAAACAAATATTAATACAGATCTAGAACCTGAAGCCGTTTTATTTTAATATAATGATTTATGAAAGATTTTTTACTGTGTTATAGTAACAAATCTTTCATAACTCATTATATTACAATAAAATGGCTTTAGGTTCTAGTTCTTTATTAATATTTATTAATAAATCGACGTTTCAACGAACTCAACGTACTTCTTCATCACGATAAATAATATATAAATAACATTACAGTAAATAACAGAATATAGAAACAAGTTACTAAGTAACAAATAAATAAATTAAAAAAAAGAATAACATAGATCTCTGTGAAGGCACTGAGTTAAATAAAATTTGGCTTCCAGTAATTAAAAATCTATAAATTGTATGATCTAGTTATTTATTTGTTACCTAGTAACTTGTTTCTATGTTCTGTTATTTACTGTAATGTCATTTATATCATTTATCTTGATGAAGACGGACGTTGAGTTTCGTCGAAACGTCGATTTTAAATAAATATTAGTACAAAGCTTTAATCTAAAGCAGTTTTATTTTAATTTTTTACTATGTTTTGACATATTTCAACTTTTTTAATTTTTTGCTTGAAATTGTAAATGGGGGTTTTATTAAAGAAGTTTTGGGCTACCTTTTCATAAAGAAATAAATTTAAACTATTTAAAAATGGGCCTAAAATGTTGTAAACTTGAAGTTAAAAAAATGCAATATACAAAATACAAAAAAATGCCAAATTTCGTAACATAATATTATATAGCCTAATGTTCGTCCTGAGACACCTTTGTATTTTATTGTAATATGAGATTTTCTTAAAAATATAAATCACAAATAAAAATAAAAATCGTAAAAATTAATTTAAAAAATTCTGTATACATAACATTCTTTTTCCATTTTGGTAAGAGCTAAGCAAAAAGCATATTGGTGTTTATTTAAAATTTTAGAACTCAATTTTGACGGATATAATTTTTTGTGATACTTATATTTTTTTATGTTTTATACATATTTACTAATTTATTTATTTTGTTTATAATAATAATAATTTATTTTAACGATCATACATTTCATATGAATTTAGGGCCTATAGTTTCAACTCAAGATAAAATAGTTAACACACAATAAATTTATTTTTAGGATAAATTTTAAATTGATTTAAAATTTGTATTTCCAAACGTTTTTGGATGAGGCTATTTATACATACGGTATGTATACGCAATTGGCTATTTATACATACTAAAAAAAAAAACCTAAACCAACCTATTAACCTAACTTATTCTAAATAGCCAATTACGTAAAAATACTGTATGTATAAATAGCCAATTGCGTATACATACCGTATGTATAAATAGCCACTTTCAACGTTTTTATTCTATGGATATCTATACTAAAATTAGATATTCTGCATTATCTCAGTTATAAAATCTACTTAGTCGACTTTTATTGTATAAAATCATTCAATATAATTAAAATAACTCTTTCATTAGTTAAATAATTAATTAACTTTGTACTTTTTTTTTTGCTTTTAAATATCTTGTATTTTTGAAAATACTCTAGATAATATCAAGCTATTTTTAGGGCAGTTCAGTTTTAATTAAAGCGAAGCCAAATTCTTAAATTTAGTTGAAAATTCGATGAATATTATGATTTTATATTTGTTCTTTCGTAAAACCCAAAATTCTTACCCATTGTCTCAAGAACGGTGACATGCCGTTGGCTTCCTGTTGTCTGAGTGCCATGATGACCATTCGGCGTTGTTCTTCTTCTTTCTGCTGTTCGATTTCGTCCTGCTGACGATGGTGCTGCAGTGTTGCGGCCGCCTCGAGAAGCGACAGAGCTGGTGAGTCACTTCTTGGCGCGGTGAATACCACGTCGCGTAAACCAGCTTGTTGATCTGTTCCATATAGCATTTCTTCGGGTTCGGAGGCTTGTTGAGCGGCTGTTAATCCTGACGAAGGATCCATACGTTTGCCGTGACCCCCGAAACACGAATGGCCGAACGCGGAACAGCCGCCTGTGAATGAATATTTAGCAATTAAAATCAATACAGAACTAAATTATTTTTATTTTAATATAATAAAAGGAAAATAACTGCTGTGGAAATGAGATTTTTAAGTGGGGTATGTGGTGTAAATAGGAGATATCGGGTACGAAATACGATTAGTGTATGATGAGTGGGAAATTGAAAAAAATGTTGTAGCAAAAGTTGGTGTTAGTCAGTTAAGATGGTTTGGACATGTTGAGCGAATGTCTAATGAACGTTTGGTTAAAAAGATTTATTTGGAATGATTTTGATGGTATATACGATTGCGTGAACGTCCGATGAGTAGTTGGAGTGGTATGATTGAGATGGTGGCTTGCGTGAGCGAAAGTTTACAAGTAGTAGGAATAAAACAGCATGTATGAGAAGAATTATGAATGTGGATAAAGCGAAAATTGCTTGTTTGGATAGGAATGTTTGAAGGCGACTGATTTCGGAATGATGAAAAGAGTTTGTGCCACACCCTTTTGGGTACATGGCGTGATTGTGTATGTATGTATGTATGTATGTATGTATGTATGTATAATGAGTCCTGAATTTTTTTTTTACCATAAATAACTATTTTTAACATTTTACAAATTTTTACGATATTGGTACTATTACAGTATGTCTTTATTTATTTTTTCTAAAGGCAAATCTCCACACATATATATTTTATTTTCTTATGGAATAATAACAAAAAAATGGTCAAACCGTACATAAATATTGCCCTTCGATAAATCTTGTCTGACCCTTCCCCTAAAAAGTAAACTGTGATAGTAAATAATAATAAATCTTCGCGTATTTTTTTGAAATTTTTTTTATTTTTACTGTTTTTTTTTTATATTCAACTGGCATTTCAGTTGCTGCGCAAAATATTTAACAAATAAACAATATTGAAAATTAAATATTGTATTTTTTAAATTTTCAATATACGTAATATATTGAAAAAGAAAGAATTTTAAAAATTTATGAATTTTTTGCAATTAAATTTTATTCAGACCATTTATTAATAATTAATATTAATATATACTGTGTTAATGATCAGAATCATTAAATATTCTTATATATTTTTTATAAAAAAATAAAAAAAATTTTATTAATTTTATGCTACTGTTAAATAATTCATACTTTAAATATTTAGCATTTTAGCTTTTTTTATTTTTTGAAATATAAATTAATAATAATTAATTATTGAACGTTGGTGGTTTAAATTATAAGGCAAAATTTTTTATTATAATTTTTGAAACATAATAATTTGTATAAAATTATAAGTATAAATATATAAATATAAGTATAAAAGCAGAAAAAAAGTTATTTCCAAAATTTAAAAAAAAATCTTGCTGGCAACTACGTTAATTTTTAAATTTTTAATAACTAAAATTTGAACCAATATACAAATAAACCGTATGACAGTTTATTTATTTTAAAAGAATATATTTTTAGATAAAAAATTAACAAATAATTTGTGCAACGCAGAAATATTTAAATAATAAATATTTTACTTACTTTTATATTTTATATTCAAACAAGAAAGTGTGTTATCGTAAACAAAAGAACTTTTGCAAACAATATTAGATTTGAAACGTGGTTGGCGCTTGGCAATTGTTTATCACCACTACGACCGTCTTTTATTTTATTTTTGTTTGAGTTTGTTTTTCGAATGCTACACTGTATAGCTACCGAGATTTTATGATGTGTATATTATTGCAACAAATGTCTAGGTAATTAAAAAATGTATAGTATTTTTTATTTATTTAAATTTTCCAAATTATTATATTTGTATTTGTATTTGTAATTATAGATTTTATTACTTGAATAGGTAATAACAAAAAGTTATTAAAACTATATTTTTTTCAAAATGTTTATGAAGTTTTGTTTAAAATTATATATATATATATATATATATATATTTATAAATCAATCTTTAAAAATAAAGTAATAGTTTATTTGCTGGTAAATTACATTTTTTAAAATATGAAAATACTTTTATCTAAAAAATACCGAGCAACATCAAATATAGGTACTTATGTCAGTTCTCTACAGAAATATTAAATTTAATTACTTTTGTTTCTTTTTAAAAGTTTTTTTTTTTAATTAATTGTACTTTTTGATGTATATTTTAAAATATTCTGTTTAGCTATATTTAGATTTAAACTTATCAGATGTATCTGAAATATAATTATTATTAATATTATAAAAGTGAAATTCTATTTGTCTGTCTATATGTTTGTCTGATAGATCATAACATAACTCAAAAAGTAATAAACTAAATAACTTGAAATTTTGATATGAACAAAGTGACAGGATTATAATATAACAAATAACAAAGCTGATATAGTCGTAATACAATTATGCTAGTATTCTGTATTATTCTTTAAGCTATATAATACTATAGAATCTTTTGTCTTTTTTAATAAATTGAAAATTTCTTATATTAAAACAATACAAAAGATTCTATAGTACTATAGTGGTTATAGAATGATACAGAATAGCAACCTTAATATAGTAATTAATATATATATATATATATATATATATATATATATATATATATATATATATATATATATATATATATTATTTATTATATTAAAATACTAGAGTCGTCTAGAGTTTCGTTCGGGTTTTTTTGATTTCATATAAGATTATTCAATCAAAATTGTGAAGTATAATGTAAATTAGAAATTTAATTGAGTTGTATTTGATTTTTATTCAAGTTTTAGTTTATATATATATATATATATATATATATACAACTTGCTGTATTTTTCTATCAATTTTTATACCAGAAATTTTATACGAATGAAGTTTTACTAGTAACATCATATTTTTCAACAAGGATTTTTTTAGGTATGATTGTTCTTGTTTCTATCACTATATTTCTTGAATTTCAACCTTCATAAATATGAAAACGTAATTTAATAAATTTATTTAAAAATTCTAAAATATACTATCGAAGATAAAATATTGTTCTTATTAAAAATACGTGAGAAGATTGCACAAAAATGGAACTCTGTAGACACTTCAGTTTGTTACGTTTTTACCACCGTCTAAACTGTGCACACAAAATATTGAAAAAAAAATAAAATTTTGTGTCTGCACTAACTTTCAAATATTTTGACAAACTATATGAAATTGTATTACCTAAACATTTTAATTAACCAACACGATAATTACAATAATTAACAAACGTAATTAATTCAATTAATTATGAAACAATAAATTAAAATAACTATGCAAATAATTTGGCTTTTAGTTTGAAGCAGCAATCTGTTAAAGCATGTAACAAGAGTGTGCATACCGTGAAATGAAACTAATCGAGGTACCGGCATATTTGCTAGCCCAATCGGTACCGGTACCGGTAAAATCAAACAAATATTAATTTCGATTTGAAAACTTTCCGAACAAAAGTTTTACGGGCGCGATAATTGTTTATTTTATTGGCGTAAATCCCTGATGTATTGACACATTTTCTACCCTACAATATAAATTATATTTGAACTAAATTTAGCTAAAATCGTGTCTTGTAATTAATTCTAGATTACAATTAAATTATTGATTTATTAATCAATTCGATGAAACTTTCCAGCTTTACTTTTTACTTTTTTAGTTGTACTGTATTAGGGATTTTTTTATGTTTTATACAGAATAGTCAATTATTTTTTTTTTTTTGTTTTTTACTAAATTTGAATACATAGTAAAACTTGTAAAGAGGTCTTTTTTAAAGATTCAAAACTGAAATAACAGTGTTAAAACTTGGAAAATAAATTAGTTACATATTTAGTTACATTGTATATATGATGTTTTAGATGCATTGTTTATAAAACATTGTAAATAATTTTCTTAGACACATCGTATATAATTGCCTCGATCACTACATCTCCGTAAAATAATACAGCGTGATTTTGCTAATTTCTAGTAGTAGTTTAATGACAGAGTGTACAATAATAATTAATTAGTGTTATTTTTGAATGTGATTAATACGCAAAGTTTTGGAAAAGACCCGGAAGATATTTGCTTAGTATAAAATGACAAATATTGTATTATAAAATGAATTAATTAAGTTGAAAATTAAAATAAACTTCTAACAAAATTACCATAATAACCACAACCTTCACATTCATATATACTATAATATAATAACCAAAATAATGGTGTTACTGTTGCCATAAGATTATTATTAAATTTCAAACTAATTTCATTAAAAGTTATAGAAATAAATAACTATAATATATATTAAATATTAAACGTGATTGTTGTCATTTTATTTTAATATAGTTAAATTACGTTTTAAATTATAATCACATTTTATAATCTGTTCTTTAATAATAAATTAAAATATGATTTTACTGTAGCGAAAAATTAATAACCTACAATAATTTCCCTTAAACCATAAACAATTATTTAAAAAAGCGATATAAGTATTTCAAAAACTAAGCTTTCATCATCGTAGCAAAAGATAAAGCTAAAGTTTTAATCAGTGATCTAACGTTACACAAATACTTAACGTAGTCAGTGATAAAAAATTACTGAATATGATCTTATTTTATTTATGTAGCGTAATAACATTGACATTTAATTAAAATATATACAGAATTCATTTCTAAATCTTTTTATTTTGTTTTAATTTATTATTAACACAAAATTGCAAACATAGATGAATTGTTCTAGTTTTATATTTCATAGTTTTTCCAGGATAAAATTTCAAATAACAATTTGTCAGCAAGAAAATAGAATTATTTACCACTAACAATAAAAGACAACTCGAAAACAACTATGACATCGGAAACTATTATTTTTCATTTTCAACAAAACTATTTGTTACAACTTATATATAAACTTATAATAATTTATCAAAATATCAAGAAAATAATGATACTCAAATTTTCAAGAAGTTTTAGCTTACATTTTATTGAATTTATTCTACATTGTGTTTTTGAGTTTAAAAGTGTACATTTAATTATCTATAATTGCGTTTTAAAGGGAAATAAATCGGATGAATAGTTTCCGAGATCTCGGCGGAATAAGGCGGAAAATGTCGTTTTGAGAAAACGCGTTAGTTTGAAGTTAGTTTTTTACTGTCCAAACTCTACGTTTTACCTGCTCTGACACAACTCAAATTTCGAAAAACCGTTTTAACACATTATTTAACACAAAATTCGATCTTTCGAAAGTTTCAGGGTAGTGCCTCCCCCCCCCCCGTAATATATCCACAGAATTGTCTATGTGAAAAATCATTATTATTTCAAAAATTACATGATCTTTTAATTTAAGCAGAACAGTATATATAGTAAGTAAAAACTTTAATTGAAAACCTTATACGTGAACGCTGAATCTATGACAATAAATTTTATTTAGACACGCCCATTGCAAATTAGATATAACTTGTTTTGTATTCATTTAAATCTAATATAGTTTAAACTTATTGTTAGTTCAAATTAGTTTGTAATGTTAACTTTTGATGCATGGCATAGAACAAGCATTTAAATTTTCATTAACGATACCTTGATACCCACCATTGTTTTGCACAATAAGTTTTGTAATATAGTTTGTATTTATACAATGCAATCATAACTTAAATTTTTTTGTCTATTTCAGCTTTATTTTTAGAAATATTACATATTTGAATTATATAATAGTTTTTTAACATAGTAAGAAAATTTTTTAGAACTCATATAAAATAAAACGGCTTTAGCAATTTATAATAAAAAAAAGATAACATCAACGACATCAATGAAGGCACTGTTTTAAATAAAATTTAGCTTTCATTAATAAAAATCTATAAATTTTATGATCTAGTTACTTATTTCTATGTTACTTGTTTCTATGTTCTGTACATTTGTATCAGTTTTCCTGATGAAGCCGGACATTGAGTTCGTCGAAACGTTTTATTTTAATACTTTTTATATACAGAGTGTTTTATTTAACTTGTAATAATTTAAGAAATTAAAAATAAACAATTAGAATAGTAGTTTAATCACAAAAAACTATCAGTAAAAAATTACAAATTTTCAGTTTTAATTTTTTGTAAATATTTTTTAAAATGGAAATGAAACAACAATATATACATGTAAGTTTTTTAATGAATATTAATTAAACATTTCAAGATAGTGGAAAGAGTTTGTGCCACACTTTTTTGAATATATGACGTGATTGTGGTTCCTCGATGGCCTAATTTGTAACACATTTGACTAGCAATCAAAAGGTTCGGGTCCGAATCCCAGTCGAATGACATACATTTATTTATTTAATATTTTAAAATATTTATCATCTAGACGTATAAGAAAAGTATTATATATATATATATATATATATATATATATATATAATACTCGTCAAGAGACTAATTTGTATATTTCACGAACAAATAAAACAGAAACATGTTTGTCTATTTACAATAAAGGTTTGATTGCTTACAATAATTTACCAAATAACATTAAATATTCTATTTCAGTTAGAAAATTTAAACATAAGTTAAGAAACTTTTTGTAAATATATTACATAATAATTAATAAATATATAAACAAAATTTGTAAAAAACGAAACAATATAAAATAAACTCAGCAAATTGAAATAAGAAATAAAAGTAAAATGCAATCTATATAGATTAATCTAGATATTTAAGTAAATTCACTGAACAACCACGAATCAAATTTTCACTCATTCACAACCAAAAAAAGAAAATACAAAAGTATAGAATGTATATGATATTGTTGTTTATTTTAGCGTAGTAAGTATGGAAACTCACACAAGTTTGAACAAAGAAACTCAGAAATATAAAAAAAATGTAAGGTATATTTTTATACAAGTACATCTATCTATGATTGAAACATACATATATTTCATTGTATCTAAGAATTGGCGAACTTATCAGGTTTAGTGAAAAACTATTTTAAAAGAAAAATAACTTTAGAAGCTTTTCAATTTTGTTACGTATAAATACGTTTTTACTTAAACATCTTTATTATGCATATATGATTGAAACATGTATTTTATTATAACATAAAATTGAATAACTTATGAACTATAATGAAAAACTTTTGTAAAAATAGATAAAAAATATATCGGAAGCAATTTTTCAATTTCGTCATCCGTAAATTATGTACGTTTTTATTTAAGTACTTCTGTTCTTGTCTGAATAGAATTTATGTTTGATTATATGTACAGATTGAGATTGTGCATATACAGTTGGTACGCCTGATCGCACTTCATTTCGTTGAAAGATAAAATATTCACAAATATTCTTACTTGCGTGCAAAATTTTACTCTAGAAAATAATTTTACAGAATACAATTTGTAGTATTGTACAAAAATTAACTAAATTGTCAGTTTAGTAAATGAATACACATTGGTATATATTATATTTTTATCATATTGTTAAAAAATATTATCTTAACGAAGTAATAATGTACTTTTGACGAAATTTTTAAAATATTTAATATTCGAATTAAATACAATAAATGATTAAAAAGATATAATTATTATTTTTATTTTTAAGCGTATTAAAATATTAATATTACCTTACAATATTGGCTATGTAGGAAAAAGTCGTTATGTTACTAATAGAATAATGTACATTATAGAGTAGTTAGTTACTATATACACTAATGATGGTAGCACCAAATATACCTAAAATATCAAGTTTATTTTAACTGACATCTTTGGCGACTATACTGAAATTTGTTACGTCAATTTAAGTTAATTGACAATTGTATTGTTTATTTTTGTTTGAATTTTAATTTGATTATTGACAATGTGTGAAGAAATGCAAGAAATGAAATGTACATTGGCAAATTTGTCAGAAACTGCATATTCAATCAAAGAAACATGGTCAAATGTATTTAATTTGATATCTTAGAGAACCACGTTAAAAATTATTAAGTTGAGTTAACTGACAGTTGCATTGTTTATTTTTGTTTGAATTTGAATTTTCAAGAAATGCAATGTACACCGCTAGATTTGTCAAAAATTGTACATTTAAAAGAAACTAACTTGAAAAACTTTAATTCTCACAAATCATGTAACAAATATATATATATATATATATATATATATATATATATATATATATATATATATATAAAATTTAAGATAACGGATATCGACAATAATAATAAATTAATAACATTAATAAATTAATAACATTAATGTGTATCAAATTTATTGTAAAGTTGCCAATATTTTTCGTATATAACTTAAAATTTGACAACTTTACAATAAATTTGATATATATTAATGTTATTGTAACTTTTATTAATTCCTGTCAATATCCGTTATCCTAAAATTTCACTATGCCATACAATAGTTACACGTTTTTTAGCTATATATGCTATTCTACAACTGTTAGTAAGATTAAAGTTACTTGGTACGTATTTTTATTTATTTTTATTTTAGTTTGGTTTTAAACGCTTGGAAAAAATAGTATAAGTTATTTGAAACAAAATACTCATTTTATGTTTCGCTCAGATTTTTTTAACCTCGGCTTTTTTATGCCACAAGTATCTGGACTCAACAAAATAAAGATCGCTTTCTGCACCTGGTAATATAATATACTATTTTGTAGATTCAAAATTATTAATAAATTAGTTTCAAAAAAAAAAATACTTTAACACAAAATTGCATAAATCTAATATTTGTGCAATGGAGAAAACAAAAACAATAGAAGAAGATCTGTTAGAAACAAACAATTTTATATTTTTAAAATAAAGAATAGTTTTGCAACAAAAATAGTATTCAATAATAGTAGAAAAATGTACTGATATACATTCGCTTGTCAAATAAAAAATAAACAAAACACAAACTCAACGAATGCAGTAGTGACATCTTATAGTATAGAAGACAACACATTTTATATTTTTCTTTCAATAATTCTGCATGTTTTTTAAAATCGTTTTATCGTTCTTTGTAAATAACTTTTATATATATATATATATATATATATATATATATATATATATATATATTTCATGTCAGTTGCGTTCAATTTGACATCACCGGTTATTGCAGAAAGTTTCCTAGAAAATTCACCTAGATTCCTCAATCACAAAACAAAGTCAATATTAGAACTTTTAGACATATTTGGCTGGTATTGCAAGTTCGTTTTTTGGGTGTTTTAGTTCATTTGTTTAGTCATGTCGTTCAATTCTATAGTATTTCCGTAATTGTAATTGAAATTAAAAAGTAATTTACGAAAATAAATCGTATGTATAAGATAAATACAGAACATGTGTGAAAAAATCCGTTCATTGCCGAATAGAAGCAAAACAATATGGGTTTTTAAATAAAGAAATTTGTTTATAAGTTGTTATTTCTAGAATATTGGTGAAATGTTTTGGTCTTCAAACCGATTTTAAAACCGAGATTGTAGTAACAGGCTATTGGTTATTTTAAATAAATTTTTTATTGATACGAAAATTAAATAAAAAAAAAATATTACAAAGTTATTTATTTGTAACTTTCTAGAAAAAATATGCAAGTATTTTTGATTGAACTAACTAAAATAAAAATATTTTAAAATAAAAAGGATTTTTATTTAAAATTAATACACAACTAAATTCGAAAACCTTTTTATTTTAATATAATGAGATCTGAAAGATTTTTTTACTATATTGAAAATATTTTACATCATTTTTGGTTTAAAAGTACAAAAATTGACATAAGTTATAGACAAAATTAAAATTTAAAAATAATTTAAAACAAAAATTGTATTTTATATTTTCTTAATTAAGAAACTTTTTTGAATATTTTTATAAACGTTACAGTTGTTTTCATTTTTCACAATTTTGTGACTTGCTCATAAAAATACTAATCCGCCCGCCAAAAATGCGCTTAAGTCCCTCGATCAAAAGCACGAGGACTTTTTTTATTTTTTTTTGTTTAAAAATTAAAAACTTAAAATAAAACAGAAGTTCATTTAAATAAATATTTCGAAAATGCTTTATAATTATTATTAATTATGCTTGAGTAATTATTATAATAACTACTAATATTATTCTTAATTGCATAATTTAATTTATTCTCTGCATTTTTTTAAAGAAAGATCAAAACTAACTAATTGTTTTTACAAAATCATACATTTCTACAGCTATATATTAAAAGAAAATTAAAATATCTTAAAATATACTAATTTTTTTAATCCACTTTTGAACCGAAAACAAAAAATACCGAAAATTTACGTTGAAAAATAAAACAAAAAAACATAGGTTTCTATGTCAATATTTGATTTAGGTAATTTTTTTTGTATCTGATAATTGAATATCACTGAAATTTCTGCATCAACCACAGACATTTTCGACATGTGTTTTATGTACATTTTACATAACATATTTGTACATGCAACCTCTGAAAACTGGGAATATTTTTAGGAAAAATATTTCAGATTTTTTACTACAAATTCATTCGAAAACAAGTTGAAAATATAAAACACAAATATAATTGTAAAAATTTTAATAACTAACTAAAATTTAAATTTTTTACTAGTTGTTTCAGACAATATTTTGATTGTTGCTTAAACAAAATGTTTATTCTAAAGATATCAAAAGATATATCTATAAAATTATAAAATTTACTAAATGAGTAAAAATCATTAGTGATTAATCCTAAATATGTTTTCAGAATAAATGACAATATTTCATTGGGTAATTTTAAAATTATTCCAAGTATAAATTTATTTCAACATATGTAAATACTTAAAATAAAAATAATTAAATGATATTTTTAAAATACTTGGTTTATATTTATAAATAATCAAATAACACAAAAATCTATCAATTTTAGTTTCACCAATTTATTTAAAATGTTTAAAACATTTACAGATTTACAGTAAAACTTGTATAGAAGCTTGTTTTTAGAGCATAGAGAAATAAAACTACTAAAATAGGATTCTTAAAACCAGAGGTGTAAAGTCGACAAAAAATTAAACTTTTAGTTTGATTTGTCTGTCTGTCGGTCTGTAGACACGTATATAGCAAATTCGGCTGAAGGGATTCTCACAAAATTTCATATTTAAGCATCGAAGAAGAATATTTTAATTTGATTATCTTTTGTAAAGATCTACCAAACAGAAGTGGTAATTTATTAATGTTACTTTTATATATTTTACGAATATTTCGCAACATATTCCGAAAAAATTTATTGAAGAAAAGTTGCTAAACAAATTCTAACAATTTTTATTTTAAACATTTTTCAATACAGCTAAATATTTTTTTATAATTTTTTATATTTTTCTTATGTATACTTATATATATATATATATATATATATATATATAAATATATATATATATATATATAAATATATATATATATATATATATATATATATATATAATTGTGAAATAGGTGGATTACCATGACTATAGTAATTTTTGTTATAATAATTCCATAAATTTATTTAATACGGTGACGGTCGGTTCTGTGCAGATTTTTTAAATATAAATAAACATTTAATTTTAATTACTATTTGTGAACATAAAATTTGAAAAAATATACATTTTTAAAATGTTATCATTTAATATAAATATTTGTTCTGCATTTACATCCAATGAATTTTAGTAATACATTATTTTAAATCATAAAAATGTTTTGTTTTTTTTTGTTTTTTAATTATCTTAATTTGTGAATATTATAAAATTGTAAAATAAACAATATGTGTACATGAAACATATAAAAAAATAATGTTCGAGTGATGTACAATATGAACAAGTAAATATTAATAGCAATATTTGTTATGTAGTTTATTTTTGAGATATATGTTTTGCTACTATATGATAAAACTTTTTTAACAAATCAAAAATTTCGAATATAGATTTCAATGTTAATTCAGAATTCGGAAAACAACATAAATATTATTGTTTTTGTTTTGTAAAAAATGTTAAAAATCCGATTCGAGCTTGTTTTTCAATTACTATGTGTAAATTGTTTGTAAATAAAGTCCCATTCAGACTGCCGTTTTAGTTTTAGTTTTACGCACAAGCCCAAGAATTTGACCAATCCAAACACTTTTATTTTACAATATCTACTAAATCGAATAAATGTAATTCCAAAAACCAATAGTAATAAAACATTTAAATTCCAGTAATTGTAGCACGTTTTACACTATACTAATTATCAAGAAGCCATTTATCGCAAAACTAAACTAAAACTATCGTATATATATTGAATGTGTTTGAATGTGCATTAAAGACATACTAGATATTAAATTTTCTCAATCGAAAACGTGCTATTACGTGGTAATCTTTGTACTTCGAAATGCACGTGTGTATATAGAGTGGCAAAGATTAGTTAATTAAATATCGAGAGAAATGTAGCTAATTATTGCCCGCCAATTTACGACTATTTTGCCAAGCGATCTGGAATATATTGTTTCGAGAACGTGAGGTTAGCGTTAGTGTTAGTTTAATTCGTAACCAGAAGGAAAATAGTGTATTATGTTGCGAGAAGTAGAAAGTAATTTTTATTGTGTTGAATTTAGATATTTATAGAAACATGATTAGAAACATGTGGGTGAAACTATATATAACTTAAACATTTACATAAATACTAAGAAATACAAATACATATTTTATATTTTTTCTCCAAAAGTTGGCAACATTGTACAAAAATAAAATTATATAATTTCTGTACACAGTGTTAAGTAAAAAAAAATACTTTAATTTTATTTTTTTAGTATTTACAAGTTGATATCAAAGTGGTCTATAGTATATGAGTTTACTCATATGCTTATAATTTTGTTTAAATTCTATTCAATAATAATATGAATAAAACTTATCTAAATTTACTAAATTGTTTGCTTTTTAAAAAATCATTAGAACATTAAAACTTTGCTACAGTTTGCATCATTAAACTCCGGATGTAAATAAAAAATCTAGAATTATTCTGTGCTTCTTCTATCCTCCGGGCAAAAACACACGTTTGAATTTCTGAATCTAAAAGTTCCAATTGTATTTTTAAATAAAAGTACGTTTTAAATTCGTTTTAATTTTCACAAACAGACACATTTTCAGTTAAATTCAAAATCAAACAGTAGACTTTTCATTTAAAATAAAATTAATAAATGAAATTTGCGTTATAATATTTAAATTTTTTAAAACATATATGAAACAAAGACAATAATTTATCATCGTAAAAAAAAATTTTAAAACTCATTGTATTAAAATAAAATGGCTTTAAATTGTAGTTCTGTATTAATATTTATTAATAATCGACGTTTAGACGTACTCAGCATACATCATTATCAGGAAAAATGATACAAATGATATTTACAGTAAATAAACAGAATATAAAAACAATTTACTAGGTAACAAAATAAGCAACTAAATCATAAAATTTATAAATATTTAATTAATGGAAGCCAAATTTTATTTAAATCAGTTAGTAGTAGATTGATGTTGTCTTCTTTATAAATTTCTATTATTTCTTTTATCAACCTACTGTTAATATTGATGGGTCTTGCAATACAGTATCTTCTAATTTTACATTATAAATATTTTCTAACGCATACTTATAATAGCTTTTTTTAAATTATTGTTTGTGGTTTAAGAAAAATTATTTTATTTTATTTTCCACAGATATGTTATCAAATTACTTTTATAATTCATAACATTGTTTATTTTAATACTTTATATAAACTTAATTTCAAATACACTACGTTCTTATACTTTTGTATCACAAATTAAATAAAACCTTAAAATACGCTGGATAAATTTAAGCTAATATAATAATATCTCTAATGTATTTTAAGAAACAAATAAAATTTTATTTCATAACTTATTTTTCTTTCAACATTGCAAACTTTAACGTTTTTTTTTGTGTCTCTTAATTTCTTTGACATTTTGAAAACATGAATAACATTATTTACTTAAAAACCAAATTAAATTCACCTAGCTATGTTTGTAAACCGAGGGATGTGAAAACGCATTTTACAAAAATGAAATGCGAAAAGAAAAAAAAATTATATTAAATAAATTTGCAAATTGTTTTTTTTATTCGTTTTGTAATGTTGGTAAGCGTGCGTTGTTTGTTAGATTGGTATAACGTATTTCTTCTCTACAACCAACCAGATACAAAATTTATTTATTTTTCAAGCATGGCTACACTGCACGTATTTGATTTGTACATTTGATGTATCAAATTATATCTAGCTATGCTAGTTTGACTAAACATACTGTAACATGTTTCTAGTTATTTTCAGTTAAAGTTTTTTTTTGTATGATATTTATTTCTAGAAACGTAAATTGAATAAATGTCAGTAGTTTTTCTCTTATTCATAGAGCAATTTTACAAAATTTTCATGGTGTCAAATTCGAATATACTAAAATAATTGCAAGACTTATTAACAATATTAATAGTAACAAGATTAGAAGTATATGGGTAAACCCATATAGAGACTACTTTGACATTTCTCGGAAAGTTGGCAACACTGTATTTTAATAATATTATAATTTATGTGGGCACTAGGAAAAACTTTTTGAAAATTTGATCAAAATCGAATAAATGATGTAGTCACAATAAATTTTAGTAATTTTTTTCTCGGAAAGTTAGCAACACTGTATTTTGTTAAAATTTCATAAATTATATGAATACTAGGAGAATCTTTTGTGAAAATTTGAGTAAAATCGGTTAAATAACATGGCCATAATAAATTTTTTAAAACTTTAGTAATTTTTTTTCTCAGAAAGTTGGCAACACTGGATATTAATAAAATTATATAATTAATGGGAGCACTAAGGAAATCTTTTCTGAAAATTTGATCAAAATCGGATAAATAACGTAGCCAATATGAATTTTTAAAAACTTTAATAATTTTTTTCTCGGAAAGTTGGCATTACTGAAAAAAATAAAACCACATGACCATCTTGGGTACTAGACAAATTTATTCTAAAAATTTCATTAAAATCGGTTGAACCGTCTAGGAGGAGTTGCGGCCGCAAAATTTCGACTTACGACCGAGCGAGCGAGCGAGCGAGCTGGCGTCGCACACACATACACCCACATAAACTAAGTTCAGATTCGTCATCTAGGGGCTATATGAAGGATTTCTATACACAATTTTTTTTTTTGAAAATGTTACAGACACCGTACCAAACGCTATACTACTTTTTCCTTGCAGTCAAAGTAGTAAAAATAACTTCATCACTTGCACGGCACGGATTTAAATAAAATTTGGCTTCCTTTAATTAATAATTAATAATTTATATATATATATATATATATATTTATTATATATATTATATATATTATATATATATATATATATATATATATATTTATAAATTAACGTAGTAAAAATCTTTCAAAACTTATTATATTACTATAACAGTAGTAAATTTCCTGTATTTTTTTATAACTTTGTAAATATATATTACAATGTAATTAATTAGCCAAAAGCTAAGTATGGTTTGAAGTTTGATTCTAAATATATCATAAACAGTATTTGAATAATATTTGAAAACCAATTTTTGAAATGTTTGAAAAAATTTTAAATTTTATTAACAATTTGTATTGAAAAAGACCGTATTTTACTTATGTTAATTATAAGAAAAAATTTATAATGTGAAAATATTATCTGACCAAAAATTAAAAAGTTTTTATAGCTAAATAAAGCAGATATATTAAAAAAATAAAGAGAAAAGTAGAAAAAAAAGTATGGACAAGCTTAATTTAGCAATGAAAACAAATTCTGCTTTCTGCTCATAAAATATTCATGCATTTCAAAACTTTATTAAAAACTTCAAACAGCAAAAAAAGTATTTATCTTCACACCTACAATTTAAAATACATCTTTTTCAAATAGAATTTATTGTGCATTATAACAATAATTTCAATTTGGTTAATAGTTAAATAATTTTGTTTTTTATTTAGTGTAAAATTTAATTTAGAGTCGAAGAGAAAAAAAATAATGCGAAAGTAATATTTTATTAAATTAGCTTTAACTTTTTCTGGGTTTAAAATTGTTTGATCTTTTTTTTTAAACGTGCGTCTATGATAATGTGGTAATAAGTACGTGAACAGACTTAAAGACCATTACAATACGTGAAATAATTATCAAGTATGATGATGTCTGATATGAATAGGGTCATTCAGTAAAAATTAAAATTAATATTTTTTAATCTAAATCGAAGTTTTATGCTAAATAAAATGATACGTATTTTCTTAAATGTTTACCTATATTTGATATCATATAATATAATTTTAATTCCATAAACATAAGAAGATTTTCTTGGAAATTTTCAAAAAGAGAAATATATAAAAATACGTAATAAGTGTAATTCTATCAAAATTATATAGAATTCTGTATTCAGAATATTTTCTACATTATTCGCAAGATATGTCAGTTATTTATTTTTACTAAATGTCTGTGTTTACGCGGTTTAACCAGTAAAATTTAACATGAAATGTCAGACAAGCAAGTAAAATATTTTAAAGGTAGACATTAAAATATCTAAAGATATTTATTATATTACAAAAACAAAACAACAGCGTGTGCTAAATCATATTAATGCGTATTACTATTACGCACAAATAAATTGAAATAAAGATCTTTTGCTAACAGTATAAATTTACATACTGCATTAAATTTAACTCAATTTGCCACAATTTTATATACAAAAAAAATTAAACGGCTTGAGGTTTAAGTTTTGTATTAATATATATTAATAATCGACGTTTCGACGAACTCAACAGCAGTCTTTATCAGGAAAACTGATACAAATAATATTTACATTAAATAACAGACCATAGAAACAAGTTACTAGGTAACAAAATAAGTAACTAGATCAAAAAATAGTTTTAAAATTGTAATTATGAAAGCCAAATTTTATTTAAATCACTACTACTTCACACTGATTGATGTTATCATTTGCTTTATAAATTTTTATTGCTTCTCTTATCTGTTTATAATATTGATTGGTTTTGCAATAATTACAGTATCTTTATCAGATTTATCCAGATAAATCTGTTATTGCTCAACATGCGTTAGAGTATATTTATAATGAAAAATTTGAAATTTATACAGAAAAAGATAACTTCAATTAGTGTGATAAAATTTGGCATCCATTAATTAAAAATTGAAATGTTGTCTGATTGCTGTAATTAATTAAATAAATAAATAAATAATTTCAAACATTTAGGGCCAGTCGCATAGAACGTTGTGATTAACGGTGCAACTGAATAAGTTGCAAAAAAAATTACTTAGTTACTATTAGAAACTAACTGCTGTATAATAATATTTTTTCCATATCTCTTTCCATATAGGCAATATAGTAACGATTAATATTTTAATACGCTTAAAGAGCTACGAATTATTGAAATAAATATAGTATAGTGTAATACTGGCTTTATTTTTGAATAATATTTAAAAAGGTTAATATCATTACTATAGCTGTGTATACATTAAAACTTATGTTTCAACAGTTTTATTTTAAAACCAAAAATATTTACATAAATATTACAAATCTACACATATTTTGAAGTTTATAAATTATTTTATTGCGCATATTTTAAAATACATATTTTAATATTTTCCTACTTAAAATTTTTTATACTCCGCGCTGCGATTCACAAATATATTTTAAATTACACAAATTTAATTTAATTTAAAATAAAACTGCTTTTGGTTAAAGTTCTGTATTAATATTTATTTATAATCGATGTTTCGACGAATTCAATGTCAATTATAAATAAATATTAATACAGAACTTTAACCTAAAACAGTTTTATTTTAATATAATCAGTTCTGAAAGATTTTTTTACTATGTTGGTTTATTTTAATTTTTTATATATATATAAAAATAAACCTATTGACCCTTTTATTAAAAAGTAAATGTTTTCAAAGAAATTACCACGTTTCAGTATATACAATGCTGTTTTAATACTTACGTTGATGTATGGTAGTGAATATTGAGTTCGGCTCCAAAAACAATAAAAAAAATTACTGTTGTGGAAATAAGATTTTTACGTGGCGTATATGATGTAACTAGATGGTATTGGGTACGAAATAGATTAGTGTATGATGAGTGTGAAATTGAAAAAATTGTTGAAAAAGTTGATGTTAGTCAGTTAAGATGGTTTGATCATCTTGAGAGAATCTCTAATAAACGTTTAGTTAAAAGATTATATGTGAATGATTTTGAACGTATACGTTTGCGTGGATGTCCAATGAATAAATGGAGTGGTATGATTGCGAGTGTTTTGCGTGAGCGAAAGTTTCTAATTGTAAGTAGTAGAAATAAAAAAATATGTATGTGACGTATTATGTATGTGGATAAAGTTAGAGTTATTTATCTAGAAAGAAATAACTAATTTTGGGATACTAGAAATAGTTTGTGCAACAACTTTTTGGCTACATGAAAATAAATTAAAATTCTCAGATATCAAGTTTGTAGTAACAAAAATTATGTTAAGAAACTCCGAACAAATAATTCAGTGATTTATATTCACATTTTAAGAACGATTTGCGCCGTATTTTGCTTTTTTTGCATAACAATGAAGTAACATCGTTTCCTGTAAGTTTACATCAAAAAGTGTAAATAAATACTTGAGTGTAAACTGTGTTACCGATATTTAAATCTAGTAAATGTAGATTTAACTTAGTTTGTATACATTATATCAGGATAAATTTGAAGAAGAAATTTGTCTTGGAGAAAAATTTTACAAAATGGTGTTGAAAATCAATGTTGACTTGTTTCCAAATATACAAAGTTTTAATTTTTCGTTTTTACCCCTTGTGATAAGGGAGGTATTGTAATCATACCAAATTTGACATATCGAAATTTTTACAGATAAGCATGAATTAGGCTTATAGTAACACAAATCAATATTAAAAATATTGAATTATATTTAAATTTTATTAATTTTTTTTTTAATTTATTACACATTTAAAATGTAAAAAGTTTGTAAAATTATTTTTAGATAAAAAAAACAAACAATGTTTTGTATATATTATTTTATAAATATTTTTAATAATATACATTGTATATATGCAAAGTTTTATTATATGATACAAAACAAAAAATGTAAATTTTTACTAAAACGGTATTTTCACAGTGTATTAAGAGCATCATATTTTCTAATTTATCGTCAAATATTTTCCGGAAAAACACGAGGAAAACATGTTTTTTTTCCGTGATGAAAAAATTTTAACTTGTTTTTCTTCAAATACTTTTTTGCATCCTTGTCAGAAATTAATTAAGAATTCTATTTTATCAAAGTATTTATTGTTTACTTCACTCCCAAATAAAGTTGTGTAAAAATTTTTTTCGGAAATTTATTTTCTGCTGATGATGCTGATGATGATGTACGTCGAATACGTCGAAACGGCAATTATTAATAAAAATTAACACAGAACTAAATCCTAAAGCCGTATTATTTTTATAGTAAAGTTTATATTCAGAAAAATTTGATAAATACTTTTATGTCCTGATATTCCGTAGAGGTATCTCATTAAAATGTTAATCCACCTATCAAATCGAAGCAAAATTCCTTTTATTAAGTAAAAGAAACAGAGAAATATGAAAAACAGATGACTTTTAGTTGACTTTTGAAATTTATTTATTTACTGGTTCTCTATAATAATATTGTTACTTTATTCATAACGACGTTATTCTATTCTATGGTATTTTTTTTTTGTATTTTAAAGTAAATTATATTTTTTATTTTGTTTTTATTTTTCTGAACTTGTTTATTCATATTGTTGTTTTTTGTTTTTCTCTGTACAGTTCTTCTTTCTTTATTCTACGACGTGTTTCGATTTTGCGATCATTATTCTTACAGAGGATTATCTTTTATCAATTATCTTTTATTGCTAAAATGTATTAAAATATTTTTTGAGTTTATTATCAACTCAGAAATTTTAGAAAACTAACACTTAAACACGCTCGGCTACCGCGCTGATTTATTTAATTTAATAACATTTAAAAATATCAATAATCCATTTTTTGTAATAATAATAATAGAAAATTTTTATGATTTTTTGTATTCTTTAATAATATTCGCATGAATTTTGAAATTTAAAAATAAAATTCAAGTCAAACGGTTTTAGAATATAGTTCGGAATTAATTTTAATTAATAATCGACGTTTTGACGTACTCTACGTACATCATTATTAGAATGATGATAATGATGATGATGATCTACATAGAGTACGTAAAGTACGTTAATTATTAATAAAAATTAATACAGAACTACAACCAAAAACAGTTTTATTTTAATATAATGATTTCTGAAAATTTTTTTACTATGTTAAAAAATTTTTTTTTGAAGTAATACCATTTATCTAATTAAAATTTTGATATTTGATATTTATTATTTTATCTAGATAATAACAAATACTGTATCTTTATCTTAATCTAGATAATTTTTTTCTTTATGTGTCCTAGTTGTAATGTTTGTTAATATTAAGTCTCACAATCAATATAAGAGATAAAACTTAACTTTGTAATTATTTTTTAATTATCTAATAAAAATAATAAAAAAGTAATTATTGTTTTTTTAAAATTAAAATTAAAATAAGAAAATTTTGTCTCTCATCGCTCTGCAGAACTGTGACAGTTGTTTAAAATCAAGATGTTAAATAACTTCCGTTAATTTTCAAAGTGATTCCTTTCTTTAAAATTTCGCAGCTTATCGAAGCACCTAACTACAAGTTGTTAATTTCCGTTTACATATTAAACATATTTTAATTTTTAATTAATAAAAATTTATCTACGAAAATGAATTATTGAACAATGTTTCTGGTATTATTTGTAAAAATAAAAATTCAATTAAAATATTTGTTTTTTACGCAATAAAATATTTTGAATTATATAAATGTAAAACTAAAACTTTTTTTTTTCATAAATGAAAAGTTTGACCGCACAAGCCTTAAGTAAGTACAGCTATTTTATGAATTTCATATATATTTTTTACGATAATACTGAAATTTGTTACTTATAAATCTATCATTGGTTAGTATATGTGTATATTATGCAATAATATTCAAAACAATTTACTAGAATATAAATATTGTAATACAGATTTTTTCATCGTAGTTTCCTTGATTTATGTAACGTAACAAGTTGCTGCGACAATGCAGTTTCGCAGTTTATAAAATAGTAATAAAAATTGCATTTTATTAATTAATTAGATTTGTCATGAAACAGTAATCTATCAATTTTTGTTTTATTGTTTTACACACACACACACACATATATATATATATATATATATATATATATCTTCCTGAATTGACATTTAATCAAATTTGATATTTTATGAACCATCACAAATTTCAGATACATATAATTCTGAAGCGGTCACCATAGATATAGATATTGCAGTTCTTTTCAATTAAAATTTTCCTGCAATGAAACTAAAAATAAATATTTATTTGATAAAACTATTTGTTTTAAAAATATTTGAAACTATCTACAGTTGTTATTTTTTTAAATTATTTTTATAGCATTTGTATTTGTATTTAATTTTACAAAGCAAACAAAAGAACTATTATTTTTACAGAAAAAGTGCTATTATATTTGTTAAGTTTTTAGTATTATATTATATATTTATATTGTAAATTATATTTTATATAAATTATTTGTCTTACAAATACTCAAATTATTGATTTTTAGTAATTTACCAATAAATAACTACTTCAATTCGAATCTGTAATGTTATTTTAATGAAATATATGTACGCAAAAGAAAGCTTTTTTAATATATCATTTATTAAGTAACAGCGAACTTGAATAAAGATAGGATGTAAACCTAATCCACAGTATAATAAATGTACCTATAAAGTTAGAGCCTTTTTGAAATCATTTGCTGTGATCACCTTTATCATATACGGCCACTATATTTCGTAGAAAATTTTACGATGTGATACTGACAAAATCACCCTTTAAGCTATAAAATATAAAAGACCGTAGATATTAAATTATATTAATAACTAAATGATTTTTTACGCGCAATTTTATATAAAGATTGTTTATTTACTACTTAATAATTAAATAATATTATATTATTGAGTGTTGAGTTTGACTGCATAACCATAAAAAGTTTTTTTTTTAAAATTGAAAGATGAACTTTTGCTAGGAATCTAAATGTTTCTAAAGACGCCCGTTTTGGTATATACAATACTGTTTTAGGTGCCTACATTAATGTACGGTAGTGAATGTTGGGTTTGACTGAATTCAAAATAAATTCATTTAATATTTATACATTATAACAGTATATTGTATTAAAAAATCAATTATCTATAATTAATTATATACAAATTTTTAAATTATTAATAAGTAAAACCATGTAATTTTTTTTCAAAAAAAAAATTACATTTAACAAAAATGTGTAATTCAGTTAATATTATTTTACTTAAATACAATACAATCGCAAGTAGTTCAATATAAATTAATCTCAAATGAATTGTTCAATATTTAAATACCATTTCTATTTCTAACATAAATAATTACAAAATTTTCTATAAATCGATAATTTTATCAATAAAAAACCTGTAAATAAAATATTAATATACATAGTAGTAAGATTAAAATAATTTGACATTAACATAGTAAATTTTTTTCAGAACTCGTTATATTAAAATAAAACAGCTTTAGATTATAGTTTTGTGTTAATATTAATTAATAATCGACGTTTTGACAAACTCAACGTTTGTCTTCATCAGGAAAAAAGATAAAGACGACCGTTGAGTTTGTCGAAACGTTGATTATTAATTAATATTAATACAAAACTATAACATAAAGCTGTTTATTTCAATTTAACATTGATACATAATTAGTTTAATTAGTTTTCGTTATGTAAAAAAAAATGTGCTTTAAAAAATAAACTACTTTTTATATAACATAGTAAAAAATCTTTCCTTATGTTAAAATAATTCATTTTTTCACAAATATTTTCATATAACTATATTTCAGAAACTATCAGTAAAAAAAAATTGATCATGATCTCCAATATTAGTGAAATATTTTTTATTAATTCAAAAAAATATGCGTACACACAATCACGCTATATACCCAAATGGGTGTGGCACAAACTCTTTCCACTTTCCGAAATTAGTTTTCTTCAAACATTCCTATCCAAACAAGCAACTCTAGCTTCATCTACATTCATGATACATTTCATACATGCTCTTCTATCACTACTACTTGGAAACTTTCGCTCGCGCAAACTACTCTTTCAGTCATACCACTACATCTACTGATAAGGATGTCCACGCAAATTTATACCTTCAAAATCAGTCACATCTACTCTTTTAACCAAACGTTCATTAGACATTCGCTCAAGATGACCGAACATCAACAATATTTTTTTTTTAATTTTATTAGTTTGTACAGAAAACTATAATATTTTTGTATAAAGAAAAATGCTTAAAACCAGCATAATTTCTATACGTTTTCATTATCACTAATATTAGCATGTTCTCTACTATAGATTATTCTTATTCTTTATTATTTATGTTACAATTGTAACAAATGTTTAAAATTTCATATATTGGTAATGTGTTATATGTATTAAGTCCTGATTGATATAGTTTCTCTACTAAACTTTTACAATCAGAATATTTATTTAATAAATATATTATATACACATAATTATAAATTAATTTTAGTTATATTTGTTACTACATATATTAGCATTATTCGGTTATTTTAACAAATAATTATTAATGCATATACTTAAACAATCTCGCGCTTAAATATATATAATCAAAACATAAATTTAATAAATGGTAAATTGTCCAAAATCTCTACATAACAAACAAATTTTGACATATATTATGATAAATCTATTTCAATATTAGATTTCTAAAACAAATTTTATCATTTTGAAACAGTCGTTTTTTGATCTTGCTGGAATAATATATTATCAAACTGAACAGGCATAAATGGTAAATTATTTTCTGTCGAAGTTTGACAAAAGCCATTCAAGTATGATTTCATACAAATATACCGTTTATAACTTGCTTAGATTATAATAAATAATTTCAATGACTATAATAAAATTTGTATGTGAAATCGTATAGTAAATTCAAATCTGTATTTTAATTTAATGTATACCGTTTTATTGAAGAGGTGATAATCCTAAATTCAAACAATTTGTCACAATTATTTTTTTTTTAATTTTGTGTTCAGAAAAGTGTTTTGTTATTTGTTTTTATTTTGATTTCATAATAATTTAGAATAAATTATTTGTTTTCCATCTGCTCAAAAAAAGTAGTAATATATTTTACCGACCGTAACATATAAATATAATATGTAAAATTTTATAATCATACAAATTTTAACTTTTTCAGTTTTTTTAGAGATAAGAACAAATTAAGCCATTTGTAAAATAAATTAACTATTTTTAACATGATGTCAGACTACCTATTTAACAATTTGATCAACTTTTGATACAGATCTATCTGCCGGAATTGATAGTTTACTAATATTACTTTTATATATTTTACAAATATTTCGAGCAAAGAAATATTTTTAAAACGTTTAACAAAAATTTTTGTACTATAATTAACATTTAATCTATTATAATTAAAAGCTATTATTTATAACACTTTTGATACTAAAATAAAATAATTTCCTTTAAACGACAAACTATAACTTAAAAAAGCTATATATGTATTTCAAAAGCTTAGTTTTCATCATCAGTAGCAAAAGATAAAGTCATAATCAGTAATCTAAGGTTACACAGATACTCAACGTATCCATTGGTTAAAGAACACGTTGAGTTGTTTTGTTTTTATCTTTGGTTAAAACTGTACAATAAACTGGTACAACTCGTTTGTCATCTTTGGTTAAAACTGTGCAATAAACTGATACGACTGGTCTAAAAAATTTCAATGTGTGTATTTCAAAAGCTTATCTTTCATCATCAGTAGCAAAAGATAAAGTCCTAATCAGTAATTTAAGGTTACACAGATACTTAACGTATCCAGTGGAACACGTTGAGTTGTTTTGTTTTTCATCTTTGGTTAAAACTGTACAATAAACTGGTGCAACTGGTCTAAAAAATTTTAATGTGTGTATTTCAAAAGCTTAGCTTTCATCATCAGTAGCAATAGATAAAGTCCTAATCAGTGATCTAAGGTTACACAGATACTCAACGTATCCAGTGGTCAAAAAACACGTTGAGTTGTTTTGTTTTTCATCTTTGGTTAAAACTGTGCAATAAACTGGTACGACTGGTCTAAAAAATTTCAATGTGTATTAAAAATATTATTTAAAAATAAAATGGAAAATTTTATTTAAAAAAAAATTATTAGCTAATCGTCAAAGCAGCTCATTGAAGAATCGGTTCACCGGAAATTTTCTCAGTGTCCCGATGAGCGAATTCGCTCCTGATTACTTATTCATACAGTTATAAATTGGCATCAACCAATTTTTATCTTTTATAATAATTTAAAAAAACTTACTTGGTTAAAGAATAAATATAAAAAAAAAACATTTTTCAATATTTTTTTCAATCAAATTCTTATTTATGGTACTTTACTTAAATGTAAAATATTAAAGTATGTCATTTTCAATAGATATTTCAAATAAAGCAAAACTTTTTTAAAAACAAATTTGTCTGATCAATAATTTTAAAAGTTTTCTATATTATTCTATATTAGTCAACATAAGATCGACTTTTTAATTAAAATTTATACAGAACTAAGTCCTAAAGTCTTTTTATTTTATAAAATAAAATATTTAATGTAGTATATACTAACAGATCTACTGACACCAAATACTGATGCAACATTCGGACTTAGTCATATTTAAAATCAACAACTCGACATAATGTCCAGTTTTTGATCTTATTTTAAGTGATTACTAGATATTGTTTGACTATAAGGGGTTTCGCTACAAGCAAAATTTTTTATAAAGAATAACTTTTTCTCCTAAAACTCATATTAATTTTTTTTCCCTACAGGAAACCTCATCACTTTACACACTGTATATGATATATTAACATACTATCAATATTTTAATACTCTTGAAAAAAAAAAACATTATTATTTGTTGTATTATAATAACATAGAAAAATTATAAACTTTCTGCAAATTGAAAGTATTTAAAATTTACTAATAATTATAAATATAGTGTTATTAAGTATCTATGCGGCTCAAACTTTGTTATTACTACCATTCCAAACTTATCGAATGATAACGTACACACTTAATAATAGGTACTCGAAATGCGGGGGCATAACTTCAATTTCGGGTCGTTATGCAAATGTTTTGGTCGCACCCTTCATTCATAAGAGATAGTAGTTGTAGTAGTACAAATCGTACTAGTGTTAAGTGCAAGGAAATAATCACTTAACATTATCCCTTTTGCCCACACCTCCCCAACTAACACACTTTTCGGCCTGGAAAGCTCTTCTTGAGAGCTCTGTTAAAGTTTAGGTGTTAATCAAATATTATTGATTGGTAATTCGAATAGAACATATTTTGATTTTGTGATATAAGTGTTATAGTTTATATAATGTAATTGTAAAGTAAATGTTTTGTATTTTCGTGTAGAAGTGTTGTAGTTAAATAAGAATAATTTGACAATAGTATAGTATAGTGTACAATAAAAGTCTATGGTTCGCGTCGCCCTTGCACAAGAAATAAAATAAAATATTATTTCTGGTATTAAAACCTTGTACCACTGAACTCAGCTGTATCTGAGTGATTCGGAACCCATTATAAAAGGTAGGTTTCTTACTTGGGCTTAACGATCCGCCCAATTGACAATGCAATGCATAGAAATTACGGGAACAATGAGCATAGAATGCTGCTAATTTTCTCGCCAAGGCTCGTGCTGCAATTCATACGTGTGGGAACTGAACACACTATACTTTTCCTACAATTATATAGTAAGAAATTTTAGTAACAACGCTGACTCATCAGATATTTCGATTTTTTTACAATTCTGTATCTATTACTCCTACAAAATAAAATAACGTAAAAATATTATAATTATTAAATATAATTTTTTCTATAACGTACATAATTAATTAGCATCGAATAAAATGAAATATTTCCATGTGTTAAAAGTATTTATATGGTCTTATTTCAATAATTTTTATATGTCAATCAAAAAAACGACGTTTTGAGGTGCTCTACGTACATCTTCATCAAAAAAAGTAATGCAATGACATATACCCAATAAATAAACAGAACAAACAAACAAGTTACTCGGTAAAAAAATGCAAGTAACTAGTTTACAAAAATTTATAAATTATTAATTAAAAGAAGCTAAATTTTATTTAAATTAGTGCTTTCACACTGATTGATGATGTTAATTATTTTTTTTTTAATTTCTATTGCTTCTTTTATTAATCTACTGTTAATATTGTTGAGTTGCAATTATTATAGTATCTTAAAATTTTACATCATAAATATTTTCTAACGTATTTTGTTCAGTAGCAGATTTATCGGTTTAGACGTATTGACCTCGTATGTTCTGTCAATCTGGTAGAAACAACTAACTCACCGTAGAGGCATTTTAACATGGTAAAAAAATTTAAAATTTATTGTATTAAAATAAAAAGCTTTAGGATTTAATTCTGTATAAATTTTTATTAATAATCGACGTTTTAACGTACTCTACGTACATCATCATCAGAAAAAATAATACAAATATGTATATTGATCACAAAATTTTCAAAATTACAAATTTATAAATTCGGTATCAAACATTCTACTGGAGCAACTTTAATACGTGTTATATAATTAAATTCTCAAATTTATTAAACTTTTTTTCTGCTTTTAAACGAATATAACATACATTTAACAAGATAGAAATCACATACATGATCAGGAGCAAAATCAACAAAGTTATCGGGAAGTTATCGGAAAAAATCAAGCGAAGTAAAAAGTTTATGAAGAGTAAGTAATTTTTTTTTCAGTTCAGTGGCAAGTAAAAGTTTTTTTCCCTTGCTTTCTTTTTCTCCAAATTTTCCAAATTTGAAATATATATATATTTATACAATAGATTCATATTTACAATTTGTTACAAAGTGGGTCAAATATTTTTATATATTTCTAGAAAGTAATTTTGCTAACAATAAAAAATGTATGCTTATTCTGAAATTTATGTAACTTTAAAATTATATGTTTTAATATTGAATTGAATTTTTTCTTTATTTTTAAACTAGATTTTTTATTCAATTTTTGTTTTAATTTTTTACTAGAAATCAATAATTTAAATTAAGCTAATTTACAAGTGCATTGTTTATTTTCGCTTAATTTGAATTTGATTTGAGTTTGATAAATCACCAAATTTATCAAAACGCGGTCATGTATATTTAATATGACATCTACAACGGTTATGTTAAAAATTATTAAGTTAAGTTAAGTTAATTGACAAATTGCATTATTTATTTTTGCTTAAATTTAAATTTGTTTATTGAAAATGTGTAAAGAAGTGTGAAAAATGTAATAAACACCGGCAAATTTGTCAAAAATTATATATTCGACTAAAGAAAGATTAATTCTTCCAATTCTCGTAAAACAGATTAATACAAATAATATATACACTTATACATACTATTCTACAACTATTAATAAAGTTACTTAGTACATATTTTAAAGAAAAAATAGCGTATGTCACTTGGAGTAGAATGCTCTTTTTATGTTTTGTTCAGATTACTTAGCTTTTGTTCTGCCTCGGTAATAAATATCTGGACCCAACAAAATAAAAATCGCTTTCTGCTCATCGTAATATATATATATATATATATATATATATATATATATATATATATATATAAAGTAGTTTAAATATAGTTTACATTGCTTAAATCTATACATTATTTAAAATATTAGTATAAACAAGTATTTAATTATTTTGTAATGTATATTAACATTAATAGAAATTACACTTAGTATTTGAAATAAGAATAAGTTAGTATAACTGTCTTACACTTGTTGCACACACATATCTTTTAATCTTGCCTTATTGAAGTAGATTTTTGGGTAGGAAATTAGTTTGTTACATCCAAAGTGTATTTCGCATTGTTTTAGTCGAAAATTACTTTAGTATTGCGCGGTACCGAAATCAAATTACTTAATACAATAATACATTCTTGTTTCTTCCTTAAAATAAACGAAGCCTACTAAACAAAACACATCACTCTAAATTTCAGCTGAGGAAACTTGAAAACTTGAGTGATATTAATTAAAATAGAACCTAAGGTCCGCAAAACTTTCATTTTCAATCTATTTCGTAATTTCGTTTTATTTACTTATGTAATTCTCTATTATATTAATACTTAAAATTAGTGACTCAATTTAAAGTGAAAAGTTTTGTTTCAAATTGATATTGAACGATAAGTTTTTCGATATTAGTAAATGGTGTTCAGGAAAAAAAAATGCAGTATCCAAAAGTTTACACAGAAATTTTAGTTGTAATATCATTAAAGAAATAAAGAAAGTCAAACTAAATTTACTGTTTTTCTAGAACGGAAGTTTGTAATAAAATTTTTCCCGAATTTCTCAAAAAGAAACATAAATTTGGTATTTTTTCTTAGGTACTCCATGTTATTTTACTGTTTTTGTTTTATTTATTTGAAATAAAAAACTTTAGGATTAAATTCTGTATATATTTTATTTATATAGGTAACTAGGATCGCGAATTTCTCAAAAAGAACAAAAATTTAGTTTTGTATTTTTTATCTTCCGTTATTTTACTTATTTAAAATAAAAAAAAATATATATATATATATATATATATATATATATATATATATATATTATAGATCCTTGAAAATGATACAATATAATAAGTTGAAAGCTTGGATTCGTATTTAAATTGAATTTTATTTACCAAAAACCCGAAACTGATGGCAAACTCCCACTATAAGTTTCTCTTTAACTATTGTTTATTAGTTATGGAAATTCCGATCTTAATTACAGAAATGTATTATAATTTTAGAAATTTAATAAACTATATGTATCGTTATAGCTCTCTGAAGATAATATAATATTTATCGAAAATTTGGATTTGTATTTCAGTTTTGAGTACTTATTTACTAAAACCCTAAACTGACTACAAAACCCGCTATAATATCCTGTTTACTATTGTTTACGAGATATGATAAATCCGATTTTACAGCGTGTCCCAGAACGAGTTTACGCTATTTGTATTTTAAAAACTATATAATATTATGTAACTAAATTTTTAAGTAAAATATTGGCAATAAGATGCAGTGGCGTAGCCAGAAACTTGTCATGGGGGGAAGGGTTACTAAAGAAATAATATAATATTAATCAATAAAAATAATACTATAATTTGTATAAAAAATAAAAAGCAATAAAAATTATTTTTATAAAAATGAAAGTAAAATAACATATTTCATATTTCACATACGTATGTTTTTGGTCGTTCAAATTCTAGGGGGGGGGGAGTGAGTTTAACCCCCTCTAACACCTCCCTGGCTATGCCACTGATAAGATGTCATTTTCGGTTTGAATGGAAGTCGACCATAACATCCCTATTTTAAATATAATACTCCTCTTTTATTTTATTATTGAATTTGAGAGTAAATTTTACACAAGATACATTTAAAAAAAAATTTACTTTAGTTCAACTGTTTTTGAAGTAATTTCAATTTTTTTGTTTGAAATCTGATACATCTTTCAGGGTCCGTATATCAAGATTTGGCAAATCTAAATATTAGCCTGATCATTTTGACGCCATTTTTTTAAAACGGTATAATTTACTGTATTTGTTGTAAAAGTTTCCAAAAAAAATGTTAAAAAACATCTAAAAAATCGATGCTACAAACGGGAATATCTCTTAATCTAAAACTAAATACTATTTATAAAACTTTTCAATTATTTTTAGTAAAATCGAAAAAAGAACTATCGTTTGGTTAATTTTTAATCAACTGTCATAAAATTTATGAAAAACTTAAGTTATTATACAGTTTCATCACTTATTTCATTTCTTTCTATCTTTTCTATATTGAAAAAGTTAGTAATTAATTATACAGTAGTTGGTTTGAATGAATCTTTAAAAATTAAAGTAATTTACTCGAATAAAAATGATGAAAATTTAAATTAATTTTTTATTGCGTTTAAGAACTGGATTAAATATGAAAAAGGGTAGGATTTGAAAAATCAAGCTTTTTTTATTCATTTTTTTTTTATTTGTTTACAATTTATAAATATTTAAAAATATGAAGCAGTATTTTTTGTGACTTTTTTATGTTTTATTATATATTACAATATTTTTATGTATATACTATTATAATTTACTCCTAACGTGTATTTTTCTATTTTTAAGTACGACTAAGATTCCCATTTTGTTATTACATCCAATCATCGACTTTTTAAATTAAGAGAGTTAATGTTGGTTGTAAGGTTTTGGGTGCTTTAGATAGTTTTGCTAGAAACGTAAAAGTTTCCAAAGAAGCCCGTTTGAGTATATACAATGCAGTTTTGATGCCTAAATTGATGTATTGAATGTTGGGTTTGATTGCAAAAGCATTATACGAGAATGACTGCTGTGGTAAAAAAATGTTGTAAAAGTTGGTGTTTAGTTAAAATAATTCGTTCATCTTGAACGAATATCTAATAAACGTTAGATTAAAAGAAGCTATACGTTTGCGTGGACGTTCGATAAGTAAATGGAGTGATATGATTGAGAGTGTATTGCGTGAGCGAATGTTTTCAAGTAGTAGGAATAGAAAAGCATGTATGAGAGATTATTATAAATGTGGATAAATCTAGAGTTGCTTGTCTGGACAGGGTTGTTTGGAGAAAACTAATTTCGAGATGGTGAAAAAAGTTTGCGCCACACCGTTTTGGGTACTTAGCGTGATTGTGTATGTATCTATGCATGTAAAATATGTTGAAATTATGTAGAATGTTTTATATAAATAATAAAACATCATTCACTTTGATGTTATTTGACTAATAAAGATTGATATGTCGATGGTTATATATAGATATGGCGACAAATTAAAATTTTTGTACTTTTCGATTTTAATTATATTTTTGTATATAGGTATATGGATTTTGTTTATTTTATTAGAATAATAATTAATAATTATTATTATTACCAATAATTATATATATATATATATATATATATATATTTATATTATTTTAATATTTTAAATTTGTGTATATTTTTTTTCTAACATGAATATATTTTATGTAATATAAATAATGTATTTGTACTAAATAATAGTAACTTGTGCAACAAGTACAAAACTGTCATGCAACTGCATGTATAAGTGCCACAGAATATTTTTTCTACGGCTCTTTGCAATTAAAATTAATTTACATAAACGTCAAAATACAAATCTAAAATTTGACATTTCGAACACCAAAATCGCAAACAATTTCAACTGTTTTTAATGCACTTTCTCTGTACAAATATTTTTATTTTACCTTAAACAAATATTTTACGCACAAAAATAGTAAAATCAAGTACAGTTTTTTTTTTTTTTTAACAATTGTAAAATAATTTTTTTTTAAAATATTCTTATTTTTAAGTAAAAATTATTATAATTTGTTATATTATCGTTTTAATTTGTTATATTTTGCTGAAGTACTATAACGTATGAATATTATAAAAATTATATAACATAAACAATATTTAAATTTTAACTTTAAACAAAATATGCTATCAAAATATTTATGTTGATATTTATTATATTCTAAAGTAAAACAGTAAACATACAAATGCAAAATAAAGAATTTGTTTGTTTTGGTACAAAATTGTATTTGCATAAAAATGTTGTATATATTTATATCCATTTCTATATTATTTTCAGTTCAGTTTATTCAATTTTTTAATAGATAAAAATCTGATTTAAAAATTAATTTTTATAATAACATCTAAGCCAATAGTAATTATACAATTAAAATAGCAACTGAGTATTTTTTAAATATTTGAATTAAGAATTATATTATAGTAGAATATAGATGTGAATATATGTCAAATTTATATTGTTTTAAAATAAAACGGCTTTTCGTTATAGTTCTGTATTAATATATTTTAATAATAGACATTTTAACGAACTCAACGTCCATCTTTATTAGGAAAAAAGATACAAATGACATTTACAGTAAATAAAAGAAACATAGAAACATAGAAAAAGTAAGTAGAAACATAAAATTTATAAGTTTTTAAAGGAAGCTGAATTTTATTTATATAAATCAATTATTAGTCACACTGATTCATGTTATCTTTTTCTTTATAAATTTCTATTGCTTCTCTTATCAATCTGCTGTTAATATTGATGGGTCTTGTAATTATATGTTATATTTTTTTGTCTATACTTTATCTTTTAGTTAAGAATAAATTTAAAAGACAATAATTTAACTTTTTTTTAGAAATATAGACTAAATTTATTTTAAGTTTAAATATAAAAATTTAAAATATAAATATAGCAAAACAAAAATAAAGAAAAATAGCAGGAAACTTATTGTTTCTAACAAATATGTATATAACTAAAAAATAATAAACTCAGCTTACGCTGTAGAATTGAAGGTTTATAAAATAAAAATTGAATATAAATAATTGTTATTACTACAATTCCTAGCGAGTATCAAATTTCAAATAAGTAATAATTATTACATTCGTGCAGTGACGGCGCTAAATATTTTAAATTGGAAAGGACGCAGGACTCAAAATTTTTTTAAGGGTAGCAAATATTTATTCATGAAAGTGAGTAATTTGTTTTGTTGCAGAGAAGGTAAATAATAATAATTTTAGTAGTGTCTGTTTAGTTATTTATTACTTAATGCAGGTTTGCTGACAGGAATATAATAAAAGAAATTGTCAAATAAAGAAATAAATATAAATTTTTATATTTTTGAAGGAAGTATTTGCTAAATCCTATAAAAATTATTTATTGATAACCGCAATATACCGGAAGACCAATTTTCGGAAGATCCTATCTAACTTCTATCTTATACTGATATGATCATAACAATAACAGATAGACAAATCTAGATAAAAATGTTCAACGGATGATTTATTAATGGTATTTTTCTTTATTGGTTTTCTTAAACATTTTATTTGTAAGAATTCTCATATTTTTGTAGTGGTTGTTAAAATAGGCAAATTTATCCAGCCAGATAATGTTTTGTTTTATATTTTATCAAATAAAATTCACTACAAAAAATATATTCTCTGCTTATATACTAGACTACATAGTAAACTAATATAATACATTCACAAAAATAATGCTAATATTATTTTAAATGTTGCAAAAGCAGTGTGATAAATTTATTTATCAAAAAGTTACACTATAGTTTATTATTTTCGCATTAATATTTCGTAATAATATTGTATTAAAACTGTTTAATATTATTGTCTTTTGTTTTGTTCGTTTCTTCGATTTTTATTTTATTTGAATTTTTTCTTGACTAGCTAAATGAATTGGCAGTCTTTTTCAACAGTGAGACGGTAATGTAGGTACTCATATTTCGATTTTTATTTTATTTGAATTTTTTCTTGACTAGCTAAATGAATTGGCAGTCTTTTTCAACAGTGAGACGGTAATGTAGGTACTCATATTTAGGTTTATCGATCATTAGCTAATTCAAATTGTTAGTGGTGAACATCGTAGCATTATTTTTAATATTAAAAAAGGGAAAAAAATATGTTTTTGTTCACGTGGTTTCATATTTGTTAATTTTTTGCTTTAACGACTCCACGTCTCCGACTTCACATTTCTGATTTTCAGTGTAAGAGTTATTTATTTTATTACTTTATTATTATGTTATTATTATTATTTTATATATATATATATATATATATATATATATATATATATATATATATAGTTTTATAATATTAAAAATATAAGGTGTTCAAAATTACAGCAATTTATTTTAACGTTAACCCGTGCCGCAAGACTGATAATATACAATAGTCAAAACAAGTAAAAAAAAATACTTATAAAAATTGTTTTAAAATAAAATTCTTTTAATTATTATTTATATATAAACGACGTTTCGACAAAACTAAAGATCATCAACAGGTAAAAAAAAATTGACCTAATGAAGATAAGCGTTCAGTTTCATCGAAACATCGTTTTTATATAAATAATTAACAGAATTTTATCCTAAAACAGTTTTTATATTAATACAATGAGTTCCAAAAAATGTTTTACTATATTAAGTAAAAAATATTTAGTTACATAAAACTTTGATCAACATTTTTTTTTAATAGTGATCGTCTGTATATTATTATATTTGTAACATTTGTTTCAATTATAATATATTTCTTTTATGTGAATAATGAAATATTGTTTTGTAATTTAATAATTATTCGCAATAGCATAAAAACTAATGACTTCTAACAGAAAACATTTAAAATTCATATATAAAAAATGTATTTATATTATTTTCCTAATATTTTTTTCATGAATAATTTTATATTTAATTTATTTTGATTAAAATTTATTTTAACATGTCATATCATATAAAAACAATTGTTTATAATGAAATCTTTTGAGAAAACATTTTTTTAACATTTAATAGTATATATATATATATATATATATATATATATATATATACTTAATTATACTTAATACAAAATATATCAAAAATTATTCCAAATAATATAATTTTAATACTTTATTTAGTTTATTTATGTGCAACTTTTACAAACAGAAAATATATAATTTATTAAATAAAATAATATGTAAAAAAATAAATAAATATTAATTTATGTAGGCATTAAGTAGAATAATATACAATCAAATAAGTTTTCAATTATAAAATTTTAAAAAGTTATGAATGTTGATAGTATATTACTCAATAAGCATGTAACGAACCATATTAAATTGTCTTGGAATCATAAACTCTTATTCCGTGAATAATTTTAATCATATATGTTAATTAATTTTTATAAATTAAATATCTATTTTCTAAATAAAACTTTATGTAGGACAGACTCAAGAAGATAAAGTTTGAGGCACAAGCCGTAGGTGAATATCGTAAATCCTATGAGTGATTTATAGCTATAACATTTTTCTACAATTAATAAGATATTTCACTTTTCGATTTTACATTGCAAACATTTCAAATCAAATATAATTTGATAACTACACGATATCTCAGAAACAATGCTAACTTGTGGATTTATCATTTTGCAATTGTGTAGTTAAAGATTTTAATGAGTAATGTTGTTCCGATCAAAAACTGTAAAGTTATGATTTAATTTTAATGAAAAAAACTATAAAATAAACTGTTTTTATTTTTTAAAATTTGAATATACACTCTAAAAAAATCGGGAATTTTACAAAAAAACCCTGAGGCAACTGATTTACAACAGTTTGATATGTAAATTTATAGACGGCAGTATTTTTACAAAATGTATGTAATATTATTTACAAATATTTTAGGGAAAATTTTTACATTATATACACTATAAAAAATTGATGTAAATTTACATATTCTGTGAATGTACTTTTTCAGAAAAAATTTAATATTACACCAATTATCATAGTAAAAATTATAAAATGCTGCTACTTTACTGTTAATTTTTTTACATTATGTAAATATAAAATACGTATATTTTATGTAATTACTTACTTTTTCGATAAAAAAAAATATGTATAATTTTATGTTACTTAAAAATAAAAATGACAATATTTTTACCAAAAATTTATGTAAACCATAGTTTGCTAAAATAATATGTATTTTTTTTACTATGATTGTATAAAATGGTAACTTTATTTTACAGTGTATAAATCTACAGATTTTTGTAACAATTTGCATTTCACGTTCTAGCAATTTTGTTTAAAATATTATTTTTAAATTTTAAAATAATTCGGCAATTAGAAATTAAAACTTGGCGCAACTGATTTACACTAGTTTAAAATGTCACAGGAAATTTTTTACTTTATTTAAATATAAAATACGTATATTTTATGTACATAAGTAATTACTTTTTCTGTAAAAAAAACATACAGAGTATGATAAATTAATTATTTTACTTAAAATTACAAAATTATAAACCATCGGTTTGCTGAAATAATACGTAATTTTTTTACTATGTATTTGTATGTAATATGTCAAATTTTTCAAGTGTTATTTTAAATAAACTAACAAATTTGTCGTTTACATTTAATAAACAAATACACAATGTTTATAAATATTTTATTTTATATACTTCCAGTATTAAAGAAAATAAGTTTTGTTTTGTTTTAATTCTGTATTTGAGAGTATAATTTTCTTTTTATAAACAAAAAATATATTACATAATAAAAATATAAATATAATATTTAATATTTTAGTAAATATATTTTAAATTTAATTTAAAAACAAGAAAATCATATACTTCAACACAGAAATGAGAATATTTCAAAAAAATTTTCTTGTGTAACCGGTAGTTAAAATTATAAAACAAATTATTTAAAATATACGTTCAATTTCTTAATTTTATATATTTTACTGTATATTTATTTAAATATTTGCTGAAAACAATTTATTTTATACACGCAGATTAATAAAATCAACAAAACTTACAATAAATATGTAAATAAGAAACTTACGTTTCGCCTGACAGGTCTGCAACGAGGCAAACGCAATCATAATTGCAAATGCAGCAAAAATAATTCGAACTTCTTCACTTCTTCTCATTGCACAAACTTTTGATCTTCGGTTTCTTCACTTGACCGGAACCGGAAAAAACTCACTTAATTGTAAACTTGTCTTTCTTCCAAACTACGATTTGACTTGTTGCGATGCAAGTCTCTTGCCTGTTCGTTTAGCTTGTTCGGCGGCTGCGTTTGCGTGGCAAATGGACGCTGAGGATTCGCGCTTCGCTTTTCAATAGCGTCGCCGATGCTAGCGCCATCCCAACGCCATGCGGACGCCGTATGGGTCAAGTTTTCAACTGGTTCGCTCGTGTGGGATGCAACAGATTGGTGTGTACGGCTGACTTTTCATTTCTGTGTGCGGTTGTGTGGAACAGGTAATGTGTAGGATTGCCGGCGATAGTTTGTTGTAAAATTTCTATTTAAATATTTCGACTTTGGAAATTATTACGGAAAAATGTAATTAAAATTATAGCTTATCGCTGAAATTACGTGAAATTTTTTTTTTGAAGAAATGTTATTTTAGGATACATACATACATACAAACACAATCAAGCCATGTACCCAAAAGAATGTGGCACAAACTCTTTTTATCATCCCGAAATTAGTCGCCTCCAAACATTCTTATCCAGCACAAGCAACTTTTGCTTCATCCACATTCATAATTCCACTCTCATACCATGCTCTATTATTCCTACTACTTGAAAACTTTTGCTCACGCAAGCCACCCTCTCAATCATACCCCACTTTAACTAGTCATCTGACGTCCACCTGCAAACGTATACCATCAAAATCACTCAAATAAATCTTTTTAACAGCAAACGTTCATTAGACGCATTCGCTCAACATGTCCGAACCATCTTAACTGACTAACACCAACTTTTGCTACAACATTTTTTCAATTTCACACTCATCATACACTAATCTATTTCGTACCCGATCTCTCCTATCCACATATCCACCAAAATAACATTAAAAAACTCTTTAGTTTCTGTTACTGTTATTATCAGTATACTGTTAGAAAAAGTACGATTTGCTGCCATAAATTTATATGTAATCTTACAAAAAATAAGTTTTAAATTAAAAATCACCTAATTTAATTATTGCAAATAACATTATTGATAAAATAATAACTTTTAGGATATTTAAGAAAAATATATTAATACACAAGTAAACAAATCCAATGAAAATGGACTACAACAATAAATTACATATTAAATAAATAAATAATAATAATAATATTTATTAATAATCGACGTTTCAACAAACTCAAATGACATTTAAATGTCATTTGTATTAGTTTTCCTGATGAAGACAAACGTAGAGGTAGAGTGCGTCGATTATTAATAAATATTAATACAGAACTTCTACCAAAAGCGGTTTTATTTTAATATAATAAATTCGGAAAGATTTTTTACTATGTTAAATTATATATTATTTCATGCAATTTTTGTAACAGTGAGTTTCACCAATCACGGAATCACTTTTTATTTTAAATTTTTAGTTTATTGATTAAAATTTTCAATCGTCTATTTTAGTCCTTTTCAGTAAATAAATGAAAATACAAAATTTCGAAAAACAAAGTCACGCAAAACTTTTTTTATACTAACAATTTATTTTTTTTCAATAAAGAAGAAAGTAAAAAATTCTGATAGTAGCTGAATTATAACATTTTTAAGTTACGACAAAACACAAGTTTATTACATCTGTAATATTTCACTTCGAAATCTACCTATGGTGCATGATAAATTTAATTTTAATTTAAGTTTACAAATTTAAGATTTATGATGTAGAATTAATTTATAAATTTAAGCACTGGTACATGATCAATTTAGAATATAAAAATCCAACCAATCAGAACTGAACTGAACTAAATGTATATTTTTGTGAAATTTTTGTCATACACTGTAAAAAAATATTTTATTTTATATAAAAATTATAATAAAAATATTACATGTTATTTCAGTTTACATAAATTGTCTGTAAAAATAATATAATTTTGTAATTTTAAATAAAATAATTAATTTACCATATTATATATGATTTTTTTTCCCAAAAAAGTAATTAAATTTATATAAAATATACGTATTTTATATTCATATTATGTAAAAAAATTTCTTGTTACGTTTGCAAATTTACATATTAAAATGGTATAAATCAGTTGCTCCTGGTTTTTATGTAAAATTACCGAATTTTTTGGAAAACTGAATTTCAAAAATAGATATCTTAAATGATAGTCAAAGTGACATAATTATCTCAAAAATGATATTAATATGTAATAAATATGAAAAAAAATAAACTTATTTTTTTTGAAATATAACAACTTTGTTTCCTCTTTTCACTGACAACAACGAAAAAATATGTTCAAAAACACATGTTTACAATACTGCAATATGATTGGTTAGATTTAAAATTTATGATTTAGAATATAAACTATGGTGAAATTCGAAATCTAAATTTTAAATTATAAATTTATCAACCACAACATGATATTTCATATCATTTATATTTAAAATTTTAAATCATAAATTTTAAATTTGTAAATTAGATTCATGATGCACCAGACTTTACAGCTGAAACGGAAACTCGCTATTAAATCGTAAAATTTATTTTAAAATTTTTTATAATTATAATATAGTTCACACTTTGCAGAAAAATATGCAAATTTAAAATTGAAAAAAATGCTAGAGAATTTTATAACAGCAAACTCGTTATGAATTAACTGATGCATAAGTAATGTCCTCTGTGCATTGACAACACCCCTTTTTTTTACTCAGTTTCTACTCTCTTATACTCATCGGCAATTATTGTTTGATCTAGTGTGCACTGGATAAAAAGAGTCAATCACATTTCTTTATGCCTAGTTAACATAATAAAATAGATTGAAATATTATTTATAGGAATTTTAGTAGCAAATTTTACTTGCTAAATTTTTAAGAGAAAAGTACATGTAAATTTGCTAAAACAGACATTTCATTTTTAGAGTTTTTATTATTTAGTTTAACATAAATTTCAATAAATGATTATCTGAATGTTTAATAAAATCTATGCTATATTTTAAATTGTGTAAAATATATTTATTTATAAATATAATTTAAAAAAAAAAATGCGTTTAACATTTTAATAAGAAAGAATATTAAAGTTTCTTATTTTCGACTCATAAATTGTATTTGTTACCTATAGTAACATGTTTCATTTAATCTCTCTAATTATCAAATGTTTGTATGTATGTATGTATGTATATACGTTTCTCCAGCATGTCCTCCTAAGCCCCTGAACCGATTTTAATGGGAGTGATGTCATTTTAATTGGTTCATTCCCTATTTGAGAATTGGCAAGTTTTATCATTCTACGATTTCATCTTGGTTTTCAAAAATTTGAAAAATTATGTTTATAATGCAAATGCCAAATGACAGCTGTGTGAAGTTATCTACACTACTAATAGAAGTGTTGCTTTTGACTAATATATAATAGTGCAATTGATATTTTATTATTATTAGTATTTGTTTATTTATTTATTTTTCTTTATGTTTATACGTTTAATTACTCTTTTCGACTTCAAACGTGACCTTTTAAGGGTCACGGGTTTTCTAGTTATGTATGTAATTTGTAATTTTTTTTTCGGATGATGATACGTAGAGTATATTGAAATGTCGAATTTAAATTGAAATTATACAAAAATTAATCTTAAAGCTAATTTATTTTAATATAATGAGTTCTGAAAGATTTTTTATTATGTTAATTTTTATATACTTGGAGGTACTTATAAATATTTAGTTTTGGAATATGCAGAAAAAAAAATATTTTTTCTGCAAGTGTATCATATTATATTATGTTACCATATTGCCTATGTAGAAAAAGATCATTCTGTTGCTAGTACAATAATTACATTATTATACATCAATTAGTTACTATATATATACAACTGGTGGCAACACCAAACATAACTAAAATGTCAAATGTACTTAATCTGACATCGTCGGCGATCATATTGTGAAAATTTTTACGTCAAGGTAAGTTAAGTTCAGTGACAATTATATTGTTTATTTTCGCTTGATTAAGTATTGAAAATCTGTGAAGAAATGCAATGTGATCAAAAACTGCAATTTCAACCAAAGAAACACGGTGAAGTGTATTTAATTTGACGTCTCCAACGGCTATATTAAAAATTATTAAAACAATTTAAGTTAAATTTGTCAGAAAGATTAATTTTCACAAATCACGAAACAAATATAAATAATATATAATTATACATATACATACACTGTAAAACAATAATGTAAATTTACATATTTTATAAATATATTTTTGCAAAAAAACTGAAATATTATGTCAATTATTATCGCAGTAAAAATTACAAAATTCTGCTATTTTATTGTTAATAGTTATGTAAAATTACATAAATATCTATTATATATTTTACAGTGTACTATTTTACAACTGTTAGTAACTGCAACTGGGCATATAATTCTATCTAGTTTTAATTTAGTTTCGTTTAGAACGCTTGAAGAAAAAACCGTGTATTTTGTATTTCGCCTCTGCCACAAATATCTGAACTCAACACAATAATTATCGCTTTCTACTTCTCGTAATATATTATTTCTTTTTTTTTAAATATCTTATTGTTTTTTATAAACTTATTAAAAATAAACCACTTATTTGATTGAACTTCTTAGCAAAGTTTAGCATTACTAGAAATCTTTCGTATGTCACAGATAAGACAAAAACAAAGTTTCGAGTCAAAGAGCAAAGAATTTTTTAATTGAAATATTTTATTCTAAAATTTACTACACTGAAGAAAATCAAATGTAAAGTTTTGAAACTTTATTTCAGTACCGCAATCTCTATCTGGTATGCAATGTTCGTTCACCCGTTAATAGAGGAAATTGACAATATATACGAAATTCTATGGTGATAAATTTAGAAAAATTATTGTACAAAATTAAATACGCTGTAAAAAGAAATTATGTAATTTTATTTGCAAACCATGAGACATTATTATACCCAGTATTCCTAGGTTTAATTACTCAACTGCTGTAATTTTACGTAATTGTTTAAAAATACATAATATCTGAACTATTACAAACTGTAATATGATATTATCAAAGAAATGAAATTACAAACTTCTGTAAATTTATTGTCAGGAATTTTTAATAAATAGATAAAGTTTGTTTAGTTCTGGGCCTCGATTTTATAAGTTAAATTTTACAAGATTTTCAAGTATTCCCCCACTTTTGTCGAGGTGTGGATTTTGAATTCTACTGCTTAGAAACAGTAGAATTCGTGACCTTGAATTTCTATATGTCTAGTTTGACATTTTATATATTCGTTTAACTTAAAAAGTGTGGTTAGAACATTTCATATTATAAATAATAAAATAGCTATGTAATTTATTTTTGGATGTATATATTTGTTTTGTTTTAATGAAATTATTGATATTTATTTAAAAATTTTATGGTATGGCTCATGTTTTATTGTGGTTTTTAAATAATTGCCGCAATAGAAAAAGAAGTCCGGATTTTATTAAATTTTGATATAAAATTTTATCTGACGTATGTTTTCTTGTATTTTACTACGTGCATAAATAAAAGTAACATAATTAAATCAATTTAGACCTATAAATATAGATGAATAATTTAGATTTGAATTCAATTTTACGCATTTTCTCCTAAAAATCTTTCACATTTTTAAAAAACGTATTCTCTATTTATATAAGTTAGCTACAAGTATATCATTAACCAAACTCTGTTTAAGTATACAGATATAATACCCAAAATAAAATATAATATACTTTTTTCTTCATTTTATAACTTCAATATATAGTATTTATCTCGGTATTTATAATAAATTGAATAATATTTATTTTTTTTTCATTTTCTTAAGTCAAAGATATCAACAATACTCAAAATAAATAAACTGCAATACACAATTACGCAAAATCAAACAGTACACCAATGGGTTTTAACATTTTCGCGCACGAAATTTGAAAATTCTTATAGAATTTACAAAATCGCTTTAGTGAACAAAATTCCCCATGACATCTAAAGAAATGGAGAGGGGTAAACTAAATTCTTGTAAATTTTGAAATCTTGTAGAAATTATAGTGATAAAATCGAGCTGCTGTAATATTATTGTTGGTATAATTACATACATTTCTAAATTTACATAAAAGATGTATTTTGAAATGAATGAATTACACTTAAAATATTAGTATTATTACACAAAATATATACTAGGTCTCATTATTTTATAAATTATTACAGATATTAATATGCAAGCTCTCATTTTACATAATTTAAGAAGTTATATCAACAATACGTCATTTTAAATTAAGTATGTGTAATTTTCAACAAGTAAACAATTTTACAAACTCTCACAAACTGTATTATTTATTCTGGATAAATATGGTGTCAACATGGTGATCAACGTGTTATAAATATTTTCGTTCATACGGTAGTAATTTTTGTAGTTATCTAAAGCATTGGTTGCTGAGATCTCAGTTTGTCTCAGTTGATCTCAGACATTTTGACTGATAAGTATTAAAATCAGAGGTCTAATTTTTCAGTCAAACTGTCATTTTTGATGGACCGTGTAAAGCCGGCTTAAAATCGTTTTATTTTAATATAATTAGTTCTAAAATATTTTTAACTATGTTAAAATTATTCTAGATTAGATAATAGATATTTAATTTTTATTTATCTGAATGAGATGAAAGATAATAATTCTTTAACTAGATGAACTATCTAGATAAATCCTAAAACTTATTATAACTATTGGATGCACACACACACACACAGTAAACACTGTTTTACTGTAAATCAACGAGTAACGCCTACTATCATGGTGTCAATAAAATCATTGGAAATCCTTTGTTCGCTCGGCCAGGATTTGGTCTTTGCAGAAAATCATACGGTGAGCCGAATTCTTTCGTGACACCGGATCTTTTTCATTTTCGTGAATCGGAGATCACTTACTTCAATCTAGCGAACCGGTATAATTAACCGGTTCGTTTGTGAACGACACATCACAAAATACAATGTATTTTATTAACTAATAAAAAGTTTATAAGTAACATATTTTGTTATAATCACATAAACACAATCATGGTAATTAAAAATAAAACTATCTTCACATAAATATGCAACTTATTTACAGAATTGTATACACAGGGTGATTTATGACGTCGGGGAAAAACTAAACCGGATGATTCGTATGAGTAATCTAAATAAAAAAACTTCAAATAAACATATGTCCGAAAATGCTTTCTAACGGAACTGTAGCCGTTAGAAGTTTATTGGTGGATATTGGTGGATATTGGTGGATGAAGTGAAAGTTGCTTGTTTGGATAGTAATGTTTGGAGGCGATTGATTTCGGGATAATGAAAAGAGTTTGTGCCACACCCTTTTGGGTACATGTATGTATATTGGCATTTAATGTAATTTCATTATCGTGAAAAATCAAAAATATTCATACTCGGTTTTGTAAAAGAAAGTTAAATTTTAACAACAGTGTTAAAAATAATATTATTAAAAAAGTATTTAAAACAGCTTTCATCAAAGCGTTAAATTTTAACAGAGTGTTAAATCGTTTACGAAACCGGACATTATCTTACAAAAAAATAGATTACATTTTTTGTTATATAATTTGAATTATAATAAAATTAATTATAAATTTTGTTATTCATGTTATAAACAAATTTTTACTTTATAAATGCTATATTTTGAAGCTTGTGTCACTAGTTTAAATGTACAAAACAACCTTAGGCAATTTATAAATACAATGTCCATGTAGCTATTTTAATAAACAAATGTATTAATTTAATTAATTTATTATTTGTAATATATAATTTCTATTCTTTTGCAATATGGTTTCATGTTTATCCTAATAACACTGTGTTTGGCATAAATATAGTTTAATTTCTCGAGTAAAACTGTGATGCAGAAATATTTAATATTTCCTAAATTATTATTATTTATAAAATTCAATTTAAAAATAAACTTTATTTATCATTTTATTACATTGTTTATTTCATATTTCTTATGCAAATTTCTAAGAGTGTACTGAAAAAAATATACTATTTTAAAACAAGCGTAAACATAATTTTTATCTGTAAAATTGTGTTTTCATGATAGATATAATTTTTTTAATAAAAATAAATATGAGTAAGTTATAGTATCACTATTTTGAAAGATTTGTATAAAATTATTTACTATTTGGTATAGGGTTAAGAGTTTTACAAATATTTATTTTTTTTATTTAATTTTAGTTATTTAGTTATTAATTCTCATTTAATTGCAATTAACTAATTTATATTTAGAAAATTTAATAAATTTGGGAATATGTACTGGCATCTTCGGGACTCAAATTCGGGTTTCCTTCTTTCGTAACAAACGTCCTAACCACTAGACTACGAGCTCACAACAAAGCAAATACATTTTTCCGTAATTTAAACTTTTTGGATATTATTTTAAAACCATTTTAACCACCAACTTTCAATATTCAATGTTCAATTTAGAAATGAGGAATATAATTGGTATTTTAAACGAGAAGTATAACACGACGAAAATGATAAAATTCACACCAAAATTGGGATTTCAAACGACAAATACAACACGACAAAAATTGTATTTCAAACGATAAAAATGAAAAATTTTACGACAACATTAGTATATTGAACGGCAAATCTAGTACGACAAATTAATAAACTTTTCGGTTTTGTTTGTATTTGTTTAATATTCAATCCACCTGAAGATTTTGGTTGCGGTTATTGGAATAGATAAGTTGGATTAAATGGGTAATTTTTGATTTGTTTTTTTGCTTTAAGAACGTCGTACATATTCATTTTTTGTCATGAGCGAAAATACATTTCTTTGTATTTATATTTTTGGCGTGAGAAAAATATTTTATTGTCTATATATATTTATTGTCGCGAAAAAATTATTTGTCGTGCATTTTATTGTCATAAATAATACCAATCCAGGCCAGCCAGAGTCGGCCATTGGCGTAACGGCACCTGTAAAATATAGTAGGAGTACTGGTATATATATATATATATATATATATATATATATATATATATATATATATATATATATATTGAAATATAAGATTTTTGACCGTAAGATTATATTTAGAAAATAGGGGATATTGGGATGTCGGTCATCAATGTTAGGGTTAAATAATTCAAACCTCTATTTGAATTTAATTCCGAGCTTTCGGCCTTATATTAGGCCATCTTCAGGAAAACTGGAAGGTTTTATTTTGTTGTAATAAACATTTTACAATAAACAGAATTTCGATCACGGCATACTAGCCCCAAAAATTCTATAAATTCAATGGATACCGACCTTGAAAGCCTGAAAATTATTAATACTAATTCTGTCGTGCAAAAAATACCACACTTTATAAATTATAAGAAACTAATATCATATACATTTTTAAAAAGTAAATATATTGGTATGCAAAGCAAATAACGATATTTTGTGGGGCAATAATATTGTAGAACATTCTAATTAGTACATGATAGCACTGAATAAAAATTAGCACCAGAATTCTCTCATCGGAATGCGAGTACCGATGTTACTTCGCTCTTGCGAAATAATTTCCGGCTAAAAGTGCAATCTATCATTTTTTTTTTTCTAAAAAAAAAAAACACGTTTAAATTCGAAGATTTTTTTTAAATTTGTGATCTTTCTGCAGCTACGCATTACACAGAATTCAGTTTTAAAACTTGTTGATTTATATATACATTCATTATATTCTTAGATGAAATTCAGATTTGAATCGTGGATCAGAAAAATTGATTTTTAATTTTTAAAGACGATGTAACTTTAAAAAAGTTATTATTTTTAGGGTACAGTATTATTACTGTAATAGAATTTGTATCAAAGTTTATTATAAAAAGACTTGCCATAATATGGTGCGTAAAACTATATTAATACCTACTACTCAAAGAAAAAAATTAAATAGTACAGTCATACAGGCTTTACTTAAAATTCTCACCGTCATTAACTCGAAATCTAAACAAGATATTAAAATCATGTGAAAAGCAAGAAATATATATGTATATATATATATATATATATATATATATATATATATATATATTATATATTTATGTTAATGTCCGTTAAAAAAAATTTTTTCAATAAGGCTAAAATCGATAATTTTACATCGAAACATCAGAAATAATATTTTTTTCTTTTTTTTTACGAAAGTAACAGGTTCCTCTACAAAATTGAAATTTTCGAAAAACGCGTGTTAATACATACGCGATATAAACTATATATGTATTAACACGCGTTTTTCAAAAATTTCAATTGTATGGAGGAACATGTTACTTTCGTAAAAAAAAAGAAAAAATTATTATTTCTGATGTTGTTTCAATGTAAAATTATCGATTTTAGCTTTACTGGAAAAATGTTTGTTTTAAAGGACACCCTAATATATATATATATATATATATATATATATATATATATATATATATATATATATATATATATATAGTATTTTTGTTTTTTGTTTAAATCGCAAGGATATAAATATGTTCTATTTATTTACTGTAAATGTCATTTGTATTATTTTTCCTGATAAAGATGAACTTTGCGTACATTGATTATTAATAAATATTAATACAGAACTACAACCTAAAACCGTTTTATTTTAATATAATGAATTCTGAAAGATGATTTTACTATGTTATTAATATAAAATATTTTTGATATATTTGTTTGAGTTTAAAGTATTTCTAAAATTCAAAGCACATAGTTACGCAATACTTTCATCACTTTTATAACTACCACAAAATTTAAAACAACCATTTATCATTCTTACATATTACGTAGTTTTCAAAACGCTGTCAAGCTTCCTAAAGCAATAAACCAAATAAAAAAATAAAAATAAAATACGCGCAACATTTGAGACAAACAAATATGCGATATCAACCGAAAAATATCTCATCCACAAAACAAAATTAAACGTCGGAAAAATTTTCTAGTTTATTTGTGCGTTTTTTTTTCTGTTTTTAAGGACAATCAAACAATGATATTCGTACAAACATATTTAAAAATAAAAACGAATAAGGTTGGAAAATCAAAAATAATAAAAAAAAAGAAACGACAGAGAAGCTTTGCTGTTTGTGAATACAATATAGAGGGCGAAAGAAACAACAAAAATAACAAAATGTTTGGTTAGGCCCTTTAACGGCGCAAACTTACATACACACACATTCAAGGAATGCTTTCATCTTTGTAACATCACCACACTCCACTAACATAATAAAAAGAAACAATTGTGAATTGGGGTACACCCCAAGTCATTTTTTTTTTGTTTCTTTTCACTATTTTCTTTTTTTTTACTTGCTGGAATTGTTCTACTGTTTTTTTGTTTTGGTTTGATCACATCAAGAAAGGTCATTACAAATAGATTATTAGATCGTTAAATACGTTTATTTATTTATCTATGTATAATATTATAAATATAAAATAATGTTCTTTATCTATAGCGTTTATAAATAACTTAAATACTAATAAATTGAAAATCTTTAAATATCATTTACATATATATATATATATATATATATATATATATATATATATATATATATATATATTCAAATATAATCATAAAGGAATAATCTGAAAATGAAAAATTCATATCGCCAGATTAATGAATTATATATATATATATATATATATATATATATATATATATATATATATATATATATAATCAAAATCATAAATTAAACTAGATTTATAAAGAGTAAAAATGTTTTAGAACTTATTATATTAAAATTAAACGGCTTTAGATTGTAATTCTGTATTAATAAAATGTAATACAGAACTACAACCTAAAGCCGTTTTGAATTTATAGATTTTATTGCAGTTACGGTAACGTATCTACAAATTTTGGGCCCGCAATATTTTTAATAGGCCTCGTTAAATATACACGGTTTGAGAAAACTGATGATTTTTTTCAAAGTAAAAAATCAACTTTTAAAAAATGCAAAAAATTTAAAAACGAGATATAAAAAAAAAAATTTTGTTTATTTTAGAGAATTTAATTCCCTATAATTACGTGTTAAAGCGAAGTAAATTAGATGAATTGTTTTTGAGATCTCTGCGAAACAAAATTTAAAAACATTGTTTCGAAAGAAAACGTGTTTAAATTTTGAAGTTAGTTTTTACAGCTCGATTTGTACGTTTTATCTGCTCTGACACAACTTTGTATTGATCGCTGTAACTCCACCAAAAATTTAAATTTCTGAAAACCGTTTTAACACATTATTCTCCATACAATAAGCTTTAAGAAAATGCAAAAAAATCAATTTTTTTGAAGTATCAGGGTAGTTTAAAATTCCCGAGCAGCGTCGAATATTTTCGGCTTTATAATATTTTAAGTTGAATGCATGAAACGTGATTAAACACATGTCAGCTAATCAGTCAGTATGGTACTTGAAAAACAGTTGAAAATCTAATTGATTAAATAACTAATGTTTGACGCTAGTGACTTTTAAGTTAATAAAATTATTTTATAAATTATACGTGATGTTTTTAGAAATTAGAATTCGGAAGAGTTTTATATTAAAGTTATAAAGTTTTATTGGTTTATATGTAATATCATATTACTAGCGCTATATAATAAAATTGTACCGAAAATTAAACTATAAAATTTATTGTTTAGTTTACTCGTATTATCATTATTATTATTATTATTCTAGGGTTTAATCAAAAAATAAGCCAGCGTTATTATTATTAATCAATTATTAATATTAGAAGATCATTCCACGTCATTTTTCGTATTATCTAAAAATTACTTAGCTTTAAAATAATTTTATTTAAATATTGCAAAATATCGGTATACATTTTGCATGAACGTCTGATGAGTAGATAAAAAAAATTCCAAATAAATTTTAAAAACAAATATGCAATTTTTCTCCATGTGACATAAATTTTTAGCGTACACTGTAAAATAGTGGCAAAATTTTTTATTTTGTCTTAAATATTTTTTAGTAAGTAGTTGCAATTTATATAAAGAAAATAAATACTTTATATAATAACTTATTTGTAATATGAAATAACACATAATATTTAATGAAAATTATCAAAAGATGTAGATACTATTTGCAAGATAGTATTATGCAGAATAATTAGTTTATAATAAAAGCGGTTATATGCAAATTATGTTATCCTATATAACTATAGCATATAAAACATAAACATCCAAGTTTTTTGTTTTATAATATATCCACTAAGAGTAAACTAATGGCTTGTTAGTTTGTACTAACAAGACATACAATATATTTATTATAAGAATTTTTTTAAAACTATAAATAGAAAGTTTAAAGTTTAAAATTTTTATTTTAACGAATAAATTTATTTATAGCGAAATAATAAATTTAGAAGAAAATTTCAAACTACAGATTTAAAATAAAATGAAAAAGAGATTAAATACGTATTTCGGAAGCTAAGTTTTCGTTACCAGTAGTACATTTAAAATAAAAATTAGAAAATACTTAACGCTAAAATACTTTTCACATAGTATTTTACTACACTAAAAAAAATCTATGTAATATTACATAAACCAACTACGTAATACATAGTAAAAATCTTTAAGAACTTATTATATAAAATAAAACGGTTTTAGGTTTAACTTCTAGATAAATATTTATTAATAATCTCGACGTTTTAATGAACTCTACGTCCATCTTTATCAGGAAAAACCGATACAAATAACATTTACAGTAAATAAATGTCATTTGTATCAGTTCCTAATAAAGACAGACGTTGAGTTCAGCGAAATGTTGATTAATAATAAATATTTATATACACTGTAAAAAATTTATATAATTTTACGTGTAATTTATCTAATTTTACTTGTTTTGTGAATATAATTTTTTATAAAAAATGTAATACTACGTAAATTATTACAGTAAAATTACAAAATGTTGTTATTTTTACTGATAAACCTATTTAAAATTACATAAATTTAAGATACATTTTTTACAGTGTAGAACTTAATCCTAAAGCTGTTTTATTTTAACTATGTAAAAATTACATTGATTATTTGTGTAAATAATTTTTTTTTCTGGAAGAACTTTGTTTTACACAAACTATCTATGTAATTTTTACACACACGATTTATGTAATATAAATAATATATCTTAAATATAAATAATATATCTTAAATATAAATAATATATCTTAAAAAATATATCTTAAATTTATGTAATTTTACATAGGTTTTAACAGTAAACATATCAACATTTTTAAGTTTATTGTGATAATTTACGTAATATTACATAGTAAAAATTCTTACATAACTCATTATATAAAATAAAACGGCTTTAAGTTTAAGTTCTGTATTAATATTTATTAATAATCAGCTTTTTGACAAACTCGACTTCCGCCTTCATCAAAAAAAAATTATACAGAAAATGATAAATAACAAAACCTAAAGCATTTTTATTTTTTGTAATATTGCATTTTTTATAAAAAATTACATTCACGAAACATAAAAAATTACATAAATTACATGTAAAATTACATAAATTTTTTACAGTGTATGATATTAATGTCTTTCAGAATTTATCTGATCTTGACTTATGCTGTAGATTTTTCATGTTAATGTTCATAATCAAACATCCTGTATAAAATACGTAAAAAAAAACTATTTTTATATGTAAATATAATAAAACATTAAAGCGAATAAAGGTAGAAAACTTAAATAATTGTATACTCAGAAGAGATGAAGTTTAATTCAATATTAAAATAATACGTTTGTAATTTAAGCACGATAAAATTCAATTACAACGTTGCCAGTTTTGTGAAAATTGTTGCTCTAGCATTTTGTTTTCTGTAGCGTATTTCCATCTGTGTGTTTTCATCTGGTTTCATACCCCGTATAAAACATAAAAACAATATTTAATTTAACACTACCCGAAACATAAATAGAAAATTGTAATATGAACACTAGTTGTTTAAAGTAATATGGAAGAACAAGAATAAATTCTATGCTAAATATTATTTTAATTTTAAAAATATATTATATTTATTATATGTGAGTTTTATAAGATTATTATGTTAAATCAAGAAAATAATATTTAAAGGTATTTTTTTTTGTAATAGAAGAGAAGATGAATACTTATTATTTTACATACCAATGTTTACGAGTATTACAAATAAAATACAAGGTGGCCCAAAAGTTATCAATCGATTTCTTTAAGGCAGTAATTTTATTTGTAAATAAAAGAATTGTTTTTTTAATATTTTATATATTGGTTATAAGTGTAGTAAGCATAATTTGCAGTTGCTTCAAAATAGTCATGAGAATAATGCTGCGATAGATATGAACCCATTAACAATATAATAAAACTAAAATGGTTAAATATTAAATCTTTCTCAGAAATATTTGCAATAATTTTTATATTGAAAATGCAACATGGTTTGCTTCTCAAATATTTGAGTTTGAAATTTAATAGTAGTGTGCATAATTACGATGTTAGAAATGCAATAATTTTTATATTACTAGAAAGACTAAAAGTAGTACTACTAATAATATATTTCATAATAGATTACTTGAATATAGTAAATTACCGAAATATAATAGATTCAAAAAATTTAAAAACTTTTAAGTTTGAAATTACAAATTTTTACTTTAATATATTAATAATTATATGTCACCAATATTGTAAATATTATGCTGCTACATTTGTAAATTTTCTGTAATTTTTATAATTTTGTAAATATAACAACATAATTTATTAAACAAAAGCTAAATAAAATTTGAATTCACAAATTTCAAAATCGCGATGACATGAGATGCCTTCTGCAAAAATTAAAGCATTATCAGATAGGAGTTATGTTTTTTCCGTCACCTTATAGGTATATGCATATATAATTACACTATATACTCAGAACCAGATGACTTTACATATTCTTAATTATACATTTGGCATTATATTTATAAAATAAATGTTAATAATATAAAATTTTTAAAAAGTTTAGGTCCATATAATCTTTAATTCAGCACTGCATGTACTCATATGGATGTAGCAAAAACTCTTTCCATAACGAAAAATTTAACTTCAAAAAATGGCCAACTTTCCAGTTTAGCGTTAATGTTACTTTAATTTCAGTGGAGTGAGATTTAATTGTTTAGTGTTAATTTTAACGTAAATGTCAATTTTTCCTTAACACTTTTTTAAATGTTTGTTAATTATAAAAATTTGATATATTTTATTAATTTTAATTAATATTTATGCGAAATTTAATATTTACAACAATGTATTTTATATTTTAACAAAGTTATACATCAGAATAAAACGTGGTTTTTCCTGCTATTGGGGTTTAAAAGCTTAACATATTCTTTGTTTGATTTTCCTGTCTTTGTTTTTCGCAAAGCTTTTGGCGGTGCACAACTTATAGAACTGAGTAGCAATATAATATATTCGTTTAGAAAATTTATTAACAAAAGTTTAGATAAAAATTTGGCAAACGTTCAACTTGTTGACAAATTCTTGATTGAGTGTGGAAAATTTTGTATTTGTAGTTTTTGAATTAACACTGCTCGCTTTATTTATATATATATTTATTTATATTTGTTGTATATTTGAAATTTGTTTATTTTTTATAAAATTTTGTTAAAGAATTTGTTCGTGCACTACGTTTTCAAAAACAAATATAATATACTTTTGAAATTGCACTTACTCATAACAAAAGTTTGAAAAAAAAGATAAAAAAGTGGATAAAATAAAAATAACTAGACTGTACATCAGTTCAAAGTACATTTAACTTTACAAGTGTACTTTATTACTTGTTGAAATTAATTATTTTATTATACATTTACATGCAAAGTTATTTCTGAAACACCCTTATTATTTGTGTTTTAGTAGCATCGGTATTGATTTAAAGATTAAAATAAACAACATTTTTTCATATATGAACAGTACTAATATTTTTAGAATAAAACTGATTTAGGTTCTAGTTCTTTAATAATTTATTAATAAATCAACGTTTCGACGAACTGTACGTTTGCCATCATCTTTTATCTTTTTTTCTGATAAAGTCACATATTCAGTTCATCGAAATGTTGATTTATTGATAAATTGTTATGGAATTCGAACCTAAAGATGTTTTATTCAAAACTAATGAGTTATAAAAGATTTTTTGCTATGTTACTAATATTATATTTTTTTAAGTTTTCAATAAAAATAAAAGAATATTTTATGTTTCAATTAAAAAAAGAATATATGCAACAATACTCCACAAATTTTTAGTCTCGGCCAATCAAAAAAAAAAAAAATTATTATCAGTGATACAAGAAATAAAACATACATTATATGTTAACTTTTTGAGATAAATCATATAATTCAAACCATTCCTTAACTGTTTTAATTATTTTAATAATTACAGTGACATTACTATACAATTATCACAGATAAACACTAAAATTTTTACAACTAAAATTATTATTATTTAAATGAATTTAAAACAAATTTTAAAAAAATATATATTTAATATTCAATAACTATAATACTGAAAATACGTAGAATAAACTTGCAGGAATTTTGTGATTAAATATTTTTATCAAATTAAAATTATTTAATAATTTGAAACCACAAACATAACTCCTACATATTTATAAAAAATTCTTAGAAAATTGTTGAAAATATCAGAGATATTTTATTACACAATTATTGTCAAGTAATGAAAAATAGTTTTTGCTAGAAATAAATATTCTTCTTGTAAATTCTTTATCATAAAATACATCGACTCATATTGTTTTCAATTAAGATAAATAACTTTATTTATGTAATTTTTTGTAAAAATCTTTAAGAATTTTTTTTTTCTATTTTTGGAATAAAAAAGTGTATTTAGGTCTTCAGAACATTCTTTATCATAGCATTCGTAACAATTGATATTCTGTATATTAATAAAATTAAGTATATAATCTATGTGGGCACTAGAGAATCTTTTATAAAAATTAAATTAAATTAAGAAAAATTTAGTGAGTTATACAATAACGCAAGAAAACAAAAACAATAATAAAATAAAGTAAATCAAGTTATACAATCATAAAACAATAAAATTATTGACAAATGTACTATTTAATTTATTGCACGAAAGATTAGTACATTGAATAAGAACAAATATGACTGACTATGATTCTATGTCATTTTTTATGGCTGTTCATTTTCAATAATTTTAATTAATTCAAAATAATTCAGGTGGTGAAATGTGTCATCCCCAGAAAGGTGTTACTGAATGTACCCAGTGGATCAGTGATCAGTGATTAGTATGATCAATATGTAAGACAGTTTTGATCATAAACTTCAATATAATGTAAATTTATAAATGATTTCTTTCAAAAATTGTAAATAGATGTCAAGTAAAATTATAATCTGCATAGTCCCATTTAGGCCACACCAAAAAAATATTTGAGTAAAACATGTTTGACCATATATGTAAACGTAAATTTTATCTAATATTTTTTTCTGCAAAATATAAATTATTAATTATAATATTTTATTGTCCAATTTCGGCTGTTATACCATTAGTAGGCTGTTACATATTAGTACCTTCTGATAATGGCCTAAGGGCCAAAATTGACCAATAAAGGATTTTCTTTTTTATTGTGAAAATTAACCGCGTTTTTTTATTTTAAATCATTTCATTATTTTTCACAGAGTACAAACAGCTACTAAAATTGAATCTAATATTAATTATAATTTACTAAATTTATTTTTTCCGAAAATACACACAGGATATATTTATTTTCACATTTTAAATTACGCATAAATAAAATTTAAAAAATTATCAGGAAAAAATATTCATAAATCCAATTTGTTTTTCTCACCTACTCACTATTTGTCACGTTTTTGCAACTAGAAAAAAAAATATGACGCATCAATCATTGCATTAAACAGTGAGAAAATCAACAATATTTCAATCAAAACATAAATACATAATTCAAAAAAACTATCTGCAACAATTCGTATTGCAATATGAAATATATCGTCATAAATTTTTTACATTGATTTGATCAGCGCGCAACCAACACAACTACTGTGTAAATTGCGTTACAGTACATCAAGATTTAGAATTTTATTTAAAATCAAAAACGATTGAGGCAGCTGATGGCCGGAACCATTTGGCAACGACAGACAAGTGTCCATGACGATTTACCCTGGACGCTAAGTAACATAGGCGTCCCTACAAGTAAACAAATAAGGGGCTTTACTTCCCTAACATTTGAAAAATATGAGAGTTTGTATTTATAACTGTTTTAATGTTTTAAAATGTATCTTTTCGACCTAAAAAAATTGACTAACTTTACAAATGTTTTTCTGCAAAACTAAAAAACTTATCAAACCGTGGTTTTCTGGGGTGAAAGAATAGACATTTTTACTTTTGTTGGAAATTGTTCAAGTTCCAACTCTTTTTTCGAAGCTCTGCAAATCCAGACAGATGTGTGTTAACAATAATAACTCCTACCCTATTTATCTGAACTAAAAATCAAAAAACACTTTTATATATATATATATATATATATATATATATATGTATATATATATATATATATATATATATATATATATATATATGATGAGTGTGAAATTAAAAAAAATGTTGTAGCAAAAGTTAGTGTTAGTCTGTTAAGATGGTTCGAACATGTTGAGCGAATGTCTAATGAACGTTTGGTTAAAAAGATTTATTTGAATGATTTGAATGTTTGGAGGCGACTGATTTCGGGATGATAAAAAGAGTTTGTGCCACACCCTTTTGGGTACATGGCGTGATTGTGTATGTATGTATGTATGTATGTATGTATGTATATATATATATATATATATATATATATACTTACTGTTCTACAACCTTTAGTAACTAGTTACTTGTTATGTATTTTTAGTTTAGTTTTTTGTTTGAAACTCTTAAAGAATAAATGATATACTCTTCGTACGTATTTCGACACTTTTTAAGTATGCATATATATATATATATATATATATATATATATATATATATATATATATATATATATATATGTACATATATATATATATATATAAACTCATTTACCTGCTCTAAATAAACACGTTACACGTAATTAAAATTAAAATTTTAATATAAAAGAAATTTATTTACTATTAATTTTACAAAAAAATAATAATGATAAATATTATTTTAAAGACAGTATTCTTCCAAAATATCAATAAACAAAATAATGGGTAATCAGTGAAAAATAATTTTTGCTCAGTGTTGAAAAAATACTGTGTACGTCTTTGTAAAGCGTGAACTATACTATGTAGACTACATTCAAAATGGTCAACATTCAAACTGGACGACTTAACGAGGCGCCTGAAAAATATATCGTTGGTGATTTTGTTAGATAGTGTGCCCGCAAATATTTCCGTTTGAACTTTCCGTCTATTTTTATCGTTTCGATGGTTTTCGTCAATGACTTTTTTGATAGCTTGATTCTTAGTTGTGTAGATTTTTATGGCTGGAAGACGGAAGCAGTCGAAAATTATTTTACGGAATAGAAATATGCTACCTATTTACAAAAATATATGGCTGGTATTACAAGCTTGATTTTTGGGTATTTTAGTTCATTTGTTTAATTCTGCTTTTAAAATTTATTTTAATTTTAAACGCAAACTCATAAAAATATAAAAAATTATAAAACAATTATTTAGAAATATTACAAATAAAAGTTGTTAGTTATAGCTTGTTTAACAACTTTTCTTAAATAATTTTTTTCGAAATATATCGCGGTTGCAAAATACTCATACATACATAATCACTACATGTACCCAAAAGGATATGGCACAAACTCTTTCTACTATTCTGAAATAAGTTTTCTTTAAACATTCAGACAGCAACTTTAGCTTCATCTATATTTATACATACATACACAATCACGTCATGTACCCAAAAGGGTATGGCACAAACTCTTTTCAACATCCCGAAATCAGTCGCCTCGAAACATTCCTATCCAGCACAAGCAACTTTCGCTTCATCCACATTCATAATTCCACTCTCATACATGCTCTTTTATTCCTACTACTTGGAAACTTTCGCTCACGTAAGCCACCCTCTCAATCATACCCCACTCCAACTACTCATTGGACGTCCACCTGCAAACGTATACCATCAAAATCATTCAAATAAATCTCTCTCTTTTTGTACTAAGCTTAAGTCATGCTTATCTGTAAAAATCTCGATATGTCAAATTTAGTATAATTACAATACCTCTCTTATCATACATGATATTACGGTCGGTAATAAAATCAGTTCAAAGTTCCTCAAATTCTAACCACATAAATAAAGCAATATAAAACCAGCAGTTAGTAAATGAAAATTCTTTAATTTAATTTAATCCTTTAAGTTTGAAAAAAAAGCAATTTCACAGTGGTTTACTAGCATCGTACTACTGCACAGTTTAAAAGTGTCACTTACTTTGGCAATATCGCAAAGCAATATAACTTTATATATATAACAGCACCAAATAGATTTCGCCAAAAGCGTTTTATTGAAGATATAACTCTACGTTTGAAAATAAATAGAATCTCTTACCTCGTAATTGAGTCTTTAATGATATAAATTTCGTTTTCTTTTGAATTGCGCGTATGAGAATTTTCGCCGCGTAATTGTCAAGTTTAAAGAGAAATTTCAGATTTTAAATTACTAAGTTTGGAAATATCTTTCTTTAACTCTATTGAAAATAATAAGAATCAACTAAATAAGATTGAATTGCTAATGAATAAAATAAATATTTATAAAATTGGATTATGTGAATAAATTCATCAAAACAAAATATAGATAAGCATTACTGTAGGAGTATAAATAATATAATAAATTTGAAATAACTGAACTACACACTCTAAAAAATTATATAATTATACCTACAAATCATGAGACACTCTGATGCCCAGTATTTCTAGGTATAATTACTCAACTGCTGTAATTTTAACATAATTGTTTAAAAATATATAATATCAGAACTATTACAAACATTACGTACTATGATATTACCAACGGGATGGAGAGGTACATATGTATGTAATATTACAGTTTTTTAGTAAAGTCTCTTTTAGAAAATTTACTGAACTTCAGTAAATTTGCTGTCGGAAATTTTTCATAAATAAGTAAAAATTGTTTAGTTCTATAATAAAATTACATACATACATACATACACAATCACGCCATGTACTCATATGGATGTGGCACAAACACTTTTCATCATCTCGAAATCAGTCGCCTTCAAACATTCCTATCCAGCACAAGCAACTTTCGCTTTATCCACATTCATAATTGCACTCTCAAAGCATGCTCTTTTATTCCTACTACTTGGAAACTTTCGCTCACGCAAAACACTCTCAATCATTCCACTTCAACTACTCATCGGACGTCCACGCAAACGTATACCATCAAAATCATTCAAATAAATCTTTTAAACAGCAAACGTTCATTAGACGCATTCGGTCAACATGTCCGAACCATCTTAACTGATTAACACCAACTTTTGCTACAACATTTTTTTTAATTTCACACTCATCATACACTAATCTATTTTGTACCCGATCTCTCCTATTTACACCACATACATTATTACTTACATTTAAAAATTTACATAAAGATGTATTTTAAAATTATTACAGATATTAATATGTAAACTATAATTTTACATAATTTAAGACTTATTAGGTTATTTTTACTTATTTTATGTGATTATTATGAATTATGTAAAAAATACATAATTTTGAGGTGGAAATACAAAATATTTATAGTACAATAAAATTACAGATTTTTTATAGTAAAAAATATAGTCATTTCGCTATTATTATTTTTTACAGTTTATACATCGAAAATATTATCGTAACTTTACCAAAACTTACATAAAAAAATAACTAGTAACATAATGACTACTTTATACAGAGGCAATATGGTAACGTAATATTAATATTATTTATACGCTTGAAGAAAAATATCATCAATATTCTATTCATGTTAATTAAGAAGAAAATTATTTAATGATACTCTTAATAACTTGTTGAATGTGCAAGTTATGATATTTTTTTTCTTCCCATAATATAAAAAGTAATCTACACGATCTAAATTTATGTAAAAAGTACTTCAAGAAAGTTCCACTTAAAATAATCAATAATTAAAATTAAAAGAAATATTATTAAACATTCATAATAAACGTATATTTCATGAGAAATAAAAAGTGACACACATAAGTAAAAAAAAATCAATTTTTAACAGAGCAGAAAACTAATCAAACTGAACGTAATTTTTAATTTAAGAAGTTATAAATTTAAAAACAATTTAAATGACATACATATATAAGCAAATATTGAATTTTTTCATGAAGGAAAAGCATATATTATATTTTTAATTGATATTTTCTTTGCAATTTTTTATATTTAAAATAAAATAGCTTTAGGTTGTAGTTCTGTATTAATATTTATTAATAATCAACGTTTTGACGTACTCAACGTACGTCTTCATCAGGAACAATGATACAAATGACATTTAAAGAAAATAAACAGAATATGATATGTATTTTGTTAGTTATGGAAATTTTAAAAATACATAGAACATTATTTTAAAGTTTAATAAATTAATTTTTAAGCATTTTGACTGAAAGAAAAAGGAGTATAGTGTTTGATATGGTGTCTATAACATTATCTAAAATTAAAGCAAAATATATAAAAAAAATTCATATAGCTTCTAGATGACGAATCTGAACTTAGTAAATGAGAATGTATGACTGTTCATCGTCAGCTCGCTCGATCCTCACAATCAATCAAAATTTTGTGATCGCAGCTCCTCCCAGACAGTTCAATCGATTTTAATGAAATTTCTAGAATAGGTCTATTTCGATGGTTTAATTTTTTCCAGAAAAAATTACTAAATTTGGTTAACCGTTTAACCAAATATTTTCGACACCACTATAAATTTTATCATAAAACATTTTATAATTGAAATTTATGAAATAAATAATGCAATTTATACTATTACAGATTATATACAATACAATTATTTTATATAAAATTTGTAAAAACAAAAATAATGAACAAATACACAAATTAAAACGCATATTATAATTAAAACACTATTTTTTTTTAAAACCCACTTTAAACACAATTAGTAAAAACAGTATAAAATAACAAAAACTAATTAATAATTAAACGATAATTATTTTTATTGGCAACTATAACAATTTTATAAAAATAAATTTTGTCATTAGCATAAAAAATATTCATTGAAGCACTATTATGCAAAAATGTGTATAATTAACATTTTAAACAAAACAAAAATTGGAAAAAGTGAAAATTTATTTATAATAATATTGTATTATATATATATATATATATAAATTCTTTTTAAAACACTTTTAGTTAAAAGCAGCTATAATTTTAAAATTCATTTTTAATTTTATTATATACTCCTACCAAATATAAATTGATTTTTTTTAAATAAATTATTTAAAATATTAAAACATGTATCTAAAAGTGATTTATAAGTACACTGTAAAAAATATAAGTTAAAAAAGTTATGTAATTTTACATAGGTAGAGTAAAAATAACAACATTTTGAAATTTTAATTAATTAATTTTTATGAAAAATTACATTCACAAAACATGTAAAATTGCATACATTTTTTACACTGTAGTTTAATATTATCTATGTTTGTAATACACTAATATTAGTTTAAAAATTTATCGAATATTAATTTAGTATTGTCAATCTATTATACTAAAACTATTACAATGTTATTTTCAATGTGGGAATTTTTACAGTTGCTTGCAATCACAGTGTAGTTAATTATATTTGGGAAAATATGTATTTATAAAATTAATAATATAGTTTGAAGAACTTTGTTGTTGAAAATAGAACAATATTGCAAAATTTACATTGTAGTTACGTTGATATTGCCAGAAATAATCGAGGTGTTATTGTAATTAAAATTTATCGTTATCAGACTTAAATTTAATCTGCATTAGTATTGATTTAATGGAAATATATGAGTTACTATTACATACAATAAGTGTTATATATTTTGTATTAAGAAAGTGTATTTTTAATAGATAAATACAAACACTCTTTGATATTTAAAATCATACTTTTGTAATATCTTGCTTCCCTAATTATTTTAAGTAAAATAGTTACAAACATAAGTTTTACACCATAAAATTTAACATAGATTTTTTTCTGATAAACTTATTGTATGTAGAATAATGTGTTAAAACGGTTTTTCGAAATTCAAAATTACTTTTAACGTTTACTTAAAATTACTAGTTAAGCAATTTTAATTAGTTTATTTGAATTTTATAATATTAACTATAAAAAAATATATCAAAAATAGAAATACTATTTATATTTGATAAGAGGTATAAGTAAAAATTAATTTTAAAGAAAAAACAAAAGCACTTTTTTATAAACAAAAGCTATAAGAATACGGGTTCATGTTTTTCAAACTAATCTCGCCGAGATCTCAAAAACTATCCATCCGAGTTACTTAGCTTTGAAACGTAATTTTAGAAAATTAAATATCAAACAATTTTACGTATCTTGGTAGATTTTTATTTTAGTTTTAGAATATTCTAAAAAAACGTTTGTATTATGTCATTATGTCCCAGGGGACGAGACAAGTTGCCCAGGTTTTTTGAAAGAAGTTGACAAATCTACGCATAATGTCACAATTTCAATAAATTTTTTGACATAAAAATTCAAAAATGTAGTACAAATACACCGTAATAACATATAAAAAATCTAGATTATCTGGTATATATGTTTTACAATAAAATAAATTTTCTTCACTTTGGTAACCAAGTAACTAATTTAAATAGTTACTAAATTTATTTTACTAATTATTTAGTTACGCAAAACATTCTTACATTAAATGTACATACATGAATTTAAGTGACAAATGAATTTTTGTTTATAAAACTAGCCCATACTATTATTATTTAATAATTAAATTTAAAAAAAAAAAGTGTTATATTTAATATTTATATAATAAATATAATAACTAGGATATATCAAGTTTATAATCTAGGTTTAAATCTATAGTATTCACGTGGAATTAACTACAGCACAATGGAATAACAGAATCAAATTTAATTAAATTTCTATAATAATACTTACAGACAAGTGCTAACGATCCATTAAGAGTCCAAAATAAATGCCATAACTTTTCATTTCAAATGACTTTTAAAATAGAAAGTGTTAAAACTCTAATAATTTACACTATTATGAATAAAAAGAAATATTATTACTTGCTTTACGAATAAATAATAGTGTGTAAAAATTAATAAATAAAATATTATGTTTAAAAAGTGGAACCGAGAATTAAAATTTAAAATGATATTATTTATATATGCATATAATTATTGTATTATAATTAGCTAAAAATTATTATTAATTATACTGAAAAAAATATGAAACTATTTTAATTAAATTTAACTAAAATTAAAATAATTTAAATATTTATTTTACATTGAATTTTTGTGCATTTACGCCGTGTATAATTATTACAAAGAACTAATTATACATTAGTTATTTTTTAAATAAAGAAAAGTATTGACTCTGCCGGCAGAGTCAATACTTTTTTTTATCTAAAAAATAACTAATATAATATATAATTAGTTTTTTGAAATAATTATACACGGCGTAAATGCACAAAAATTCAATGTAAAAAACAATTTTCAATGCCAAAAAAATATTTATTTAATAATTTAAATACATTTAGTAGATATTACAATTTTTTAAAAAAGATAAATAAATTAAAAAATTTAAAGAAAATATTACATATTTAAAAATTATTTTTGTAATCGTATATATAAATAAACTAAATAATTAATATTTATACTTTCCTACAGAAAATGAAACCCATAACAAAAATATGAATACATACTGTTACCGTTTTATATGTGCTATATCCAAAAGCTTAAAAGGGTTCTTTCTATGTAGCGTAATTTTGGTCAATGTTAATGCGTTATATTTAATTATTTTTTAATTAAGTTTTCATTATTTGAAATATAATTTATATGTCATTTGTATTATTTTTCTTGATAACGATGTACATTGAGTTCGTCAAAATGTCGATTATTAATAAATATTAATACAAAACTACACCGTAAAACCGTTTGGAATATACATATATATTCAAAAAAAATTGTTATTTTGGATTGAAATATAAAATAAATATTATGTATGAAAAAAATATTTGACATTAAAATAAAAACTTAGTTAATTATTTTGCAAATACCAATTAAATAAATTTAATAAATATAATTAATAAATTTCTACTTGTCATTGTTCAAAGTCATAACAATTATACAATTGTACAATTAATTTCTATTTATTACAATAAAATTATATATTATTTTGTAATACAAAATTCATTTATAATATGTATTTCCTGAAATATGTTATTAATTTTTATTGCAATAGTTAAATATAAAATATTTTTCTACAATAAAAATAAACGTAAGAAAAGTATGTTAAATTCATCTTTTAATAATATTGAAATATTTAAATTTTGCTTAAGTTTGTCTTTTTATAATTAAGTTTAATTTAAGATTACTGAACAAATATTGGTATAGTTAAAGAAATTTTAATAATCTATGTACAAATTTGAAATTATAAATTTAACATATTTTAAATATCTAATTATTAAAACGACTAATTTGATAATAAAAAATTTAAAGTTAATTTTTGAACTGAAAAAACAAATCAGTTTTAATCATTCTAAAAATAATACGCAAATTATCGCTACTGAAAATATATAAAAAAAAATTGAATACAACGATAATTATTCTAATTTAAAAATTATTAATTTTTATTTATAAATAATACAATTTTAATAATTAATTGTTTATATGAAGCAATAGAGAATACTAATCTAAAATATTTGTTGTTTTACTACAACTTTTATTTGGTTGAATTCGGTTGAACAGGTTGAAATAAAATTTCATATTTACGTTTTAAAAGTGGTGAATAATCTCAATTTGATCTAGTTTTGGTGAAGATCTACCCACTGAAAGTGGTAATTTTCTAATGTCACATTTATGTGATTTACGAATATTTCACAACAGAGATATAAGTATTTCAAAAATAATCATTTAACTAAAATTGCTGAACAAATTATACCTAATAATTTTTATCTTAAACATTTTTGAATACGACCAAATAATTTTTTTATAATTTTTTATATTTTTATGATAGGTATATATAATTCTATAAATAGGTGGCATATTTATGTCATTATATTAAAAAATTTACACAATATTACAAAATTAAACTGCTAGTACGTGATATAAAAAATATTTTTTTTAATAATAATTTAACAACGCTACTAAGTTTAGTAACTTTTAAAGTTAAAATTTCACCAATTAGCTACCATGTATAAAGTAGAAAAGTGTAAACTACAGTACATAATAATATACTTTATAAAAGTCGGAACTTATCTAAAAAAAAATCAAATTGCAATTTTGTTAATTCCAAAATTACTGTATATTTGACATGTGTTTCCTTCTTTATTTATTAAAATCAAAACAGCGTATTAATTTTCTTTTTATTTCATTCTATTGTTAAAATTATATATTTATTATTACGTTATTATTATTATTACTATAAAAATAAAAATATCTTTTGAAAACTATATAATATAACAAAATGTTTGTTTCATAATTTATTTATATTTATTATTTTTATAAATTATATTAAACTTTAGTTTGACACACTTTTGTGTCTTTTATACAAACCAAGTATTCTTCAATATCACAATGGATATTTTTGTATATATTATTCTAAAATTGTATAAAATATAATTTAAATAATATAAAAAAAAAATGACAGAGTAAAGCTAAGCTTGTTTCAGATGCACAACACTAATTTTTTAATAATATTTTATAAAAAATTTGTAATTATTCATTCATTTTTACCACCATTAAATTTATAGAATTTTCTGGGCTGATATGCCGTAATCGATTTAAATATAAAAAAATATCTGATTTGGTTTTAAAAAATAACTATTCTTTGCACAAAAATTTTATGTATAAATTACACTTTATATTAATGTAAAAATGTGTTGCTGTTAATTTAAATTTTTTTGCATTTATTACATTTTTTCGTATTTTTAATACATCTAATAGTGTAAAATATTTTACACTTTTAAACACGTTTTAATTAACTATTATTTAAATAAATAATTTTAATATATAAGTATTATATAATGCAAATATTGTAATACAAATCACTGAAAATTACAACTTTCTCAAGATGCAAAATTTTAAAAATAATAATTTTTATTTAAAAACTTGTAAAACAGGTGTGGCTCTGTATTCTTTTGCGGAAATTATTAGAATTAGGTTACTATGACAACATTTATGTTGTTTTCTTATAGACTAATAAATTTATATATGGATTTATTTATTTCATATTAATTAACATTACATAATTTTAATATAACTAGAAATCTCAGTAAAATGTCAAATAAATAATGAGCAAATTTATCTTATATGAATAATATTGATTTGAAACTGTCTGCAATCAAAATCTGTCAAGTGGGCTTGTAATATCAAATATTAATTTATCATACAGGTGATATATATATACAGGGTGTAACAGAATAACTATTCCTAATTTTAACTAGAGTATCCTGGGCTCAGAATATGAAGATTTAATGCAAATTACTAAAATAAAATGTGGCTCCTTACTGAGCTACAGGGTGTTTTATATAAAAATTTAAAAACTATTTTTGCCCAGTACTTTAAAACTATTTGACGTATCCTTATCATACTTGGCAGGAAATGTAGGTACCGTACACCATACTAAATTATGTTAAATAAAAGTTTCTGGCTACTGCCAGTGGCGTACAACAGGGGCAAGTTAAAGGTTGATCCTTCCTAAATTCTACGCCACTGGCGGAATTGTCATTTTAGCACAATTTTTCGATTCTCCAATACTTGCTGTGTAAAAAACATACTTTTCCTTTGTAACGATAAAGTCACTGTTTTTCGAGATATTTAAAGTTAAACATAAGCTGCACCCATGGGATTTTTTCAAAAATTTGCTAAAAAAATCTGAAAAAATTCAATATAATAGAGAAAAAAATTAGCTACATAATATTTAAGTAACTTTTTCTCTAACTCATTCTGGTTTGGCTGGAAAAATTATTGAAAATTAATATTTTTTGCATTTTTTTTTTTTATTTTCAATAATTTTTACAGCCAAATCAAAATGAGTTAGAGAAAAAAGTTATTTATATATTATGTAGCTAATTTTTTCCTCTATTTTACTGAATTTTTTCAGATTTTTTTGAGCAAATTTTGAAAAAATCTCAAGGGTGCAGCTTATGTTTAACTTTAAATATCTCGAAAAACAGTGACTTTATCGTTACAAAGGAAGAGTATGTTTTTTACACAGCAAATATTGGAGAATTGAAAAATTGTGCTAAAATGACAATTCCGCCAGTGGCGTAGAATTTAGGAAGGATCAACCTCTCACTTGCCCCTGTTGTACGCCACTGGCAGTAGCCAGAAACTTTTATTTAACATAATTTAGTATGGTGTACGGTACCTACATTTCCTGTTAAGTATGATAAGGATACGTCAAATAGCTTTAAAGTACTGGGCAAAAATAGTTTTTAAATTTTTATATAAAACACCCTGTAGCTCAGTAAGGAGCCACATTTTATCTCAGTGATTTGCATTAAATCTTCATATTCTGAGCCCAGGATACTCCAGTTAAAATTAGGAATAGTTATTCTGTTACACCCTGTATATATAATTCTGCAAATAGGTGGCATATTTATGTCAAGACAGTTTTGTTTTTAGTTACCATGACTACAATAGTTGTTATACAAAATTTGTTTCATCAATTTATTTAATGACGTTCGGTTCTGTGATAGCTTCAGCAAGTTATTAGTTAAATAGAATTTTACATTCAATATAAAAAGACATAATACAACTATTATGGAACGCTATAGATCTGTTCAGAATTCCACAATAAATATGCATAGTAGTAACAATTTGATTCCTAGCTCATAACAGTTTTAATTTTGTAATATTGCCAGTTTTTATTAGGAAAAAAGAATCAATCAATCATGCTATTTTAGCTTTTATGTATATCTAGTAAATTTGAAAATAAATATTTTATTCGTCAAAATACTTCTCATTAAACGTCAAACTGATTTGAAGTTTTGCTTGAGCGTTATAGAAACTAGAATTTCTCATTTGTAATTATAATATATGTGTATGTATTTGCCATCAAAATTACATATTGTATGAAAATTACTTTATCATGTTTCTACTTACAACTTGTAAGACATTGTAGAGGAGTTGTAACATTTAAATAAATTTACATATAATACGTAATACAGAACACACAAAAATAATAATTATAATACATTTTTGTTTCCTCTAAATAACATTACAACTGATTTCAACATTTCAAATTGCCGGCCGGCATGTCTGAGCTGATCTTCAAGTATTTGTTGCTTTGAATTATTTTTACCAAATACGTCTGGATTTATTATACTATCTTGAAAATAACATAAATTTTATTAAAATTATTAATTTTATTTAATTATATTATTACTAACTTATTTATCTTTATATCCATAATGGAATTCAGGATTATCCTCCACACCAATTAAATCTGAACTTACACTTGCTTGACTAAGACTTGTATCTGACATCGCTCGTATCTGCGCGGGTTCGGATTCGAATCCCGGACATAAATGGTTGTGATGTCTTTATGTATTGTCAAAATACACTTTGAAAAGTTATATCTACGCATCTATTGGTTAGTGGTCTATCTTAATACTAATTGTTTTTATTACAAAACAAATAGTTTAATCATTTCTTTAAAAAAATAAACAAAAATTCATTGATTCTCAGGCGTTTATATGAGATTTCCTGTTTAATTTAATTATAAAAATTAACAATTTCAACTTACGTACTTTTTTTCTACACTAGAAATGAAAAACTAATGAGAAATGTTAAATAATCTGTGAATATTACAGAGGTTTATACCTTTGTCCACTTTAGTTAATTGAAAATCTATTATCCAAAAGCGAGAGAACTAGTTAAATTATCATTTTATTCTGTTGTGATTTGTCAACATGCAAAAACAAATAATAGAAAAAAGAAATCGCAATGAGGGTGTTACACTTCATTATTATAATGAAACAAACAAACTCAGTTTTAAGGTCTGTGCGAAAAAATAAATAAATAATAATAATTTTAACAAAATAATTACTCAATTGTCTGTACATTTTATGTTTTATTAAATGTTTATCACTCAGAGTGTAATTATAATTGACTCTGCAAACAATTAATGAAAATTTTCACGGACGATTGCCTAATTAACGCAATATTTTTCGTTCTTTTGTAATTATTGTTTTCTTGTACTTAGCTAATTTTGTCTTAATTGGTGTGCTAGATTTTTATATTATGTATATTATTATATACAGTCATAGTTCAATGTAGCGTGTACGATTGACATTCCAAAGGTTGTCAGTTCAATATCACATGTTTGGTAAATGTAATTTTTCATTAAAAAATGTAACATTACGTTAATTACCACAGTAAAATTACAAATGTTTTTATTTTATATTCTTAATTACACATGGTGTATTATATTATTTTTATTTTATTTAAAGAAACTTTCGCAACAACTATGGTCATATGCGGTAATAATAATTATTATTATATTATTTTAATTAGTTTATCAAAATAAATTAATGGCGATTCGTTACAAAATGTTATTTTTACTGTTCGAACCTATGTTATATTACATAAATTTAAAGATAAATAATTTTTTTACAGTGTACATAAATACATACACAACCACGTCATGTACCAGAAAAGAGTGTGGCACAAACTCTTTCTACTTTGAAATTTGTAAACAGATTCAGAATACATATGTAGACAAACCGTATGTAGCTATACTCTTCAACAATGCGGAATAATTGTGTCAATGTTTTTGACAAATAATTGATCGATGATTTTAGCTCAACAAACAAAGTCACAGCGATGACTTTTGCGCCACTTTGTATATAAATTTAACCTACTTTTTTTGTTAAAACAATTTAGATTTTTGATTCAAAATCTTTTCTTAATTTTTTTTTATTATAAGTATAAAAATATAATTGAAAGTAATATAATTTTTAATTAAAATTTAATTCAAGTGAATTACGCCCGTATTATTTCAAAAATTGTTTTATTATAAAATAAATTTGAAATTTGATTTCAAATTTCTTAAATCCAAATAATTTGTTAAAACAATTTTAACCTTTTGAACTTCATTTCAAATTTCGAATTTCATTAGAAACATTAACCTTTAATATTTATTTCATCAAAAGCAAAGTGATTTTGTGCTTATACATAAATATATACATGTATTTCTGTTATGTGATTTGTGTGTGTGTGTGAATGCGTGAGGGAAAGCATAAAGATGACTTAGAAGAGCATAAATCATCAAACCATGACGATAATGATGTTAGATCTCAGAACATTTTTTTTTTTTTTAACATATCATTCTTACTTTACTGTTATATTTTTGTCAGTTGTGCTTCGATGTACACAATAAATTTTATGACTTGTACATTTATTTATTATTACATCGTGTTTAATTTAAGTTATTTAAGAAAATTATTTAATTATAGGTCATTATCAACAATAATTTAGTAAGATAATAAGTATCCTTTTTCTTGATGAAGACGTTCATTGAGTTCGTCGAAACGTCGATTATTAATAAATATTAATACAAAACTATAGCCTAAAGTTAAATTGTTAAATTGTTAAAAATTATATTTTAATATAATAAGTTTTAACATTTTTTTTCAGAAATCATTATATGAAATAACAGCTTTAGGTTTAAGTTTTATATTAATATTTAGTAATAATCGACGTTTCGACGAACTCAAAGTCCGTTTTTATTTATTATGATAAGTTCGTCGAAACGTCGATTATTAATAAATATTTATACAGAACTGAAACCTAAAGTCGTTTTATTTTATACACTCGACAAACAAAAAACGCGCAACTTAAAAAATCAGAAAAATTACCGATTTTCAAATAAGTATAACTCGGCCAATTTTAAACGAAATTGAATAAAATTTGAGGTCTCGTCTTTAAAATCATGCAAGATATGTCCCATTTGAACCATTCTGCTCCCCACTACACCCTGTAAAAAAAACATGTTTTGACTTTAAAAATTGTCGAACATTGACAACATGGATAGTATACAAAAATTTTCGACTCCAATTACTAAGCGGGTGTAAAAAATCAAACATTTCTAAAATACATAAATTCTCTTAATTTCAAAGACTTGCGCTGCTTTGACGCAAAGTTATGGTTTTTTTTTTAATTCACCCTGCATTTTGTGAGTTCAAAGTTCTGACAAATTTGAACATTTAGACCATTTTAATGACTAAACAAATGTGTTCAATGGTAAAACATTCTTCGGTTAAGAGAAAAGTTCGAAAATTTAAAGCATTTTGCAGAATCAATCTGCAACAAAAAATCGCAAAATGCATAGTAAATTTCAAAAAATCACAACTTTCCGCCAAAGCATCGTAAGTTCTTGAAATTAAGCGAAATTTACGTAGAAATGTTTAAATTTTTACGCCCGCCTGGTAAATTGAGTAGTAGTATACCATATATACATGTTGTCAAAGTTTGACAACACATGTTGTCAAAGTTTGACAACACATGTTGTCAAAATTTGACAATTTTTTATGTCAAAAACATTTTTTTTTGTGGTGGCGAGCGGAATGGCTTAAACGTTGCATTATTTTGTAAAGCCTTAAAAAAGAGGCTTCAAAGTTATGCCCCAAAAACTCGCAAAATGCAAGGTAAATTTTGAAAAATTATAATTTAGCGACAAAGCATCGGAAGTCCTTGAAATTAAGGAGAATTTGCGTAGAAATGTTTGGATTTTTACGCCCGTTAGGTAATTTGAGTCGAAATTTTTTTTTGTATACTATCCATGCTGTAAAATTTCGACAATTTTTAAAATCAAGACATGTTTTTTCTGCGGAGTGTGGTGAGGAGCGGAGCATGATCGAGACCTCAAATTTTTTCGTAAAAATTGCATTTAATTTCGTTCAAGATTGGCCGAATTATACTTTTTTTTTTGTCGAGTAAATAATTAATTCTGAAAGATTTTTTACTATGTTATAGTAAGTGTAGTTTATAATATCCACATTAATGATTTTATATATTGTTTGAATTATACAACAATTAAATTATAAAATACACTTTCTTATTTCACTTCTTTTTTCGTTATAAAAATTCAAACTAATTCATGTATTTGGGCACATTTCAATATATTCGTTTAACGTGTAATTAATTTTTGATACAAATTTTATTCTTATGTAAACTTTTTTCTTCTCTTTTAGTATATTTCATTATTTTTATGTTACATATTAGTAATGGTCTTAATTTTCATTTGGTACAATCAGTAGTTACATTTTACGTTTTAGATTTTATGTGTCATGTAAAAAAAATCCATTTTCTTCAGCACGTTTAAATATATATATATATATATATATATATATATATATATATATATATATATATATATATATTTAAATTGTTGATATATTTAAATTGTTGATTAAAAAGAATACAAATTCCATTAATAATATTTCAACAAAGTGTACTCTGTACTTTTTCTATAAATTTCATCGAGAAACGCCATAATTCTGTTACAATAGTGTGAAAATAAAATAAAGTAGTTATTAAGTAAGTAGTTTCTTATGTTCATTTGTAGTTGCAATAATGATTGCAGTGTTAAAATGCATAATATAAAAGATAATAACTTAATTATAATACAATTGTAAACAGTTTTACATTGTAAGGACACAAGATTATATTACACCAGTGACTCTCAATTCAAGGTTCTCGTACCCTTAAAGGTACAGCAAGTAGCGCCAAGACTACTAGAATTTTTAAAAATTTATTATGACTATTTTATTCAACCGATTTTAATCAAATTTTTATAAAAGTTTCTCCTAATGCCTAAATAAATTATGCAATTTTTACAAAATACAGTGTTGCCAACTTATCGAGTAAAAAAATCACAAAAATTTTTGAAAAATTCATTGTGGCAACATTATTTATTCGATTTTGATCAAATTTTCAGAAAAGTTTCTCCTAGTGCCCACATAAATTATAATATTATTAAAATACAGTGCTTTCCGAGAAATGTCAAAGTGGTTTATATATGAGTTTACCCATATACTTCTAATCTTGTTTAAAAGTAAAAGGTGTGTAAGAATTTTTAATAAAATTATCGTTTACAAAAACAATTTCTCAAAAATGTTGTTCATGTTTAACAGCGTGAGATATGATAATGAATTTTAGCGATAATAATCCAAAATAATTGCATACATAAAACACCGTTAATTTTTATAACTTCAACATGTAAATGTAGAAACATTTAAATCTAACTGTAGGACAGAGGAAACGTATTTACAAATTGTCAAATTGTCCTACCAAAAGTAGGACGTCTGGCAATTCTAATTATATAATGATCGTAAGAAGCAAACACGCTAATGAAATTGTCAAGAAAAAAGTAGAGAACCACTGCATTATATACAATATTCAAATCATGTGTATATTTCTGTTACAAATAATGGAATTTGAGAAAGATATTTTACAGCTATTAAAAGACCGTTTAGAGATATAATTTGCTTTAATTAGAAAATAACTTGTATAACTTTGTATTACTTTTTATTTTGTCGCAATTAAAGAAAAAAAATCATTTATTAAACGAAACAATAACAGAAATAGTTATAATTTTATATAAACAAATTTGTGTGTGACACGCTTATTGCAGTATGATAGTATTTAAAATTCACATAAAGTATGATCAAATTTTGACCAGAATCAGCTGATGAATTTGATTTTGATGTCAGCTATGTATTAGTTTAACTCAATTGAACATTAAAAGCCAAACCATTAGTTCGTAAAATTAAAAATATTATTTAAGCATTTCCTTTAGTAGAAAGAAGCAAATATTATATTGACGCACACTAAACTGTAGATAAGCGTACCCCCTAACCGATAGACAAATTTTACTGCGAAAATGTTATATGAAAAGTACTTTCAACATTTTCACGTCATTTTGACATTTTTAAGAAGATGAATCCAACATTTTGAAAAAAAAAACATTATTCTTTTTTTCAAAGCTATCAATGTCTGTTGTTATATTTTTAATGCGATTCTTTTACGCATTATATTTAAGTAATGTATGTTTTTTTCTCTCTATATAAGCTCATTATAAGCTGTATAAGCTATATAAGCTGTATTATTTCACGGAGATACAGTGTACGAGACAATTATATACGATGTGTCTAAAAACAAATTATGTACAATGTGTTTTTTTTTTATATATGGAATGCAATGTATCTCAGAAATAAATGTATCTATTTATCAAACTACATATACAAAGTGCCTAAAGAATTTTATATACATGCATAATTGCATATATATACATACACAAGCACGCCATGTACCCAAAAAGACTCTTCAACTAAAATTCTTCAACTTCTTTCCAAAATTAATTTTCTTAGTAATATAGTATCTATTGAAAATTTATGCACAAACTTTAGTTTGTTCTAAATATTATTTATACTATAAAATAAACCGATTTTTAAAATCTTTATGTTACAAAATATGAAAGATACTCAAAACACAATATTTTTGTAATATTTAAATTTTGTAAGTTTATTACTCTACAGTTTACGATCAATAAAAAAGTTTTTATTTTAAATGCAAAATACAAGAAATTGTAATTGTTAAATAATGGTAAGTATCATTAAATTATAATAAGTCTAATTAATAATAAAACAAAGTCTTAACTAATAGGAAATTACTTCAGTCAATCAGTAATTAATTGTAAAAATTTTAATTTAGCAAATTAAATGTTTTTGTATAAAGTACCACGAGATTACCATTGATAGCTTATTGCAATTGTTATTGTACTTTCTTTTCTGCTTTCTTTATTGTACAAAATTTTGGTTATTGTATTATGTACAATTCTGTATCTACATACAATACAATACGGAAATGTACATAATATATCAAGTATAGATTAACAATAACAAAAAAAAAGTATTACGATATATTCATATAATAATGAAAATTAAATAAATATTGTAAATATATCGCAGAAATATCGAATAATTTGTTTCTTTGCAAAATTACTAGTATTTCTTATTTATTTATTAGTGATAAATATATTATTTATCACTTTGTCCAGAAAAATATTGACCTATTTATCACGTTATTTTCACATATGCAAAAAACAAGTATTTTCACTTAACTCATATACTTTGATAATTAATTTTTATTACTTTTTCGTAGGTACGTACTCTCAGGTACCATTAACAATATTTTTTAATTAATTATAATAATTAATAATATTTTTATGTAATTAATTATTACATTTTTAATTAATTAAGCAATTTAACAGTATCATGAGTAAATCATTTTAACTCTAACAAAATTTCGAAATATAAAAATTACAAAACAAAACCTAAATAGAAGTCAAAATTTAATCTTGCAACAAACTGTAAAATTATAATAATAATTAAATTCAGAACATTGGTTAAAATTTTTCACCGAAAGTGTTAGAAGCAAACTCTACATTTACATTTACAGTCAGTGTCAGTGACGGGGAAAGTGGGGAAAGATGTGTCTACTTTAGCTAAAATTTTACTTCGGATTTTCACTATCATTTGCCGCTTAGTAATAATGTTGTTGTTCGCAACAAAACAACAACAACATTATTATAAATAACAATTGTAACAATTTTTATAGCAAAAATATAACATGAATAAATAACAAAGTGTTATTTTTAATGATAGTTTAATTTTTTTAAAAGTACTTATATTTAAGTTGTGTTTAAATGAAGAATGCCATATTGGCAAAATTATTATTTTTATTGCAAATAGTGATTTAGTAATTACGATTTACAATTCATGTAAAGAAGATGCAATTATATGGATTATTTTTTTGGATTATCTGTGCCATTTATTTATTTAATATTGCCGAATTTAAAGGTATGTATTTTTGAATCATTATTTAAGGTTAATGATTTATTATTAATGATTTATTGATATATTAATATGAAAATTTTCATGGGGTAAAAGCAGTCTGTTAGGGCTTTTAGTAACAAATTGCTTTTAACTCACGATTATTTTTTCTTTAACTATCTATATAAATAAATAAATATATATATATATATATATATATATATATATATATATATATATATATTATACTGATAGTAATTCAAATTATGAAAATAAATAAAAGTAAAATCTACAAAAAAATAACCATGTCTCATAACTGTAATTGGATAATTAAAATTTAAATAATTTGTCTATTTAATCAGATAATAATATTAGTTATAAATTACATATAAATTAGTTAAAATAAAGTTTAATTTAATAATTTAAATTTTTAAATAAATCAACAAATAGAAATAGATACCATAGCTAAATATACGACAAACTAAATAAAATATCTAATTATGTTAGATGAATACACCAAACATAATAATTATCTATTCATAAATTAAATGTTTCATCTAATATCTAATATGATTAAAAGAATGAAAATTATCTATTTTTTTTTTAGATAAAACAATTAGATTATTTAAATTACATATTTTTTAATTAATAAAATTTTACTAAATACATAGGCCTGTATTCCCATCTCACTTTTAAAAGTGAATTTTGTCAAGTACTTTTGACTTTTACTTAAAATTACTTAATAGGTAACCAATTTTAATTAGTATATTTGACTTTTATATTATTAGACATAGAAAAAATATATCAAAAATAAAAAAACTACTCATATTTGATAAGAGGTAGAAATAAATATTCATTTTAAAACAAAAAATAAAAGTACTTTTTTATAAACAAAAAAGGTAGGAATACGGGCCATAATTTTAGTTTCAATTGTCAGTGTTTAATATCTATTGATATTATAAAAATACCATATATATATATATATATATATATATATATAAATTTAAAAAATAGTTTGTATTTTAAAACAAATTTGTATTAAGTTTAAGAATTACTAGTATAATAAGAATTATATTTTTATTTTCAAATTCAGTTTTAAATTATATATTTTCCAAATTGCATATTATATTAAAGTTAATACTTAATTTAGAGGGTAATTAAGATTTTTCATTTGTGTAAAACACTTTGTATTAATAATAATATTCTTTTAATAATTTAAAGATTATTGGAAAAATTCAATTTATTTGAAAGCACTTTTAACCAATATATTTCGGTCAATTCTCTATCACTTCCGCTCATATTCAAAATAATGGCATTCTAATTTAAGAATTCCGAAATTTTGCAAGAAAAATACTTTACTACAAGATTTCTTAAGGAATCTTAAAATTTTTATTTGAACAGTCCGTTACTTTTAACAGAAATGATGTAGATTAACACCTAATTATAAAATATACATTTATTCGTTATTATTATTAATTATTTTGTATCGGTTTTTTTGATGAAGACGAGCGTTGAGTTTCGTCAAAACATCGATTATAAATAAAAAAATAATAATACAGAACTTGAACCTAAAGCATTTAAATTTATATTATTTACAATGTAAAAAAATTATGTAAATTTGCATATTCTTTAAATATATTTTTACAGAAAAAATGTAATATTACGTCAATTATCATATGTAAAAATTACAATATTTTGCTATTTCACTGTTAATGGTTATGTTATATTACATTTTTTATAGTGTATATTTAAATTTTTGCAAAAGAAAAATTATTGGAAATCTGAAAATAAATAAATATTTAACCTTTCATAATAGCATTGAACTACATACTTTACTTATCAAACAGACTAACACTTTTTTTTATTTCCCGCATGTTTTTTTTACATGAAACAATTTTACTTTATAAATATGGGCGCATATAATAGGTTTAAACTCTGGTAGAAAGTTAAATGTCAGATGTGAAGATTCGTTTTATTATTATAAATTATAATAATGTTTGGATATGACTGGATTTTGGCGTACAATATTTTTTATTATAATTATATCTTGTAACTTGTGTGTATTTTTAGTACGTTATGCTAATTTTGTTGCGTAAAAATTTTTAAAGATGTTTCATCTATTCTAGCAAATGTTATGCAAAGTTTGTAAATAATATTTCAAATTTTTGTTTCGGAAAATTGTTCTAACACAATATTTTTATGTTATTAATTATTACATTTTTTAATTAATTAAGCAATTTAACAGTACCATGAGTAAATCATTTTAACTCTAAAAATTTCGAAATATACAAATTACAAAACAAGAATAAAAGTCACACAGTATAAGCTTTCAAAAAATTGATTTTTTGAAAGTGTCAGAATGGTGTCCCCTCTTTAAATCTGAAACTATTTTAAATTAAATTTAAAATAAATAACATTGTATAGATTGAAGAAATTAGATATAAATAAATATACTTTTTGTTGACATTTTGCATAAACATCCAAATGTTTGTTTGTTCTCACAGTTCTATTTTAAAATATGTAGTTTTGCAAGCAACATTTGATTCAAGTTTTGCAATTCCGAGTTGTTTTTGATTATTGACTTTTAACAAAAGTCAAAGCTATTAAAATGGCATCCATAGCTATAATATTAGATTATTGTCAAATGAGTCACTATGTTTGTTTAATAATCAGTAAACTTTTCTGTAGAATTGAATTTTCGATAATATATTTGTTATCTTTTTCAAAATATGAAATCGATTTTCAAAATAGTTTGATAAAAATTGATTTCCTATTCATTTAAGTTTTGTAAACAAAACAAAAGTGACTCATTTAACAATAATTTATTTTTACTTATATTTATGAATATGAATTTATAAATATGGATAATAATTTAAATAATTTTGAAAATAGTATCTACAATAGTCCATTAGTGATATATAAATTTATTCATACACACAATAAGTATATATATATATATGGATAGGAATATTTAAAGAAGACTAATTTCGGGATAGTAGAAAAGTTTGTGCTACACCCTTCTGGGTACATGGTGTGATGTATTATAAACAAATATTTTACACACGAAGAATAGTTAAATAAAGTAGAGGTTTTCTTTTAATATTCGTAAAAAAAACAATTAATTTTATAATTTATATGTTCAATATCATTACAGATTCTTCAGCTAATTATTACTTTTTTAATACAGATTTATTTATACCTACAAAATAAAATAACATAAAAATTTTAAGTATTATACAATTAATCATAAGTATATACTTCAATAGTTATATATATATATATATATATATATATATATATATATATATATATATATATATATTTTCTAAAATATTTTAATGAAATCTAAAAATATTTGTATATATTTGAATATATTTCCAATTTAATTAATTCTATCTTATTGCATATACAGAGATTATCAACCTATGAGGAAATTATGCAACATTTACTAAATATAGAATCAAATAAATAAAACAAAATTATAATAACACTTAGCGGAAATGGAATTTACATTAAAGCTTATAAAAAAGAATTAATTTCAAAAATTAACATACATATTGTTTATTATAAAATTTGAATAGTATTTTTTGTAATATAGTTTTATACATACTATGTTTATTTGTATTGTTACTCAATACTGTGAGCATCCGTATGTGTATATTTATTGCGTTTACACCCTTTACTGGTCAATTGTAACTAGAACGCTACAATTAACCATTAACATATTACAAGTTTAATGCACTAATGCAATCACTTTGCATTTCAAATATGATGCAAGATATAAATAGTTAATTATTATGTATTCTGTCTACGGTAACGCTAAAAGTTTGTTTAACAAGTAAATATTCTCAGAGTAATGTTAACTAGGAATCATTAACATTTTTTATTGCGTAATTTTTTAAATATTTTAAGCAATAATGACAGTACACAATTTTGTAATTACATTTAATACTTATTAGCTACACTGCAAAAAATATATTCTAAATTTATGTAATTTTACATAGGTTCTAACAGTAAAAATAACATTTTGTAACATAGTAAAAAAAATCTTTCAAAACTCATTATATTTTAGGTTTAATTTCTGCATTAATATTTATTAATAATCGACGTTTCGGCGAACTCAACATCTGTCTTTATCAGGAAAACTGATACAAATGACATTTACAGTTAATAACAAAACATAGAAACAAGTTACTTATTTGTTACCTAGTAACAAGTTTCTATATTCTGTTATTTACTGTAAATGTTATTTGTATCAGTTTTCCCGATGAAAACGGATGTTGAGTTTGTCGAAACGTCGATTATTAATAAATATTAATATAGAACTTAAACCTAATGCCGTTTTATTTTAACATTTTGTAATTTTACTGTGATAATTTAATTAATATTACATTTTTTATGAAAAATTACATTCACAAAACATTACATAAATTACATAAATTTTTTACAGTATACTTTGCATTGAAAGAGGTGTAACTTTTTTTTTTGTATACGACAAAATTTCATAGCAAATTGACATTTTTTTTAAATAATTGAATTTTTTAACAAATATTCAGTTAAATCGAAATTGTTTTTAAAACAAAATGAGTTTTTTTAAACAAAACGACAATTAAAATAAAATACATTGGATACATTTTATATTTTCAACTATTTTATTCGAAATTTTATTTTTATATTTATATATTTTTAAAAATACATATATATATATATATATATATATATATATATATATATATATGCATATACAATATTTTTAATTAAAACTTTTCTATCATATTTTAAAGAGTAAATAATTAGACAAAAGATACTTACATTTAATAAATACATATTTAATGCATTAGAAACTAGAAAGTATGTTTCTTTAAAGTAAAAATCTTTTCTAAAATGCACATGTACACATTTGAATGTAAAAATCTTAAATCTCAAAAATTTATAATTCAACAACATACATCAGAGTTTCTTTACAAATTCATTGCAGGTAAAAATGTTAAACAAGTATTCCAAATTAGAATGATAAAACTATTTGAAAAAAAAATTTATTTAGTTTCGAAGACAAAAATAAATAAAAATACAAGATGACCTATTGAGAAAAATACATCGTTAACATCAATAAAATAAAATCGCTTTATTTACGGACTATTTGACGAGAAAATTGTAGTTAAATGACTTATTTCAATTTGATTGCTATTTGTTAAATTTTCATCGACTACAATTTGTATTAAAAGAAAATGTTTCAATTTCTTTTTTACAAATACGACAATTATTAACTTAGTAAAAAATCTTTCAGAGCTCATATTACAAAATAAAACGGCTTTAGGTTTAAGTTCTGTATTAATATTTATTACGAGTATTAATCGACATTTCGACGAACTCAACGTCTCAACGGATGTTGAGTTCGATTATTAATAAATATTAATACAGAACTTAAACCTAAAGCCGTTTTATTTTACGAGAATTATTATTCCAAAATTATACCATACAGACCATGATAACTTTTGTTGAAAAGTTGGTAATATATCGATACGTGGTTACTGTAAATTTTGGTTATTATTGGTATATTTGGCAAATGACCGATTGACCAAAAACTGCTTTTGGTTAACATGACTTCAGATTAATTAAAATATTTATTAATTTAAAGAAGTTTGCCAAATTAATTGCAGTTTCTAAAATTTTATCGCCATATACATTTTTGTTTATTTTTGTACTAGAATTCCTATGTGATTCTTTGTCTATGTTTATTTAATTTTTTATTGAAAATTACAATTAATTGACTACCGAAAAAGATCGGTTATTTCTGCAGCATTTTGAAAAGGGTAACTAACAATAAGAAACATTTCTATATGACTGGTAACAAAATAAGTTGATAAGTAATAAGTTGATATACTAAAAAAAATTTTGTTTTAGATCCGATGTTTATACTTTTAACTCAAAGGTTAACGTATTTTTGAACTATAAACTTATGTTTTTCTAACAAAAAAATACTACAGTATAACTATTTTCAAAGCTTTGTGAGACAGTCAAAATTGTAGTTTAAAAATAAAATTACATTTGAACTGAAAATTATTCATAATTTTACAATTACAATTATTCCAGAAAAATACTATGGATGGCAGCATTAGTGATACATGCTGCAACCCAATTTTTATAAACAGAATAGTAAATAAATTTATACAACCTTTCTAAAATAATTATAATGTTATTTATTATTATTTTTTCTCTATTAACATTTTTATTTCTATTAGAAAAACATAAGTTTACAGTTCAAAAACATGTTTACTTTTGAGTTAAAGTAAAAATTTTAGAAATAAAGCATAAAATTTCTCAATGTATGTGTGCATAATTATAACAAATCTAGTATAAAAACCAAATACTGCAAGAAATATGTTTCTGTACAAGAACTTTAAATAAAAACCGAATAACACAAAACATATTATTTATTCCTAATTAATTATGAAGTTTTATAAAGTAAATAGTGCGACAATTCAAGAATTTTACATTTTTGATTTCAAGCATTTGTGAGAAGAGGAAAACTTCCACAATAATTATTAAATATTTTATAAAATAATTACAAAATATTGATTTAGTAATAAACACACAAAGATTATAACACATGCTATAGGAGAATAAACTAAATCATTTGAGTGAGTTATAGCTATAACATGTGAATAAAAACACTATACTTTTTCTACGGCTATAATAGACAATACTTTTTGATGTAAAGTAAATAATATTTCAAAATAATTTTAATCGTACAAGTGTAAGATTTTCTATCAACAACGCGATATCTTAGCAATGGAGTTAATGTACAACTTATCTATTTTGCGACTATGTAATTAAAATTTTAAAGACATGTGATTGATCTAAAACTGTGAATTATGAACAATATAACTTAATAAAATACACATAATATTATATACACATTATTCAACAAAAGTAAAAAAATATAATTTAATTATAAAAATTAACAATTTAATAGGAGTATTACGTATTTATTTCTTACACTACAAATAAAAAAACTTAACTAATAAGAAATATTAAATAATCTGTGAATATTACTAACTTTTATTTACTCCAGTTAATTAAAAATCTGTTGTTATTTAAGAATGAAAGAACTAGTAAAGGATTATTATTTTCTGTTATGTTTCGTAAACATACAAAAACAAATGTAGAAAAACATTTATATTTATTAATTTATATATTTCTCATTGTTTCAGTTACAAATTACGTAATGAAAACATCACTATCAAAAGATTACAAACCGGTAAAGAGAAAAAACTTTGAACTGTCAACTAGGGAATCATCTTTACTTACTTTGTCATCTTTCGATGATGTCAAGATATATTTAAGTTTAGCAGATAATCCGTTTGGGTCGTCGAGATTCGTCAGTCATGAAGATATGTAAGTAAAAACAATTGAATGAATACAATCACAGACTTTCTTTATGTTGTATCTGTTTAATATTATGAAATAATTATACGTTCGAAATGCAAATTATATCTTTTGCATGTATCTCTTTCACTAACTCTTGAGTACTTGTGTTACACCTTTTATTACAAAGAATATAAATTATCTGCCAGTTAAAATACGTATAATACGTAGACTCGTTGCTATTACATCAATATTTAATGAGATTTTCTTAAAACTAGGTAACATATTTCTCATGTCGAACCAATTTATTCAAAATGAAATTTCTATTATTAGTTTTATTTGATGCAATCATTTAATAACGATAAATAAACAAGAGTTTGCCAAAAAGTGATATCTGTAAATTCATACGTATTTACTACTACTACATAAAAATATTATTATTTTATTTAAATCATGTAATTAGATCATATTTGTATAAATTATTATTATTACAAAAACTATAATTTTTCAAATAACTTTAATTACATGTTGAAATAATAAATAAAAATATTGGCCCGTATTCTCCCCTGACTTTTAAAAGTGATTTTTATCAAAATTACTTTTGACGTTTACTGAAAATTACTTATTAAACAATTTTAATTAGTTTATTTGAATTTTATAATAATAGATATAAAAAAATATATCAAAAATAGTAATAAAGGGTGATTCATTTAGAGGTACTTTTTTCAAAAATAAAAACAAATAGAAAAATTCGATTTTATCGGGTAATCTTTATTATCATACAAAAGAACCATTCTTTACATTTATTTTTTAAAGATTATTTTTTTCAAATGTTGGCCGGAACTGCGGCTAATATACTCCATTCTGAAGTTCCAATTTTCGATGACACGTTCGATCATTTCGAGCGGTATTTGACGAATGACGCGAGTAATGTTGGCTTCCAATTCCTCAATCGTAGCCGGCTTATTCCTGTAGACTTTGGACTTTACGTAGCCCCAAAGGAAAAAGTCTAGAGGTGTGATATCACACGATCTAGACGGCCAATTCACCTGTCCGAAACGTGAAATTAACTTTTCACCGAATTGTTCTCGCAATAAAGCCATAAAGCAATAAAGGAAGGTCGGCCGGCATCAGTTTTTGCACGAATTAAATTTTGTATGCTTTTAAACCAAGATCTTTATGTAAAATACGCCAAGTTGTTGCATATGACAAGCCAAGTTGTTGAGAACGGCGCCGAATTGATTCATCACGTTCAACGCGGACACTCTCAGCTACTGCCGCTATACTTTTTTCGCTATGTGCTGGATGTGGTCTATTTGGTCGCGTATTATCCAATAATGAAAATTGGGTTTTAAATTTTTCGATGGCACGACGAATTGTGCGTTCAGTAGGTCGATTATGTGGACCATAAGTTGCTCTAAGCGCTCGAAACACAATCTTCGTAGAACATTGATTTTCGTAATACAGCTGAATAATTTGTAGACGCTGTGCCGGGCTAAGTCTTTCCATAATGAAATGTCAAACAATACTGAACAAAAATACAATGACAGGTTGACACAACTCGCGACACAACTGTCATAAAATCAGCTGTGAAAAAAGTACCTCTAAATGAATCACCCATTACTATTCATATTTGATAAGAGGTAAAAGTAAAAATTTATTGTAAAGTGAAAAATAAAAGCACTTTTTCATAAACAAAAGAAATGAGCCATTGATTTTTGTCATTTTTCATAAAGTTTATCAATGTTTGAAAAAAACGACAAATATTTTTTTCAATTATTTTTGTATGCATCAATAATAAAATAATGAAAATTTATTGTAAAATCTAATAAAAAATAAATAATAAAATAAAATATAGTTCAAGCTTAAATCAGTTACCTACAAATTAACATAATATCGGAGTCATTACTTTTTAATCAATCTTTCTTATTATTATTGTCATTACTATTCTATTGTTCCAGTAAATAAATTATTATGTCAGTATCGATTACAATGTTGTAATCATATTATCGTATCTATAATTTGACAGATTTAAATTAATTGTATAATTATACGTAATTTATAATTTCACTATCTTATAATGAAAATAAAAGTTCAAATACATTAACTTCTCTTCTTACTGTTAGTTTTAATAAAAACTTTCAAATTTAATTCACTATTAATGTCTATTTAAAAATATTTTTATTGCTTTTCCAAAAAATGTATATTTAATTTGATAATTTATTGTATTTTTGCGTGTGAAATTAAACAATGTTTATAAAATTCAACTCTTACTAAATAAATATTTTATTATAGTAATTAATAAATACATATTTATATATAATTAATGATTCAAAAATTTAAGTATAAAACAAATTATTGTTTACGGGTTTGCAAACCTTAACTTTTATTTTCATTGTTTTGCAACCAAATTTTTTTGATTATTTTTAAAATATTGACATGTAAGTAGTAATTACTTAAAAAATTTAACAAAGGACATTATATTTTGTAATTATTATAAATTACAAACTGCATGTTTTTGTTTTCTTTTTTTTAAGAAAAATCTCACAGAATTGTGTTTTAACATCTTAACTATATTATACTTATAATATATTTAATATATATTATATTTAATATAGTAAAATATTTTGCAGAACTCATTGTATTAATATTAAAACTGATTTAGGATAAAATTCTATTTAATTATTTTATCCGAAAATAGTTTTGTCGAAACGTCATTTTTATAAAATAATTAAACAGAATTTTATTCTAAAACAATTTTTTATATTGACGTTATTTTTATTTTTCTCTGCAATTTTAAATTTACTAATACATATTAAAACATGGTTGTTTGAATTTTCAGTTTATTTTAAAAACATTTTTAACATTGAATTACATTTATGCTTTTGTTTTTAAGTGAATTCATTTTTTTTTAATTTTTGTTTTTTTTTGTTAAATTTAATGGTTAACAACAATAAATTGATTATTTATTGTCTATATTACAAAATTTTATGTATATATATATATATATATATATATATATATATATATATATATATATATATATATATATTAATTGTTTATTAGGCACTTTTAAAAGCTCTGTTTTTGCTTTTTAAATTATTTAGAATGAATGAAAGCATTGTCCTTTGACATATTTGTGATTATTATCCTAAAAAAACGAAATATAAATGATATATGTCAAAATGAATATTTAATGCCCTTTTTTGTAAACGATTTAACACGCTATTAAAAATCTAACGTTTTGGTTAAACCGATTTTAACATATTTTTTCTTTTATATTGGCGTTAAAATTAAATTCGTTATTGAATTCAAGCATAAATTTAACTATTACATAATTATAAAAAATGTTGTAGCAACAGTTGGTGTTAGTCAGTTAAGATGGTTCGGACATGTTGAGCGAATGTCTAATGAACGTTTGGTTAAAAAGATTTATTTGAATGATTTTGATGGTATACGTTTGCAGGTGGACGTCCGATGAGTAGTTAGAGTGGTGTATGATTGAGCGGGTGACTTGCGTGAGCGAAAGTTTCCAAGTAGTAGGAATAAAAGAGCATGTATGAGAGTGAAATTATGAATGTAGATGAAGCGAAAGTTGCTTGTGCTGGATAGGAATGTTTGGAGGCGACTGATTTCGGGATGATAAAACGAGTTTGTGTTACACCCTTTTGGGTACATGGCGTGATTGTGTATGTATGTATTTTGTTTGAAATTAACTAAATTCTCATTTTGTAGATCGGCCGATAAACGAGTAAAAAAAATGTCAAAATTAACCACAGGTTAAAATAAAAGTTACAGAATTTATTAAAATGTTTACCACATTATGTAAGTGTTCTAATATAAAATAAAACGGCTATAGGTTTAAATTCTGTATTAATATTTAGTAATAATCGATATTTCGACGAACTCAACGTTTTTCTTCATCAGGAGAACTGATATTAATATTTTTGTTTCATAGCCAGTACGATTTGCACAATCAAAACATATTTGCCTTTTCATTTCTGACTTGACTTTTCTTTTCTGTCTGCCTGTATCTCCGTTTTTCTGTCTTGATAGTTAATTGTAGCTTTGTTCTCACGCCTAATTAACTTCACACTTTCTTCATCTTTAACTCGGGAAAAAAAGTTCACTCTCAGTCTATCTTTCTCTAACATTAGCTTGTTGTCTTTTTGCCAAGGCCATATATTACTTGAACTTGACTTTTCTTTTCTGCAAAAAATTAGTCGGTTTTTTAAAATCCGAATTTCTGTCGTTTGTTATTACCTACTTCAAATAAAATCAAAGAGAAATTATTATATTAGTTTACTTTTTTTAAGAATTTAACAAGTAATTTTTGAAGAAAATTTATTACTCATATTTACCACTTTGACAGAGAGAAAATATTTGTTAAATTTATAAAAATCAAATTTTTATAAATATTAAAAATACTATTGTATATTAAAATAAATAAGCATAGAATAGACATTGTACATAATTGGCTCGTACACTGCATCTCCATGAAATAATACGTAGAAATATGTTACTTGTATGAACTAAATGACGTAAAAATATAACATTTTTTATATATATATATATAAGTAAATGTTTAACGCCACAAGGCTACATAGTATAGTTTAAATTGAATAAATATTAAAGATTATTTGAAAATTAAATTAAAAATTTGTCAACTTATATCGTCTGGGAATCGAACCCAAGACCTTCTTATATCCGGCAGAGTAACAAATTATGAATACTTTATATTGATTAAAAATTGTCAACTTAATCGTCTGTATCGTTAGCTCAAATGGTAAGAGCACCTTGCCGGATACAAGAAGGTCCTGGGTTCGATTCCCAGACGATATAAGTTGACAAATTTTTTATTTAATTTTCAAATAATCATTGATATTTATTATATATATATATATATATATATATATATATATATATATATATATATATATATATATATATATAATTTAAATAAACTAGGCCCGTTAACGTATCATTTCCTTCAACGATCTCCCAATCAAAACCATCGCCATCAACTTCTTCGGTTGAAGAAAATCTGATAGATACTGGTCAACATCAGCTAGAAGTAAACCAGCAAACAACTGTTGAGTCTTCACGTTCTAAACGTGGTGTTTTGCATTTGTACAATATGGTGAAATGTGCGACGGGCTGTGATCCTCTGTCCTACAAAGGTTACGGCTGCTATTGTGGATTTCTCGGCAGTGGAAAAACTGTTAACGGCATTGACAGGTATGGATTTAACTTTTTATTTGTTAAATATTATATGAGCTAGACTAGAAAAAAACAAACAGAATACGTATTGACACACTGTAATTTCGTAGTTTACAACTTTTCTCAATAATTATGTCAGTTATTTTTTCATATATGTATACTTAGGTATTTTAAAATTACACAAACAGACCAAGATCAGAATAATCTGAAGATGACTGAAAAGTCGAAACGCGTCATTGTTAAAATAACGAACCTGATAGGGAATTTAATAACATTATAATTAATCATAACGCAGGTTCAGGACCCAAGAACAAAAGTTTATCTTTTGACATTAATAGAAATATAAACTTGGTTAGCGCTCAATATAAAATTTTATATTGAAAAATTTCTGACTATATAATATTCATAATAAGGTCGAGTCTTAATATTTTCACGGATAGCAGAAGAAAACATTTGCTATAGCGCCTGGGTGGCTGTAGCTGTAGCATCAGCGACTGTGTATTGTTTTCATTGAAACAATAGCGAATCGGGAACGCTTGTAATTTCCCCCTCACAAACACACACAAAGTTTTAAGAACGAAACATATTATTATTTCATTCTAGTCTGTTTTTCTGGTATCTGTTTTACTTTGTCTGTTCAGCGAGTCGGTCCTCCCTGGATGTATTGTATGCTATTTTCACCGTTCGGAAAAAGATTAAACTTTACCTAACCGTATAGCCTAAAAATAAAACAGTTGAAAAGACCACGCAATTTTAATTATCTATTCTTATAATTTTAAGTGGATTTTGTATTTATTGTGCCGTGATTTTTAATGCTTTTACTTACATCGTTCTCTGCCAATATTTAAATAATAATCTTTTTTACCATTTTGACTGCAAGGAAAATAATTTATATTTCTTTTCACTTATATATAGCAGAGCTTACTAAATTGTAATTTTAAAGAAAAATATATATATATATATATATATATATAAAGAATATATATATATATATATATATATATATATATATATATATATATATATATTCTATTATCTAATAGATATTTATTTGCCACTATTAAAAAATATATTTATTTGATTCAAGTTGGTTTTCTTTACTCGAAAGAATCCTTTTTCTCCTTGTAAATGTACTCTACTCTACCTCTTTGGAGGGAAAATACTGACACAGGACACTAATAATTTAACTATATTACTGATATACGCATTACGCATAACATTAGTTAAAATAGGATTATTTTTATTTAAATACAATAAATATCTACAATTTTTTAAATTATTATAATATTAACAGTGTTGTATATTATGTATAAGCAAAATTTTATTTACAAAATTAAATTGAAAATTAGCTTAATTTATATTGCAATATTCGTTAAGACCTAAATTAAATTACTAAAGACGATTATGCAAAATTTAATTAACTAAATACAGATGTTTCCAAACTCATAACTAAATAGAACTCATCATTTTTATTTTCAAAAATTTTTTACATATTTTTTTTATTTATCATAATTATATAATATGTATAGATAAAATAATAAAAAGAAAACACAAAATAATGAATAGAAAAATAAATTTATAGATTAAGTTATTATTTATTCGGAAAGTACATTGTAAAAAAAATTGCAAAAAAAATTACATATTATTGCAGCAAAACAATAATTTACATAAATTTTCTATAAACTAATATAAGTTTGTAATTTTATGTAAAATAATTAATTTATCATATTGTATATCTTTTTTTACCGAAAATGTAAATAATTACTTACATAAAATATACGTATTTTATATCTATATATTGTAAAAATTTCCTTAAAATATATATAAATAATATTACATACATACTGACGTCCAAAAATTTACATATTAAACTGGTGTAAATCAGTTGTCCCAGGTTTCATGAAAAATTATCGAATTTTTTTATAGTGTATTTAATAAATAATAATTACAAAATTTTGTCAATTTTTCTATGTGTCTTAATTAAGCATTAATTACAATTACAAGTTTGAAGATTACCACAACTCTAGCTCAAAAATAATAGATATAATTTACTACAGTTACATTTTTTTTTTTTTTAGTTTTTCGTAAAATTGACTTATTAATAAGAATATTATTTTCAGATGTTGCAAAAAACATGATTGGTGCTATAATAATGCTGGATGCCCACCATTTTTTGAATATGTAATGCCCTATTATTGGATGTGTTATCAACATAGACCTATTTGTGGTAAGAAATAAACAATAACAATACTCAAGCGGGTGTATTCTGTATTGTTTCCGTTAAAAATAACGGTCCGTTAAAATGAAAATTCTTAAATTCCGTAAGAAATCTTGTTGCTATATAGCAAAATTTCTTACGGAATCTCAGAATTTTTATTTTAACGGACCGTTATTTTTAACGGAAACGATACAGAATATATCCGAAGGTCCGTTTCAGGCGGTCATAATTTACATTATGCTTAGTAATCATATTTCTTTTTCATACGTAACCACGCATAGTAAACATATCATCAATAACTATTTGTTCACAAATTAGAACTATCTATAAGATGAGCATAATATCTTTAATTGTTTATATTGTAGCAATACAATTTAATTAAATTATGTATGTAGGTAAATATTTAAAATTCTAGATAAAATTGTTGTTTCGTCAAGCGTATTATAATATCAATATTACATTATCATATTGCTTATGTAGAAAAAGGCCATTATGTTACTAATATAATAAAACAACCTAACTGTCATAAGAGTAGGACTAAATAAATGAACCCAGCATGTGATTCTTGTCTATATAAATTTAAATAAAGAAAATAAAATTAGTGCAAAAAATATTTAATTTTTTTCTTTTTTTGGTGTTAAAATTTAACACCAAATACGAACCATATAAGTGGTAAATGTTTGCGTTTTATTTTTTTATTGTGTGACAGACGATTTATTAATAATAACATTTTAACTTGTTGATTTAAATAAATTTTACTAGAGCAATTCTAAACCTGCATAACATTTAAATTTAAAAAAAAAAAAAATTTAAGATGTCGCCCTTAAAGTAGTGACCAAAATTTAAATTTACTTAAAGTTCTTTAAATTTAAAGATATAATCCAACAAAGAAAGCATCGTTTTTAAATTCTAACGGCATAATTATTATTGCTGTCAATAAAACGATGCTTTTTTGTCAATTTTTCAAATTTCTAATAGTAAAATTATTTGTTATTGTCAATAAAAAAAATAAAAATTCACTTTGTAACATTAATATAACCACAACTTAAAAATATTGTAAAATGTGCATAAATTCGAACAATTTTACCTTTAGCAATCGAACATGGCGAGTTTGGCGGTCGAAATTCCTGCGCACGACGCTTATGCGAATGCGACCGAGTGCTTTCCGAATGCCTCCGAAGATATCCTTGTCCTAATACAAGAGCTTTATGCCACACGTCACCTTGGAGATTACTGCAAAATGCATTCATGCTTCTGTAAGCCTATGACCCGTATTACATTTAAGTAATATTGGCTCACTGCATTTACATACTTGCAGAAAGAAGTTTGTAGAAATTAGGAAGACATATATTTTTATAGGTTATTTATTAAATTAGTTTATTTACGGCTTCAATTAAAAGAAAATCAGAGTAAATAAACAATAAATAGTAATCTTCAGGCTTTCACGGCCGATATCCATTGAATTTATAGAATTTTGTGGGCTGCTATGCCGTGGTTGATCTATCGAAACTATCATTCAGTCACCAAGCACTGAGGATATCGTCTACGATGTATGGCAAAACGTCTACGACGAGGATAGATCGACCTCGGCATGCCAACCCAGAAATATCTATAAATTCAATTTAAAAATAAATGTTTGAAAATATAATTCATTATCTAATTTTGATGTTATGATAATACACTTAAATAAATGACAATAAAATATTTATTAAAAACTATTTTCAAAATTTATCTATTATGAAACATCAGTAAAATATTTCAACAAATATTTACAGTATTGAATTCAAACATCAGTGTACCAAAACAGCTATGTTAGAATAGCGTACGTTGTGCTATTATTATAATATCGTAATAGCGACATATTTGCTAACATATTAGTTGCAAAAACAAATCTTGTATTTAAAAATTTACATAATAAGACCTAACTATATTAACTCAATTTTTAACTAACACCGATTTTAAAACAACAATACTGTCATAACCAAATGAACAAAAAACACCGAAAACCGAGCATGTGGTACGGGCTATTATTTTTAATGATGGTCGTGAATAAACTAATTTAATGGATTTTCTGTATGTCAAATAAGAAAAAATTATAAAATATTAATATTAAATTATGATAATTTTTTTATTTAATTTATATTTCTTGATTTGTATATATTTTATATACTTGTATTGTACATTATGTTATATAATTGTAAAAAATGGTATTTTAAAAATACTGTACATACGATATAGATCTATAAGTATCTGTAAAACAATAAAATAATTTTGTCATAAATTAAAATTAAAATAAAACTTTTAAAAACAAATTAAGTTATTGTACTATATGAATTTTTGGTTACAATTATTCAAAAACTGATATTTTTATTTATTTATAAAATTATCTATTAATAATGCAGGGGAAGAAAATTAATGACAAAATTATGAACACAAATTGTAAAATTACAAATAATTATTATCAAGTCTTTTTATTTTTCCATTTTTTACCTAACTAAAGTTATTTAAAACAGTACAAAATTTATTATAAAATAAAATGTAAATAAAAATGGTAACAATAATATCAAAATAATAAGTACATCTTATATACAATTTTTAAACTATTTTTATATAAAAATTTGTTTTAAATCAAAAAAGATTGTTCGATGTCTACACACAATCAAGCATATTTGCCATTTAGCAAACCGAAATTTTAACAGATTTGTTCCAGACTCTTAAAACTTTGGAATATGTTTATAAATGTACAAAGCATGCGTAATATGGTTTAATTATAAGATAATTTCGTATTGTGCATGCCTCGGACAGTTGTAATATGTTCAGGTAACATAAGCTTACTAATTTAGAATTTAATAGAACTTATAGTTATGCCAAAATATTTTTAAATATTATAATGTATACAATGGAAAAAGGACAATGAACATAAATGAGAAAAAGGAGAATAACATTTTACGAACACCTGAGTAGAAAGAATGATAATAGACTGACAAAATAATTATTTGCGTGGACGTCCGATGAGTAGTTGGAGTGGTATGATTGAGAGGGTGGCTTGCGTGAGCGAAAGTTTCCAAGTAGTAGTAATAAAAGAGCATGTATGAGAGTGGAATTATGAATGTGGATGAAGCGAAAGTTGCTTGTTTGGATAGGAATGTTTAGAAGCGACTGATTTCGGAATGATGAAAAGAGTTTGTGCCACACCCTTTTGGGTATATGGCGTGATTGTGAATGTATGTATGTATGTATGTAATAAAAGCCCAAAAACACATATACCTTGGTTTCACGGAGGTTAAGTGTGACTTGAAAGAAATGAGGATAACAAGGAAAGATTTTAGAGAATAGAGAGATATTTAGATCAAAGGTTAAGAATTTCGTTAATTTTCAAGTTAAGCTGATAAAGAAAACAGGAAGGAGTATGAACAAAAGAAAGACAAAGACAACAGAGTGATAGAATGAAAGATTACTGGAGGGTGAGAACGATGGAAAAGAGGAAATCATGAAGAGTTATTTTACGTGGTCCCTAGTTTTCCAAATTCGAAAAAAGAAGAAGAATGTATACAAAATATTTTAGATACAAATTCTCTTCAAACATAATAAGAGTTATGTGCAATACAATAAGTTTATGTTTTCTGGACACACTTTACAAATTTATTTCATATTTGTGGTAGCTAACTAATTTCCCTTCATTCATAACTGAAAATATGCTTGTCAATCATGCTTGACAAGTCATATTTTTGACAATGTATAATATTAATTGATAATTAAATGCCGATTTGTCCAACTCCGGAAAGATTCAGAATAGTTAAGTATAGAATAAATGCATATATTTTTACATTACATTTATTCTGTGGTTAGCTGTTCCACAGCTTATCCAAAGTTAGAAAAGCCGACTTTAAGTAATTTGTTTTTTCGTCGTCAAGCATTATGCTGTTTTTTAATATTTCATTCATTTACGTATAACTAAGTAAGCATAACTAATAAAATCGGCATCGTATAACGTTTATAGCAACCGTACATAGCAACTGTAAATGATCACTAAATTAATGCAAAAAAAAATAAAAAATTATCAATTATCGCAACACTTACCCAATTATTTAAATATCTTTTATTTTTTATTTAGTATCTCTGACACACGACAAAAATTAATGATTATTACGCTACATTCACACTTTACTGCTACTGCTAAAATTGCAATCTTAATATAGCTAATGATCATTACATTTTGTCGTGTGTCAAAAGTTACAGATTATAACTCAAGTTAAAAAGTAAAGTTTTTACTGTACGTATTTAATAATTATTATTTCGAATCTCGATTAACAAACAACTAATTTTGTCGCAAAATTATTCTGTCATTAAATAATCTAAACTAGTCTTGCTATTACAATTAGTAATCGTACTAGTCCTTACCTGCGGTTTGCTATAAAACTATACATTTTTCACATAACTTATCAAATAATAATGAATAATTTTGTGTACATTGAACTGCATTTATTTATAAATTAATTTGTTCATAAAATACTTTACAGTTTGTAATTATAACTAAACCAAATATATATTTGTTTCCGATAACATTTTCAATTTAAATTTTTATCTTAAAATTATTTAATACAATAACTGAAAGTATTTTAAAAACAAATTTTAGTCTTTAATTTAAATTTCGCCAACTAATATGATACAAAAAAAATCACTTTTTCTTACTTCAAATGTCTTTATATCATACGGTAAACATAGAAGTTTTTTTTTTTCTTTATAAACACAAGCGTTCACATCACTGTATTTAATTAAGTAATTAATATCAAAAACGATCGCTAATAAAAATAAAACAATTAACGCGACTTCTTGACTTTGAACTGCGTTAAAATTTTTAACATTGTAACAACGGGCGCTTCAACAGCAACCGATATTAAAAATGACAAACCATAAGATGCTACGACTTGCCCTAAGAACATAATTGCCATTGTTTCTTTACCCAGATGGATTGGAGCATCGGAACTCATCATCATGCCACGGAGCATTAACGGATGGATAAGATATGCACAATAAGTTACACGACTGAATGGATACAATATTGGTGATGATAAAATTGTGTTGATATAACCTAAAAAAAAAAAAAAATGTTTATAAATAAGAAGCATCGTTAATAGATTAGTAATCAGCAAATAAAGTTCTATATTTTACGTCAATTTAAAAAATTACAAATAAAATTCAAAATAATAAGTATACGAGGAGGTACAAATGTTTTATTATTTATTTATTTTAATTTGTACCCAAAAAGGGTGTAGCACAAAATCTTTTCATCATCCCGAAATCAGTCGCCTCCAAACATTCCTATCCAAACAAGCAACTTTTGCTTCATCCACATTCATAATTCCTTTCATACATGTTCTTTTATTCCTACTACTTGGAAACTTTAGCTCACGCAAAACACTCTCAATCATACCCAACTCCAACTACTCATCGGACGTCCACCTGCAAACGTATACCATCAAAATCATTCAAATTAATCTTTTTAACCAAACATTCATTAGACATTCGCTCAACATGTCCAAACCATCTTAACTGACTAACACCAACTTTTTCTACAACATTTCTTTCAATTTCACGCAAGTGACCGGTCAATTAAATCTGCTTTTTATTTACATGACGTCAAAATAAACAATCAGCCTTATTTATTTATAAAATAAATAAATAAAAACATTTTAAATTTTTTTATACTGACCTCCATGTCCAGTGGAACACGCTATTATAATCCAAGCCAATCCAAGTGCCCAAGCTGTATGACTTAGCGAACTGTATGCCGCTCCAGCTAATGGAGTCAAATTTGCTTCATACAATCCATAAATCAGAGACAAAAGTACTGCAAACGCTCCCATCCATCCAACCAAAACAGTCAACTTGGACATCTTCAATCGACAGTTGGTTTTAAACAGCAGCCAACCGCAACACATGCCAACCAAATACGGTCCCAATCTCGTCCAGGGTTTATCGTAAATTTTATCAAACAATGCTAATGGATCGTCCGAATTTGGTAGATAACTGTTAATATATGCAATATATCCCGTTGTTGACCAAGAACTAACTAATAAAACTGCTAATAATCCGGCTGCTATTTTAAAATGTCTAGCGGCTAGGATTAAGATAATTGCTCCAATTATGTAGAATTGAGTGTCATCTGCCAAGTACCAACTCCATAACATGCACATTTCTTCTACTGGAAACAGGGTATTGATATATAAAACATTTCTCCACCAGTAATTTGGACAGTTGACATGATCCAAAGTTGGAGGTTCGAAAATTGAATTGTAGTTAAACCATTTCATGCACACGTCTACTATTCCCAATACGTAGAGATAGGGAGCAGTAAGTCGTGCAAATCTGTAGCCTAACAATCCGATAAAATGTAAAAATCCAGCAGTAAATCCTTTAGAGCCTTGAGTAAGAGGTTCTAATTTGCCCTTGGCGTTGGTGCGGAAATATAAAAATGATACCAGCAAACCGCTGATAAAGAAAAATGTATCAACACTGAATGCTCCGTTTGTTACAGTTTGAAAAAGGAATTCTTTTTCGACAAGTTTCCTAAAGTCCATGTTATCTGTGAAATATGAAGAATAAATGTAATTTTAATATATATTATGATATACGGCCTGATTCTCTAACAAAGTTGCTAAGTTTTAGCAACGTTGCTAACAACTCTAGCCAATAGAAACAAATATAACAGTTCTCATTTTAATTTTTTATTTAGTGTCAGCTAATATTATTGGCTAATGTTGTTAGCAACGTTGCTAAAATTTAGCAAGTTTGTTAGAGAATTAGGGTGAATGTTAACTTCCTTTGGTTGATAATAAACTTTAATTTTCAGAAATATTGATCAGTTTTAAATGTTTTGGTACTTATATTTCTGAAAATTAAAATTTCTTATTCAATATAATTAATGGATAGTTATCTATCCCGTTAAAATAGTGTGTTAGAAACGAAAATATAATGTTTAATTAAGAAATGGCAATCTAAAAGCTTCTATTAAGTAAAGAACTCATAAATTAGTATCGAACTAGTGTAAAAATTAAATTTAATCAAGCGTTCAATTTTTATAAATAACTTTATTATTCCAATAAATAATTAATTATATTAAATCTTAATTAATCTTAATTTAAAACATTTCTATTGTAAAATAAACTTTATTTGTCTATCTAAATTATTACATCATTTTTACTTATTACTCTTACAAAAATAAAAACGTTTCTCTAAATTTAACTGATAGATCTTAGACTTATATTACATATTGCATATTTAGATAAATACTTTCTTTTTAATATGTCTAATTTTTTATTTCTTTCACTTAATTAATGTCTTCAAATTATGAAATATATTTATAAATTAATGTCAGTTCTAGTACTTTCTAGAAAGGATTTTATCAATTTTACCGAAAAAGTATAAACACAAATTTCGAAAAAAAAAATATGGTTTAAAAATGTAGTTCATTTTTAATTTTATAAGCTCTCACAGTATTTTTAGCTCATCAGAACCTAATATAACCTTAATCAGAAGCTGCAAAAATATAAAATCTTCTGTTATACAACAAAATTTGTTAAGTACATTGTAAATTTATAATTTTAAAAGATTTTGTGTTCCTATAATAATCTTTATATAATATTTTATATTTTTGTTCATTTTACACTAGAACTAACAATCTAAAATGTCATTTTAATGAGTTTAGTATATTTAGAACTTATTTTTATTAAAATAAAACGACTAAAGAATATAGATCTATATTAATTAATACAGAATTATATCCTGAAGCCGTTTTATTTTGGAAAGGAATATGTAACACCATTTTTAACTTATTAAACATTACCGTAAATTTAAGTATATATTATTAAATATTAATTATAAATTAAATAAAAAATTTATAATTAATACTACATATTAAATACAATTTTACATTTATTTTATTATATATTAATTTTATATATTTATTCATTTTACACTAGAACTACCAATGTAGAATGTCATTTTGATGACTAGTATATTTAGTTACACATTGATTGAAATTAAATTTTTTGAATAGTAAATAAAAAGAAATATAACGTAGTAGAATTCATTATTATTAAAATAAAACAGCTTTAGGATATAGTTCCATATTAATTAATACAGAAGGAATATATAATCACATTTTTAACTTATTAAACATTATCGTAAATTCAAGTATATATTATTTAATATTAATTAGAAATTAAATAGTAAATTTATAATTAATATTAAATATTAAATACTTGAATTGTTAATATTAAAATTGAGACTTCTTGTATAATATTTACTTTCATTACCATAAATTCAAAAAAAAAAATACTTATTGAATGTTAATAATTTGAAATAATCAAAAATGAAAAATCGTTTGTTAGTTCTACATAGTAGATGGTATTATCAAATAAGTTTATAGTTCAATCTAAATAGCGTACTATATAAAAAAATATACATAGTTTAAAGCTTATTTTATTAAGTCAATTAAAATAGAATAAAACCGATGATCGTCAAATGTAACGTTTTCAAATATGAAAAAGATGAATGGAAAATTTACAAACCTGAATATTTAAATACAATGATACATGTGTGACCTAAAATAACCCACGCCATACTTATTGACCGTAAGCCATGGATTGCCGAAATTGTGTCATTTCCAACAGATTGCTCACAGATTTGATTCCAGTTAATTCGAACGGAGAATGATAGTAAAACATCGGATAATATTTTTGTTATATCTGTAACAATGTAAACAATGTATCAAAATATTTATTTTTAATAGGGGTGACCAGATATACTTTATTTTAGAGTATTATACTCTTTTTCAGTTTTAAATACTCAACATCAACGGTAGGCAATTTCAGACCCGCAAAAACAAATTAAATATTTATGGTATTTTTTTCTGAACTCATATAAATCTTATGTAATAAATAAAAGAATTATTGACATTAAATAACTTAGTAAAATTTATTTTGGGCCTGCTTATAAACATAGAATTAAATTTGGTCTGAAAGCTGCAAAAAGTTGCACATCTCTCCTCTTTACTCTTTTACTCTATACAGTAAAAATTTGTTAGATTTGGTGTTAAAAAAATAACATTGAAGTGTCTGTGCAGAAAATGACACTAATTTTGTAGATAAATTACGCTATGCAATAGTGTAAAAATATGTTAATTAAAAATATTATTAAAAATAATATTGTCTAGACATTTTCTTAATTACATTTTTGCACTACTGTTGGTTTGTCCCAAATGGGACACTGAATAGTGTCTAATAGTGTTCAATTTTATAAAGGATTCATTTTTGAATAATAAATTTATTTGGATGAAAATTTGTCATCTTAAGTTGACAGAAAACATAAATCAGAATTAAATAATAAAAGAAACTGAAAATATATGTCTTTACAATAATTTTTCCATTAACATCTCAATATGACAAAAATGGAATTAGACTAATTCTGCACCAAGATGACAGTTATGTATATAAGTGACTTGATAAAAAAAGATTCTTACCTGGATTACCATCATCAACAGATTCAGCAGAAGTTTCGCCAATACTGTCTTCCGAAGCAACAGGAATGTTGTTATTTACAACATACATTGCTGATTTGCCTAAAGTTAAATAAATGTATTATAAAACATTTCATACATACTTATACTAGAAGCTTATACTTCAAGCAAAAAGCATAAGTCATGATGGTTACATATTATACACAAAATCAAATAATTTTCAAATTTGAAAACATGCTTCATGCAATACTTTTACGTTAAACTGATGTTATATTTTACATATGTACAGATTTTATATATTTAAAACAAAATTATTAAAATATTAAATATGTACATACATACAGAATAATAATAGGAGTAATATTTATTCTAGCTTGCGCTAATATAGAATACATTTAAATATAATTAACTATAAAAATACAAAACTTTTAAAAACCACAAAAATAAAAAAGTGATATTCTTATGCATAAACCAATTATAAATAATATGTAAACATATAACATATATATATATATATATATATATATATATATATATATATATATATATATACCGGGTGTCTACTTTTTTTTTGTTACATAGGGAATACAATGCTAAAATTTTCATTTGGTGATAAATTTTCCCCTAATTATTATAGAACAAAAGTACAAATACAAAAGTTGTTTAGAATTCAAAAATGCATCAAATGATGCCAAATTTATCAATATAGGATGTTCCGATCAAGAATTAGAAGCAAATTAAAATTTCCATTTTTGCGCTCTTTACATCAAAGTGCCATGGAAATGAAATTATTTGTTTAATTTCCATGGCACTTTGATGTAAAGAGCGCAAAAATGGAAATTTTAATTTGCTTCTAATTCTTGATCGGAACATCCTATATTGATAAATTTGGCATCATTTGATGCATTTTTGAATTCTAAACAACTTTTGTATTTGTACTTTTGTTCTATAATAATTAGGGGAAAATTTATCACCAAATGAAAATTTTAGCATTGTATTCCCTATGTAACAAAAAAAAAGTAGACACCCGGTATATATACGTCTCTACAAAAAAAAATTATAATTGTGTTCGTTGTCTTCGTTTGATTCGTTCAGAATCATGCCATGTACTTAAAAGCGTGTGGCACAAACTTTTTCCACTGTTCCGAAACTAATTTTCTTCAAATCTTCCTATCCAGACAAGTAACTCTAGCTTCATACACATTCATGATACCTCTCATACATGCACTTTTATTTCTACTACTAGGAAACTTTTGCTCACGCAAAACATACTCAATCATATCAAATATGTGTGTGTTTTATATTTTTAATCTAATACATACCATGGTTAATTTTAGATTCAGCTAAGTTCATATCTAATTTAACATGTTTTGGATTTGTTAAATCATAAGTTGTACAATTTAATGTTCTCTTCTTATTTCTTTGCCGCTTTTGTTTTTGCATGTATAAATCGTAGCTTGTACCGGCAATTAATAATATCGTTATACCAATTGTTGTTCCACTGAAAAAACAATTTATAATTTCATATACAGTAAATTTTTAATATTTGTAATAGATAAAATTATTTTAAAAAAAATACATGAATATTAAAAACACAAATATAAAGTAATATTAATTCAGACACCATTCTTTAATTATAAAATTAGAAGTATTATTATTAACTTTTTTGTTCATAATTTTGTCATTAATTTTCTTCCCCTGTATTATTAAAACATAATTTTATAAATAAATGAAAATATCAGTTTTTGAATAATTGTAACCAAAAATTGATATAGTACAATAACTTAATTTGTTTTTAAAAAATTTATTTTATTTTTTATGTATAAAACAAAAAACATTAGCTACAACTGCCACAATTATACAATTTATAAATGTCACAATAAAATAAGTGTTATTATTTTGGTTTTTCCAAATTAGGAAAACTATTTTATTAATAAAAATTGTACAATTGAGTGAGAAACAACTGTCATGCAATCTGAAATAATAATATTTAACAAACGATAAAAAAAACTAACTTACCACAAAATTCTAAAAGTAGGATCATCCCACATATTATAATACTGATTATGTGATCTAACTGCTTGAACATCAACCTTTAATCCTTCGCTTTCTTCCTTCTCATCCGAAACAATCTCCATCAGTTTTGTCACATCCGAATCGCTACACGCTCGCGGTAAACATAATCCAACAAAAAGATTTCTTAACGGACTGCCTTCTGCAATATTGCTACTATTCACTTGTAACTTTAGTACATAGAACGCGACCGGAAACGGAAGATTTGTATCTGCATCTAGACGACCCGGTTGATATAGAACACCAGTACTTGGCGATGGAGTTGTACGTAAGCTGGGTCGAGCATTACGAGTTTGACGTAGATGAGAAATTGTGCTGTTTTCAATCAGCAAAGGTTCTTGCATCTGAAGAAGCGAGAAAATGTTTTAGAAAATATTGATATTTATTTTTCTAATTTTGGAAACTTTTGCTAGGAATGTAAATGTTTCCAAAGAAGTTACCCCCGTTTGAGTATATACAATGCAGTTTTGGTGCCTACGTTGCGATGTATAGGGTAGTGAATGTTGGGTTTGGTTGCAAAAGCATATAAACGGAAAATGACTGCTGTGAAAATGAGATTTTTACGTGGGATAGCTGGGTGTAAATAGGAGAGATCGGGTACGAAATAGATTAGTGTATGATGAGTGCGAAATTGAAAAAAATGTTGTAGCAAAATTTGCCCCGTGTTTGAGTCAGTTAAGATGGTTCGGACATGTTGAGCGAATACGTCTAATGAACGTTTGATTAAAAAGATTTATTTGAATGATTTTGATGGTATACGTTTGCAGGTGGACGTCCGATGAGTAGTTGGAGTGGGGTAGGATTGAGAGAGTAGCTTGCGTGAGCAAAAGTTTCCAAGTAGTAGGAATAAAAGAGCATCCTGTGACAGTGGAATTATGAATGTGGATGAAGCGAAAGTTGCTTGTTTGGATAGGAATAAAAAGAGTTTGTGCAACATCTTTTTGGGTACATGGCGTGATTGTGTATGTATGTATGTATGTATATAATTCGCAGGTGTCGTGCTGAAGGGATACATTTTGAGCATATATAGCATTATGAAATTGTACACTTTCTTTTATTTTCAAATTACGTGTTAATTATGATAAATCAATTTAAATCAATTTACATTTATAAGAATTCAAAAATATTTATATCTGCTGAATAATTCAATACCAAACAACGGTTATTAATAATTTACTAGCGTATTAGTTTAAGTATATTATCAACACGTATTCATAAATAATATATGAGAAATAAGCAATCATTTTCATATTTAATAATACAATCGAAACAGTTCTAATACAATATTTAACTTATAAATAAACTAGTTTCGTTTAATGTTAAGCAAAATGTAAAAGACTTAATGTTAGTTGATCTCAGCCAAGGTTCCAATGATGATAATGACACAGAATATTAACTACATATAGAAATAATTGTTGCAATATCAGATATTGAGCAATATTGTTCAACAAGCATTTACAGATTATTATGTGATAGTATACACGTGTTTAGCAAAGAAATTCTACACTTACATTTCATATTATTAACGCTATAGTGATGAAAATAGGGATTGATTGTCTGGATAGGATGTTTGAAGAAAAATAATTTCGGGATAGTAGAAAGAGTTTATACCACACTCTTTTGGGTATATGATGTGATTGTGTATGTATATTTATGTACGTTTTGTTGTTTATTATATTATACCCCTTTATTTTATTTATAGAATATTTATAATAACCTCAAGATTCTAACTAAAAATTCTAACTATACACTGTAAAAAAGATTGGTATTTTTCATAAAAACCATAATTAAAAAATTATTTTATCAAAACGATTTTCTGAAAAAATATTTATTATTTTGTAATTTTAAATAAAATAATTAATTTACCATATTATACATGTTTTTTTACCGAAAAAGTAAGTAAACTTACATAAAATATACGTATTTTATATTTATATTATATAAAAATTTCCTATGGTGTCTGTAAATTTACATATTAAACTGGTGTAGTCACTCAGTTTTTAAATTGAGTTCATAAATTTTTTGTAATATAAGTTATCAAACAGACAAACAACAGCCGTTATCTATTGAATTTCTAGAATTTTCTGGACCGATATGTCGTGATCGATGTATGGTGAAACGTCTGCGACGGGAATAGATCGACCACGGTAAACCAGCCTAAAAAATTCTATAAATTCTATAAATTAGTTTTACTAATAATAATAATAAAAAAATCTGTTAAAATTTTTCTACACAAATTAATGGTATTGAAAATTTTATTCAATTAAAACTACTCACTGAATACTTTAATAATTACTTCCTATGTTATTATAATTTCTAATAATACTTATTAATCAAAATAACTAAACACATATATTTTTTATAAACATAAATTTTTTAACACAAAAAGTAATAATAATTAATTATAATAATTTATTTAGTCATTGAAAACTTTATTCAAAACTATTTGTGTCAAAGAACTAATTACACATAAAAAATCTTTAGATATTTCTAATATTCTAGTTGTTTTGTCTAAAAAATTAATAACTTAGCTTTCTAATAATTTTAGATGAAATATTTAATATAAGAGCAAACAATTATGTTTGGTGTATTAATCTAATTTATTTTACATTTGCGTGGACGTCCGATAAATAGTTGGAGTGGTATGATTGAAAGTGTTTTGCGTGAACGAAAGTTTCCAAGTAGTAGGAATAAAAGAATATGTATGCTAGGTATCATGAATGTGGATGAAGCTAAAGTTGTTTGTCTGAATTTATTTCAGAATAAAGAAAAGAGTTTGTTCCACACCCTTTTAGAATAGATGACGTAATTTGTGTATGTATGTACAAATATCTCGTACCAAAGATATATTTTGAAAAAAATATTTAATAAAAGCTGCAAAATACAAGTTTCAACTAAAAATTCTATTTTTTTACACTTTATTATAATTTTTTATATTTTAAACATATTTTTTTGAAGTTTTAAATAATTTATTTAAATTTTATTTAAAAAAAAATTCAATTAATTTGTATGTAGATGAAACAGCTAATGTTATAAAAAAATATTGTGTAATTAAATAGAAAAATCTAAAATTCAATCATCTTATTTGAATTAAATAAAATAGCTATTTTTTTCTATTTAAACAGAAGAAAACGCAAACAAATAAAAAATAATAAATTATAGATTTCATATTCATAACCAAACATGACTAGTTATAACGTATATATATATATATATATATATATATATATATATATATATATATATATATATATATATAGTCAAATATGCTAACTTAACTATTAGTTAACTGAAAATAGTGAAACTCTACTAATGTTTGACATTTTGCAACCAAAAAATTCAAATAGCCGAATCGCTAAGAAGGCGATTTGAATTAGTATATTGAGAAAGAATCTAGTGAAAAGGCTATTTAACAATTCTTAAATGCCGCACCTGCATATTAACTGCTTTCGATGAAGTTGGATTGATAATTTTACGATTTGGCGATATATTATCGCACAGTGTTTTCGAACCAGTCCAGTAATTATTGCCCCAAAACCATCCTGTTGAATAACGGCCACTGGAATCGTCCACTGAAACAAAGAAAAACATTATTTTGTAATTATAGTGAAAAATGTTGACTCTTTTTTGTCACATTTTAATTACTGTCTTAGTTTAAACCTTTTTAAGAATTTTTTTTCTAGCCCAATTTTAAATAAATTTGATTAGTAAATAGATCAATTAATATATAGCAAATAGCATTACGCAATAATTGTACGTTCATATGATACTTTTTCGCAAATTGTCGTTTTATGTACTAATTTTTTTTATTTATAACTAAATTAGCTCAAAATATTAACAAAAAATTTCAAGTATTTTTTGGTCACAATAATTAATAATTGATATTTCTTATATTTAGAGCAAATACAAAATAATTAACTAAACGTAAAGCACTTAACATAATTATTGAAATTAAAATTATGACAAATGATTTTTATATAAGCAAAGAAATTAATGAAATTTCATATAATATTAATGTTGATTGTATCATTAAAATTCATATTGATAGGTGAGTGTAAGAATAGGATTTATTTAAAACGGTTTTTTTTATTTAAAATAAGAGAAAGGATTATAATATAGAGGAAATGACAATAAAGTATAGTGAAACAACCATTAATTTCAGAAATATGATTACAATATTTAATTTTATCAGATAACAGTATACATAATTTTGATATTCTATTTTTCTTGTTAAATGAAAGACTAATAGTAATATTCTGTATTATTCTATAAACTATATAGTATTTTTTTTAGTAAATTGAAAATTTCGTATGCTAAAAAAGACACAACATTCTATAGTATAGAAATTATTCTACAGACAGAATCCACAATAATAGATTGTTTTTGCGTGGATTTTTAATAAAATATTAATATAGTAAACAAATCTTTCAGAACTCATTATATTAATATAAAACAACTTTAGATTTAAGTTATATATTAACGTTTATTAATAATCGACGTTTCAACGAACTCAACGTCCGTCTTTATCAGAAAAAAGATACAAATGACATTTATAGTAAATAAACAGTCTTTTTTTTAGTAAATTGAAAATTTCGTATGCTAAAAAAGACACAACATTCTATAGTATAGAAATTGTTCTACACAGAATTCACAATAATATAGATTGTTTTTGCGTGGATCTTTAATAAAATATTAATATAGTAAACAAATCTTTCAGAACTCATTATATTCATCAGAAAAAAGATACAAATGACATTTATAGTAAATAAACAGAATATAGATACAAGTTACTAAGTAACAAAATAAGTAACTAGATCATAAAATTTATAAATTTTTTATTAAAGGAAAGATGTACGTTGAGTTCGTTGAAATGTCGATTATTAATAAATATTAATACAGAACTATAACCTAAAGCTGTTTTATTTTAAAATATTAATATTTACAAATTAAACTTTTTTAATGATTATATTTCAAAATATATAAATTATTACAAAATTATATTATTTTTACAGAAAATGTATATAAACCATCGGGTTTGCTGAAATAATATGTAATTTTTTTACTATGGTTTTTATGTAAAATAACAACTTTTTTTTACAGTGTATGTAAATAATATCCAGAATTGAAATTTACTTAAAGTTCTTTAAATTTACCGATTTAGACTAAATTTAATAACCAGAATAGTGGCACAAATCTGTGAAGGTTACAGCTGATATTTTGATTTTGCTTTTCTAGAAAATGTTTTAGAAAAAAATCACTTAATAAAGCAATTATGCTAAAAATTGTAGAAACATATTCAATTGCGAAAAAAATAATCTACTTCCTTATGCAACGTATTTATAAAGAAAAAATTCTAATAAAACAAATTATTTTCCATATGAGTAATACTTTAATTAGCTTTAATGTTGCAATTGTAAAATAAAAATAGTAAATCTTATTCTATTGACTGACTACATACTATGTTTCTGAATTATTATCAAATTTCAAATTTAATTACGATAAATTTTGATGCAATCAGGAACTTAAATTAAATATACAATTATATAAAAAAAAACAAAAAAAAAACTTTATATTTAGTTTTATAACAATTTTATTGCAATATTTCTCGGAGTTTTGAGTTTATATTTAAAATACACGGATTTTCCCCGATTTAATAACAGTGTACTAACTTCTTACTAATGTTTGAAAATTATGTATGTATATCGTTTGTTACGATTAGAACTTTCTTTTTAAGTTGCTGTATACGAAATCAGATTAGATAATTATACATCAAGTTTTGGTACATAAATTATGAACAAGAAAAGAAATAATATTTATTACATACATACATACATACACATACACAATCACGCTATATACCCAAAAGGGTGTAACACAAACTTTTTCCACTATCCCGAAATCAAATTCCTCCAAAGATTCCTATCCAGACAAGTAACTTTAGCATTATCCACATTTATAATACCACTCACACATGTTCTTCTATTCCTACTACTTGGAAACTTTCGCTCACGCAAGCCACTCTCTCAATCATATCACGCCAACTACTCATCAAACATCCATGCAAAAATACACCTTCAAAATCATTCATATAAATTCTTTTAACCAAACGTTCATTAAACATTTGCTCAAGACCGAACCATCTTAACTGACTAACACCAACTTTTGCAATAACATTTTTTTCAATTTAACGCTTATCATACAGTAATCTATTTTCAAAATACATTATAAAAAAATTAAGCTTTATCTATAAATAAAACTAAAAAAATTATCGAAAACTGTTGAAACTAGAAATATTAATATTAATTGAATTATATACCCATACATTATATTTTAAAATTACAATATATTGCAGATCTTAATTAAGTGTGTAGTTTCATAATTAATTTTCAATATGACTCAATAATTTTTAACTACTAATAATAATTATACTATTAAAAACACACATATAAAATAATTATTGCCTACATATTTCTTAATTTTAATGTGTTTTTAAAAGTTAATTTTATTATTAATATTTATATTGCAAAATAATAAAAAATATATTTAAAAAGTTATTGACATATACAAGGTATGTCAAGAAAATAATAGAGCTAATTTTTTTCACAAAAACTAGCAACACAATAAAAGACTTAAAAATCTGCATTTCTCCTTTGTTTATACTTAATAATTATTAAAATTAAAAAATTTAATATACAATGTTTTTAAAACAGATCAAAAAGTATAAAATAACTTCTCCTAGCCCCATACAGATTTATAACCCCATACAGATTGTCCTAGAAATTTGTGTTTGTGAATTTTAATAGCTATGATAATACTTGTAAGATTTAAAACAGAAAATGTGTGGCGCAATGACAGCTACTCCCTACACTCCTTAATATTATCTATTGCATGCTTTATTTTTAAGAATCAATAATTTCATTTTATCATTAACACACCTTGTTTACTAAAGAGTATTGTAATACAAATAAAATAAGTATTAATACATTACCATATAACCTATAACCGAAAAAACATATTTGGGAATTATTTTGCAATTTTAATATGTTGCTATGCAAGATTTTTTTTCTTAAGTAGCTTAAAAAAATATTTACTAATATAAAAACCTATCAAATAGAACATTTGGCACAGATTTTTTTTTTGATTGCTTTAAATTTATATGCTGATTAATTTTATACGTATTTAGATTAAGTAAGATTTATATAAAAGTAACGGCAAAATTACATAGATTTTTATAGATAATTTTTTTAATTAAAAGTTAATGTTGATTGATATGTTATGTAGATTTTTTTTAGAATTATATTTATTTTATGTAATTAATTTTTAAATTCTTCCTTTTGAAGATATTTTTTTACCACTTTGACTGCAAGGAATAGTAATATAGCGTTTGGTAGGGTGACTGTAACATTTAAAAAAAAAATTCTGTATAGAAATCCTTCATATAGTCCCTAGATGACGAATCTGAACTTAGTTTATGTGGGTGTATGTGTGTGCGTCGTCAGCTCGCTCGCTCGCTCGCTCGGTCGTAAGTCAAAATTTTGTGGCCGCAACTCCTCCTAGACGGGTCAACCGATTTTAATGAAATTTTCAGGATAAATTTGTCTAGTACCCAAGATGGTCATGTGGTTTTATTTTTTTCCAGTGATGCCAACTTTCCGAGAAAAAAATTACTAAAGTTTATAAAAATTTATATTGGCTACATTATTTATTCGATTTTGATCAGATTTTCAGAAAAGATTTCCCTAATGCTCCCATTAATTATATAATTTTATTAATATCCAGTGTTGCCAACTTTCCGAGAAAAAAATTACTAAAGTTTTAGAAAATTCATTATGACCACCCTTTAACCGATTTTAATCAAATTTTCATAAAAATCGCCTACATTCTTGCAAAATTTCGAATTAATGAAATAAATAATTCTTAAAATATTAAACAGGTTCTAAACTTTTATACCATATGTTAAAAAAAAATTGACACTCTATATGTATTCTAAATGTATCACAACAATAATTAAGTTATATAATACAGTAAATATTGTATATTATAGATTTTAACGTATCATTTATTGTAACATTTTTCTAAAATATATTTTATAATAAACTAATATTAACGTACAATACTAAACAATTATATAATTGTATAATTAATTACAATATCGAATCGAAGACAATTAACAGAGAAAACTAAAATATTTTTTTCTGTAATAAATTAAAAGCAACAAAAAATAAACTGGTTAGTAAATAACAGACATCCGTCTGGCCAGTATTAATATACTTGTAGTTCGGTGTACAATTTCCGTTAGTAGGTCAAATTTAAAAGATGAAAGTGTTGCGCAAGAAGAGATAGTGCGTTTGGAGACAGTGCAACAACGTGCGTAATAGATTCTTCATATGTACATATACGTAAGAGTTGACGTCCCATTCTTGTGCCTATTTTATATTTGTGTTTAGTTTTTTTTTCTGGTTGTTTAATGATGTTTTAGGCTAAGCGACCTTGCCAATGCATTTTCGAAAGATTGCTAAATAGTTCTTCACGTAAATTGTTTATTAGGATTTTTTGATGATTGTGAAAAATATTTTTTATTTTTGTTTAATAATTTGAATGATTACGCTTTTAATACATAAATAACTATTCAAAATGTAATGTGGACTATGTAATTCTAAATTTAGAACATTAATTTAATAAATTAAATACTACAAACAAGTTACTATGCAATTTTTAAGACAAAAAAGACTAATTATAAATTTAAATATTTCATTACTGACACAAAAATATAGATATTACAAAATTTAACTATATAGTAATTATCATAACTATGTTATTAATTAAATATTGCAAAAAAACGTCAATCAACTTTTAGTTTTATTTTATTTTCCAATCTAATAATTAATAGAACTATGTTTAAAAACAAAGATATACGCAAGAGACTTCAACGTGCGATTAGACCAGAAATTTATTATAAATTATACATAATCACTGATTAAACCAAACCATTATATTGTCAACTGTTTTTGAAACGCCTGACTGATTGATCAGTTAACAATGTAATCACGTTGTTAATTGATAAGTACTAGAACAAAAATAATTGTACTTATTTTAGGTATACTTACAAATACAATTAACTGTACAGTGTTTTTTATTTATTTATTAAAAGTTTTTATTTACGTATTTACAAAAGTATGTATACAATTGAATTTATAAACGGACCTTGCACAATCAATCAGGAATAATAATCTGACTGAAAAAACAGACTGTCATTCCTAACTTCAATCACAAAGCTCTTACACTTGTCAGTTAAACTGACAATCTGATTGAAGTAATTTTAGCTCAGTTGACAATAAAACACTAAAAAGTGCAAATCTGATGTAATGTCTAATAGTAAAATTAGTAAAAAAACAAGATTAGAAGTATATGGGTAAACCCATATATAGACTACTTTGACATTTCTCGGAAAGTTGGCAACACTGTATTTTAATAATATTATAATTTATGTGGGCAATAGGAGATACTTTTCTGAAAATTTGATCAAAATCGAATAAATAATGTAGCCACAATGAATTTTTTAAAAATTTTGTGATTTTTTTTCTCGATAAGTTGGCAACACTGTATTTTGTTAAAATTGCATAATTTATTTAGGCACTAGGAAAAACTTTTATAAATATTTGATTAAAATCGGTTAAATAAAATGGTCAAAATAAATTTTTTTAAATTTTACTAATTTTTTTTTCGGAAAGTTGGCAACACTGTATTTTGTTAAAATTACATAAATTACATGAATACTAGGAGAATCTTTTGTGAAAATTTGAGTAAAATCAGTTGAATAACATGGCCATAATAAATTTTTTAAAACTTTAGTAATTTTTTTCTCGGAAAGTTGGCAACACTGAAAATTAATAAAATTATGTAATTAATGGGAGCATTAGGGAAATCTTTTCTGAAAATTTGATCAAAATCGGATAAATAACGTAGCCAATATGAATTTTTAAAAACTTTAGTAATTTTTTTCTCGGAAAGTTGGCATCACTGGAAAAAAACAAAACCACATGACCATCTTGGGTACTAGACAAATTTATCCTGAAAATTTCATTAAAATCGGTTGAACCGTCTAGGAGGAGTTGCGGCCACAAAATTTTGACTTACGACCGAGCGAGCGAGCGAGCTGACGACGCACACACATACACCCACATAAACTAAGTTCAGATTCGTCATCTACAGGCTATATGAAGGATTTCTATACAATTTTTTTTTTTTTTTGAAAATGTTACAGACACCGTACCAAACGCTTTACTACTTTTCCTTGCAGTCAAAGTAGTAAAAAGGCTTGTTTAGCCATTGTCCTGGTATTGGGCAGCAGGAAAACAGTGGAACATTATTACGTAACAAAATTACTACCGTATGGATGAAAATCTTTTTAACAAGTTGATCACCATGTTGACACTATATTTAATATCTAGTTATGAAAGATTCAATATCAATTCATAAAAGATTAGCGGTTACTTTAAGATTGCTTGCGACTGAAAAAAGCATTCAGACTGTCAATCTCCCCTTCACTTTCCGTGATCAAAACTCGATTTTCAAAATATTTGAAAATCCGTCAATCCATTCATCAGTCTATCAGCCTTAACCTTACACCTTCAATCAGAATGTTATCTTCGGTCTGAATATCATTCCGAAAGATTGTGTAAGACTCGCTATAGAATATTAACTGCTTTTTTTACTAATTGTTAAATTCAATTTGTTCTAAACTGTATGTTTAACAACGTTTTATGCAACCGACCATCTGTTTACTATCTTGTTTGTTTATAATATGTTTTATATATTTTGTAAATTAAATAATTCTGTTTGAAAATTGATTTTTGTTTTATAATATAATAAAGATTCCAACGTTACGATCGGAATAGTTGCAGCTGTATTGAATTGTTTGCCTGAATAGTTTGATCACTTTCACTCAATGTCTGTCCTTCTATGCAGAACAACGCTCTACTGTAGGTCTTGGTAAACCACAAGGCTACCTAAGGGAATACATTTCATTGCATTCAAAATACATTCTTTTATTTGAATACGATTTGATTACAGTAATCACCACTGGTAATTAATCATAACATTCATTAACAAACGAGCAGTAAAAAAAATAATAATTAAACGGCTTTAGGAGTTTTGTATTAATTTTATTTATAATCTACGTTTCGACGTACTCTACGTATCATCAGAAAAAAATTATACAATAAATTATTATTATTATTATTAAATTGTATAACGTTCTATTTATTTACTATAAATGTCATTTCTATCTTTTTTTCCTGATGAAGACGCACGTTGAGTTTAACTCGGTAAAAAAATTAAAATAAATAAAATTTGGCTTCCATTAATTAAAAATCTAGAATTCTTATGACCTAGTTATTTACATGTTACCTAGTAACTTATTACTATGTACTGTTATTTACTTTAATGTCATTAGTAAATTTTAACCTGATGAAGAGGAGCGTTTAGTTTCTTCGAAACGTCGCTTTATAAAATAATTAAACAGAATTTTATCCGAAAACAGTTTTTTTTTATTTTAATACAATAAATTCTAAAAAATATTTTACTATGTTAAATATATTATTATCATATGTTGTTCGTCTGAGTGTTCCAGACGTTCATGCTTTAAATTAGTACCTTAATTATTGTTTTTGTTTTTTTTTTCCTGATATAATAAATAAGACTTAACCCGATTGATATTACATGTAATAAACTTCTAACGGCTACAGTTCCGTTAAAAAGTATTTTCGAACATATGTTTATTTGAAGTTTTTTTATTTAGATTACTCATAGGAATCATCCGGTGTAGTTTTTCCCCGACGTCATAAATCTCCCTGTATAACATCTATTGCTTTGTCAGTTATATATATATATATATATATATATATATATATATATATATATATATATATATATATATGTTCATTAATTTATTTGCAATATAATTAAAACTAATATAGTTCACCTTTCAACGTAAATGTTGACCTTTTTTACAAATATAGTAAAAACAAAAAAAATCGATATACTTTAAATTTGCAAAAACATTATAACATGATATATTTTAGATTTATTTAGTTTAATTATTCAGGAAGTGTAAGTAGAATTTAATATTGAGGTCATAAACAGAGAATGTTTATATGCATAAAAACCAAATCATAAAAAAATAAATAGAATAATATAAAAATATTATCTATATGTAATTAGAACAAGGTTAAAATTATCGTTTAACTTCTAATTCTGTAAAAGGTACTTATTTGGTAAACATGTTAATATGAAATTATTTATTTATTTATTTAATATATACTGTCCACTGCCCGATAGGTAGTGTAATCCATTAAATGGACAAAAAACAATAGCTTTAAAAATATACAAAAATATTAAAACAATTTATATGAATTATTAAATGTACTTAAAATAAAATCGGTTAAATAACATGGCCATAATAATTTTTTTTAAATTTAGTAATTTTTTTTTGGAAAGTTGGCAACACTGGATATTAGTAAAATTATATTATTAATGGGAGCATTAGGAAAATCTTTTCCGAAAATTTGATTAAAATCGGATAAATAATGTAGCCAATATAAATTTTTTAAAACTTTAATAATTTTTTTCTCAAAATCACTGGTAAAAACTAAAACTACATGACCATCTTGGGTACTAGACAAATTTATCCTGAAAATTTCATTAAAATCGGTTGAACCGTCTAAGAGGAGTTGCGGCCACAAAATTTTGACTTATGACCGAGCGATCTGACGACGCACATCCATACAACCACATAAACTAAGTTCAGATTCGTCATCTAGAGGCTATATAAAGGATTTCTATACAATTTTTTTTTTTTGAAAATGTTACAGACACCGTACCAAACGCTATACCACTTTTTCCTTCCAGTCAAAGTGGTAAAAAATAATTTGGACTAAATCTACTTTTCGCATCTCTTTTAAAATTTATTTAGAAGTAAATCTGTTTCTAAATTTACAATTTTATCGTCCATGTAGAAAAATACATTCGACCAATATATTAAAATATTACCAAACATTTGCACACGTAATAATAATAACAATAATACAAAATGCTTTATTATAATTTATATCTATCACAAATTAATTTTGCAGAATATTCTTCCGGTTGGTTTGCTTTCACGAAAAACAATCCACTTCGTATTATTTAATATTTTATTATACATCGTAAATCGGTTGTTAAACCTTGCTTATTTCTCAAGTGTCAACTAATCCGAATAGAAATTATAACAAATGCATATTTCTAAACAATGGTTTTATATTAATTTAATTAATGCTTAACACGACATAGAGATTCACTTTCAAATACATTTTATTGTTTTTAACAAAACCATTTATTCATATAAATAGCGTATTTAAACTATTTGTTAATAATACTTTATAGGTATAATATAAGTATTACTATATATCGTTATAATTGTATAAATCAAATGAATATTATAATTTCGAAAGAAATTGTTTTTCACTTTTACACTAATAAAATATAAACAATAATTTTCCACGAATGTTCTACAAATAAATGTTATTAATATTATTATTTATTCATATTATTAAAATTTCTAATTATTATTTCTATCTATAAGAAAAAGTCTTTTATTTTCTTCAAGCATATCAAAATATTAAATTACCATATTGCCTATGTAGAAAATTGTTATTACGTTATCAGTACAATAATGTAAACATTATAATACGATATACACCACTGGTGTATTTAATTTAATTTAACATCTCCAGCAATCACTTTGAAAATTATATAGTGACAATTGCATTGTTAATTTATGCTTAAATTTGAATTTAATTATTGAAGTGAGGAAATGCAAAATGCGCGGCCTGATTTAACAGAAATTGCATTTTTAAACAAAAAAAAACATTAATTCTCACAAATATAATGTTCTACAACTCTTAGTATAGTTAAGGTTACTTAATATGTATTTTTATTTATTTTAATTTAGTTTTGTTGCAAAAGCATAAACGGAAAATGACTGCTGTGGAAATGAGATTTTTACGTGGGGTAGCTGGGTGGAATTATAGGAGAGATCGGGTACGAAATACGATTAGTGTATGATGAGTGTGAAATTCAGAAAAAAATGTTATAGCAAAAGTTGCCGTGTTAGAGTCAGTTAAGATGGTTCGGACATGTTCAGCGAATGTCTAATGAACGTTCGGTTAAAAAGATTTATTTGAATGATTTTAATGGTATACGTTTGCGTGGACGTCCGATGAGTAGTTGGAGTGGGGTATGATTGAGAGGGTGGTTTGCGTTAGCGAAAGTTTCCAAGTAGTAAGAATAAAAGAGCATGTATGAGAGTGGAATTATGAATGTGGATGAAGCGAAAGTTGCTTGTTTGGATAAAAATGTTTGGAGGCGACTGATTTCGGGATGATAAAAAGAGTTTGTGCCACATCCATATGGGTACATGGCGTAATTGTGTATGTTTTATTTCGTAAGTTGCTGTCTGAAAACGCATCAGAGAGAAATAACAATGTTAATCAATGGCATGTACCAATTTTAATTAGTTTGCACAATCTTTCAAGAAAAACATTAAAACAATTTAATTACTTAACCATACTGTACCGCATTAACAAATCAAAACTTGTATTAAAATAAAAACTTTAATGTATGTAAATTTACCTGTCTTGTAAAATAATCGCAATCTTTAGTTACAGTTAATTTGAACTATAAGTTAGAATATAGCTTCAGTATAATATTTACAAGCAATCTTGTTTATGCAGTACAATAGTTAGTTAGGTTAGAATATTAACATAACTAAAGTGTGGTACGGTTATGTCATAAATGTATAGTGATCGTGAGTACAGACTAATTTCAACAACATGACATAAAATGAAATTTCTCTTCTCTCTGTTTCATTACAATATAAAAATGTTAATAAACATATTGTTATTATTATTGCTTCTTGCACAATTAGTTTCTTTTAAATTAGCTATAAGGAAATAAAAAAATAAATGAGTATTCTTATATCAAAAGTAATTTATGTGTTTTTATTTGGATAATTTAACAAAGCGTAAAAAGAAATTTGAAAATATTCTGAGAGAATAGATGCAATGTTACGTTTGTATAACTTATCGAGTAGTATGTTGAATTCCAAAATTTGTTATTTAATGATGAGTTGTATTTAATGAAAAGTTTTACGAATATAGCAATTAATTAATTTGGTTATAAATAAACAAAATATTTAATATAATAGAATTATTTAAAATTTGGGTTTTTTAAATGTTAAACTAGAATTAAAAGTAAGATACATTTTTTTAATATTTATAATAATATATAACAAAAATAAAATATTTAAATTATTATTGTACATTATGTTGTCAAATTTTCAAAAATTCAGTTTTTAATTTTTTTCTACTAAACGATGCATCGTAGAATAATGGTTTCTTTACTCAATTATCGTACTCATTATTCCGCATTTTTCCATATTATGCTTATTTTCCTAGACCTCATTCATAGATTTTGAGAAAAAAAATAAAAACCAAAAAATTAAAAAAAAATTCTAGCGCCCAAACAGCACATGCTAGCAAATTAAAACTAAAACCAAATTATAGAACTTTTTATTATCTATCAAAAAGTATTCTAAGTATTTCTCCGAATTTAACTCGAGAAAGAAGTATATCCCAAATTATCGAATTTGGATGTTAAACGGCCATACGAACTTAACGAAAGAACACCCGGTATATATATATATATATATATATATATATACCGGGTGTCTACTTTTTTTTTGTTACATAGGGAATACAATGCTAAAATTTTCATTTGGTGATAAATTTTCCCCTAATTATTATAGAACAAAAGTACAAATACAAAAGTTGTTTAGAATTCAAAAATGCATCAAATGATGCCAAATTTATCAATATAGAATGTTCCGATCAAGAATTAGAAGCAAATTAAAATTTCCATTTTTGCGCTCTTTACATCAAAGTGCCATGGAAATTAAACAAATAATTTCATTTCTTCTGGAGTTTGAGTTTGACAGATCGTATTTATTTTATTGTTACGTTCTGTATTATTATCATTATTATTGAAAATAATGAATAAACTTAAGGTAAATGAAAAAGTTCAGTGCGTAAAATACGATCTGTCAAACTCAAACTCCAGAAGAAATGAAATTATTTGTTTAATTTCCATGGCACTTTGATGTAAAGAGCGCAAAAATGGAAATTTTAATTTGCTTCTAATTCTTGATCGGAACATCCTATATTGATAAATTTGGCATCATTTGATGCATTTTTGAATTCTAAACAACTTTTGTATTTGTACTTTTGTTCTATAATAATTAGGGGAAAATTTATCACCAAATGAAAATTTTAGCATTGTATTCCCTATGTAACAAAAAAAAAGTAAACACCCGGTATATATATATATATATAAACAAAAATAAAATAGTTAAATTATTATTGTACATTATGTGAATTATCATTTTCAATTTAATAAATTCATTCTTTTATTATCGAAATGAAAACAAAAAAGATTATTGTGATAAAACCAAAATCTAAATTAATATAATAATAACAATATAATCGTAAATTTTTACGCTTCGCTGACAACAGAACATAATAAAAGAGTAAGTAATATATCGTATATCGCGCTTTTTACTCATTTCCCTGTTCAAGCCACATGAACTGCACAGCAGCGCATTCACGGTTCTTGCGGGAGAAAGCGTCTCGTTATGCTACCGAGTAAACGTAAACGTACTTTACGATACAGGCACGGATTTACTTTTTTTTTTGTTTCAATCACAATATACAAATAGAAAAATAACTATTAATATTTGCTAATAAATTGATTATTATGTTAATTTAATCATGAACTTATTTGAATTATATAATTTATGAGATATAGGTATATGTAAAATAAGAAATAGATATTTACTTTCAGTAATTCACTATTATATTAGATATTGGCTTTGTAAAAAGGTACATAAATCAGTGAAAAAAGCCATATTTCATTTTGAAACGAAACAATACAGTGTAAAAAAGATTATAATTAAATTTAACTTTTTGTCAATGTGATTTTTGCTTCTTTTTTTTCAATTATGTGAATATGAAAAAAATCTGCTGTGTCCACCACATAACTGACCGTCATCGTTTTAAAAAAAATGAAATAAAAAAATTTGTATAACAACAACTACTCTAGTCATAGTAACTAAAAATAAAACATAAATATTATGCCACCTATTTACAGAGTTATATATGTATCTGTTGTAAAATATTTGTAAAACACATAAAATTTTGAAAGTGGCTATTTATACATACGGTATGTATACGCAATTGGCTATTTATACATACAGCATTTACGTAATTTGCTATTTAAGGTAGTTTAAGTTAGTAGGTTGGTTTAGGTTTTTTTTTATTTTAGTATGTATAAATAGCCAATTGCGTATACATACCGTATGTATAAATAGCATCATCCTAAAATTTTATAACCAATAGATGGACATCAGGCAAAAAACAGTTGATTCGTATTACTATAAGCCTAATTCGTACTTATCTGTAAAAATCTCGATATATCAATACCTCTCTTATAATATATACCAACTCTACTAATGTTACCCACGTTATAGAGTACTGGTAGAGTAAAGTAGAGTAAATATTAGTAGGAAAATAGCAGCTAGAATGTACTATTTCACATGTTCTATCCACTTTACCCGCTACTACCTTTAGTACTCGTTTTTCACTATTATAAATTGTTTACAATATGCTAGTAATGGAATAGTACGCACTTTACCACCGTACTCTACCAATGCAAACTGAGTTTTACAGTACTGTATATATAAAAAGTACATACAAATATAAATATATTCTCTGACAGAAAAAAATTTTAAAGATGTAAAGTACAAAAATTAAAATGTTTTTCTTTTAAATTTTATGTGACACATTATAACAAAAAATATGTAAAAAGTAATGAGATACTAAAATATGTTAAACATTTTATTGTTATGAAATGATAATTAAATTTAAGAATTGCAGAAATTGATATATGTATAAGTTAAAATTTATTACTATATTATATAGCATCATCAAAACCTATTGAATATTAGTCACATTTCGCAATGTCAATAAATGTATAAATATAAATAAAATAATCATTAAAAATACATATTTCAAATATATCTTTGCAAAATAATGCCTAAAGCGAACTATAAAGTTTAAAAACAAATCAATAATGAAATTAATTTAATATCTTAACTAACCTAAATCAGTAATAACTATTGCGTAAAAATATTCTTCTAACTCACAAATATAAAACTAATTTAACAAATTGTGCGTATACAGTGCACCTCATAATTAACAGTTTGCAAAATTATTATATATAGATTTAATAACTTAATGTTCTGTGACATGCATACCATATTAAACGTCTGTGTCCGCGAAAAAACTAAATAGCAATTTTTGAAAATGTTTCATAATGAGCAGAAAACATTTTAAGTTCGTTTGTAAATATTTCAAAAGCGATGTGTAAATATTTTTGACTTATTTTTCAATGGTCAAGGTTGAGAATTAACATAAATTTTTTAATGTTACTCTGTTACTCAATACAATTAAGTAAATTTTGAATAAATATAAATATACCGCTAATACTACGATATATCATCGTATATTAAACATTATATTTTATTCTGAAATTTGTATTAGTTAAAAACAATGTTGGGTAAAATAATAGGACATTATGTTACGAGGAGTAGAAAACGATATATCTGAGCAAAATAATTACACAAGTTATCACGTAAATATTCGTGCCATAAAGTTGGAATCTTTATCGTGAACAAATTATAATACTCGTAAATATGTCACCAAGCAAATCACTTGACAAATTTGACATATATTAATGAAATCAACAGTTTGTAGTTATTTTGTTATGAAAAATATAAAAATATGCTATAAAGATTTATAGTAAAAAATTCCAAGATATTAAAAAAAAAAACTATAAATTACATTTCTCATTTATAGTATTTTAAAAATACATAAATATTAATTATTTTGTATTATATAATTGCAAATACTTTTGAATTAACATAGTGGAAAAAATTGTTAATTATTGAAAAACGAAATAGAAAATAATTTATTGTTATTTCATACATTAGTAAATAATTTATTATACGCAATAATAAGTTAACTTAAAGATGATACTTAAAAACATAAATAATATTATGTAAAAGTCATATTAACTTGTTTTATGAAATACAGATTTAGTTTAAAATTAAATATAAAAAATAAAAAAGCTTTAGAAAAAGTTCATGTTCAGCGAATGTCTAATGAACGTTTGGTTAAAAGAATTTATAAATGTATACGTTTGGTAGTGGACGTCCGATCAGTAATTGGAGTGGTATGATTGAGAGTGTGTTACGTGAACGAAAATTGCCAAGTTGTAGAAATAGAAGAACAAGTATAAAAGATTTTATGAATGTTGATATGGTTCGTCATCTTGAGCAAATGTCTAATGAAAGTTTGGTTAAAAGAATTTATATATATATATATATATATATATAAATTCTTTTAATAGAAGAGCATGTATGAGAGGTATAATAAATGTGGATGAAGCTAAAATTGCTTGTCTAGATAGGAATGTTTGGAGGAAACTGATTTCGGGATAGTGGAAAAAATTTATGCCACACCCTTTTGGATTCAAGGTGTGATTGTGTATATATAAACAATAATTATACATTTTTGACACAAAATAAACATACATTCTTAATTATTTTACTCAACAACAAAAATATACAAAATAGTTAACATTTCCAGAATTATTAATTAAATTTACTTATAATCCAACAAAAATTACTTGTTATATATCTAGAGAATTTTTATCGTTTCATTCACTTTCAATGGCAACGACGCAACGTAACACATAATTTATATTAAATTTTATTAAATATGATTGCAGTATAAAGCAGACCTGGCATAAATAAATCAAAATAAACATTATTTATAATTAATATTATCAGTAGTAATTTACATGTAACTATTTTATTACTTTATATCTATCTATTAAACATATTTTATTAGATAAAATACTCATTAGTTATTCAAACTTTTGTTGCAATTTTATTTTAGCAATTTTCATTTGATTTACAGTCTAATAACAACATTTTATTAGATAAAGTTGCAATGTCAATACAGAAATAAAGTAAAATGTTTTAATTTATGTATTCAGATTCAATATTTTCATTTTATTAACGTAGATTTTATGATCTAACTGATGATAATTGATAGTAAATATTATATAGTTATAAGTTGCTCATTTGCTTTGAAATTATGTTGTATAAGTGGGTTAATGTTAAGATTTTGTAGTTATCATCTTATAAAGATATTAAAATAAAATCTGATATTGAACTTATATAATAAAAGTGATAGTATAATATACTATCACTTTTATTATATAAGTTCAATATCAGATTTTATTTTAATATCTTTATAAGATGATAACTACAAAATCTTAAAAATATTATATCATGTTACAAAGAGCAGATAGCGATCTTTATTGTATTGAGCTTAGATACTTGCGACTGAACTGAATTGTTTATAGCAAAAATATGGAACAAATTAGAATTTATATTTCCGAAACTATAACAATTATAACATCCACGGTTATTAAAATCGATAGAAAATAAACAAATATTAAAAATAGCAATAACTCAATTTGCCCAAAAATGGTATATGGAACAAACAAAAAATCGACTGACAATGTCTTGCATAATAAAAATCTCTTTTAACGTTTTACATATTTCTTTTTTTGACATCCATATTGTAAATTACACTATTTGTTAATTAAATAAACAAATTTTGCTTCTTCTTCAAATAAGAATAAGTCAATGATACTGAATATAACAGAACAAATATTTATTAAGCAATAGACAAATTTTGAACACCTAAATCTTTAAAAAAATATTTATATATGTTAAAATATTTACTTATACAAAATTTTATTTGACATTTAGATATTTTTTCTCTGAATAGAAATGCCTAAAATCAATTATGATTGCATGACTTTTTTTCATATTATTGCATCAATATTTTTGTGAATTTTATTTTAATTTTTACAATGACGTCAGTACATATTAAATATAATTTTGTTCATGGAATTTTTCTTCATTTGGTACATTACTCTTTCATAACAAAAATGATTTAATTTTTAACTTAATTATACATATTATGAAATTTTAACTGTATTTTTATTAAATGACCACCTGACTAGACCTCACAGAGTTCTAGATTTAAATCTCGCTTGTGTAATTATTAGTATTCGTTGCAAAGTATTAGTACCTACATATCAATATTTTTTTAAACAGTATTTTTGTATCAGAACTAATTAAGTTCTATAAAATAAAACTGCTTTAGATTAAATTTCTGTATAAATATTTATTTAAACTCGACGTTTCGACGAAACTCAACTCTCGTAAAAATAACAATATTTTGTAATTTTAAAAATTGCATTTACAAAACATGTAAAATTACATAAATTTTTTACAGTGTAACTTGTTTTTATGTACTGTTATTTACTGTAATGTCATAAGTATTTTTTATCCTGATGAAGACAAGCGTTGAGTTTCGTCGAAACGTCGATTTTAAATAAATATTTATACAGAACTTTAACCTAAAGCAGTTTTATTTTAATACAATGAGTTCTGAAAGATTTTTACTACCTATGTTAAGTTTTTTAAATTGCAAAATGACTTAATAGTAAGACATATTGTACCAAACATACATACATACATACATACATACACAATCTCGCCATGTACCCAAAAGGGTGTGACACAAACTCTTTTTATCATTCCGAAATCAGTCGCCTCTAAACATTCCTATCCAAACAAGTAACTTTCGCTTCATCCAAATTCATAATTTCTCTCATACATGTTCTTTTATTCCTACTACTTGGAAACTTTCGCTCACGCAAAACACTCTCAATCATACCACTCCAACTACTCATCATGACGCAGTTTATAAAGTGATTCTAATGTGGAGAAGAGAGAGTCATCATTGTCCATTTATGTTGTTAATACTGTTAAACTAAAATAATTTAATTACTTGAAAAAAATTGTAAAATGACAAAAAATGTATGAGAATTTGTTAAAACGTGTTTGAAATAATACCAACGTAACTACAACGTACATAAAAATATATTTAAAAAAAACGAAAGTTCTCTTAAAACAGGAAACAAAATATAATACTAGTTTTATGATTTAAAGAAACGTAACAATTTAGCAATTACAGCTATTTCTAAAATCACAAACCTGTTAAATAGACAATGTACTCATAGATTAAATTATAAAGAAAATATCATAATATAAAAAGTATCTAGTTAGCCAGGTTTAAAACATTAGAACATCAAAACAAAAGACTATATCTAAACAAAGGAAGCTCATCTCGTTTTAATGACCAGACACTCACAAAAAAACAAGAAATAAAAAAATTAAGGTAGCAATAAGAAAAATTTTGACAAATTGTGTCTTTGTTTCGAGTTAAATTCGTAAATTATAAATAGAATACGACAACTTTCCAAGCCTGAAGAACTTAAAACGTAAGTTCATTTACTCTCTATTATGTAGTTTACTATTGCGCGTATATACACTTATGCTTTTATACTTGTTTAAAAGTAGGTAAAGTATTCAGAGTGATATAACATCGATGTTCTTAGTGAAATGTTAACTCATTTTAACAGAGACGTATTCAATAAATATTTATCACAATGACATATTTCTAAGCTATTATTTTTATCAATATTTAAAAATTTTTAGTTTTATCGTAAATAATTTTAATGTCTTATTATTTTTTTCTTTAATCGTATCATGATAGTAATATTACGTTACTATATTGCCAATGTTACTAGTACAATAATAATATTATTATACAGCAGTTAGTTACTATATATATGTATATATATATATATATATATATATATATATATATATACCGTGTGTTGACTTGGACCGTCGTACATAGAGATTTAGCATGTAAAATCAGAAATGTGCGATTTCCTGCTTCCCAAATTATTTTACAAAAAAAAACTTATGATAAATGTTTTAGGGCATACTTTTCTGCATGTAAATCAATTACTAAAATTTTTTACTTGGAACCTTCCTAACGTCAAGAATTAGGTCTAAAGTTGTTAAGAAATTGACTGTAAAATGGCAGTAGCCGTGAAATAGCATATAGCATTTAGCATTTGTTTTATTTTTGTTTCAATATCACGGCTAATGCCATTTTCAGTCAATTTCTTGACAACTTTAGGGCTAATTCCTGATTTTGGGATAATTTCAAAAAAAAAATTCTTGATTGATTTACATGTAAAAAAGTGTTTCCTAAAACATTTATCCCAAAGTTTTTCTTGTAAAATAATTTGGGAAGCAGGAAATCGCACATGTCTGATTTTACATGCTAAATCCCTATGTACGACGGTCCAAGTCAACACACTGTATATCATTAACTACTGTAGTTATGATAGCTAAAAACAAAATTGTCTTGACATAAATATGCCACCTATTTACAGAATTATATATATATCATAAAAATATAAAAAATAATAAAAAAAATATTTAGCCGCATCGAAAAATGTTAAAAATAAAAGTTGTTAGTTAGTACTTGTTTAGCAACTTTTGATAAATGTATTTTTTCGAAATATATCTCTGTTGCGAAATATTCGTGAAATACATAAAAGTGACATCAGGAAATTACCACTTCCAGTTTGCAAATCTTTACCAAAAGTTGCTCAAATTGAGATATTCACTTCCGAAGCTTAAATATGAAATTTGATAAATATTCCGTTCAGCCGAATTTGCTCTACACTTATCCACAGACCGACAGACGGACATCACGCTAAGAACAGCTGATTCGTATTATACTATAAACCTAATTCCTGCTTATCTGTTAAAATTTCGATATGTCAAATTTGGTATGCTTACAATAACTCCCTTATCATATGTGATATGACAATCGGTAATTAGCTTAGTAGTAACCAAAGCCATAGAATTGATACTAAAGACTTATCATTCTATTTGTTAAAATAAAAATTAAACAAATTTACGTAATATTTATTATTAAATTAATTACACGTATAAAAATAAATAAAATATTTGCGATCATAAATAGAAATGATAATAATAAAATTATTGTAACTGCCATTTAATGTAACTGATATTCTTTTGTTTTTTATTGACTACATCATACTTTTTTCTTATATAATCACATTGAAATATAGAGTTAAAATAATAACAAACTTAATGCAAATAAAAAAAAATTGTCTTGCAACATTGGAAATTAAATTAACATTATAATATATATTTATTTTCTTCAATTGCGATAAAAACTAAATAAAAATTAAAAACATACATACACACACACATATTTAATGTAAGTTAGTAAATTGCAATTTATATTATATACGTATGTATGTGTAATGCAACAAGGAAGTGTTCTATAGAAAACTGTATGTTATGTGGTTGTGCAATGTACCATATGACTATATGACTATTTCAAGAAATTCTAGACCTAGTAGTCATTTTAGAAAATGCTTTCTTCTAGAACCTCTGCTAGCTACTGGTTTTATTTCTGCGTGCTATATTATAATTAAACAAGATTAGAAGTATATGGGTAAACCCATATTTAGACCACTTTTACATTTTTAGGAAAGTTGGTAACACAATATCGTTAATATAATTATAATTTATGTGGGCACTAAGAGAAACTTTCCTGAAAATTTGATCAAAATCGAATAAATAATGTAGCGACAATAAATTTTAAAACAAAAAATTGTGATTTTTTTCTCTCTTGATAAGTTGGTAACACTGTATTTTGTTAAAATTGCATTTTTGTATGAAAATTTGATTAAAATCGGTTAAATAGTGGTCATAATGAATTTCCTTGCAGTCAAAGTGGTAAAAACATATAAAAAATTGAAATTATTTAGATGTAAATAATTAATCGCAGGGTTGCATAAAAATCATGTTTTTTTTATTTAAATTAAATAAAAATTATGACTAATTTTACACAAAATAATAAATATAAATAAAATATCAAAAATTCGGAATCGTTTGGGCACCGAAAAAACCGCCAAATTAGTTTTTTTTTTTTTGTATAAACAACTGAACTCTTAAGTTTGATATTCTGATAAAAAATGTATAGATCTATCTTAAAACATTTGTTCATTTTCAAAGATTTATTTAATATCAAAAATCGTTGCACTGTGATTGTTATTTAATTATAATATAAAGATTATAAATGGTTCAATAAATATTTTCATTATGACTTGATTTTTAATACCTGATAGCTAACGTCCACCTGCAAACGTATACCATCAAAATCATTCAAATAAATCTTTTTAACCAAACGTTCAATAGACGCATTTGCTCAACATGTCCGAACCATCTTAACTGACTCTAGCACGGGGCAACTTTTGCTACAACATTTTTTTCAATTTCACACTCATCATACACTAATCTATTTTATACATATATATATATATATATATATATATATATATATATATATATAAATATATATTAAATATTAATATCACAATAAGGAAATAATAGAAAATTAAATTATTGTTTAACACAATTTATATACGTATTCCATATCATTTATAAACAGAAATCTTGTATTTTTTATATATTTCTATTTGTAAGTGAAAAGCTAAAAAAAATACTTTATTTATTTACCAACTTTAATTATTGCAAGTGAAATAAGCAATCAACCATTTTAAAACATTTCAAAGCTAAAAATACAATTTACAGTAATTTCCTGAAAAACAAAACACACTTTCCAAATTAATTTGCTTTATTTCAATTATCAGGTAACGAATTTCAACTACAAAAAAAAAAGGTTTAAAAAAAAAATACGCAGATAAACGAAAATGAGAAAGAAAGTATTGAATATTGTTCATTCGAGGTAAAGTGAAGTATTTTGTTATTTTAAATTAACGATTTCCCACATGTTGAGAGTCGTAAAATTTCGTAAAAACCATTTTCACACATACAATCGCATACATATACACGCACATATATATATATATATATATATATATATATATATATATATATATATATATATATATACGCACACACGCATTATAAGTGATTTTAAAATTAATTTGTTATAGAGAAATTTACACTTGAAAAAACAAAAAATTGTTAAATATAAAAATATATCCTATTCTAATTTGAATTTGTTTTTTCTTCAAACGTATCATAATATTAAATATTACGTTACCATATTGCCTATGTAGAAATAGGTCATTATGTACAATAATAACATTGTAATACAGCAGTTAGTTACTATATACACCACTGGTGGCAGCATCAAACATAATACAAAAGTGTATTTAATCTGACATTTTCAGTAGCTATATTGACAAACTATTTTTGATTTACAAAAAATTACGAAAAAAATGAAATGAAATGAAAAAAAGTGTTTTTTTTTTCAGTGTAAAAAAAATTAACTTTTAAAGCGTATACAAAATCAAAAAACAAGAGATATCATTTTAGAGAATTTAATTCTTTATAATTACGTCTTAAAGTTTCGAGATCTCGGCGAGACAAGGTTGAAAAACATAGTTTTGAGAAAAATGCGTTTGAAGTTTGAAGTTACTTTTTACCACTTTGACTGCAAGGAAAAAGTGGTATAGCGTTTGGTACGGTGTCTGTAACATTTTCAAAAAAAAAAAAAATTGTGTATAGAAATCCTTCATATAGCTTCTAGATGACGAATCTGAACTTAATTTATGTGGGTGTATAGATTTTTTTAAAGTGTCAATCAAATTAATTAATTATAATATATTTTCAGATTAAAAATTAATATAAAATTCAATCTGAAAGTTCTCATCGCACAAAATTGTATTATTTGCACTTACATATATCTGTTTAAAATGCATTTTTTTTTTTAGATCATCATAAGTTTATAATTTTTTAAAATCAAAATCAATAAAAATTTACGACATTTTTACACAAATAAATTGATATTGTTGAAAAAATTATTAAGATAATTTTACTTTCATTAGACAACCTCAATAATAATAATAAGTAATATTTCTTAAAATTGTGTTGCGTGCAGAAATGTCATTATTATCTGCAAGAACATTTTAATATCATCAACACGTGTAAAAACATTTGATTCTTTATTATCTCTTTTTCTTTGAAGAAATAAAGAATAAACGAACAAATTTACTCGGTAAAGACTCTAGAGAAAGTGAAAATAAGTTAAGAACACTCTGTATATATATGTACATATGTATACAGTATGTACATATAGTCACATATATGTATTTTTACATGCGATGTTATATTTTTTGTCTTTTTATTTAAAGAAAGTTTTTTTTTTATGTTTTGTTCTTTCTCAATCTGCAAATAATATTTGTGTACATTATTGTAAGTGAGTAAAAAAATTAGAATTATTTAACCTAAGTATACAAATGTTTGTTTTAAATATTTGAAATTTCTAGATAACTGCTTGTGTTAGGCACGTTTTTATAAAAACAATTTAACTAAAATTGATTTTAAGTCTACAAAAAAACTTTGGTTTTAAATTCTACTGGCATAATTATTATCACTATTAATAAAACAATCCTTTTTACCACTTTGACTACAAGGACTGCTGGTATAGCGTTTGGTACGGTGTCTGTAACATTTTAAAAAAAAAAAAAAAAAAATTGTATAGAAATCCTTCATATAGCCTCTAGATGACGATTCTGAACTTAGTTTATAAGTGGGTGTATGGATGTGCGTCGTCAGCTCGCTCGCTCGGTCGTAAGTCAAAATTTTGTGGCCGCAACTCCTCCTAGACAGTGCAACCGATTTTAATGAAATTTTCAGGATAAATTTGTCTAGTGCCCAAGATGGTCATGTGGTTTTGGTTTTTTTCCAGTAATGCCAACTTTCCGAGAAAAAATTACTAAAGTTTTTAAAAATTTATTGTGGCTACATTATTTATCCGATTTTGATAAAATTTTCAGGAAAGATTCCCCTAGTGCCCACATAAATTTCGTAATTTTAATAAATTACAGTGTTGCCAACTTTCCGAGAAAAAAATTACTAAAATTTTTAAAAATTTATTATGGCCATGTTGTTCAACCGATTTTATTCAAATTTTCACAAAAGACTCTTCTGGCAAATTTTGAGCGTAACAGAAGAGCGTAAAATCGATTCTTGGCACTCAAACAGTTAAATAATATGTATTTCAATTGATATGTTTGAGAATTACGGTAAATATCAATATATGACTTTAGTTAAATTAGATAAAATTCTTTCAAAACTAATTATATTAAAATAAAACGGCTTTAGGATATAGTTCTGTATTAATATTTATATGTATTAATATTTATAAAGATACAAATGACATTTACAGTAAAAAAACGGAATATAGAAATAAGTTACTAGATAACAAAATAAGTTACTTACTAGATCATAAAATTTATTAATTTTTAACAAATGGAAGTCGAATTTTATTTAAATCCGTGCTTTTACACCGATTGATGTTATCTTTTAATTATTATCTATTTAATTACTCCTACTGATAATTATTTCTGATTATTTGTATTAAATTATTTTTGATTTGTTTTCTTCATATTTTAAACATGTGATTAGCAAAACCCGTTAACAATATTTCTCTGTGAATTTAAATATAGATAAAACATTAACATTTATTTCAAAACCAAACAAAAAATTTCCATTCCAAAAAAAAAACAGCATAAAATTACATAATTATTTCTTGAAAATCTTCTAGCAATTTTTATAAAAACTTCTTTGTAAAATTTCTTCTAGATTTTAGTTAAATAAATATTAGATTTTGAAACAAACAAATTTGTTTAGTTCTAGCCTTCAACTTAAAAACTTGCTTTAATGACTTCAATTAGCAAATTACGGAATCTGGACACGAACATTTTTGTGGACAAACCTAATATTTGCTTAATTTTAGTGAATATTAGCTAATATTTGTTTTATTTGATTTTTAAAATTATTTCTATTTTATGGCACAATAAACTGTTTTATAGCATTTTCTTTAAAATATTCTTGACACCATTTTATGGTTCAATCATTTTTAATGATGAAAAATTTAAACGTAGATATTTTAATATATATTTTATTTAACTATCTATTGTTAAATTTTTAACTAAAATAATATATTGATTGATTTCTAACCTTCAGAATTATTTCCACATTGCTAAAAAATCATAGAAAATACAAAACTAAAACAAAAAGTAGTTACAGTAAAACTTGTGTAGATTCCTGTTGTAAAAAGACTTACCAACACATACGTAAAACTATACTACACTACTATACTACTGCTATACTATACTACTATACCAATACTACACAAATACAAATAAGCATCTCCTGACTGATATAATTATGCATATAAATATAAAAGCAAGATTTGACTCTTATACAATGTAAACACCGTTTTCATAGTATTTTTTTAACAGTGTAGTCATCAAAATTGGTCAGTCAATATCAAAATCAGTTTTATTCTATAATTTAAAATAACACTACTTTGTTTAAGTCAAAGAAGAAAGATAGTACAAGCTAGGAACCAGGTTTCCGTGCTAATTGCACGTTGGAGTCTCTTGCGTATTAGCCTCATTTAAACATGTTTATTTCATATATTAAGTTGCAAAATTTGAAAATAATATATTATATTACGAGTATAAAATGGTATTAATTTTCCATGAGTATTAAAATATGCAGTACTAGTCTTGACGAGTGCTGCAATTCATACGAGTGGTATATGAACATTCTGTGCAAGTTTTACACTATACTTTTTCTACGACTATACAATAGAAAATTATAGCAACAACGCTGACTCATCAGATAATGAAATATTTTTTCCACGACTGTATATCCATTATACAAAAAAAATGAAAAAAAAATTATTTCTAATAAATATTTCATCCATAACTTCTATTATATTAAATCCATTTTACAAAACTAATAAGCTTATTTTAAATTTAAAAAAAAACAATTTTGTTATGATAAAAAACAATAAAAATAAATATTATATCTTCAATAAAATATAAAAATTACATACACAAGTACTTAATTTTTGTAATCTGTAAAAATTATTCCAGAAAAAAAATATTTTTATATTTTTAAGAAATAAGTTTATAATTTCAGAAAACTTTTGATTATTTTGAAAGGATGGACAACCCTACAACTGCGCATACTCAGTACAGTTGCAAACTAGTTCTATACAGTTATCAGAAACAAAAAAACTTAAAACAATAATAAAATTATAAATTTTTAAATATTAATTAAAAAATCGACGTTTTGAAATACTCTACGTACATCATCATCAAACAAAAATTATACAAATGATAATATATCTAAACCATCCAAATAAATCTGCTATTGCACAACATGCATTAGAAAATCTTCATGATGTAAAATTCAAAGATACTATAATAATTGCAAGACCCATCAATATTAACAGTAGATTGATAAGAGAAGGAATAGAAATTTATAAAGGAAAAAAATATCAGCAATCAGTGTCCTAATTTAAAAAAAAATTTGGCTTTCTTTATAATAAATTAATTTTATAATCTAGTTACTGGTAATTTGTTACCTAGTAACTTGTTTCTATGTTCTGTTTATTTATTGTATATGTCATTTATATAATTTTTCCTGATGATAATATTACGTGGAGTATGTCAAAACGTCCATTTTTCAATTAAAATTTATCCAGAACTTTTTATTTTATAATTTTATTATTGTCTTAATATATTGTTCCTGATAACTGTAGAACTGGTTTATACATACATACATACATATACAATCACGCCATGTACCCAAAAGGGTGTGGCATAAACTCTTTTCGTCATCCCGAAATCAGTCGCCTCCAAACATTCCTATCCAAACAAGCAACTTTCGCTTCATCCACTTTCATAAAACTGGTTTACAACTGTTAGTTTTTCGCAGTATGTACACTGTAAAAAATATATTTAAATTTAAGTAATTTTACATAGGTTTTAACAGTAAAATAACAAAATTTTGTTTTATGAAAAATTTCATTTACAAAACATGTAAAATTACATGATCCAAAATAATCGAGAGTCTCCCGATATTATAAATTAATTTCCCATTTTTTTGCAAATATCCTAAAGCCTTTTATTTTAATATGTTTAGTTTTGAAAGATTTTCTTACTATGTTAATAATAAATAATACTTTTCTATTGTAGAATGAAAGTGAATTCTCAACAAGCCAGACAGTATCTAATTATAAAGTTGTGATTAGAAGATGTTCAGATAGAACTTAGAACTGTAAAATGCTAAAGTACAAGGCACATAATTTATAAAACAACTAGTTTTGCTAACGTAAAGATGCTTAGTAATCATGAAGGAAAGATATGCAATTTCACTTTCATTCAAAATGAAAATGAAATTTTACTCTTACTATTATAACTTCTGCACAACAACAGGCCGAGATGTAATTTCATAAAAGTTATTTAACGCTTTGCAATAACATATGTTCCTATATTTTTCTGCACTTGCATCATATTATTAATAAGTTATAATAAATATTCTAGTTTACTATTTTATGTTTCATTAATCATTCCTATATTTTATTTATTTATTTGTTTATTATTTACAGTTGAAAGAACAAAAATAAATTGAAAATATATAATGATTAATGAAACATAAAATAGTATACTAGAATATTTATTATAACTTATTAATAATATGATACAAGTGCAGAAATAAGTTCCGGAAATAAGAGAAACAAATATTTCATTTAAAATTTATTTTAATTATTTTATTATAGTATAAAATCTTTCAGAACCTATTAATCATTATAAACTTTATCGTAATAATGACATATGTTTAGTAGTAATATTAAACAAGATTAGAAGCATATGGATAAACCCATATAAGATCACTTTGACAATATTATTTTGAACTGATGAAAACGAGCGCTCAGTTTTTATAAGATAATTAAACAGAATCTAATCCTAAAATAGTTTTTATTTTAGCTTGTAAAAACTTCAAAAATAAGACTAAAATATTTTTTTACTCTTAGTAAAATTTACTTTTAGTAATATTATATAATTTATGTGGTCAATGCAGTTTTGTTGCCTACGTTGATGTATGGTAGTAAATGTTGGGTTTGGTTGCAAAAGCATAAACGGAAAATGACTGCTGTGGAAATGAGATTTTTACGTGGGGTATGTGGTGTAAATAAGAGAGATCGGGTGCGAAATAGATTAGTGTATAATGAGTCTGAAATTGAAAAAAATTTTGTAGCAAAAGTTGGTGTAAGTCAGTTAAGATTCGGACATGTTGAGCGAATGTCTAATGAACGTTTGGTTAAAAAGATTTATTTGAATGATTTTGATGGAATACATTTGTAGGTGGACGTCCGATGAGTAGTTGGAGTTTGTGCCCACCCTTTTGGGTACATGGAGTAATTCTGTATGTATAAGAAGTATCATGAATGTGGGATGAAACTGGAATTGTTTATCTAGATAGGAATTTTGGAGAAAAATAATTTCGGTATAGTGGAAAAAGTTTGTGCCACATCCTTGTGGGGTACATGGCGTGATTGTGTATTTATTTTTTCCGAAACTTGTTTAACCACAAAGACCTTATCTTCCTTTTCACAAGAAACTCACATCCGAATAGTGAATAAACTATCTAAAGCCACTTTCGTTCTTTATCATTTGCGTGTTACTATAGCAACCATGATATATCAACAAAACAAGTGACAATTGAATGTCATAATGAACTGTACAATTGTACTTATCATATTAAACTTTCACTTAAATTGCACGAGTAAATAGTTACTATAAGAAATACGTATAAAACCATAGACGGTACCACGGTCATGACAAAAAGTTGTATAAAAATAAAAAAAAAACTAAATTGCATAGTTTTTTTTTGTACAGAAAAATAAATAACTAACGGTTAATGATCTAGAATTTTCTTTTAGTTTATTTATGTTGGTTACATCAACGTTTCTATTAATAAATAATTAAATGTATTATAAATTTTATGTACTTTGATAGAATATAATTATAGAATAAATTTGTATATAAATGTAACCCTGAATTAGATTATGCTTATTTGGGTTTACCTTCAAAATTATTTTTTATATTTATATAAGGTTAATGGTCCAATTTATTATGATCACTTTATTTAACCGATTTTAATCAAATTTTCATAAAAGATTCTTCAAAATACAGTGTTGCCAACTTATCGAGAAAGAAAAAAATCACAAATTTTTTTAAAAATTCATTGTGGCTACATTGTTTATTCAATTTTGATTAAATTTTCCGAAAAGTTTCTCCTAGTGCCCACATACATTATAATATTATTAAAATACAGTGTTGCCAACTTTCTGAGAAATGTCAAAGTGGTCTATATATGGGTTTACCCATATACTTCTAATCTTGTTTACTATAAAGTCATTTGTTCATCGAAACGTCAATTATTAATAAAAATTAATACAGAACTATATCCTAATATAGTTTTATTTTAATATAATAAGTTCTGAAAGATTTTGTTACTATATTTAAAAATAATTATATTGAGGAGTGTGACTATTTATCTCGTGTTGTCATTTTTCAATATCATGATAATAATGTACGTGGAGTACGTCGAAACGTCAATTATTAATAAAAATTAATACAAAACTATATCCTAAGGCCGTTTTATTTTAATATAACTAACTCTGATAGATTTTTTTACTTCCTTTTGAAAATAATTATATTGAAGAGTCTGACTATCGTCTTCTATTTTCATTTTTTAGTATCATGATAATGATGCACGTGGAGTACGTCGAAACGTCGATTATTAATAATAATTAATACAGAACTATATCCTAAAACCGTTTTATTTTAATATAATAAGTTCTAAAGTTGGTGTTAGTCAGTTAAGATGGTTCGGACATGTTCAGCGAATGTCTAATGAACGTTTGGTTAAAAAAAGTTATTTGAATGATTTTGATGGTATACGTTTGCAGGTGGACGTCCGATGAGTAGTTGGAGTGGTATGATTGAGAGAGTGGCTTGCGTGAGCAAAAGTTTCCAAGTAGTAGAAATAAAAGAGCATGTATGAGAGTAATTATGAATGTGGATGAAGCGAAAGTTGCTTGTTTGGATAGGAATTTTTAATGGCAACTGATTTCGGAATGATAAACAGAGTTTGTGCCACACCCTTTTGGGTACATGGCGTGATTGTGTATGTATGTATGTATGTAAAAAATTTTTTTACTATATTTGAAAATAATTATATTCAGAAGTCTGACTATTAGCTTCGTATTGTCATTTTTCAGTATCATGTTGAGCTTATTTCGTTATTTCCTTATTTTTAATTTTGTCTCGTATTTGTATCGTCCCAGTTTTTTCAATACAATGCACAGTAAAATAAGTAAACTGTGTAGTATTAAAAAAAAACTAATTGAACATAGTAACTTACTAGTATGGATATTACAACATTTTATTTTCTATTTTATATAACACACACACACACTTAAGTTAACTTACGATTAACTTTAATACGTAACGTATTTAAGTTTTTTTTTTTATAATTTTTTCAAAGTTGTTTTTTAGTTAAGGATTAATGTACCGGAACTAATAGTAGTATATTGTATTTAGAAATTAATTCATTAGCTGAAATCTGTAATTTGTTAAACTAAATTAACAAATAAAATAGTTGTATTGAAATACTTTATTAATTAACAAGTATTTATAAGTATTACGGCACAAACCATAGGCGAGTTTTGTTATATTTATTTAAATGAGTAATAAATATTAATCATTACATGCGAGTATTAGAAGCATGTGGGTAAACTCATATATAGGCCACTTTTATATCAACTTATAAATATTAAAAAAAATAAAAATAAAATACTTTTTTTACACTTGGAAATTTGTATATCTTTTTCTGATGATATATATATATAAAAACGTCGATTTTTAAATAAAATAAATAATCCCAAAACTATTTTATTTTAAACTTACAAAGCTTTGATTGGTCAAAGAAGTGTTAAATAATAATTCAATTACTCACTGGCGTAAATAATAAATAACATTAACTATTAAGAATTATTTTTATATTTAATAAAATTAAAAAAATTCGTAGGTAAAAAGTATATATTTGTGTATCTCTATAGATTGCTGATTAGAAGTTCAATTTTATTTAAAATTTGCTACTGATGATGAAAACTTAGCTTCCAAAATACTTATGTAGCTTTATTGTCTTTAATTAAATTTGTGGTTTAAAAAATTTATAATCAAATTTATTATTTTTCATAAATTTTCTTTACAGTAGATTATTATATATTATTTTGACCAATCAATAATGTTTCCATTAATATTAATCACATCGTGTATTCTGAATATTAGTAAAACTATATAATTTTATTATTAATAATACTATTAAACAATTAACATAGTAAAAAAATTTCAAAACTCATTATTATCAAAATAAAACGGCTTTAAATTTTTTTAAATTTTAGTAATTTTTTTCTCGGAAAGTTGGCATCACTGGAAAAAACCAAAACCACATGACCATCTTGGGCACTAGATAAATTTTTCCTGAAAATTTCATTAAAATCGGTTGAACTGTCTAGGAGAAGTTGCGGCCACAAAATTTTGTCTGACGACCTAGCGAGCTGACGACGCACATCCATACACCCACATAAACTAAGTTCAGATTCGTCATCTAGAAGCTATATGAAAGATTTCTATACAATTTTTTTTTTTTTTGAAAATGTTACAGACACCGTATCAAACGCTATACCACTTTTTCCTTGCAGTCAAAGTGGTAAACAGGCTTTAGGTTTAAGTTCTATATTAATATTTATTAATAATCGACGTTTCGATTAACTCAACGTATGTCTTCATCAGGAAAACTGATAAAAATTACATTTACAGTAAATAAACAAAACATGGAAACAAGTTACAAGTTAACAAAATAAGTAACTAGATCATAAAATTTATAAATATTTATTTAACGGAAGCCAAATTTTATTTAAATCAGTGCCTTCACACCTACAGCCGTTTTATTTCTATTAAACAATTATTTTTTTGCTCGAGCAACAAACTGTCTCGACCAAATTCAATCTATTAAAATATAATTTATGAATGAAAGTGGAAAAAAGATTAAGGTAGTGAAATTTTCGTAGCCGAATGAAAAGTCGCCGCCACTGATTCTCGATCGTCAACGATATTTTCAAAAAGAAACGAATAACGAATGTAGCCTAAGGTCGTGAATGACCCACATTTCGTTATGTAAAAGTTATTTTACATCTACATAAGAAAGTTTAATATCTCCCAAATATTATTAAATATATATTTTGTTGATTTCGTTTTTATTTTTCTATCATGTTACCGCATTCGCATTTTAAAAAGTATTTCTGTTTAGTATTTTTGTTACTTAATTTTTATCTTGTAAAAAGCGCCGAATTAAATTGTAGAATTTTATACGATATATAATTTCTCTAATTTGAACAAAAAACGTCACAAATTTTATTTTGTTCTAATTCGATTTTAAATATCTTTCATCTACTTTTTATTTGATATAACTGAAAATTTTGTCTCATAAATTTTTTCAAAATATATTTTATATATAAATTTAAAACGTTATAACATAATAAAAAATCTTTCAGAACTCATTATATTAAAATAAACTGTTTTAAGTTAAAGTTCTGTATTAATATTTATTTATAATAGACGTTTCGACGAACTTATCGTCCGTCTTTTATCAGAAAATAATAATAAAATAACATTTACAGTAAATAACGGAAATATAGAAATAAGTTACTAGGTAACAAATAAGTAACTAGATTATAAAATTTATAGATTTTTTTATTAATGGAAGCAAAATTTTATTCAACTAACTAAACTAATTTCGTGATAATGGAAAGTGTTTGTGCCAAACTCTTTTGGACACATGACGTGATTGTGTATGTATGTATATTATAGATTCAATAAACCCTGAGATAATAACTAATATATTTACTTAAAGCAATAATTTATTTAAAAAAAAAATTTTAATCAAAATTTTTATACAACCAATAACAAAATCCATGCAATTTTGAAAAAAATGCACTATATTGTATATATTCATTAAATTTTAACAAAAATTTATCATATTCATAGCAATATTAAAGTTTTAATTAAGAATAAAATAATGTTCTAATACACAACTAATATAATTTCACTAATTATAAAATATTTGTACAGAATTTTTTACCTTAAGTACCATTAAATTTTATATTAATCTTTAGTTTATTTTATAATTAAGTGTATCAAAAACTAAATAATGTAAAAAAATATAGATAATAAATTATGTAGTAAAAAGTAAAAGCATAGCTAAATGAAAAATATAGCATGAAAAACTGAAATTACCTAATATAGATTTTCATAATACTAAAGTAGTATTTCACAAATTAATTTTTGATTTCAATAACAAATTTATTAAAACAATGACTCATACACTTGACACCTTTTTCAAAATCTTTTAAGTTAGAACTTTATATATTTTTTACAATGATTTTTTGTGTATATTTATTACAAAGAACTAATTAAACATTAGTTATTTTTTAGATAAAGAAAAGTATTGACTCTGCCGGGAGTCGAACCCGGGTCTTCTCCCGGTCAATACTTTTCTTTATCTAAAAAATAATTAATGTTTAATTAGTTTTTTGTAATAAATATACACGGCTTAATGCACAAAAATTCATTGTAAAAAACAATTTTCAACGCCAAAAAATATTTAATTAACTTTATATATTTGTTATCTAAATATATTTTTGGTTTTATATCTTAACAAATGAGGACTGGTGACAAATGTGCCAGTTAATGAGCTTTGAGACAAGACTGTTAAAAGATTAAAAAGATTAAAATAAAAATACTTCAGAATTAAGTTCTGTATATATTTTATTTAAAAATCGACATTTTGATATATCAGGAAAAAATATACAAATGACATATATAATAAACAAACAAAACATAGAAACAAGTTACCAGGTAACAAAGTAAACCCTCTACATATGAAAAAAAAATGTTTTTTGCAAAAAAAATTCAGGAAATTATTATTGAAATTCCATGGCAACAAAAAAAAAACAATATTTATAATTTAACATTAATATTGTTGATCAGAAAACAATTATATTTATATATTTATTGTTAAACGCTTGTCAAATATTTATTAAACAATATAACTTCTATACTATTATTGCAAGCAAACAAGGAAGTTATATAGAAGGTCGCCTATTTAGCTCTTTCTAAAAAAAAGGAAAGTTCTTTATAGATTACACAGAAAATCTCTTGAATGAATCTTTATCAACTTTTACGCAAATCACAAGGAAACCAAGATAAAATATAATAGTTTTTTTGTGATAATTTTATATCAAAAATGGAAGTCGTTTTTCTATTCAATGTTGTTACTCTTCAAACTTGTAGTTTTTCTTGTAATCAAGAATTTTTAAACAATAAAAAAATCTAGATATAAATATCTGTAACATTGTAAAAAAATCTTTCAGAACTCATTATATAAAATAAAACGTCTTTAGGTTTAAGTTCTGTCTTAATAATCGACGTTTCGATAAACTCAACGTTCGTCTGTATCAGGAAAAAATGATACAACTGACATTTACAGTAAATAACAGAACATAGAAACACGTTACTCAATTTAATTACATTATAACAGAAATCAAAAGAATATTAAATTTTTTTTTTTCAAAAAGAGCTATTAAAAAAAATTAAATACATATAGTTTTGATAAAAACATACACAAAGGGTTTTGTTGATTTTCGGTGCTTTGCCGATCAACCAGCCAATACACAAAAGTTATGCTTTGCTGTTATTATTTTAATTAAATTTAATCATTTTTCTTTGTTTTGAATAATTTATGGAATAGGTTCTGTAGTATGGTTTGCTATATATATATATTTTATTTATATAGTTATATATATATAATAATGGTTTTTAGCAATCCTCATAGCATGCTATTAACATCGGATTATCTCATGTTTAAATAAACAGACACATTGTAAAAAAAAATAGGAATATATTTAAACATCAGGTATAGCACAATATGAAAAAAAAAATTTTCTACTCCTATTAAATAATATATTCATTATTTGTGTGTTTCTTGATAGTTAATGTTATTCATTACTCACACCAGTGAGCTTTTTTTTTTATTAGTCAACCTCTTTTAATCAATCTAAACTTTGTAAATTCATAGCTCAACAATTTGTAACGAATCACAAAATTACATTTGAAATATTTGCCGAATTATCACTAATACTGCGATTATTTATATTGTAATTATTTTGAAATGTTAATTCTAAAAGTGTAATTTTCTATTATCATTTTTTAAATGACAATATTATCGAAGTATCCATTTCTTAAAGTAAACGTCATATGTTTTATATATTTATTAAATTATTTATAATTTTCTAAGAAAATAGTAAGTACAAAGAACATTAAATATATATTTATATATATATATATATATATATATATATATATATATATATATATATATATTTATAATTTAGTAATTTAAATTATATATGGTAATTAAAAATATTCATAATGATAATTTATTAACTCTTTAACGATTGATTAGGACAGTAAAAATCTTTAACTTTTTATTGATTATTGAAATTATAACTTATAATACATTTTACTATTGATAACTTAAAAATTTTAAATCTAGATAAACATTGATTGAAATTTGATATATCGATTTTTATATAATTCTTTTTTTTTATAAGCATTCAAAAACATTTGTTTGCAAAAAAAAATTCTTTTTAATGAAAAATAAATTTTACTATTGATAACTTAAAAATTTAAAATCTAGATAAACATTGATTGAAATTTGATATATCGATTTTTATATAATTCTTTTTTTTATAAGCATTCAAAAACATTTGTTTGCAAAAAAAAAATTCTTTTTAATGAAAAATAAATTTTACTATTGATAACTAAAAAATTTAAAATCTAGATAAACATTGATTGAAATTTGATATATCGATTTTTATATAATTCTTTTTTTTATAAGCATTCAAAAACATTTGTTTGCAAAAAAAAAATTCTTTTTAATGAAAAATAAATTTTACTATTGATAACTAAAAAATTTAAAATCTAGATAAACATTGATTGAAATTTGATATATCGATTTTTATATAATTCTTTTTTTTATAACCATTCAAAAATATTTATTTGCAAAAAAAAATCTTTTTTAGGAAAAATAATAATACATACTTTTCAGTGCCCATTTTGCTTTGACTTTCAATCCTTCAATGTATTCAGCGAGATGTGTACCGCAAACATTCGACAATCTTGGCCTTATTTGAATCCAATTTTCGGCCAACGTTTCCGTATTGAAAACATCTAATCGATCCGCGATACTAATCACTTTTTCCTCAGTCACAAAGTCACTTGTACTAATTAATCGCTCTAAATTAATTCTCGTCACATTCTGATATTCGTTCGCAGTCGAATTCATCGTTTCAAATACATCTTCAAACAAATCAGTTTGCGTCAAATTTAGATCACTTGTTGCACTTAATGTCAGCATCAAAATATTAACGGAAATAATTAAAAAACGAGCCATTGTAAATTGTAGAAAATTTACAGCGACAAAAAATTCATTATTTTTAAGTCACAAATTTATAAGTTTATTTGATCACCAAAGAAGAGCATTACTATTGGAATAATATAATTATAGTCAGTAGCCAACCGCTTAAGTTTGATTGTTGATAAATTATGAGGTGCTAGTCCACCTTACAGCAAGACTTTGGTCGGACTTTGCCCCACTATTTTTCTTTAAACTTTCACCCTAACTTACTGTAATAGCTCGTATATGATCGTCTGAGTTATTTGACAAAACTTTCTTGGGACGTAAGTGAGTACAGGTGTACTTGCGCTATTTCGTGTTTTGTTTAAAGAAAACATCTTTTTTTACCTCAGAATAATTTGCAATAAAAATATTATTACATTTGTTATTGATACATTAAGACGTACTAGAATAAAGTTTTACAATTGCAAAATTTGTTTACATGTTTGTGTGCTGCAATAATAGTTTACTTGAAAAATTAATGCATTATTTTAATGCACGTGTGCAGGAAAAATAGTAAAATAAAAAAATACTTCTATACTTGTATACCATTTAATTTTATTACATATATAATATAATTACGTAAAAATCATGTAGGTCTTTGAGTATTTTTGTGCTTCAATATATTGAGACAAATGGTGTGATTGAATATTCACATTTTTTAAATAAATTACTAAAACTGAAATTTGATCAAATATTATCTTGTTATATCTTTGCTGTAATAGAAATTGTAAAATATTTTTTACCACTTTGACTGCAAGGAAAAAGTGGTATAGTGTTTGGTACGGTGTCTGCAACATTTTCAAAAAAAAAAAAAAATTGTACAGAAATCCTTCATATAGCCTCTAGATGACGAATCCGAACTTAGTTTATGTGGGTGTATGGATGTGCGTCGTCAGCTCGCTAGGTCGTAAGTCAAAATTTTGTGGCCGCAACTCTCCTAGACGGTTCAACCGATTTTAATGAAATTTTCAGGATAAATTTGTCTAGTACCCAAGATGGTCATGTGGTTTTATTTTTTTGAAGTGATGCCAACTTTCCGAGAAAAAAATTACCAAAGTTTTTAAAAATTCATATTGGCTACATTATTTATCCGATTTTGATCAAATTTTCAGAAAAGATATCCCTAATGCTCCCATTAATTATATAATTTTATTAATATCCAGTGTTGCCAACTTTCCGAGAAAAAATTACTAAATTTTTAGAAAATTTATTATGACCACTATTTTACCGATTTTAATCAAATTTTCATAAAAAAATTCTCCTAGTACCTAAATAAATTATGCAATTTTAACAAAATATAGTGTTGCCAACTTATCGATAAAAAAATCACAATTTATTTAAAAAAATTCATTGTGGCTACATTATTTATTCGATTTTCATCAAATTTTGAGGAAAGTTTCTTCTAGTGCAATTATTTATTTTATATTATTTTGTTTTATAAAATTTTCAGAATATCAAGAGAACGATTAAATAAAAAAAATACTTTTTGTTGTAATAAAAGTACTTTTTCGAGTTTTTGAGAAAATTTTTGAATTTTACGGAAAATTTCCTACAAGACCCAAGAGCACAACTAATTTTTTTCGAAAAAAACTATTTTTTTGAAAAATGGAATTGAATTAAAATCGATTAAATTAACGGAACTATTAAAAATAAATTTTAAGCCATCATACATGGTTTTCCCAACGAAAATTGTTGATAACGTCAAAGTTCAACTAGTTTAGAATAGATTTAGCGTAATAACGAGTAAAAAAAATTATATACTTATATTGAAAAAAAATTTGAAAAAAATAATAAAAAACAACGAAAAATTGCATTTTTCACATTCCAGATGATGATTTTGCAGGTTTTGATAATTTTTTCAGATTCTATGTTTAATTTCCAATAAGAATCATGTGCGACACTTATTTTTTGAACGAAAACATTACTGTTAAAATAAAACAATCAAAACTGTGAATTTAGACTAACTCAAAATCAATAAAAAGTAATTGTTATTGTATAGGTCAATACAACAGTCGAAAAAATCTGTAAATTTGGATTTAGACTAATTTTTGGGCGTAGCATCCGAAAATGTTATCAGTTTTTCGAAAAAAATTCGGTCCATTGCATGTCATGCTGAGTTCGTGTGGAATTACCCAAATATTAATTCTATAACCTAAAACAGTTTTGTTTTAGTTGAGTATATTTATTTTTGGTAGTATTTTAATCCTAGGCAATAAAAAGCAGATGTAATGTCATATAAACATATAAACATTTATACATTAAAATAACATTTATTCATTGTACAATTATAATCTATTGTATTTTTTTTGACTTTTAAATAATTGCAGTATAATGTTTTATGTTTAACAATTAGATTAATAAATTACATCTATTTTACTATGGCAAATATTATATTTATTTTTGGTAGTATTTTAATCCTAGGAAAATAAAAAGCAGATGTAATGTCATATAAACATATAAACATTTATTACATTTAAATAACATTTATCCATTGTACAATTATATTCTATTGTATTTTTTTTTACTTTTAAATAATTGCAGTATAATGTTTTATGTTTAACAATTAGGTTAATAAATTACATCTATTTTACTATGGCAAATATTATATTTATTTTTGGTAGTATTTTAATCCTAGGAAAATAAAAAGCAGACGTAATATCATATAAACATTTATACATTTAAATAACAATTATAATCTATTGTATTTTTTTTGACTTTTAAATAATTGCAGTATTATGTTTTATGTTTAACAATTAGGTTAATAAATTACATCTATTGGCAAATATTTTAAATTGTTGTAAAAGCATTTTAAACAATTGTTTTACATTTCGTGAATATCTAAAAACGCATTATATTATAAAACTTTAAAAATATTAACGGTAATATGTTAACAATCTTACACAATAACTTTCATTTTCGGTAAAATTTCTCTTTGGCAAATGTAATTTTTTTCGCAAACAATTTTTGGAAATTCTCAATTAGTTATTAATTAAAAATTGTAATTGTAAATTGCGGATATATAAGATGTAAATTATTGTTCCGTATTAATATACAATTTTTAATTATTTCCAAATCATATATTTTTATTACAATACTTCGTCAATAATTTTATATTTGGCTAAATTTTTAATTTACTGAACTTTCCTTAATCAACATATTTATTATTTTTAGGTGAAAGATTGACACAAATATTAATGTAAAATATTATTAATACTAGTATTATTTTTTTTTTAATTTTAAATTTTTGCTGATGTAAATCAACAAATGTAAATACAATCATACTTCGGCTAACAATAACCTTCCTAATAAATAATTTGCCTCTTCTAAGGTTTGTTTTGTAATGGGTGTCGTTGAATTGGTAATAATAGTATATATTGATATTTTAATAATAATAATAATAACTTTATTTAAATAGCATTTAGCTAATAAAAAATGCATACATTATATAAATACATAATATGGTATAAAATTATGTGATATATTTTTTTTTTTAATGCGTAAACAAAATTTTCATAAGTTTGAAATAATTACAGGTAACTAATATAAGTTACAAATAAGCCTTCCAGAGGGACAGTCTAAAGGTGATTCGCCTATAAACGAAATCTTCAGTTCTTCTTTTAGATACGTGGTGAAATGGATTTAAAGTTTTGCATTGAAGGATATGGAAAATCGTAAATTTTGCTAACGAATATTTCGTACTACAAATTACTTTGTGGAACGAGTTAAATTTGTTAGCCGAGATACTACTGTGTAATATAAATATTATGTGTTGCTACTGCTTAATAAACAATTTATAATAACGCTTTAAAAAGAGCTATACAAAAAGTTACAAATTAAAAAAATCTAATAAAAAGACTTTATATATATATATATATATATATATATATATATATATATATATATATATATATATATACATATATAACCCTAAAAACTGAATTTTTGAAAATTTCTCAATTTGCTCAAAAAATCTGAAAAAATTCAGTAGAATAGAGAAAAAAATTAGCTACATAGTAACTTTTTTCTCTAACTCATCTGGTTTGGCAAAAAAAATTATTGAAAATTCTAAAATGTTTTTTAGAATTTTCAATAATGTTTCCTGCTATATCAGTATGAGTTAGAGAAAAAAGTTACTTAACTATTATGTAACCAATTTTTTATTTTTCTATATTACTGAATTTTTTCAGATTTTTTGAGCAAATTGTGAAAAAGTTTTATTTTGAAAAAAATCCCAAGGATACCCCTTTAAAAAAATTTCAAAAATTCTGTTTTTTTTTCTACTAAACGATGCGTTCTAGAATAATGGTTTCTTCATTCAATTATAGTACTCATTATTCCGCATGCTTATGCTCATTTTCGTGCACCTCATATTTTTTGAGAAAAAAAATCAAAACTAAAAAATAAAAAAAAAATTCTAGCGCGCAGACGGTACATGCTAGCAAATTAAAACTAAAACCAAATTATATAAATTTTTATTTCCTATCGAAATGTATTCTAAGTATTTCTTCAAATCTTACTTCAAAAAGAAGTACTCTGCATATAATCGGTATCCCATGTTATTGTTCTATATCAACTTGGCGAACGAACACCCTGTATATATAAATGTTTAATTAAATGCACTATTTAAATAATTATGTATTTCTTTTTTATTAAAAATGTCAAACTGTTTGGTTTTGGATTTAATGTTTGCAACATGAAATACATATTTATTTTGCAAATTGCATATTTATAAATACATGATTATTCTCTAATTCTTGTGATATAGAACAGATCTCTAATGAAACAAGATTAGAAGTATATGGGTAAACCCATATATAGACCACTTTGAGATTTCTCGGAAAGTTGGCAACACAATATCTTTAATAAAATTATAATTTATGTGGGCACTAGAAGAAACTTTCCTGAAAATTTGATGAAAATCGAATAAATAATGTAGCCACAATGAATTTAAAAAAAACATGTGTTTTTTTTCTCGATAAGTTGGCAATTGTTAAAATTGCATAATTTATTTAGGCACTAGGAGATTTTTTTATGAAAATTTGATTAAAATCGGTTAAACAAAAGTGCAACTTGAAAAACAAATTTTTTAATTTTTTAAATTCACAGATTTTAAATTTAGAAAGAAAAGACAAAAAAAATGTATTTTCTATAAATATAAAGAAATTTTCAAATAACATTTTTTTAAGTTCATATATTATCAACAATAGATATTTTGTATTTTAAAAATACTATAGATACATAAGATATTTTTGCAGTAGGTATATATGTGTGTGCAGTTTCCAAGTTTTTATAAATTCTTGCAAATTATAACAATTGAATAAATAAATAAAAATTAACATTTCTTTAGCATTTTTTATTACAATTAACAACACGTACATATTTTCAAATACATACAATATATATATTTCTAATATTATAAATAAAAATAAAGACGAATTAAGCTGCAGTTCGTACGGCATCCTCCTCTTCATCATCATCTTCTTCTTCGTTCTCTTGTTTTTCTTCTCCTGTATACAAAGTATGATCAACTTTAAGTTTTTCTGAAGATGGCGGACTTACTAATAAGCATCTACATAAAAGTAAAGACAATAAAATTGTTAAATAATTTTAAAATTATATTTCAGGTAGTTTTAAATACCTAGAAATAAATGTTCCAGCTCTTTTTGGTCGTACACTATAAATATCTTGAACTAACGATGCGAAATTTTCTTCTAAATGTTTTGGATCCATTGATAACTAGAATTAGATAAATTACAATTATAAATTTTGTCAACAACAAAAAAACCAGAACAAATCAGTTCATTCATATATTACTTTAAAAGACACGAATTAAAAATTTCTAAGTATGTGATAGTTTCTCGAGTTAAATTTTTACATTTATTTAATATAAAACTAATTTTTAAATATTAGAAATAATAAATTTTAACACTTTCACTTGTACTATAATTATAATAGTGAGAAACGGAGACAACAAATATAAATATAAAGATTCGATTATATAGAAAAAAAAGTTTTCAATTACACTACATTTTGTTCCATATAATATAAGTTGTATTGTATGATGATAATTCTTTTAGTTGACGATATAAATAAACAAACTTAATGAATAAAAAATAAAATAAAATAAAATCTTACAATTCCAATAGTGGTTTCAATGATTCCAAAATCCTGCTCGTGTTCGTCTTTATTCGCCGAATAAGCCACGCCATGCAAATATTTCTGCACCATTGCCGTTACATCCGCATTTAATGTGCCATTTTTCGGATTCGGAAATCGTCGTTTCATCAAACCTCTCAATACAACCAATTCGGGTAATATATTCGGATGTGCGATAACATATTGATAATTTTGCAAGGAAATTTCACCGGTTTGAATATCTTTAATCAGTTCAACGCCACCGGAAATTTGTGCCCCTAAATCGCGTGCCGCTTTTTGCGTTTCAACGTCTTTCGAAAACACCATAATATTACGTTCTTCGCCGTGATCAAACGGATGAGAAATCGGAGCAACTCGTCGAAAATTATCGACAAAACGAGTCTTTTTCTCGGCAATCATGTTCAGTTCGATTAGAACATTTAATGGCGCATCGGGTACATTATACATTGTCGGATGATGTGTCTCGCGATGACATTGAACGGCTTCGAGGAATGGATATACTCGCCAACGATAATATTTCGCTGGATAAACATTATCTGTAGAGATTTGTTTCCAACTATCGTCAAATTTACGTTTCGGTCGACTCAATAGTAATCTAAAATCATTTCAATAACAATTATGTATTACCATGAGCAATATTAAAATGTAATAAGTTTACTCGGTCTAGTGAAATGTTATCTACCCTAAATTGGATAATCGTAGAAAAAAATTACTAGTAATGAACGCATTGATTTTTATGCATAAAGGTAAATGGGGCGCTTTACTTAATTATTTTGAAAAAATCCACTTGAAAATGTTTAGGTCAGTGCATAATTATAACACACAAAATCAAAATAATTTTATCTTAGAAAATAAACATACCAAAGCTACCCAAAATGATATGATAGTTACCTAATGAAATTTAAAATGTAAATTACCATAGTTTTAAGTTTAAAATTAAGCAATATTATTTGAGAAATTAAATTTTATGTATTTTACATGAACTAAACGGATTGGTTTAAATTTTGCATAGTTCTTAAGAAATAATAGTCTATAATAAGTTACTAGTTTATAATAAGTGATCTGTTGAAATTAAAAGTATCAAATTACGTAGTGTAAGTTTGGGATTAAGAAAAAATTATTTAGAAAATGTAGTTTATGTATTTTGAATATATTAAATGCTTATTTTGTTTATATGTATAGCACTTTTTTTTGCTAAATAAAGTTTTCTATTATTATTATAGTATTCTATTCAGATTGAGGATAATTGTACATTTGTTTATTTTATTGCGATAAAGTAATTTTTTTACTGAAATCTATATCTTACTTTTCGAGTCCTCTTTGATTATGAGGAATAAAACCAATTTTTTTTTCTTCAACTTTAACCTTTTTCTTTTTCGCTTTTTCTCTTGTACCCTTTCGTGCTGCATATTGTCGTACTTGAAACGGTAAACTTATTCTTGTTAATCCATTATATGTTATAGAAACGGATGAAATTTCTGTAAGAATATAAAAATAAAATACAAAAGTGAGGTTATATAATAATGCACTCTTATTTTATTTACTTACGACGTATAATAAATGACATTTTTACAAATTATATTACTAATATGCTGAAAAGTTATAATTATGCTAAGTTCTTTTAGTATTTAATGATTTGATAATAAAGATTTCTTATAAAATAGCCATGTGTTGACAGTGTAATCAAAACTTTTTGACGGTGCAATAAAATTGTGCTGATGAAATAAATAACATTCATATTCATAACATTCGTATTCATAATCCCTTTTAGTACGTTTAGGTAAATAATTTTAATTATTCATAATAACTTGTTCATTATGTATAGTAACTAATTTATCATATTAACCGTAACATATACTTTTTTGTTTTTAAATAAGTTACACATAGATCTAGACAAGTACTAAATCCAAATGCTCAAACAAATTGTACTTAAAAATTAAATACAATTTTTTTGGAAAATATTTAAGTTACACAAGTACTTAAGTATTTTCAAGTTCCTATTAATGGTATTGTTCAATGGCGAGTTTGATTTTTGTATATAGTTAATAAATATAAAATAATGACGCATTGCAAACTTACAATTATTATATCCATGATAATGCAAAATATTTTTACAAATATACATATTTTTATATATTTTGTATAGATATGTATAGTAATACATTATTTATATTTTTATTATATTTAAATTAAATATTTACTATATTATTTAATCAGTAACAAATTATAGGATTATTTTTAAATGTCAAATGATTATAATGGTTTTTTTATTTAGTCATATATACGAGTAAATAAGATAAGATACGAGTAAATTATCATACATACATTCAGGAAGGATGCATCTAAAATAGAATTAAAATAATTCATTTTTTTATATATAAACGCAAACAATATTGTAAACTAATATTTACAATTTAGTTTTTGTATTGTTTAGTTTTTACAACATAAAAAATCATGATTAAAATAGTAATATTTTTGATGTGTTTCATATTTACAATAATACCTGCCAAAGGTAAATATATTATTTCATAATATTTATTTAATTTTTTTTAATACATATATAATATTAAGGATAAAATAATAAATGATTTTCTTTTTATGTTGCAAATGTTAATTATAAACCAGAAATATATCAAGGTACAGCAGAATGTAAAAATGATGAATATGTGAACATAAGATATGTGATGAATATTACTTATGTCATTAAAAATGCATGTCCAGAAAAACAAAATGATAGTTGGTTAAAGTTAAAACTCGGAATCATTAGTATAGCTGCTTTTGCACAGTAAGTAAAAATTATTGCTTTTATTTTTATTAATAAATTAATCAAAAACATTTAATACCAGCCCTTGGAAAAAGGCAGTTATTTCAAACAAAAATTGATTCAATTTCCAAACAACAGAACCCAAAATTGTTTAGTATTATAGATGTACATAGCAATTATTTTTTTTTCCGAAATCTGTATTTCCTAGTACTAAAATAAATATTTTGTTGACAAACAAATATAAATGACGTTATAATGTCGACAGAATAATGGCGCATAATTTTTTATTAATTTGTTGTTTTTATAATATATTTGAACCGAAATATTTTGTACTTCAATAAAAAGAACAACCACCATTATTTTTTGTAGACATTTAATATTACAAAATAATACTTTGAAAATATAAATTTTTAATCAAAAAATTTGTAGTCGCATTTTTATATAATTAACTTCATACTTTATTTATTTATTGACAGATGTTTCAAGAAACAGGTCTGTATTTTAAATTATACTGATAGTGCTCTTCCTGAGTGCCCAAATTACATGAAATATTTAAATATAACTTACACATGTGATACAAAACAAGAAACAACCGAACAAACGCCAGCAACAACTGATGTACCATCTATTGAAGATGATAATGACGATGAAAGTTCAGAAAAAAAATCAACAACAACAACTACCACTACCAAATCACCAAAAATAACCTTAGAATTAAAACCAATTTATCATATTCATCCGGTGTATTTAACAACATTAAAACCCACTGCGATTCCAAGAGCTGTTCCTAAGCCCGCTCCTGTATTTTTGCCACATTTTGTTCCTCCCAGACCACCAATATTACAACCAATATTTAATCCTAATGTAAATCGAGGATATGGTTTTGGTAATTTACCCGCACCTATAATTTTTCCATTGCCAGGATTGATACCTGTGCCAGTTTTTGGTAAAAAATAAGATATTGGCAATACATTTTATACTTATTTTATATAACATATAATCTATATAAATATATTAACCTATTAATAAACATATGTATTCGCAAACAATGAAATAAATATTTCAATGAGCATATGAATTTCTGTAACAATTTTTTTTTGACTCCAAAATATAATATAGCAAATTATTATCTTAAATTTTGTGACATTTGTTTTATTGTTTACTTAATCAGTAAATCAGATCAAATTAGTTTTTGTAATAATATTTATTTTCTATAAATGAATATTTGAATGTAAACATTTTACAATACATTTTTTTGACAATATCAAGTTTGATTTAAAAAAAAATATATTTTATTTAAATATTTTCGAGTTGCTGTTGAAGGAGTAAGACATAGCTAATAAATTAATAATTCTAGTTGTATTCACATAAGTGAGTATATAATCTTCGTTCATAAATGCATAGTGGGTTATCTAAAATACGGACATTTTAAATATTGTTTATTGTACATCTTTCGACCACGTAAGCGCTCGTGTAGCCGTAGTGCGCATATGCAAATTTTGTTACAATGAAAATGAATTCAAACATCTGTCACATCAGTTTCGGCAATTTTTCATGTAATCCATTTACGTGCCTTAAAAGTGGTAGTTTGTGATTTTACGTTTGTTTATCATTATATTTTTTATTATATTCCTATTTTTCTTATAAATTTCCTCTTTTTCTTATAAATTTCCTGTCTTTATTTCTATTCCTGATACATTAATCTTTGATTTTTGTAAACAAAACTGTCGTTTTAAGGACAAATATACCTTATATTTGCCTTTTTGTTGTTTTTCAATATTATTCCTTTTTTTAATTAATCTTCATATTTATTATTCCTTGTTATTTTATTTCTTCTTATTGTTATTTCTTGTAGTTGTTTTTCCTGTTTTTTATTACCTTTTTTAATAAAAAATAAATAAAATGGTTAACATTAAGTGTTGTGTTCCTGGATGTGACAGCCAAGAACTTGTTCGTTATCGTTTTCCGAATCCGAATTTGGATGTTTCGAAAAAATTGTATCAGATTTGGATTACCAACATTCGAAATGATAAATTAAAGACAATGGATAAACAGAGAATTTATAAATCGTATAGAGTATGTAAAAATCATTTTACATCTGATTCATTCAGTGCCGGACGACGATCACTTAATTTTATGACTGTACCGACTTTGTTCCTTCCAGGAGGTAAGAATTTTTGCTAATTTTAAATGAATTTATAGTTGCATTTTATTATTTTTTCTTTAATATACAAAGTTACATCAATTAATCTATAATTTCTTTAAAAAATGGTATCAAATCGGTGTTCATCATTTGCGCCAATATAACCTTACTTATATATCATTTGCGCCATGTCGAATTTGGCGCCAGTACTAGTTGCTGGCGCTACTGTATCTTGTGTTGATTTTTTCAAATTCGCTTGTTGACCATCATTTCGTATTGAAGTACGTTAGCAGTCAGGGCAAGATGGAAATTATAAAAGTGCTATCGTCGAGGGGAAAAGAGTGCATTATTATAAACAATTTTAAGTTTCGTAAAATTAATAATTTTAAGAATGGCGATGCTTCGTGGCGGTGTACTGTGCGATTGTGCTCGTCTCGTGCCCGTACGAATGCTGCTGTAACGGACGTTTTGTTCGTCAGCAAGTGGCATAATCACAAAGATTTGGAGGATCGCGACATAGAGAAAATTGTTGTGACAGATACGTGCAAACGTAAAGCGGTAGAGGATATTAGTGCAACTCCCAACAAAATTATTCGTACTGCTTTGAAGTCATCTGTCAATTTAAACATACAACATGCTGATATAAATGATATTCGTCAAGCCATGTACCGTTCGAGAAGAAAGAAAATATGTAATTAGTTTAATTTAATAAATTGTTGTATTTTTTGAAATTGAAAGAAAATATGAAACATATTAGTAAAGTGTATCCAAAGAATGTAAACTGACATAAGCCCATTGAATGTAACTTAAAGTTATGCGAAAATGTTTTTAAATGTAATGTGTTTACGCAATATTTTAGGTACAAATTCCCTTGAAACATAATACAATACAATGAGTTTATAAGAAATAGATAAACTATACATAATCGGAATAACTTTGCTGAAATTTGGGTGAAATATTTTAAATAGAATTATTGTAATAAATAATTATGATACAAATAGAAATTAATATATTTTTGTAATTAAAAATTGAATATTGAATATAAAATTTTTCAATATATTGTATTTATTTCTAATAAATTTTTAAAATATAATATCATTTTTATTACGTAATATATTTCATAAATATTTTTTGTTTTCAGATCAAACTGAAAATTGTCCCAGTACATCTTCATACCATCCCGATGAAGATAAATGTAAGTTTTAATTTAATTATTATTTACATAAAATATAATTTTTTTTGTACTAAATGTATTTTATTAATTATTTATTTAATTTAGGTAAATCTGAAACATTTACTACTGAAGATCTTCCTAGTACATCTTCATACCATCCAGAAGGGGATAAACGTAAGTTTTAATATAATTATTATTTTCATGAAATGATTTAAATTATAATTTAAATATTATGTTGAATTTTTAAATTGAAATCGACATAAAAATAAATATATTATATATCCATGCATAAATGGTTCATAACCACTGAACTATATATATAACGGGAATGACGATCACATATAAAATCACATTGCATTATGTGTCCCTACATGGTGCCCGCCATATTGATGGGTTGGCAAGCTTGCGAAACACAATTATAGTGATATTACAATTGATTTGTTGGTATTATCAATCTGTAATTTATTCTTGTTTATAATTTTGGTATACATTTTTATTGTTGGTTCAGCTTTTGTTGCTTTAAATTAGATTACCGACATAAACGAGTAGATATTTCATTGACAGCATAAAACAGAGTGACAGCTAGGTTGTGCAACATACCGGCTATAGATAGAACCAAAAAGAACTTAATGTTAGTTACAAATAGTAGAGCCAGATGGCGACATCTGACACAATTTAGCTAGATTAGATATTGTACAGTTTATATAATTTTAACAAGTTTAAACTAAACAATTTTTTTACTTTAATTTAATCAATTTGCTACTGTTTAAGTTTTACATTTTAAATTCTTAAAATATTTACTATAATTCAAAATAAATAAAATATTATTTTCAAAATTACGCGCTAATAGTATAGAAATGTGTTTCGCAATGATACCAACTTAATCTCCATGTGAGGGTAAAATTTATTTTAGTATAATCTTTCCCGTTATATGTATAGTTCAGTGTTCATAACATGTTCATATATTCATAACGTAAACTGCGCATGTCAGAAACATGTCAAAATCTAGGTGTGTTGTTCTCTGTAAATTTTTTAAAACAATCATTAAAATGAAATTTAAACAATAATAAAACACGTAATATATATTAGTCAATAATCGTCAAATATTATATGTTGAATATTTATACGTATATAGTAAATGTTTATATACTTTTCATTATACTAACCAAACAAAATGAATACAAAAGAAATTTCAGATATTATTACCGCAGCTGAAATATACGTTAAGAAATTACAAAACTTAGATGAAAATATTAAGAAAGCAGAAAATCAAATTTTAGATTCTGGAAATGAATCTATTAACAGTATTAATGAAATATTTACTAATTTAAAAAAAACTTTAATAAATGTTTTGGATGTTCGTCAAAGACACTTAGAAGATAATATTAAAAAGGTAATATATAAGTAATAAATTAATGATACTTTTCTATAAATTCTGATGATTTTAGTTGCAAAATGACGGTATAAAACCATTACGTGAGTGTCAAACACTTATTTCCGAGAAAATTGACAAAACGAATAATTTAATTACGCAAGGTAATAATATATTGAGTAATTCAAATCATCAAATTGACAATCAAGATAATTTCTATTTGCAATCAAGTTTATTAGGAAATTTACCAGCAGTGCCTAGTTTACTTGAAGTACCATTTATACATTTTACTTATTCCGAAAATGCTCAAAATGATATTGTAGACTTATGTAAAAATTTAGGTGCAATATTTCGTCAATCTCCAGTCCAAGTAAGTGATTTATTTATAGGCAATACGTCATCGAAAAAATCATTTTATAAATATAACCTGTACAAAAAAGGTATTCTAAAAATTAATTTCTACAGATAACATCTTTAATTGAGAAACCTGGAAGTATATTAATTCAGTGGGAAGAAAATGATATAATAATTGAAGAAAAATTAAATAATATTCAAGAATTTCGATTGCAGTATGCATTTGGTGATATAACTAAAAATCCAAATATTCCTGTTAATTACAATGATTGTTATATAGGTAATTTAAAAATCTATAATTAATTAATTTGGGACACCACCCTGAAATTTTCAAAAAATCTATTTTTTTTTTACATTTTTGGAAAGCTAATGTGTAGAATATTTAGTTAGATTGGTGTTCCGAAATTAGAACTTGTTGCGGAGTTACAGCGATTTTTACAAAGTCCTGTCAGGGCATCTCGATAGGGTATCTCAAACTTTAAACGCATTTTTCTGGAAACCATGTTTTTATGACTTATCCAGAAGATATCTTGGAAACTATTTGACTTGATTTTCTCTCTAGAAAAAAGAGAATTCAATTCTCTAGGATGTAGAGTAGGATATTTTTGATATCTACTTTTTTCGATTTTTTATGTGCTTTTAAAGTTGATTTTTTATAATGAAAAAAAAAAACACCTCTTTTCCAAAATGCTACCAATTTGATAATTTTATGAATTTTAAAATAATCTTACTCTACATCTTAAATTTTTTAATTTACTTTTGGGCATAGTAACCAAAAATGTTTTTCTATGTTTGAGTGCTGCCCGGGAGTCTGGACAACGGACCAATGTTTTTTTAAACACGAGTCCGCAAATGAGCGAAATGCAGCTCACCACTGCAACCAATTTGGTTGAAACTTTTCTAAATTTTAGACCAAATATAGCATTAGCTCTAAAACATATAAAACCACGGGACATGTGCTTCATTCTGTCTACCCGAAAGAAAATCCCAAATTTTACCTATTTTCAGAGTGCTCAGAGTGGTTGATAACATTTAATTAACTTTATTTTTATTTTAGGTTCAAATACAGAATTTTTAATGAAAGACTTGAAACTAAATCAGCCATATTCATTTCGAATTTGTTGTAAAATGGATAATAATTCAGATTGGAGTCCTTGGTCTCTGTCACAAATTGGTAAAACCACAATAAAACCATTTTGTTGGCTGAAAAATCTAAATGGCTTTAGTCTAAATAATGATGATAAGTTAGCTACAAAAGTTGTTAAAGAATCTGCTTTGCTTTTGTCTGACGGTGGACAATTTCATCCCGATTATTCTTTGGAATTTACCGTAAATAAATTCGTATTTTAAATTAATATTTCAATGTTAATTTTGTAATTAAAGATTTTAGAAATCGAGGGTAGTCCATCAGAATTTGCAGTAGGCTTGTGCGATCAAATTGATGTTCAGTTATTGAATGAAAACAATTATTGTACACTTAATACGTTTATAGTAACAAAATCCGGAGGAATTTCCGTTGGTGGCAAAGAAAAATCTACTAAGCTACCAATGTTGAAAAAAGGAAGCAAGGTAGGAAATTAATTAAAAATAATAATTATGCAATAAGTAATCTACGATTTATGTTTATTTAGATTTCATTTACTTGTGAGGAAGTTAATGATAAAGTACGTATATCGGTTGATATGGAAGAAAAAAATGTCACTTACGATTGGAAAGTAAGTAACAATGAAAAAATATACTTTTTTGTTTGGACCGAATCTCAAATTTTTAAAATTTTAGTCGAATGATCTATTTTTATTACTTTTTAACTTTATATTGTTTGCTACCAATGTTATTTGTACTGTATGTTTTATATATTGTAACCGTTAATAAATAAATGATAATATTTAACAAAATTATATTATTTTGAAACAAAATTTCCCATACAAAACTATAAAAATAATACAAAAACATACTACTGTATATAGATTACTTGTGTTACAAGTTAGTATTTTAAATTGCCTATATTTAGGCGTTGAAATATAAAATATTGTAGAATATTTTAATATATTTTAGATATTACAACAATTATGTCATGATTTTAGAAGTAATTTTAATAAATTTAAATCTCAAATTTTTAAAATTTTAGTCGAATGATCTATTTTTAGTACTTTTTAATTTTATATTGTTTGCTACCAATGTTATTTGTATTGTATGTTTTATATATTGTAACCGTTAATAAATAAATGATAGGAGTAATATTTAACAAAATTATATTGTTCTGAAACAATTTTTCCCATACAAAACTATAAAAATAATACAAAAACATACTCCTGTATATAGATTACTTGTGTTACAAGTGAGTTTTTTAAATTGCCTATATTTAGGCGTTGAAATTTAAAATATTGTACAACATTTTAATATATTTTAGATATTACAACAATTATGTTATGATTTTAGAAGTAATTTTAATAAATTTAAATTTATTAGTTTTATTTGCTACATATATGTTATATATTTAATTATTTTTAATTTTGATAATTTTAGATTGTATTTTTTAATTAATATTATTAAATTATATATATATATATATATATATATATATATATATATATATTTTAAAATCATGTATGAAATTTAAAAAATATATATTTATATTACAAAATAAATAAAATAGGGAAAAAATTAGGTTGTAATTAACGCATGCGCACGGCGGCCATTTTGGTTAGCCTGGGAGTTTTTTGTTTACAGCAGTAGCAGCACCGTTTGTCACATTAGTTCGTTCTTTGGTTAGTACAGTCGGTCCCAGTCCAAATCAAGATAGTGTGTAGACAGCCATGTTGAACGAATATATTTATGTATTTTTTTTCTTTCATATTAAATACAGTGTGTTCGTAAATGTGTAACTTAGGTGTGTAGTGTACAGTGATTTCTGTGTTCATTTAAAACTACAGTTTGAAATTTGTGTGTTCAGTGTACAGTGAAAATGAGTTGGGGAACTGAGTTATGGGTAAGTCCCGTCAGTTTATTCTCTTACGTTTTACAAAAAAAATTTGCCCAACCTATTTTCCACTTTTAATATTAGGAATGCAGTCTGTTTTTTGTTGTTCAGACAATTTGTTTATTATCGGTTTGAATATGTAATCGCTAATTGTAAATTTAAGTTACCTTAGATTTATTTTATCGTATATTGCCGGCTCTTATTATATTTTGTTATTTATAACTTTTGTAAACAATCAAATTACATATAACAATAATAATTTTATCCATGTGGTTGGAGTTTAGTTAAAATTTATTGTAAATTTTTTTATATTGTTTGTATAAAAATTATTGTTGCTTTTAAATCGAGAAAAATGTAAAAATATTTTAGATAATAAACATTGTTGTATAATACCTATTTAAATATATAAAAATTTACGTTAGATTATAGAAAAATGTTAGTTGAAATCCATATGGTTTTGAATGAACGTGGTAACTAAAAAACTGGTTTATAAACCAGAATTTTAACTGGCAGTTGAATTTTTAACCTGTGCCTTGTTATAACGGTTACACCTGTGCGATCAAGTGTAACTATACAAAAATATTTTCATTTTATTCCGTGATAGAGAAAATTATATACATATTTATATTTGTACAATATTATCTATATTTTTTTCTATCTATCTCAGATTAATTAATGAGTAAACCAAAATTATGAAATTATATCTATTGTGAAATTTATTAATCAAAGGCTAAATCTATAAAAAAAATTGTCGCATTTAAAACAATTTATAACTGTCAATTTACATAATTATTTGATATAGTTTGTCCTACATTTAGTGGTAGACAACTAACATACAAAATAATTGTACTTAAAGACGCAATGGAATTTTTATATCGCATGTATTGAATATAGAAAGTTATTGTGTACGGACTATTAATGAAACTTTGAATTCTTTACATGAAGAAAAAAAAACAAATGCATAACGCATATCGTATTGTTACTCGTTTTTCAATTGTTATGGGCGGGGTGTTCCTGTACTCTGTACATCATATTAGTTTTTTTTTTCCTCCTCTCAACTAGTGTCCTATATTAATGGTTAGAGCGCAGCGTAAGGGGTGGATTTCCCAACCCCTACTGTGTGCATGTCTAGGGGTTTGTCTGTGTAAACGTAGGTCGATATAGTTAATGCTGGGTGAGTCATATAACACATAGAAACAGATAAAAGCGTGGTTAGAAATTTCGTATTTCCTATATTTTACATTCTTTACGGATAACGTAATTTTAATTTTTTTTTTCATAATTACATTTCTTAACACTTATTTAGTTCATATTGCAACACGTGGTCTCACTTGGTTATTTATTTTATTTGTATACACAATTTTTTTACTAATTTTGAAAGTTGAATTAAGAATTTGATACGCGGTATTTTTATAACATTTATTAACACAATTAATTTTCTTCTGATTTGTACAAAATTATGTCATAATTTAGATATTTATTATATTATTTAATTTTGTAGAAATATATCTAATCTTGATATGAAAATGATAAAAATTATTTCAGTATTGCATGTTTGAGCACAATTATTATTCTTGCAGTATAATTTGACATTAGTAGTTTTTCCTATAAAATTCCCAAATTTATGTTTTCTTATTGGGAAACTACATTGTGGTTAGGGGAATATACAATGGTAACTTTTATATTTTGAAATATGTTATTTATTGTGACCTGTCAAATTGTATGACAGGAAAAAATGGATGCGTAAAATATTTCATATACATCCAAGTATTAAGTACATTAATTATTTTGCTGCCATACTTTTTTTACAAAATATTAATGCATTTCTATGGAGACAATATAATTTTTTATCAAGAATATAATAATAGTTTTTCGTTGTAATCTGTGTTCATGATGATTTTTTAATAATCTTGATAAACTATAAGTTCAGACGTATTACTTTTTAATCGGTTCTCGTATTATATATTTTTTGTATTGTTAAATTATAGTCCGAAAAAAAATAGACATGGTCAAGTTTATTGTAAATAATAAAATAAATATGTTTATAAATTTTCAGAAACAATTTGTATGAAATATATTTTCAAAAAATTAATTAAAATTAATACAGAACTAAATCCTGAAATCTTTTTATTTTAATGATATATTTGATATAACCTTAAATTACACTGCCTAATGTCCCACTGTATAGTTAAAACAACTTTGGTTACAAGTCTAGATTAGCTAACAACAGGGTTAAATAAATTGTCAGCTGACCAATCTAATCCATTGATTAAAGTGTACTTTACACGGTCATAATATTTGTTAACAAATTTGAGACTAAGTTCCACTAAAAACATCACCTTGCACCTTGCTTATATAAACTTCATGAACCAACCTCCTGTATACACAACTGTATTTGACGTTAAACATAAGATTAAAAATTCTTTCACTTCTTTTAAAAGATACAACCTTTATTTAACTTTAATTCTATCATACTTATTTTTGGATTGTTTATATAATTTCATTCCCAGACATATTCCAACAAACTTGTATCCAGTTTGAAAATAAAATTTTATATATAAAAAAATTCGAATAAAACCACTTTGGAAAGTAGACGCATAAAATTTGATTTCATCATGCTGGTAAAATTTTGTAATCGTTGTTTTTTTCAGGTAAAAAGTTGAATCATATATTTTTATTAATTAGGTTTTATAAGTTATTAAATAAATATAAATCGTAAAAATTAAGTGTAACTATTTTTATTATATGAATCAGTTTTTTCCTAGATTTGATTATTACTTAATCATAATTTTTTTTTGATATTTAGAAATTAAATTTGTGCTAAAGAGTTTAAATTAATAAATAATGGGATATTATATTACGAGGAGTGGAAAGTGATGATTATTGTGTTGAGCACAGATATCTGGACGAAACACAACAAGATTAGAAGTATATGGGTAAACCTATATATTACCACTTTGACATTTCTCGGAAAGTTGGCAACACTGTATTTTAATAATATTATAAATTATGTGGGCACTAGGAGAAACTTTACTGAAAATTTGATCAAAGTCGAATAAATAATGTAGCCACAATAAATTTTTAAAAAAATTTGTGATTCTTTTTCTCGATAAGTTGGCAACACTGTATTTTGTTAAAATTACGTAAATTATATGATTACTAGGAGAATCTTTTGTGAAAATTTGAGTAAAATCGGTTAAATAACCATATATATTTTTTAAAACTTTAGTAATTTTTTTCTCGGAAAGTTGGCATACTGGATATTAATAAAATTATATAATTAATGGGAGCATTAGGGATATCTTTTCTGAAAATTTGATCAAAATCAGATAAGTAATGTAGCCAATATAAATTTTTAAAAACTTTAGTAATTTTTTCTCGGAAAGTTGGCATTACTGGAAAAAACCAAAACTACTTGACCCTATCTTGGGCACTAGACATATTTATCCTGAAAATTTCATTAAAATCGGTTGAACCGTTTAGGAGGAGTTGCGGCCACAAAATTTTGACTTACGACCGAGCGAGCTGACGACGCACACACATACAACCACCTAAACTATGTTCAGATTCGTCATCTAGGGACTATATGAAGGATTTCTATACACAATTTTTTTTTTTTAATGTTACAGGCACCGTACCAAATGCTATACTACTTTTTCCTTGCAGTCAAAGTGGTAAAAAGCTTTTTCTCTTCCGAGTGATAAATACGATCTTTTCTTCAAGCGTTTCTAAACGAAACTAACTTGAAATTAAATAAAATATTTAAAAAAAAATACTTTCTAAGAATTGTGTTTAAATATAATTTTGACAATCATTCATTGTGTTATGCTTCACTTAAAATGTAATAAATTAAGATAAAGAAGACGAGAGAAAAAATAAAAAAACAGGCGCCATATTGTCTATGCATGATTAAGTTTATTACTTGAGTAAACAAAGGGTGTTCTTATATTCTCTATACGGTTCTATAATATCTGTATACTAAGAATTTAGTATCTAAATTTAGACCTAACGTATATATGAGCAATTATAATATGTTGTAATAATTAGGGTTCTTATAACTGCCTGAGCCCGTATTCATGAAGATAGTAGGCGTCTTTAAGTAAATAAATTAATAGTTAGTATGTTGTTTTATTCTCTTTGACTTGAATTATGAATGAATTGAAGTATTTAATTTTTTATTTTAAATTTTTTGCTCAATTTGCCAGTAGAAAGTGGCTTGTGTTTATTTAAATATTATGTATATGGTTCTATTAGGTAATGTTGAATTTTTTAGAAGTCATATTGTATAATTTTATAATTTAGTAGTCCAGTCTAAAATAAAAACATAATTTGTCTAATATTTTACTATACTGCATTCCGAATCAATTCGAATTAAGAAAATTTCACTTTGCAATAAAATTAAATAATTTTTAGGACAAATTCACTTATAACAGGAAATAAATTATAATTTAGAATTCATCAAATAAAGTTGACGATAATATAATCAACAATTTTAATTCTTTAGTAAAAAAGAATTAATTTATTATTTAAAAAGGAGTAGTAATTTCACGAACATTAAGTCTTAAGTTTTTTGTTAAATAAATACAAAAATAATGATTTCCTATGAACGATCAATATTTTTACATAAATTAATCTTTTTAATCTAATTATTTAAATATTTTTAATTTGAATTAAGTGTTTAAAAAATCAGAATTAAGTTTTCTTAATTTTGAATTGAGCTTTTTTAAATATGAATTAAGTCTTTGTTCTTGCACATTAATTATTGTTATTTCCTAGAGGAAAATCATTTGTACAATTTTGTACTTTATTAAAATCATGGTAAAATCAATTAAAGATTTTCTTAAAATCTGGAGTAAAATCCCTACAATCTTAAATTTTTTGTAAAATCAATGAAAAATCACTACTATCTCAACAATTATAATCAAAATGTAGTATACAAAATTTGAGAAAATGGTTTCCTCCACGCCCATTTCCATGTGAATTCATTCTTTGCATGTTAATTAAATTTATACGTAATTCTATAATTTCTATTTATTTGAAATATTAAAAAGCTTTGTTTTGTGTACTTTTGAAAAGCTTAATTCAATTACAATTAATTCATGTTTTTTAATTTAATAGTTAAGAGTTATTTTTTTTTAATTAATTCATTTTCAGTAGAAGGTATTATACACATAGTAAAAAATCTTTTAGAACTCATATTAAAATAAAACGGCTCTAGGTGTAGTTCTGTATTAATATTTATTAATAATGGGCGTACGCTACGTATGTCATCATTTTTCTTGATAATGACGTATGCTGAGTATGTCGAAACGACGATTATTAATAAATATTAATACAGAACTACAACTTAAAGCCGTTTTATTTTAGTATTATACACATTTTAAACAAGTTTTTTTTAAAACATTTTATTATTACTTCTTTTAGAATATGTTGAATTTTATGAGACAACCAGTAAAAATATTTGTCTAGTTAACACTTAAAATTGAATAATAAAACTTTTCTAGAAAATACCAAATTTTCAAAGTCCGTATAACGCCCTAAAGTTATTTTACCCATAGTGTACGAGTACAAAAAACGTGTTGTCGTGAATACATATATCTGATTATAAAGTGACCTGCCTTTACTTTACCTTGGGTACCCCATACCCAGTAGGTTACTGGACAAGAAAAATAATTATAAAAATATTATTCTACCTGTGTCCGTCTCGGATTTACAAAACAACAAAACGGATATAGCCGTGCGAAGGCGTATGTGCAGTCACGTATAGGTGGGAAACACATTCGTATATTCGCTGAAGGAAATTTATTTTTCAAACATTATAGAAGGCAAAATTTACATAGTTTTCGTTGAGAAAAACTAAATATTGTAAGAAAATTATTAGTTTCGTGTGGTAACATATATTTCTCTATGATTGTACAAGATTGCTACTTGTTAAATTCAAGTTTTGAAGTTGAAATAAAATTGAAAAAAATTAAATACTAAAACTAACAATACTATTATGGAAATTGTGACTGCTAGCCAGAGAATTCTTAAAACAGAATTTATAATTTATGTAAATTTTTAGCCGTAGGTTTTTTCCGAAATTCCTTTCAAACTAAAGAATTTGTTAAATGAAGCAATACTTCATTTAACGCTTCAATTTGTAAATTTGTCTACAAAAAATATATTGAATTAGATTAAAATAAAATAATTAATTTGTTCCACTTTAAAACAAATTGAAAATAATATGTAACAAGCTATTACATAATTATTTAGAAAAAATATATGATTTATTGAATTTGTAGAATTTCCTCGTCGCAGACGTTTCACCATACATTGTAGATAGCATTCTCAGTGCTTGGTGACTGAGGATGCCATCTACGATGTATGGCGATCCGTCTGCGATGAGGATAGATCAACCATGGCATTGCAGCCCAGAAAATACTATAAATTCAATGGATATCGGCCATGAAAGTTTGAAGATTATTATATGATTTATGTTTGCAAAAGTTTAGAATCGATTTCAAATATAATTTAATGTATAAAATTTTCTACGAAAATTGAAAATACCAAGAAGTGACATTAATTTCACAAATTTTCTACACTAGGACTGTATAATCTTTGGACTGTATGTATACTTGTCTGAATTATATGATTTTTGAAAACTTTTATTTTAATTTTGAACTAAATAAATAAATAATATAGAATAACAAGATTAGAAGAATATGGGTAAACCCATATATAGACCACTTTGACATTTCTATGAGAAATTTTTCTGAAAATTTTATCAAATCTAATAAATAATGTAGCTACAATGAATTTTTAAAAAATTTTATGATTTTTTTTTCTTTCTAAAAATTTGATCAAAATCGGATAAATAACGTAGCCAATATGAATTTTTAAAAACTTTAGTAGTGGAATGCATACATAGGCGAAATTGTAGTTTAGATTGAAGTTAAAATTGGAAATTGGTCTGCATGAATTCGGCATTATTTGGGAAAAATAATTGAACACGTTTTGTAAAATCTTATCAACAACTGGATTTCTAAACGCAGCGGAAATGAAACACCCTGTACATGTGAAAACAAGCTAATCGCAGCACCGTGTAATATTACATCCCGTCCCTTGTATATAGCCTACCTACATTATCGTGGGAATTCCACTATTTACGTTACACCCTGTGTACATAAATAAAATCATTCATGAGTAACAACCACATTTAGTGATACAAACAAAGAATATGTGTAAACTTGCAATGTCGTATTACGAGTAGATTTTTTTTATGAAATTAATTGCAATTGCGAAAAAAAAAAACTTGTAAATTATTATGCAAAAATTCAGAGAATTTATTAGCTAGTAATATACTTGTATGTTTTAAATCATGTATATTTATATATAGTTGTATAGTGTGCTTTGTTATTTGTTAGTTAAGATATTTTCTTCTATATACAAGGTTTGTGTTATAAATACTGAGACTGACTAAGTAATTTGATACTATTGTCAATTTTTGTTTTTGTCTTATACAGTTCAATGACATTATTTATTATTTTTGCAATTTTTTAAGAGACTTTTTGAATTCATTTTTATGTTGGAAAATTGCCTTTAAAAGCGGTATTCAGTAATAATAAATAACAGGAATTTTAAAAGCCGGTTGAATAAAATCCTGTTAAAACACATGTCAACAGACCAATCAATCACGCAATATAGAGACAGTTGACAATCTAATTACGATGTTAACTACTGATTAAGTTTAGAATGTGTAATGCAACTGGTCTTGAAATTGTTAAAATAACGAACTTAATTTGGAATTGTTTATAAATTTATCATTTTAAAATTTATCTGATTTCGATATTAAAGATGACCAACTACATTTTACTTGCTTTGGATTCTTGTCTTATTAAGGGCCAGTTTTTCCAATTTTATTTATTCTTAAGATGAGTAAAAACTCATTTGTGATTGGCTAAAAATATATCCTTAAAATAAATGATAGCATTTCATTGACTAATTTTAAAATTATTCCAAGGATAATACTGCAATACTGAGCTTAATTCAAAGTAAATTTAATAGCAATTTTATTTTTTTGTGTAGCGCTAATGTTTTATTCAGTAAAACAATAGAAATTTATTTTTAAATTTATCTAATCTAATGTCACTATTACAGACATTTTGAAAACTCAGTATGAAAATATTTGCCCAATTCTACTTTTTCACATCTACTGGGAACAATATTTTTTCCAATATTTTACTGGTTTAGACTTTATAGCGCAGCTTGACTCTCTTAAGAACTTGGGAATTGGATTATGTACGGCCCCATATTCAAGAGTTTGCAATTTCAGGTTTTCTGAAATATCTTGGGACTATTTTATGATCTGATTCAATGTTGATAAAAATTTCATATTGAATTTGTGGTTTTAAGACCTTTTTTTTATATGCTTATATCGGCAGACTTGTTTTAGTATATTTCATAATTACGACAGTTCAATTTTTGTATTAATTTTATTAATGCAACAAGATTCTATAAAAAAATATTTGTCTTGCAAATATTTTTTGCGTATTTTGCAAAATTGTTTTTAATTATATATATAGTGTATTGTTGTGTAGACGAATACAATAATACGTATTGTATATTAATTTTTATATTTACCAATCAAGGAAATGAATAATTATATATTATATTGCAGTTTTATTGTTTGGTATTATAAGACGGACTGACGGACGCACTCGTATAAATTTTTATCTATGTACATATATAATAGGAGTAATTCACTAAAGCGTGTGTGTGTGTGTGTGTGTGTGTGTGTATGTGTGTAACAACACAATAGGCAGTTTTTATTTATAATTGTTTTAATTTTACTTATTACAAACAAAAGTTGATAGACGTTCGTTCAAATTTGTTATAAATGTAAATCTTCAAGCATGTTAAAATATTCATATTATGTTAGTATAATAAAAAAGCTTTAGATTATACTCTACGTAGAGTATATCGAAACGTCGATTTTTAAATAAAATATATATAGACCTTAACCCTAAAACTTTTTTATTTTATTACAATGAGTTCCGAAAGATTTTTTTACTATGTCAGTCATTATATTACTATAACAAAATTTGTCTATTTTTGCACAAATTTTAATGAAATTGTTTATTTTTGACAGAAACCTTATAAAAATTTTCAAATCTTTATAGAAATTATTAAATCTTAATAAAAAAAATTAATTTTAATTAATTAATTTTTGAAAAGATTGTTCCAAAAATACAAAATTATTTAAAAAGAATTAGACTTGGTAATCGAATCTGTTGCAATTCAGTTTACATCTTGTTAAGTTTGTAGATTTATGAGATATTTTGCCTTTTTCTAGTAAATGGAATTATTCTTTTGATAGAAAGACAATGGCCCGTGTTCCCACCTTTTTTATTTATGAAAAAGTGCTTTTGTTTTATGCTTTAAAATAAATTTTTACTTCTAATTCTTATCAAATATGTGTTGTATATCTATATATCTGATATATTTTTGCATATCTAATATTATAAAATGTAAATAAACTGATTAAAATTGCTTAATAACTAATTTTAAGTATAAATGTGAAAAGTAATTTTGCCAAAAATTACTTTTAAAAGTAAGGTGAGAATATCAACCAAGTCCTGCGATATATAAATAGAATTGCAGCTTAAGATTCAATTCTAAGGTTTAAATTCGAGATTCGGATATCCGAAATTCTAATTATTTAGATATTCAAATACTTTTAGATTCTAATCCGAAATATTTCGGATTCGATTTCCAACTCTAACAGTCACGCTATATTTTTTCTGTGTAACCAACATTAAACTTACTTATCTAAATTAAATTGAAAACAGACAAATTAATGAGTTCATTATTTTTGATGAACGAATAATACATTATTTAATTAGTTTTTAAATACATAGATAACTGTACGTTACAAGTGTAACATATATAAATTTTGTATAACAAAATCTGTTGGCATTGATATTATGTTTATTTACTATAGCATATAAGTACCGCTATATTACAACAGTTTAAATATAAACTACATTTAAATTTTCTTTTATAATGGTTATTATATATACTATCAAACATTACAATATTTGTGTGATATACGTTCTTCAGAAATACAGTTTATCCATAAACATAATTTCATTGCAAGAAAAATGACCAATGTTCGTCTGATGCTGTAATCTGTAAAAATATTAAAATATTTTGTATTTGTATTTGTAAAAATAATACAAAATATTTTAGTATTTTTTACACATTATTTATATATAAATACTGAAGTATAACGTAAAATTTTTCGTAAAACATCTGTAAATAACATTACATACATTTTGTAATAATACTACCGTCTGTAAATTTACGTATTGAACTGGTATAAATCAGTTGCTCCAGGATTTTTTGTAAAATTTTCGAATTTTTTTACAGTGCAGTTAGAATAACATTTGAAACATTATAATGAATCTATTTCATAGACATATTTTAACAAAAGTAAATAACATATCATGTTAAACTTGATAAAATTGCGTATCTTTTAGCACTGTAAAATATTTATATAATTTTACAAAAAAATATACGTGAAAATTTGATTAAAATCAGATAACTAATGTACACTGCAAAATATTTATGTAATTTTTCATAAAAAAATGTAATATTACGTTAATTATCACAGTAAAATTATAAACTGTTGTTATTTTTACTGTTAAAACTTATGTAAAATTACAGAAATTTAATATAATTTTTTTACAGTGAGTATAAAATTTTTAAGCAAGCACAAAGTTTTATTATTATTTTAAAAACTTTAAAGTGTTTCTGTAAAATATGACTTTAAAATTTAAGTTTGACAACGAGAGGAAAACCACTTGTACAATTTGGGTGTACAAATTAATTAAAATCCTTTAAATTTTTTTTAAAAATCATTGTACAATCAATTACAATTTTTTTAAATCATGGAAAATCTACAGTAAAATTTCTACAATTTTAGAAATTTCGTATAAAATCAATGAAAAATCTTTACAATCTCAACAATTATACTTAAAATTAGTACAATCTCATGTACAAAATTTGAGGGTGTGGTCATCAAAATTGGTGAAAATGAAAGTTAATTTTATTCTATCATTTCCAATAACACTAGCTTTCTTGAGGCAAACAAGGAAAATAGGACATCCTGTACATAAAACTCAATATATTTCCAGTTGAATAAATGCCAAACCAAACAAGAAGAAAGAAAAAATCCCCAAATTTTATTTCTGTTTTTAACTGCTAACGAACTCCGCACAAGAAATATAAAACTAAACCCTTAACCATCCAGTTACTTTAATAACGTCATAACGAAGAAAACTGCACTTATAAAGGGTCATATTTTAACCGTTCTGGGGGCCCCGCCTATTGACTTCCGGAACGATTCAAATAAAAACATACGCAAGAGAGTGGCACGTGCCGGCGAACATGTGTTTTAATACATACGCACTACTCTGAATTCACTTAACAATATTTTTTTGTACGTATTTGAATTTAGTTCTGTTTCATCAGTGGAGACGATGCTTTATTATATATGCATCAAATGATATTTATATGGCGAAGATGTTATTTGAAAAAACGTTGTTAGAATGTAAATTTAATAAGTACGTTACTCAGATTTGCACATGGATGAGTAATTAATAAAAATGTTGTAAACATCGTTTGTAAATGATGAAGTCATGAAGGACATGAAAACAATTAGCGAAAGAGTTATTGAATGATTACTTGATTATAATGACAAATAATTATTAGATTATGTTATTGTTTTTATTACCACTTTGACTGCAAGGAAAAAGTGGTATAGTGTTTGGTACGGTGTCTGTAACATTTTCAAAAAAAATATATGTGTATACAGGGTGTAACTGAATAACTATTCCTAATTTTAACTGAAGTATCCTGGGCTCAGAATATGAAGATTTAATGAAAATCACTTAGATAAAATATGGCTCCTTACTGAGCTACAGGGTGTTTTATATAAAAATTTAAAAACGATTTTTGCCCAGTACTTTAAAACTATTTGACGTATCCTTATCATACTTGGCAGGAAATGTAGGTACCGTAAACCATACTAAATTATGTTAAATAAAAGTTTCTGGCTACTGCCAGTGGCGTACAACAGGGGCAAGTGAGAAGTTGATCCTTCCTAAATTCTACGCCACTGGCGGAATTGTTATTTTAGCACAATTTTTCGATTCTCCAATACTTGCTGTGTAAAAAACATACTCTTCCTTTGTAACGATAAAGTCACTGTTTTTCGAGATATTTAAAGTTAAACATAAGCTGCACCCTTGGGATTTTTTCAAAATTTGCTGATAAAAATCTGAAAAAATTCAGTAAAATAGAGAAAAAAATTAGCTACATAATATCTAAGTAACTTTTTTTCTAACTCATTTTGGTTTGGCTGGAAAAATTATTGAAAATTAATATTTTTTGCATTTTATTTTTTTTATTTTCAATAATTTTTACAGCCAAATCAATATAATTAGAGAAAAAAGTTACTTAATTATTATGTAGCTAATTTTTTTCTCTATTTTACTGAATTTTTTCAGATTTTTTTGAGCAAATTTTGAAAAAATCTCAAGGGTGCAGCTTATGTTTAACTTTACATATCTCGAAAAACAGTGACTTTATCGTTACAAAGGAAGAGTATGTTTTTTACACAGCAAGTATTGGAGAATCGAAAAATTGTGCTAAAATGACAATTCCGCCAGTGGCGTAGAATTTAGAAAGGATTAACCTCTCACTTGCCCCTGTTGTACGCCACTGGCAATAGCCAGAAACTTTTATTTAACATAATTTAGTATGGTGTACGGTACCTACATTTCCTGCCAAGTATGATAAGGATACGTCAAATAGTTTTAAAGTACTGGGCAAAAATCGTTTTTAAATTTTTATATAAAACACCCTGTAGCTCAGTAAAGAGCCACATTTTATCTCAGTGATTTGCATTAAATCTTCATATTCTGAGCCCAGGATACTCCAGTTAAAATTAGGAATAGTTATTCTGTTACACCCTGTAGAAATCCTTCATATAGCTTCTAGATGCCGAATCTGAACTTAGTTTATGTGGGTGTATGGATGTGCGTCGTCAGCTCACTCGGTCGTAAGTCAAAATTTTGTGGCCGCAACTTCTCCTAGACGGTTCAACCGATTTTAATGAAATTTTCAGGATAAATTTGTCTAGTGCCCAAGATAGGGTCATGTGGTTTTGGTTTTTTCCAGTGATGCCAACTTTCAAAAACATATTTTTAGATCAAATTTTCAGGAAAGATTCTCCTAGTGCCCACATAAATTTCGTAATTTTAATAAAATACAGTGTTGCCAACTTTCCGAGAAAAAATACTAAAATTTTTAAAAATTCATTACGGCTGTTGTTTAACTGATTTTGTTCAGCTTTAAAATTTCAAATGGAAACCCCTTTATTTTATTGCATATTTCGAGTCTATTAATAAAAATATGAAGAATTTATTTGTAAATTTTTTTGTCTTCTTAACAGGTGGCGCTGTAATCGCATTTTTTTGCATTTTCTGCAACATCTCACTCGGTGAAAATCACCAACATAAACATTATTTTTTTAATTAATTAACTAATGTTATTGAAAATATCTAATTGAATAGTTAAATCGTCTAAAATTTGGTCATCTAATATAATTTGAATTAAATGAAATAGCTATTTAATTTTTGCTGTTTATTGAAGTTTGATGAATAATTAGTTTTATTTTACAAAGTATTATTAAAAATTTTACTATTCCAGTTAATCCATAACCCGGTTAATATGATGCCAGATAATCGATACTTTATTGTATTTGTTAAGTTCAAGTGAATCGTAAATACAGATCAAATCGTTTAATTGAACCATAAACACAGATAAACTTGAGGACGACTAAAAGAAAGGTCAAAACGGGTCATATTTCACATATTTAACAAGAAGCAGAACGAATCTGACTTGAATATTTCTTAATAATAAATCTAAGTTTAATTAAAATACAGATTCAAGAACTAAGATTATATTAAAATAAAACGGCTTTAGGTTGTAGTTCTGTAATAATATTTATTTTTTACTATATTAATATTTGTCTAATCTTGTCTAAGAAAATATAATTTACGAATAATTAAAATAAATGTTATGATTACAATATTTGTCATTAACAATTTTTATAATCTATAATCATTTTTATAAAAATAATATTTTCATATTTTCTTATAAATGATTGGTTTAGAAACTCGTATTATTTAATGATTTTCTTTGATATTTTTTGCTAAATCTATTGTTTTACAGAAAGCGTACAGAATCACAGACAATATTAGTTATAAATTTTTGTAAGTAATCATCATAAAAATAAAATTTCATAATTTCTATTCCTATATAAATGACAACATATTTGAACTTTAACTAACAATACAACGAAAGAAAAAAACACAAACTTTATATGCATAAAGTACAAGCAGTGAAAAAAATTAGAAATCATTTGTTTAAAAATGTGTGTACATTCAGTTTAAATTACCTGACTTGTATATATGTAGTACCACTCTCACTAGTGATATTTCAAAATTCCACTAACTATTTAAGAAGCATTCCGCGATTTTTACATGTTTTAAGAATACCAATGAAATGTTTTTTTTTTTTTCAATGATTACTACTACATGTTTATTTGTACGAGTTTAGAATTTTTATTAATTTTTTGCAACAAATTAATCAAAGACGTTAAAATTTGTTCTGACATAATTATAAATTATTTATGATATAACAAATATGTATATGAAAATTTTTCAAATAAATAAAAGTAATTCCGAGGGGGGAAACCACTCCCTTAAATTTTGTACACCGTATTGTACAATCTTAAGTTTTAGCACGATTTTAAGGAAGATTATAAGGATTTTTTGTTGATTTTACATGATTTTAAAGACGATTATAAGGATTTCACATGATTTTAAGCGAGTTTTTAAGGATTTTATATGATTTTAAGGATATTTTACGAATTTTACCCATGATTTTATGAATTTTGTTATGATTTTTACCAGGATTTTAAGGGATTTTAATAAATTTGTACACCAGATCTTACAAGTGGTTTTCCCCTCGAGTTGTTCGCATAATACATATTTTTTCTACTATCTTTTTTATTTAATTTAGCATCACGTTCCCGTAATTTCTAGGTGGAACATAGGAGTTATATGTTTGAGAAGCTGCACCATATAGTTTCTTAATACAGGTTGGCCAAAACCTGGAAAACCGGGAAAAATCAGGAAATTTTGTTGGTCCTGGAAAAGTCAGGGGAAAGTCAGGGAATTTTATTTGTAGTCAGGAAAAAAATTTGTTTGGCGAAGTTACAAACACAAATTTTGAGCAAATGTTGTGCAAATTGTGCAAACCGATGTTTGTATTTTTTACTCCTCATTATAATTAATTAAGTTTGAGGTTGTAACTCATCTTTATCTAATTTCAAACCGATTTTAATCAATATTTTGTGATTCACAGTACTTAGGAATTTATATTTGTTTAAATATAAAAGTCAGGAAAAAATGAAAAAAAGTTCTGGAAAACCGGGAAAAGTCAGGGAAATTGGTTTTCACAAAGTTTTAGCCACCCTGTTAATAATTTTTACTTGCATAGCCAAGCAAGATTACAGCCAAGTATAATTCTAAATAAAATGTATGTATGAAAATAAATAAGAAATGATGTTAGAATCAGATGAAAGGGACATCATACGTGACGGATTAACATTCTTGAATATGTTATAGATTTATATTTAATATTCACGATAAAATAAAATTTAATTATTGAAATAATTTTCTACTTTTTATGTAGTTAAAAATTCAAACAACAAATCTATGTAATTTCTTCGTTATGTTTACAAATAAACTATCACTAATAGAATAGTTTCACATTCACGAATCTATAATTAGTTTCACTCACGTCTTTAAACCACATCACACACTTGTTTAATAATTATATGTATACTTTAAAAGCACTGTTAAACTTCTAAGCTATTTCGAGAATAGTATTCACATACTATTCTAGATTGTTTGTTCATTTCAAATAAAGTGGTGCTTTTTGAAGAGATAGAAGAAAGAGAAAAACAATAGATTATGTGTTGTTTGTTGATAAATTTTAATAAATATTATAATTTTCTAATTTTTCCGGAAATGATACATACATACACAATCACGCCATGTATCCAAAAGGGTGTGGCACAAACTTTTTTCATCATCCCGAAATCAGTCGCCTCCAAACATTCCTATCCAGCACAAGCAACTTTCGCTTCATCCACATTCATAATTCTACTCTCACAGCATGCTCTTTTATTCCTACTACTTGGAAACTTTCGCTCACGCAAGCCACCCTCTCAATCATACCCCACTCCAACTACTCATCGGACGTCCACCTGCAAACGTATACCATCAAAATCATTCAAATAAATCTTTTTAACAGCAAACGTTCATTAGACATTCGCTCAATATATTTAATATATATGTAACTTTTTTCGCATCATCACACATTTGTTTAATAATCGTATACTCAAAGTACTGTTAAATCACTAAACCATTTCGAGAATAGTGCACCTATATACGGTAATTCTAACATACATTTACACTGCTTCTAAAATAATAGGCGAGATAGAAAAAATTCACACGTGAAAAAATCTTCTACTGTGTCGCTTTTTAATTTTAATTTATTTTGGAGGCTTATTAAAAGCATCAACGAGAGACCAGTACTGACTAAATATACAGATAAACAGAACCATAGTGAAAAGAATGATTCATCATTTAGAGTAAACGAAAATATAAAATGATTTTGTTTTTTACTCGCTACGGTCAATGACTGAACGAATGACAGTCAGACTCAGACAGATAAAAATGTTTTTGATTTGTTGTCGGTTTATTTGACATTGTCGGATTTATTAGACACGGAAAAATTCTCATATTAATTTAGATTTTAACATTGACATTAATAATTAAGTAGTAGGTTTGGAAAAAAAATGGGTCTGAATATTTTTATATTTTATTGTTTTAGTTTAGATTTAACATTGACTTTTGCTAAGTAATTTTAGACTTGTAAAAAGTGATAATAGGATATTGTATTTTAAATAATTAGAAACTAAAATTTATATTTTTAGAATTGTTATAGTACAAGGATTGTTCAAGAAGTACTAATTCTATATTTGATTTAATAATGAACTTCTTACCATAGCTGAATATGAATTAGTTTAAATTTAAATCATGAATTATTTCATTTGAAGGAATTGAATTTAAGCTTAATAAATATATGTCAAGGACTTATAAATTATTTTTTTTTATATATGGTAGACTAAATTTACGTAAGGCTTAATTCGCGTGAAAAAAACAAAACTTAACTATAAAATATTTATAGCTTAAACCATTCGTAACAATAATTTATTTTTGAGTGTGAATTTGGAATTGTAAAATTACAATCCTATTTAGAATTTTTTTTTTACTCAAATTTTTATAAAAGATTCTCCTAGTAATTATATAATTTATGTAATTTTAACAAAATACAGTGTTGCCAACTTTCCGAGAAAAAAATTTACTAAAATTTTTAAAAATTTATTATGATCACCTTATTTAACCGATTTTAATCAAATTTTCATAAAAGATTCTCTTAGTGCCTAAATAAATTATGCAATTTTAACAAAATACAGTGTTGTTAACTTATCGAGAAAAAAAAACACAATTTTAAAAAAAAAAATTATTGTGGCTACATTATTTATTCGATTTTGATTAAATTTTCCTAAAATTTTCTCCTAGTGCCCACATAAATTATAATATTATTAAAATACAGTGTTGCCAACTTTCCGAGAAATGTCAAAGTGGTCTATATATGGGGTTTACCCATATACTTCTAATCTTGTTTGACAAAGTTATCATATGGATTTAGAGATATGACTATTTTTTATGTATATAGAGTATTTTATTATATCGTTTTTACTTTTAATTATTATAAACACAAATATGGAGATTATTTTTTTAGATTATTACCTATAATGAACGTATGGATTTAGAGTTATCACTATTTGATCAATCATTGTACAATTACTTTCAAATGTACACGACGAACAAATTTGTACAAATATATGAACTATATCTCTATACAATACAACATATTTAACGGTGTTTTATAATATAGATATAGTATCCTATAGAACCGACATACACAGATACAATTTAACAATCAAAATAACTGCAATAGAACAAGGATAGATATAGATAATAGGTTATGTGGTCACCATAGAAACGTGATTCCAATCAATTTGATTTGGCCCTCAAGGATATGTTGCATTTGATTGTAGAATTACTTTTCGTGTATAACCTTCAATTTGCTTGCTTACATTTACAACAACTGATTTATAATAAACGTTTCTAAGTGTCTGGTTGTTTTTTGTTGACATTAATTGTACAAAAGTATTGTTAAGTTACAAGTGAAATAAGAAGAATAATACAAAAGGAAAAAAATTTAATATGAATTGAAACATTTGTTAGTTAATTTCTCCAAGTACATTATACAAAATAAAATGCGTGAAAACGTCGCATTTAAAAAATATAAAAAGTAGGTAGTTTTGAAAATAAAAATAAATAATGATTTTTTTAACCGAATTATTGGATTTCGTCTACTTAAAAATGTCAAAATTATATAAAAACACGATTAGAAGTATATGGGTAAACCAATATATAGACCACTTTGACATTTCTCGGAAAGTTGGCAACACAGTATTTTAATAATATTATAATTTATGTGGGCACTAGGAGAAACTTTTCTGAAAATTTAATCAAAATCGAATAAATAATGTAGCCACAATGAATTTTTAAAAAAAATTTGTAATTTTTTTTCTCGATAAGTTAGCAACACTGTATTTTGTTAAAATTGCATAATTTATTTAGGCACTAGGAGAATCTTTTATGAAAATTTGATTAAGATCGATTAAATAAAGTGATCATAATAAATTTTTAAAAATTTTAGTAATTTTTTTTCCGGAAAGTTGGCAACACTGGATATTAATAAAATTATATAATTAATGGGAGCATTAGGGATATCTTTTCTGAAAATTTGATCAGAATCGAATAAATAATGTTAGCCACAATGAATTTTTAAAAACTTTAGTAATTTTTTTCTCGGAAAGTTGGCATTACTGGAAAAAACCAAAACCACATGACCCTTTCTTGGGCACTAGATTAAATTTATCCTGAAAATTTCATTAAAATCGGTTGAACCGTGTAGGAGGAGTTGCAGTCACAAAATTTTGACTTACGACCGAGCGAGCTGACGACGCACATCCATACACACACATAAACTAAGTTCAGATTCGTCATCTAGAGGCTATATGAAGGATTTCTATACAATTTTGTTTTTTTGAAAATGTCAGACACCGTACCAAACACTATCCCACTTTTTCCTTGCAGTCAAAGTGGTAATGATGAAAATCCCTTACAGCATTCCCGGTAAAAGATTAAGATCCATTCAAAAGTCAAAACTAATTTGAATTAAGAAAGTTTTACTTGTAGAAATAAATTAATGAAACAAAATTTACCTTGACGAAGATACTTTGAAAATTAAAATTCGATACAGCAATAAATTATTTTAATGATTGCATTTCTATTAATTAATTTTTTTAATCTAATCCATAGTAGTTAATTAATTCATAATTAACGCTTAATCAAATAACTATTTATTAAGTTATTTGTCTGGCCTGATTTTCTTCATTTCAACTTTCAACTAAGTATTTTTTTTTATGATCTAAGGTTGTTAGGCTATTATATAAAGTTTATTTCAACTCATCATTAAATCAGTTTGTCCATGCTCCGCCATTTTGGTTGGTAGGAACAAACCAATTCATTAATATTTTTTTACATTTATTTGTATTAAACAAAATAGATGGGAATACGTGCTAAATTGTTTTTAAGAAAAAAATATGTTTATTTTGTTGTTAATGAAAAATAAATCTGAAAATTTTTGCTGTACAGAGAAAAAATTGTTTATAATATACTATATATACATAAAGTTTACGCAGATATAAATTTACAATATGTTGAAAGATATATCCCGCTAAAAAATTACATATCATAGCTTAGCTTAACTTAGCGTAACATAACAAGAAAATTATCAAAACAAAATCTTATTTAGATAATTATAAACATTTTCTTACTTTACTGAAAATTAAGTTTTGTTCTTAGAAATCTCATAATTACAATGTTATTATTTATTTTGCATATGAATAGTTTTAATTATATTTTCTTGAATAATATATTAATATTTATTTATTTTAATTACACTAAATAGACAACAACTCAATTAAATGGCGCAAATCGTACAAACAGAGACTTATAAAATATAATATATTTATCTAAAATATTTAATATATTTATTTAAAAAAAACATCAAAAACATTATGTGTGTATTGAAAATGTTACAGACACCGTACCAAACGCTATACCACTTTTTCCTTGCAGTCAAAGTGGTAATAATATAAATTTGTAATTTAAGTAAAATAATTAATTTACCATATTATATATGTTGTTTTACCGAAAAAATAAGTAAACTTAGATAAAATATTATTTTATATTTAAATTTTTTACATAAAATATAATTATTTAATATTTATATAATGTAAAAATTTTCTTGTAACATCTGTAAATTTATATATTAAATCGGTGTAAATCTGTTGCTCTAGGTTTTTATGTAATTTTTTTTTACAGTGTAGACAATACACATAGAAAGTAAAAATTGATTTCGAACATCTGATTTCAAAACAGAAATGACGAAATATTCAATTCTTTATTAAATAACTTACATACCAATGTTGTTATATTATCAGTTAGGATAAAATACTTCTTTACAAACAGCGTATATATCTTTGTACACAATTATACTATATAATTATAATTAAATATTACAAAGTATAAAGAAATTCCATATAATGTTTCTCAGAAATTAAAACACATACGTTTGTGAAGGTTATAAAAATCTCGAGAAATCTCAAGTGTTTGTCTAAAAATATAAATCTAATAATGTTTAGAGCGAAAGTGTTTTAGTTTTATTATTATGCATACACTGTAAAAAATCGGTGTAACAATGATAATCATGGTAATTTTACAATGAATTTCACTGTAATTTTCATTTTTTTTTGTAAATTTACTAAAATCTGTAAATATTACAGAAATTTTATAATATTATTTGAATTTTACAATTTTTATGTATTTTTATACATATTTGAATATTTATTTTATGTAATTATACAAATATTTTTATATAAAAATGTAAAAAATTATAAATGTAACAATGACATTAGTAAATGTAATAATTACATTAATAAATGTAATATTTATATTAATAAATACAATATTTACAACAATAAATGTAATTGTTACATTTTTTAATGTAAATATGTACGCATAAATGTAATATTTACATTGACAAATGTAATAATTACTTTAAAAAGTGGAAATATTACAAGTAGTTATGTAAATTTACTTAGCAAATGTAATATTAAAATGTGTTACATATTTTAATTGTAATTTTACATATAAAAATAATTTTTGTAAAAATGCTTTTTGTTGTAAATTTACAATGATTATCGTTGGCAACAAAGTGTCCAATTATTTTCATTGTAAATTTTTTTTACAGTGTATATGTTTTGTTACATTTCACCTCGATCAAGGTACACTTATAAGTATTTTAATTTAAAGATTTATTGTTTATTTGGACACCTGATTAATTAGTATTTAACTTTGATTGATTGATTTTTTGTTTTGTTTTATATTACAGTGTTTATTTTTGATGACTTTGATGTTTTGTGACTAATTGTAGTGACTAGTTTGGAGATGTATTATTGTATTTTTGTTTGTGATAGTGATTTTTTAAATTACCGGTAATTTATATTTAGTAATATTTAATATATGAAAAGATTACCAAATTAAACTGCAGATTTGAATCAAGTGTAACCTTGGATATACAACAAATTTTAATGATCATATTTACGCTATTACATTCAGACTCCGATTATGGCAGTAATAATAAAATTGGGATGCAGTAGTAGAATCTTGAATTGGTATAACATTATAGGTCCTGGAAGCTAGACTCTCAATTATGCCAAAAGTGAAAATACTTCCAGGATCTTAACATTGTAGCTAACGAACTAAAGTAATAATTAACTTCAATCTTAGTATTATTATTAGATTATTACTATAGTTCTATGTTCTGTTTATTTATTGCATATGTCATTCATTTTTCCTGAATACAGGGAGTACGTCGAAACGTCGATTTTTAAAAATTAATACAGAACTAATTCCTAAAGCCTTTTTATTGTTTTAATTTTATTATAATGAGTTCTGAAAGATTTTTTACTATATTATTATAATGTATTATTTTATCTAAATTGTAAATAAATATCAAATAATTTTCAAAATTCAAGATATGAAGGTATAAATGGTCTTGTAATATGAATAAACCAGGGTGGTCAAACCGGGAAAAGTCAAGGGAATTTTGTTGATCCTGGAAAAGTCAAGGAATTTCATTTGTAGTCAGAGAAAAAATTTGTTTGGCGAATTTGTATTTGTATTATTATAATTTCGGCAAAAATTAATAATTTCTTTTTTAGTATATTAAAATTATTCTTATCTCAATTTTTTTCACACCTATACTTAGAAATCTTTATTTTAATGAATATTTTGTGATTCACATTACTTATGAATTTACATTTGTTTAATAATAAAAGTCAGGGAAAAATGAAAAAATACATACATACATACACAATCACGCTATGTACCCAAAAGGGTGTGGCACAAACTCTTTTCATCATTCCGTAATAAGTCTCCTCCAACATTCCTATCCGCAAACAAGCAACTTTCGCTTCATCCACATTCATAATTCTACTCTCACAGCATGCTATTACTTGGAAACTTTCGCTCACGCAAGCCACCCTTTCAATCATACCCCACTCCAACTACTCATCGGACGTCCACCTGCAAACGTATACCTTCAAAATCATTCAAATAAATCTTTTTAACAGCAAACGTTCATTAGACGCATTCGCTAATGAAAAAATAAATTTTTTTTTTTTTTTGAAAAATCGGGAAAAGTCATAGGGAAACTGGTTTTTATAAAGTTTTGACTACCCTATAAATGGCGCCACACATGCAAATCTTTAGATAATATTTGCAGCATACATGTGCATACGTGACCTTATATAAACTTGTTTTTAAATCACTTTTACTAACAAAACACAATCTCAGTTGTGCGTTAATCTTTCCACTTCACAGCCTTTATATATATATATATATATATATATATATATATATATATATATATATATATATATATATATATATAATATTCACATATGCTCCAGTAGTTCACCTCGACCGTGTTAAAAATGCGTTCAGCTGCGAGCGTAACGACGTAGAGTAAGTATGAGTAAATTTCAGTCGTGTGTGTGTGTGTGTGTGAATGTAAGAGTAAATATGAGTAGGTGTGTCTCATATATAGCGAGGCCTCATGTAGGCGCGTACACTGTCTACCAAGCGCACTGAGATTATTTTTAATGAGTTTCAGTTTTACTACAAAGATTTCATTTGAATAATTTGTTATTACGGTATTTATATATTATGAACTTAATGTATTAAAATTTATTTTATAACTGTATTGTCATGAAATGATCGTTGAAAAACAAGATTATATATGCAATGTCAATGATTCATTTAAAAAAAAAGTATGTGTAATATTACATTATTTACTTATCCCTTAGTACGTTTAAATGCATGCGTATTACTTTTTGTGTTCAGCTGATGTGAGGTATTTTTATGTATTTCTATTACAAAACAAATGTAAACACACTCGATTAATTGAATCGGAAAGGGGTGCGGTGGTCCTGGTAGTAACCACTAGGGCAGTGGTTCTAAACTGGTGTTCCGTGGGATTGGGTGAAGGGTTCCGCCAAACTTAGATATTCAGAAAAAAAAAATAGTATCAAATATTATGTATAAAATTTTTTAATAAATTCATAAATATATGTTTTTTCAGAATTCAATTTAGTTTCATTTTTACATTGAAATGCTTTAAAATTGCAATTTTGCAGGTACTTTTTCAAAAAATTTCTCGCGGTGTGGAGGGACCTCCTCCCCTCCCCGCACTACCAACCATAACGTTTTGCGCCACGCGCAAATCTTGCACCTTCGTTCTCGATCGGTACACAGTTGAAAGGGCCCCAGTAGTTTCGCCAAAAATTTTGAGATATCAAAGTGCTCGCTCCTTCATTACCAAAAGGTTAAGAACCACTGCACTAGGGAAACAATGACCTTAGTACATTCATACACAATCACGACAAGTGTGGTGGCACAAACTCTTTCTATTATCCCGAAATTAGTTTTTTTCAAACATTCCTATCTACATAAGCAACTCTAGCTTCATCCACATTCATGACACTTCTTATATATGCTCTTCTATTTCTATTCTACTTGGAAACAGTCGGTATATAATTTCGGTAATATAATTTTCATTTGCATCAATTTAATGTATTTTATAGTTCCATTAAAATTGTTAGTGCAAATCTAGATATTTAGTGGTAAATTTTATAAAAAAAAAACAAAAAATAATCATACATTTATTTATAATATTATTAAAACAAACGGTTTTATTATTGTGTAAACTCTTCTCAAAATAATACAAAACCCTATAAATATACAATAAGATAAAATTAACATAGAACACAATAATACTGTATAGGCACGTATGGATAATATAAAATATATATATATATATATATATATATATATATATATATATTTAGTCACGCGAATGTAGGCAACCATACATAAAGAGTACATTACGTTATTGAAGGTTGCATAATTTTTTTTTTGGGGTCAGTCAACTCGCTTGTACGATATATTATACACTGTAACTTTTTCTAATATATTATTTATTAACATATTTATAGATTTTTTACTCTGACTCACATGCTATTTTGTATATTAATAGTAATATTTTGTAAATAAATTTCTTAGATGCTAAATTGTTTTCCCGATAAAAATAGTGAGTAATATTTTATTTTATTTTTCTTATTCATTACTCAAATTATTAATAAATATTTTTGAATAACACTATGTTCACATGGATAATAATCTTTAGATGATTTTTTTTTAATTTTAGTTGTTTTATCTAAAAAAATAAGATAATTTTCAATCTTCTATTCATATTAGATAAAACTTTTAATGGAAGATATAATATAATTAGACATTTGTTATATGTAAATTAAACAAAATTAGTAGCATATGGGTACACCCATATATAGACTACTTTGACATCATCTCATAAATACTAAAAAGAAAATGTAAATAAAATATTTTTTTACTTAACACTGTGTTTTAGTAAAATTATATAAATTATGTGGGCATTAGGAGAATCTTTTGTGAAAATTTGATTAAAACCGGATAAATAAAACGATAAAGAATTTATGTAATATTACGTAAATTATCACAATAAAATTATAAAATGTTGTTATTTTTATTGTTAAAAATCTATGTACAATTACATAAATTTAAGATTTATTTTTTACAATGTCATAATGAATTTTTACAAACTTTACTAATTTTTCTCTCAAAAAGTTGGCAACACTATTTTACTAAAATTATATAAATTATGTGAACATTAGCAGAGCCTTGTGGAAATCTGGAAAATGATGTAGCCATAATGAATTTTAGTATTTTTCTCTCGGAAAGTTGCCAACATTGGATAAAAATAAATCAGGTAAAATATTAGGTAATATAATAAATAGACAAGTAGAACTGTTTCTACTAGAATGATAAAACATAAATGGTCAATACATCTAAATCATCCTGATAAATCTGCTATTATACAACAATAATTACAAGACTCATCAATCACTGTGAAGGTACCGATTTAAATAAAATTTGGCTTTCTTTAATTAAAAATTTATAAATTTTATGATCTAGTTACTTATTTTGTTACTTATGTCATTTGTATCTTTTTTTCTTGATGAAGACGTACGTTGAGTTTGTTGAAACGTCGATTATTTATAAATATTAATACACAACTATAATCTAAAGTCGTTTTATTTTAATATAATGAGTTTTGAAAGATTTTTTACTAAGTATATTAATATTTGCCAAATCTTGTCTAAGAAAATGTTAATTTACGAATAATTAAAATAAATTTTTCCTCGTACCAGTTTGATTTAGTTTACAAATATTAGACTATTTTGACTTTTTAAAACAAAACCTCATTATATATTTATTCGTTAAGTTTGTTTAGTTTTTGTTCAGTTTTTTACACTGAAATACAAAGTTTCTAAATACATAATTTTTATAATCGTTACCTTACACAGAAATAATATAGAAATGTATTTTCACATGGTTAAAAAGACAAAAATATTGCACGCTAATTTTTTTTTCCATAAAACATTATAAACTATATAGTTATACTAGTTTTCTCATTTATTTGTTCTAAACAATATACAATATAGACAGCGGAAAACCTAACTAATGTGAGAACTATCGTATTAACATTAATTAATTATTCTTTTAACTCTTTATGTATACTAACTTTATGTTTTTATCCTAACGGCCAGTTTCATAATGAGCACTTTAACTAAAGACGACTTTAAGCTGACCAAAAGGTTACATATAAACTGCACGCGACTGTTGAGTTTTAATCTTTTACCCAGGGTGTATAACGGGCGTGAAAAACGGGAAAAGCGGGAATTATGGTAGGAATTAAATTGTTTGTTTATTATTTAATTTATTTGTTTATTATATATGATATATATATGTCAGTATTAATCTGCAGAATAAAATAAAAGTCACTAGTCATTGGTTAGCAGCTATTTGAGGTCAAATTCTTTCATGTTTTCTACCTGATAACTGTCTCCGTTGCCCCGGGCAACCAATTGTTAGTATTACTACAGTCTACAGATGTATATGTGCTTCAAATTGATGTTATATAACACACACACACATACACATATTTATGCTTAAAATTATTGACAATCTACAAGTAGATGTGGAATTTTTATAGGCGAATTTTAAAACGGAAATATTTGAGACAAATTTTCAAATAATTTATTATCTCCAAATTGTAGGTTAAAAATTCGATACAATATATTTAGTTATATATTGCTATATATTTAAAATGGTGACAGCTAATAGAAAAATTTGAATTTATTAATAGAAAATATGAGTTGGAATTTTTATTGATAATATTTAGATTTAGAAATATTTGAGGAAAATATTTGTGATTGAAACTTTTTATCAAAAGCACTCTTGACATCTACTTAAAATTACTTATTAAGCAATTTGCGTTGTATTATATTAGATATTCAAAAATATACAAAAAATATATCATATTCAAGCAAAAAATAAACGCACTTTTTCATAAACAAACAAGGTGGGAGTACGGTCCAAAATGTTTTAAATTTCACAAAAACAAACGATTTAAAAACTTAAAATATGTTTTTTAATAATTATTATTATTTGATAAATTTTAAAAACAAAGATATTAAATAATTTGTAATATTATTAATATAGGTTAAAATATATAACATGTTTTTGTGTACAAATATTAATTACTATGTTTATCTTAATTCCTAATTTGGTGATAAAAAGCTGAAAATGAGTTTAAAAGTTATATTATAAAATGACTTCGTTATTAAGATAGAGATAGCAATACAAATTGTTTATCTTTTTTATATTCATAGTATTAATATATATGAAAATTTGAATTTGCTTTATTATCTAATTTTCTAATCTTTATATAGGCTTAAATATGGATTAATAACAAATTGAAGATATATATATATATATATATATATATATATATATATATATATATACCACCTTAATGACTAGATTCTTTAATGCTGATATTCTGTATTATTCTATAAGCTATATTCTCATCATCAGTTCCCGTAATTCGTAAGTGGAACATAGGGTGCTACATGCTCGAGAAACAGTTTCTTAACAATTTTTACTCGCATTATCAATGAGTAACAGTAAGGCAAGGGACACCTACAGCTTATTGTGAGTTCCGAACCACTCAGACTCAACCGATATCAGTTCAGTGGTACAAATTTTAATACATTTTAAATAAATTTTTATAGTATAGGTTCATAAATTACTTTACTTAATGTATTTTAGGATTCACTAAACAAAACTGTTTTGTACAGTTATACAGATTTATAAGAAAATACATAGGCCCGTATTCTCACCTCATTTATAAAAGTGATTTTTGCCAAAAGTACGTTTAAAATCCATTTAAAATCATTTATTAAGCATTTTAAAATAGTTTATTTAAATTTGATAATACCAAATATAATGAAAATGATCAAATATAGAAAAATAATTTACAATTAATGAAAAACATAAGCAAAAAGTTATTTTGAAATTAATGATAAAAGCACTATTTCACGAAAAACTGAGGTGAGAATACGGGCCATAGAATCTCAACGTTAATTAATAGAAAATAAAATCTATATATTTTTTTTCAAGAAAATCTTAACATATTTAGTATTTTCTTTCAAATTCTAAATTCTAAATTCTTTACATTTTTTTTTTGCTTAAAACATTTACTGTTTTAAGTATTTCACAGAAACTCCTGTAGACACGAGAGTGTTAATGTACGATATTGCAAACAGCAAGAATCAATTTAGTTAAAGTATTTAGCGTGACTAGCTTGGTTTGGTTTGGTTTAACTCGACTGGTAACCGGAAGATGCGTTGCCGGTTTAGATTTTCCGGTATTCAGGTTAAGCCTGTTACGACCAGAGAAGTAGATAGGATACGATTCGGTTAACCAGACTCATTACCGATTTAACTTGACTTGAAGCCCTTTAACTGACGCATAAGTCAAGTACTGTGTCAACTTCTCGGAAAGTTATTTTTTTCTGTTTTTTGTTCCTTATTTCTTGAGACTTTGAGGAATCTAGATAGATGCACATCCGTTCTGAAGTTTTATAAATTATAGTAAAATTAACATAGTAAAAAAATCTTTCAGAACTCATTTTATTAAAATAACAAGATTAGAAGTATATGGGTAAACCCATATATAGACCACTTTGACATTTCTCGGCAACACAATATCTTTAATAATATTATAATTTATGTGGGCACTAGGAGATACTTTTCTGAAAATTTGAACAAAATCGAATAAATAATGTAGCCACAATGAATTTTTAAAAAAAATTGTGATTTTTTTTCTTGATAAGTTGGCAACACTGTATTTTGTTAAAATTGCATAATTTATTTAGGCACTAGGAGAATCTTTTATGAAAATTTGATTAAAATCGATTAAATAAAGTGACAATAATAAATTTTTAAAAATTTTAGTAAATTTTTTTTTCGGAAAATTGGCAACACTGTATTTTGTTAAAATTACATAAATTATATGATTACTTTTGTGAAAATTTGAGTAAAATCGGTTAAATAACATGGCCATAATATATTTTTAAAAACTTTAGTAATTTTTTCTCGGCAAGTTGGCATTACTGGAAAAAACCAAAACCACATGACCATCTTGGGCACTAGACAATTTTATCCTGAAAATTTCAATAAAGTCGGTTGAACCGTCTAAGAGGAGTTGCGGCCACAAAATTTTGACTTACGACCGAGCGAGTGAGCGAGCGAGCTGACGACGCACATCCATACACCCACATAAACTAAGTTCAGATTCGTCATCTAGAGGCTATATGAAGGATTTCTATATACAATTTTTTTTTGAAAATATTACAGACACCGTACCAAACGCTATACCACTTTTTCCTTGCAGTCAAAGTGTTAAAAAGGCTGTAAGGATATAGTTCTTTATTAATTTAATTAGAAATCGACGTTACATTGATATAGTAATTTGACTATATTTTCCGTTGTAATTTTATAAATTTCTTGTAAATTTTCTAATAATTTCTAAAATTACATAGTAAAATTACTATGTTTATCAATATCAAATTACACAAGCCGATTCAATGACTGAGTATCTTGTGAAATTTTGGGAAAAATATAAAATCTCAATATTTTTGAGTATTATTATAAAATTACACTGATTTTTTACAGTGTAGTACCAAACCGAAATTGTAATCCGCAGACCTCTCTGGTGGTCGAACAGTTGACGGGAGCTCTAAATGCACAATACGTTTCGAAACCACTGATCTAGTAATATATTATAAAATATATGACGAAAATAAAAGTTGAGTAGGTAGGGGCATATTTCTATTATATTCTACAATCTTGTTGAATCCTACACAACTCGAGTAATTTTCAATTTAAATCATTATGTTCTATAAGTTTTGTCGCACCATTGAAGTCAGTGTTCTAAAAGCAGTGCGATGATCATAGTGAAGAGGAACTTCTGCTCTCTTCTTATTCCTCTACATTTATGTATATCGACGCCTACTTTCTTCTTTAAGTTGAATAAACTTCATTGTTTTTATAATAACTTCTCATTTTTTTTTCTTATTCTTATTCTGTTTAATGTCGCATACATCTAAGGTTTTTACATTAAAATCTAAGTCAAGTAAAAATTGGTAATTTCATTTTAATTGCTTTATAAACTATGTCTAGAATTCTCAAAAAAAAAAAACTTTGTTCACATACTTATGGTGATACGAGAATATTCTACGAAAGAAAATCCTTTTTTTTTTATAAAATATTAGTTTCAGCTTTAAAAATGATATTTTTCTTCAGACGTATCATAATATTAATATTAAGTTACACTGTAAAAAAATGTAACTTAAATTTATGTAATTTTACATAAGCTTTTAACAGTAAAATGACAATATTTTTAATTTTGCTGTGATAATTTACGTAATATTATATAACCCTTCAATTTTCAAATTTTAGTCTTACAACTTATACGACAGAAGTGAAACAGATACATTTTTAAATTATAAACAATTCTAATACAAATTTTGATTATATTTATTTTGGTATTATAAACTAAGAACAACTTAATACGTAAAAGTTGATTTTCTCTTTTCAGAGTTGTAATAGACAAGTTTCCTTAATGATTTATTGGAATTTTATTAACGAAATGTAATTAGCAGTAAATTATTAAGATATGACATTTGTTTTGTAGAATATTGACACCTGGTTTTTTTCTTTTTATGTTTTCATTTATTACCAAGATAGTATTTTAAATTACATTTTGTAAAAAATAAAATAAAAAAATTTAAAAAGAACTGTGTTTTTCTATGTTATGTTAGAACAATTTTAAATATTACTATATTAATTTTAAACACGATTTAAATTTATATGTTTATTATTGTTGATATTGTACTCAGAAAAAAATCTATTGGATTTGGTGTTTAAAAAAAATGATAGTATTCTTTGTGTAAATTACTCTTTACAATAATGACAAAAAAAATTTGTGTTAATTTAATTTGGTATAACACTAACAACTGATTTTGTTGACATTTTCACCTAGTATAATTTTGACAGTATTTTAATGTATCTCACATGGAATACAGAATTATATCAAATATTTTTTTATCTTCAAGCGTATTAAAATATTGATATTACGTTTTGAAGCTATACATTTACGTGGACGTCCGATGAGTAGTTGGAGTGCTATGATTGAAAGTGTTTTGTGTGAGTGGTAATTATCAAGTAGTAGGAATAGAAGAGCATGTATGAAAGAGGAATTATGAATATGGATGAAGCTAAAGTTGCTTGTTTAGATAGGGCTGTTTGCAGAAAACTGATTTCGGGATAATGGAAAGAGTTTGTGCCACATCCTTTTTGGGTACATGGCGTGATTGTGTGTATGTATGTGCATTACTATATTGTCTATTTATTTATTTATTTATTTATTTATTTAATTACACCAAACAGGCAATAGCCCAATTAAATGGTGCAAAATAAGCGTAAAACTAGTAGGCAATGAATTGAAAATATTCACATGTTTTTCAAATATTAAATATCAAAATTATTAGTTCTGTCTGTCAAAATCTTTTGAAATACACATTCTAAATTATCAGTGTTATTATACATTCTACAAAACTAAACAATTAATAAGAAAATAAGCAAAACGAAATTAAATACCACAACAGAATGAACGAAATAGAAATGTGTAAGTGATGAAATTATTTCAGTAATGTTATTGCAAAACATGCTATCTGCCTTTTTTTTCAAAATGCACTTTTTGGCAATAAATGGCCATAAATAAAGTATACTTTAAGTTGATCAAAGGGCTTAGTTGTCAAAAATTACTACTATGGCAATCATACATGCTAATCTACATTCACAATTATAAATACAAAACTATTTTTGCTTCCCCTGTAAAATCACAAAAATGGCAGATAACATGTTTTGCCATAACACTACTGATTTATTCAAAAATAATTTAAATATTAAGAGAATATTATCTTTGTCTTTCTAGTGTGCAATAATATTAGCCCTTTACTATATCCATTTCTGTTAGATATTGAGGAAAGGGCAAAATATCTCTTGTATTTAATTTGGATTTATTTTGTTCAACCGCTTTCCAAAAACGCGTTGTATTGTCTTAATGGTTTCTTAATTTATTCATCACAAATGTGGACATCCTTATTGCCTCTTATTAGATCTAGTAGAGTGTATATAGATTCTATTGTTCATTGGATTTATCATATATTATTAATTATAATTGATTATATTGATAAGAACTGGATATCGAAAAGGTAATTTAAGCGATACTTTGCTAAATATTTCGTAATTTTCAATTATTTGCTTTTTTAATAAAAGTTTATTATTTTATTTATAATAAAAATAATAAAATTATAAATTCATAACATAATTTATTTTTTGATCTTTTAAAAGTTTTGTCCTGCGAATTTGTTAAAAATTAATATGTATTTATGAAGGGTAAATATTTTTGTACTACTAAGAAATAAATTAAAATTGTAGTTATAGATATATAACTAATAAAATTTGTTAATTTTTTCAACATTATGAAGTAATTTTTAAATTCCAATTAAGGGGGTGGACACCACTCTGACACTTTCAAAAAAATATTATTTTTTATTTACATCTTGTGAAAAACGGTTTTCCAAAATTCGAACTTTTGGCGGAGTTACAGTGACCAAATACAGAGTATGTAAAACGTACAGAGTGGGCAGTAAAAAGCAAACTTTAAACTTTAAATACGTTTTTTTCGAAACCATGTTTTTCAAAAATACTAAAATTTTCAAAAATTTATTATGGCCATGTTATTTAACCGATTTTACTAAAATTTTCACAAAAGATTTTCTTAGTATTCATATAATTTATGTAATTTTAACAAAATACAGTGTTTGCCAACTTTCCGAGAAAAAAATTACTAAAATTTTTAAAAATTTATTATAACCATTTTATTTAACCGATTTTAATCAAATTTTCATAAAAGTTTCTCCTATTGCCTAAATAAATTATGAAATTTTAACAAAATACAGTGTTGCATCGAGAAAAAAAATTACAAAATTTTTTAAAAATTCATTGTGGTTATATCATTTATTCGATTTTGATCAAATTTTCAGAAAAGTTTCTCTTATATAGTGCCCACATAAATTATATTATTATTAAAATTCAGTGTTGCCAGTTCCGAGAAATGTCAAAGTGGTCTCTATATGGATGTACCCATATACTTCTAATCTTGTTTTCATACTCTTTAAAAGTTAATTTTTTTACATTGAAAATCGAATTTTTTTTCAAATAGCCTTTTTTTCGTAATTTTTCAAAATTTAAAGGAAACTCTTTGATTATGTTTCAAAACTTCTCGGGAGATGGGATAAGACAGTTTTTTATTTTAGGGTGGAGTCCCTCCCTTAAAAGTTACTATTATTGAAGGCACTAGTGTACATTATTGAAACATTAGTCTAGAACATTGAACTAAATTTTATTAATAATTTGTTTCTGAAGTTTTGTTAAATTTTATTTATATCGATTAAAAACTTTATATATTTCAAAACGATAACTGATTATTGTTATTTATAACTAATTAGTTTCAGCAAATCTGTTTAAAGTACTCATAACTGTTATAGGCCAAGAAGAAGATGCGAAAATAGTGAAATTTAATATACCAACAATAATTCTTATAGCAATGATCATCCAGAAACTATGTTGGCCATCTTAGAATAATTTAAAACAATTCAGAACGTCCTTCCTGCAATACTTTACAGAAAAATAAAATTTTGTTATGTTTATTATTGTAACTTTTAATAGCAATATTTTTGAGAACATGTGAATAAATATTTTATTTTGTTATTTCTAATTTTGTTTTTATTTTTATTTATATCGTTATTTTAATACAGATCTAACCTATCTCCATTTTTATAGTTAAAAGTTACAGTGGTCTTATTTTTATTTATTTTTAAGAACATGTGAATAAATATTTTATTTTGTTATTTCTAATTTTGTTTTCATTTTTATTTCAAATTTATCGTCATCTTAATACAGATCTAATCTATCTTCAGTTTTAAAGTTAGAATGGTTTAAAGTTTTATTTTTGTTAAGAATTGAATAAATTTACTTCCTGGATAAATTAATGTATTTGGTAGATTTCTATATTATAAACGAAAGATAAATTAATTTGTAGAATAAATTTAGTAAATAAACTGATAAATATAGTACTTGGTCGACATACACAGAAATAAATTTAATTCTCTAGAATAAATCAGTTACAGACGTTATTACCACTTTGACTGCAAGGAAAAGGTGGTATAGCGTTTGCTACGGTGTCTGTAACATTAAATTACCAGTGTTTATTAAAACAACAAAACTTTGATTAAATTTAAAACTGATTTTGTCAATATATATATATATATATATATATATATATATATATATATATATATATAATTGAATCAATAACATAGTTGCTTATCCGTAACCAAATAAATCGTTTTAAAAATTTACCGAAAATCAAAATTACTCACGTCCCACTTAACTTTAATTTACGCTTAGCATAACTCAATGTTTACTCATATGTCAGAAAGTTATCTTCACTTAAAATACAGTTATTCACTTACTTAAAAATAAAAAACCTATCTTCAATTCGTACCGGATTTAAGAATGAATACTTTTTAGTTAGACTCTATGACCTTCATATAGAAGTCTGCAGCAAGATTACTATCATTTGAAATGAGAGAAATAGATATATGTTTCGAGTCTTCTTCAGCTTAGCGTAAACAGATGTAGTCAATGACGAAATATTGCTAGACGGAACATATTCTAGGTTTTAATGTACAATACATACATACACATTCACGCCATGTACCCAAATCAGGGTGTGGCACAAACTCTTTTCATCCCGAAATCAGTCGCCTTCAAACATTCCTATCCAAACAAGCAACTTTCGCTTCATCCACATTCATAATTCCACTCTCATACCATGCTCTTTTATTCTTACTACTTGGAAACTTTTGCTCACGCAAGCCACCCTCTCAATCATACTTCACTCCAACTACTCATCGGACGTCCACCTGCAAACGTATACCATTAAAATATTCAAATAAATCTTTTTAACCAAACGTTCATTAGACGCATTCGCTCAACATGTCCGAACCATTTTAACTGACTAACACCAACATTTGCTACAACATTTTTTTCAATTTTACACTCATTTAAATGCGTTTTTCTCCGGTTTACTTCGTTTAAAATTCATAAAATCAATGAAAAATCGCTACTTAAAATTGTACAATCTACACAGAACTTAATCCTAAAGCCTTTTGATTTTAATAAAATGAGTTCTGATAGATTTTGTATACAAAATTTGAGGAAGTGGTTTCACTCTCGGCTTTACCTTTAATTAATTTTGTAATTTTTTTCAAATTCTTTTTATTTAATAGGAAAGGCATTAGTTTATCTACCTCTATTATTATTTTTTGTCTTGCAATATCAAAACAATGAATATACCTCGTATATTTCGTGTAGTTATAATTCGCAATGAATGTATTTTATGCAAATAAAATTGCATAAAATTACTATCGAAGATTTAAATTGATAAAAAGAGATATTTTGATCGGTTGATAATGCGTAAAAGGAAGATAACTTTATATATTCTTTCTTCATTTAATTGCTAATTTAGTTTCAATTTTTTTTTTCGTTGTTTACAATTTCCTTGACATCGTTTTGAAACTGTTTACCATATACGGTATTGAATTTTGATTTTATTTTATTATACGAATTATAGTAATACTTATTGGTTATATGTTAATTATTTTTAATATATCGAAATTACTGTTTTTATAGGAAATTTCGTAATATATATATTTATATGTTAGTTTAAGATATCTATTTTGTAAAATAAAATTGTTTTTATATTGTTATATATATATATATACATTTAAAGGTACAAATATGGAAGAATGTATGTTGTGGAATTTGTGCAAATTTGTTATTAGTCGAGGTAAAATATTTTAAAATCGTTATGTCAAAAATGGTACCAGTGACCTTTTGTATATTTAGAATATTTTGAAATATAATTTGTATTATATCATTAACCTTTTTAAATTTTATAATATTCGCAATTTAGTACTAGAATGGCTGTGGGAAAAATGGTAATTTTGTGTAATATTTACATTTGTAAAATGATTATTAACATAAAATACGAAGATATTTTATCAAGAAGAAATATTAAAGTTTTCTATTTTTCACATATGAAATTGCAACGCATGTTGAAGAGTGTAAAAGATATTATTGCGATAAGGGTTATTTATGTTGGACAGACAGATAGAACTGTTTCTACTAAACTAACAGAACATAAGATGCCAGTACGTCTAAATCATCAGATAAATCGGCTACTCGTATTGCAAAACATGCGTTAACAAAATTTTTATAATGTAAAATTCGAAAATACTATACTAATTGCAAGATCCTTCAATATTAACAGCAGATTGATAAGAAAAGCGATAGAAATTTATAAACAAGTTTTGAAGTATATGGGTAAACCCATATATAGACCACTTTGACATTTCTGGGAAAGTTGCCAACACTGTATTTTAATAATATTATAATTTATGTGGGCACTAGGAGAAACTTTTTTGAAAATTTGATCAAAATCGAATAAATAATGTAGCCACAATGAATCTTTTAAAAATTTTGTGATTTTTTTTTCGATAAGTTGGCAACTGTATTTTGTTAAAATTGCATAATTTATTTAGGCACTAGGAGAATCTTTTATGAAAATTTGAGTAAAATCGGTTAAATAACATGGCCATAATATATTTTTAAAAACTTTAGTAATTTTTTTCTCGGAAAGTTGGCACCACTGGATATTAATAAAATTATATAATTAATGGGAGTATTAGGGAAATCTTTTCTGAAAATTTGATCAAAATCAGATAAATAACGTAGCCAATATGAATTTTTAAAAACTTTAGTAATTTTTTTCTCGGAAAGTTGGCATCATTGGAAAAAAATAAAACCACATGACCCTATCTTGGGTACTAGACAAATTTATCTTGAAAATTTCATTAAAATCGGTGGAACCGTCTAGGAAGAGTTGCGGCCACAAAATTTTGACTTACGACCGAGTGAGCGAACTGACGACGCACATCCATACTAAGTTCGGATTCGTCATCTAGAGGCTATATGATGGATTTCTATACAATTTTTTTTTTAATGTTACAGACACCGTACCAAACGCTATACCACTTTTCCTTGCAGTCAAAGATAGATAAGCAAACTGAAGTGTTTACATTATTATTTATTTATCGCGTGCCCCAGGTTGGAAATCGTTGTACTAGAGTATAAAAATGACCAATAAAATAATTTAGATTATAGTGCCCAGTAATGCTAGTTTTATAAATCAATAATTTATCTTCAATTTAACTTTTTATCAAAATTAATACGTTTTTCTTCATATTTTCAAATAATATTTCTATTATATATTTAAATTTCTATAAGGAACATTTTTACTTGATGAATGAGAACCATTATCCATAACTCTTTCCGTTCTAATCAAAAACGAGTCAAATTTCAAAACAACCTCAATGACTAATGTGATATACACACACACGTATAGCTCGATGTGAATCATTTCGAAAAACAAATGACTGTCTATATAAGAATCATCGTGTATTGAACTTTTGAATGAAATTATTGTACATAGGCCGACCTTGTGAATAATTTTTAACCTAGTTAAATTAATTAGTATACTTTGTGAATAATTAATTTGCTATAGGAGGGGTCGATCAAAAATGTAATCTATATTTATGTTAGTAATTAACTTTAATTACAGTGGAGCTTAACAGTAAATGAGCACTCATTTATAGACAATTTTTTTCCTCCAAATTGTTCAAGAATTGGTAAAGATGTTGTAAATAATATCTGGACAAAATGATAAATATAAATGATCAGAAAATGTAAATAAATTACTAATTAAAATTGATACTCACTGTAAAAAAAGTTGACATTTTACATAAAAACCATGGTAAAAAATTTACATATTATTTAAACAGAACGATAAATTTTCTGTAAAAATAATAAAATTTTGTAATTTTAAGTAAAATAATTAATTTACCATATTGTGGCTGTTTCGATCGTGAAATTGAAAGGAGAGTAAATGCAGGTTGTAAGGTTTTGGGTGCTTTGGGAACTTTTGCTAGGAATGTAAATGTTTCCAAAGAAGCCACCCCATTTTGAGTATATACAATGGAGTTTTGGTGCCTACGTTGATGTATAGGGTAGTGAATATTGAGTTTGGTTGCAAAAGCATAAACGGAAAATGACTGCTGTGGAAATGAGATTTTTACATGGGAGTAGCTGGGTGTAACTATATAGGAGAGATCGGGTACGAAATACGATTAGTGTATGATGAGTGGGAAATTGAAAAAAATGTTGTAGCAAAAGTTGCCCCGTGTTAGAGTCAGTTAAGATGGTATCGATATATATATATATATATATATATATATATATATATATATATATATATATATATATATATATGAGCTATAATTATTGCTGTCGGGAGACGCTTATTTATATTTGTCTACTATAGGTAATTTTTTAAATTTTTCTATAATTTTGCTTGTTAAACAATATATAAATAATAAATTATTGCATACAGAAAAATATTATATTACTAATGACAGATTTTTAAAAAAATTGTCTTTTGTGTTTATTTACAGTAATATAGTAAAAATATGAATTGTTTATTGTTATTTATATAAAATATTTATTGAATCAGATTCAGCGCATTGTATAGAAGCAAAAGTACATTGTTTTCTTAGTATAAAAGCATATTATATACAAATCCATTTACTTTATTAAATTTTGTAATTTTATCTTGACAATATCTGTAAATAAAGGCATGTCAAAGCCTACGATAATTTAGCTAATCTATTCGTGATATTATATTTCAATGGTGGATGCAGCTCAGTGGATAAGTGACAAATTCGCCATTAGATCGAAATATATATTTCTGGTTTTTACTAGATGAAAGGATGTTCAATTATATACTGTAGTTATTTGGATAAATTGTCAATAATTATAGATTTATTCCTATTTAAACAATATTAGGTTTGTTCGATTGACTCTTTTGCGTTTTACTGCAAAACGCCTCAGTAAATGATGCAGCGATTTGCCATTTACATAACATGTAACTGCAAAGTGAATAAAATAACAAACATTGACGCGTGGCTTATTGGCCATTTTTTAATTTCTGATAATCTTCGAACAGCCATTATCTTAAAACTTACAAAATAGCGTATTCGCCTTTTTTCACTGAGCTTTTCTCTATTGTCCTGTTATTGGAATGTAGAACAAATATTTATTATTTTTTTTAATATTAATAAAATAAATTTATAATTTACTAATTTTATACGGAAACATCATCATGTTTCATAGAATTATACTTAGCTTTCAAACAAATAATAAATGTGTTGTAAATATTGCTAAAAATGACTCATTAAGTATAATTAAATATCTTATCAGGATTATTATGATTAAAATGTAAATATTTACGATAAAATTGAAGATAAGTATAACTATAAATTATATTAATAGTAAATTAGTATTTTACTTATTATGTAGCTGTCATAAGAAAAAAAATATGTAGCACTATTTAAGCCAAAATTAATAAAATATTTTTTCCGTTTTTTAGTAATTATTTTGTAGTAATAAATTATATTGAAATAATTTACGTAATATTTGAATGCAAAATATTCATATGTTTTATAATGACTTACATCTTTATGACTGAATGACTTTAAATATGTATGATATTCTCAATAACGCTCTGTGTTCTAAATTATGCATATATATATTTATATATATATATATATATATATATATATATATATATATATATATAAGACGATATTATATATTCCCTAGTAGCAGGTGTTTAATTAGTTTAGCTTAGCCGTTCTTTAATAAATCTCTTTGAATATGGCGTTATATTATATCAAAGGATGAAAGTTATGTGCATTATGTATAAGATTTGCTTTATTAAAAACAGAATTAATGCATGTTTAATAAAATAAAATGGCTTTAGGTTGAAGTTTTATATTAATATTTTTATTGATAATTGCGATGTTTTGACATACTTTAACGTAAATCTCATCAGGCAAAAATTACTAATGTCTTTAAAAATTTACCATGGCCATGTTATTTAACCGATTTTACTCAAATTTTCACAAAAGATTCTCTTAGTATTCATATAATTTACGTAATTTTAACGAAATACAGTGTTGCCAACTTTCCGAGAAAAAAATTACTAAATTTTTAGAAAATTCATTATGACCACTATTTAACCGATTTTGATCAAATTTTCATACAAAATTCTTCTAGTGCCTAAATAAATTATGCAATTTTAACAAAATACAGTGTTGCCAACTTATCGAGAGAGAAAATCACAAATTTTTAAAAAAAATTATTGTGGCTACATTATTTATTCGATTTTGATCAAATTTTCAGAAAAGTTTCTCCTAGTGCCCACATAAATTTTAATATTATTAAAATACAGTGTTGCCAACTTTTCGAGAAATGTCAAAGTGGTCTATATATGTGTTTACCCATATACTTCTAATCTTGTTCTTTATAAATTTCTATTGCTTTTTTTATCAATCTACTGTTAATAGTGATGGGTCTTGCAATTATTACAATATTTTCGAATTTTACATCATGAAGATTTTCTAACGCATGTTGTTCAATAGCACTAACAGCAGTACGTTAAGAATGTAGAAACGTTTATTATTAATAAATATTAATACAGAACCTAATTTCGTTTAATTTTAATATAATGAGTTCAGAAAGATATTTTACTTATTACACTTTTAATAATTTACATATTTATATTTATTACATACGCGCAGTAAAGATTAAAATATTATTCATATTTTTAATTATATTTAAAAGAAACATTTTCTTCAATTAGATTAGAGTAATCTACATAAAGCAAATTACTTTTTTTTTAATTACTATTTTCAAACTAATGAAGTAAATTTGTTTAGAGACTTCCTGATAAATAAAACGGCAGAAACATGAAGATTTTTTTTACACATTGTTTTGAGAATAACTATAGTTAAAAGTATAATTAACGTTTATTAAGGCAAAAAGAAAATGAATTTTTTTATTGTTTAGAAATTTAATTATTACCTGTTTTAAATACGTGATAAATTATTTCTTTAATAAGGTTTTTGAAAGAAAGTGACGAAGATTATACACAATTTCTTTCAGGAAACCGTTTCACTTCATTTCAGAAAATATTTTATTAAATCTTACGTTTTCCGAAATACTTTTAAATCAATTTGCATTAATGTTAATTATTAAAAGGGAACGTACAGTAATTACGCTGTAAAAAAATTTACAATGAAAATCATTGGACACTTTGTTGCCAACGAAAATCATAGTAAATTTACAAAAAAAATGTATTTTTACAAAAATTATTTTTATATGTAAAATTACAATTAACATATGTAACACATTTTAATATTACATTTGCTAAGTAAATTTACATAACTACTTGTAATATTTCCACTTTTTAAAGTAATTATTACATTTGTGAATGTAAATATTACATTTATGCGTACATATTTACATTAATAAATGTAACGATTACATTTAATGTTGTAAATATTACATTTATTAATATAAATATTGCATTTATTAATGTAATTATTACATTTACTAATGTCATTATTATACATTTATTACATTTTTTACATTTTTATATAAAAATTGTAAAATTCAAATAATATTATAATATTTCTGTAATATTTACAGATTTTAGTAAATTTACAGAAAAAATGAAAATTACAGTGAAATTTATTGTAAAATTACCATGATTATCATTGTAAATTTACACCGATTTTTTACAGTTTACATTTTTATGGCATTTTTTCCCCTCATCTAATGTGATATGACGGTCGATAAAAAATGTAAAAATATTTCTATACTTCCATTAAAAGATACATATATTTCAAAAACGTGACTTTTTTAATGTTTTCCATAAAAATACAAAATACCAAAGAATCTCGTAAAAAAATCAAATAATTCTTATTTTAAATGAAAAATACCACAGATTTAAAATCCAAGACATAAAACGTATTTGACCTAACTAATCTACGAGTTCAACTAAATAATAAACTAACTTCCGTTTAAAATTCTTAGAAAAAATTCTTATTTGTGCATATAAATATTTTCTAGGTGAGACCAAAAATTCACAATAATTCTTAAGAAACATCTGGTTAATTATTCTCTGTGTAAAACTGACCATGCAATGATGATTATAATGTTGATGATGACGTGTAATAATGCAACTGTCACTTGTTTCAATGATTGCTGCTGACTGTGCACTTTGTGCAAAATAGTTTGTTTCACTTTTATTACAATAAGAATAAAACACAGATAAAATTGTATAAACTGTATTAAAACAATTGGAATTCGGCGACAACCAGGGGCGGACTGGCCCATCTGGCAGTTACGGCCGCAAGAACCAGTAGATCAATATTTTTCGAAATTGTATGCGTAATGTTTTGATATTTTGATCATTATTTTAAGATAGTTTTATAAAAATAGTGTAAAATAAAACGGCTTTAGGTTTAAGTTCTGCATTAATATTTATTAATAATTGACGTTTCGACGAACTCAACATCGATTATTAATAAATATTAATACAGAACTTAAACCTAAAGCCGTTCTAATTATTAAATGAGTTCTGAAAGATTTGTTTAATAGTAAAATTCGGTCAAACATCATTTTTACCACTTTGAGTGCAAGGAAAAAGTGGTATAGCGTTTGGTACGGTGTCTATAACATTTTCAAAAAAAAAAAAAATTGTATAGAAATCCTTCATATAGCTCCTAGATGTCTAGATAACGAATCCGAACTTGATTTATGTGGGTGAATGGATGTGCGTCGTCAGCTCACTCGGTCGTAAGTCAAAATTTTGTGGTCGCAACTCCTCCTAGACGATTCAACCGATTTTAATGAAATTTTCAGTATAAATTTGTCTAGTACCCAAGATGGTCATATGGTTTTAGTTTTTTCCAGTGATGCCAACTTTCCGAGAAAATAATTACTAAAGTTTTTAAAAATTCATTATAACCACTTTATTTAACCGATTTTAATAAAATTTTTATAAAGGATTTTTCTAGTGCCTAAATAAATTATGCAATTTTTTTAAAATACATTGTTGCCAACTTATCGAGAAAAAATCACAAATTTTTTTAAAAATTTATTGTGTACATTATTTATTCGATTTTGATTAAATTTACAGAAAAGTATCTCCTAGTGCCCACATAAATTATAATATTATTAAAATACAGTGTTGCCAACTTTCCGAGAAATGTCAAAGTGGTTTATATATGGGTTTACCCATATACTTCTAATCTTGTTATTTTTTGTATTTTTATAATTGATTGTATTTAAATGTATGCTCTGTTAGCGCAGGCTATAATAAATATTATTATTACATAATTTTTATTGCTATCAAAGTTCTAATGATAAAATTATTTGTTGGTGCCAATAAAACAATGCTTTTTATCAATTTAATATCGACTTTAATTCAATTATTTGTTATGAAACTGTCTGTTAATTTTCCCACCTCACGGCCTGCAATGAGCCTCCATACTGTATTTGAAATTAACTACGTACTTCGTCTTTTAAAGATAATTTGCAAAATATCTTTGCAAATTTTCTAATGACGTTGCCAGCAAAAACAATGATTATTATGTTATTTACATTGAACATTATTACGTTTCTCACTCAAAACACAAGCTATAAATAAAATGTTTTACATGATGCATTGAAATGCAAGAATTTTCCACGTCAAGGTCACGTACGAAATTCTAAAAATATAATATTACTATGGCAACGAACTGTATTTTGATTTTACATCAAATACTATCACGGTATAACTTATAGATTTTTCATGGTTTAATCAATTTTATTAATACGAGAAAATTATTTAGAAAAAGTCATTCAACATCACGAATTTTTATTGAAAAACTAAACAAAATTTAGATATTTTTAAATTGTAACATTATAATGATTGACGTTTGAATTTATAAGTATAATTTATATTTATTTTGTTTATAAAACTATGAATTGACATTTAATGTGTACAACATTTGTTTATAGAGCTAGTTACTCGGCCATGCCTAATATTTGAGTATGATACGTTTATGAACAAGATTAGAAGTATATGGGTAAACTCATATATAGACCACTTTGACATTTCTCGGAAAGTTGGCAACACTGTATTTTAATAATATTATAATTTATGTGGGCACTAGGAGATACTTTTCTGAAAATTTAATCAAAATCGAATAAATAATGTAGCCACAATAAATTAAAAAAAAAAAATGATTTTTTTTCTCGATAAGTTGGCAACACTGTATTTTGTTAAAATTGCATAATTTATTTAGGCACTAGGAGAAACTTTTATGAAAATTTGATTAAAATCGGTTAAATAACATGGCCAAAATATATTTTTAAAACTTTAGTAATTTTTTTCTCGGAAAGTTGCAACACTAGATATTAATCAAATTATATAATTAATGGGAGCATTAGGGATATCTTTTCTGAAAATTTGATCAAAATCGGATAAGTAATGTAGCCAATATAAATTTTTAAAAACTTTAGTTGGCATTACTGGGCGCTAGACAAATTTATCCTGAAAATTTCATTAAAATCGGTTGAACCGTGTAGGAGGAGTTACGGCCACAAAATTTTGACTTACGACCGAGCGAGCTGACGACGCACATCCATACACCCACATAAGCTAAGTTCAGATTCGTCATCTAGAGGCTATATGAAGGATTTCTATACACAATTTTTTTTTTTTTTGAAAATGTTACAGACACTGTACCAAACCCTATACCACTTTTTCCTTGCAGTCAAAGTGGTAAAAAATAATGTGCTGACCTCAAATTTTATTTTTGAAAATAACAAATATTCGTAAAGAATTAGAAATTACAGTTTTGTAATAAAAATTATTTATATTTGTAAATGTCCAAAATTTTAATTTGATCTTTGCGTTAAAACATCCAATTTATTTTTATATGTTCAATTTAATTAAAAATATGGTTGTTTTGGTTAATTTTTTTCTTTCGTGTTGCCAGTCATTTTATTAAATCGCGCTGTCAACTTTTCTAACACCCAAATTACATATAAATTGTATATTTTTACTTAATTATATTAATAATACTATAAATCAAATATATGATTGTAAAATTTTATTTTCACTATGTATAATTAAAATTATTAAAAAAATCTTATTTATTACGTATTATAAATTATTATTTTTCATAATTAATAAGAGAAGAAATATACGTGTTAATATATTGTAAGAAAATTTTCAAATACGTAGATACGTTTGTCTGTATAATGTTATTATAGATAGTGAAATAGCATAATTATGGAATTTCCCATGGAAAAATAATTATTTATAATTATAAAAATAATCCTAAGCAATTAGATTTGTTTTTATTACTTTGTACTAGATATACTAAGTATATTTAAAGATGAAAATTTTAAAATTTTATAAACAGACTGTGATTGATCAAAAAGTAATACATCTGCATCTATTTCAAGTTACTATTTGATTGATTACGTTCAAACTCACTGGGTATTCTTATACCAATCTATACTAATTGATAGTGTTTTAAAAATTTTGTAGACTCAAAAGCTATTTTGAATTATAAACATCAAAAGAAATGCACAATTTTTTTTTCCTAATGATAGTTTTATTTAAAAACAATATATGATTTTTAATTATTTCATATTAGATGAAACATCTATAATTCTAAACGTTTGGTGTATTCATCTAAATGTAATTTGATATTTTTTCCTAGTATATTTTCGATTATTTATCTAAATTATATTTAGAATAACAAGTTGATTTAAAATAAATTTGTATGTAGATGAATTAATTAATGTTAATTAATAAATAGACATTTCATCTAATATTTTTTCATCTAATTCAAGTTAAATGAAATAACTATTTTTTTTTTCTTTTATAAAATATGCGAGTGAAGGACGTACGTTTCTGTCTAGAAAAAAAATGCAATATAGCAATGAATGCTAAAAATTAATTGATGTAGTAGAATTACTTTTTGTTCAACCTTTATTATTAAGAAATTATAGAGATAATATTTTAATGTATAAATAAAGGTTTGTACGTTTATATACTTGGAAAATTTAATAAAATGCAATTTTATTTGACTGCGTAACATAAAATGTCCTACCAATTTTGTCTGCGAGGTCTTCTGTAAATATGTGACAGGTGTACATAGTAAAGACTATGGCAAATACCAGGTGTTTTCCGTTAGTGCAGGACAGTATTTAACTAAATTTATATTGCATATTTTAATAACTGTAAGATAATAATTTCTTGTCGATAAAAAAATTATTTAATAATTTGGTATCAGTTTTCCTGATGAATACGAGCGTTCAATCTCGTCGAAACTTTGATTATAAGTAAATTTCACTTGAACCTAAAGCAGTTTTAATTTTAAATAATTTATATTAACATTTGTTATGAAAATTAATTGGAATAGATCAGGTATGCTTCTGTACACAGAACATAATTAAATGAAATTGAAATGACATAGAATAAGAATTAAATAGATCTAACTACTATTAAAAAAATAATAATTAAATTTTATACTACTTATACTGTTTCTATATATCCTTAATTTTATTAAAGATTATTATAATTATTAATATTGAAATTGTAGATTAATAATGTTTTTTTGTTTTTTGTTACAGGACCAGTATGACAATTTGTCAATACACACGCAGAAAGGAATAGACTTTTTAGAAAGATACGGACACTTTGTTAGGGACAGATGTGCCATTGAAACAGAATATGCTTCAAAACTCAGGTACCATTTTGATACGTTTTTATTAAATCGCTTGTTACCTGTCGGTTTGTTTGTTCGGTACAAATTTTACAATCGATTTTAAACGAACTTCCCGATGAGCTAGAGATTTGAAATCTTAAAACATAGCTCAGAATTGGATGACAATGCAATATTAACTAATTAATTAATTATTTAATAATATTAGAAATATTAATTTTTATCTTTTGTTATATTTACGAATTCTGTACAGTCATTTAGCAATTTTTTGTTTTTTTCAAAATACAGAAACTACAGAAAATACAGAGCACAGACACACAGGACTAAAAAGCAGAAAATAATTATTTAAATAAAAAAAATTAATATACCTCGTTTTTAAAATAGACTAAAATGTATAAAATAATTTCTCCTAGCCCCATATAGATATAGTCCTGAAAATTTGTGATTGTGAAAAACGTGGGACGCATGTAATAGGTAATAGTAAGGAGTGTAGGGACTAGCTGTTGTATTAATGGATACTGGCCGTAAATGCCTGAAGATTATTAAATAAAACTATTTTGTAATTAAACATAATCTATTTCTATAGTAACTATTTGATAATATGAAGTGCACTTTAACTATACGATATTTCAATGTATTTTTGACAAATTACAGAATTTCTATTAATGTCAAAAGATAAGCTTTTGTTCTTGGCTCCTGAACCTGCGTTATGATTAATTATAATGATATTAAATTCCCTATCAGATTCGTTATTGTTTTTAGCAATGACGCGTTTCGATTTTTCACTCGAACCACAAACACGGACCAAACTCTGAAAATCTGAAGATGACTGAAAAGAGACTGAGAATTTAATAACATTATAATTAATTACAGAATTTATTAAAAAACAAGATTAGAAGTATATGGGTAAACCCATATATAGACCACTTTTACATTTCTCGGAAAGTTGGCAAGACAATATCTTTAATAAAATTGTAATTTATGTGGGCACTAGGAGAAACTTTCCTGAATTTTTTATGAAAATTTGATTAAAATCGGTTAAATGGTGTTCATAATAAAAAAATTTAAAATTTAGTCATTTTTTTCTTGGAAAGTTGGCAACACTGAATATTAATAAAATTATATAATTAATGGGAGCATTAAGGAGATCTTTTCTGAAAATTTGATCAAAATCGGATAAATAATGTAGCCACAATAAATTTTTAAAAACTTTAGTAATTTTTTTTTCGATAAGTTGGCATTATTGGAAAAAAATAAAACCACATGACTATCTTGGGTGCTAGACAAATTTATTATGAAAATTTCATTAAAATCGGTTGAGTCGTTGAGGAGGAGTTGCGATCACAAAATTTTGTCTAACGACCGAGCGAGCGAGCTGACGACGCACATCCATACACCCACATAAACTAAGTTCAGATTCGTCATCTAGAGGCTATATGAAGGATTTCTATATAATTTGTTTTTTTTTTTTTTTTGAAAATGTTACAGACACCGTACCAAACATTATACCACTTTTCCTTGCAGTCTAAGTGGTAATAATGCAATAATAATAATAATACAAAATTAATTATATGCCAGAAAAGAAAGAGAACATTTGTTTTAAGATATATAATTATATATAATTTAATTTTGAAAATTTTTGCAACTTTAATTAGAATTTTAATTATGAATAGTACAGTCCTGTTGATTTTGCACTGACCACTACAGTATAACTTACATTTCCTAACCGCGGTTAACTGAACATAGACAATTTATACTGTTTAGATGTCGGCATTTTGTTTCTGATGTCATATCCTGCAATTTTATTTCTGTCTTAGTGTACATAGTCTACATTTATCTGTAGATTTATAATCATATGATTATTTTTATACATATGTTTTGTTACTATCGTACCTACATCTTTATGACATTTATTTAAACTTTTACTTGCCTTTTGTAAACTGTAACAAGTACGTTTTTTACCACTTCGACTGCAAGGAAAAATATTAATACAGAACTTTAACCTAAAGTAGTTTTATTTTAATATAATGAGTTCTGAAAGATTTTTTACTATGTTATTAGATATATCATCTAATAAAAATGACAAATAATTCTAATTAATATGAAAATTGCAAATAGTCACAAGTATATAAACAGTAATTTAAAAAAAACCGTAATTTTTGCGCAAATATACAAAACCAAAAATAAAAATATATTTACTTTATTAGCATTTTAAAGAAATTGCGCCAAAAAAAGTGAAAATAATAAAATTACTACGTTCTATAATTTACACGGAGAATCATCTAAAAATAAAGTAAACTAAGCTATTTTTGATTACTACAATGGCTATTACTTTTTTATTGTATACTTGAACATTAAAAATAATTTTTCTTTTTACGCATTACTTTAAGAGTCTAATTCTTTTGTTACATGTTTCAAACTGAGAGAAAAAAAAAACATAATTTTTGTGACTTAAATTTTGGTTGTTGAAATGTTAGGTATAGTTTCACGTAGTTAAAAAAGTTTTGTAACTATTTTTGAAATTGTTAACTAATCTGAAAGGCGTACGTCTGCGTAGACGTTTGATGTGTAAGTGAGGGTTGATTAACACCTATGCAAGTCCAATTTAGGACTAAAATAAAATAGGACTATGCATTACTTTCTGTAAAATAAATAATGTACAAAATTGTGCATCAAGTAATGAATAGAAAAAGACATATAATTTTATGAATTTGTATAAAAAGAATTCTATGTGTTGTATGTTACTTGTGCATTATTTGATGTATAATTTTAAATTTAAATTTAAACGTCAAAAGAAAAGGGTTATATGTCAAAATAAATAATTTGTATATTTTACTAGCGGGTGACATTAAAAGTAAGAGATACATTAATAATACATGAATATTAAAACGATGAAAATTTAGTGTGAAAATTTGAACTTATTAAATAATGAATTACATTTGAAATTAATAAATATTATGTACATAATTATATAAACAAGGATATTTTTAAATTTGTCTATTAACAAACTTACTTGATCTCGAAACCACATTTTTAGAAAAATTAGTAAAAATTAAATCAAAAATACGGTCCATTGGTTTTCTTTTTAATTATTTGAAATAAACAAAAGAGAAATATCAGAGAATGCATTTTAAGAATTTATTGTGTGGTAAAAAACATGTATTTATCTTATCTGAGTACAAATATTATTTTAGATTAATTTTTTTTTAAAAACTACGTTATCAATAAATACCAAGAAGTTGCACAGCGATAAAAAATTATTATTATTTTATCATCTTTGTTTTAAGAATGCGTTAAATGAAAAATTATTACGCATTTTTAACTACAATACTTTGTGAAAATAATTACTTATTAGTATAAAAATTTGAATGTGTTTGAAAATTAGATGTTTACAGTTTAAAAAAAATGTGATACTTTATTTACATATTTTTTTAATGTATTTTTACGGTTATCGTATGTAAATATTGATAAATCAAATTAGTTTTTTTTTTGCTATATAAATAAATAAGAGTAAATATTAACATGTGTTAACTAATTAATTCTTGTTACAGATTACAATATTTATAAATAAGTTTATTAATAAATAAATTAAATAAATATGTATATGTTCATATAATATTTTTATATTAAAATAAATGTTTTTTTTTATAAATTAATTGCAGTTATTCATTTTAAGTTCTGTCATCAGATCAACAATAAATATAGATACGTAATGCCTATACCTAATACATGGATTATTTTTGTTATGAACATTAAAAAAAGAATGAATATAGTGTTTGAACATTTTGTAAGGGGATGTTTAGCGTGATTGAAGTGTGTAAAATTATTTTTTCTTAAATATATATACCGGGTGTTCGTTCGTTAAGTTCGTCTGGGCGTTTAACATGCAATTTCGATAATTTGCGATATACTACTTTCTCGAGTTAAATTCGGAGAAATACTTAGAATTCTTTTTGATAGACAATAAAAAGTTATATAATTTGGTTTTAGTTTTAATTTGCTAGCATGCGCCGTTTGGGCGCTAGAATTTTTTTTGATTTTTTTGTTTTTATTTTTTTTTTTTTCAAAAACTATGAGGTGTAGGAAAATAAGCATGATATGGAAAAATGCGGAATAATGAGTACTATAATTTAGTGAATAATCCATTATTCTAGGATGCATCGTTTAGTAGAAAAAAACTGATTTTTTGAAAATTTGACAAGGAGTGTACCCTTGGGATTTTTTCAAAATAAGACTTTTTTCAATATTTGCTGAAAAAAATCTGAAAAAATTCAGTAAAATAGAGAAAAAATTAGTTACATAATAGCTAAGTAACTTTTTTCTCTACCTCATGCTGGTTTGGCAGGAAAAATTATTGAAAATCCTAAAATGTTTTTTAGAATTTTTAATAATTTTTCCTGCCAAACCAGCATGAGTTTTATTTTTTACAATTTTATTTTTATAATTTCGTTTCTTCACATCCCAAGAGCGGACTACTATACAAGTTCTAGGTAGAAATCTAAAAAACTCATTATAATATAGTTTTCTTGAATTGTGAAATAAAAAGAAATAAACTAAAAGATTTTAGTAAATTATTATCCTTGAAAGAGATTCAATTCGTACCCTCTTTTTAGCCGAAAATAATAATAAAATAAAATAAATATGTAGGGAGGAAGTTCTCATAAAACGTAATAGGTACTTTAAGGGATGCCCTTTTGCTCTTAAGGGTAGGTGTCCAATCTTGCAACGACCCCTCTCAAATCTATTTTGTTTTCCCAGCCTACACCTCTATCTTAGTTTCGGATCGATAACTTGGAAATTTGTGTGAGTCATCTATACTCTGAGGATTTTGGATGATGACTGATATTTTTTCTGATTCACAGCATCTTATATTTATGTATAGATTCAGTTTTTCTGATTGTCTTTTTATGGATTTTGTATTTTTGGACATCATATGGTTTGGATTGTGAAGAAATTATGTTAAAAGTGTTTGTCGACCTGTTTTAAATTTTTGTTCATTTGTAAATGATTTTTGTTTTTTATGCATACACAGAATACAGTAAACTAACTATTGCATTTATAGAATTTTCTGGGCTGGTATGCTTTTTGTCGATCTATTCTCGTCGCAGACGTTTCGCCATACATCGTAGATAGCATCCTCAGTGTTTAGTGATTGAATAATAGTTTATGTTCCGCAATCTGGTATATTACCTGTATTCCTACCATCTTCTATAGATCAATGGCAGAAACTGAAGGTACATTCCAATTGAAAAAAGTATTAGAGAATGGTGGAGGTATAGGTATATTATTAAATTGCGGAGAAGAAACTGTCATTCAGTTACCACGCAATGATGATACTATCTACAATGTATGGCGATACGTCTGTGACAAGGATAGATCGACCACGCCATACCAGTCCAGAAAATTTTATAAATTCAATAGTTATTTAATATAATGAGTTTTGAAAGATTTTTTTACTAAATACAAGTTTATTATTTATCGTAAAACGAATACCCTGTATAGTGCAAATAAAAATAACTTATTCGCAACATTAATAAATTTATTGTACAGCTTAATTTTGAAAAATTGCACAGTTTAAACTCATTATTTAACAAACGAGAGGCTTTTTTTGTTATAATTTATAATAAATGTTACGCAGGGCGTTACGTGGGCGAGCACTAATAGTTAATACCAACTTGACAGACCGGAAAACAAAAATATGAACACAGTAATTGACATTTTCAATTTGTGACGTTCAAAAATGCGAACAAGTAAAAATTTTTCAAGGATTACCAGTTTGTAGGTTATAATTTTTACATTACTGGTAAAAACAAAAAACAAACAGTTTTATTTATTTGTTTTACCGCAATATGTATAAATATGGCGATGTTTACATACGTCATCAGATTTGTCATACTGTTAAATGTTAAAAATGTTAACGGTATTTTCTAAATTTTGTGTGTATCTTTTACGTTAAATTAATATTACCACTTTGACTGCAAGAAAAAGTGGTATAGCGTTTGGTAGGGTGTCTGTAACATAAAAAAAAAAGTGTATAGAAATCCTTCATATAGTCTCTAGATGACGAATCTGAACTTAGTTTATGTGGATGTATGGATGTGCGTCGTCAGCTCGCTCACTCGCTCGGTCGTAAATCAAAATTTTGTGACCGCAACTCCTAGACGGTTCAACCGATTTTAATGAAATTTTCAAGATAAATTTGTCTAGTACCCAAGATGGTCATGTGGTTTAATTTTTTTCCAGTGATGCCAACTTTCCTAGAAAAAAATTACTAAAATTTTTAAAAATTTATTATGACCATTTTATTTAACCGATTTTAATCAAATTTTCATAAAAGTTTCTCCTAGTGCCTAAATAAATTATGCAATTTTAACAAAATACAGTGTTGCCAACTTATCGAGAAAAAAAACCACAAAATTTTTTAAAAATTCATTGTGGCTACATTATTTATTCGATTTTGATTAAATTTTCAGAAAAGTATCTCCTAGTGCCCACATAAATTATAATATTATTAAAATACAGTGTTGCCAACTTTTCGAGAAATGTCAAAGTAGTCTATATATGGGTTTACCCATATACTTCTAATCTTGTTAAAAGTTATAATAGAGTAGAACTCGTATAGAAGCATCTTGTCAGAGTGCAAGGTAAAAAAAAATGTGGACAAATAGATCTCTTGAAATTGCATCTACAACTAAAGGCGAAAGTTATATATCCAAATTTATTATAATTTAATTAACTAAAACTAAATCATAAAACTGATTTAGTATAGTATAAATGAGGTCTCGTTCAGACTATTTATTTTTCTCAGTTTTAGCGTTATGTTTTAGTGTTTGCTAGTGATTCTGAATCAAACTAATATTAACTTATAAAAATACAACGAAAATGTTTTATTGTAGTATCAGTTATTAGCTGTGATTCAGACTACCACAAAACAAATGTGAAATAAGTTTGTAACTGTACGAAGAGTTGTTAATTTGATAAATATTTAATGAATATTGCAATAAACAAATGTTGAATGAAATTAATTCAGTCACTCATCTGTAGTCAAATGTGCAAAAAACTGTTAAAGTTTAAAAATTTACAAATTCGATTTTTATACATGACGAATTTCTTAGGTCCTGGAAGCTAGCCCCTCAACCTCAAGTATGTCAAAAGTGAAAACGAAATATGCCAAAATTATGTGCTTTTTATGTGCTATTTATGAGCCAAACTTAAAATTGTGCTAAAAAAAAATTGAATTTCTGGTTTGACTTAAACCTAACCTAACCTGTCTCAAACCGAAACTTATTTTCTTTTGTGTACCAAAAATTTTGAGTTTGGCACATAAAAGGCACATAATTATGGCATATTTCGTATTCACTTTTGCCATACTTGACGGGCTAGCTTCCAGACCTGAATTTCTTTTGTTTTGCATTTAATACAGTTGAACTTGTATAGAGAGAGGTCCACTTTCGTAGCGTGAGGAATAAAAATGTTTTTAACTTACATAGTTTTTAACTAACTATAATAATATAAAATGTATGTATACATCTCATATCTAAAACTGAATAGCCTGTACAGTACGTGTCGTAATATCATCATTGTAAAAGAATTTGCTTTCACTTTTGACTAGTTCAATTTCCGCAAATATTTGTTGAAAACTTGTTGATTACCTGAATGATAATGAACCCGCATAATTTATTAATTTACATATAGTGAGCGTATTCTCTTATAAAAATTAGATAATAGTATTGTTCAGGAAATTATATATTTTATAATTAACAGCAAAAATCAATTAAGCTAAAAGTGTTCTTTAAACTGAAAAACAAACTTCAATGTTTATTTATCTCACCGTATATACGAGTAGAAGGGTACTAGAAATTGATGTCAATATTTAAATTGAAATAATACTTTCATGTCAAGTTAGAGACAGCTTAACATAATTTTCATTCAGTATTTGTTATGAAACTTATAAGTTTATATAACTGACAATGAAGGGGTACGAGCACGTTTTGGATTTTTAAAGATTAAATTTGAAGAGTTTTTTTTTTACATAATTTTTATTTTTCACGCTACGAAAGTGAACCTCTGTACATATTTAACTGCATTAAATACAAAACAAAAGATATTCGTCATGTATAAGAATCGAATTTCCAAGTTTTTTTGAAAGTTTTTTGCCCATTTGACTACAGATGACAAAATTAATTTCATTCAATATTTGTAGATACATACACAATCACGCTATGTGCCCAAAAGAGTGTGGCACAAACTTCTTCCACTATCTCGAAATCAGTTTCCTCTAAACATCTCTATTATTCAGACAAGCACATCCACATTCATAATTCCTCTCATACATGCTCTTCTAGTCTTACTACTTGAAAACTTGCTCACGCAAGCCACTCTCTCAATCATACCACTTCAGCTACTCATCGGACGTCCACCTGCAAACGTATACCATCAAAATCATTCCTATAAATTTGTTTAACCAAACGTACATTAGACATTCGCTCAAGATGTCCGAACCATCTTAGCTGACTCTAACACGGGGCAACTTTTGCTACAACATTTTTTTCAATTTCGCACCCATCATACACTAATCTATTTCTATTTGTTTATTGCAATATTTATTAAGTATTTTAACAAATTGAGAACTCTACGCATGCTCCGTATAGTTACAAACTTATATTCAGGGTGGCCAAAACCTGGAAAACCGGGAAAAGTCAGGGAATTTTATTTGGAGTCAGGGAAAAAATTTGTTTGGCGAAGTTACAAAATTACAAACACAAATTTTGAGCAAATGTTGTGCAAATTTGTAATTGTGTTATTATAAAATTCGCAAAAATTTTATGAATTTCACTTTTAGTATATTCAAATTAATCTTATCTCAATTTTTTCACACCTAGACTTAGAAATCATTAAAATTAATTAAGTTCAAGGTTGTAACTCATCTTTATCTAATTTTAAACTGATTTTAAACAATATTTTGTGATTCACAGTACTTGGGAATTTATATTTGTTTAAATATAAAAGTCAGGGAAAAATGAAAAAAAGTTCTGGAAAACCGGGAAAAGTCAGGGAAATTGGTTTTCACAAAGTTTTAGCCACCCTGATATTTCACATTTGTTTTGTGGTAGCCTTAGCCTGAACCAATGCTAATAACTGCTAAAACTAAAATCACACATTTTTGTTGTATTTTTACCACTTTGACTGCAAGGAAAAAGTCGTATAGCGTTTGGTACGGTGTCTGTAACATTTTCAAAAAAAAAGAAAATTGTGTATAGGAATCCTTCATATAGCCTCTAGATCAGACGAATCTGAACTTAGTTTATGTGGGTGTATGGATGTGCGTCATCAGCTCGCTCGGTCGTAAGTCAAAATTTTGACACAAGTGTTTGGATTGGTCAACAAATTCTTGTTCTTGTGCGTTAAACTGAAACGACAATCTGAATGAGACTTTAATCTCATATTTAATTTAACCTTCAGATATTCAAATAGCTTCTAGCTATAAATCGTTCTGCATCAATAATTTGCAATATACTTAGATAGATTTCTTACATATTGGCTACTACGCTATTTCTATATTTATAAATAATATAGTGTTCTTATATACCTGTGATTGCATTTTGTTTATGTCAACTGTTTTTCTCGTATCTGGCTACAAATGAGTGGGATTATCTATATGCTACGTCATTTTTTCTCTTTTTTCAACTATCTTGTTTGTACATATGGTTCGCTCCAGAAGGTGTCACTACTGTCGCCAATGTGGGCGAATTACGGCCTTAAACTCAATCCAAGACATACTGGTTTTTTTTTTTCAAACTTTTTACTGCTTTTTTTGTGAATGGGCAAAAACGAATTTTAATGTACCCAGATTTGGTTGTATACAAGTGGATTTTTTTTTGTCTGGTTTTACACTGATGATTGTGAGTCAGCAAAGGAAAAATAATTTTTTTATAGGAAATTATATTCAGATAAGATTATCACAGTTTAGTAAACTGTAAAAAAAATTTACAATGAAAATTATTGGACACTTTGTTGCCAACGATAATCATAGTAAATTTACAAAAAAAAATTATTTTTACAAAAATTATTTTCATATGTAAAATTACAATTAAAATATGTAACACATTTTAATATTAGATTTGCTAAGTAAATTTACGTAACTACTTGTAATATTTCTACTTTTTAAAGTAATTATTACATTTGTGAATGTAAATATTACATTTATGCGTACATATTTACAATAATAAATGTAACAATTACATTTACTATTGTAAATATTACATTTATTAATATAAATATTACATTTATTAATGTAATTATTACATTTACTAGTGTCATTATTCCATATATAATTTTGTACATTTTTATATAAAAATATTTTTATAATTACATAAAATAAGTATTCAAATATAAAAATACATAAAAATTGTAAAATTCAAATAATATTATAAAATTTCTGTAATATTTACAGATTTTAGTAAATTTACAAAAAAAAAAAATGAAAATTACAGTGAAATTCATTGTAAAATTACCATGATTATCATTGTTTTACACCGATTTTTTACAGTGTACATATATTCCAATGTCGGAATTTCTTATATCCTGTATTCTTCGAATATTAAAATTATATCTAATCTACAGTAGAACTTTTGTATCGAGGTCTTTAATTATATTCGTAAAATATAAACATCTTTTGAAGATAAAAGTAAATATGTAGCAAAATGTTTGAAAACAGTTCCAAATTTTTAAAACTTAATAATAGCACGTTAATTAAAATTTATATTTTGATTTATTATCAATAAATATTAATTTTTATTTGGAATTTTGTTCTGCAATTTTTTTATAGTATTTCTAATAACATTTTGCGATATTTGCGTCAGCAATCTAGTAATTTCTTTTTTAAATGTTACATTTTTCGAATACCATATTTTTATTGTTTCAGAACAAGTAAACATAATTTTCATAATAAGATTTTTTATCATTAACGATAGATAAAAATATAAAACATGTATTAATTTTCAAAAATTTCGTTAATTGAATGAAAAAAATTTGTTAGTCGATTTCTTGTTTGTTCCATATTACAAAACTTAACTTTCGAGAAAATGTTGTTTAAAGTTTCTGGACTGAATTGTTTATAGTAAAGATATAGAATTTATATTTCCGAAACTATTCAAATTATAACATCCAAGATTGTTAAAATAGATAGAAAACAAACAAATACTGCCAAAATTAGCAACAAATCAATTTGATCAAAAATGGTGTATGGAACAAACAAAAAATCAACTGACGATTTGTCAATTAAGTATAACTTTATAATTTTATATAGTTAACTTACTGATTAAGTTAACAACGTTTTATGCAACTGACCTTAAGTAATAAAAACAAGCAAAAATTGAAAATATCTTTTTAGCACATAACGTTCTTCATCGTCCAAATAAATAAATAAACAAACATCACAAAATTACAAACTGCAAACTGGTCAAAAGTAACTTTTTGTAAATTATTCCATATATACAATAATCTGCAGTGTTTCTATTATTCTGTTTATTTGACTTGTGTACGTACAATGCTGTTCGCATATAAAGTGGAGGGTATCCTGTATGACTAGTTTCGCATTTAGCCGCATTCTCTTTGCCACATTTGGCGCTGTACTCGTCCTCTTGTAATGGATACTTTAATATATTACTTACTAGGTATAACTTGAATTACTCGTAATTTTGCAAAAGCGGATTTGTTACGTAGATTTGAAAAGATGGTTGAGATACATATATGGTTTTGTTTTGATTCAGAAGGATAGTTTTTCTAATTTTTTTTTTAATAATTTATGGACTAGTTTCATTGAAAAAATTCTGGTTATCCACAGAACCGACCGTCATCGTATTAAATAAATGTATGGAATAGAAAAATTTGTATAACAACAACTACTGTAGTCATGGTAACTAAAAACCACCTATTTACAGAATTATATACCGGGTGTTCGTTCGTTGAGTTCGTATGGGCGTTTAACATGCAATTTCGATAATTTGCGATGTACTACTTTCTCGAGTTAAATTCGTAAAAATACTTAAAATACTTTTCGATAGGGCTTCAAAAGTTCTATAATTTAGTTTTAGTTTTAATTTGCTAGCATGTGCCGTTCGGGCACTAGGTTTTTTTTTTTTGATTTTTTGGTTTTTATTTTTTTTCTCAAAAACTATGAGGTGTAGGAAAATAAGCATGATATGGAAAAATGCGAAATAATGAGTGCTATAATTGAGTGTAGAAACCATTATTCTAGGATGCATCGTTTAGTAGAAAAAAAAATTAAAAACTGAATTTTTTAAAATCTCTCAAGGGGGGGTGGTACCCTTGTGATTTTTTCAAAATTTGCTCAAAAAAATCTGAAAAAATTCAGTAAAATAGAGAAAAAAATTAGCTAAGTAACTTTTTTCTCTACCTCATTCTGGTTTGGCAGGAAAAATTATGTTTATATTTTTTAAATCTCGTAGCATTACGAAATATTTTGTCTTTTTTTAGAAAACACAATTGTTTTTTTGATAGAGAAAGAAAGAATATCTCGTAAAGCTACAAAGTCTTGATAAATACAAACGAAATTGCAGCATAAATATAAAAGGTTCTAATTTGTATCGGTTTAAATCCGTTACGGTTTAAGTTTTAAAACTGACAAAATATTTTTTACTGTACAGTTCCGTTTCAATTTTAATTTTTACACAATTAATAACAATTTATTCCTGTTTCAATTTTAGTCTCATATTATGTCATAAATTACAGAGCAAAATTATCAAATATATCAAGGACTTTCTGAAGCTTCTGTATTTCAAATTTAGAATGTAGAAAATATGAATTTTATAAATAGCTTGTAAAGTCAATGCCAAGAAAGAAACATTATTAATAAAATTGTTAATAGTTTGTATACAACATAAATACATTTTTAAATCAAATATTTACTTTTGATAAACAAGTTGATGAACCACAGTTATTTACATATTTATTTAATAACATATATTAGTAACTTTATCTTTAATCGATCTTCTTTTTTGTTATTGCTAAAAGATTTCACTGTGACTAATTTTGAATTTTTGTCTAAATATTTATTTCCATAAAATGAGTCATTTTTTGACTGCATCCGCATTTTTAATGCGATACTAAATTTTTCTCAGTATTCCAAAAATAATTTTTGTTGTTCAGTTCGTATTCTAAATATTTATAATAATTTCAAAATATCTTCAAATTTCAATGGACATGCAAAATTCATTGAATGGATACACACCTCGAAAATATATATAGTCGACGTTTCGACGAAACTCAACGCACGTTTTCATCAGGATAAACTGATTCAAATGACATTATAATAAATAACAAACTAGATCTTAAAAATAATAAATTTATGATCTAGTAACTTATTTTTTACGTACTTATTTCTATGATCTGTTATTTACTATAATGTCATTTGAATCAGTTTATCCTTGATGCAGACGAGCGTTGATTTTCGTCGAAATGTCAATTATAAATTAATTAAAAAAGCTATAGTGATTAGTAATCATTAATCATTTTAGCATAGTTACATATTACATAGTTAACAATGTTACTAATTAAAAAGTGTGTAAAAAAAATCACAAAAAAATGACATGATGTGTTTAAAGAGTAACAGTTACATTAACCGTTTCATGCTATATTAATCATTATAGCTTTTTTCTGAGACAGAAATCATATTTTTCAAATTTACACCACTCCGTTAATAATCATCGGAATGGCATGACTTTTGAACTACTAAAAAGCATATTTCATTAGCTTTTTGGTGATTATTTTGAAATATTTTTAAAGTAAATACAATAAAAGTTATATCCCAAAATGTCTAAAAAGGCGATTTTACCATTGCATATTTTGAGCCTTCAACAAGCACGGGTTAATATCATCTGACAGGTCTGGGAAGTGTATGGACATTTTTTTTTATTTATTTGGAGTAATTTTGGCGGATGGAAGCAACAAATTTCCGTCTTTGCCAAAATAAGGACCACCCTACTGTATATTTATTAACATTCTTAAACAATATAGTAAACTACATAAACAAAATAGAATAATTATTCCTTTCACTGTAATGATAGAACATTTATATAATTTCAAATAATAATAATTATAAATAAGTAGAAAAAAGTTGTCACTTTTGTATCTATTTCAGGAAATTAATTCCTTTTCATTCTGAAATTCATTTAAGCATTCTCTTCGCTTATTATTCTCGCGTTTTAATCATATTCTCTTGTACTTCTCGTGTTTATTAAACAAGAATAATGACAATGTTACAAATAAACGCAGACAATGCGAAACGTGAGTTATTATTTTTTTTTTTTAACTCTGTATATGTAGTGTATAACAACCGTAGAAATTCCCACAGTTACCTATATATGTATGTATGTAAGCATGTACAGAAAAATTAAATGCAGTGACTTTTTTCGTTGTTCTTTTGACTTTTAAGTATTATACTATTTCCAAGGTCACTAGATCTTCACACACACACAGTTTAATTTAAGATGCATTTTTGTATCGCAGTGACCCTTGACCGAAAACATTTTTTTATTTTGTATTTTCTTACTTGGAAATTATATATATATATATATATATATATATATATATATATATATATATATATATATATATATATATATATAGTTGTTCTTTTGTTAAAACTAATGGTTAGTTTGAATTTGTGGAATATATCTATATAATTATTTTGTCCAGGTGAATTTACTGATTTCAATGCTAATTTTTATTTAAATAAATCATTATTATTTATGTTTATATAATTTACTATTGCAAATATAAGTATCGCAGGGATATATATTGACCCTGAATGAGTGTTAGAAATAAGTCGTTCATTTGCAAAACTAGTTTCGTTCTAATAAACTTAGTTTGAGTAAAACATCAAAAAATTATGGCTCGTATTTATAGCTTCTTTTAGATCACTTTTAGTTAAGAGCAGTCAAGATTTTAAAATTATTTTTTGCTTCTATTATATATTAAATATAAACTAACATAGTAAAAAAATATTTCAGAACTCATTATATAAAATAAACTGCTTTAGGTTCAAGTTCTGTATTAAAATTAATTTTTAATAAACGCGACGCGACGTTTTGACGAAACTCAACGCTCGTCTTCATCAGGACAAACTGATTCAAATGACATTTCAGAAACTAGTTACTAGGTAACAAATAAGCAGTTTATTTTTAAATAAAGACTAGTTTTATAAATTAAATACTTTTTATTACATTTAACATTTTAAAATATGAATAATGCTGAAAACAGTTCTAAAGTTTTTTTTAAATATATACTTTCAGATATACGCACTTTTATCTAAAAGCACTCTGAAAGGGGTTATGAATACGGGCTTTATACCTTTTATATTTACTGAATATTGCAATAGGAAAAAATAGTAGTCAAAAAAAAATATAGTGTATAATTTTGGAACTTTTTTAAAAAAATTTACCCAAATAATATGTAAATTTCTCCACCAAAAGTGATTTAACAAAAAATAATTACAATGTTTTTTTCAATGGAGTAAAAATATTTAACTCCGGTAATATTATTTTCAGTGTACGTACAGTTTCAGAAGCTTTCTTTTTTCCATAATTTTCTTTTCTCATGCTTTAACAACGTACTTACCATATACAAGTTTTACTGTAAACAGTTTTTAAGATAACATAGTCAAAAATCTTTCAGAACTCATATAAAATAAAACGGCTTTAGGTTTAAGTTCTGTATTAATATTTATTAATAATCAACGTACATCTTCATCAGAAAAAATGAGACAAATGACATATACAGTAAATAAACAAAACATAGAAGCAAGTTACTAGGTAACAAAATAAATAACTTGTTTCAACGTTCTGTTTATTTACGTTTATTACGTCGAGACGTCGGTTATTAAAAAATATTAATACAGAATTAAATCTAAAGCCGTTTTATTTTAGTTTTTAAGATACTAAATCTGTTCCAAAAACGTTTGCTTTATCGTACAAATTTAGCTATATTTTAAAAGGCAACTGCAAAGAAAGTAGAACTCCAAATTCATTAACCAAAATAGAAATAAATTCTCATGGCGATATAATCAAAAACTACATACGTACAATATATTCACTAAATTGAACAGTGGAAACTCATAATGAACAAGGAAAAGAGATCCACTTGATAAATTAAATTTCGTTCTCAATATGTCTCAACATGTTATTAATGATTCCTGCGAAATATACTCTTATTATATTTAAAAAAATTCGGCTTGTTGGGACACATGTTTTTATATTAATAATAAATAATAACAGTGATTAATATTAACCGATTTCCTAGTACTATTTAAAATCGATTGTCAAATGTCATCGGTCGTAATTGTTATTCGGATTTAAATGCTTTTGAATTTCAATGATTAAGTAACAGAACAGCTATTGTAATAATAGTACAATGGATACAATAAAAATTATAATTTTTATATTTTGTGTTCTTGTCGATAATCAGGTTAATTTTATTTTACTTTATTGTTACAGGAGACTTGTTAAAAATTATCAGCCAAAAAAGAAGGAAGAAGAAGATTACCAGTAAGTATATTTTTTTAATGTAATAAATTTTTGCTGCCCAATTACTAAAACTAGTATCCCATAAAAATAAATAACATTCAAATTTTATGGGTTACTACTTTTACAGAAAATTTTGTACTAAATAGCATTTATGTTACTAGGAGTAGAAAGGGATGATTAGTGTGTTGTAAGTAATCCGGGCGAAACACAAAAAGAGCTTTCTTTTCCGAGTGACATATACGATTTTTTCTACAAACGTTCTAAATGAAACTAAACTAAAAATAAATAAAAATACATGGCAAATAATCTTAACCAGTTACTAACAGTTGTAGAATAGTATGTATATGTGTATATATTATTTATGTTTGTTACGTGATTTGTGAGATTTAATCTTTCGTTGGTCATCTATAAAATTTCTGACCACCCTGGGCGGTATACATTATATTTCTTGCACTTCTTCACACATTATCAATAATCAAATTAAAATTTAAGCTAAAATAAATAATGCAATTGTCAATATTATCAACTTGACGCAATAGTTTTGACAATATATTAAATACAGTTGACATTGTAGTCATGTTTGGTGCTGCCACCAGTGTTATATATAGTAACTAACTGCTGTATAATAATGTCATTATTGTCCTTTTTGTACATTGGCAATATGATAACGTAATATTATTATTATGATACGCTTAAAAAACATATGCGGCGTCCCGCATACAAATTTAAATGTGAAAATAACATTTAATATTTAATTTGCCCATCTCTGTGCTAGTCTAATCTGTGTACCAGATTTTTCACGATCAATCAGTTCACGAACTGGGCAAAATTTTGTGCAGTTTAGGTGTGTAACATATGTATTTCGTATAGAAAGTGCATTTCCAGTACTAAATACATAAGTAACTGTTAAAATATGCACTAGATCACTAGATTATAAATCTGCATATTCATTGTGTATATTATACAGAAATAAAATAAAATAAAATTTACAGTGTGAACAAATTAACAACCATGTATGACTGATATTATGAAGTAATTATGAAATGATTACATAATTAAAAAAAAAAATAGAAAATCTACTTCTAACAATATTATTGAGCAGAATAGATTACATTTATTATAACTTTCACTAAAGAAATTAACAAAATAAACAAAAAGTTGTGGTTATTACAATTAATGTGTCAACATATATTATTTGCCATTATTTAATAGCTTTATTATTACCATAATATTTATTAGAAGCTGTAAGAAGCATGTGCAGAAATTGCAAAATATATTTTAAGTATTTTTTATTTCGCGCAAATAAACAAATATTCGATTACAAAACAGGATATTTTTCGTTTTTATCAAATTATTTTTAACTATAATTTTTACTCTTCGAGAAAAACAATAACCCATATTTTCACCTCACTTTTAAAAGCAATTTTTATCAAAAGTGCTTTTGACGTTTGCTCAAAATTACTTATTAAGCAATTTGAATTAGTGTATTTGAATTTTATATTATTAGATATAAAAAATATATATCAAAAATCGAAATACAGAAATAATACTCGTATTTAATAAGAAGTAGAAGTGAAAATTTATTTTAAACCAAAAAAAAAAAACAAAAGAGGTGAGAATACGAGCTAATATTTTTGATTTTATTTAATACCAATAACCTTAATTTTTGCTGAATAGTTTTAGCAAATTCAAGTGTGTATTTCTGTATTAAATACTAAAACCTTACTTTTTTTTATACAAGATGCATATAAATTATTTATGCCAAAATGTCTTACTTTTTTCTATAAAATTAATTATATAATCGTTATAAAATAAAATAAAATAAAAGAGCATGTTATGAGAATGGAATTATGAATGTGGATGAAGCGAAAGTTGCTTGTTAGGATAGGAATGTTTGTAGGACACTAATTACGGGATGATGAAAAGAGTTTGTGCCACACCTTGTTGGGTACATGGCGTGATTGTGTATGTATGTATACATGTTTTTTTTTTAAATCTATCTATATGAGCAAGCTGTATTATTGAAATAAGTGTACGAGGAAATTATGAAAGATCCATTTTCTGTTTAAAATATTATGTGTTTAAAGAAATAATACAGTTATAAATGTTTGTTAAATGTAATGAATATTGAAAAGAATCATACATATATTCAATATGCCTCAAAATTATATATACTCTCAAGAATTTTATGTAGAATATGTTTTTCTGTATAAATATATAAATATACAATGTATCTCAGAAATAAAAGTACTCAGTTATATACAATGTGTTTAAAGAATCATATATGCAATATGTTTCAAAAATAATATATACAATTTAAAATCAAGATCTCGGAACCGAATCAGATCCGTATCCAATTTTTTCAAGTATTGCACTAGATTCTAATAGATTAAGTTTTAACAAGACCTTTACTTTAAAGAAAAACATTATCAATGAACAAACTAATTTGTCTGATTCGCCATTTATTAATATTGTATTACTTGAATAACATATTTTTAAAATGTAATATAATAATTGGAGAATTGTATGTAAGTATATATAATATATAGAACAGTATTTAATTATTTTGTTTTAAACCAGATATCAAATTAATTACAAATGTTTATTTCACAAAGAATTTAAATTAGTTAAAAAATTAGGTCACACTCATTTAATTTATGATGTTTCTTGTAATAGTGATAATAAAAAAAAGTAAAATTATTTTATATAATTATAATTACATAAATAAGTCTGACATACTTATTACAGTTGATATTGAAAACTAGTTACAATTCTAGAAAAAGATATATATTATGTATATTAGCTGTCATGCATTTATTAAACCATATTTGTAATTTAAAAATAATTTTATGGTAAATAATACAGCTATAATAAAAAAATGAAAATTATAAATAATGCATTAACTAATTTTATAATAGATTTTTTTTTAAATTACAAAAATCCGTTACTATCAAACAAGCAATTAATTCTTGTATTGTATTTGTTTGTATATTGATTTAATTGTTTGTAAATTTTATATTAATTTGTGAAAAAAATTTAAATAAATTAAATTTAGACATTTATTAATATAAATATTACATTTATTAATATAAATATTAAATTTATTAATGTAATTATCACATTTACTAATGTCATTATTACATTTATAATTTTTTACATTTTTATATAAAAATATTTGTATAATTACATAAAATAAGTATTCAAATGTGAAATACATAAAAATTGTAAAATTCAAATAATATTATAAAATTTCTGTAACATTTACAAATTTTAGTTAATTTACAAAAAAAAAATAAAAATTACAGTGAAATTCATTGTAAAATTACCATGATTATCATTGTAAATTTTATTTTAACGAGTACAACACGGTTTTCATAATATTTTATTCTTAAAATATAGAACAAGAACTGTTCAATAAAAACTGAAACTGATAATGAAAAAAAAATCTTATCCAAAGAAATTGTCAAGCCTTTCAATAGTTTATTAGAAAAGGAAATACGATAAGAATTTCAGACAATACTGACATAAATTCTTAGCAATTGTCACTGCCAGCCCCAGAGCACATAGAACAAATGCTAATGAATTCTTAGAACTACACAGATTGTATCTCGCTTAGAATTAAGATACAAGATACTGACTGGATACATTTGATCTTGTCCTTTTATTTCTAACCATTATATATGATACTAAGGTTGATAAAAAAGTAATAAAACGGTAAATCCCCGATATTAGAATCCTAAATAAGCTTACAATTATTGAAAACGCTAATACGAAACCATGAATCCTATATAAAGAATTATGTTCTTTAAGATTCTATTTATCATATATTTTTGCTACATATATATGATACTAAGGTTGATAAAATAGTAATAAAACGGTAAATCCCCGATATTAGGGTCCTAAATAAGCTTGCAATTATTGAAAACGCTAATACGAAACCATGAATCCTATATAAAGAATTATGTTCTTCAAGATTCTACTCATCATATATTTTTGCTACATATATATGATACTAAGGTTGATAAAATAGTAATAAAACGGTAAATCCCCGATATTAGAATCCCTAAATACGCTTGCAATTATTGAAAACGCTAATACGAAACCATGAATCCTATATAAAGAATTATGTTCTTCAAGATTCTATTTATCATATATTTTTGCTACATATTATCAAATAATATATCACTTAGTAATCTTCAGGCTTTCACGGCTGGTATCTAATGAATTTATAAAATTTTCTGGGTCAGTATGCTGTGATCTGATCCTCAGATCCGAATCTTAGATCTGTAAAATCATTATCTCACTGCATAAAAAACGTAACAAGACAGAATAACTAGAAAATAGTGCTATTTTATAAATAATTAGTAATTGACGGAATTTAATCTTTTTTATGTTTTTATTATCTACTAAGCCAACGTTTCGGCAATCTCTATTGCCTTCTTCAGGGCTAGCAGAATATTTTAGTTGGTTTTACATATAATGCAAAAATACATTATTTGATAAAAAGCATGTCAAAAAAACATTTTAATAATGTCACATAAGTAACAAAAACAATCTATATGTTACTTATGTAATATGTATTATTAAATTTTTTTTATCCTTATCCTTAAATATAACAAATTGTTAAAACAATCATTATGTGACTTTGTAAAGTAGTTCTTACGTTATACTTCATAAAACTAACCAAACATTGCAAAGAATCCGTAAATTTGTTACTTATTACATATTTTATTAGTTGAAAATTTTTTGAATATAAAGATAAATATTACGTATAATAAACAAAACTGTTTATTTTAACTTTAACACGTTTTACCATTTTATTGTAGTAGATAAATTTTGGAAATATAACATTAAAACAGTATTGAAGTTAATCCAAAACTAATATTTTGTTAAAATTACTAAGCATAAATTTTTTACAAGGTTAAACATATTATTTTTCGATAATAATAACAACATTTTTGAACACTACAAGCAATAAAAATAACATGTAATCATTGTAACAAGAAACCCAATCATTTACTAATTTGTCAATTTTTAAAACATTTAAAAATCAAAATTAATTACCATAATATATCATTTATTACTAGATAAAAACATGTGTACTACCATAATTTATTTAAAATAGGTTTTAAAAAAAAAATATAGTATTGATAATAATTTGTTGAAAGTTAGTTAAAATTATTCATGCAGAAAAGTTATCAATACTACGAAGGTCATGCCATTGTTCTAATCTCTAAAACAATTCAATTTTAAATTGCATTACTAATTTTAGTTCTAATAAATAGCGAACATATTTTTCTACACAATTAAACAACAAAAATACCAAATATCATTTTTTTGTAATGAAAAATAGAATTTTTATTTTCTAATACTGGCTACGAGCCAAATATACATTCAAATATATATATATTTAAAAATGTTTTGTTTATAGTTTTCTTTTTTCTACCTTCCCGATATAAAATTAGATTTATCTAACAGATATCTGTGTTATATTAAAATAAAATTCATTATACACTGTGTGTTTAAAATAAATGATAGAAAAACAAGATTAGAAGTATATGGGTAAACCCATATATAGACCACTTTGACATTATCACATAAATGATAAGAAATAGGAATAAAAAAAATTTTCACCGAAAGTTGGCAACATTGTATTTTGATAATATATAATATTATAGGCGCTAAGGGTATCTTCTGTAAAAATTTCATTAAAATCGGATAAATAATGCCGGCATAACAAATTTTTAGAAAATTATTAATTTTTTTTTCGGAAAGTTGGCAACATCGTATTTTAATAAAATTATAATTTATGTGGGCACTAGGAGAAACTTTTCTGAAAATTTGATCAAAATCGGATAAATAATGTAGCCACAACGAATTTTTTTAAATTTTAGTAATTTTTTCTCGATAAGTTGGCAACACTGTATTTTGTTAAAATTACATAAATTATATGATTACTAGGAGAATCTTTTGTGAAAATTTGAGTAAAATCGGTTAAATAACATAGCCATAATATATTTTTAAAAACTTTAGTAATTTTTTTCTCGGAAAGTTGGCAACACTGGATATTAAAAAAACATAAAACGGCTTTAGCTTGTAGTTCTGTATTAATATTTATTAATAATCGCCGTTTCGACGTACTCAACGTTGATTATTAATAAAGATTAATACAGAACTACAAACTAAAGCCGTTTTATTTGAATATAATGAGTTCTGAAAGATATTTTACTATGTTAAATGTTAAAAATAATGTGTGCAGTTTGAAAATGCAGTCAGTGTTTTTGTGTGTGTATTAAAAATGGTTTAACGTCAGGAAATGTGTGTTCCGGTTGACCGATATATAATAAAATAGATAAAAAATTATCTACAATTAAAATAGCTTCATAATGTATATCTACAGGAAATACATATGAACTTTTATTTAAAAAAAAAATATGCATTATACTCGTACAGTTAGTATATATAGATTAATCTCATCTCTGTATTTCTGTTTATAATTCATTTCAATATAAATAGTTTTGGCGTATATTCTGCTCAAAACAATAGATTTAAATCAACAATTTAATACAGGGCTGTCCAAACCACAGTTCATGGTGCAATTCTGTGCTGTTCACTTGTGAGTTTTGATTTTCACGAACAAAATAATTAAAACTTGAATAGGTAACGATATTTTAACCCTTATTCCATATATTTTAGTAATTATCGGAAATATAAGGCTACCCATTTAAGTATTCCTAAAGTAACTTAGTTCTTATCAATTTAAGTCGAAGTAATATGATGTTTTACTGACAAAAATTACAAATTAATAAAATTATTTCATAATTTGTATAGAAATTTATTAAATTTAAATACGTGTTCGATAAACACATCTTGCTCATTGGTGCAAGTAAAATATTTTGCCCGGACAAGGGTTAATTCTAACATAATATATTAGGGTGGTTTTATAAAAAAAAATTCCAGTAAGGCTAAAATCGATAATTTTAAATCGAAAAAACGTCAGAAATAATGTTTTTCGCATGTTTTTAAGGAAGTAACAAGTTCCTCTACACAAGCGAAATTTTCGGAAAACAATGCCAAAACTTGCGTTTTCCGAAAATTTAATTTGTGTAGAAGAACTTGTTACTTCCTTAAAAACATTATTTCTGATGTTTCTTCGATGTAAAATTATCGATTTTAACTTTACTGGAAATTTTTTTTTATACGGCCACGCTTGCGTTAATTAAAAATTTATATAAATTTTATGATCTAGTTATTTTGTTACCTAGTAACTTGTGTTTATGTTCTGTTATTTACTGTAAATGTCACTTGTATCAGTTTTCCTGATGAGAACGGACGTTCGAGTTCGACTAAACGTGGATTATTAATAAATATTAAGACAGAACTTAGGCCTAAAGTCGTTTTACTTTAGATTTCTTTAAATTTCAATAAATAAAACTTATATATCAAAACGCAAAAATAGAAATAATAATAATAATTGAAATAAACAAAAGAATGAATACAAAACGCAATAAATACACAATCAACAAAAATAACCGCAAGATAATAATTTTTAACTGTCAATTGAATTTACGAGGTAATATAAAATAATACAAGCCACTAGATACGATTTAGAACGAATACATCTATAAATCCATGATCTAACGTTTAATAGTAAAATTTATAATACGTTTTAAGTGTCCGGGTTAAATCTGGCCAAGTGTTGCACATACATAACAATTATTTGTGCTGTGTTGTCATGACTGAATAGTGAAAGTTTTGTCATATAGAAGGTAGGCAACAGTTGCTATGGAGACGATTGTCGTATGTTTTGTGTTGTTCATTTGTTTATCTATCCAAATAAAATGTTCGATACCGGTTTTATATGTCATATACTTCAAATAATAACTTTTGTTATTTTGCAGTTGTTATGTAAAAGGAATATTATCTGTCGTATTATCTAGATAATAAATTATAAATATAATAAGCATATGCATATACACAATCACGCGATGTACCCAAAACAGGGTGTGGCACAAACTCTTTTCATCATCCCGAAATCAGTCGCCTCCAAACATTCCTATCCAAACAAGCAACTTTCGCTTCATCTACATTCATAATTCTACTCTCATACATGCTCTTTTATTCCTACTACTTGGAAACTTTCGCTCACGCAAGCCACCCTCTCAATCATACCCCACTCCAACTACTCATCGGACGTCCACCTGCAAACGTATACCATCAAAATCATTCAAATAAATCTTTTTAACCAAACGTTCATTAGACATCAACATGTCCGAACCATCTTAACTGACTCTAACACGGGGCAACTTTTGCTACAACATTTTTTTCTGAATTTCACACTCATCATACACTAATCGTATTTCGTACCCGATCTCTCCTATTTTCACCACATACCTCACGTAAAAATCTCATTTCCACAGCAGTCATTTTCCGTTTATGCTTTTGCATCCAAACCCAGCATATACATATACATATTTGTATAAATAGATTCGCATCTGGATTTAAGATCTGGATATCCGAAAATCTAATTATCCGAATAGTTTTAGCTCCGAATTTAAAATTATCCGGATTGTAATATTTTTCTATAAAAATATTACAAGTATTAAAAATAAATATTTTTAATCTATCAAAACGCTTATTGACGTTAGCCGTACCTTAGGTTAATTTCGTCGTAACGTCTATTGACGTTAGCCGTAGTTAAAGAGTTAAAAATGTTACATGAATTGTCAACCACCTAAAGTGTAAATATTATTATATAAAATGTTTATCAAATCAGATCTAGGTTTGTTTTATCATTAAGTACATGAAAACCGGTCTTTTTTTTAATAGGTACATAATTTATTTACTTTTTACATTATTAAAAACTTATTAATTAACTAATTTAGAACTTTAAAAAAAATATTAACCAGTTTCAATGTTATGGTACTTGTAAATCGTTACATATATTTACTGAACTGACATAATTTCTTTGACCAAAAAGAAAAGAGGTGTGTCCCCGGCATTCCAACGTACTCCATATGTATATATATATTGTCCCGTAAATAAGTAGTTAGTAAGTAATATAATAAGTAAAATGAATACTATATATGATGATGGTTTTTTTTTGTTATTGTTAATAAGGTTCAGTTCGTGTCGGGCCTTCAAGTTGGTGTTGAACGAGGTGAACGACCTAGCCGGTCAGCATGAAGTTGTCGCTGAGAATCTGCAAGCAAACGTCATCAAGGAATTGTCCGCACTTGTCAAGGACATGCGCGATGAACGAAAGGTATGAGCAAAATGTTCGAAGACTCAATTCTCTATTATTAACTAGGGGAGGAATCGCGGGTACGAAATAGATTAGTGTATGTTGAGTGTGAAATTGAAAAAAAATGTTGTAGCAAAGGTTGGTGTTAATCAGTTATGATGGTTCGGACATTTTGAGCGAATGTCTAATGAACGTTTGGTTAAAAAAATTTATATGAAACATTTTGATGGTATACGTTTGCTTATACGTCCGATGAATAGTTGGAGTGGTATGATTGAGAGAGTGGCTTGCGTGAGCGAAAGTTTCCAAGTAGTAAGAATAGAAGAGCATATATGAGAGGAATTATGAATGCGGATGAAGCTAAATTTGCTTGTTTGGATAGGAATGTTTGGAGGAAACTGATTTCGAGATAGTGAAAGAGTTTGTGCCACACTCTTTTGGGTACAGGGTGTGATTGTGTATGTATGTATGTATTATTTTTTTATTAGACACTAAAAAATACAATACAATTTTAAAGTTTGAATATTAAATTATAATATATTAGTGATTGGTTTCAAATAGATGTTGGTGTGAAACAGGGATGTGTAATGTCTCCTTGGCTATTTAATTTATATATGAATGTTCTTCTTCGGAAAGCTTTCTGTGGTAATGATGGTATACAAATAGGTGATTGTGTTGTACCTGCTATAGCGTACGCTGATGACGTGGTTGTTTTGGCTGAATCTGAAGAGCAACTGAGAAGGATGATTGATAGAATTATGTCGTAGTTAAGAATATATAAAGTATTAGTTTTTGAGAAGGGTGACTTGACGACTGAATGTAATGATGCTGCACGTTTAGAGCAGGTAGATGAATTTATATATTTCAGTAGTTTATTGTTTAATGATGGTCACTTTGATCGTGATATTGAAAGAAGAGTTAATGCTGGTTGTAAGGTTTTGGGTGCATTAGGTACTTTTGCTAAAAACGTAAATGTTTCCAAAGAGCTCGTTTGAATATATACAATGCTGTTTTGGTGCCTACGTGATGTACGATAGTGAGTGTTGAGTTTGGCTGCAAAAACATAAAAATGTGATTTTTACGTTGCGTATATAGTATAACTAGAAGGAAAAAAAGATCCGTCTATGTTTTTTGAAATAAAACAAAATCATGTATTTAAAACTTTTTAATTAATTTCAATTATGCACAGTAAAACTTCTTAATTATTTAATTTTTTGATAAATAATATTAATATCGTATTTTTTATTCAACATATTAATAATAGACTAGTTAAATTTTCAATTTTAAAATAAATTCTTAATTTTTTACATGAAGTATAAATTTTAAGGCTTGTTATTGTGAAATTAACTGTAATTAGTCTAATAAAAAAGTGAAATCGATGTTTTAAAATTTAATAAATAATAAAAGGAAATATTTTTATTTTCCGTATATGACTATATGATGTAATCTCATATATATATGAATATAATTAAGTATTATTTAATCATATTAATATAATAAGAAGATTTTAAAACATTAAATACAAGATTTTAATTGAATACAAGGATATGGGTGGAGAGACAAATATTGCCTCACGCTGTTTCTAGCCTCTCATTAGATGTGAGACACTTGTTGACTCACGTGGCACTCAATGTGCTGAAGAATTCTTTCTCATAATCTAACACTACGTAAAAATTAAAACACTGACACTAGATCTGAATAACTTCTTCATAACTTTACACATAGAGTATTATATAATAATTTAATTGCCTATAATTATTAATCTCTTGCTTCTTATTTACAGAAACATTTAATGGAAGGCACAAAACAAATGCAAATTCTATCCAATCAAATCGCTAGCTTAGATCGAGCAAAACGAGCATACGAAAAGGCATATAAAGAATCAGAACGTGCATTAGAGAATTTCCAAAAAGCCGACAAAGATTTAAATCTATCGCGTGCCGAAGTGGAGAAGCAACGTCTAAACATGTCGATGAAATCGCAAATTTGCGATTCGGCGAAAAACGAATACGCCGATCAGTTACAGCGAACGAATGAATTACAACGACTACACTACCGAACAGTGCTGCCTGAAGTATTTCGGCAATTGCAGGAACTAGATGAGAAGCGGATAAAAAATATTAAAAATTTTATTAACAGCACGGTGGAGACGGAAAGAAATGTATTTCCTATTATTACACAATGCTGGGATGGTATTGTTCGTGCGTCCGAATGTATCAATGAAAAAGAGGTTAGTTTGCCTTTTCTTCGTATTAAATAATTAATCTATGGTTTTAATTTTTCATCTATAGAATTAATTATTGATCTATAGAAATATTTATCGACCTATGAAAATAATTATCGACCTATGGAAATAATCAAATACCTACTGATATAATTATCGATCTATAAAATTTGATCTATAAATTTAACGTAATAGGTTGGTTTAGGTTTAGGTTTTTTTTTACTATAGACAATTTTTTAATTATTAATAGGTAAATGATTGATTTTTCTATAGGTAAAAATATAAAATTTCATAGATAATATTTGAATTATTAATAGATCATAAAATTAGCATCCATAATGATTCATCTGAAACAAAAATCAAAAGGCACTCTTGAAGTATGATATATTATCTGGTTTTTGACACATTTTTTTTTTCACAAATATTCATTCCAGACAAAATGAGTCAAAAACCAGATAATACTTCAAGGGTGCTTTTTTATTTTTGTTTCAGTTGAACAGGGAAGAAATTATCATTGTTAACGCACAAAGGGTTAAAAATTTCTGAAAGACGTTCAAAGTTTATTCTTTCATCTCCAGGAAACCGCGGTTTGATATCTTTTATAGTTTCGCAGAAAAAAAAAATCATAAATTTTTAGAACGAAAAATGTCATATAGATTTGAAGAGACTAGAAATCAAAATTAATATTTCAATGTATTTGTTCTAGGATTCCTTACTAGTTATAGAAAGATTCAAATCAGGTTTTCAACCACCCGAAGATTTTCCATTTGAAGATCTATCGCGAGTGACTAGTTTAGAAAATGGTAGTACACTTCATGTGAACAATGCTCCTGGATTACACCATAGGCTCGAACCTGGTTATACGGTTAAGGGCACAATGTCTGCGGGAAAAATCAAAAAACGTGTTGGCATTTTTAATATCTTCGGTAGCAATAAGGTAAATAAAATTATCAACATTTCCTTTGTTGCATCTTGAAAAATTATTTGGTATTTATATATTTATATTGAATGTTATGTTACTAGTTTATTTTTATTATTATTATTTCAAATTGTTATCGTAGTTTAATAACTGATTATTTTTACAAATTGGTTTGTTTTTGAATAATTGGTATTTTGATAAGTGGAAATGATTAGATATTATTAGAAAAATACACTAATTATTTTTGTTGAAATCACTAAATTAGAAAGTCCAAATTGTTGTTAATTTATAATAAGGAATTATTTTTCAGGCATATTATTTATTACTTTCAGACAATTCTTAATACTCTTTTTTTTTTAATAGAAAAATTTAAATATTTGTAAACATAATTTAAAATGAAATAGGGAATAATTACTATAAAAAGGATTTGATATAATTTGAAAAATGTATCTTAAGAATTTGACATTGTAAATGTTAAAATTAAAACAAAAATTCATGCAATAAAAGGCCGAAACAAATAATTTTATTAAAATTGTATGATATTCTTTTAAACTAGCTATAATTTTGGCTCTTTTCATATAATTTCTTTTTTCTTTCTTTTGCTTTTGGTGACTGGTCCGAAACTGATGGTCCGATTTGTACCAAAATATAAATAAAATTCAACTACTGTTGTAATATTTAGTAAGTAAATACTTCGGTATTGGCTTGCGCATGAAATTTATATATTTTTACGTATATTTATCGATCGCATGTATTTATACATCATCATCCATTACAAATTAACTAAAATATATTAATCAGTAATTTATCTAACACAAGAAAATCGTGATATTTATCCCACATGGTTTTAGGAAAAAGCAAAATACATTTTTTATATATTTATTTAGTTTTGTATATAATAGGTATATAATTTATTTGTTTAAACATTTTAAGTAACTTAAAAAAGTAACAAACAATGAAAATCAATTATATTACTGACTTGATATCGACTGTAATTGAATTATTCGGAACCTACTATAATTCTAGGTTCATTGCACAAGTATAGAAATTATAATTTACAAATATACTTAAATTGTTTATTGTCATAAATTTTATGTTTATTTAAAATCTTCATATCAAAAATACAAAAACCGTACTCAAATAGTGTAAAATCACTACATTATTTTTAAAAAATCCATTTCATATAAGCAAAATGAGACAATTGAAAGTTGTAATTTAAAATATATATTTTTTACTATATCTTTCTACTTAATATTTTGTTTAATTATATATTTTTGAAATTTTTTCATTCATTTTTTATTAAAATAATAGATTATTTGTATCTTATTCCTTGTAGAAGTAAGCGAAGAGAAATTTTAATATTTTGTTTTCTAATCCATTTGATAATTTTTGCTGAAAACTCTTGATTGCTTCAAATTGATTGATACAAATTTATTATTTTGAACATTATAGTTTTACTTTTTTTTAAAAAAATTATTAGATATGAAAGATAAATACTTCATACACTTTTATTTTTAATTGTAAACAATTTTAAATTATTTTTTAAAACAACAGTACATGTATAACAAATTTTAATATATTTTTTAAATTATATGATGTATATATGCTATTAAAGTTCCAATATTTTAAAGTTTAAATTAATCAACGATGCTAAATATTTTAAAATAAATAAAACGTTTGTATGTTGCCAACGTTTTATGTTATTAAAGTTTTATTTTCTAAGTTTTAATTATCTTATTTTGTACATTTATATACAACCTAACTCACTTACAATCACACATACGTACATAAAACTAACTAAAAGTAAACATGTTGGTAAGAGTGTGAGTATAGGCGTAAATTAATTGTAACTAAAAGTGAGAAGCATGCCCGCTGATTTGTGTATTTCTGCTTTTGTGTTTTTTTTCATGCTGAACCCTACTAAAAGCAGAAGCTCGTTGAGATCTGTGTGGCACTGAAGGTATGTTGTGCGCGCTTTCGCCTAACCACCATCACTTCTATTTCCTCTAACACAACACGTGTGTTGTAGTTTTAAAATCACTTGTAAATTATCCACACTTTAAATAATTTTAGAATTATTAAACTATATTTTTTATTATGTTGTTAATAATATTAAAGCTTTGGATTGGTGAAATTATATTATTAATTTCAATTTTTATCAGAAAATTATCAAAAGAATTTGCATTAGAATTTATAATAATAATTTCTGATATTTCAATCTTGTACAAATGAATTGATACCAACTGTGCTTAAGTGTTTAATATTTACTGTACATAAAATGTAGTTTTATTTACTGGGTTGCCTTGTGGGTTAGTAATAATCCTAATAAAAATAGTTAATAAAAGTATTAGCTATATGATTCATAATTTTAATGGAATTATACGAAAAACTTTCATACGAGTAAAATAAAACGGCTTTGTAATATATTCTGTATTAATTTTTATTAATAATCGACTATTAATAATATGACTATTACTATTACTAGATTTTAAAGATTTCTGCTCTATATATTTAGTCCAAAGCTTTGAATGTAACAATAAATAGCTCAATCATCAGTTTATTATTATTATTTTGAGGTTTTATTTTTGTTTTACATTATTTCATTGCAGTATCCATTTTCATTGTTTTGTGTATTATCAATTATTTCAGTTTTTAGTTTTTCAACAATACATTAATAAAAATATTATATTCATAATATGGAACATTTTTTTCTTCAAACTTGCAGACAGTAAGTTAATAACAGCTAATTTTTTTGTATTTCAAAATTTAAATCACTAAAAATTAATTATAATAATACAAATATATAGGTTTAATAAAGCTAACTGTTGTTGAAAAACTGAATTGAATCAAATTAAACAAATGGAACAACTAGAAAAGTGAGTTGATTAAATTTTTCTAGAACGTAACTTCTGTGGATGGTAAGGAGGACTTTAGCGATTTACCACCAAATCAGAGGCGGAAACGGCTTGTAGCGAAAATTGAAGATCTCCAGAGTAAAATTACACAAGAACAAGCTGCCAGAGATGGTCTCATGAAGATGAAGGGCGTTTATGAAGCTAATTCTGCCTTAGGTGATCCAATGAGTATAGAAGGTTAGTAAGGATATTTTTTTGTTTTGCATTCGTGTTCACCAATTTTTATAATAAATAAACAACTATAACAATACCTCGTTTAACATTATACTTCTGTACAGGGTTGGACTAGATAGAAAATTAAGCCCGGGGAAAGTTGCAAGATCCCAAAATTGTTCAAATACGTTACTTTTTTATATTTTTTATTCTAAACATGGAAATGACATTACAAAAAAATAAAGGTGAATTGTAAAAATGACACATATAATATTAAATATAATTCTTTATTTAATCTAAGTTAAAAGACGATTTAATAAATGACTCTTTCCAGAAAATTTTTTAATGATATCTTCATTATCTAATTTTTCCAAAATATAAATCAAAAAGTAAAAGTTTTTTCGGAAATATTACCACTATTGATTGATATTTTTTTAGGAAAGTTATTAGGATCTAACCAATAAACGTCATTCAATGCATATCAATGTTTTTGGGATAATCTGTTCTTAAATTTTTGTAAAACTCAGAGATCGGTTTTAATTTTTTGATAATCGTCCACCAGAGAAAGTCCGATACCCCGGTGGACCAGTCCAACCTTGCTCCTGTCACATCATAGAACTTTGTTGTACGAAATGAATGAACTGTAAAGTTTCATGAAAATAAAAACGCCGCTATATCTATAAAACTTTGTTGTATGAAACAGTGATGTATTTAAACAATTTATTGCTCATTTTACAGTAATATATTCGTTATAGTGAATTTTTAAAATATTTACTTTTTCATCGAACAAAAATTTTCTGAATAGGAGTGTGTTCTTCAAAAGCGTTACGTTATTCGAATTTATCATTAACAGAGGAAAAAATAAAACGATAAGAATAGGAATAAGTTTTTAAATTAAAATAGAAAATAGACACATCTTGCTTTATTATTTTTTCATTAATAGATACAGATAACTGAAGTATACTTTTATTGATAAAATACATATAATTTAAAAAACATGTTAAAGTATATAAGTATTAAATATGTACATTACATAAATAAATATTAATATAAGTGATGCAGTGACGTTTTTAATTTTTTATGAAAACTAATTAAAAGTATATACACAGTGGGGGTAATTATATAATTACATGTTAATTTAAAAAACATACCAATAACCTCGGTCAGCTCAGTTTTGATATATTTATGACACGAATAATTGCACTATGCGAAATATTCATATATTTAACTGATAAAAAATATTATTTTTTCTACCACTTTACGTTAAAGTATCTGTTTTATTCTTCTTCTTTCTTCGATTTTGACCCGATTACGAACCACGTGAAATAACTTCTCATAATTGTTTTTCTCCCTTTTTTCTTCTCTTCCATTACTTTTTTATTCTTTCTCCATGTTGTTTCCTTCTTTCTTCCGTACATTTTGCTCCTGTCTTCTTTTTCGCCTTTTCTTGAAAACCCTTGAATCCTCTGATCTACCTCTTCTCCATCTATTTCCATGTCTTTTCTGACCTTCGTGATCCACGTCATCTGGATCTTGGGGATTTCTGGCGAAGTAGTTACAAATTATTTCTCCTCCTCTGTTTTATTATTATTATAATTATTATTATTATTATTATTTTGAAGTAACAATTATAAAACATACTTTTTTTTCTCTATGAGACAGAAATTCTACACTTTTTTGTTGGTTATCTTCTTGTTACTAAACATAAAATAGTAGTACTAATCTAAAAATGTGTCATCAAATTTTAACCAATTAAATTTATTTCGCAGGTCAATTAAACGAATGCGCACATAAATTAGAAAAACTTCGTATAGAATTGAAGCGCTATCAAGGTTATTTAGAGGAGGCTACACGCGGACCAAATCAACAAACTGGCGCTCAAGGTAGTCCACGGGGCCTGCTGAACGGAGCATCGAGAAATCATCGAAATTCGGGGGGCAGTGCCGCCGATGAAGAGTCATTATCGCGTTCGGCTAGCGATAGTAGTGTCACGAATCCAACAGTCAATCATAATAAGCAGTCGGCGCCTGGTACACCACATTTAAATCACGGGTGAGTTTAGATTACTTTAACTTTTTATATTAGCTCTGTTCAATGAAAATGTAAAAACAATAATTACAATAATTTACAATAATTGTTGGCACTAAGACAAAATTGAGATGCGTTAAAAATTGTTTCGGCTAACGTTTTGGCACTAGAGCAAAAACTAACATATAATCATCGAACAGATTTAATGTTAATTTTTAAAAATGGAAATAAAAGGCCAGTTGCTTAAAACGTTGTTAACCTAGAGCCGGTATTTTGTGTTCTGGTTAAGTGCATAAATAACTAACTAAGCTTTCAAATTAACAGATATCAAATCTATAGTTAAGGTATTTAATTTAACCAACGACCAAATAATTTTAACCGACACTCAAAATATTGGCCCTTAGTCAATGAGTTAACTAGACAGTTAGATTGTCAGTTATCATTAGCTTTGTTCGCGGAACATATCCCGAACTAGTTCCGAATAAGTACGCATACACAGTAACATTTTGGCGTACGACTTTGAGCCTTTGTGAACGCTCAAAATTAAAACGCGCATGCGTACTTGTTGGGAACTAGTTCGGGATGTGTTCCGCGAACAAAGCTATTAATTGGTCAGTTAACGAGAGAGTTAACTTAAAAAGAATTTAACAATGTTTTATGATAACAATGCTCAAAAGTGTTCCAACATCAGAATTGTGAAGTATTTATTTTTATAAATATAGTCATTGTTTTTATCCATTTGTGAAAAATATAGTCTTTAATTTTCATGGAATTCAAAATTCAAATCGTAAATGTGTTTCTTAGTAAAATAATAATAATATTATCAAAATTTTGTGCGATTTAATTTTGCAATATCATAGAAATTAATTGTATGCCACCATATTTCTAATACTCAGTAGTTCGAATAGTCCGGAAAGTGGACTGGGTACATCGCATACGTCACTTCCTGGAATGGATTCGGATCCGGATCAATATGATGGCGCACATCCGGAAATGTTACCCGAAGTAGATGGAGAATATTACGAAACGGACATGTTGCCGGCATTAGGAACCTGTAAAGCACTTTATCCTTTCGAAGGTAAGTTAAATTTTCATTTATATTTAGTTTATTCTTCATTTTTTATATATAGAAAATAATATGTATATGTAATTGTAAAATTGACAAATTTCAAAACATACAAAAAGGGTGACTATTAATTTAAACCCTGAATTTAACATTTTTAATATCCATTTTAAAATCATCGGATTGATGAGTTAATTAGAAATTTTATTTTAATAAAGCCGGGTTTATAGATTGACGCTGAGGTTGAGGTTGAGGCGCTAGTTGAATCTACGCAACTAAATATGTCAATTCATAAATTAAACGCTGGGGCTGCGACTGTGGTTGCGGTTGAGGTTGCGAGTTGCGTAGATTCAACTAGCGCTGCCTCAGCCTCAACCTCAACCTCAGCCTCAGCGTCAATCTATAAACCCGCCTTTTGAGTCGCATAATCAAAATGGTAATTTATTTTTCAAAGAAAATGATGAAAATTATTTTTTTTTCTCTTATTTCACATACAATTTATTTAAAAAATATATGATTGATCTTTATTACAATTAACAACATATATATTTTTTGGAAAGCAAAATAATAATAAACAAAGAAAATATTGACAATTAAATATTTGATTAATTTTTTCTATATGCTAATTCTGTAAATATATAAAAATTGTTATTAAATTATTAATTGTACATAAATTAGTTAATTTTTCTAATAAGTATGTAGTATTAAACGAATAAATCGAATGTAAAATTATTCTTTTTATATTCCCACCACCTGTCTGAATATAGCATTTTCTTTGCCTTGAAATCGTCTTAAAATGTAAACAATTCAAAAATATTCTTTTTAGCAACAAGCGAAGGCAGTATACCAATGGCGGAAAACGAAGAACTTTATATGATCGAAGTAGATCAAGGTGATGGATGGACTCGGGTACGAAGAATGACGGGTGATTGTGAAGAAGGATTCGTGCCAACTTCGTACATCGAAACAGCGCTATATGCCAATTCTTAAGACGAGATAATCTATAAGGATGTTACACAGAATTCTTTAAAAATCAAATCGGTGATTACATTTGAGTAGTTAGGTACGTAGATCAGGCAAAAGTATTCTTCTTCAAACGGAGTTTTTACGAGATCTGTGCTCTGCTTGTTGGTTTCGCATTTTTCGTGTGGCAACACTGAATAGGATAGCAAAATACTAGGAAAGTCGAAATGAATTTAGGAAATGTTACACAATGTGCAAATTTATTATTTTAATTATTCTACTGTATATTTTTTTTATATTATCATTGCTCTGTATATTTTTAAATTAAACTATAAATATTACAAATAATTTATATATAAATTTTACAATATTTACATCAACTTTTTTAAATTTTTAACACAACAAAGTTACACTAAAAATACTTTATATGAAAACTAATTTTGACTTTATAAATAATAAAAGAAAATGTGATGAAATTCTAGAAATAGTTTAGTAGAGCATGGCAGTTATTTAAAATTAAAGTTATCAATTACTAGATTGGTATTTAAAGAAAAGAAATTTTGAATCGCAATTTTAACTACTAAACAACTATACTCTTTTCGGGAATAATTCTTGATTATATTGTCAAATGAACACCAAAATTGGACTAAAATTTATTTCTGAATAGAGTAGGTATATTATGCGGCCAATTTTAATAATACTGTGAAATTATTATAGAATTCAATAAGAAGATGTAGTGTAAAAATATATTATTAAAATATTTTTTTATTCGAAAATTAGATGTAAGTGTGAGGTTGATAAGCTTTTTGTGTCAGTCTTTCGCTTTTTGTACGAAATTAGAAAAAGAGAAAACTAACAATAATAGTCTTTGTAATTTGTTGTGTTAAATTTCTTTTCCAATAATGGTATGTATGAAATATTTTGCCGCACGAATCAATATTAACGTTGATGTCCAATTTTTAAAAATAAGAACGTAATGTTAATTAATAATTAATTGCGACTCGGTACGTAAAAATAAATCAACTAATATTAAGCAGTTGCAAGACGTGTTTAATCGCTGTTTTAAAATACGCGCGCCGATTTTTATCTCAGAAACATTTTATATATTTGTTTGTTGTCGTTTCCGGGGCAATTTATCTGCGATCAAAATATTTTATTATTAATGTTTTTAATTAATTAAGAAATTTTTTTGTACATATGCTCATATAATAAATTAATTGATATTACTAATTTAGTATATAGAACTAGCTTCAATTTCTCAATGTTTTATTATTTAAAAAAAAATAATAATAAAATTACTAAAAATAGAAGGACCTGCTAAAATATCTGGCAGTTTACATATTCTAAAAGTGATTGAAAAATTTTAATTATAATAAAAAAATGAATATAATCGTTTGTTTTAATTTAAAAATTTATTGATTATAAATAGAATATATGTAATTAGTTTTTAGAGAAAATTATTCGATATAAATTTGTAAATATTTCATCTATTTAAAAAAAAAACAGTATTTTTTATTTTGTAATTGAGGTGCATTTAATATAAAAATATTTTTATTTATATTTTTCTTTTCCTAATTTTGTTTTAACGTTTAATTAAGGGTAACATTTGTGATATTATTTGATAGAAAAATATCTTTAATAACATTTTAAAAACAAGAAGATAGTTTGTAGATAACCCCTGCTTGTCAGTCGATATGTATCCACCTAAATTGTAAATATAGCGTCTTCCCACTGAGATGCACGTTATATGAAATGAAAATGTTAGTGCTTCTCCAAATAATCGAACATAAATTTTATTTAAAATCTTAAATAACTAAAAAATATTTCATTATGTAATAGTACTATATTTTATTACACTAATTAAAAATATAAATAAGTGAAAGTGAATATGAAAACTGTCAGACATAATTAGGTAATATATATATATAGTCTGAATTAATCTCAAATTATCTCAAAATAATTCCAGTTGTTTTCTGGAATATTTACTTCAAGTCAAATTTGGCTCAACTTGGACACAAGTAGCGGTACTACGTTAATCAAATAATTATTTATTTAGAACAATGTAACTAGAACCTAACTAAAATAAATTAGTTTGAATTATATTTTTAATAATGCTAAAATTTTAAAATAATTAAAACTAGAATTGTCGAAAGAAGAAAATACCGCTCAAATGTCAAATGACAGTTTATTCATCTGTCGCCATTTTTTAATGTCAGTTATTTGTTTATAATTGTGTTTTGTGTTGTGATTTTTTTTCTTTCTTTTAAACTTGGAATGGAATGGTAATTGAAAGCATATCATTGGTGACCTGAAAATGCGGAAATACTTGATGGAAAACATATATATATATATAAAACGATGGAAGCATTAATTGTAAGTTAATAATTTGTTAACTTGTGTTCAACTGAGTTTACTTTCCTTATATTAGCATAATTCTTTTTTCTATAATTTCTTCTACTTGAAACTGGTATAATTGTATGTGTATATATATGACTGAAATCATCTGTGTATTATATTAATAAATATATCTATACTTTTGTCCATAACTGCCACTGATAAACAAATATTATTATTGTTTGTTCCAATACACAACCTTACATTTTTTTAATTTTATTTTTGTTTTGCACAGCGAGTCAACAAATTGACGCAAATTTTTTTGTGAACAACAATTAAATTTCAGTATGCAAGTCTATATACGTCTTATGGAAGATCTTACAGTCATTGTGGAATGGTCAAAATATCTACTTAATTAATTACATAATTCATAATACTGTTTTACTACACAGATTTAAATAAAATTGTTTGGAAAATTTACACTTTTGGCCTTTACTTTGTGAAACTTCATATTGTAATAAAATAAAAAAAAAATTTTAACTTTGAAAAATTTCACTTTATTATACAAATATTGTGACTGCAGTTTCGACAACATTGTCATCAGGGAGGACCTGATTGTCATTATCAAACAGTTTGATGATGGCAATGTTTGTTGAAACTGCAGTCGCAATATTTGTGTATTAAAGTGAAATTTTTCAAAGTTAAATGAGTTTTTTATTTTTTAAAACTGTTTAGATTATAGTATTGGGGTTTTTCTTAAATCGCCATTAATTTATTTTGATGAATTAATTAAATTATTAGTTAATTTTTGATTGAAGAAAAATGCATTACCTTATCGGAGTTTAAACCCGGAACCTTTTACTTTCGCGGCAATTGCGACACAAGATCTCAACGACAAGGTAATGCATTTTCTATATTTTGGCATCACATGATGTGTCTATAAATCTAGCAATTTTTTGTATATTTTTATATTCTTAATTACACATGGTGTATTACATATTTGGTTATAGTATTGTGTTTTTATTTAAATCGCCATGAATTTATTTTGATGAACTAATTAAATTATTTGTTAATTTTTGAATGGAGAAAAACGCATTGACCTTGCCGGGGTTTGAACTACGTTCGGTTTGAACTGTTTAGAATTTGATGTGACGATTGTCAATAAAGCTTCGTTTTTTTGCTGTGTAAACAGTACAAGTTTATTAATTTTTTTAGTAATATATTATTATGGTGTAAATAAAAGTTTCCTGAAAATACAATCAAACACTTATTTTACATGTAAGTTTAATTTTTTTATTAAAATGGTAACAATAAATTTTATTTCTAATTTATTTGAATTTCTATGGTGTAAAACTGACATAATACTGCTACTGCATATACTATTGATAAACTATTACATTTAACTTTTATTTTATTTAAATCTGCTTTACGTTAAGGCAATTTATGTATTACTATAGTCTTTAAAATTATAGTATGTACTAGTTTTAAAGATATCATTCATAAAACTTGCATCAAAAATACATATTTTGATCATTTACTGAAATTTAATTGTGTTATCCTTACTAATGTTCTCGGTGTATCTCTCTTTCCTGACAAATGATCTATTACTTCATATTTTGTTAAAATACTTACCAATCCTGTTTTCCATCTTTTTTAGAAAATAAATTTGAGAAAATAACAAGGAAATATTCAATAGTAATACAGGTAAGATAAATAAATAAACATTTTTTTATTTAATCAATTTATTGTTAAAAATGTATATTCAGCCGACATTCAGTTTTATAATTATAATTAGGTGGTTGAAAGTGTAAAATTGTATAATGAAAATACCGTTTTTAAAATACTTTGGTATAATATTACTGTATAACTGTTTTTCACTAGAAGCTAAAAAGCTAAACATTGTTTTTTTTTGTTTTTATCTAAAATGAAAAATTGCTTCAAGAAGGCCACTCAGTGAAAAAACAAAATTCACGACTGAATTGAAATAAATTATCAAATAAATAAAATTTAAAACAGAGCAAACTTCAAATTTCTGTAGTCATGCTTGTACATTTTCAAACTACAAAAATATGAAAAATTGATTTATAAAGTAAGTCTCATAAATTGTTCTAATAGGCCTAAAATGCGCTGACATATTTGTTGAAAATCTGAGCAATTAATTAAAACAATATATAAAGATATGTTTACAAATGGTAATACTTTTTTTTTTAATATATAAGTGGATGGAATTTATATATGTATGCAAAATACCACAGCAAAATAACAATTATATAAAAATGTTTATATAGACACAAAAATATTTTTTTGCGCTTGACACATATTTTGTTACTTATTCTTAATTGCTTTACTTACATTCAATTAGCTTAGCAGCGTCCACCATTTTAATAATATTGGCATTATTTATTTTAGTATTTTACAATAAACAGCTTTTCTTAAATAGAACCTTCTAGGCGATTTACATTGACATTTTTTTGTTTTGAAAACATTGTTTATCAATTACATAAAATTAAAAATTCGATAGTCAATAAAATAGATTTTCGCACATCTAGAACTATGGAATTTAAAATTTTATTATAATTGTGATATTTATTATATAACGATTACTTAATTTTATTTACAAATATTACAATGAATTTGCAATCTGATCAAGCAAGATTTAAGAAATGCTGTTTCATTATTTTTTTTTTAAATAATAAGTAAACTATTGGTAACTTTTATTTGGTGAAAACAAATTTTTTACATAATGCTATTAAAATTAAAATAAATATATTTGATAGGTAATTTGATCTTCATCTAGATTTAACAAATTATATAATACTTTTTATACTAATACAAATTAAAGGAAACATTTTAAAATTGTAATAAAAATCACAGAAATATTTAAAAATAAACTATTGATATAATAATTATTTCCAATTCTATTGAGATTAGATCGATTTCTTTGTAATAAAGTTTTAATAATTCAATGAATTACCGGTGTATAAGACACATTTCTGTTCTCTGAAAATATAACTAAAAAATGAAATGCATTCTATATGCTGCGTGTAGTGATATTTTTTTCGAAAATATCTGTAGAGGAAAAAAGTGCGTCCTATACTCCGTTGTTTTATATAACAGCAAATATGGTTACCCAGGAATAGAAGTCAATTGATTTTTTTTAAATAATTTATATGGCTTGTGATACTATGAATACTCTGGAATTGGCATAAAAATCTAGGTAGTTTAAACATGTTTAAGAAGTCAGTTGAAGTATATGTATGTTTTTGGGCAGTAATAATGATTTTGATATTTGGAGTGTGGATACAGTAAAATAACTAATGCCACTTCCATAGTATTCATTATTCCAAAATTTGGTATACCTTTTGGAATTTTTTTCACACGAAGATCGGTCACCTTTAAGCCTTATTCAAACTGCCATTTTAGTTTTACATGCAAACACAAAAATTTGACCAATCCAAACACTTAGCGTAATAAATAAAAGTGTCAAGTGTTTGGATTGATCAATTCTTGTGCTTGTGCGTAAAACTAAAACGGCAGTCCGAATGAGGCTTTACATTATAGAATTTTGGTTAACTAATCCTATATATTCGAAATAAATATTTATAAATTATTCCGGAAAATAAAATACGTATTTTATCTGTTAGAATACGTTAAATAAAAGTTATTACTGTTTTTATAATTTATATTAGAAATAAAACATATATAATGGAATATTAGGATGATCCTTAATTAGGTCGAAATTTTAATTTTCTTGCGACGTCTCCTAGAACATTTTAAAATTCAACAAAAAATAAAATCGGAAAAATATTTTTAGCTCTTAATTTTAACAATAAACCGTGCCTATAGCGTCCTAGCACTTACCCCATAACATGTTTGGAGGCAACATTTACTAAAGTAACTCTATTTCAATTTTTGCGGTTAAAAAATGTTTGTTTTTTAACCGCAAAAATTGAATTAAAGTTTATTTTAATACACATCATCTCCAAACATGTTATGGGTGGGTGACACTTATTGTTAAAATTAAGAGCTTATAATATTTTTCCGACTTTTTTTTATTTAATTTTGAAACGTTCTAGGGGGCGTTGGAAGAAAAATAAATTTGCGACCTCATTAAGTATCACTTTAATGAATAATCAGTTTTCGGGATCAGTTTTATCATTTTAAATATTGTCAAAATTCACGAGTTATTTCAATATTTCGGTAACATTTACTCCACTAAAAAAATCAATTATTATATCAACAGTTAAACTAATAATAATAATAGTTGTAAATTCGAAAACTGATTTGTTATTCTTCCGTCGTTCCTAAGCAACATGAATTTCGATTTTCCGTTGGCCGAGCGCGTCTTAAATCAACCGTATCGTCACAGATACATGAAGCGTCTTTTTCCGCGCATTTCTCCATTTTAAGCCAGTGTTGTACAGCCATATGGAAAGCCTCTTGCACGTTATTAGCATTACGGGCCGATGTTTCCATACAGCAAGCTATTTGATTCTCATTGCACCAGGTTTCCATTTCGAGTTGTGATACTTCACGTTCTTTTGTCGGCATGTCAGACTAACAGGATAATTTTGCAATTAATTAAATGTATCATATTGTTACGAATTTATTTATGTTGACGGTTCTTATTTTCGGCAATAAAACACACAGTAGATTTCGATTAAATGATTATAGTTTACTGAACGAAAATGTATTTATTTTTATATTCGATTGTTTGTAAACGAGTTTACTACACGACTGACATTTTCCGAACAACTGCCTCATACCGCCGCGTAAAATCGTTCACTTTTTAAAAGATTTGAATCCAGCAAAATTTTTTTTTAATGTTATTTATAACGTTATGTAACGAAAACAAATAATAAATAACGAACAATTTGAAACGTAATTTTATCCCGGATTACGATTGAATTTTTATAAATGTTTATTTTGTAACTACTATGATATGTCAAAATCAAATATAAAGTCGAATTTTTTTTTAGGTATAATATAAAAATACAAATATCCGCTAGTTTTATGTTTTCCACATTTTCTTAATATAAGGCCAACAAATTTATTCAGTAAGTAATGTATAAGGGTTGTATAGCCAAATTTGTTTTGAAAAACGTAAAACAACTGAACTAAACAATTTATAAATTGAAATTTTTGTTTTGTAAATATATCTTACCTTATTTCCAACAACAATAAAAGGAAATTTGATATCTTCTTTAATGTCAGCATAATATAAAAACTCATGTTTCCATATAGATAAATTTCGAAAACTTGTCCGATCGTCAATTGCATAAGTTAATAAACAGATATCACTACCTCGATAAAATGGTGTTCGTAATGTTTTAAATCTTTCTTGTCCCGCTGTATCCCAGATCTTAAATCAATTTATTATTTAATATAGTTAAAAATTTGTAACTAACATTGACTTACCTGTAATGTATAAGTTTCGCCGTCAATTTCAACATCTTTATTAAGAAATTCAACTCCAATTGTATGAAAAGAATTATCATCGAAATGATTCGAAACAAATCTATTCATTAAACAACTTTTTCCAACCCCGCCATCACCCAAAATTACCACCTTTAAAAGGGTGTTTTTATTCACAGATCGATTCAATACTTTCCCAGACATATTTCTTAATCTACGTAATGTTGATAACAATATATTGGTCACGGGGATTTTTTATAACATTTTTTTTTCTAAATAACAGATAATTAATTGTTAATGATCTCACCCAAATATTAGTCGATGTAGGTAAATTATTGCACTAAAGTTACTTCATTTTATTTATTATTTATTATAAATATATAAAAATTGTTGATTTCATTAAACATTACTTATAATACGCAATTGATATTAATTAAATACAGGGTTTGAATAAAACATGACAGTAATTGTAAGCTGTCAAATTTAATATTTGACATTTGAGATCTAGATCACTTCATATGATCCAACATTTTTATTTTGAATTTATTTTTATACAATTATAAAATTTAAAATACTAATTTTATCAAACTATTGTAATTTAATTTTCATATAATTAAAATTATATAAAATTAAGTACAAATAAATAAAATTTATTTTATTGCTTTGTTTGAAAGTGATCTAAAAGTTTGACAGCATCAGTAGAAAAAGAAGAAGTTTTGAATTAAAATACAAAACACAGTAACGAATTTTGTAATTTATAACAACTTTTAAATCTTTTAATCAGAATTAAAATTATTTTTACACTTAGAAAAGAGTCAGTAAATACAATAGTATTTTTATTTAACGAGAGTGTAATAACTGAAAATGTCGGAAACAAATTTACCTAGTTGTGATCCAAGTTTGGAACACAATTTTCGTGGTCATAAGAACCATGTAACAGGACTTTCATTTAATCCTGATACCAAACAACTTGTGAGTAGCAGCAGTGATCGTTCGATATTATTATGGAATATACATTCTAATTATTCACGATGTTACAATTTTACCGGACATACAGATGCTGTAACTGCTGTAGATTTTTCTCCAAAAGGAGATTTTATAGCTTCAGCATCTCAGGATCGTTCAGTTCGTTTATGGGAGCCTAAAATTCGTGGAAAATGTGTAGAATTTCGTGCACATTCCAGTCATGTACGATCAGTATCATTTTCGCCTTGTGCCACTAAATTAGTTACTACATCGAATGATAAAACCGTGAAACTGTGGGAAGCAAATCGACGTAGATTTATCACATCATTTGTTGGACACACAAATTGGGTGAGATGTGGCAAGTTTTCGCCTGATAATAAAATTATAGCTTCGTGCGCAGATGATAAAACTTTACGAATATGGGATAAGACAAGCGGCAACTTAATTCATACGTTTCACAATATAAAAGGTAAAATTAAATTTAAACTAATTTATTTTCGACTAAAAGTTTTATAATTATTGCAGGTAGCCCAAATTATTTAGCATTTCATCCGACTAGTACCGCAATAGCTCTAGCAATGAGTAATGGTGGAATACGCATTTACGATTTAATTGCGAATAAATTACGCCAGAATTATATGTTACACGATAATACGACTTGTGTAGCGTGGCATCCAAATGGAAACTTTCTTCTCACATCTGGAATGGACAGTGTTTTAAGAATTATCGATGTTCTGGAGGGCCATCCGCTTTATTCTTTAAAAAGTCACGAGGCACCAGTTAAATTTGTTTCGTTTTCAAAAGATGGTTCTTATTTTGCCTCAGGAGGAGTTGATTGTCATGTTATGGTAATTTTTATTATTATTTTTATTGTAATTTTTTTTTTAATTTTGTTAATTATTGACAGGTTTGGAAAACAAATTTTATAGATAAATGTACTTCAATATCAACGAGTTCATCAGAAGTTTCAATCAGTTAATTCATTTACAAAGCAAAATTATTCCTAAAGTATTTTTTTTATAATGTCTATTTATGTTTTAATTATTAGTATTTTGTATTTTGATAAAATAAATATTGATTTAAATAATAACTTTATTAGTTTCTGCTAGGTGGCACCTTAAATTTGTTGACAGTGATTTTAGAGGTTAACTTTAAGTTGTGAAATGGTTATAAATAAATAGAATGTGTTATTTTAAATAATTTTAATTTTCAACTGCTTCAGATTTTACAGTACAAATAATTGTATCAAACATGAATCGTATTATGTTTATTAATTGCAAGAAGCTAGTCAACTTTTCTGTAAAAAAATATTCGAATTTAGCAAACTGTATTTATAAAGAAGAATTTTCTGTTAGCCCATTTATTAATTTAAATGTTAAATGCCCGTTTAATGTTCAAATAAGACCTCTTGACGTTCATGCATTTCCAAACTGTGATAAATTAACAATAAAATTATATTCGACCTCTTCAGAAATTGATTTTAAAATATTTAACGAACAAAATCAGAAAAATTTTAGTTTCACCAGCGAAACAAATACTCCACACTATATAAATTGTCTTATTGAAACTCCAATTAAATCTGGTAAAATTTAACCTAAAAAAATATTTAGTTTTTTTTTCTTATCCGTTTTGTTTTTTTAAAGATATTGATGTAACAAGTTATGCGGGCAATATAGATATTAAAAAATTAAATGGAGAAAAAATTATTTTACACACTGACTTAGGAAACATTGTTTCGCATAATTGTCAAAATTCCAAAATAAATTTTAGCACAAACGGAGGTAATATTACAACTTTAGGTACATTACATGCAGGAGAAATAGAATTAATCGCAAAAAAATTAGGAGTAAGTAATCGAGAAAAGTGTAATTTAATTGAATTTGATAAATGTATATAAATTTTAGACTATAAACGCAAATCATTTGCAATCACTCAAATCAAATATCGTCACCGAAAATGGTGATATAAAAGTAAATTCTTCATATTGTGACGATACTGTATTTAAAACTAGAAAAGGAAAACTTTATTTAGACAGTGTTCATAAAAATTGTTCTATTGAAATTTTAGAAAATGGATTTTTACAAATGAGTAAGTGTTATTTTCGTAGAATTTATGTGATATTACTGAATATTAAATTTTAGCGGGTTTTGACGGAACATTGAATGCGAAAATTGGAGAAGGCGACGTAGATATTCAATTATCGAAATTGTATGATACATCAAAAATAATTGCAAATAAAAAAGGCAATATTTTATTACGGATTTCGGAATGGATGCAAGAAAATATTGAAATTGAAGCAACTTGTCAGCAAATAAAAGTATCGGATAATGTAAAATTGCGCATGAAAAATAAAGATACATTTACTATTTTAAAGACACAAAATTCAGAACAAACCTCGAAATTAGTTATTAATGCAAATCTATGTAATTTAAATATTGAAGGTGCATCCTGGTCTGATATGTTGAAATTAAAAGGCATAAAATTTGTAGAATAATTATTTTATTAATAAAATTATAATATATTTATTTATGGGGAATTTAATTTATATAAGTTGGTAGATCAGCTGTTATTTTTGTCTGATTCATATTTTTAGTTGGACAACATGTTCCATTTTGACAAGACGTATTTTTGTGGAATTGTTTCGTGAAATGATAAACAATTTATTATTTTTATTATTATTTCCATTTATCTAATTTACTTAAATTTATTTGTAAGTCTTTACCACATATTGCTAACTTGTAAACATGACGTCACTATGTAAATCTACCAACTATAAATATGCGTAATAATTTTTTTAGGTCAATAATAGAAAAATCTTATTTATTACATTATATTATATAAATAATTTAGAATTTTTGAAATGAATATTAGCAACCATATGTCCTTAATTGATGGAATAGGCGATGAAGTAATAGAGTTTTTCATTGGACTAGTTATAATTGTCATTGGTAATTATCATATTTTTATATTATTATGATTCTAGAATTTTCATATATAGTTATGAAAATTTATTTGATTAATTAAGGCGCAGCAGCATGGTGGTCTACACGTATTGCTGATCGTCCATTAATTCGTACAGTTGTAGTTTTTGAAAGACGTACCCAAAATCATCATACACAAGCAACGAATTTAAATTCGAATACGCAAAGTTCGAGCGATGAACAGCAGCGTATTGAACAAGATCAAAGGAATTACGTGCAAGATATACAAATACAAAATGAAGATATCGAACCAGAGACACGTCAGGAAAATAAACCACCAATAGCGAGTACCAGTTTGGAAGGTGATAATCGAGAAAGAGATAGAACTAATAATGACGAATTTAGAGTAGAAAGGGTAGAACAAGGTTCAGGTGATAATAATGACGAAATTAGAACTGAAGACGAACGTAGTGCAATTGTTGAAACTATGGATTCGGATGCTTGTGTACTACGAAGACGTAGGTTAGAATTCTTTCAAAATAGACAAGATACTTTACTAGGTAAGCTTTTCTAATTTATTTTTGGAATTATTTTATACATTTGAAAATATATTGTAAATTGACAGGTTATGATTGTTATTACCAAAGTTTTTTGTGTTGTTTCTTATTTTATTTTGTTTTAACGGTTTTATCAGACAATATATATTCTTTAAAAGTATTTTTAGATAACAATAATAGCGTTTTCTAGTTTTAAAATAGGCAGTTTCATATTTATTTACAGATTATAATAGTTTAGTATTTTTTCAAGGTCGTTTCGATTATGTTTACAGTTTTTTGTTAGATAAATAAATATTTAATTTCGTCACAAATCCATTTTTTTTATTAATTGCAGTTTTTAATATAAAGTATTCAAATACTTTGTGTTAAGATACGAAATATTAATTATGTTTTCTTGAAATAAATTGATAACAATCTTACTATTATTTCATCATAATTTTTTCTTATTTTATTGTTTTCAAATAATGCAAATTCTTAAAATAATTTAAATCATTTTATATTTAATTTTTATATACTATAGCTAGTCCTATAGCACCCCATTTAACTCAAACGCAGTCATCGAATAATTTACCTATTGATGATGACTTACAATTACCGTCATTAGATGATGAAGAAAACCATCGTAATAATGATGAAAACAATGAGAATACTTCGCGAGCTGATTCTACAGAAACAACGGAAACCACAATAGATGAAGATGATATTCGAATTAAATTGAAATATATTAATGATGATCTCAAATTGGTTAATGGCAAATTACAAGAACCTCTAGGCGATTTTAAGCGGTAAGCTGTTTGTTTTTCAATTAAATATGTGTTTTTATATTATCGTATTATATTATAAAATTAATTCATTGTTGTTTGAATTTTCAAATGAAGAACTTTTTAAATATCAAATAATTTAAATGAGATAAACTAATTACTTTCATATTATCTAAAGAAGTTCTTTGTATATTATCAATATGAAGTAATAATAAACATATTTTATATAGTTTTTTTTTGAAATAGTTATTGTTCCAATTAAATGATAAACTAATTCGGAACTGTACAAAGCATGCGTAGTATAGTTCTGAACTAATTCAAAACTGATTTGATCATAGATTGGAATAAACTTAAACTATTCATTCAGTTTAGTTTAGTTCAGAAACGTATCGCTAAGAAGAATATATTCATATACAAACCGACGTAAGTCGGAATTAAATAATGATAGAGGCTGGGGCTGTAATGCAAATTTATGTCTGATACTTTTTCCATAAATATCTCAATATGACAATATAAAAATGGAGATAGATCAGTTCTGTTCTAAAGTGTTGAAATGTGGCGTTATGAAGATGGATCGAGGGGGAAACCACTTGTACAATCTGGTGTATAAATTAATTAAAATCATGGTAAAATCACTTAAAGATTTACTTAAATCATGTAAAATATCGAGTAAATCCGTACAGTCTCAGAAATTTCGTATAAAATTCGTAAAATCAACGAAAAATCTCAACAATTATACTTAAAATTTTGTATAATTTGTTGTATAAAATTTGAGAAAGTGGTTTCCACCTTGAGGTGGATCTTAGATTTATTTACAGATACCATCTTTAGATTATGTTTAAAATAATTATATGATTATAAAACTGTTTGTTTTATTTTACAGACGTCATTTTGAATGCGAATTATCCAGCGATAAACTAGTCCGTTTAATTTTTAACGGACATGTACTGCAAAGAGATGACATGACCCTACAGGGTTGTGGACTCTTTGACAATTGTGTCGTGCATTGTCTTGTACATCAAAAACGCCAATGTCCGAATACGGGGACATCGGGTAGTGCTAGCGGCTCGACTACCACCGCTTCCAGCGGAAACGGTAGTGGAGATGCTAGCGGTAGAACACGAGGCTTAGGCCAGCCGAGTCAACCTGGACGCGAATGGGATTTAGGGAATTTATTTTTCGCGATTGTTAGTTTTGTTCTTGGGGCTGCTTGGTATTTCAGGTTCGTATTTAGTAACTTTTCAAATATATAATAGGCTTTTACGGCCGGTTTTCATTGAATATATAGAATTTTCTAGCATCAGGGCACACCAGCCCAAAAATTCTATAAATTCATTTTCCAATATAGTTTTATTATAAATATCTCATTTGATATTGGTCACTTTTGTTTTTTTTGTTTTATGTTACATAAAAATAACTCTAAATTAGATCTTCAGTTAAAATGTAATTAAAATTTCAAATAGTTTTATTATATTGGACGTAAAATATTTACGAATAAGATAATTTTTATTTGTAAGGATACAAAATCTAGAGAATATAAATTTTAATAAAAATAAACACAATACTCTTGGTTTTTTTTTTGTTGCAAATTAATTTTTTAATTTATATATTTAATATACAAGGTACATTTCGACTTGTTAGGACATTATCAGGTGACGAATGTGTTAGACATTTGTTAACTGATGAAATATTCGTTGTATATTAAATATATAAATTAAAAAATTAATTTGAAACGAAAAACCAAGAGTATTATGTTAATTTTTATTATTTTATAATGTTTCAACAAGTGCGCACAAACGTGTATGTCCAAGTTAATATAAATTTTGTTATTATCCAAAGTAGTTGTTTATTTGTGTGAGCCAAACATCTTTAACGATTTTGATGAAACGAAAAGATTAATTTAAAAATTTTTAATAAAATAGATTATTATCAAAATAATTATAACAGCTTTTAATTATTTTTTGTTTCTAGGTATGAATATGCGCAATTATATACAGTAACGGCTACAGTAGCATTGGTAGGTTTAACTGGGATTTTTACTGTACTACTAGTAGGAATGTATTTTCCTGATCCGGAACCTCCGGTCCAACCTGTGCGTTCATAACCTAAGCAAAATGAAAGCACTAAAAATATTATTTATATTACTCATTTCATTTACCAACAAAAAAATATGTTTCCTAAAAATTATCATCATCAACTTAGATCATTTTATCGAAAAGAAAACCTTTTATAAGCTACTAAAAAAGCACTACAGAATGAAATAATTGAACATAAATTTTTTGATTATTAAAAACAATTGAAATTAGCAAAAAAAAAATTATACTAATTTTGGTTATGAAATATTACAATTGATGAAACTACACACCAATATTTTTACACTGCTTTTATTTTTTACATTTTATTTTTGCTTATACTGCGAAATAAATGAAAATTCCTGCTCCTAATTTTGAATTTTTCAACTTTATTTTTATATTTTATTTTGCACTTTCTTATTGAAAAACCGAATGTATATTATGTTATAAATATTTGTGTTATATAATTTTGTCGTTTTGTTATTATAAATAAAAAATTATTACTTAAATAGTAATAAATTGTTCATTATTATATTTATGTATAATAATAAAATAATATATTTAAGAAAATTAAATGTGTAATAAGGACAAATAAATATTTCTGTGATTATTTTTTTGTTATAAAAAAATTGTTTTTATGAGCATTTATGCATAATTATTTTTCTTTTTGTATAATACGTGGCCAGTTTATTTATTCATAAAATATGAATTTTACTTAAATTGCAATTTTCAAATGAACAAATTAATTTGAACAACTTATTAAAGAAAAAAAAAATACGATTTCTAGAGCAAAGGTTGACGTTTTTAATATTTTAGTAAAAAAACTACGTTCAGTGATTTATCTCTGATTTATTCTATCTCAGACATATGTAACAGGTTAAAGATCTATTTTGAGGTTTGGAATTTGGGAAATAAAGAAAAACGACATTTGTCTTTGATAGTTTGACAAAATATCGTACTCCATATTTCCTGACTCGCTTGTTTACTTACAAATATTTTAATGATAAAACATTATTTTGAAATGATGTAGTGCCCGTGTGCGTGAATTTCATACTAAAAAAAGTGAAAGATATTAAAAAGAAGTGAATTTTAATTGTGTTATTAATGGCAGTGTCTAAATTGGGTGTGTTAATTTGGTCATAGAAAACTTAAGATCAACTCGGGATAATTGATTGTTGTTTATTTTATTAATTTTATTTGTAATATTACGCAATTACATCTGAATTAAATGCAAATGACATGCTCTTAAATATACGTTATGACAAAAAACTGCCAGAGATTCTCAATAACTTATAAGGACATTTAATGTACACGCTGAAGTTAGAAACATTTTTGCATTTATATAAGTATTTATAATTTTAAATAATTGACAAACAAAGCAGAATAAAAGAAGTATTATGAAGAAGCTTAATAATTTTTATTATTCAATAATATTATTTTTAATTTTATGATATCTAGAAATTTAATTTTGGTAGAATTTTTTTGGTTAGGGATATTTACATTTTTTAGTTGGTGTATATAATCTATGTACGACAGAAGTGGTTATTGTTATTTATTTATTTTTTTACGTTTTTCAATCGGTAAATTTATACTTTTATTTTGCGATAAAGACTAAAATATGTGTTTAGTTAAATGATTGATTTGTATATGTAATAAATTATCGTAATTTTAAGTGTTCGACGTAAATTCAGTAATACCTGACCTGGGTCAAGTCAACATGAAGTATCGTAGTATATCGTCGTGTGACATTTAAAATTATTTATCTACGTAAAATTATTGTTTAAATTATATTTTTTAAGTGTTAAATTGTTTTCAAGTTAAAAGTATTTAACTTCAAAATGTTTTTATCAAGGAATTATTTGTTTTATGTAACTTCAGTTGTTTTATGCGGTAAGTGATGTAAACAATTGCTTTTTTTAATAAGATATCTGCAAATATTGAATTGTTTTAAATAATATTTTTAGGCATTTATTTATCAAATGCAGCTGTTGCGACATCTGGTAAAAAACCGCCGACGGTAACCAGATTTTGCGAATTTTACAATGAGACAATGTGTACTGAATCTCGAGGCCAAGGTGGTGCTTTGGGCTGTTATGATCGTGAAGAATGTCATACGCCTGAAACACATAATCCGGAAAAACGAAATCATTGTTTCGTTCTATGGCAGATGAATAATGCCGGCACGATGACAATTAAACTAAAGGTGAATTATATGTGCAAATATCATAAGAGAAGGGCAAGGGGGAAACCACTTGTACAATTTGGTGTACACATTTATTAAAATCTTAGTAAATCCTTTAAAATCATGGTATAATTTATTAAAAATATTCTTCAAAAATCTGGTAAAATTTTGGAAATTTTGTATAGAATCCGTAAAAACAACGAAGAATGACTACAATCTCAACAATCATACGAAAAATTTATAAAATCTGGTGTACAAAATTTGAAGAAGTGGTTTCCCCTTCGGAGAAGGGTGACTTGACGACTGAATGTAATGTATCTATTGATGGTGCACGTTTAGAGCATGTTTAGAGCAGTTTATTATCTAAGGATGGCCGATGAACTTTTGATAGGAATGTAAATATTTCTAAAGAAGCCCGTTTGAGTATATACAATGCTGTTTTAATGCCTGTATTGATGTGTGGTAGTGAATGTTGGGTTTGGCTGCAACAAAAGTATAAAAGAAAAATGACTGCTGTGGAAATGAGATTTTTACGTGGAGTATGTGGTGTAAATAGGAGAAATTGGGTACGAAATAGATTATTGTATGATGAGTGTGAAATTGAAAATAAATGTTGTAGCAAAAGTTGCTGTGTTAGTTAGTTAAGATGGTTCGGACATCTCGAGCGAATGTCTAATGAATGTTTGGCTAAAAAGATTTATTTGAGTGATTTTGAAGGTATACATCTGCAAGTGGAAGTCCGATGAATAGTTGGAGAAGTATGATTGAGAGAGTGGCTTGCGTCAGCGAAGTAGTAGAAATAAAAGAGCATGTATGAGTTGCTTGTTTGAAGGAGACTGATTTCGGATAATGGAAAGAGTTTGTGCCATACCCTTTTGGGTATATGGCGTGATTGTGTATGTATCATTCCGATAAACAAGTGTTAATAATTGTGCCATTTGTTTTGTGTGTGTTTATAGGGATGTTTTCTAAATAGCATCGATTGTTACAATAAAACCGAATGCATAGCGCATCGTCCGAAGAAAGATTTAATGTTTTGTTGTTGCGAGGGTGATATGTGCAATCAGAATTTCACTTGGCATCCGGAACCAGAAACTACGTCAGTTAGCAGTGAGTTTTGTTTGTTAGACATTTTATTTATATTAGTGGTGAAACGTGTAATTCAGGTTCGTTCCAACTTACCACCAAATTATATCAGTTTAGAACTCTCCGAGGCATGCGCAATGTAGATTTAGCTTGTAGTTTACCATACGGCGCACCTTTGTACAGTTCCAAACTAGTTCAGAATATAGTTGGAACAAACCTTATAGATTACGTAGTCATTCAATATCAATTCATATTAGGTGTTTCATTCTGTACCGTTAAAACAAGGGCTTCGAACCGGAACTGAACCGAAAAAAAACACGGTATTTTTGCTAGAACGAAAACCGGCACTGAACCGGTAAAAAATATCGGTTTATTTCGGTTCGAATACATATTGAAATTTTTTTTAATTTTTTGTTTTCTGTGGATAAATGCGCAGTTATTGAAAATGAAACTTGGAATCACTTTGAGAAAGTTGTATTTTTTGATAATAACTTTACTTTTAATAATCTTTAAATAGTTTATATGAAAATACATTGAAAAATAATTTAATAATTATAGGTAATTTTCATTGTTTCTAATTATAATTAAAAAAAAATCCTGTTACGTTAACATACGTTATCGTATTATTATAATTAAAACATACATACAAATTATATAAGTTTCGTATAATAAATTATATTATTATCATATATTATACATATACTTCTAATTATTACACCTTTAATTAATTATAACAGTAGGAATAAAATATTTTTATTTATTAGGAATAAAATGTTCTAAATTATGGTAGAAAATAAGTTTTTAATACAAATGAAAATTTAAAAATTTATCACCTGGAACTGAACCGAAAATCGAAAAAATAAACCGTTATTTTTGCCGGAATGAAACCGATATATATATATATATATATATATATATATATATATATATATAAATTGAAATAGTTGAATAAATACACATCGATACTAAGCATCAAATAACTCTTACTAATATATTTATATATATATATATATATATATTTAATTGAACTGGCACGAAAAATATAACGGTTTGAAGTTCTGTTTCTATATAAGAATGTAATTCATATTATGTCCTTGTATGATGCATATTGTTATCGATTTAATATATCGTTAATTTTTATCAAACTTGTTACATAATAGACGTCAATTATATTGTAAGAATAATAACAATGATTAATTTAATTTTATGATTATTTTCAGCTGTTCCACCAACTGTAGAGCCTCCAGCAAGTACCATTACGGTAATATCGTATGCAGTTATTGGAGTACTATTTGTAGTACTACTAATCGTTGGAATTTATTGGTTTTACGATCATCGAAAAATACCAATATTTAACGAGGTTAGTTGGCATTTAAAATGCATTGGTTTTTGTTTTTTTAATCGTTATGGTAAAACTAAGACAGCAACAGAAAATTGAGGGGGGGGGGCTAATTACATAAATAATTAATCAAATGAGTTAACAACTAGATTGCCAATTATCTTTGGTTAGTTGACAAATTAGTGAGAGAGAATTAACTTACAAAATATTTAGCAGTGTTTTATGTAACCGGCCCTCAGTCTTTTAAAGTTCTTATTTAACTAAATTTTTTAATAAGCTTTACATGAAAAATAAATTATTTAAGTAAAATTTTTAAAATATTGAAAAATACATTTTTATTTAAATAAAATATAAATATTGAATAAATATACAAATTTAAATATAATAAATTGAAAAACAAAATAAAGAATAAATATTAATAAATTTATTTATTTTTCTTGACAAAAATAACACTCTTGGTACGATTAACAAGATAAATACTGTACGCATCTCGTACAGAAAGTGTGTACTAGATACATAAAAATATCAGCTCAACCGTAATATAGATGAAGAACACAATAGCTGTATTCTTTTTACCTAAAATTTACTGAGATCTCACCTCACTTCAGATAAACTCAGATAATTCTTATTCTTTTTATCTTAACTGAGCTACGACAAACTGAGTTGGATACCTTCCCCCCCTTACGGATTCTCACAACTCAACTCAATTCACTTCACTTGCCAACTGAGCTGAGTCAATTTTTTGATAAAAACAATACAGCTAATGATGTGATATATTAATAAGAGAGAGAAGTATCTAGATTTATGGTTGATTTGATATAAAAAATAAACTATTTATCATCAAATTGTGATTTTATGAACTGTTTTCAAATCACGTAATTTTGCTTTTCATGTCTTTAACTTTTGCACGCTTTGCTTTTTTCTTTAAAAAAAAAAGTGGAATGTAAGTATCACAGCTTTTTCACAATGTGAATTTATTAGAAAAAAATATTTACTTAGAACAATAGAATATGTATCTATTTTGTATGAATACAGTTACCAACATCAGAACCGCATCCAATGCCACCACCATCACCTTATATGGGTATGAGACCGATTCAGCTTCTCGAAATTAAAGCTAGAGGTCGTTTCGGTGCCGTTTGGAAAGCTCAATTTAAAACCAAAGAAGTTGCTGTTAAAATCTTTCCGATTCAAGTAAGTAGCTGATTTTTGTTTTTGTTGTGTACCTGATCCGTTTTAGAGAACGAAATCAATTTGAAATAGTATTATTATACAACAAAATTTCCCACGCATATGAAAATTGGCATACTAGTGCGAGTTTTGCATCATACTTTTTCTACGACTACAACACGAAATTCTACCAACAACGCTTACTCATCAGATATTTTAAATGCAATTTTTTTTCCTACGACTATATCTATTATTTTTTTTCGGTTTTGTTTAGTAAAATTTTCACTAAAATATCAGTTAACCGGTTTCTAATTTATTAAATCAAATAAAACGAAATATACATTATTTTTTTTTAATAAATTATTTAGGATAAGCAATCTTGGTCAGCCGAACAAGAAATCTACAAACTACCCCACATGGATCATTCCAATATTCTACATTTTATCGGTGTAGAGAAACGTGGCGAAAATTTACAATCCGAATTCTGGTTGATAAGCGCTTACCATGAGCTCGGTTCGTTGTGCGATTTCCTCAAAGGGCATACGCTCACATGGCCCCAGCTATGCATTGTCGCCGAAACAATGGCGCGCGGCCTAACGCATCTGCACGAAGAGATACCGCCGAATAAGGTCGAAGGTTTCAAGCCGGCACTAGCGCATCGAGATTTTAAAAGCAAGAATGTCCTGCTGAAAAGCGATATGACGGCGTGTGTTGCTGATTTTGGTTTGGCGCTGGTATTCCAACCAGGAAAACCATGTGGTGATACTCATGGACAAGTAAGAAATTTTGTTTTATTATTATTTTTATATTTTTCGTTTCGGTTCAATTAAAAAAAAAATATTATATCGGTTCGGTTCCAGTTTTCGTTCCTGCAAAAATGAATGTTTCGAGTGATATATTTTTTCAATGTTTTTATTTGTATTAAAAACTTATTTTCTTATCACAATTTAGAACATTTTATTTCTACTACATAAATAATAATTATTATTAATTAATTAAAGATGTAATAATTAGAAGTATATAATATATGATAATTTATATAATTTATTATTCGAAACTTATATAAATCGTATCTATGTTTTAATTATATAATAATAAGGTAAGATATGTTAACGTAACAAATTTTTGTATACAGGATTTTTATTTATTTATAATTGAAAATAAAAGAAAATTACCTCTTAATTATTAAAATATTTTCCAATACATTTTCATTTAAAGGGGCATATACCTTTGTCAGCCCAAAAACTGACAAAACTTTACGATTTTTTTAAACGCAAACTAAGATAGATGGATTGCTCGGGTTTTGACTAAAATAAAACTTCACTTCTCCTGAAACACAAATAAACACGATATTAGTATTTTCTAATATATTTTACACATCCATACGGATCCGATTTATAAAATTTTGATTTTTGACAAAATGGCGGAATTTTTTATTTTTTGAATAAAAAAAAATTGAGTACAGCGATCCAATTAATTTTTTTTTGTTATATAATTGAAAAATCTCATTGACAAATAATAATGAAATTTTCTAGGTCGGTACACGACGTTATATGGCACCCGAAGTGTTAGAAGGTGCGATTAGTTTTACCCGCGATGCATTTCTACGTATCGATATGTACGCTTGCGGCTTAGTATTATGGGAGCTTGCGTCTCGATGTACAGGCCAGTACGGTCCGATTACCGAATATCGTCTACCTTTCGAAGAAGAGGTCGGCCAGCATCCCACTTTGGAAGATATGCAGGAATCCGTTGTACAGAGAAAAGTCAGACCTACTATACCTGAATCGTGGCGAAAACATCCTGTGAGTTGGCATTTTTATTCATATACGTTTTTTATGCGGTATTTTCTGCATTAATTATCATTCATAATTAAATTGGACAATATTGTGCTTTAGAATTTTCGTTTTGGGCTGATTTTGGGCAATATTGAAATTCAAATAAATAATAAAATAATATTCTAAATTAGAGATTTTACTTTCAAAAATTTCACGATTTACTCAGTCATTGAATCGGCCTATTAGGCTATGCATCAATGACTGGCCAGTTAACCATAGATACGTGTCTTGCTCTTTATAGGAGCTCGTCAGTATGGTGCTTTGATACTAATCGAACACAATATCATATATATATATATATATACTCGTATATTAGATGTAAGATTCATCAAATTTTGTACAGAAGATTGTACAAATTATAATTATGATTGTTGAAATTATAGTGATTTTTGCGGATTTTATACGAAATTTCTAGGATTTTACCCGAAATTTTACATGATTTTTAAGAAAATTGTTAATTGATTTTACTGTAATTTGAAAGTATTTTACCAAGATTTTAAGGAATTTTAGAGGATCTTGCACAGATTTAAATTAATTTGTACACCAGATTGTACAAGTGGTTTCCTCCTCAGCATTACCAACATTAGTTATTTGAAATATAAAATGAATATAATAATCGAACATTCAGAAATTTTATCTACATAAACAAAATTCAAAACCATAGCTTGTTATATAAATACGCATTTTGCGTTTTTCTCCCAAAATAATATCGTGATTGTAATAGATGACTGTATATTCAATAATTGTAAATTAAAAACTGTTTTAGGATTAGATTCTGTTTAATTAGTTTATAAAAACAAGACTGAATGCTTGTCTTCGTCAGGTTTAGTCTTGTCGAAACGTCGTTTTTATAAAATAATTAAACAGAATCTAGTTTATTAATTTAATACAATGAATTCTGAAAAATATTTTACTATATCAATAATTTTGCATGTATATTAAAATGTTTTTATTTTTTAAGGGATTGCAAGCACTTTGCGATACAATGGAGGAATGCTGGGATCATGATGCAGAAGCCCGACTTTCTGCTTCCTGCGTTATCGAACGCATCAGTCTTCAGTCACGTTTCAATCATGTTACGCCCCCATCTAGTATGCGGATTGAAAACGAAACACCGCCGAGTCCGCCAAAGGTTTTCATTGTTTAGAATTTCTAACTGGGTAGCTACATTTATACAAAAAAACCTCTTCGAAACAAAACCAAAAGAGGGGAAAAATAAAACGTCACATTGTACCTTCGCGTTTTGCTTTTGTTTCGATTTTCATTATTGTTTGTAAACGCGGACGTTCGTTTTGTTATTATACAAGTGTACCTGGAGAGACAGGAAGGATTTTTTTCGCGGAAGATAAGATTATTTGTTAGTGTTTTTGTGTGTGTGTGAGTGTGTGCGCGCGTGCGTGTTGCTGCATGAATATATGATGAATTCTTTTTTCGAAAATACAGTGACTTTATTATTAGGAAACAAATATGGTAAATAATTTTTTGTCTGAAATGTTATTTAGAATTGACGAGTTTTAATAAAATAACACTATAAAAAAAAACATAAAATTTGATATGATTTTTTTTGCTTAAATGAAAAGATATTTATTGTTTCAAATTAAATATATTTATATATTTCAAATATTAAATATAAACTATATAATATATAATATAATATATTTTAATTGCTTTATTGTATTAATATTTTACGATAATATTTCAGACAAAGTTGAAGCAAATTTCGTCTACAATAGATTTTATTTTCTGACGCCATCTTTTTTTTTAATTTTTACACAGTCTGCAATATTAAATTATTACGAAACCAATGTGTGCCAAACTACAACAAGAAAAAAAAATCGTGAATTTTTCTAGAATTTTTTTCGTTTTTTGGTAACAATATACAGGATGCACAAATAGTACAACCGGATTTTTTTAATATACAAATATTTTATAAACAAATGAAAAATAAATAATAATTTTTTTAAATGTTAAAGACACTGTGAGAGTGATGTGAAGAAATTAATATGTTAGTTGAAAAATTTTTATATTTAGGATTGTTGATAATAAAACAAGAATTGAAAAATAAAAAAAATAGAATATACCAATTATTTTCTGTCAAAGTTAACGTAATCACTTTTTTCATAGAATGTACAGTTATAATTTAAATTTATGGTGTTGAATGTACATAGTTTTTTTATTGAAAATATATAGTAAATATTTATTTTTATGCATAAAATATGAAACAAATTAAAAAAAAAATTTGAAATTCCAAAATTAGTGACTAATAAATATACAGTTTTCTTAAAATTGTTCAGATTTGTAATGATGTCATTAAAAAATCGTTGTCGTAATTTTTCCATTAATTTTAAAATTTTGTAGAACTAAATAGTATTGTTTAACCTTTTCAAGCTTTGTAATTTTTTTTTTTTTCATAGCGGCCGAGTAAATAAAAGATGGAACTATTAACTATTGTTTTAAAAAAAAATTAATTTTCTGTTTTAAAAAAAATTTCATCTTGAAATCTCAAAAACAAAAAGACCAAAGTATCAATATCTAATCGGAGCAGGAATCTTATTAATTAATACTTGATGTTGCATTTATCTTTTTTTTATGATTCTTCTTAAATAATGCTGCTAAACTTCAAGTGTTTTAACTCAACTTTCTTCCCGAAGCTTCCAGATTTTTCTAGATAATTTCGTTGTAATTACAACAATGCTTGAATTTTAAAATCGGCAGAGTTTTTTTCAAAAATTTGATTGAAGTTTAGAATCTTATTTTCATAATAGTCTTCCGTAATATAAGTCAAAACATATCATAAAGGGGTGCATTAGCTGGGTTTTTTTTACGGAAAAACAGCTCAGATCAGCAGATATCAGTAACCTTGAAATAATAGCTGTTTTATTTATCGTTTCGTAACTAAGTTCGAAGTGAGTGAATTGCTTCCTCCCTTACCGATACTGAGTTGCATATTTAGCTAGTGCTTAGCTGAGATTCAAATGAGCGCACATGCGCAATTCAAATTTTTTTAGTTTAAGATTTGATAACGTGTTTGATACTGGTTGACATTTATATTTGAATATTTTATTTTGAAATCAAACAATAGATATCCGGCGAGTTGCAATAAATTATTAACGCAAACATCTAATATTTTGGGTTATATCATACGTGGAACTTGGATTTTAAACGTCACTTTCAAATAAACTGCTTTATTTAATACAACTCACTCAGCGAAACTCAGCTCGGCTCAGCTCATTTAAAAGATTTACTGATTTGTATGGAATGTAAAAAAAAACACAGCTATTATCACAATATATTAATTAATAAGATGTTTCTACGATTAAAAATTGATGTGTCTTGATATATTTTTTTTTTATCTCATATAATAATTTATTTTGCTCAATATTTTGTTCCCATATTTTTTGCATAGATTAATTAATGGTGCCATAATTATTCTATTTTTTTTTAAATAATGTTATTTACGTAACACAAAATAGACATAATATAATAATATCGATGTGACAGATTTTCTTTTTCAAAAGGAACCATTTTTTTTAAATCAAAATATATCATTATTAAATATTTAGTTTTATATAAAAATATAGATTGTATTAATAATTAGGAATAATTTTAATTTTGTAAAATTTTAAATTAGAAAAATGGTCTAAAATAGCTTTAGAATCTTGTATATTTTTAAAATTTAGATTTAAATTTAATTAAAAACATAGTAAATTATAGTTTAAAAAATATTGTTGGTGTAATTTGGTTTCTCAATTATTAATTGAGATATTTACTATTGTGTGTAAATTTAATTATTGTAAATTTTTATATACGTAAAGTTATTATAAGTGCAGCTTTTCGATTTTTAAGTTCACTTCGGAAGAAAAAAATAATTACAAAGTTGAATAGAGAAAAATGTGTTGGAAGACTGATTTTTTTGTTTGTTTTATAATTACTATCTAATAATTCATAATTTGTGTTGTTTTACGAAATAATATTAAAATTTAAGTATTTTTTAGTTTAAAATTTTATATAGTATATATTTCTTTTTAAGATTTTTTGATTATAAATTTATAAGGAAATATAATAAAATTAATAAAAATTCATGAATTATTTTTCTCTTTTTACTACAAGATATAATTTTTCCCAATAATGCGTTGATTGGTTGTTTGATATAATAAAGTATGTATTTTATTATTAAATCAATTCGTTTCATAATCATTAAAATATTTGGCTGTGAAATATTGGGTGGATCCAAAATGATTGTCAGATAAATTATAATATTTCACAATAAATGTAATTTGAAAATTATACCGTATCAGTTATTTGAAATATAAATACTTGTTTGAATTATTCACAATAATTGGTATATAATGCAATTTATTTTGCTATGTCAACTAGTGAGAATAAAAAAATCATAAAATGACAGAGTCGTCTGACATTTATTTCAAGGTTATAAATGCAAACAAAAATGTAAGGAGAATGAACAGTATAATAAAACAAAACATTTGGCAATTTGAATTCATATAAATTAAATACAAATTTTTATCAAGTCATGGGGTGAACAATCATTTTGGATCGTTCATTATAACAAAAAATATTTAAAAATTTTCAGAAAATATAAAAAAAGTTATATCGAAAGAATATGCATTAATTTCTCATTTTCACATTAATTTTACTCAGGTTTTTAATAATAAATATTTGTACATTTTTCATCAATCACTTTATGAAATAGCTCGATGCAGTTGTGTAATTTTTAATTTACATGTAGATAAATGAACTGAAAATATTCTCCGTGTCAATCTAAACTATATTAGAACTAATTTACTCTTATGAAATAATTTAAACATCAACCATTTTTGTTCATAAATATAAAAATTTATTTTTCATTAAATTACCAAAAGGAAATAAACTAATACATAAACAGTACAATATTAAAAACAAAACAACAAATTTCAACAGTGTATCATTCCGAATAGAGACAATTTTAATTTTTGAGAAATTGTAAAAATAAATTATAATTTATTGTAAAACAGTTTTGTCAGATATATTTAGTACATATATATATAAAAAAACTTTATAAATGTACATAACAAAATGAAATTTACTTCCAAAATATGCATATTGTAAAATAAAAATATTTTAATTTTTTTCAATCATTATAGAATGTAGACTATAAAAATGTAGTTGTAAATGTATATCTATAAAAGTGTATGTGTAATTATTTTAAATTACTAAAAAATGTTTAAAAAGTTTACAAGTGTGTTTTATTTATTGAACATTCCTTCACTTTCTCTAATTCATTCGCTTCTCCTTCGCTTCACTCCTTCAATTTGTATATTTTATATATAAACCATATACGTACTACAACATATCCAAAAATCAACCCCCTAGGACACCCCCTTATTAATTAAGCCAACCCCCAAAACTTTAAAATCTTTAATCGGAAATATCTCGAAAACGGCTGGGAATTTCGCAAAAATAAGAAAATTTGCCGTCCCCTTACGAACCCCCGATAAACCAGGTACGTACTACAACATATCCAAAAATCAACCCCCTAGGACACCCCCTTATTAATTAAGCCAACCCCCAAAACTGTGATAAAAATATATAACAAATCTCAATTTTTTTCTTTAAATCTTTAATCGCAAATATCTCGAAAACGGCTGGGAATTTTGCAAAAATAACAAAATTTTGCCACCCCCTTACGATCCCGTAGATAAACCAGGTACGTACTACAACATATCCAAAAATCAACCCCCTACGACACCATCCTATTAATTAAGCCAACCCCCAAAACTGTGATAATAATATAGAAAAAATCTCAATTTTTTTCTTGTTTTCTTGATCCAATTTACGCTTTCCTGATACAAATCTTGCATTTTAGGCTTTCCTGATACAATTTCGTTAATACCTCTTAGCTTATACATTCCCGCAATGCATTGATGTTAAACTGGTTGCCAATAAGCAAGTGATACATTTTGATGCATTGATACATTTTGATACATTGATACATTTTTACGAGCCCTCGGCTATTAATTATTAATGTTTGCAAAAAAAATCTTTAATCGCAAATATCTCGAAAACGGCTGGGAATTTCGCAAAAATAACAAAATTTTGCCACCTCCTTCCCAACCCCTAGATAAACGAGGTACGTACTACAACATATCCAAAAATCAACCCCCTAGGACACCCCCTTATTAATTAAGTCAAGCCCCCAACAAAACTGATGAAAATATTGAAATTGAAATTGGTGAAATGTATTTTATCTTATTGTTGAATAAAGTTCAAAATGTATCAAAATCTTTAATCGCGAATATCTCGAAAACGGCTGGGAATTTCGCAAAAATAAGAAAATTTTGCCGTAGATAAACCAGGTACGTACTGCAACATATCCAAAAATCAACCCCCTAGGACACCCCCTTATTAATTAAGTCAAATTGAAATTTTGGTGAAATGTATTTTTTGTTATTGTTGTATAAAGTTCGTCAAAAATGTATCAAAATCTTTAATCGCGAATATCTCGAAAACGGCTGGGAATTTCGCAAAAATATCAAAATTTTCCGAGTTTAACAAATACCAGTCAATTATGGCCGTACTACGACATATCCAAAAATCAACCCCCTACGACATTCCATTATTACTGGTCAAAAGACAGCTTTGTGATGAAGTTATGTACACTACTGATAGAAGTGTTGCTTTTGACTAATATATAATAGTGCAATTGTATTTTATTATTATTATTAGTTTATTTTTATTATGTTTATGTTTAATTAGTATTTTCGACTTCAAACGTGACCCTTCCAGGGTTACGGGATTCTCTAGTTTCATTTTTATATACCTACCTTTCTCATAGTTTATTATAAAATGATGCTGTTTCTTCACTTGCTAGTAACTCAAAAGCCAATAAACTGATGGCTTTAAATTTTGGTATACACATGGTTAGGATTGTGAGTTAACATATAGACTAAAAAAAATCATAAACAAACTAAAATGATGTAAATTAAATTTTATCATATAGCTATAGTAATTAAGAAAAATAAAAATCAGTTTTATAAAATGTTATGTGGAAATGTCGTGTGCTTTAAAATTTTCGGAATAATATAAAAACAGCATTACTTATATAGGATTTAACTTGCAACCAATCAAATTAAATCGAGGGATTACTTCGATAAATTTTGTAAATCAGATTGTATAAATTTTAAGTATGATTGTAGATTTTTTGTTGCTTTACGGATTTTTAGAAAATCTAAAAGGTTATGATCTGCAATTTGAAACATCCTCATTTAGAGGATAAAGTGATTAAAGTAGGTCTTTTGTTTATTTTTTCGTAACAGAGACGAATATTTTGATTGATTGTTTCAAAACAGTATAATTATTTTATATAATCGTGATTTAAAAAGTAAAGTTTTTTTTTTCCATAATTTAATAATAAAGTTTTTGATTTTGTAATGAAAATAAGACTTAAATTTTACGGGATGACTTCATGTAACAAAAATATAATTTATAAATAATGAAAAAAAAAAAAAAAGAAAAAGGAATCGGGATTTTGATGAACTATTTTTCATAAAGTTATATTAGATATTAATAAAAAAACAAATATAACTTTGCAATATCGTGCTTTAAAAACCCAAAATTCGTTATACATTGGACAAGATTCTCACAAAATTTTGCACATTCATAACAGTACAATTACGAAAATTTACCGGTAAAATATATTTAAAAATTACCTAAGACATAATTTAATAATATCGTTGATTTGTAAAAACTGTTTTGTTAAAAAAAAATCTGTACAAAAATTAATATTTTACCGGTAAATTTTACCAGAATTATTCTATATAATATATTTATAATAATTATTTGTACATTATTATTAAAGAGAAAAAAAATTAGTTTTTTTTTCCTTTCCATTCTCTCGGATATATTCTAGATTTTTATATAAATACTGCGTTAAATTTTATCTAGGATTAAAGGCGTATTTTACTTTCTAAATATAATTTGGCTAGCTATTTAAAATTAGGAAATTTTCTGAGAATGAAAATGAATAAAAACAAATAACGAAAATATTGTTTTCTTTAAAAAATTGTGCAATTTAAAAACGCATACATTCATACACAATTTTCAATTATACAACTTCAAATATTCATATATCACAAAAAGCACTTATACACTTACAAAACCTAGTAAAATATTTTCTAAAATTGTCGTTTTTTCTTCTTCATTTATTTAAACAATTACTAAACAATATTGTATTTGTAGTAATATTATTAAAAATTTTGGCAATATACGTACAGACTTGTATTATTATTTTTTAAAATATTATAATACTTTGTTTTAAAAATTATTTTTTTAAAACATTTAAGTCTCGAGATAAATCCAATATTTTAATTAGAAAAAATAATATAATAAATAGTTTACTAGAAAAATGCACATCTATATTAACACATAATCTATATTTAATTATAATAAGAATGATTTTTTTTTTTAATAAATTTCAAAAAAAAAGAAGGTATAGACAGTTAATTTATTGCACACATATTATAATTTTTTTAAATTGTACAGTTAACATTTAAACTGTAAAGCAATTGTAATTTACTGTAAATATATTTTTTTGGTTTTGAAAATTTTTCTAATTTTTGTAAAATTTATACAACAGAAATGGACGGGCTACATTCATTATTGTATAATAATTTTATCAAAACATTTTACTGGATAAAAGAATAATTTTAATAATTTTCTATACTTTGATATTTTCTTTTTGCATTTTTAAATAATTTAAAATAGGCTTAAAATTCCATTTTCAGTTAGTTTTTTTTAAAAAAAAAAGTATAGAAAAATAATTAGGAAATTGTAAGTGATTTACTATTTCTAGTAGTTTAGAAAATAAATACTAAAACTATAATACATTATGTTGTGTATTTAAAATTGAATTATTACAAAAACTAACTACGATTTTTCGAAATTTTCAATTTAGAAACTTTTATTTTAAAAAATACAATGGAAATATTTATCCATGGTAATTCTAAATTTTTAAAATAAGAGCGTTTTACAATTGGCCGATAACTGTAACAAAAAACGATAATAAAATTGAGAATCACAATTGAACAAGAAGTTACATTTGCCAAAAAATGTTCACTAAACTTATTTTGATAATTGGAATCAAAAATTGTTCACTGATACAGATAAACTAAGAAGCTCTAAATGAACCGAAACTACACAAAAATGAGAAATTTACAAATGGTTGCATCTTCCAAGTAAACCGTTTGCTGACGGCTCCATTCTTTTTAGTGACAATGCTAAGATCCACTTTAAATAAATTTAAAAGAAGCTAGATTAAAATGTTTTGCTCTTTGCAAATTTTATTAAATCTAAATTTGTTTTAACAGAAGACAACACCCTACTTTGCGGTAAAAGTTATAGGCTATTTATTAAATTTAATTTAAAAGATTTAAAAATAAAATTCTTTCTATCTAAATTAAAAATACAAAAAAAAAGTAAGTGGTGATAATATTGAAATTGTAATTGTTAAGCGGGCCTTACACGATCAATTAGGAAACTCCTACACTTATCAGTCAAACTGACAGTCTGATTAAAGTAATTTTAGCTCAGTTGACATTAAAACACCAAAAAGTGCGGATTTGCCGTGACCATTCAGACAGTCAGTTTTTCCCTCCACTTCCTGAAGCTCGGATTTAAAAATATTTGGAAATTTGTCATGACCTTACACCTTCATTCCGAATGTCAATCTTCGATCTGAATGATCGTGTAAGGGCCGCTTTACCGTTTTTGTTACCATTCTGGGGCCAGCAGTAAAGCTTCCTTTACCAGAAGAAAATTCACAAATATAATAACACAACATATTTTTCTGTAGTATTTTTAAAACCTTTTTTATAATGTATTATAATCAATAATATTATACTTACAAATATATACATATTTAAAAAATGATATTTTTTATAATCCGCAAGTCTTAAGTGTGCTTAACAAAAAAAAAAGAAATAATAATTTTTACACACATCCACAGGATGTAAAAGTCGATATTTATATTATATATAGCAAATAACTTATATTTATATATAGTATAGTAACTGTTTTTTTTTGTTTAAATCATTCCACATACAACATATTTCATTATTTTGTTTAAACAAAAAAAAAAATTAAAAAAATGTCATCAATATAATGTCGAGAGTCATCAATTAATTTTTCTAATATTTTTTACTTAGCTTTTTTCGTTTTTCAGTTTTTATTTTTATTTTTTTTTTAATGGTTTGTAATATATATATTTTCATCTTTAATTAATTTAAATTTGATTATAAAGACTGGTTTTATTGAGGAGTACACTAGTGCGGGTAGAATAGTTGGTACAGCAGTTGTTTATTTTTATTATATTTTTTTTGTGGGGGAGTTGATAACGGACGCCACTGGCTATTTTTGTTTTATGTTTAAATTGTCACAAAACACAAAAGCGTTCATCAACAATGTGGTGGATGAAAACGTCACTCAAAAGCTGTAACAACGAAATAATATGTCAGTAACATAATTTTCTTTCAATTACGACAAATATTTAATAATTAGAAGCAAAAAAAATAATGACACTATCGATTTTAATATTAATAAAATAAAAAGTTCGAATAAATTTGATATAAAATATAAATTTATTTACTTTATCTTAGACTTATGTAAAATTTTAATATAAAATAATACTCATATACATATATAAAACATAAACAAAAAATTATTATATTATTATTAATAGCGCAATTAATTTAATTAACAAATTGAGATATTTTTAATAATGAAAAAGTTCAACTTTAATAATGGATTTGGTAAAGTACTTTAAATATTTTAATACATATAATAATATTTAGGGAAAATGATTGAAAATGTATTCTTTATTTTATGTTAAAATATTATTAAAAGGTTAAAAATATATATTTTTTTGTACTTGATATCTATTTTAATATCTTTCTCTTCAAAGAAGAAAACCAGTTCCTCAAATTTTGTACAATCTTGAAATTTTACTAGTAATGTACAATAATATTTCTTTGCGAAAATTTTGTGTTTTTTATTTTTCTTCAAACCAGCTTAGTTACTAACTAATTCAAGGAAAAATAAAAAACACAAAATTTTCACATTCTAAAATGAAGTTAGGGAATATAACCAAACATATTTCTTTGTTTTTAATATTAAAAAAAATAAAAAAATCATCTTTATTCGCTCTACGGATTATGATTTCACTATGACAAATAGATTTTTATCTAATTTTGTGTGCTAGATTGTAAAGTGATTTCCTCGATAAATCAAATAAAAAATTAAAAAACAGTTAAAACAAAGTCACTTAGCGATCACCGTTTCCACGACTTGGTCGGTAAGAGAGTAACTTGTTCATATCTATTGGAAACAAATTTTATTTATCAGTGTAACTAACAAATGCATTATGAAAAAGAAAAAAAGATAGAAAACTTTCAACAAAAATTACAATCAATATAAATATATAGTAACGCTTTTGCTTTACTACATATTTATATTGATTTAATGAATTAAATTTTCCGTTAAAAAAGTCTTAATTTGGAGCCGACGTTTAACATATAGGTCGTTAAGTGAGGCATTTATGACATAATGAATTTTTTGACAAAATCGTAAAGGTCTACAAACAACACGACAAATTTTATAAATATTTATCATTTTAAGAATAAAAATTTATAAAATATATCGAGCTGTTTATAGGCCTTTAATGAGCTTTTGTCAAAAAAAATTCATTATGTCATATTTCAAAATCTTACGTAAATATTTTCTATTTGATTGTGTATTTTCGATATCCATTAATTAAAGAGAAAAAAAAAAAAAAACTGGTTAATTAAATTAACGAGCGCTTCTAAAAATTAATGAATAAAATACGTGCGTGATGGAGTACGTGTTGTTTGAGGCAATGGTGTTGTTGAATTTGCTTGGGTGCCTTGCGAATTATTAGGCGAGCTATCCGTTGCCGAATTTAAAAAGTCCCATATTAAAATCGTGTCATCATGCGAACTGCTGACTATTTGAAATTCGTCGAATTGTAAACGAAACACTCGACCGGTATGTTCCTGTAAAAAACACAATGGAGGTCGTGCGGCCTTAGATTAGTAACTGTTCATTTCGGGTGTACGAGAATTGATTGTTATTTACCACTAGAGTTCGCAAACATAAAGTACTGGCTGGTGCGCGTGGATCTAATGCAGCTAATAAGTCCCATACTTTAATTTTACCATCGTAAGCGCCACTAACGATACGTTTCGAATCGAAACGAATGCATCGGACTAGTTCTTCGTGGCCTTCCAATACACGAAGACAGGCACCGCATTCGATGTCCCATAATCTAGAATTTTCAAAATTCATTATTCCTATTCTAATCAAAATTCATATATACAGATTAGTATCCGTCCAAAAAAATGTTATTTGTTTATTATTACAGAACTTTTTGGTGCTTACCTAGAAACTAAGTACTCATATCACTCCCGATATGGGTCAAATTAAACAATTTCAGGTAAACTTTACTTTATTTGTAAAAGTTTCTGAATGGCATTTAAAGCTCCTGTACAAATTTTGAATTATAACAATTTTTTCAAATGTTTTTTAATCTTAAATTTTGGATTTATTCAAAAAATGCTTGCTTATAATAATTATTTCATAATAATATATTTAATTTTTATCATACAATTAATTGTTATTGAAAATTTTATGAATTTTTCATAAATAGGTTTTAACCGCTTTGATGCAAAATTGTTAAAATATAATTTTTCAAATTCATTATATTCAATAAAAAAAAAAAATTATGTCAGATAAGAAGAAAACACTTATTTAAATAAAAATTATATTTATCTAAATTTTTATTATTTTTTTGAATATAAATGCTACGAATTTGAAACATTCAGTTTACATATATGTATTTTTAATTTAAATTGGCTATGGAAACAAATTTTGTATAGGGACTTAAAATGTTATCCCAAGACTTCTTTCAAAATTTTTAAAAATAAAGTAATAAAATATTTGTTATTATTATTTGACATTGAATAAAAAATAAAAACCATAAAGCCGTAACATTGTTTACTCTTACCGTATAGTATTATCCGAACTACCACTAACAACTAAACGATCACGATATTGTAAGCAAGCGATACCGCGTTTATGTCCGTTTAAAGTTCGTACAAATTCACATGTCGACGTATTCCATACTTTAATCGTACGATCACCCGATGCTGAAACGATATATTTCTCATCGAAATCAACTACATTGACAGCGGCACGATGTCCAACTAGTACACGACGTAATGTTATCTCGGTTTGTGATGTCATATCCCATACGGCTATCGAACGATCCTAGAAACAGAAAAAAACAAATCAATTTTTCATCTTTAACCTATTTTCGCCGCCGTTCGCTACTCTGTTCATAATAATAAATGAACTGTATCAATTAATAATATGAATAAGGCTACCATCACATATCGTACGATAAGTTTATAAAGTATAGTTAAATTACGTTTTAATAAAGTGGAATTTTTAACAGATTTTTTTACGTATACTGAAAATTACTTATTATTATTATTATTTTTAAGAATGCTATTTAATTTTCTTTTGATTTAGAAAATAACATAAATATTACATAAAAAAACTAATTCCACTCGATAAAAGTAAAAAAAAAAAATACAATTTAATTAAAATCAATCGTGGAAATATGCTTCTAAAAAAAGTTATAATAAAATATGTAAATTTTTTTTTTTAAACCACGCTTATATATTTAAACGCACTAAAAAGAGGAAAGAACTTCAAAGTCTATTCTTTCATTCCCAGAAAACAGCAGTTTGATATCTTGTATAATTTTTAGGTCGAGAAAAAATTAAAAAAAAATCGAAAAATCCTACTTACTTTGGAACACGTAACCATCATGCCATTATTGAATCTAAGATGTAAAACAGCCTCGCAATGATGTATTAACGTATTGACCATTTCACCAGTGTGAACATTCCATACACGAACCGTAGAATCACTCGAACCACTTATTATCACTTTATCATCGTATTGTAAGCATAGTACAGACCCTGTATGACCCGTCAGTACCTAAACAAGAAACCAAAAATTAGATCATTTGTGGACAAAATACAAATAATGAAAGAACTTACTACCTTAGTACATTGTAACGTATTTCTATCCCATACTTTAATCGTATTATCACGCAAACCCGATACAATCTTCTGATCATCGTATTGCAGACAATAGACGCCCTTACTATTCTCAGATCGACAATTGATACGCTGTAATATATGCCGGCCCATTCGCCAATTATTTTCTATACTATCGATATCTTGAATGATTTTCGGGAATAGTGTACGATAGAATGAATGATTCGGATGATTTTCGCCTGGTTTCGGTTTAAATAAATATAATATCCTGGAACATTTACAAAAACAAATAATTAATCAATTAATTAGAAACATATTTTTGATTTACATTTCTTATGACACATTTCTCATGCCATTAAAGGTAATTAAGGTAAATTAATATAAAAACAAATACAACATAAAATATAATTCATTCATATAATCTCTAATCTAATTCTTTCGGTGTTCAGGTTATTCCCAAAAATAGAAAACAGTACAGTATATTACTACATAACTAACTGTCTTAAAAGTGTACTGTATCTACACTGTAAAAATTTGATATTACGTTAATTATCATAATAAAATTACAAAATGTTGTTATTTTACTGTTTAAATCTATGTAAAATTACATAAATTTGAGATATATTTTTTACAGAGTAGTCAAAAATAGTAGATCTGTATCAGTAAAATTGTTTAAATATTTTTTATAAAGGTATATTTTGAAAAATACAGAATATAAACTTTTTTAAATTGAGAATTTCTATAATTAAAAAAAATCATTGTTCTAACGTTATTTTCTCGCTATCTAGAAGTAAAAAAATAAAAAATTCTATAATTGTTAAAAACTACTCAATTTTACTATTTTTTTGTGCATAAAATATCTGTTTATGCTAGAGAAATAAAAAAGTAAAAAGGCGAAAAAGTATTATATCGTATCATTATATTTCACTCTGGCATTATGCAAATACACGTACCGAAGAGTACATTGAAAACAATTAATTTTTGACGTTAGAAATGTCAAATTTTGACAATCTTGAAGCTATAATAATTATAGTTTTATAAACAAATACCAATAACTTTGATTTCAATTGGACTGATCTTTTTTTATAATAAATATGGTTTAGGTGTGAAGTTTATTTTTGTTGACATTTACTGACAGATTTGAAAATTAAACTAAAGTTGTTATTTTTCGAATGTCACAATGTCAATTGACACTGTTATTATATTTAAGACAACAATAAAAAACAGAAAAAAAAAACTATCATTTGAAGACGTAACCAAACAGTTGATGGTAATATAATTAATTAATTTTGTGAAAATGATTTCGATAATAAATAAAGCTGGAACTTACCATCCCCTTCGTTCGGCAAGCCCTCGCCATAATGTATCAGTTCGGACTTTCCTTTCAATTAATTTCTTCCATAGCATACCTTCTGAGATCACACGCAACCATTCTTTACACACTAATTCTGCGTGACATAAACTTTCCGCATCTAAATATGATAATATACTTTCTGCTACGTGGTCTAAACCTTTTTCTGTAAACACAACATCAAACCCAAGTTTGATTAAAAGAGAATATTTATGATCGTTATCGGTTATTAGAATGTTATTGAATTATAAATTATAGTTGAATCGTTATAATAACGTTATTGGGTTATTGTTACGTTACGTTTAGTGTAAAAACTGATTGTCATGTATTAAAAAACGTGTTAATATTAAAATTAGACAACCAGTGTGACGGGAAAGTAATGCGGTGTGGCGTGTGGTAGGTGAACTTACTCGGTAGAAGTGAGATAAAATCTCGTTGTAACATAGGTTTGAGATAAGAATTGATGTGGCCGTGTTGATAGTGACACATTCGTGCTAGGAGATGTTCGACGAATTCGACCTGATCGGTTTCGCTCCATCGTTCGAAATATTTTATACAAGTTTCACGTTCCGAATTATAAGTGGCGGACGGTTCTTTTTTCCGAGCTGGATCGTACAAAATTGTCATCGGGTACTGCAAGACAAAACAAAAACAAATACATTATTTTCAGTTGACAAAACCATTTTCTAGAATTCTCATTTAAATAAAGAAATTAAGGGGGTAATCCCGTTTGTAGAATCAATTTTTTCCAACTTTTTTTTGGAAATTTTTACAAGAAATACAGTGTAAACAACAATTATACAGATCAAAATTCAGATTTGCCAAAAATTACAGAGAAAGTACATCAGTTATATGTCGAACTGTACAACTAGGCTTTATGATTAATAAAAAAAATACAGTAATATGATCAATTTTTAGCATTTTCTTACAAAAAAACAGTTTACATTTATAAGAAAACGATGTTTTTGAATATTAAACAAATTGAAAACATTAGTTTTGGGTACATTCTGAGAAATAACATTTTATAAATCAATATAATGTGCAATAAAAGATTGAAGTATAAAGATTTTGAGATAAATATAGAATTGTAACGTTGCTAAAATATCAATAGTCTGATTTCTTCCGTTATTTTTCGATATAGATTAGAGGAAACTGATTTCGAGATAATGGAAAGAGTTTGTATATATATGTATGTATAATTAAACAGATTAGTAATAATAATAATTTCTGTGGCCAACATATCGGTATTTCATATTATGCGATTTGAATACTTTTTATATGTAAAATATAAAATCAGATGTGATCAGCGCAGAGAAAAACAAACAAAAACTTAAATGTTGCTTTTAGGTCATTAGCATTTCCTATGACTAATTTATCTTTATTTAAATTTGGTAAATAAGAGCAAAACATCTGCCGTTGTTTTTGAATTAAAATTGAGGAGAACAACTTCCTAATTTAGTTTGTGTCATATTTGAGCAAAGAAAGCCTTTTAAAAGATATTGCTTCCTTCATTAAAAATAAAGTAGACATCATAAAAAAAATAAGGTTGTTTAAACCGTGTTAATAAAGCTAGAGGCTACACTCTCAAAAAATAAAAAAAAAATATTTGTCTCTGCGTTTGCTTAATTTATTTAAATATATAAAAAAATACGGATCTCTTATTTTAATTCTAGTTTAACATATTAAACAAAACAACAAAAACAAAATTCATTGAATGACCCCATTCTGTTATCACTTGAAACCAATTTGAAAACGCAAACGCAATATCGAAAGAATATATTTGTACAAAAACTGTAATTTTATTATAAGAAATTGCGCGAAATAAAAACTATAATAGTATATATTATGTTACGAGGAGTAGAACAGCTACCTCTTTTAATTTAATAATAACCTATTTCTACATATGGTAATGTAATATTATTATTATTATTATGATACGCTTGAAGAAAAATGCTTTTCTCGTCAAAAAAATTCACCGTCAGTGGCTTCACAAGCACAGATATTTCTGTCGAAAGACAAAAGTTTACGTTTATGTAATACTGGTATAGTCTTTACGTCTTGTTAATTCGTAGTCTAAGACCGTAGAAAAAGACAAACCCAAGCACTGGTAATTGCATATCATTCGATTGATTTCGAAATGGTGAAATTTAGTTATTATTTAGAAAACGAATCACTATTTTTAGTATTCAATTTAACGAACACTAAGTTGCGATGGATATAATAAATAATAAAAAGAAATTATTTTCCATTTGTATTCCCATCTACATAATTATAAAAGACGCACATTATTTTCAAATAATAATTTTGATGAAATTTAGAAATTTTACTTACATGTTATTAACTATTCTAAAAATATACACACTGTGTGATAATATCATTTTAATAATATATAAATGTCTATTATATGTAATTTCACAAGTATTTTTATGGAATAATTTGTTTTAAACTTTTTAACTGTACATAAATATACGAAAATTACGATATAAACGGTTTTTTCAAAATTTAACATTAAATAAGCAAATTTACTAACATTGTGAAAAAATAGTTTAACGGTTTTATTTTATTTTTTTCACTTTTTTTTTTTAGTTTTCTTTTGATTAGAAACATGTATGTGTTAATCTGGCTTTACTTATGCATAATACAGCGTGTTTAATTTAAATGCCCCACTACGAGATTGGTTAAATTGGCAAGTAATATCATTTTATACCAGTATTTCAAAAAATAAAACAAACATTTGCCGACCAGCAATTTTCAAAATATGAGATACAACAACATTCTTCTATTAAATGGAAATTTTTTATTTACCGAAAAATCATTTTATTCTGAATATTAGGTACGAAATAGATTAGTGTATGATGAGTGTGAAATTGAAAAAAATAGTTGTAGCAAAAGTTGGTATTAGTCAGTTAAGATGGTTCGGACATGTTGAGCGAATGTCTAATGAACGTTTGGTTAAAAAGATTTATTTGAATGATTTTTATGGTATACATTTGCAGGTGGACGTCCGATGAGTAGTTGGAGTGGTATGATTGAGAGGGTGGCTTGCGTGAGCGAAAGTTTCCAAGTAGTAGGAATAAAAGAGCATGTATGAGAGGAATTATGAATGTGTATGAAGCGAAAGTTGCTTGTTTGGATAAAAATGTTTGGAGGAGACTGATTACGGAATGACGAACCCTGTTGGGTACATGGCGTGATTGTGTATGTATGTATGTATAACAATTATTTTCTTTAATAAAACTATAATCTAATAAACCTAAAATATTGGGGAAGGGGAAATTAGCCTAACCAGACCCTATTAATTGTAAACTAATTAAAATAATTTAATTTGTAAAGTATTTATTTAGAAAAACTATTATTAATTTGATTTTAATTATGTATAAACAATACAATGCTAAATTTTCTATAATTATCTAAAAAAAAATTCTCTAAATAATACAGAATAAATATTGAACAAATATGTTCTTTGTTTAACTAAGCGCACGCAGTCTTATGAAGAAATAAATAATATTATACACTTAGACAAGTTAGTATAAAGCAATACATGCGATTGCACAAGACTATATTTTAATATTTAATTTATAAAATAAACGATGTTGTATTATTAGTTGGCTTTGCAAAACAAGAAGACCTTGTTAAAAGCATTGAACCATCGAAATATAAAGAATTAACTACATACAAGTCATTATTAGTATGACGCATAAGGTAGGTACTACTAGACATTCACTTTATTTTTCAAATCACCTGTTTAGCTCAAATAATCATAATAATAACCTTAGGTTTGTGTGACGTCATACTATATATAAGCAGATGGAAGAAAGAAAATTATTAATAACATATTTCAAATAATAGATATATCACATGCAATGTTTCTTTTTAGCTTATTGTCTTCAGGCATATTGTAAACTTCCTAGATTTTTTTCTATTTTGTCTTCGTTTTTGGTTCGTAATAAATATGGAAAAAAGTAATAATAATAATAATCTTGACGCAATTAAAAAATAATATTCGTAAAAAAAATGCAAATGATATTTTAAACGATTCTTTGTTATATTTACGAAAAGAAAAAATTAATTATTTTTTACTATTTTAAATATATGTTTTGATGTTCGAGATAAACAATTAGGATTGATTAAATCGGCTATAGATTGTAGTTTTGTTCACGTTGAATTCGTCGAAACGTCAATTATTAATAAATATTAATACAGAACTAGAACCTAAAGCAGTTTTATTTTAATATAATTAGTTCTGAAAGATTTTTTACTATGTTAATTATAATTGATATTATTTCAATCAATCCGCTAAAAAAGTGGCTGTAATTCATTCGAGATGATCACGTAGTATATCAGTTTCAAGCGGCCTCATATGCCGAAATAAACGTAGTCAATAAAATAAATCTATAAATACAGTTTTATTTTCTATAACTGTAACAAGTTTTATATTTTATTTGTGAAATAATCGATCTGCAGTAGTTTTTAAGTCTGTGTGACACCGATGCATTAAAATGCACAAAAATCAATAGTTCATCAATTTCTATAAGAAATAAAATATGTTTACTGCACTGAGTGTTACGTCAAATCGATTTACAATCTAGTTATCTCTGTTCCGTTTAATACAGATTCTTTCTTTCTTCTTACAATACGTAAATACGTTTGGTGACCAATGTATTTACTTCAAACTTTATACAGACTGTTACTTCAGCACATTTTATGAATATAAATCACGAAATTTGGATACATTATTAAAACTTATTTTAAAAATTCGTTTTCAACATGTTGAATGTTGAAAAACTGCTGCCATATTTTACCATGTTTACATAACTACTAGTAGCTACTGTTATTTCTAATTTTTTACGGTAAAAACTACTAAGAATTATTCATGTTGCTTACATTTTATTTTAAATATTAGTGTTAGTGATAGATGCAGTCTCAAGTGTAGTAGATCCGTATAAAAAATTGTTAATTGCAGTTTCAATAAATTTATTATTACCTTCCGTTTTCTATTCTTATCTATTGTGAAATAATTCAGATATCTTTTTTTACAAAATCTGTGAAGGCACCAATTTCTCTATATATGTATATAATATAAATAATTTTATCCCTAAAACTGATAAATAAAATAAATAACATATTTACAATATACAGAGATATTCTTACCGGTATTTTATATAAAACCATTTCCTTTACAATTCAAAATACGAAATGAATAATTAATTATAAATGACATATAAAAATAAGGCACAAAAAATAAAAAATATGTATTAAAAATAAACAAACGTCACAATTATTTGGAAAATAATTTAAAACAAAATAATATAAGACAATGTCACTCATTGAATACTAGATAATTTCTTTAAATTTCAATTATTTTGTTACTGTCACACAGAGCAATTTGTTACAAATGAGGGCTTTGGAAAATAAAAAATCATGTATGCACTTATTAATGTGTATGTAGCAATTTCTCATGAAAAGAGAGGTAACTTAGCAACCGGAAATCTAGAAATCGTATACGGAAGAAAGGTGAAAACTTGGGTCATTTTGCAACCTTTTCCGTTACACCAGAATTACTCTGCAAATTTTAATATTTTTTGTTATGTTTTATAAATAAAATGTTGTGAATTATAATGAGTACTGATACTGTATGTATTTTTATTACTTTACAGAAAATAAAATAAATAAACATAGTATAAAATAATCTTTCAGAACTCATTATATTAAAATAAAAAGGCTTTAGGATTTAGTTCTGTATTAATTTAATTAAAAATCAACGTAAATAAATAAAATAAATAAATAAAAAGAACACAGAAATAAGTTATTAGGTAATAAAATAAGTAACTACATTACAAAATTATTAATTCAAAGAAACCAAATTTTATTTAAATCAGTTACTAGTTACACTGATTGATGTTATCTTTTTTACCACTTTGACTGCAAGGAAAAAGTGGTATAGCGTTTGGTACGGTGTCTGTAACATTTTCAAAAAAAAAATTGTGTATAGAAATCCTTCATATAGCCTCTAGATGACGAATCTGAACTTAGTTTATGTGAGTGTATGGATGTGCGTCGTCAGCTCGTTCGTTCGCTCGGTCGTAAGTCAAGTAATTTTAACAAAATACAGTGTTGCCAACTTTCCGAGAAAAAATTTACTAAAATATATAAAAATTTATTATGAACACTTTATTTAACCGATTTTAATCAAATTTTCATAAAAGATTCTCCTAGTGCTTAAATAAATTATGCAATTTTAACAAAATACAGTGTTGCCAATTTATCGAGAACAAAAATTACAATTTTTTTTTAAAAATTCATTGTGGCTACATTATTTATTCGATTTTGATTAAATTTTCCGAAAAGTTTCTCCTAGTGCCCACATAAATTATAATATTATTAAAATACAGTGTTGCCAACTTTCCGAGAAATGTCAATGTGGTCTATATATGGGTTTACCCATATACTTCTAATCTTGTTCTTTATAAATTTCTATTGCTTCTCTTATTAATCTACTGTTAATATTGATGGGTCTTGGCAATTATTACAGTAGCTTCGAATTTTACTTTTTTTTTTATTAAAAAACTGTAAATACTATTTATATTATTAATCTAGCCTTCTTTAATATACAATAAAAATATTTTTTATAAGTCGGAAATAAAATATACGCAATTTCCAAATAAATAACAACAATAATAATTAATAACTTCCCTTTCCTTATTATAAAAAATGTATTTTATGCAATTATTTTTAAACACCTAAATAGTTATTACACCGAACAAGATATTTCGCAATAATATATAATTAAATTAAGAAAAACAATTAAATAAATAATTAACTTAAACAATGGCCGTATTATTACGATATACAATTGCACGAAGAAAAAAAGAAAAACAAAAACAAAACAACGCAACGTAAGAATTAACCAATCGTAAAGTTAAACGAATTAAATTTCTATTGTTTAAACAAATGCATGTCGCGTTTACAAAATACATATTAAAAGCTATCGACTTGTAATTTTACGAAATAAATTTTGCACAATAAATGTTTTAAATTATTAACTAATAAAATTGGTAATAATATTTTATATGATAAATTTAACGATTTATTTTACGAATTAGGTCATCGGAATAAATTTCTTATTTTTTTTTTAAGTTTTTGTTATCGATAAGATTGAAAAGTAAGTATATTATTAATTATTTATATTTTCAAATATACAGAAATGCAAATCTGTTTATAACTATAATATTGTTTATGACAAAAATAATTTATATTTTATGACATACTTTCTGTGTTATTATATCAAACACATAAACAAATTTAAAATATGCAAATATTTATTTATTTTGACAATTAGAATCTATAGAAAGAAAATATTTTATTAATATAAAACAGCTTTATCAGGAAAAATGATACAAATGACATTTACAGTAAATAAATAGTACTCGGAAACAAGTTACTAGGTAACAAAATAAGTAACTAGGTCATAAAATTTATAAATTTTTAATTAAAGGAAGACAAATTTTATGATGATGATTGATGTTATTATTTTGTCTTTATAAATTTCTATTGCTTCTCTTATCAATCTGCTGTTAATATTGATGAGTCTTGCAATTATTGATACTATAATAAAAGCAAAACTGCCAAAATGAATAAATGCAACACAGAAACAGTTAAAAATTCCTTGCTATCAATAGGAAAAAATAAAAATGAAAAAATATGTCGGAAAATTGATCATTTAAGTATAAAATTTTTAAAATAATTAAATTTTTAATTTTTGGCATTCAAGTTGCTGTAAAAAAGTATGGTACACTGTAAAAAAATTATGTAATTTTACATATTTTGTGAATGTAATTTTTCATAAAAAAAATGTAATATTACGTAAATTATGACAGTAAAATTACAAAATGTTGTTATTTTTACTGTTAAAACTTTAAAATATATTTTTTACAGTATATAAAAATTAAGTTATGTTCAATTTTTATTATTTTATATAATACCACTTATACCGATTCGATAAATAAAAGTTTTCTGTATTAAGTTTCGATGAAAATCAATCATTTTCTATGCGTCTATTATAAAAATACTGAGTACATTAATAATAAAAATAAAGTAAAGAACATGCAAAAATATTATCAGTTCGATAAAATGAATTACACGAAATATATGATGATCTAAATAAAAATATGTTAAAAAAAAAAAGATCACGTCAACTATGAATGTAGTTCACAAAGAGAAAACCTGATAAATAAAATAACAAAAATAAAATACAATAATGTGTTTAACACTCTATAAATAACGTATGTATTATATATCTCACTGAATATATATGGTATAACTTCATACATATAAGATATAAGAACATCAGTGAAAGTTTAAACTACCAATGTCGCTGGTTTCATTTTCATGGGCGTAGGTACCTACAAAAATTTTTGGAAATTGTATTTAAATTAATTTAATTTTATACTATTTGTAATCCATTACGCATATATTTCGTATTTATCACGGTGTAACAAATTTAGGATCTTTCTTTTAAAAGAAATTATGATAATTTTAATTTGTTTTAATTTTTTTAGAAAAATGTTTTTAAAATGCATAAAATGTTAGTATTTATATTTTTCTTTTATATTTTTAATGTTTTAATAATGAATTTGCAAATTACAAAATATAACTACTTCAAGTACTCTTTTGGCACTGAAAATGCGGCAAAATTATTAGTATTTCTACATAAATATTAAAATTAATAGTTTTATTTAATCACGGAGACAAATGTTTTTTTTTTGATATTAATTTATAAAAAAATTTATAATCTAGTTACTTATTTGTTACCTAGTAACTGTTATTTACTGTAAGTCATTTGTATCAGTTTTCCTGATAAAGACAGACGTTGAGCTCTTCGAAACGTCAATTATCAATAAATATTAATACAGAACTTAAACCTAAAGCCGTTTTATTTTAATATAATAGAACTTAATCCTAAAGCTTTTGTATTTTAAATATAATGAGTTCTGAAATGTTTTTTTACTGTGTTAATTGTTAATGAAATTATATGATTCAATCAGCCTGATTCTCTAACGAAGTTGCTAAGTCTTAACAACGTTGCTAACAATTATAACCAATAGAAACAAATATAATAGTTCTCATTTTATTTTTTTATTTAGTGTCAGCTAATATTATTGGCTAATGTTGTTAGCAACGTCGTTAAAATTTAGCAACTTCCTTAGAGAATCAGGCCGAAATCTTGAACTATAATCCCGTGTTCCATCAAGAAATTACGGGAATTCATTGTCATTATTATGCTTTTATAGACGTATGTATATAATTTGTCTACTATCTAGTTTTATCGCAAGATAATAAATAATATTAACAAGAAAAAGTGTTAGTATATCTTTTTTCAATAGCATATAGAAATAAAAAAAAATGCCTATACACATATCTAATAGCTATTAAAAACTTTCAAAGAGAAATGCTCTGTATCTCTATATAGAATGAAATCGATCTTAATTAGTATAGCAAACAACAAATCAAATGCATGAAGTGATATGAATTGTAACTAAATGTTTCACTACTTAAGAACGTATACATATGAAATGTGTTTGTTTAATTATGCCTGTCATTCAACAAAGTGCTTTGTTTTCTAAAATATCTTCTATTTTTCTTATAATGAAGATATTTGTGCTAATGGGGCTGCTGTCCCGTTCTTTTTTTTTCCTAACAATATAGGCTCGTAATCTCATCTCACTTTTAAAAGTGATTTTTGTCAAAATTACTTTTAACGTTTACTTAAACTTACTTATTTAGCAATTTTAATTAGTTTATTTGAATTTTATAATATTAGATGTGCAAATATATATCAAAAACAGAAATACTATTCATATTTGATAAGAGTTGATAAAATTACTAAAATTAAAAAAAAAATCATTGTGGCTACATTATTTATCCGATTTTGATCAAATTTTCAGAAAAGTTTCTCCTAGTGCTCACATAAATTATAATTTTATTAAAATACGATGTTGCCAACTTTCCGAAATAAAAATTAATAATTTTCTAAAAATTTGTTATGCCCGCATTATTTATCCGATTTTAATCAAATTTTTACAGAAGATACCCTTAGCGCCTATAATATTATATATTAACAAAATACAATGTTACCAACTTTCGGTATTTTTTTTATTCCTATATTTCTTATCATTTATGTGTTAATGTCAAAGTGGTCTACATATGGGTTTACCCATATACTTCTAATCTTGTTTTTAGTTTAGTTTCGTTTAGAACGCTTGAAGAAAAAATCGTATATGTCACTCGGAATAAAAAGCTCTTTTTGCAGCCTCGGCTAAAAATATCTAAGCTCAACACAATAATTATTGCTTTCTACTCCTCGTAACATAATATGACTATTTACAGTTTTAAAGCAATAATATTTTTTCAATATTCTATAAAATTTATGTTTCAAATACTTTTTCCTTTTTTTTTTTTAAATAGAAGTTAAAATTATTTTTGACGTCAAAAATTATGATTTATTACTAGTATCATATGACTCAAGCGATAATATTTTTCGATAAAAATTGTATTATTCTTCGAAAACTATAGTTTTCATTAAAATAAACAAAAAAGCAATTGTTCTTCCTACATCATAATTTATGTATTAGCTATATCTTTTTTTTAAAAATTCTTTTGTTTGTTTTTTATCGGTTAGTATTAGTATTACATCAAAATTGCAAACCGCTAATAACAATTAAAACCGTTTAAATTTGTGGTTTTCGACATTTTATCGATTCATTTCTAGTTCAAATTTACCACAAAATTCAGATTCTTTTAAAACTAATAATAAGAAAATAAAACTATTACTTATACCACACGCAAAAAAAAATTAATAAACATACGGAATAAAACGTTGTTTGTTAACTTAATCAATGAGATAGTTAAGTAACTAGATTGTCAACTATCTTTAAAAAGTCTCATACATTGATCAGTTCATTAGTTAATGAAAAAGTTAACTTACAAAACGTTTAACAATATTTTTATACAAGCATTGGAATCGAAAAGCATGTCTGAGAAGTATTATGAATATAGATGAAGTAAAAGTTACTTGTCTGGATAGGAATGATTGGAAGAAACTAATTTCGGGATAGTGAAAAAAGTTTGTGCCACACCCTTTTGAGTTCATAGCATGATTGCATATGTATATACGTATATATTAGTATAAAAGTTATCATGCATATTAACACTTTTAAACCGGTACAGAAATTTTATATGGTGATGTTCGGTTTAAAAACCGGTTCAAAAAGTGCAATTTGGTTTAAAACTGACATTTTAAGTAAAAATAAATATAATGATATATATATGAGAAGTTAATATAATTATGCATACATTATATTTTTATTTAAACTGAAGATATTGAATATAGTTCAATAACATTTAATAATTAAATATTTATCATTTTTATGTAGTTAACAGTCTTTCTGATTTATTATTAGTCTCATTAATATAAGATATTTATTATTGTTATTATTATTAAGCCACAGATAAATTATCTAAAGTATGTGTATATATTTAAAATGTTTCTAAGTTGTTTCACTTAATTTATAGTTTACATTATTTTTTTAATTAAGAAAATGTCATAAATATAATGAACAAATAAAATAATCTTAGTAATACAATATCATCTAATGAATAACGGTGTTTGCTTTTTTTTAATACATTTATTTAGTCCCGATCTTATGATAGCTGTATGGCCTTAAAATCGATATTGGTTGAAATCGATTTTAAAAATCGAACAGTTTAAATTGATTTTTAAAAAGAATAAAGCAAATACAATACAAGTACAATAACCAAACTTAATGAAACATAATAAAAAATCTTTTAGGATGATTCATACTAAAATAAAAAAATCTTTAAGTTTCAGTTCTGTTAAATTTTTGATTAATATTCGATGTTTCGATATACTGTACGTATCATTATCATGAAAAATATATAAAAATGATAAAATAATAAAAAAACAAAACATAGAAACAATTGACTAGGTACCATAATACAAGTAACTAGATTTCAAAAATTATAATTTATTAATTAAAGGAAACAAGATTTTATTTTGAAATTAATTATTTTTTTTACATTTTTTACGCCACAATCGTGTAATTGTGCTATTTGTCAAATGGATTCTTGTCCAGTTCGTGAACTGGTGTTTTATTTATATTTCGTTTTAATCATGTAAAAAAATCTAATTCTTCATGTGTTTCAATAAATTCTTCTCTAAATAATAACAAATTAGTAATCATCAGTAAATTTATGTAATTTTCTGGACTGGTATGTGTCGTGGTCGAATCTATTCTCGTCGTAGACGTTTTACCATACATCGTAGATGGCATCCTCAGTCACGAAGCACTGAAATCTAACACGGGGCAACTTTTGCTACAACATTTTTTTCTGAATTTCACACTCATCATACACTAATCTATTTCGTACCCGATCTCTCCTATTTACACCACATACCCCACGTAAAAATCTCATTTCATTATAATATAATTTATAAATTATATTACTTGACTTATAATCTAAATCATGACATTTAACAAGTAAATTATCCGATTCAAATTATACTATTGTGCAAAACTGTCAATCGTTAATAAAAAGAATTCGATATAACATTTTTCTCTCTCGTTACAATAGAAAAATTACCGTGATTTCGTAATGACTTAATCGATACGTATGTTAACCTGGCATTTTATAGCATTTTTCTCTATTTATTCTTGCAGAACCTAACCATGACATTTTCTTAGATATTTTCGTATTCATCCAATATACGCTGTTTTATATTTTGACATTTTAGCTTTCAAGACGCGCTCTCCTGAAGATTGTCGTGATAGAATGCAGAAATCTCATTTTCAATTGTTTCACTTGACAGTAGAACATCGTAAAAGTTCATAGCACTCTATATTTGAGCGGAAGAAATGTTTATTTTCCCGTATTTTGTTGTTTGTTGTTTTTTTCTTCATTCTTTCTTTGTTTTGAAATACAATGAATTGACAATGCAACAGAATTTGTTTTTGTAGGAAAATACATGAATAAAAAGTTTAATATATGCAGATTAAAAAGTCGTTTACTTAAATTGATTTTTTTAATAATAAATTTACATAGTAATTATTTTGTAATTGACGTTCCACTAATTTTACATAAAGTTTACCTCCAATTTTGTAGTTGGACTGTCAATTGTTTCATAATATTCTTTTATCTAAAATATTATGTAAATAATAAATAGCCGTAAAATGCTCTTGATAGATATGAAAAAATAAAAACGTTTATTAAAATAAAAAAGGAAATTATCGTACTGTAATTCTTGTAAATAAATGTGAAACTTTAAAAATAAATTAGTAATTTGAGTTATGATAAAAATGCTCATTTGAATATACATTTACACAACTGACCTAGGTTAATTAACTACGTAGATAATGTATATAGTAATATAAAACTATCTATAGTTAGCCGATGAGAAAAACTATGAATCAGCAGTTGTCAAAATGTAGAAAAGAAAAAAAACATTTATGTTTAGAAAAAATATTGATTAATTCATACTAGAAGTACCATGAATTTTAAATTTAGGTATAGATAAATTGTCAAAATGTAAAATATTATTGAGTAGTTGGAGTGGTATGATTTAGAGTATTTTGCGTGAACGGAAGTTTCCAAATAGTTAAGAATAGAAGAGCATGTATGAAAGGAATTATTAATGTGGATGAAGCTAAAGTTGCTTGTTTAGATAAGAATGTTTAAAAGAGGCTGATTTTGGGATAATGTAAAGAGTTTGTGCCACACCCTTTTGGGTACATGTATGTATTATGCGTCTGTACATTTCATTCTATATCGTTTAAAACGTATCTATTTTGTATATTTCCTATATATAATTTTGTATAGATGTTTATATAGAAAAATATGCAATTTTCAATTTAGATAAATTGTCAAAATGAAAATATCATTGCGCTTGCATACACTGTTCAAAATAATAGGGTAAAAGAGTAAAAATTTTCGAGGGTAATTGAATTTGTAGCCTTATTAGTGCAAAAAATTGCCCTGCTCTTGTGTATTTTAAAATATTTGACTTTTTACCTTAATGGAAGGGCAAAAAATACGAAAAATAAGGGTAAATAACTGCCTTTTTACTCTTTTCTGGGATAATAAAGTACTCTTTTGAATTTACCTATTTAGGGTAATCATATTTACCCTTTTTAGGTAACGGACTTATATAGGCACTAATAAGGGTATTTTTTTTCGAACAGTGTATGTACTGGGTAAAACATATGAATTTTATATATTTTCTATATATAATTTTGTATAGAAAATTGTTTATATTTATGTGTAGTAAAATGTATCGTATATGTATAAGGTGATTCTGTCTATTTCTCGTATTAAAAAGTAGAAAAAGTAGAGAAATCTATTTTCGAATTTTCCAAACAGTTGCAACATCACTGTTTATTTATTTTAGCTAGTACGTAACTGTATATGTATATTATAGGTGTATATATACACAGTACTCGTATACAATATATATATATATATATATATATATATATATATATATATATATATATATATATATATATATATTGTATACGTATCCACATAAATATATAACATAAAGTAAAACAGCTGCGCATCTGAGTATACGTTATAATATTTTCTCTTCTCTTCTATTCCATCTTGTTTTCTATTCCGTCCGTTTTATTTTGCTTGAAAGCAAGCGGGTTTTTGACCTTTGACAAAGATGAATACAAATATGACTCATACGCTAAACGCTATTCTCTCTATTCTATTCCTCTATTGCTTATACAAACTAACAAACAGTACGTATACTGTCTTTCTTCGCTCGCTCAAATCAAACGTGAAATTTAAGTTTATTTTATTACTAGCATATAGAAACACCCTCTAAACTACCAAAGCTATTATAACCTACCATGTATACTACTTGAATAAATTTGCATAGTATAAATTGGTTTATTAAATCTATGTATTGCTTCGTCTTTCATGTTTATTTTATAATTGGATTGCTGAGCTATACCAGGCGGCTATGAATGAGAATCTCAAGAGATATAAGGACCGTAGTGGAACAGTGACAAATACGCTCCTTAATTAAAATTGAGTTTTTTTTCCTGGTTTTTTTAATTTTTACTAATAGAAAGAATGTTCAATCGTATACTGTAATCCAGTTGGATAATTGTTAAATATTATATATATACATGGTGATTTATGACGTGTGTATCAAACTTTAACTGTTTGTTATAGGGAAGTTATTTCGAGTGAAAAATGACATAGTAAATTTACGAGTTTAATAACAAAATAAAACGAATTAATATTTGCTAACAAAAAACTTAATAATTCAAATTTTTACGTAATTGAATTAGACTTATGTAAAAATGTAGACATATATCTTTATGTACGTACACATGAGTTATTTTATCTACCTATATTTAAAAATGTTAGATTTCAATTTGAATTAAAAAAAAAATTATTTCAGTTTGTTTTCGATTTTTTTTTCTTTACAGTCAATACACATAGGATGTCAGGACAGGCAATGTTAGCCTTAATAATATAAATAAATTTTAGATAGTTCTGTCGTAGATCGGTACAAGACTGGTAAAGTATATAGAAAGATATATTTTGAAAGGGGTACATATATACAAAAATATTTAAATATGTCAGTGATATGATATATGATTTCGAGATAGTGAAAAGAGTTTGTGCCACACCCTTTTGGGTACATGGCGTGATTGTATATGTAAGTAATAAACGACCGATAATAAAAATTGCAATTTAGATTAATGCTAGATGAAAAAATTCAACGTCAGTTTCAATTTTAATGTGCATATCAAATAACGGTTGTTATACCTATTGTCCTATTCTGGTATTAATTCAATTTTTTCCAGAGTGCATAAAAATCTAACTCATTTTGAAATATCCTAGATATGATATTTTTGATTTTATAGGCGATATTTGATATACAAAATAAGTAAACATTACGGGGTAGTAGCATGTACTAAGTGGCGATTAACTTGGTACATGCTATTTCCCTACATATTTTATAATTATAACATTTTCTTTTTATTTGAAAAATATAAATATATACTTCATAATTTATGTTTTCTTTTATCTGTTATTTCAAAATAATGTATGTTACATAAAACAATTTTTAGTTTATCGCAATATTTGTTGTAAAATTAGAATTACTTTTCAAAAAAAATTAAAAATAATATAAATAAACATTTGTTATAAATAAAATTAACAACTTTACTTGCCAACACAATTAGTAACAGAAAATATTGCTTTTAAATATTAAATTAAAAAAAAAAAAAAATTTCCTATAACAGTAAAATAGAAAAAAGAATTAGGTCACATCAAAATTAATCAATATCTAATTATTATTATTATCCAAGAAATGATAGATTACCAACCCGACAAGACAATCGAGATTCTATAGAAATTTTCTGACTCATTTTAACGGTTTGAATGTAAGTTAGGTTGATTTTATCGCTTATAAAACATTAACAATTGCTGAATTATAGAAGAAAAAAAACGGTAATTTTAAGATTAAATTATTTTTCAATCATAATACAATACACGAGCTAAAATCAATATTAGAATAAATTAATATGATTCTATTCATTTCGAATAGTGCTAGTTTTTTTTATTTACCGTTTTCTGATCTCAAAATTAAGGTCTACAATACATCCTATTAAATATTATATTAAACAAGCATATATATCATTGTATAGTCTAAACACAAAAGAGATGTAACGATTTTATGATATCATGTCAACAAATCAACCAGCTAGTAACCGATTAATAGAGAAATACAACTACAGTTACATCATTTTTGACTGTATATACAGGGTGATTTATAATGAGTGTAGCAAATTTTAAGTTTTGTTAGGGCAGTCATTTCGAGTGAAAAATGTCATATGAACATAAGTTTTATTCTATCTAGTTGTGTAACTACAAGAAATTTGTATTTGCTCATTTTATTCAAAAAAAAAAAAAAATACGAGTCTTTTAATTTTAACTCTAGTTTAATCCAAATTTACCGAATGAGCTCATTGACAATAAAAAATAAAACGTACCTAAATAAGAAATTTACTAATAATAAATTTAAAGTTAAATATTAAAAAGTGGCACTTGTATGTTAAAAATGGTAGGTACATAAAAATTTGTAATTAAAACAATTAGGTTGGTAATTCTAATTAGGTATGACTTAAAAACTCTAAACATATTCATTCGCTTTGTAATTACAATTATTCTGATAGGAAGTTATTAATCAAATAAATAAAGTATTGACAGCATCGGATTTTTAAAATCTAATACAATGCTATTATTTTCTATTAAGTTCCTCAATAACAATTATGATTTATTCACATGGTAAGGCTACTGACTTTTAATAAATAAATTTTAATATGAGGAAATAATAGTAATAATAATTTTTTTAAACATTCTTTACAGGATATAATTATTCATAAATGAAACCCACATAATGTTATAAAGAGAGAATTATAATAATAGATATACAATGGGTATTTTCAAATAAAATTAATGTTAATTTATTAATTGATTGATATCTAACACAATAAAACCGTGGGATAAATAAACATCTGGCTTTCATACTTAACGATTAATTAGACAAGGTTTATTAATAAAGAAATTATTGATTTTTTTCGAAGTTAATGATTCACTGTCAAAAGTTGAATTTTATTTTTCTCTAAATAAAATATTTAATATACAAAAAAAATCAATATCGTTATTATATTATATTTAATACAAAAAAAGTCGCTTTTTACATACAATACGATTTTTAGTCGTATTAAAATTTTCTTAAAAAATTTAAAAATCTTACTATAACTATATACATAATATTAAATAACTAATCTACGAAAAAAAACAATAAAATTCTAATGATGTTTGTGTAAGTTAATTCTAATTGCATCAGGCAGTTGTAGATAAAATATTATATATGGAACTTATAAAGTGTCTTTTTTTCACTTCCTATTCGTGAAGAAAAGTACGATTTTATTCATTTATTGCAATGTTTATGATGTGTTTAATATTATCTTGTGGGACAGTTCAATTACTGTATAGGTTATTCGTTTTACAAAAAAAAATTCAAATGCTGAACCACCAAGTTCATATTATAAACAATCTTTATGAAACTAAAAAACAAAAAACAAAAATATTGCCCAGTACGTATATTTTTAAGCTTTGTATGTTTGTTAAGAAGAACAATAATACTTTTACTTGCAATAAAAATATGTAATATGTAAACAAGGTATAAGAAAAATTTAATTTTACAGGTTGACAGTGTTTGCAAATGGTTCATATGTAAAAAAAATCTTTTAATTCGATATTTACTTATATTTATAACAATGTCATTGCTAATGTATTTGCTGTTATGGACAAATAATAATTATTATTACCTGTTTTGTTATAAACATTTCATTAATAACATTCTTATCGAACTATATTTAATATAATTTAAAAATTGTAAATCATTTATTCACTTTCATGTCGTAAACAAAAATGAAATGAATTTATTTCCAACAATTTATAATAATAGTTAGTGCAAAAATTCAAAACATGGAAAAGAAAACTACATAAAATAAAACTTTTTGTATATTCATAAATAAAAAGTGAAAATAGAACATATGTGTTTTAGAAATCATATATTTCATCTAAAATAAACAGACCATGTAATTAAATGAGTAAAATACCCATTTTACATATATGTACTTTGCAAATTTCTACTTCTTAAATTACGTGTTATACTACAAGTACGCATATCGTATTTTTATTTGTTTCTATATAAAAATCAGGCTAAAGACATTTAACACTGAGCAATAATACATCTTTATATTTTCTTATATTATTCATTTGATTTAGAAATTTAATCCTATATTTTTTGTTTTGGTTCTTACAAAAACTTAGAAAATTTTTAAAACAGACAAACACATAGTTAATACTTTACATAATAAAAATATATCATTTTTATAATACTAATATTTGTTTTAAATAAATTTGCTCTACAAAATAAAAGTAAATAGAGAAAAATAACCACGAAACAAAATCAGCCATTACAACCACAGCCTACTATATAAAATGACATTCTATTTATAGTAACTTTTAAAAGCGTAAAATGACACATTTTTGTTTCCAAATGGTTGTCATGGCAACTCTCGTTTCTTCTACAGTTCTACCGAGACCGAGGTACATGCACAAGTTTTATAAAAGTACAATATTCATGTCAGAAACAGTCTTTATAGCGTTTTATACTATTTTTTATCAAATATAATTCTATTTTTTATAAATATCATTTTATTTTTATTAAAATAACTCAACGGAAAATAACTATTTCAATTTTATTTCCTTTTCAATTTTACCAACTAAAATATTAAAATATAGACTGTATTACGCAGGTGCTACAAAGTCTTTTATAAAGCATTTTAATAAAATAAAAATACCTTGGCACATTTAGTATTTACTGTTTTCTCACACTATTCGTTTAATTTGTTTAGTCTTAAATTTAGTTCTAACATTATTTTTTCTACTTTCGTTTTAAGAAAAAATTCGAAAATTATTTTCAAAAATATCTCAATTATTAAATGTCACATTTCTACAACATATTGTACTTATTATCTTGAAGAAAGTATATTAAAATTTTAATCGATAAATTTTTAATCAAACTTAAAACAAAGCGATACAGTTATAAAACAATAATTCATTATTTCCACTGAAAATACGTCATACTTCTAATGGCAATAAATCATACAGTTTTTTAATCCTACTTTTACTAATTCGTTCACACAATTTTCATTTACCCGTTGAACTATAAAATTAACATTTTCAACGATCGCAATATCAAAATATTAAAAAATATATATTTAAAGCCCTATAATACAAATTGATATAGTTTGTCCATTCATTCTATTGTATTAATTTTAACTAATATCAGTTTTAAGATAACGTATAACTAAAACATATACAAAAATCGCGCTTGTAATATCAGCCTTTATTATTACGAGTTCGGTTTTAAAATTCGGTTTTAACTAGTACCGGTTTTAAGAATGTAAAGTATAAATACCATACGAGCAGAACTAAACAAATGAACTAAAACATCTAAAAACAGAGCTTCCAATATCCGTAAATTCTGTAGAATGAATTTATGTCAGTTTAGGATGTTCTGTGGCTACACACTTTATATAATAGAACGTATGAAAGGTGGGTGGAAAATTGAGACTGCATTTAAGCGGGTCTTCTTACATAATCATTCGAAATGACATTCAGACCGAAGATTGACATTCTGATTGAAAGTGTATGTAAGATCAAGACTGATTTATTATTCAAAGTACTAATAATAATTCTGTTTCCTTCGAACAAGTTCCAAATAGTTAATTTTGAAACAATTCCGAACCAAATTTTAATATTGTACCGAAACTGTAGCCACAAACATAAACAACACCAATAACAACGTAAAGCCGATATTACAATAGAGCAAAGGCGAAAAGACAAAAGCGAAGAGACCTCAATAACATTTTGCGTTCAATATGCATTGAGGTCAACAAGACTACACTTACACAGCTTGGTAGCAATTTTGCTATACTAAAGAGGCAGTACAGGTTTGACTCCATAGAGATACAGTTTCTGGTAATATATATAAAATGAATACGCCAGTGGTACTTAACTAAAAGATACGTGTAACCTGAATATTTGTACCTCATATTTGTACAAATTTAACAATGATTGTTTAGATTGTAGAGACTTTATGAACTTGTATAAATAAATGTTAAATTTGACTAGAGAATATGTAAATAGAAAACGATTAGGAACCACTGGAGTACACCATGTTTATGCTGTAATATTGTCCACATACATTGGTGTTCTGTGGTTGTTTTTACTATAGGGGTGGTCTGTGTCAACCGAAATAATGTTACACGTACGTTGATTACATCTGGCAAACTGTACAAGGGTTGTAAGTACATTAAATTATAAAAGAGGAACGAGTTTGTAAAAAATTTACGTAAATAATCAAGCTAATGGACTTGTTCTCCTGTAAAAGTTTTAATTTAGAATGAATTATTTATCGAACAGATTAAGGGATGTTTGATTAAATATAACTATTTATAATAGTTATTTATGTATCTTATACTAAAATTGCATTTTCTGTATGAAATACAAAAGTCCGTATTCTCTCTTTTTTTGCTTTTTAACTTTGAAATAAATTTTTACTTCTATCTCTTATCGAACATTAGTATTTCTATTATTGAAATATACCGTGTGTTGACTTGGACCGTCGTACATAGGGATTTAGCATGTAAAATCAGAAATGTGCGATTTCCTGCTTCCCAAATTATTTTACAAAAAAAAACCTTATGATAAATGTTTTAGGAAACACTTTTTTATATGTAAATCAATCAACAAATTTTTTTTTGGAACCATCCCAACGTCAGGAATTAGCCCTAAAGTTGTCAAGAAATTGACTGAAAATGGCATTGGCCGTGAAATTGAAACAAAAATAAAACAAAAGCTAAATGCTATATGCTATTTCACGGCTACTGCCATTTTCCAGTCAATTTCTTAACAACTTTAGACCTAATTCTTGACGTTAGGAAGGTTCCAAAAAAAATTTTAGTAATTGATTTACATGCAGAAAAGTATTCCCTAAAACATTTATCATAAGGTTTTTTTGTAAAATAATTTGGGAAGCAGGAAATCGCACATGTCTGATTTTACATGCTAAATCCCTATGTACGACGGTCCAAGTCAACACACGGTATATTTTTTTATGTCTAATAATATGAAATGCAAATAAACTAATTAAAATTGGGTAATAAGAAATTTTAAGTAAACATCAAAAGTAGTATCACTTTTAAAAGTGAGGTGAGAGTACGGGGCAAACATTTTTTTTAATTTATAACTCTGTAAGAAACTAAAGATCTTTTTAAGAAATCCACTTTTAAGCTACTTAACCAAATTTAATTTAAAGTCAAATATATTAGCATCAATTTTTTTTTTGAAATAACCGTTAGAAATAACTTTTAAAAAAACATAAAATAAAACTAAATTTTCTCAAACTCCTTCTACAACAAATACAACATTTGCAAATTAAAAAAAAAAAGTGCGATAAAAATTCTTCAACTAATCGTATCTTGCAATCAGTATAAGACTTTCATTTCACCATTTTGAAAAGACGGAAGAAAGATGCACTATCTTCTGGATATTGTATTTCAACGTTCGTATGTAACAAATACGAAATGTATTTGTCTAGATTGATTCCAACCAAACGATATAAAACGTGTTAGATCGCAAACTCTATACGAGAGACGGGGGTGAGGTGAAGCGTAAAGGGAAAGTTCGGTACTAGAAAGATGCTGGTTTCACAACTGGAAGAAATAACTTATAACGGAGATCTTCCAGTTATTTATAAATGCGTACAGAACCGGATTCAGACATTAACGGAATTTAGTGATTAATTATTTTTATTATTTATATATGTTGTTGTTTTTTTTTTCAAAATAAACATGTTTTATTGATAGGGAGACATTTTTTCCACTCCGTTTTTTCGACTCCATTTCTTCCTCCATACTTTTCTTCCGCCAATACTTTTTTCCACCAAATTTTTTGGTTTGGTTTGGTTAGGTTAGGGTTAAGTTAAGTTTGGTAAAAAAATTAGTGAAAAAAAAATTGGTGAAAAAAATATATAGTAAAAAAGAATTGGTGGTAATAATGGAGTGGAAAAAATGGCGTACAATCTGTTTTATTACTTATTATTTATTTTATTTATAAATAAATATAAAATAGCGATAGTTAGTGTAACATAGAGTACCTAACTGTAATATATTTCGTTTATAATAATCTTTTGTTGTTATTTTTACATCATAATGTAAAACCGAAAATGTAACATTATTAGAGTTTACTTCTTATCAGTTAACCAAAAAAAAAATATAACTATTTGATACACCTAAAATGCTATTTTCGATTTTATGGATAATACAGAATTTTTTAAAGTTTTATTTGATAACGTTTTTACGCTGTAAAATAAATAAAAATTATATTACGATTAAAAGAAATCAAAAGAAATGTTACATTTCTTTTTTTTCACAAGTCAGAATAAGAATGATCTAATTTGGAAAAAAACTTAAATACTAATTTTCTAGATTAATAAAGCAATTTATACAGTAAAATAGTATTTTTTAAATTAAACCTACATTAAGCGGGCTCATGAACTGAATGAAATATAATAAATAAATTAATCATTTTGTTATCAACTAAAGTTATATTCAAATTTTAAAGTATTGTTTTATTGATTATAATGATAAACTATTCATAAGTGAAAAATTATCTTCGTACCATAAAATCAAAATAAATTCTCGAAGTAAAATAATATATTTTAACAATTAAGTATGCAAAATAATTTTCAAAATTAAACAAATACTTCAATGACAAATTTCAAGTAATTTAATTTAAAATATATTGAAAAATTTGCAATTTCAAATAAACAAATAATAAATCAACACTAATTTAATTCTAAAATTTTAATTAATCATCTACTTTTTAATTTAACTTATGCAACTTAATTATTTGCTAAAAACTGTTTTAAGCCAAGTAACTTTTTAGATATTATTTATTTTAGAATCAAGACTCACAATCTAGAATTTTAAAGAAATGAGTAATCCTTTCTATGAATCTACAATGACTGATAAAGTTTTTCCACAAATTTTGTCTGATTATAACTTACGAATATAAACAAAATATTCCATAAATAATAAAAATAAGTTTTCCACAGCATGAACCATAAAAAAAAACTTGATAACAATTTTTTTTTATTGTAAATGAAGAAAATAACAATAAACAAACAAAAACAATTAAAAAAAAAATACATTTGTCATTGCAAGGAACAATCACAGTTTTTATTATGAAATACTTAAAAGAAAAAAGAGAAAAATGATCAGTGAACAATTTTTCGTGTGAAATTACCGTGAAATTTTGTTGCAATGACGAAGCATTCGTAGCCATGGTTACTTAAAATTTCATACCATATTTTAATTATTGCTATATTATTTTGTTCTGATCTAATGCACAAATTAATTATATATTTTTTAATTAGCATATTTATCACACTATATATTAATAAATTAAATTAATTTTAACAACCTTTGTCCCATACAATTTAATCTTAGATTAATAAATATTTAAGAAATGATATTTTTTAAATAATAGTTATCTATATTTAATAACTAAATAATGAGTAATATTACGATATTAATTTTGTTTCAATGAAGAATAATAAGTGAATTTTAATATGTATCATTAATTAAATAGACAACCTTTGTATCGATATTGATTTATTTGTAATATATAAACAGTATTTAATAAAACTATTATATATAAATGTCAAAGGTTATGAGGGAATACTCATTGCAAAAAGGGGTGTCAAATTTATCTATTCAAAATTTATAAATGTTGTTAAATACTTCTATAAACATAGTCATAATTTAACTTTTTATAGTTATACTTATGACAAATAAAAGATTATTATTTGTGGATACCTATTATTCAGAATAAAAAAAAATTAAGTACCGTCATGTTCTAACCTAAAAATGTTTTGCTTAGTAATGTTATAAACGTGACTAGTAATTTGTTAAAATGATAATAAAATATTACAATTTTAAAGTAAATATAAAAACGATTATATTTAAGTAAAAATAATATGTCAGTTACATATTTAATTTAATAATTGGTATAATATTGCAATAATATTGAATGCATATACGTTATTAACAATTTAAGAAATAGTTGAATATGCTTAGTGTTTGGAACGTGCTATGACTAGTTTTAAACAAAAAAAAAACAAAATTCAATTCTTTTGTTATTTTATATGTTATAGAAACCAAGATAAGTACATTATGACTATTCTAAATCAATTATTAATCTACCGAAAGATCAATTTAAATGTTT